>OX336390.1:530769249-532089963 GCA_946902985.2 Meconema thalassinum | reverse complement strand
TGTTAACCCAGGTTTCGTCTGTGTATACGATATTCCTCTTCTTTGCTCGAAATGTCTTTATTTGATATAAATACTTATGGCGCCAAGCAACTAGATCATCTCTTTCCAACATAAGAGCTTTGTTACCACGCTTTTCGTAAACGAAACCAAGATCTTTTAGAAGGGCATGAAACGTGCTTCTTTTAAAATTCGGAAGTTCGGGGTCTGTCTTCACGGCCGTTAACACAGATGATAATGTCGGTGGCTGATTTCTTAAAAAGAAACCATGCACCTTTCGCCTTATAGCACTTTTAACAAAATCACTAAATTTCGAAAGTCTATTGTCTTTTCTTTTCACTCTTCTCCTCTGCTTCTTATTAGGTGTCACCAGGGGGCCACAAGCCGATTCACTGCGCAGTTTGAACACTAATGATCTGGATGTACCTGTAGCAACAGCAGTTTCTTCGGCGACCCAACTCACACTTTGGCTCTTTAAATAATTGAAAACGTTTACGACTATTGTCCTCTCCTTACTTCTCAGCGTCTCACCTCGTTTTCGTTTCACCAAAACACCAGCCATTTCGATTCGATCGAACAGAAAATAAGACACACAACAGTAACACCAATGACAGATAGTGCTTCAAAACTTATGTTGCTGGCGGAACTGAGCACGTGCTCCACTCTGGGCGAGCATGCAGTGCGGGACGTGGCTCTTCTTTCCAGCGTGCAAACCTCGTAAATTTTTAAATAACTAAGACGTAATATAAACGATACTTGTATGCAATAACAATGGTAATCAATTGGCAGATAATTGTAGGAAGCTATTATGACGTAAAATATAAATGTTCAGAGTTCCTTCATGATAAAAGGTGAGGTAACAAAACCAGTGTAGGGGGGGGTTTCCGTTAAAGGTAAAAGCCCATAAGACCCACAGTCTTTTCTAAACGCTGGATGCTCTTATAGTTGAGGAAACTGTCCCTCTCGCACACGTTTCCTTTTGCCGCTCATCCCTTCTTCAAATGCACGTTCGATTTCCTTCCTTTTGCCGAGAATCGTGTTCAGTGTAGACGGAAGAATGTTCCACTTTCGCGCTATATCCACACGCTTCATGTGAGGATTGCATTCCACGTCTCGAATGTATTTCATCATCTCATCATTAGTTATCTGCCGTACTTTCTTCTTATCCATTATGAAACACGCAATAAAATAGGTCATAACTGGACGTGAACACTAAGAACTAGAAGACAATAGTGTGGAATACGAAGACAATAATGCGCCTACGTGAGAAATAAACAAAGGGAAGCGGGTGAAGGGCAGCGGGAGAGAGACACGTCACCTGTGTTGCGTCATAGCTATAGCCGCTTCTACGCCGTCAAACACAATGAAATCATCTACACTGTCAATAACTATCAGAGAATATGAAGCAATATCACGTCGTGTTTTCCAGAAGCCGAATTTTATAATGAAATAAGAATAAAATCCGGTTCGCTTACAAATAGTACAACGGAAATTTGATCGCCATAAGCGGGAATAGAGAACGTATTAAGGGGATATATCAACATGTATTTTGTAGAATAGGGACTGGGACTGGAGAAAATCATCGCGCTAAACGGGAAAACGTCTTAACCGAGAACGTGCTAACGAGATTCCACTGTATATAATCTCAGGCAGTGAACAAAAATCCAACCTTTTGGTCGGATGTTTGAGGGGTAGAGTCAGGTTTGACAAATACTTCTCCACAAAAGGCATTTAAAAGTTGATGCTCCCACGCTTCTCACCACACGTATTTACTCCGGCTCTTACAACAATATGGCGGGCGCTTTGTTTCTTGGGAGAGGCAATAGATGGCGCTTGCATTGGCCCGCCCAACCCCCGACTCGTGCAACCCACCAATGGAAGGCTACGAAACCATACGCAGTACTCCAGGGATACATCAGCGCATCCGAGATTCACTACGGCGGTGGGATGATGAATGTATCAATGCGCACATAGGGCATATTGAACATTTTCTGTGAGAAAGAGTTGCATGTGGTATGCTGGTACGTTCTGTTCTTGTATGTTTCCCATGATAAATGAGGTGGAAACAATGAGGTATAACATGGAAACAAAGCGTTTCCGGACCCATGTTCATATAACATAATTTCTTCGTCTACGTGTGAGGAATGTGTCCTGCAATTTGTGCCGTACCTTTTTTTTACACCCTGTATAATCTAAATGGCTGGAGATTTCAATAAAACTTGTTAAGAACTTATTACTACCTTGTCCAACCTCGACAATGCCTTTCAAGTTTTAATAAGAGTCACTAATTCAATATGGCAGTGCACAAAATATTTCACTGGTATTCAATATCTCCAAAACTAATAATCCTATCAACCTGAAATTTTGCAAGGATGATGATAGATACTATGATAAGTTCACCTACATGGGTTTCAAAACCCCTGTAAGTACAAAACCAACATGGGGCCATGCAAACTCAAATATTTAAATTGACTTTTCTTGTGATTTAATCATCCAAGAACAGTGAAAATTAGCATGATAAATCCTAGATGATATAGTGGCATATAATTTAATTCTTTTGAGAAATTCAAGATGGCGGCTGTGTAAATTGTTGAAATTATTTTATTTCTGGTACCGTATCCGAATCAAGCGTCTGGTTTGTAACCTCTTGTGGGAGGCCCTAGAGCTACTCACTACATAATACAGTCTATTCCTACATCCATACTGCACTACCCCCGCCCACTTCATCTTCCAGGTAAGCCCCTGAAGGAAACTTGAGTAGGCCTACATGTCTGTAAAATGTAACCCAATGTAATATGTAATAAATAGAACCAACAGGAGAAGGGAGAATACTGTACGTTAAAAGAATGATTTAGAGCATTGATGTAGGATGGGGCTAAGATGTGTGAAAATAACTCAACACAGGGGTATTTACTCATCTGGAAATATATAGCATTTACAAGGACATGAGAGCCAATATGTCATATTTTTGGAACCCTCTACAGGGAGGAGGAAAGCTGCGGGAGTATTTGGTTCCCCCAGTAAAGTAGCACAGTAGTGTGCTTTAAGTATGGAATGTAGTGCATGGCCTAATTCCCCAGCAGCAGCCGGAGCAGGGTGTACTGAGTGCTCGCTGATAACCAAAACCCCGCAACAGATCAGGCAAAAACCTAAAACATTTCCTGAACTACATACTGTAGAATTAAAGTTTGTCCTTTTTCTTTTTCCGTAAATTTCCCTTGTTGTTGTTGTTGTTGTTATGGGCTGTTTGATAATAAATGGATACAAAACAAAATTTTGTGTGTCTGGATCATCGTGATGTTTGGTATTCATCACAGACATGGTTCTAATCAAAGCTATAATTTTTCCCCATATAACTCATTGAAAGGGAGAACATTCAAGCAGAAATTAACTTAATCACCACCTTCTCTCCAGTTTCAAAACAACCGTGGGAACATCGCCCACTCCAACTCTGAAAATTGTGCACTTCTTGCAGATTATTTTGGTAAACTACTCAATTGTGAGAAACCTCAGGAAACCTTTCAATCGTGTCATACCCTACGAAATCCTGACTCGGAACCACCGAACCTACTGGAAATTCGTGAAATAATCCAATCCATGAAAAACAACAAAGCGTCGGGAGAGGACCAGATCGTTGCAGAACTATGGAAAAATGTAGGTGAAAAGCTCATCATCAAACTCAAAGAAATTATTGATGAAATCTGGCAAATTGAAAAAATTCCTCCAGATTGGAAGATGGCGATCATCCATCCAGTATACAAGAAAGGTAGCAAAACGAACCCAAGCAATTACCGAGGGATCTCATTACACTCGGTAACTTACAAAATTTTGTCCAAAGCCCTTTTGAGCCGTGCCTATCTTCAACTGGATCCGCAGATTGGTGAATACCAAGGTGGGTTCCGGAAAGGCCGATCGTGTACAGAGCAAATTATCAATTTGAAAAACTCAATGTCTTACTTCCGTAAAATGTCAAACAAAAATGATGTCATTACTTTTGTTGACTTTGTAAAAGCATTTTGACAGCATTGACCGTGAATTCCTTGTTGCTGTACTCTCAGAATTTGGATTAGATCGCAAGGCAACATCAATCATCAAAGATAACCTCGTGAATAGAAGTTCAAAGGTTAAATTTATGGGAGGACTGAGCGCAGAATTTTCAATTGATACAGGAGTGCGTCAAAGAGATGGATTATCTCCATTGTTGTTTAATTGTGCGCTCGAAAAAGTCGTCCGTGAAGGGAGACAAGCTGGTGCACCATCCCATAGACTAGGACCAAAACTCAAAAGGATAACACTAGACTGTTTGGCATTTGCGGATGACATGGCGTTAATTGCTCCAAGCATTTCTGATGTCCAGAAACAACTTGAATTACTCCAAGAACAAGCAGCAAAAATCGGCTTACGGATTTCTTTCGACAAAACAAAATTTATGACGGATATTAAAACTGCTCCGAATACACTCCACATCGGTAATTGTCAGGTCTCCCGAGTGAAAGACTTCAAGTATTTAGGTGAATGGATCAATGAAACTGGCAACGAAAGAAAGGCTATAGAAGCAAGACTGCAGAAAATGGAAACTGCTTTCCATTTGACAAAACAAGTTTATAACAAAAAATGCCTGTCTTGGAATTGTAAAATTCAACATTATAAAACAGTAGTCTTGCCTGCAGCCCTTTATGCAGCCGAGACATCATCATCATCTTCATTTCCCGTTTCCAGCTTCCTGGGTCGGGTTGTGAATTAAGGACCTCCAACGTTTCCTGTCTCTCCACCACTCCTCTCCTGTTTTTAGTACTTCTTCAGGTTTTCCTCCTCTCTTCTCTACACACTCCCACACTGTATCTGCCCATCTCTTTCGGGGCCTTCTTCGTGGTCTCTTCCCTGTCATCTTTTCACAGAAAGTTTTCTTTGGTACTCTCTCCTCTCCCATTCTCATCATATGTCCATACCACTTTAACTTTGTTGTTTCTATCCTGTCCTGAAGCTTCAAGATTCCTGTCCTTTTTCTAATCTCTTCGTTTCTAACTCTATCTCTTCTGGTCTTGCCCTCTATACCTCTTAGGAATTTCATCTCCGCGGCTTGTATTCTACTCTCCTTTCTTTTTGTAGTAGTCCACGCTCCAGCTGCATATGTTAGTATGGGTCTGTAGTAGGTTGAATATAATACATTTTTACATTTCTTTGGGACATCTCGGTTCCACAGAATACCCCTTATGCTCTGGTAAAAACTGTTCGCTTGTATTCTCTTTCCAATTTCCTCAGTTATCCTTCCATCTTCTGTGATCACACTTCCCAAGTACTTGAAACTTGTAACCACTTCTAGAATTTTCCCATTCAATTCTATCTTTCCTCTTCCTTCCTTCCTTCCTTCCTCTTGACATTACCATTGTCTTGCCCTTCTCTGTGCTTACTTTCATCCCATATTTCTCTATTTCTTGATTCCATACATCTAGTTGTTTTTGTACTTCCTTTTCATCCTCGCCCCATATCACTATATCATCTGCAAACAGCATGGCCTTTGTTGCCTCTTGTCCCAATCTCTGTTTAACATTCTTGTGAATTTCATCCATGACTATGATGAATAGTAAGGGGGAAAATACACTTCCCTGTCGGAGATCTGTTTCCACTTTAAACCATTCTGTTTCTCCTATACTGGTCTTCACGCTACTCACACAATATTTGTACATAGCTTTTAACATTTGGACATCAGCTCCGTTAACTATCCTTTTCCTTAATACATTCCAAACCACCTGTCGAGGCACACTGTCGTACGCTTTCTCAATATCAATAAATGCCATCACCATGTCTTTTCCAAATTCCCATCTTTTCTCCATCATTTGCCTTAATGCAAAGATTAGGTCAAATGTTGATCTGTCTTTCCTAAAACCATACTGTTCTTCTTCCATCTCTCCTTCTATCTTCCTCCTCAGTCTGCCTTCCAGAACTCTCTCAAAGATCTTAGCTACATGAGCGATAAGAGTGATCCCTCTGTAGTTATTGCATTCCTTTTTGTCACCTTTCTTAAAAATCGGGATAATTAATCCCTTTCCCCATTCTTCTGGAATCTCTTTCTTCTTCCAAATTATTCTAAATAATCTATACAACCACTGTACACCTATTGGTCCCGCTGCTTTTATCATTTCCGCGGACACCTCATCCTCTCCTGCTGCTTTACCGCTCTTCATCTTCTGTATGGCTTCCTCTATTTCTAGCATAGTGATCTCCTTTTCTTGTTCTTCTTCTTCTTCTTCCATTGTTTCTTCTTGTTCTTTTTCATCTTCCAGTTCAATGTATTTAACATTTAGTAGCTTTGAAAAGTATTCTTCCCATCTTTTTAATATATCATCTCTTTGATACAATATCTGGCCTGCTTCAGTTTTTACAAATTTTGTGTTTTCCCTACCTTTTATACTGTTTTTCACCAATCCATATAGAACCTTTTTACTTCCTTGGATATCCTCCTTCAAAGTTTCCGTGAAACCTTCCCAACTTTTCCTTTTTTCTTCTTGTACAATTTTTTGGCATGCCTTCTTTGCTTCTCTATATTTTTGCCATTTCTCTGCATTCTTACTGCCTATCCACTTCCTCCATGCCATTTGTTTTTCTTTAACAGCTTCCTTTACCCTGTTGTTCCACCAAGGAGTCTCCCTTTCCTTTTTCTTCCCTGATAGTCTTCCACAAGTGTTTACTGCACACTTCGCAAAACAATTTCTAAAACATGTCCATTCCTGTTCGACACTTTGTGCTTCGTCTTTGGGAATTTCCTTTTTCAAGTCTTCTCGGAACTTTTCCATTGCCTCTCTCTCTTTTAGCTTCCACACCTTTATTTTTCTTTCCCTTTTCTCCGCAAGCTTTGTGATTTTCCCAAGCCTTAATTTGGCTATCACCACTTTATGGTCTCCTTCAAAATCTCCTCTTGGCATAGCTGTCACATCTACCAGTTGTCTACGTTTATCCTTTTCCACTAGGATAAGATCGATCATTGTTTTTGTCTTTCTGTCTCCCCATCCATACCTAGTTATTTTTTGGGAGTTCTTTTTCCTAAACCATGTATTTCCAACAATTAATCCATTCCTTCTACAGAAATCTATTAACATTTCTCCTTCTTCATCCTGATTTCCATAGCTAAATGGGCCAATTATCTCTTCTTTTCCCTGCCTATCTGTTCCCACATGTGCATTCATATCACCCATTATTATAACCTCTTTGTCTTCTATACACTTTTCCAGTTCTTCTAAGAAATCCTCTAAACATTCATCTACCTTCCCTGTCTGGGGTGCGTAAATCTGTATAAAATCCTTTGTTCCACTCTCAAGTCCTAGTCTAATTTTCATCATTCTGTCATTAATTTGGTCTACTTTCTCAACATACTGCACTAAGTCTTCTCTCAATATTATTGCAACACCATTCATTGCCTTATTTCCTCCACTCCAATATATTCTATATCCCTTCCCTTTCTTGACTTCTTTCTCACCTTTTCCCTTCCATTTCGCTTCACTGACTCCCATCATTGCTATTTCCTTCTTTTCCATATAGTCCACCAATTCTTCTGTCTTGCCATTTAGGCTCATCACGTTTATGAAGGCGATGTTTGTGGTGTCTGGTAGCCTACTTCTCACAGTTCCCCCAGACCCCTGGGAACTGCGCGTCGCCTGCAGGGGACGCCCTAGCACTTTCCGAGGCCTCAATTCACACTCACTCAGAGACACTTAATCTACAACATAAAACACTGAGAAATCAATTGGAGATTAAGGAACGCAAAATCATGCGAAAAATTTTGGAACCAAGAATTAAAGATGGAATTCATCTTCCGAAACCTAATGCTGACATCTATTTAAAAATTACTAAAATCACAGACACAATCCGTATGAGAAGGATCCAATTCATGGGACATTTGGACAGAATGGACCCAACTAGGTTAACAAATAAAATCTATACATTTTTTCAGAAAAAGGCAACAAGGTCCAATTGGTACAAACAGGTGGAAAAGGACTTGGCTGAATTAGGTTTTCCCAATCTCCAGGATCGAGAGGAAATTAGGAAAATTAATCATACATGGGGTTTTGAGGCAGAAGAGAGAAGACCTACCAGACACGTCTGGTCGGAGCTCCATCGTTGCGCATGAAGAGTTATTGGGCAAACATCAAGGCCAAGAAGTGTTCATTCCGCATGGTCCTAGGAGACCCATTCGCGCAGAAGAAGAAGAAGAAAGGGAGACTATGGGAGAACCAATCGCCTTTTCTTTATACTAAGATGGGACAAAGCTTAATGTAATATGCTCAGCAAGAGATTCTAAAAACCATTTTTTATATACGGTACCTTGTATCATTGACTATAATTAATTTATTTCCCAATATCCTCTAGGAGCTGCAGAGGCTTAATGGGAAAAGTGTTGGATTCTCAACCAAGAAGACAAGAGGTTTTTCCTGGCCATTGGCAAGTATTTTTAAACAGTCTCCCACCTTCTGGACAGCTTCTGTTCTGTTAAATCAGTTGAAACGTCAATACTGGAAGGGTTTCATTCAAAAACAGACTCCCTGTGGTGTCAAGGTGGAGTGTTGACAACACTGCCAATACAAGGGCAAAACTATAACTTAAACTTTGGGACTGGAAAAACCATCTGCAAACAAGGAAATGTATGAAATAATGTAAACCTGTCAGATCAACCGGGTTAGATTAGTGCACTAAGATGCTAGGTTATCTTCAGACTCGGAAGGCAAGTGGGTTTTAACCCCTCTGTCAGACACCCTTGAAAGGGTTTATCATGATTTTCAATTGTAGACAAATGCTAAGACTGTATCATCTAATAGGCCATGCCTGCTTCCTTACAATTTCTTGTCCAGTTTCATGGAACTTCATTCCTTTCATCTTATTAACTTCTCGGATGAGGTTGGTAACATAAGGAACAGCATCCAGCCAAAAAAAAATGCTACACCGAAACTCATCTCACATCATCCCTGATCTTATACAAATGAGGATAATAAATGGGGGACATACATACATACATACATAGAGGGTCCGGCAAAAAAACCTCCCTGATTTCAATAGGCATTTGCAAAAAGAATAAGAAACATACAGAACAATTACTTATATTTGTGAATAGCCTATATGATGCCATTTGACATCACTTAGTACACTTTATTTGGTTTTGAAAATTATGTCCGATAAATGATGTCCCCCATTGTTAAGACATTCACGAAGTCTTTCCCTGAAGTTGTCCATAGTTCTTCGTGTAACTTCCCTTGGAATGGCTGCCACTTCCTGCCTAATGGCATCTTTTAGTTCTTGCAGAGTTCTGGGGCGATGTTTGTACACTTCAGCCTTTAGGTAGCCCCACAGAAAGAAATCACAAGGTGATAAGTCGGGTGACCTTGGGGGCCAGGAAATGTCTCCTCTTGAAGAAACAAGACGTCCAGGGAACAACTCTCTTATCATTCCCATGGACCGCCGAGCAGTGTGAGCTGTGGCTCCGTCCTGTTGGAACCAAACTTCTTCTTCCTCATGGTCTAAAACAAACTGGTTGATCTTGGGTCGGAGAAATGTCTCTATCATGTGACAATAGCGATCGGCATTGACCGTTACTGTTTGTCCATCTTCTTCAAAAAAGTACGGTCCCCACAAACCAAATTCCGCAACGGCGCACCAAACTGTGACTTTTGGGCTGTGTAGTGGTTGTAGGTGGAGTTCCGTAGGATTTTCTGCAGCCCAGTAGCGGAAATTCTGTTTGTTAACAGTTCCACACAAGTGGAAGTGGGCTTCATCAGAAGAAATGAAGACAGCATCTGGGGGAATGTTCTGCAAAATGTCATCACATGCAGCCCTGCGAGTTTCATAATCTGCTTCAAACAACTTTTGGGCAACCATTATTTTGTAGGGATGCAGATGAAGTTCTTTATGCAGAATTCTCCTTCCACTCCTTTCTGACAATCCCAGGGCAGCTGCATGTTTAACCGCTGAACGCTTTGGAGACTGTTGGATGGATGTTCTCACTCGCGCCACATTCTCCGGTGTTATTGCAGTACGAGGTCGGCCAGTTGGCTTTCTTTTTAGTACTGACCCTGTTTGCCTAAAGTTTGACACCCACAGTCTAATCGTTTTCGCGTCAGGAACACTATCACGTCGGCCAAGTTCGAATCGAATCCGAAACGCTCGTTGAGTAGAAATCACAGAACCTCCATTTTTAATAAACTCCTCCACAACAAACGCCCGATGCTCACCGAGCCATGCCATGGCGAACACTGAAAATGGCACGTACGCCGCTACGGAACAATACCCCCTCCACATCTCTACCCCCACTACAACTCACGCGGTGGCTTGCTCAAACCGGGGAGGTTTTTTTGCCGGACCCTGTACATACAGACATCGAATATCCTACTGACCAGTATGAAAATAATGTAAATAAAAAGACAACTCTTCTTCCTTACTAGGAAATTAAAATTAACCAAACTGGGCAGATTTCAGAATTGAACAGTTCAACTGAAGATTCTTCTCACGACTGAAAAGGAATGCGGCATTTCTAATACCTATGATTACATTAATGGCATATACTGTAGCATCCAAGTCAAGTTATCCAAATGCTCAATACTAAGAATGTACTATTATGCAGCCTACTCCTGAAATCCCTTCTCTTGAAGCCTGGATAGCAACACAAGCATAACAAGTATAATATTAGAATTATATCTTCAATACCATAAGCTCCCTTTATGTAAAAGATCCTTAGAAACTATTCAGAAAAGATCTTATTTGCCAAACAGAACACTAACAAGAAAATGACACCACTCTTAACCATAAAGAAAATTCTCAACAAGGACTTTAAATACAGCATCATCAGCAATGACAAACTGGCACATGAAATGAACACAATAACAAGTCACAGCTACTAAATCTCATATGAGTTCGAGACAATCATTACTTTTATGGCTTCAATTATTAATGACATTAAGTAACCTAACACTTACAAACACACATTGTGGAATATTTTAAAAGCTAAACAAGACACTCAAAGCTGTAGTGACATTTACTGATCTAATTATGAAATGCTGACCCACAACAGTTACTGGTGTCTCGTATTCAACAATGCAATAACATGCTTGGTTAAGAAATTATGAAAGGGTCTGAAATAAAAATCACTTAAAATTTAAGAGGAAGGTTAAAAAGAAGATATAAAATGCAAATTAGAGTTGCTTCGGCATGATACAGAATGAGATATTGAACATAGGAATCAATAATATGCATATGTATCAGACTTTGACAAGGCATCTGAATCAATTATTGAAACAGAGATTAATAGACATAGTCATGTCATAAGAAATGGTATTTTAACATGTAAAACAAGACATAAGTTTGGATATGATTCACGAGCAATTAAGGACGACTAATAAACTCAATAATTGCTGGCTACGTACACCATGTAAAATTAGTATAATAGCAAATGGATGAATGGACAATTAAAAAATTTATGGCATAGAAGTGAACGTATCAAATCGACACCTTCTGATCAGAAAGGAACTAAAATGACAGCTGGCTTAGTACAAGAATTAACTGAGAAGTTATCTTGCACCACATTTAAAAAAAAAAAGTAATAGTCTTTTAAAATAATTAGATATTTTGAATCTCCTAGAATTGGATATAATATTGATACAAAGAGGAATAAAAGATTATACTCATACAGTGACATCATATGAAAAAGGTTGAAGGGAAGTCTTAGTTCAATAAAAAAAAAACAATAAAAAACTGAAGATATTTCAAGGTTTACTGTGGAATGATTAAGAAAAATGTTCAAAAATATAAAGGGTGGGGAACATTTCCCAATTGTGTATACTTGTTTGGAACTAGAAGAGGTGGTAAATAACCTCAATGATTCATCCCCAAGACAAGAACTGCCACCAACATAGTTATATCATAGTTTTACTCTGAGGACCAACCACACTTTCAGGTTTGTGCAAGTTAATTTCAGAAGTATTCACTTTAGTTTCACATCCTAAAAAACAGATGGTTTCAATGCCTAATTTCCAGAGATAGCATACGTTACGTTCAAGGATTAAGAAGAATCTTGATCTAATATGGCACTGCAGCGCTGATTCCCCATAATATATTCTCTGTCATCAACATAGTAATTATTTCCACTCACTGATAATCATAATTAACCTCAAATGAAAGATAAATGATGGCCACTGTTTTCAAGTTTTTCAATGATGCAATCACAATCCAAGTTTTCAGTGCTCAATCATGTTGCCGCATTTAACAGCCATGTCTTTTCAAACTAGTCCTAACCGATTGTTATACTCCTAATTATGATAGTCTCCAATATCATCCTCTCAATAACTGGGACTGTAGTCTTAATTTGTGCTTGAATGAAACGAGCAAACTGTCACAGGGCTTTCTCAGCAAGACTTCATTACTATTGTGCATAAGCTTGACGTTTCAAAAGCAGCCACCAATCCAGCGAACTTCTGGAGACTGTTTCAAAATTACTTAAATTGCACTTATCAGCAGCCAGAAAGTATCTCATCAATAACAGCATATTGTGTACATGTAATTGCATGTGGACATACGTTTAGTCACATACTAATACACTGGTGTATAGTAAGTGCAAATATTATTTGGACCTGCTCTCGTTGACTGCCTTATATTTGTGTAATGAACCCACTGACACTGACACCATGCATGCTCCAGCTAAACAAGAAAAGTAAATGGGTATACAGGAGAATATGACACCTGCTGAACAGCCTTGTGACCACGGGGTCTAAATATGAGATGATGTCATCAATGATGATGATAACATGCTTCATCATTTGTTCTCTGCTTCCACGTCATGGCTTCTCCAACCATATGATTGGTTACTGACATGGCAAGAGTGTATTCAGTAGTGGGTGTGATATTGTGATTTAATTCATGTTGTGCATATACATATGGCACATAGCAAGAGTAGAGAAGGGAGTCTAGAGAGACTCCTCTTCTCATGAAATATCCCTGGGAGGAGATCATATACAAGCTTTGGCACACTCGATGGACATGTGAGTAAACGGGATGTCCCTCTCACAGGCAATGTATCTAGCAAAACATAGAGAAGGATGGAGAAAACTGCATGGAGATCAGCATTGAGGGAGCAATGAGATAATAAAAAGAAATATATGTAAAGTTAAATGCTTTCCACTGGTCTGTAATGGTTAGGCTCTGATGACTGTTTATGATTGTTGCTGTAAGAGGCTGAACATTTAAGTTATCTGCCAGTTGTAACATACCGTAGTTAAAATAAAAATTTTATTTTCTTTAAAATGTTGAGTTTAATGTCAGAAAATGAAACACTACTAAAAATAAAATCAAACAAAATCAAATAATAACAATGAAAATAAATATAATATCCAATCAAAGAAAGAATAAGTATTATGACTTACGAGTAAGAAAAATTTTTAAGTACCTCTATAGGGAAAAGTATGTACCGCGATGTTTTAGCGAGTGCAAGTGTTCGATGAGAGTAGGAAACGCAATGTTTTGGCGAACAGGTATGGTGAGCGTGAGTAATCTGCGAAAACAGGTACCATGATAATTTGGCAAGCGTAGGCCTAATTAATCGACGAGAGCAGGTAATATGATGTTTGACAAAAGCGAATAATTGGCGAAACCGCGATGTTTTGGCCAGCGCAAGTAATCCCTGTAGGTACTGTGATGTTTAAGCAAGCAGATATCGCGATGGTTTGGGGAGGGATGGTTATCGACGAGAGTAGGAACTGCGGTATTACTATTACTATTGCTATGCCGGAAAGCAAAATTGGCGCTCGATTAGAAGCTGTAACATGGATAAGATTAGAAATAAGAACAGTGGTGATATTTCACAAATACTTCATAATTTGACGTTGTTGAATTTTGCTATTTCGCGATTTAAAATTACATTTTAAAAACATCAATTGTCTGCATGGACCAAAACATCAACATTAAAAAAGAAACTAAAAATAATACGTTTGTATTGTGAATCAACAAAAACGACCACCAAAAAAAAACTTTGCAGGGACCCAAAAATACTTCAGTATGACAAATAATGTCCGAGCTAAAATAATATTGTCACAAATGGAGGCTTTGACCTATTAGGATGTACATTGTACAAATAGGGGGAAGGTCTAGCAGTTTTGGACACCTTACCATTATTAGGTAATAACTAAAATTAAATATAATTACTGGATGACTTTTGGAACTTTTGTTTCTATATTTGTGTAATTGTTCAAGAAAGGGAGGAGAAAGGAGTGTAGGAATTACAGAGGAGTCACACCGATTCCACACTGTGCCAAAGTATTTGAAAAGGTTTTGGAAGGTAGAATAAGGGCCCGAGTGGAAAAGGAAATAAGAGAAGAGCAGTATGGCTTTAGACCTGGCAGATAGACAGTTGATCTTATATTTGCAGTGAGACAGCTTCAAGAACACCACTATGAATTTGGGGAGGATCTTTTAATGGCTTTTCTAGACATAGAAAAGGCCTATGATAGTGTGTCTAGGATAAAGGTTTGGGAAGCAATTAAGAAAAAGGGAGTGGAAAATGAGGCTGTAAGCAGAGTGAAGGAGATGTACTGTGGAAGTGTGAGTTGTGTGAAAGTGGGAAGGGAAAGAACAGAGTGATTCAAACAAATGAGTGGTCTGAAACAGGGCAGTGCACTGTCACCTCTTTCCTTCATTGTGGTCATGGATGAAATAATGACACGGGTAGCAGAAAAAATTGGAGAATGTAAGATGAAAACAATGATGTTTGCAGATGATCTAATGGTCTGGGGAAACAAGGAGGAAATACAGGAGCAACTGGAGGCCTGGGAAGAAACGGTGGGAGAATATGGACTTAAATTCAACATCAGTAAATGGAGGTGAAAAGCTGAAGCAGGTGGAAAGCCTCAAGTATTTGGGAAGTGTAGTGGAGAAAAATGGGAGAAATGACAAAGAGATAACCGAACGTGGCAGACAGGCAGAAGCATTTCTGAGAAGCATCAGGAGCTTAGTGTGGAATAGAGATGTCCCACAAAAAAGCAAAAAAGTGCTGTACAGAAGCTACTATATCCCGATACTAACCTATGCGTCAGAAACATGGACAATGAAGAAAAGAAACATAAGCAGAGTACAGGCAAGTGAAATTAAATTCCTACGAAGTAGGATAGGAGTAACAAGAAGAGACAGGGTAAGATATGACAAGATCGGGGAAATAGTGAAAGAGGAGCCCTTGCAGGGTAGGATTGAGACATCAAGACTGAGACGGTATGGACACTTTAAGGCAGGCTGCACACCGGTACGACACGACATGTCATAATACAAGCGCGGTACGCGATAATTGTTTCAGAAGATAGACATTGCTCGGGCACATGCAAACTATTGGGAAATGAGCCAATGGGTGCACACCAGTACGACTACGACATCTATCGAAAGACATGTGTATATAAGCGACACGCTCTGCTAGTCTCTTCGCCGCAGTATCGCACGACACTTCCAGTAGTCAACATGAATAAAAGTGGTGCAAACAAGGTTGAAGATATAACATTCATAATTTCTTTCATTAATAGTGTTGAAAAGACTGTCACTCCATGTGAGATCTGTGCTGGACAAAACGGAGGCAGACAGGTTTTTCTCCGGGCACTCCGGTTTTCCCTGTCAATATTTCATTCCAGCAACACTCTCCACTATCATTTCATTTCATCTGTCATTCATTTAATCATTGCCCCAGAGGAGTGCGTCAGGCCTCGGCAGCCGGCACAGTTCATATCCTCGCCGCTAGATGGGGGCTTCATTCATTCCATTCCTGACCCGGTCGGAGACTGGAAGCAGGCTGTGGATTTTCAATAGTGTTGAAAAGTATCCTTGTTTATGGAATTACAAACTGATAGATTACAGTAAAGCAGATGTGACCAGTTTGGCCTGGAAGACAATTGCAGTTGAATTTAAAGACACATATTAGCCATCTATGGCTTTCACCACAAGTTATGTAGCAATCGAGAATTGCATCTACCAAACGAAAACTGCTTGTGTACACTCTGTGGAAAATGCTGCAGAAAATATCATATTGTGTTGTGTTTAAAAAGGACCAAAAGCATATCTCAAATTAGCAAAGAATAGTTTGATGTACATATTGTATATTGTATATGGCCTTTCGGGTGCTATTCCTATTAATAATAACAATAAAGACACAGGTTAGTGACCTAGTGACTGAACATTTATTTATCTGAATTGATGCTGTATCCATAGAGTCAGCAAAAGCCAGACGGTCTACAAATAGTCCATCAGTCTTACGACCCGGGCATATCCCACTCTGAACACCCAAGGTGGTAACTTCCTTGTGCCACTCCCTCACAACCTTCTCAAGAGCACAGTTGAAGAGAAATGGGGAAAGGCCATCCCCTTGTCTCACCCCCGTTTTTCTTTCAAAGCTTTCCGAGATCTCACCTCTAAATTTAACCTTGGAATGGGTGTTAGCCAAGGTTAATAAAATGAGCCTGCGAGTTTGTTATCCAATCCTAGTTCTTGTAGGATTTTATTAAGTGTTCCGCTATCAATGGAATCATAGGCCTTCCGAAAATCAACAAAGGTAACAACCACATCATGGTTCCTCATTTTGGAGTATGCAATTACATTTTTAAGATTCAGAATCCGTTCAACACAGGATCTGCTCTTCCGGAAGCCTCCTTGATATTCTCCGATCTGACTGTCCAGCTATCTTTCAGCCCGTGATAATAAGGCCTTGGAGAAAATCTTGCAAGTTACCAGGACAAGAGAAATCTCATGGTAATTATTTAAGTCAGTAAAATCGCCTCTCTTGAGGAGGGGATGAATGATAGCTGATGTCCAATCAAGTGGTAGGACTTCCGTTTCCCAGATGTTCAATATAATCTCAGTGAGCTTGTTTTTGGCATTGCTTCCAGCACACTTTCAGACTTCACCAACAATTGAATCTTCTCCAGCTAGCTTATTATTCTTAAGGAGTTGAATGATTTCACGAACTTCTTCCCTTGAAGGAGGCAGCGAGTCTGGGTTTGGTGAAGTATGTTGGTACTCAAAGCCATCACTTGGTGGATACAATTGAGCAACTCCTTAAAGTACTGGGCTAAAAGGCGACAATTGCCCTTGTAATTAAAAAACCATTTTGCCCTGTGAATCCCTGAAATGAAGACAAGGTGGAATGTACTTTCTGAGTGACTATTTGAATGTCTTATAAATATTCCTGGTGTTATTTTTCACCAAGTTCTCTTCAATTTAGGTTAATTGATTGTTAGTGTAGGTCCATTTTATTCTGCGAATTAACTTGGAAGTAACCTGTCATTGTTCTATGAAGCTCTCCCAATTTGCCTCGTTTTTATGGAGCTATTGCGTGGTCGCAATCTTCAGTCCACAACAGATACCTCTTTCTTCTCATGGGAGGGGCAAGCTCACTAGCTGTGTTAAAAAGAGCATCTTTCAATTGGTCCCAGTTGTTCAACTCCATATTTTTCAGTCTTTGACTTACTTCTTGATCGTCTTTAAGTCGCTCTATGTCAAATTTGATCACCTAAGCCGTTCTACGCAATCTTGTGTTCCTAGGCCGAAGTCTCAATTTGATTTTTGAGAGTCTAAATTGGCGCTTCTGAGGACTTTAATGTTGAGGATTTCCTGATGAGATTTTCTTGATATTGCCACACGATCTATCTGGAATTCACCCAACAAGAAGTTAGGAGAGATCCAAGTCTTCTACTTTCTTGGCAGATGCTTGAAGGCTGTAGATTTCATAATCAAACCAAAAGTGCTGCATAATTCCACTAATCGTTCACCATTGCGATTAGTTCGCATGTGTGCTTGATAAATGCCCACGATGTTTTTGTATTTTTTTCTCCCTTCCCAATTGAGCATTGAAGTCGCCAAAAAGTATGATAGTATACCTCTCTGGAATTTTTGAAAGGATATCAGTTCTGTCAGGGTAGCATTTCTTGTCCTGGTTGGTTGGGGCATGGACATTGACCAAAGTGTAACTAACCCTTATTAGCACCGAAGAGAGAGGATAGATACACGACTGCTCGGGGAGGTGAAATCGACAACTAAATCCAGGATCTTATGACTTGTTATAAATCCTGTACCTAAGTGGGAAATGTTCTTCATTACCCGTTGACCCACTTTCCCTTTGAAAATTCGGTACCCTTGGGACTCGAAGGCATGCTCATCAGTCAATCTTGTTTCTTGTATAGCTCTCAGTACTATGTTATGCCAGGTTTGCCATCAGAATAAAGATGTCCGATGAATTTCCTATTACCCATGGACTGAAACAAGGATGTTTACTGGCTCAACGCTTTTCGCGCTGTACTTGGTTGCAATGCTTTATGATTAACCCACAAACATCCCAGGTGTGGAGGTCAAGTATCGTTTTGATGGAGGGGTTTTCAACCTAACTCGTCTCCGCTCCTTGAGGAAAACTCAGGTTACTAAGTGATCACTTTCGTGATGCTTTCAATGTTTAGCTTGGCCCATTTGTCGGTCAAATTTTGTTTCTTGTTACCGAGATCCCCGAATGGTAATTATTTCTTTGTAAATGTATTAATTGCTTAAACCAAATGCATAATCTTGTTATCAAGCACCTATTCATAGATATCATAGCTCTCACCTTGAGTGTTCCAGTCGCTCGCTACCTCAAGCTTCCTCACTCCCGGCATACACGGCATCTACTGGCTCATCTGCTGTCTGCTGAGCAGGGTCGACTGACGTCACCCTGACTTTCGTTCGACCAATGGCAGGTCTTTGTCTGGTCGGGCAATCTCCAGCCTTCGAGATTGTTCCATGATCACTATTTAAGACGCCACCTGCTGGCGTTCTCCACCACTTCTGATCAATCATCATTCTGATCACATCGTCATTCAGATCAGCTCATCATTCAGATCAACGCTGCCACACCGCATGGCACTATTGCCAGTCGCTGCTTCATCACGCTGCTACGTCACGAGGCCTCTACTCTGATACATCGCTCAAGAGGACAGGAATGTTTGCCAGCCGCAGCACACTGCAAGTTTCACCTTAGATGGTGTATCTCACTTTAAACTTCGAGGAAGCAGAAGTCTTCCTGGCCGCACCCAATGTCGTCTTATACACAGTCACCGCCTGGACACTACCAGTGTCAAACCATCACCAGAAGGGAAAAGAAGAGTTGAATATTCATCTTTTCTGAATATGCATCTTGAGGCCATGAGCGCCTCCCCCCCCCGAAGAAACCGTGGAGGACTTTTAAAACAGTTTTAGGCTAACTGGAACTTTTATGGAGCTGGCTCAACAATTTGGAAGATAAGTTCAAACTTGATAAAGAATTGAATTTCTTACTCTCATCATACATTTCATCTTTTTTATGGTTCTTTTATTAATATGCATATTATATTTCAATTCCAATTTCTCTCAAATCTAGGCAATCCTTAACATTGGTTTTTCCATCATTAATCAGGGTACTGTCACCAGACCCTCTCCATTTGTTAAGATTTAACACTAATTATTCTCTGCATATCCCAGTTGTGTGCATTTATTGTGCATTTTAATGTTATTTAAAGAAAATTGTTGTCTCAATAAATATTATTTATATCTTGTTAACTAAACTTTTGTTTTCTGGTGATGTACTTTTATGCCCATTGCACCGCACCGCTTTAGTCTTTTCGCTGTTTAACAGTAGCTATTTTGGTTAAGCTTAAACCTACTTCGCGTTCTCCCGTATGGGGAAGTTTTAGGGCAGAACTTGCTCCATATTTTTGGTGCCTCACCCCCGATAAACATATCTGTTGCAACCTGGGAATATTACAAGTTTCATATCTTGAATTTCACATTAACAATTTTTGTTCATTGTGTTTCAACACTAATTCACATTGTAAGTTTCAGCCTGAGGCGCATGTTCAGCAGAGGAGGAGAGGAACGTGAGCTAAGCCGGTTTCTTCCGCATCAGACTAAACCTTACTACCTAGCAAGCTGTCATCCTCTGGCTTCCAGTACTCGAAGTCACAATATTGACGTGAGTAACAAACAACTTTTAACATGCCTAACCTTGATGAAAAACTCAGCAACGCCAAAGCCTCTTGTAAGGGCAAGCTCACACGGTTCCGTACTTTCTTAATGGAGCTTGAACCCCAAGAGCGTAATCTTGACATAATTTCGCAGAGGCTTAAGAATTATGAACAAGCCTTTGAGAAATATGATGAGATACAATGCAGTATAGAAACTCAGCATCCGGACCAGCAAAGTGATAGGTTGGAAGTTGAAAAATTATACTATCAGGGATTTGCTGAAGCTAAACAGCTTATTAGGGCTTTAACTTTAAAAGAAAAACAAGAAGATCAAACTTCTGCAGCATCTTCTACAATTTCCTCACGCATTATATTACCCAAATTAGAACTACCCAAATTCACTGGTAAGGACATAGAATGGGAGCCATTTTTTGAATTATTCAATTCTTTAGTACATGAGAATACTTCTATACCAGTAATTCAAAAATTTCACTACCTGCGTCTGGCAGTTCAAGGCAACGCACTTAACCTGATTCAAGCACTTTCTTTGACCAGTGATAATTATGAAGTTGCTCTGAATCTTCTTAAGGATAGATATGGGAATATTCGTTTATCTATTCAACGCCATATACAAAGCTTATTCGAGTTACCTAACGTGCAAGCAGATAACAGTTTATCACTTCGTAAGCTGATTGATACTGCAGAGCTACACATCAGAGCATTGTCCAATTTAAACCAACCTGTAAATCACTGGGATTTATTTCTAGTTCACCTCATTTCTGCAAGATTGGATGCAAATACATTAAAAGCCTGGGAAACAGAACTTTCCCAGAATTTGCAATGCACTTATGAGGCGATTATCAACTTTTTGAAGGCTAGAAGCCAAGTCTTTTCCGCCATAGCTAATCAAAAAACTAGTAGTTCAGATTCAAAAGCCTTCTCAAAAGATAAGGTTAGCAGTTCTAATCAAAGAATTTTAAGATCACAGGCTCTTCCTGTTGATGCTCGGTCACCTAACCAAATGCAAACGTGCAGTCTGTGTCAGCAATCGCATAATTTATACAATTGTGATGAATTTAAATCTTTATCAGTAGATGAAAGACGAAAGTTCATTACGAACAAAAAACATTGTTTCAACTGTTTGTCAGGAACGCATATGTTAACCAATTGCCGTTCACAACGTTTATGCTTTCATTGTAAGGCTAGACACCATTCCCTTTTGCACAGACATGAAAGATCACGGTTATCAGGACCAAGCAGTTCCAATACCAAGTCTAATTCTGAGACTTCTCAAAATAGTGCGCAGTCGTATGCTCAAAGTTCTACCTCGCTTGGCAAAGTCCAGGTTTTATTATCTACCGTGCAGGTTCTATTGAAAAATTCTCACGGGAAATGGGTATCTGTCAGGGGATTATTAGACAATGCCGCTACCAACAATTTTATTAATGAATCTTTGGTACAAAAGTTAGGCCTCCCAAAACATCCTACCTCAATAGAGGTCACAGGAATAAACTGCTCTAAATCGCAATCCTTAAGCTTTGCTAAAGTGGATTTGAAGGACTCTAATAATCTTGGTACGCAGTTGCAATTAGATTGTTTGATTATCAAGTCTATAGGCAACAATATTCCTGGCACTTCTTATCCTATTCAAAGTTGGAACATCCCGAATTTTGTCCAGCTAGCTGACCCTCATTTCAACAGAGCTTCGCCCGTAGAGCTTCTTTTCAGCTCAAGCGTATTTTGGCAATGTCTTCATTCCAATAAAGTAAAAATTGCTCCTAATGTTTTCTTCCGCGAAACTGATTTTGGTTGGATCGCTACTGGCCAAATATACCGTAATCCTATTCAAACTGTATCGAATTGTTATTTTGCTGGTACCGATTTGAGTCAAGAGCTAACCAAGTTCTGGGATCTTGAGAATGTTCAGGCTACTGCTTCTTCTTCTAACGAAATTTGTGAAAAGTTATACAAGGAAACCACTGTCCGTACTGCTGAAGGCAGATTTATAGTAACTCTTCCACGTATTCCTAATCCTCCCGCCATTACGGGCTCGCATTCCAGAGCACTTAGGGCACTATTTGCTATTGAAAATCGGTTCAAACAAGATGCTTCTGTCAAAACTCAGTATGCTTCCTTTATGGGGGAATACGAATCATCCAATCACATGGAGGTAATTCCTAAATAAGAAGAAATTGACCATCCTTTAAATGAAATAGTTTATCTAAATCATCACCCGGTATAGAAAAATTCCTTAACACAAGACAATATAAGAGTAGTTTTCAATGGCTCGTCATCAGATTCCAATGGAGTCTCTTTAAATGATACCTTGCAATGTGGTCCCGCGATTCAAACAGATCTCACCTCTGTTTTGCTTAATTTTCGACGGTTTCCTATTGCTGTTATCTCAGATATTAAGCAGATGTACCGGCAGATTCTCGTAAATTCCGAGCAGCAAGATCTGCAAAGAATATTGTGGCGCGATGAGAGTTCCAAACCCATAAAGATATTTAGATTGAAGACTGTGACATATGGCCTGAAGCCTTCAGCCTTTCTTGCGATTCGGTCTCTCCACATGTTAGCCGAGCAAGATGGTCATCTGTATCATCCTTTGGCCTCTGAGTCATTAAAAACGGCATTTTATGTTGACTATTTCTTGTGCTCTTTCCCTAATATTTCTGAAGCACTCCTTGTGTGCGAAGATTTGAAATCCCTGCTCCTAGGAGGTGGTTTTCCGCTCCATAAATGGACTTCAAATTCTACTGAATTTATATCAAAATTTTCATCAGAGGTCCCAGTTGATGAATTTGTTGCTATTCCTACTGATGAAGCAGCCGTAAAAGCATTGGGTGTTTTTTGGTGTCCTTCTTCTGATACCTTCTCTTATCAGGTACATTTCTCCGAATCTCCCCCTGTAACTAAGAGACAAGTTCTGTCAGAAAACGCAAAGATCTTTGATCCTTTGCAATATATTGCTCCTATAGTTATTGTTGCAAAAATGTTCTTGCAAAAGCTTTGGTCATTAAAATCAGACTGGGATGAAAATCTCCCCCTTCCTCTTGTAGAAGAATGGTTAGAGTATCGCAGCAGTTTGCTGGATCTCTCCAAGGTTTCTATACCCCGCCTTTTAATTTCTAATCCCTTATACCAGCAGTATGACCTGCATGTATTTTCTGATAGTTCAGAACGGGCTTATGGCTGTTGTGCATACATAGTAGGACGTTCCTCAGCCACTTTCCCTGGATTTTCTAATTTAGTGTGCGCTAAATCAAAAGTTGCTCCACTTAAAACGGTATCATTGCCGAGATTAGAATTATGCTCTGCTTTAATGGCAACAGAATTAGCTACTAAACTAAATGTCAGTTAAAAGTTAAAATTTTCCCGCACATTTTTTTGGAGCGATTCTTCTATTGTATTAGCTTGGATTTCCAAGCCTTCTTCTCATTGGAATACCTTTGTGGCAAATCGCGTTTCTAAGATTCATGAAGTCTCTCATTCTGAACAATGGAGACATGTTCCTAGCCGTGAAAACCCCGCGGATATAATATCACGTGGTTGCACGCCTAAAAAATTGATTTCCTCAGACCTGTACTGGAATGGTCCTCCTTGGCTAAGTCAGGAATCATCTTGCTGGCCTCGCTTAGCTAATCAATTTGCAGAAGAAATACCCGATGCCCGTAATGATCCTGTCACGTCGCATCTTACTTCTACTTCTACTAGTCTTTTTCATAGATACTCTTCATTTGATAAATTGATTCGTGTAGTGTCTTATATCTTCCGATGGAGATATTTAGTAATTTATCAACCATTGAAGCCTCAACCCTTTCTCACCAGAGTAGAGTTAGAATTCGCTACTTGCAAGATTTTGTTACTTGTTCAGCAGGAAGTATTTGCTCCTGAAAGGCAAGCTCTTATAAGTGGTAAAGATTTGCCCAAGTCTAGCAGGCTTTTACCACTTACTCCTTTTCTTGACCAGGACGGCATAATACGTGTGGGTGGAAGATTAGCTATGTCTAGTTGTGAGGATGGGAAAAAGCATCCCATCATCCTTCCTTCAAAGCATCCTATCACCACCCTTATAATAAAAAAGTTTCATTATAAACACCTTCATGCTGGCACTCGCACCTTGCTCTGTCTAATTCGTGAACTCTACTGGATAATCAATGGCGTTCATGAGGTTTCTTCTGTTGTCAAAAAGTGTATACCTTGCTTTAAGGTTAAACCACGGCCCGCCACGCAGATTATGGGCAATTTACCTCCATTTCGTTCAGAACCTAGTAAGCCCTTCGCTCTTACTGGGATCGATTACGCTGGTCCTTACGTATATCAGACCAATCCCTCTTCATCTAAGCGCAAAATTTTAGGTAAACTTTACATCTCGTTATTTGCATGTATGGTGACGGGAGCTATCCACCTTGAGTTGGTTACGAACGCTTCGGTATCCTACTTTTTGGCCGCCTTTTCTAGATTTGCTGCTAGAAGGGGTGTCCCATCTGAAGTCTTTTCAGATAATGCAAACATTTTTGTAAGCGCTTCTGATCTCTGGAAATAAGTGTTAAGTTCCCCTTCTGCTAAAGAAAAAATTTCCAACTTTTCCTATTCTAAAGGTTTCAAATGGCATTTCACCCCGCCTTATGCTCCCCATCATGGGGGCCGATGGAAATCCTGCATCAAACTTACTAAAAGACAGCTTAAGAAAACTCTTGGTCCTACCATACTTTCTTATGAGGAATTCAACTCTTTAATTATTCAAGTTGAAGGTATTGTAAATTCCAGACCTCTGACTCCTCTTTTAAACGATCCTAAGGATCTTTTACCTTTAACACCCAGTCACTTCCTGATTGGCTGTTCGCTTGCTGCTACTTCGCCTTTGCTGGTTCGACGCTGTGATCCTAACCTACCTATCTTTAGGAGAAAAGTAGAATCTTTGCGCTGTTCTTTTTGGCGCCGATGGAAGTTAGAATATCTCAGCTTGCTAAATAGGCGTGAGAAATGGCGGCTTCCTCAACCAGATGTACGAGTGGGGGACATGGTTCTTCTTCGAGACCCATCTCCGCCTCTCGTATGGAACCTAGGCAGAGTTATTCACTGCCACTTTGGCCGTGATAAACGCGTCAGAGTTGTTGATGTTTTAACTGGTAAAGGTCTTTATACTAGACCCATCTCTGCTATCTCTGTTTTGCCTTTCGAGTCTTAGTTTCTCCTAGTCTGTTATCCATGTTTTGCTTTGACTGATTCTTTTGTTTGTTTTCATTCGGAGTTCTCGGAGCATGATCACTTTCGTGATGCTTTCAATGTTTAGCTTGGCCCATTTGTCGGTCAAATTTTGTTTCTTGTTACCGAGATCCCCGAATGGTAATTATTTCTTTGTAAATGTATTAATTGCTTAAACCAAATGCATAGTCTTGTTATCAAGCACCTATTCATAGATATCATAGCTCTCACCTTGAGTGTTCCAGTCGCTCGCTACCTCAAGCTTCCTCACTCCCGGCATACACGGCATCTACTGGCTCATCTGCTGTCTGCTGAGCAGGGTCGACTGACGTCACCCTGACTTTCGTTCGACCAATGGCAGGTCTTTGTCTGGTCGGGCAATCTCCAGCCTTCGAGATTGTTCCATGATCACTATTTAAGACGCCACCTGCTGGCGTTCTCCACCACTTCTGATCAATCATCATTCTGATCACATCGTCATTCAGATCAGCTCATCATTCAGATCAACGCTGCCACACCGCATGGCACTATTGCCAGTCGCTGCTTCATCACGCTGCTACGTCACGAGGCCTCTACTCTGATACATCGCTCAAGAGGACAGGAATGTTTGCCAGCCGCAGCACACTGCAAGTTTCACCTTAGATGGTGTATCTCACTTTAAACTTCGAGGAAGCAGAAGTCTTCCTGGCCGCACCCAATGTCGACTTATACTCAGTCACCGCCTGGACACTACCAGTGTCAAACCATCACCAGAAGGGAAAAGAAGAGTTGAATATTCATCTTTTCTGAATATGCATCTTGAGGCCATGAGCGCCTCCCCCCCCCCCCCCCCCCCCCCGAAGAAACCGTGGAGAACTTTTAAAACAGTTTTAGGCTAACTGGAACTTTTATGGAGCTGGCTCAACAATTTGGAAGATAAGTTCAAACTTGATAAAGAATTGAATTTCTTACTCTCATCATACATTTCATCTTTTTTATGGTTCTTTTATTAATATGCATATTATATTTCAATTCCAATTTCTCTCAAATCTAGGCAATCCTTAACATTGGTTTTTCCATCATTAATCAGGGTACTGTCACCAGACCCTCTCCATTTGTTAAGATTTAACACTAATTATTCTCTGCATATCCCAGTTGTGTGCATTTATTGTGCATTTTAATGTTATTTAAAGAAAATTGTTGTCTCAATAAATATTATTTATATCTTGTTAACTAAACTTTTGTTTTCTGGTGATGTACTTTTATGCCCATTGCACCGCACCGCTTTAGTCTTTTCGCTGTTTAACAGTAGCTATTTTGGTTAAGCTTAAACCTACTTCGCGTTCTCCCGTATGGGGAAGTTTTAGGGCAGAACTTTCTCCACTAAGGTTACTAATATGTTGTATGCAGATGATGCTGCGGCACCAACTCTCACACCAGAAGAGCTGCAAGAGTCAGATAATTGTTACAAAGGTGCATGTGATCGCTTTGGTCTTACCATAAATGTCAATACGACTGAAGTCTTGGCACAACCTTCACCAGGCACACCTCTTCCTCAGTTCAATATCTCCATCTCAAATTTGCCATTAGAGCAGGTAGACCACTTCTCGTACCTGGGCAGTACCATTTCTGTGAGCTGTACCTGTGAGCAGGATGTGGATAAGAGCCATGCAGCCCATGCGGCATATGGACGATTAGCGCACCGGGTCTTCATGAATAAAGATCTGTCCATGAGTACAAAGCTTACGGTGTACAAAGCAGTAGTCATTTCTACATTGTTGTATGGCTGTGAAACGTGGACCCCTTACCGACATGATCTTAGGAAGCTTGAGCGTTTCCACCTACAAAAACTTCGATCAATCCTGAGGATTAAATGGGAAGACCGCATTACCAATATTGCTGTTCTTGAAAAGGCTCAAATCAACAGCATAGAATCATCCATAGTAAGTCACCAATTTAGATGGATTGGTCATGTCCATCGGATGGATGATGTGAGATTACCTCGTCAAATGCTATATGGTGAGTTATGCTATGTCACCAGACCTCATGGTGGTCCTAAGAGGCACTACAAGGACCAATTTAAGCAGACCTGAAATTGACAGGTCTTGATTCACAAACCTGGGACATGCTGGCTGAAGGCCGCTCAACTTGGCGCCGTACCATCTCGGATACTGTAAAAACGTTTGAAAGGGATCGACGCACACATGAAGAGGCCAAGCGCCAAGCTAGGAAACTTCGAGCAGCCCAACCACGCCCTCCTTCAGCAATACTATGTGACTTGTGTGGACGCTTGTTCTATGCCAGGATTGGACTCTTTAGTCACCATAAACATATCCACAAACTGGACTGAAGGAAGAAGATTTATACTCGGATTCGAGTTAAAGCCGATGATGATGATGATGTTATGTCGTGTTAGTGAGTCAGTGAGATGTTTTAGTTTTCCCACTTTAAGCAATGAATTAGTATTAAAGGTAGCAAATAAAGTAGGCTGTCGTGATTTGATCTTGCGCCCAGTGATTTCAGGATGCTCCAACTCATCCGTAAAGCATGTTGGTGCGGGCTCCCCAGATTCCGAAGGCCCGCATGAGTCCCCCAGATTCCGAAGGGCCGAATGAGTCGCCAAGGGCAACGGTGGATTGGGTACCACCTGGGTTAGTGCAATTTGCACAATTTCCTTCCATGCTCAGTTGAAGATCAATCTTCAGGGGATAGTGACAAGTCACTGACCAAGTTGCTAGCTTGAGAGGTTTAGTAAACGGGGTTGTCACCCCTAGACGGGTTATCTTCACTACGACTAAGGAACACTGTCTACCCCTATTCCACTAGGTTCTTCCGCTCTCTCAGCCATAGGAAATAAATTCCTCTTCCTCCTTAAAGACCGTTGACCAGAGTGGCTGATATATGATGACCATATACCTTTCACCCTAAGTTTCCCCGAGTGCTGGTATGCCTCCTCCGCCATCTACACTGTACCATAATTCAATTATTCCACTGCATATGCCGTTGAGGTCTTCACCGTAACCCTGACAAAGGACCCTTACAAGGGGCTACCAGCCGGGTCAGCTAGACCAAGGTTTTTTAAAGAGGTGTTACTCCTCTATCACTCACCCTTTGTCCTGGCTTGTGACAGGCAGAGCCTGTCTACCAAAATGTTAGGTCCATTAGACTATTTATATTCAAACATATTTCTCATTTTACACTAGTTTTTAGAATGGGGGTACGGATCAATGATCAAGTACAACCAAATACAGTATAGGTTTTGATGTATCCTCGCTTTGTCATTTCTTCATGTAAGGAATACCGCTCTTGGAAGGGGTTTTAATATTTGGGTGATTCTGGCTTGGCACAGATCCCATCTTTAATTGTCTTCTTCTTCTTCTTGTTCCGTATAGGCCAACTACGGACCACGATATTCAACTATTTTTCTTGGAATGGGCCTTGATGTTTGCCCAATAGTCACGCATCCTCTGGCTGTGTTGTTCTTTTCTCTCCTTTGTCCAGAGGGCACCTGTCTTCTTCCTTGGGGGTTTTTCCTGGAACTTTATTTGCTTTAATTTACTCCTGAGAGACGTTCGATCTTTTATTCCTTTTCCGTAACTCCCAGTTCCAGCAGATCTTCGTGCACTTCTATCAGCCATGGTGACTTGGTCTTCCTTCTTTGCCAGTATGTGAGTAGCTGGTTGGTCAGCCTGGTTGGATGCATCCTGGAGACATGTCCATAAAATGTTACGACGTCTCTTCCTGGTCACGTCTATAATTCTTTCAGAGTAACTATAGAGCTCCTGGTTGGGCCGCCTAATATATTTACTCCCTTCCTTGATTGGTCCATCTTTAATTGATTTGATTTAAGTGTAATGGGCCTTCTTTCTTGTACAGTATATTTAATCCAAGTTGGCCACTTTTGTGACAGTATACTTTTTGTATATATTTACTTCTTCACGACAGCCCTGTTTTACTGTTCGCGTTTTCTCTGTCCCGAAAACTTCAAAACAAGTTAATATGTTAAATACTTTATTGTATTATAATTAATTTATTGATTTATTTATATATACAGTAGAGTCTCGCAAACTCGGCCTAATGTGGACCGAAGGGTGGCCGGGATCTGGCACATCTTTGGACCAAGTCGATTACTGTGCTCTTCAGGTACTCTAAAAGATGCTGATAGCACCACCATACTTACCGACAGCCAGGACATCTTGGAAAGATACAAAGAACACTTCAGTTCACTCTTAAATCGTCCCTCTAACACGGCTGAAGATTTTCTACGTTTTGTCCCTCAACATCCCCTTCAACCCTGGATGGCAATACCTCCGACTTTCCGTGAATTTGACAAAGATTGCAGTAGCCTGAAACCAAGGAAGGCTCCAGGTCCAGACAACATCCCTCTGGAACTCATTCAAAACGGAGGCTCACCCCTAAAAACCAGGCTCTTTTACCTGATCCTCTTAATCTGGGAAACCCAAAAAAATACCTGCCGACTGGAAGAACGCCACCATTGTCACTATCTTCAAGAAAGGCGATCACAGTATCTGTGGAAGGTATTTCCCTCCTTTCCATAGTAGGAAAAGTTTTTGCCAGAATCCTACTGAATCGACTCCAAACTATCTCAGAGAGAATACTTCCTGAATCACAGTGTGGATTTCGTACTTCCCGAGGAACAGTTGACATCACCTTTTGTATAAGACAACTGCAAGAGAAATGCAGAGAACAAATGACACCTCTGTTCTTAGTCTTTTACGATCTTGAAAAAGCCTTTGATACAGTTCCTAGAAATGCAATGTTGGGGCGTTTTGGATGTCCGGAACAGTTCTACTGTGGAGTTGATCGAAATGTACGAGCTAATGATACATAAAAGACTATGCAAAAACATTGACCATTATGTATACTGGAATGTGAGGATAATAAAACTCAGAATTAAATGTCCTCGTGCACACCTAACAGTGCTTGGTGTTTATGCCCCGGTTGAAGGCCAAGATGCGGAAAGTGGAACATTTTATGAAGATCTGCAGAAAATAATCGATAAGGTCAACAAATCTGATCTGCTAATCCTAATGGATGACCTTAATGCGAGAGAGAGTAATACACCAGTTGGTAACTGTGTTGGAAAATTTGGAGAAATCAATAGGAACAGAAATGGGACTAGACTAAATAATTTTGGTGTGTACAACAAATTAAGTATTATGAATACAAAATTCCAACGTAAAGACAGTCACAAATACACCTGGTCTGCATGGGGACCGAGATCTATCATTGACTACATCATATGCAATGAGAAAGCTTCGAAACTTATGTTAGAGCTTTTCGAGGCCCAGAACGAGAAACAGACCACTTTCTAACAATAAGCAAGATAAGATACAAACTTACATGGTTGAAGACGGAAAGGCCCCCTAAGAACGAAGGAAACAGCTTCAAAATACATCTCTTACGAGACCCCAAGTATTAAATGGCTGTATCAACACCGCCCCTCTGAAATTGTTACATCAATCACAGAAGATGATGACACAGAATTTGAGTGGAAGAATTTACAGGCCATAGTAAAGCAAGCTGCCTTTGAAAACCTAGGAATTAAAAAGAAAAAGAGGAGCAATAAAAGGTTACGACAATGGAATGAAGACATCAAACAAATTATCAATGATAAAAGAGCTGCTTATCAGAAATATCTGTCCACTAACAGATTAGAAGACAAAATTGAATACCATTACAAAAGGGCCATAGCTAAGCACGAGTGAGGAAACTACAAAGAACCTCATGGAATGAATTTGTTCTTCACCTGGAAGCAGACCTCTATAGACCACAACCACAAACATACAAGAAAGCACCTGGATAACGACACCAGAGAAAATGTTAGAATAAATCCTATCTCACAGGACACAGTTTTTTCAAACCCTGTGGACATCATACAAGATAACCACAATGCCCCAAGCATCAGAGAAAAAAGTACAGAAGATATTACACCAGACGAGCTACACTCAGTCCTCAAGCAATTAAGACAATATAAATCACCAGGAGAAGATGGTTTAAACCTAAAATTATTCAAACATGCAGACAACAGCTTCAGCGGTAGGCTCCTTCGGTTTCTAAACAGGATTTGGCAAGGTGGCAACCCCCCTACAAGCTGGCAGAAAGCTCTTGTAGTGCCCATTCATAAGAAAGGCGATCTTAAAAATGGTGAAAATTACAGAGGAATAAGCCTTCTTAACTCAGGATATGAGATATTTGCAAACTGTTTATAAACTGTATAAACACTACTCAAACAGGATCGGTGAAGAACAGAATGGTTTCCGGAAAGGAAGATCATGTGCTGATGGTTACTTCTCTCTCAAAATTTTAATAGAGAAGCATAGAGAAATCAACCTACCCACACACTCGGCATTTGTAGATTACAAAAAAGCATTTAACAGGGTAAACAGAGTAAAAATATTACATATCTTGCATAAAGATGAAGAACCACAACAACTGATCAAAACAATATCATAACTATATTCAAGCAACTTGATAGCAGTCCGAGTTAACACCATGGAGACCAATCAACAGAGGGGTACGACAAGGTTGTGGCCTTTCCCCCCTGCTTTTTGTCATGTACATGAATACCCTTATAAATAATTGGAGAAGTCTCCCCCACGGCACTATCACAATCAACAGAAACCTGAAATTAGACACGCTGATGACCAATTACTATTCGCCAGCACAGAGGACGACACAACGTTCCATACATCATCTCAGTAGAATAGCCACTGAGTGACATGGAAATATCTTCAGAAAAAAACAAAAGTACTCGCTTTCAAGGGCAAAGAACCAATTCCGAGTAAGATCTGCCTCAAGAACAAACTGTTGGAAATAGTATACACCTTCAACTACCTAGGCTACACTTTATCATTCGACAATGATGCAGATATTTCTAATATGATCATAAAATATAATAAAACCATAGGCCCAGTGAACTCAGTAATGAAACCATCCTTAGTCCAGAGGGACACAAGACTACGAGTCTACAAAACACTAGCTAGACCTGTCCTCACACATGGAAGTGAAGCACGGACAATCCGAAAACGAGATGAAACTAGGATCACTGCTGCTGAGATGAAGTTTATGAGACACACAGCAGGATACACACATTGGGACCACAAAAGGAATGAGGATGTGATGAAAGAACTAAAGACAGAACCTGTATTAAACTACATAAGTACCTATAGGAAGAATTGGAGACATACGTCAACAGAATGCCTAGGGAACAAGTCCCAAAGCAGATTGTATGATACCAACCAAAGGGGGTTCGATCTATTGGACGTCCAGCTAAAATATGGAATGAGACAGTAATAGGCCACCTGGCCTAATTCTGACTGGCAGATGATGATGATGCCTAATAGTTTTGATTTTAGGTCAAGCATATAATCGTCTTCACCAAAGACACACTGGCATATTTAACATTTTACCTTCCACTTGCAAGCTTGAAGCCACTGTCTGGCAATGGTGGGATCTTTAGGAAACATATGATAGGAGATGTTAGTGCCTTTGGTGTTTTGATTGCAGTTTCCACACATAGCCACAGCACAGTTTGGCATTGTTACTCACTTTCTTAGATACCGGTAATAAAATTAATAAACCTAACCGTGCACCAGTAGTTTTTGTACACACCCTATAGATACATTCAGAATCCTCTTATTACTACAGTGAATAATTGCATTATGAAAATATCTGCAACATTTGAAGACACATGACAGTGTGACATGGAAAGTTTGCATGCGACAAGGATTATAAACTGTCTAATGTACAGAATAATTAAAGAATTATATTACAGCAGAGTAGGCCCAATAAATAGGGGGGTGGAAAACTTAGGTTCATTTTTAAGGAAAGGAAACTACAGAGTATTGACAAACTGCTTTTGAATTTTACTGTTGGTTTTTTTTTTTCCTTGCTTTGTAACATTTGCTATGATTACTGGCAGCGATTTGACAGAAAATCCACACTGAATTATCATCATCAGTTAATTAAATAAAAAGAAAAAAATCCTTCATACAAATACTAGGTATCTGTTACTCAACAATTCAACTATGGAAAGATCTGGAGACCAATAACTGAAACACACATTCAAAACAACATTCAATGATAATATGAATGGAGAGTTTGAATGCATTATGATGAAATACAAGCCTAATAATATATTTTCCTCAGAAACATGTCAGCATACAAACAACAATAACCAGCTTGATGCAGTTGGTTAATCAGCTACATAAATCTTAAACAACAATCCACAATTAGAAGAGAAAAAAAAGTTATTTTACATACCAGTGGTTCATTGCTCTTCACAAGCTGAACAATTTTAATAGTCTCTTCATCCTCATCAACTTCTAATGGGATTTCTGGAAGTCTTGGGAAATAATCCTTCTGTGCCACAGCATCATGAGCACAAAGTAATCCCTGTGGAATAGATGTAAAGAAATATTATAAAAATATATTTAATACAGGGTCATCCTTGAACAGCGCTTTGCAATACACCCGCCCTCAGGGAACTTGTGTTGTGTGGCAGTTAAATTTGAGTCTTGGTCAAGGCCACTACTACATGAGAACAATATTTATAGCCATGGCAATTCACCAGCCACCTGGTAGGTGTTTTCTCTGCAGAGATTAATTTTCAGTAACCGATACCAACATGATTCTACACGTGTTGATAGGTTCAATCTTTAACTGCATGTGATGTCCATACCAACAAGCGGATTTCTTCCAATATTGGCACATATACCAGGTGAATCAACTGCCCCTAATACACTAATATTATTTTATATAGCCCATCTAATGCGTGTTGTCAGGAAGGTCGATATTTCTCTGCCTGCAAGCCGTTTGGTACTAATGCACTTTAAATATATCCCGCAAACGATATTGAACACTATCATTTTCTCCTCGTATTAGTCTGTAGTCATATTGAGGGAAAAATAATAGGGTTCAGTATCATTTGCAGGATATGCTTGCAGCACGTTAGGACCATACAGTATGCAGGCAGAGAAATATCGACCTTCCTGATAACAATGCTAGGGGCTGCATAGAACATTATTCACCTGGTATAAATCACAATATTTCAGATTAATTTTATGCAACTCATACAGGGCAGTGTTGCTAACATGATTCAATGTTTATGATGATGATGATGATAATTGTTGTTTTAAGGGGCCTAACATCGAGGTTAACTGCATGTAACGTCCATACTATCTTTTGTATGCAGGGTGTCGAGCGATGACCTGTTTTTAAATTCCTGAATATTTCCCGTACGAAAATCCACCAAATTCCCGTATATTTCAGAACCCTCTAAGACTAGAGTTCACATACCGAATGGCTGAAAAATGAATCTTAAAGCGCGAATCAAGATTTTCTGGCGTGGGCGTAACTGCATTTTTGGAGATACTTCAGCAGCCCACGGGTGATGGCCAGATTTAGGCCTAATCCGTAGCGTGAGCAAAACGCGCGCGCTTGAGTGAACTCTCTCGCAGATGGGATGAGATGCTGCGAACACAAATAAAATACCGTTTACCTGAGGAGAGCTGATATAAATGACTGATTTACTGAGGAAGGTTGAGATAGTAGAGAATAGGAGTGTCACATAAATGTTTACGGGAAGCGACTGAATTGTATGGTACCGTAACCGTATACAGCTTCCATGAGTTAAAATGGCACTGAAGCTTATGCATAGCGAACTTCCGGTCCGCGAATCACCATTTGATTTTCATTGGCAGTGAATCGTTCGTTCGTGATTACCTTCTTTATTATTTCGGATTGTGGTTTTGTATTTGAGCGTTCAACTTATGAAGTAAGAACTAGAGGGTTGGCCTTTCATGAATATTCCAAAGACAAGGGTCTCCTAAAAGAGTAATTAGTAAAACGTCACATCAGAGACGACCATAACAAACAGCTTGCCTACAAAGTGTGCGATTTGCACATTTCAAACGGCAGTGGTGCAAATTAAATATGTTATGGGTATGTGAGAATATTATTATAATTTGCTATCCGGTTGTTATATTAGTATAGTATGCATTAACGTGACCCGTTTTAATGCTAAATTGTGACGGAAACTACGAGTTAAAGGCTATTCGCCGTACCGGTAGGCCTAATATTTACCAACAACGCGTCGTTTCTTCATTAATATTTATTCAATTATAATTATAATAGCCTATCTATTAACACTTATTTAACCAATAATCATTTAATAATTATATACATATTCCAAGTATTGCAAGAAAGCGATATTTGATAGCACACGCGGTTCCACCTTAAAATCCAACCGTGCCTAGTTTTCAGTACATATGGAAAATATTACCGTAAGTTAATAAACCAATTTTTTTAAATGCACATTTACATCTGAAAGGGTAGGGGGGTTATGACCTCTATTTCACAAACGTACGAACCTCATTTTGCATGAATTATGGAACCCGAATACTAATGGAGGTATGGATTGTCTGCATTTAGAAATATTTTAGTCAATAATTTAAAACAAGTTGCCAGAAAATTAAACACAAAAAAGCTGCGTGCCTACTACGGTGTAAAGTTGCTCCGTGAAGAGAAGAGAAAAAAACACCTCGCCAAGATTATTCGACGTGCATACAGTTAAATACAATCATCCAATTGGAGAAACACTTTCTTTGTCACGATCTTATAAGCAAGTCAAACATAAACTGTTATTAATTTACGGGAAAACGTGCAACATTTAGAGACTACGAGTGTTGTATGCAGCACAACGAACGTTAGCTGACATTTAGCATCATTAATACATAAGAATGAAGACATGCAGAGCTTTCTCATTGCACACAGCTGAAGATCAGATCATTCTTGGTGCATTTTACAACTTTTATTTCTCCTAACAACAATAATTTGCTTAGTTAAGCCTCCATGGCTTAGGCGGCAGTACGCCGGCCTCTCACTGCTGGGTCCGTGGTTCAAATCCCAGTCACTCCATGCGAGATCTGTGCTGGACAAAACGGAGGCAGACAGGTTTTTCTTCGGGTACTCCGGTTTTCCCGGTCAAAATTTCATTCCAGCAACACTCTCCACTATCATTTCATTTCATCTGTCATTCATTTAATCATTGCCCCAGAGGAGTGCGTCAGGCCTCAGCAGCCGGCACAGTCCGTATCCTCGCCGCTAGATGGGGGCTTCATTCATTCCATTCCTGACCCGGTCGGAGACTGGAAGCAGGCTGTGGATTTTCATTTTTTTCACATGCAAGGAAAATTGCAGTACACAGTTCCCATTGCTTCCATTACCTGACTACAAAACCGGAAGCTGGTAATGCATAACCATACGCCAGTGGCGCGCCTATGGCAAATGAAAGATCAAAAGAAAATATAAGCTCTATAGGAGCCCGGAACAAGGCGATACAATTTTCTACACTACTGAAAATAGTCAAAATACCCCTTGCAATAATGAATAATAATTTTGTGGGTCATGTACCATAGTAATAGATGTTACCCACCCACTATCCCTTTCTAGATCACGACTTTTAAAGTAAAATTGGAGGTGTGTCCGCTATTACACGCGTAAATTATGGGACAAATACAGTATTGCTAAGCCCGCGCATTCGGTACTGACAGCCTTCCTGTCACTTTGCCCCGCTTTTCCTCTCCACAAACCACGGTCGCCACATAACAAGACTCTACGTCTAACCGCCACACGGCAAGAATTCTGAGCATGCTTCTCATCTACACCATGTATTTCGAAGGAAACAACGCGTAGGATATGTCGGGAGCTTGGTACAGCTGAGCTGTGTTGCTAAGTTTTTACTGTTGCTGCAAATCAACTGATTCGAATAATACACAGCGCTACACTTCAGACATCATTTCTGTACAATTATACGTAATATATTTTAAAAGACGGTCCTGAGTCAACGCCGAGGACATTCAAACAGAGAAATACGATACTTTTAGATGAAAAAATAAATTACACACCGAAGCTATGATATCTTTATCATCGGTATTCAATTCAATAAATACGACAAAGAGAGCAAACACTCTACAGCTAATGAATATTAGAACACTCACCATACAATGATTATCCTTTAACATGAAACAAGAGTCTGAGGGGAGGGCGTTCACAGCTTACTACAGTAGTTGACAGAAAACACCTTGCACACTCACTGAATCGCGACTCCTGACGGTTAATATTAGCTTTCGTGATAATACAAAAATAACATTAAGGTTAAGGCATATTTAGCACTGAGCACTCAAACAAGCCACTCTGTGGCGATATTATTGCCGTGGTTTTGAGTTGTAGGCTATTGAATGAAGGACTGTATGTTGAACACTATGACGGGAAACAATAGCCTATGCCCTATTATCGATTGACGCAAACAAACTGACACCAAGAAATAATTATTCTCAGTCACTTGGCAAGTGTTCCTTTGACACCCTCCATCCCTTCACTGTCCCTATCATCATCACCTCCATCATTGTCTTCGTCAGAGCTTGATGAATTGCCAAGGTTAATAATTATTTCATCCACCGCGATATCCAGACTGCCTTCAGTATTTCTTTCTGTACATGCTGTACGGGATGTGTCCATTCCTCGGGTCGAACTTCGGCGAAGTAAAAGTAACGAAACAATGACAATGAAAGGAAATCCGACACATACAGTGGTTAACAAGCGACTGAAACAATGCCTGCCCACACGAGAAGAATTCTGTCACTTGTGTGGTGTATTTTGTAGCCACATGTTGGTGACGGGTGTTTGATAGTAAAATGTCGAGAGCTGTGAGATATTGTTTGTAGTTTTTGAAAGTTATGCATGTGTGACGCATTTGCAGCGAGTGTTTACACGGACTTTAAAACAATTTGGTATGTGCATCTCCCCTGCGAAAGAAGACCATGGAAAGGCTAAAAACAGAAAAATTCCACACGCGGCACGCCGCGAATAGTTATTAATTTAGATTTGTTTTATCAAAGTATGCAATAGAAAATAAAATAATGCAAAACGAAATTAAATAAGTCACTTTAACAAATACAAGATTGATACTCGGAACTTTAGTTAACATAGCACAAATTTAACTTCTTTTGACAATATTAATATCTGAATAGGAACTGTAGAGTAGTCATACACAAAATAAAATAAGTCACTTTGTCAATACTAGATTGCGGTTAGGAACTTTAGTCACACAAAATAAGATAAAATATACAATGATTTATTAATTTAAAGCTTCACTAGGGGACTCCTCTGCTCTTCAATTTTCTCTGCTTCAGAACGGGCGTCGTTCAATATCTTCTTCTACCTTTTTTTTGCCAATTCCTGGAGATCTTTCGTGGCTTTTCTTTCGACTGCCACCTTAGCCGTTGCTTCCTTTTCCTCCTGGCTTCGCACCTGTTTTGCTTCCTTTAACACGGCGTAGGAGTTTCGTGCAGTATGGACTCTTGCTCACGGTTATCTTTTCTACTCCACCAGCTGCCATCAAAGCGTCCTGAAGAGTATGCATGCCAATCAGACTTGCTTCTTTGTGATTGACGATCATGCACTCCTTGTTCAGGGAGAAACTTCTCTCAAGAGCTGCATTGCTGTGATACAAAATCAGTATCATTTTAACGAAGCTTGTGAGATCGTTTTTGGCAGGAACTGAGGAAGGTGCTGAAGCCACTAATTCAGACCATAACACGTCGAGCCGTGGCTCTTATCCGTCGAACTGCTTCAAACCCGCAGTGACGGAGGGCAGTCTCAGAAGTGCGGGGTAGCTGCTCTTGATGCGGTCAGCCATTGCGCCAGAAAGCAAATTCTCCTGATTAAAAAGAATTTCCAGGGCAATGACGATCCTAACTTCTGCCAACTTAGGAGTCTCAGCGGGGGTAGGGTAGAGGCAGGAAATAGCACGGGTCATCTTGTGAGCAAGAGTTGACCTCTCTTTGATTCTTTCAGCCGTAGGATACAAATGTACAATTTTCGGCAGTTGGTGCGAAATTGCAGCACATCCCAGTCTGGAATTTTCTGAGATCTTGAGCTGTTAGCTTCTTTAAGGGCTGCTCTTGTCCAGAAACCCAGGTCGAAAAAACAACTGGTCTCCTCTGTGAACAACAATGCGGACCCATTCCTGTATGTCATTGTCGGAAACTAGCGCGGCGCGCGCAGCCCCTCGCGGAGAGGGTACGGCTGGCGGTCGGCCAGGCAAAGATGCATTCGACGTTGGCTGGGTTCTCGTCCCGCTCAGCGCTCTATCGGTAGTGCAAATGGCGGGTGGCAGCTCGGTCTGGAGGCGAAATAGAAGGCTGAGCTGGAGAACTCCACCGAGCGTTCGGGGGCTGAGAAGTCTTGCATTATGAGACTTTTCAAGATTTCCCGTATCAAGTGTGAATTTCCCGTATATTTCCCGTATTTTTCCCGGGTAACTAAAATTCCCGTATTTCCCGCATCGCTCGACACCCTGTGTATGTGCATTGTGTACCTTATGAGATGGAACTATGCATATATTCAGAGTCGCCAGAACTGCCAATTGATGATATATGCTCTCTATTCAGTAATTTTAAATCCTAGTCTCAGTTCAGCTATGCGAACTCATAGAGCATAATAATGAAGATTAATTTTGAGTAACCCATATACACTATGACAATACTGCCAACATGATTCTACGCATGCTGAGAGGTTCAATTTTTAATTGCACAAAACTTTCATACTAATGTACCAATTGTCATTGCCAGACAGTGGCTTCATGCTTGCAATTGGAAGGTAAGGAAGGATTATAAACTTACTTCTGTAGTTGAATATATTATAGAAGATAGGTCTAGAATGCGTAGATCAACCATTGACATGAATCTTACATTTTAAGAAAAGTAGGCTCTTGAATTCGTCACTGAACTACTAGTTATTGAGGCTATGAGTGCAATAGTGGCCTAACCCAAAATTATCTAAATGCTATTTTCCTCTGTACATAAACATAGGAAAATGATGTTGAACAAATGTTATACAATATTACCGTAATTATAAGATAAACTGGATGTCAGTCTTGTTAATACAATATGAATGATAAATTCAAGTGTTAGGCCTACATGTTTTAGATGATGATAATTGTTGTTTTAAGGGGCCTAACATCTAGGTTATCGGCCCACCTACATGTTTTACTTGAAGATGTATTTAATACCTGTATTCTTCATTTGTCTTATTATTATTAATCGTATGGCATTTAAACATCACTTTTGGAACACAAATACAAATATATACAAGATTTACAAATTAACAGATAAATTATTTACATAGTCAATTGTATTTGCTATAGCATGCAAAAAGTCCAATTGGTTTCCACAAAACAAGTTCTGAGGGCACTCTTTGACTATATGTCCGATTGTCTGCCACGAGTATCCACATGTGCACTCAGGAGAGGCAATCATTCCCCATTTGCGTTTCACACTTTTTTTAATGTCCGCATTATATTATCCAAATAGCTTTTTCAAACAATTTTTGGGTAAAATTAATTAATTTTCTTAATTTCTTCACCAGATCCAAAAACATTTCACGACATGTGGTCTATACTGATAGTTTCCTGATTTTGATGGGATTATGGGAGTTAACCCAATAATCAAATGACTCGCGCAGAAACCAAGTACGCTATCCACTAGACCCTGAAGACAAGCAGTTACGTGCTGCATCTAGTGCGTTAGATCTACTTCACCATGTATTTCATCATCAAAATGTCGCATAGCATCTACCTTTCACAATTTCATGCTTCAGACTGTGTCCGTAATAGCGATTGTATGCCATAAGGTTCTTCTTCCTGGCGTTGTTCCCAATTATTTTTTGGGGTCTGCCACTCTGCACCTTGCTCTCCATTTGTTGCGGTTTGCTGCATCTATAGGACGAAGACCTACGATGCGCATATCGTCATGTAGGGTATCCATCCAACGCCTCTTTGGTCGTCCTGGAGGTCTTTGTCCATCAGGCTCGAGAGCAAATGACTTGCTTACAATGGACTCTGTATTTGCTCGGGCTACATGCCCGTACCAACGCAACCGAGTCTGCCTCATTTTGGCTGGAATAGGGGCAATTCCAAGAGCGACTCCATACCATTGAAGACGGTAAGCAGGCTGCCGAGCGCTCTCTTCGTACCATCAATAGATTGGGCAGTGCCAACGGGATCCAACGGCTTCCGCATCGCTGGGAACACGTCGTACGCAATGGTGGGGACTACATTGAGGGCCTGTGATACTTGGAACCATCTAAGCGAGTTATTAATCCAGATATAACTATGGTGCCAAAACTAAAAAAAACAACCCATGTACTTTTAGGTGAGCGGTTCCTAGAAAAGACGTCAAAAACACGGACAATTTGTCATACAACCACAAATAAATAAATAATTAATAAACTTGAAAATAATTGGCTTATATAGTCTAATGCAGAATTAAACAAGGAAAATTTTGGTGTAAGTCATCTTTCAATAGGTCGGTTGGTTTGGTTGTAATTAAGGCCAAAACTCGAGTATCCATAATAAGAAATCCGATAGTAGATATAGGTATTAGGAAGTCATTTTTGAAAGCCTTTGTCTGGAGCGTGGCGCTCTATGGAAGCGAAACTTGGACTATTGGTGCAGCAGAAAAGAGGAGAATTGAAGCATTTGAAATGTGGTGTTACAGGAGAATGATGAAGATCAGATGGGTAGATAGGGTTACAAACGAAGAGTTATTAAGACGAGTGGGAGAGGAGAGATGTTTCTGGCGACTGCTAATGAAGAGAAGAGATAGGTTAGTAGGATACATATTAAGACACCCAGGAATAGCATGCTTAGTTATGGAAGGAAGGGTCGAGGACAAGAACTGTAGGGGTAGACCAAGGTTAGAATATGTTAAACAGATTGCCTCGGATGTACGGTGTGGTAGCTATGTAGAGATGAAACGATTAACTCAGGACAGGGAGGCATGGAGATCTGCATGAAACCAGTCAAAAGACTGAAGACTCAAACAACAACTGTGACGCTAGTTTGCCAAGCTGACGGGATCTGGTGGCTCACAAGGCATTTGTTAAATAACTCTGCTAAGAACTCTGCAGAGGCATGACCCAACTGCTTCCATAGCTCTGCAGGAATATCAACAGGGCCTGTTGCCTTGCCAATCTTCATGGCGTGGATCACAGTATTTACCTCGGCAGGTGTGATAGGTGGAACTGCACCTTGTACAGGTGAAATTGGTGGGTGTGGGAACTCCTCATTACAGATAGTATTGAAGTGTTCATGCCATCGTTGAAGGATCTCTGTTGGTTTTGTTAGAAAATGCCCATGCTTATCCTTGATAAGCATGACATGTCCTATGTCAACTGTGGAACGACGACGAAATCTGGCTAGCTTGTAAATATTATTGACCCGAGTAGATTCCTCTAATTGTTCATACAATGTACTTAGTTGCTCGAAAGTTACACCTAATTCACGATGAGCTGAAACTGGCAATGTATCTTCAAATAATAATTCTGATCCCACCTTTTATATTTTACAGCTATTCTTAATATTAACAGAGTTCAGTAAAAGTTCCTTCCTAGTAATTTCATGACTCTCGTATGTTTCCCAAGAAATGAGAATATGTGGCTCACCTTGTTGCCAACATAACTTATTACTCGTGTTCTCTCGGTCAATCTCCAAATAGCCAGCCCTGGAATAAAATCTTGTCGTACAACTCACTCTTGGAGATATACCAAGGAAGACGCTAGCTCAGGTATATCTATTCCGATGGATAACCCAAGTTCCTACAACTGGCCCTTAATGTATTTTCACATTATATTACACGTTTCTACAATATTACGTGTATCACGTGGTGTATTTTGTATACCACATGTTGATAACAGTGATGTGATGTCGCGCCTGAGTAACACTTGAAGAGACCTCGTGCACCAAGGAAACATGGCTGCCATCATTGAATTAACAAGAAATAAAAACATATATTTACATAATTTACCAAATATTTCTGGTGAAGCAGTGATAATTGGCAGTAATTTCAATAAACCCCACTCGTTCCAGGTTCCGTATTGACCATGTTTACAAGATGTATAACACAATTTACACTCGCCAAATCAATACTTTACTTTACTAAAAATACTATAGGTACATGTTTCGGAAACTTTATATGTTTCCTTCTTCAGCCCACATGTTTGTGTGGATTTCGATGTCATATGATGTTCCACACAAACATATGGGCTGAAGAAGGAAACATATCAAGTTTCCGAAACATGTACTGCCCCCGTAAATTGAATTATACTGAGACCACGATGGCTGTATTGGCATATGTGAATAAAGTTATGGCTGTCATAGTTGTGACGTGTATATTCACGACGTAGGCACGGATGACGCAGACTTTATGCAAGTAGGCTGGTTGAGCTGAGATTCTTGGTGACGTCATGATTTTGTTCGAGAAAGATCTGAGATTTACGACGCAGTCGCAGGGAAACAAAGAATTGTGCTAAGGAAGAAGTTACGCTATTGGAGGAGAGGCTCGAACCAATGAATGATAGTTTGGAGGGAGACGGAGATTACTGAAATTACCATATTTAATTACTTTTGGCATGCAGAATTGTGGAAATCTATTTTTAGTTATGGCATTGATTTGGAATTTTGAAGAAATTAATTTTGAGTTTTTGAAATTTGAAAATCCGTCAAGTATAGCCAAAGTTAGAACTTCTAGCAATGACGGAGGAACAAGCTATGGAAGGGATGGATACGCCCCTTAAGAAGTTGATAAAAGGTCTTGCACAGTAGAGAGAAGATCTCATTTCTCATTTTCTCGTGTCTTATAGTCGTTTTTCTGATTATCATATTGTCAGACTTCGAGTGATTCAGTGAAGCAAGTCGTCATTAGCGCGTGTGGTAGAGCCCACCCCATTGAACAAGCACGGAGCGTGCAGCAGTACCATTTTACGGTTTCTGAAACTAGGCGAAGTTGAAACGCACACATAAACGAGTCTACAAGATTATATATCAAGAGTTAGATACTGCCTTTATGCTAATTCAACTGTGCATTACAGTATTGAGGTGTGTAGGAAAGTTGAACATTTTCACGATTATAATTTGGAAGATATTCGCATTTTAAGACTGCAGACAAAAGTGATTTTCTCGCCACCTGAGAAGCACTTTTATCATACCACATTCTACACTACGGCTGACACGTGTATTGCAACCGTGATACAGAAGATTACATTTGGTGATACAACGCTACGTTCTACAATGGAACAGTATAATCTGGCAGTACTTTCAACTATTATTATAACGGAAGTGGAGATGGAAGACTAAAACTTTAATGCAATTGGGACATATATCAATGGAGTGAAATAGCAGCATGGAACTTCGCTAATCGTCTTTCTACAAAAGCGAGCATGTAGTGAACATCCAACTACACTCATGCATCGTAGTCCAACGCTGAATTATATCAAATGGCAGTGGAAATATTTTCATACTACACAATTATGAACATTTCGGCGGAAATAATTGCAATAAACTTCATGGCGAATTTCTACCAGAACTTCAGGGAACTATCAAGAGAGGCCAGGGTAGACCCGGCTCACAAAGAAGAGTTTTGCCAGAAGGATGTCTATCGTCTACACGGAGCAGTGCAATTTCCGGAGGAGGAAGCAGTTCTATTCTCCGAGGGCGCTGGTTCCAGGTTCGAGGTCGGAGCACATCTTTACGTTGGTGAAATGGAACTATCAGCAGTCTTCTTTGGAAATTTTCCTCTAGAACTTCAATCAACAGATAAGGTAGTCGTGAACGTTTCTTGTTTTATTTGAGCCATTTAGCGATATCTGAGCAACCATTTTTCCCATATTTTCTGTCCCATATATTTTGCCCCATATTCTTGCTTGATATTTCTGTACTCCGTACACTTTGATGAGTTATGCCTTTTTCTACGATTTATTGAGACATTATTATGTCATTGGCATATTTAAATAATTTTGGATCAGTTGAGACTGATAAAATAATATTCTTTCAGTAATTTGCATATTTTTGTAGTCACGATTTGACTGTAAAGTTAACGATTTTCTATGGCAAATTTGAATTCAGACAGCGTGTCACTTTATTAAAGTAATTCTATTCAGTAAATCACTTTGACCAATTTTCTGTCATCCTCAAGAAAGAAGAATAATTAAAAGATTTTAGAGCGTTAAAATCTATTACTTTATCGACGATCTTGGAAATACTAGTCGTTTTATGAACATGATTGCAACATAGACATTTATCGTCAGTTCTGATATACCATTGCATTGTAGACAATTTTATGAAATATGAACTTTGAGTACGATTTATTGAGTACACTATAGTAATGAACATGTGATAGGAGTTTTTCTCAATTCTAGATTGGAACAATAATGTTTGCATTCCAAAGTCTAATTGTATTCTATTCGATTATTTATGCAGTTTAGATGAACTTTGATTGAAGATAGTATTTTTATACTGCGATACTTTGAAGATATTAATCTCAATTTTGATAGACCAGGGAGGCGTGTCTAATTGTATTTGCTATTAAATTTATTTGTGATTGGCAAATTTTTACTTCATATCGATTCATGAATGAAACCCACGAAGGTCAAATATAATAACAGTTTTCGATACAATTAATGAATATAAGAATTTTTAAAGTGGAACTATGGATGTATAATCGTTAGTTCAGTGGACGTGTAAAAGTCGCTGATGAATAATGCCCTTGAATAAGTGAAGGAAGTTCCCACAGTAATATTAATGAAGTTGATGAATTTGTAAGTGGAGGTTTTTTGTATGGATTGTGGAAGATTTTTATGCCATATATATTGAGATATATGATGAATTCTGGGCCTATTTTTGTGCAATTTTGTGCGTTTTGAGCGAGGAATTTTTCCGCTGAGTGTATTGTCCAGGTCCTTTAAAAATTAATCATGCGAAGTTACTGTTAAAATTAACAAGAGTGTTTAAATAATTTGAGATAACGATTTTGAATGGAGGTTACCATCACTAATAATAATAATAATTATTAAACCTTATTACACCTGAATCTAAAATTTAAATATAACTAACCTTCATTGGTTGATTATATCACCACGATTTGAGTAATTATCAACCGGATCAACGTGTGGTTTAATGTATTTCTAATATGAATAATGTAAATATTGTAAATAACTATGTAAATATCTTTAATAATAATTTGAAACGAAAGGGATTAATAGAGGCGTGTATAAATTTTCAATTGTCGTTTGACAATATTATAAACAATTTAAAATGTTATAAATAATTAATGAACATTTTGTTATAAACATTAAACGTTTTGTTATTATACTCTAAACAACGCTAGTTAAACATTTGGATTATACAATTAAACAAGTTTTGGGATTATTAGAGTAATCCATTGATATTTGAATGGAGCATTTAAAAGATTTGCGTGATAATATTTGAGTTGAGTTGTGGACATTTAAAGTGTTTTGAAAAAGAGCTAGGCTCTGATGTAACTAGCATATGCTAACGTTGGCTGGACAGGTGGGTCCATTTGACGATGCAAGCATGCGACATGGTGTAGGGTGTATCGCAGCTGGCCAGACAACTGTATGACAGAGGCCAAGGTCACCTACATAGCAGCCTTGCGGTTATAAATAAAATGTGATGTTTATGAAAAAGGAAAACAATTGCTATATGTCTCGTCCCAACTCCCTTATCCATTCCAAGTGTATTATTATTATTATTACGTTCTTTTGAGCTAGAAAGCTGAAATTTTGTATGCAAAGTCTACAAGTCCTACAGGAGGACATGATTATATTGACAATGGCTTCTGATCACCACGTATTTTTTTGTTGTTAAATGTTTGTTATATTATTCCTTTATGTGAAATAAATTATTGTACAGTTTAAACTTTCTTGTTTCCGTTTTGGTTCATTTTAAATATCATGGTGGAGGTTATTGTGAGGGCATACTTTTAAGTGATCCAGTTGGCAACCCAGACCCGAGATTAATTTGAATAGGTAAGTAAAAGGTAAGTATGAACCCCCGTATATTTTGGTGTGTTCCACAATAATTTCTTGTTAACTACTGTGCTCTAATCTCGGTAGTATCTGTCAGTGCCATTTTCATTGATGTAGCTGTGCCGGTGCGATTGATTATTGGCAATCCGATTGAGGGGGGCGGATATCTGACAGCCTACTATCCGGATTATCGGGGACAGTAGGATTGGCGCCGCAATTCGGTGGGGCACGATTGACAAAACTGGATTACCAGGTTGAACGCCAGAAGAATTGGCACAATCGAAGTTCGGAGTGCTTGAATAACATTGGATTACCAAGTTATTGGAGTAGAATTGGCACCGCAATTTCGTGTGGAGTGCTCGAATAACATTGGATTACCAAGTTATCGATGTCAATGGGATTGTGAAGACTCAAATAAAGAGGCTGATTCTTTGTTAGATGTCTTGGCCAATTGTAGAATTTGAGAGTGTGATTATATAGGGATTAAATGTTGTGTTGTGTTAGGAAAATTACACTCAGAAAAGATCAGATCTTATACAACTTGAGAGAGGTTAAATAGGCTGGAAACTTAGAATAATCGCCTATGATCTGGAGTCTTATTTTATTTGACCGGCTTATGACATGTTTAGTCATATTAAAGATAAAATTAAATTATTTGGATTGTAAATGTAAATTATTTGTGTTAGGATATTTTAAAATGAACCAAAGAAATTTGAACATGTGCTTGAGTTTATTTCAACATGAAGTGTCTACGAAAGTTAATTATAAGGTAATTATAAGTTAGATTTAGGACAGAAAATTGCTCAAACTTTATATATGGTGAAAGATGTTGCTCAGATGTTGTTATCTTGCTCTGTTTGATGTATGTCCCTAAAGCAGTTTATTGTTGAAATCTTATTGAGATGGCAGATGAGAGTATTAGGAAGATGTTGGAGGAGATGTCCAACAGTTTGTCTGTTAGTATGGATAACAGTATGAAGCAGATGATGGAGGAGAATTCTAGTAATTTGTCTATTAGGCTGGATGAAAGTTTGAAAGTTCTTCAAACCAGTTCTGCAAACTTAGAAAATAATGTGTCGCGTTTACAGACCAGTACCCAGGGAATCGAGAATGCTGTAACTGACATGCGCACAGACGTGTCCAATGTCCATAAAGATTTATCCAATGTACATAAAGATGTCTCAGAGGTTAAAGTAAATTTATCCAATGTGCATAAAGATGTCTCAGATGTTAAAGTAGATGTTTCTAAGGTACAGAAAGACCTTACTATGTTGAATCTTGATGTTGCTAATGTCCGGGGAGATATTTCATGTGCTAGAGCAGAAGTAATCGTTGTTAGGAATGATGTTGCTACTGTACAAGATAAGGTAGAAGAAGTTCAAAGAGAGATTAAAAATGTTCGAACCGATGTGTCAAACGTTCAAGTAGACATAAATAATATTCATTCTGATGTAAATGAGATGCAAAGCGATATCAATAAGATACAAGTAGAAGTTAATACAGTTTTTGTAGACATTGCTAAAGTTCAAACTGATGTTAATAAAGTTAGAGAAGAAATTGAAACTTCAAAAACGCTTTGTACTTGTAACATTAGTGCTTTAACAACTAGGTTGGTTGACGAGTCTGTTAGGACAACAGCTTCTCTAGCTGGATTAAAATATGATGTAGAGGTCATGAGAACCCAAGTCTTAGATCATAATCGTTTACTTAAGGAAGACATTGAAGTAGATATTGCGGAAATGTTAACTGCAAATGTAACGGTTTGGAAAGATGAATGGAACAGGTCAAGTGGGGAACATGTCACTCAGATTCAGGAGCGAATTGAACGAAAACTTGCCAGTACACAAGTAGGTATAAATAATGAGGTAGTTCAAATTAGAAAGGATTTGAGTATAAGGATGGATTCGCTATCCGAAAAGCAGGTAGAGGATAGAACTCAAATAGGTCAGGACGTGCAAGCATTAAAAACCGCGTTAGAGGAACAAATTCATAAGGTTGTCTCTGATGTCAATGAAACTACGAGTAAACTTCAGAATTTGAAACTAGGAGAAGCTAGCATGATGGAAACGTATAAAGAAGAGTTGATTAAGAAAGTCATCACGGAAATCACAGATAAGGATCCAGAAGGATTGACTTGTGAAGATGATAGAAATTACGTCAGAAGATGTAACCTCGCTACAGAAGAGAGAGATATTAGTCCTGAGGAACGTATATCCAGATTTCGGGAAGAAGAAGAAGAGGATAGGAATATTGAACCTGAATGGAAACATCGTGATAGTGGGAAGAATTATATGGATTCATATCCAAGAAATGTGACAGTCATCCGAAACTTTGAGGACAAACCTCAAAAATTTAGTAATACTGATAGTCTTACACCGATAGAATATATCAGGAACCTGAAAGACTATTTTATTGAAGCCCATATTCCCAGAGAAAGAGAGATGAGAATCGTAGAAAGATTTCTAGCTGGAGGACCCCTTGAATGGTTCAGAGCATTTCGGTACACTTTTAGTAATTTCGATGAATTTGCAGAGGCACTGATAAAACGATTCTGGTCAATAGAAGCACAGAATTCATTAAGAGCTGAGGTATACTCGAGGAAGTATTCAGGTACTCTTCCAACACGGTACGCTGATTTCTTCACGAGCCAGTTATCGCGCTTGAGATTCTTGCAACCCCCATTGTCGACAGAGCAGTTGATAGATGCTATTTCTCGTATGCTGCCTGTGGAGGTTAGAAGTCTTATCATATCGTCAAATATCAGGGATTTGACCAGTATGGACTAACTATTGAGAAGGCTTGACTACACGAGTCCGATGCCAAATTTGGTTCAAAAAGGTCAGAGACACGAATTCAAAGACATTAATACAGTCTACATGGATCAAGTTCAGCAAACTGATAAGCCCGCTGAAAAAAAAACTGAAAATGTAGGTCCTCACAGGAACAATTATTTTCGCAACAACAGATCACAATGTTACCGTCCATATCAGCAAAGACGAGGCTGGAACAACAATAGAGGGAATTATAATAACGGAAGAGGTAGATACTATAATAACAATGGTTACAATAGGAACTACAACAGAAATAACCAGTACCAGAATCGGAATCAGAATTCTCAAGGTCAGGTTATGACACCGGACAAATATCAAGAGAGAGAGAAAGAAAGTCAGCAGTATTTGAAGGAATTACGAGAGAAGGAAGCTGAAAACCAGAAGAAAAGACAGGATGTAGTGATCGATCCTGGTCCTTCTACAAGCCAGCAGAATTTGGAAAACAGGAATACAGGACAGAAGAGAAAGTAGAGAGGAGAGAATGCATTAGCCACACACACAACCCAGAGAAGAAGAGACTTATGATTAAGGAACATAGAGGAAATATCATACAAGAGTAGAATTATAATTCAATTTCGTGTTCAAGTGAATTCAGATATTTATAACACAGAGTTTAAAAACAATTTGCAACTGTTTTTAAAACGTGGTGAAGGGAGAATGCCCCCGTAAATTGAATTATACTGAGACCACGATGGCTGTATTGGCATATGTGAATAAAGTTATGGCTGTCATAGTTGTGACGTGTATATTCACGACGTAGGCACGGATGACGCAGACTTTATGCAAGTAGGCTGGTTGAGCTGAGATTCTTGGTGAAGTCATGATTTTGTTCGAGAAAGATCTGAGATTTACGACGCAGTCGCAGGGAAACAAAGAATTGTGCTAAGGAAGAAGTTACGCTATTGGAGGAGAGGCTCGAACCAATGAATGATAGTTTGGAGGGAGACGGAGATTACTGAAATTACCATATTTAATTACTTTTGGCATGCAGAATTGTGGAAATCTATTTTCAGTTATGGCATTGATTTGGAATTTTGAAGAAATTAATTTTGAGTTTTTGAAATTTGAAAATCCGTCAAGTATAGCCAAAGTTAGAACTTCTAGCAATGACGGAGGAACAAGCTATGGAAGGGATGGATACGCCCCTTAAGAAGTTGATAAAAGGTCTTGCACAGCAAAGAGAAGATCTCATTTCTCATTTTCTCGTGTCTTATAGTCGTTTTTCTGATTATCATATTGTCAGACTTCGAGTGATTCAGTGAAGCAAGTCGTCATTAGCGCGTGTGGTAGAGCCCACCGCATTGAACAAGCACGGAGCGTGCAGCAGTACCATTTTACGGTTTCTGAAACTAGGCGAAGTTGAAACGCACACATAAACGAGTCTACAAGATTATATATCAAGAGTTAGATACTGCCTTTATGCTAATTCAATTGTGCATTACAGTATTGAGGTGTGTAGGAAAGTTGAACATTTTCACGATTATAATTTGGAAGATATTCGCATTTTAAGACTGCAGACAAAAGTGATTTTCTCGCCACCTGAGAAGCACTTTTATCATACCACATTCTACACTACGGCTGACACGTGTATTGCAACCGTGATACAGAAGATTACATTTGGTGATACAACGCTACGTTCTACAATGGAACAGTATAATCTGGCAGTACTTTCAACTATTATTATAACGGAAGTGGAGATGGAAGACTAAAACTTTAATGCAATTGGGACATATATCAATGGAGTGAAATAGCAGCATGGAACTTCGCTAATCGTCTTTCTACAAAAGCGAGCATGTAGTGAACATCCAACTACACTCATGCATCGTAGTCCAACGCTGAATTATATCAAATGGCAGTGGAAATATTTTCATACTACACAATTATGAACATTTCGGCGGAAATAATTGCAATAAACTTCATGGCGAATTTCTACCAGAACTTCAGGGAACTATCAAGAGAGGCCAGAGTAGACCCGGCTCACAAAGAAGAGTTTTGCCAGAAGGATGTCTATCGTCTACACGGAGCAGTGCAATTTCCGGAGGAGGAAGCAGTTCTATTCTCCGAGGGCGCTGGTTCCAGGTTCGAGGTCAGAGCACATCTTTACGTTGGTGAAATGGAACTATCAGCAGTCTTCTTTGGAAATTTTCCTCTAGAACTTCAATCAACAGATAAGGTAGTCGTGAACGTTTCTTGTTTTAATTGAGCCATTTAGCGATATCTGAGCAACCATTTTTCCCATATTTTCTGTCCCATATATTTTGCCCCATATTCTTGCTTGATATTTCTGTACTCCGTACACTTTGATGAGTTATGCCTTTTTCTACGATTTATTGAGACATTATTATGTCATTGGCATATTTAAATAATTTTGGATCAGTTGAGACTGATAAAATAATATTCTTTCAGTAATTTGCATATTTTTGTAGTCACGATTTGACTGTAAAGTTAACGATTTTCTATGGCAAATTTGAATTCAGACAGCGTGTCACTTTATTAAAGTAATTCTATTCAGTAAATTACTTTGACCAATTTTCTGTCATCCTCAAGAAAGAAGAATAATTAAAAGATTTTAGAGCGTTAAAATCTATTACTTTATCGACGATCTTGGAAATACTAGTCGTTTTATGAACATGATTGCAACATAGACATTTATCGTCAGTTCTGATATACCATTGCATTGTAGACAATTTTATGAAATATGAACTTTGAGTACGATTTATTGAGTACACTATAGTAATGAACATGTGATAGGAGTTTTTCTCAATTCTAGATTGGAACAATAATGTTTGCATTCCAAAGTCTAATTGTATTCTATTCGATTATTTATGCAGTTTAGATGAACTTTGATTGAAGATAGTATTTTTATACTGCGATACTTTGAAGATATTAATCTCAATTTTGATAGACCAGGGAGGCGTGTCTAATTGTATTTGCTATTAAATTTATTTGTGATTGGCAAATTTTTACTTCATATCGATTCATGAATGAAACCCACGAAGGTCAAATATAATAACAGTTTTCGATACAATTAATGAATATAAGAATTTTTAAAGTGGAACTATGGATGTATAATCGTTAGTTCAGTGGACGTGTAAAAGTCGCTGATGAATAATGCCCTTGAATAAGTGAAGGAAGTTCCCACAGTAATATTAATGAAGTTGATGAATTTGTAACCCGTGGGGGTTTGCCTGTTCCTCTATCGGGCGCGTCCCAGGTGGCGGATAGGGGGGCTCGCCGGACTTGTCCGGAGGGTTTGAGGGAAATAAAATACCTCTCGCGGACCAAAAACTGGCCCCTCGCCAGGGTTATGGTGAAGCTACGTTAGGCCTAGCAAGCCAGTAGTGGATATGAAACTGCTTTTAAAACGGGAACGGGCCTCGGAAAGGACAGATCTAAAGGAAGCAGACCTGGTTATGGAAATGGACTACGAATCGGAACTTTGAATATAACTTCATTGACGGGAAGAGTGGAGGAGGTTGTGGATATGATGGAGAGGAGAAAACTGGATGTACTCGGACTGGCAGAGACCAGATGGAGAGGGGAAGGAAGAAAAGAACTGAGAAATGGCTTGCAGCTATACTGGATAGGAAATGAGGAGGGGAAGAGAAATGGAGTGGGAATGGTGGTGAGAGAAGGGCTGAGGGAGGAAGTAAAGAGGGTAAGTGATAGAATAATTAGAGCCAGAATCACTGTGAAAGGTAGAAACCTGGACATTCTGCAAGTCTATGCACCACAGGTGGGATGCACAGAAGGCGAGAAGGACGAGTTTGAAGAGGAGTTGCAGAAGCAGTTAGTGGGGAGAGACCTGATAGTCATGGGAGACCTAAATGCCCATGTCGGAACTGATAGAAGAGGTTTTGAGGAAGTGATTGGTGGTGAAGGATGGGGAAACAGGAATAAGGAAGGAGAGAGATTGTTGGAACTGTGCAAGATAAATGGGCTAATGGTTGGAAACACATGGTACAAGAAGAGAGAGAGCCATAAAATTACTTGGTACAGCAGGGATTTGACTAGGAAATCAGTGGTGGACTATATTCTATGCGGGAAGGAGACAAAGAAGAGTATCACGGATATAAGGGTAATACCTTCAGAAGCCCTGGACAGTGACCACCGTCTGCTGGTCGCCAAGGTGAGAGGACTGAAGGAAAAGAGGAGAACTGAGAACCAAGAAAGAAGAATAAGGACATGGAAGCTGAAGGAGGATGGAAATAAGGAGAAGTTCCAGATATTAGCGAGGAACAAATTACCGAAGGATGATCCGAAAACAGGTGAAGAAGAATGGAATAGGTTCAAGGACGTGTTGGTAGAAGCAGCGGAAGTCGTGTGTGGCAGAACTAGTGGAAAGAAAAGGTGGAAGGAAACACCATGGTGGAACCCCAGAACTAAGGAAGCAGTGAAAAAGAAAAATGAAGCATTCAGGAAATGGTTCCAACAGAGGACAGACAGAACAAGAGAAGAATACCAAGAGCGGAAGAAAGAAGCAGGAGAAGTAGTGAAGGAAGAGAAAAAGAAATGGCTGGAGAAATGGACAGAAATGATGGAGGAGGACTGTGATGGCAGTAAGAAAGTGTTGTATGGAATGATAAAGGCAAAGAGAAGAGATACAGGGGAAAATGTCAGAATGGTGGACAGGAATGGAAAGGAGGTCGAAAATATGGAAGAAGTAAAGGTTATCTGGAGAGAATACTTCAAGGAACTCCTAAATCCAACTAAAACCAGCGTAGTGGACATTGTGGAGGAAGAAACAGATAGTGACCAAGACATTTCAGAGAAGGAATTGACATGGAAAGAAGTGGAGGAAGCATTAAAGAAGATGAAAGGGGGAAAGGCACCGGGAATAGACGAAGTGAGTGTGGAGATGGTGAGAGCAGCAGGGGTGATAGGAACACAGTGGCTCTTTCGAGTAATGAAAGTGATATGGAGGGAGAAGAAAATACCAGAGGACTGGAAAAGAGGGATAATAATACCCATATTTAAAAAGGAAAGTAGGAAGGAATGCAAGAACTACAGGGGAATTACACTCATGTGCCACTGCGCCAAAATATTTGAGAAGGTACTGGAGAGAAGAATTCGGACAGAAGTTGAAGATGGGCTGAGGGAAGAACAGTATGGATTCAGGCCAGGAAGGTCAACAGTTGACCTCATCTTTGCAGTAAGACAGCTACAAGAACACCATTATGAATATGGGAAAGATCTGGTGATGACCTTCTTGGATATTGAGAAAGCATATGATAGTATTAATAGAAACAAGGTATGGGAAGCAATGAGAGCAAAAGCAGTGAACAAGGAGACAGTGGCAAGAGTGAAAGCAATGTACGAGGGAAGCAAAAGCTGTGTAAAGGTGGGAAGAGAGAGAACGGAATGGTTTCAACTGGAGAGTGGTCTGAAACAGGGAAGTGCCCTCTCACCCCTGTTATTTATAGTGGTGATGGATGAAATCATACGAAAAGTGGTAAATAGCATTGGGGAAAGGAAAATGAAGGCAATGTTGTTTGCTGATGACCTTCTGGTATGGGGAGAGGATGAGGAAGAAGTACAAGAGCAATTAGATGAGTGGGAGAAGGTAGTGTTATCATATGGGATGAAGTTCTCAGCACAAAAGAGTGAAGTGGTCATCACAACGAGGAAGAAGAACAGACTGGATATGGGCATAACACTTGGAGGACAGCAGTTGCAGAAAGTAGAATGCTTCAAGTACTTGGGAAGCATAATTGAAGAAAAGGGAGGCAATAGGATGGAAATAAATGAGAGGGGAAGGTGCGCAGATGGATTTTTCAAGAGTGTTAGGGGGATGATATGGAATAAAGATGTACCACAAAAATGTAAAGGAATCATCTACAAGACCTACTTTGTGCCAATTTTGACATATGGTTCAGAAACATGGGTGATGAAGGAAAGGGACAAGAATAGAATACGAGCAGTGGAGATGAAGTTCCAGAGGAGTAGGGTAGGAGTGACAAGAATGGACAGAGTAAGGAATGAGAGAGTCAGGGAGATGGTAAGAGAGGAACCATTGCAAAATAGAATAGAGCGATCTAGGCTACAATGGTATGGACATGTGAGGAGGATGGAAGAGGAGAGGATACCGAAGAAGATGTTTGGAATGGAAATGATGGGAAGGAGGCCAAGGGGAAGACCAAGGGACAGATGGACAAAAGGAGTTAAGAAGAGTGTGGAGGAAAGAGGAGTGTGCTGGGACACAGTAAATGACGAGAGATGGTGGATGGACAGGAAACGATGGAGAGGCTTATGTTCCAAGCAGACCCGACCAGCGGTTGGAAACTGCTCAAGATGATGATGATGATGAATTTGTAAGTGGAGGTTTTTTGTATGGATTGTGGAATATTTTTATGCCATATATATTGAGATATATGATGAATTCTGGGCCTATTTTTGTGCAATTTTGTGCGTTTTGAGCGAGGTATTTTTCCGCTGAGTGTATTGTCCAGGTCCTTTGAAAATTAATCATGTGAAGTTACTGTTAAAATTAACAAGAGTGTTTAAATAATTTGAGATAACGATTTTGAATGGAGGTTACTGTCACTAATAATAATAATAATTATTAAACCTTATTACACCTGAATCTAAAATTTAAATATAACTAACCTTCATTGGTCGATTATATCACCACGATTTGAGTAATTATCAACCGGATCAACGTGTGGTTTAATGTATTTCTAATATGAATAATATAAATATTGTAAATAACTATGTAAATATCTTTAATAATAATTTGAAACGAAAGGGATTAATAGAGGCGTGTATAAATTTTCAATTGTCGTTTGACAATATTATAAACAATTTAAAATGTTATAAATAATTAATGAACATTTTGTTATAAACATTAAACGTTTTGTTATTATACTCTAAACAACGCTAGTTAAACATTTGGATTATACAATTAAACAAGTTTTGGGATTATTAGAGTAATCCATTGATATTTGAATGGAGCATTTAAAAGATTTGCGTGATAATATTTGAGTTGAGTTGTGGACATTTAAAGTGTTTTGAAAAAGAGCTAGGCTCTGATGTAACTAGCATATGCTAACGTTGGCTGGACAGGTGGGTCCATTTGACGATGCAAGCATGCGACATGGTGTAGGGTGTATCGCAGCTGGCCAGACAACTGTATGACAGAGGCCAAGGTCACCTACATAGCAGCCTTGCGGTTATAAATAAAATGTGATGTTTATGAAAAAGGAAAACAATTGCTATATGTCTCGTCCCAACTCCCTTATCCATTCCAAGTGTATTATTATTATTATTATTATGTTCTTTTGAGCTAGAAAGCTGAAATTTTGTATGCAAAGTCTACAAGTTCTACAGGAGGACATGATTATATTAACAATGGCTTCTGATCGCCACGTATTTTTTTGTTGTTAAATGTTTGTTATATTATTCCTTTATGTGAAATAAATTATTGTACAGTTTAAACTTTCTTGTTTCCGTTTTGGTTCATTTTAAATATCATGGTGGAGGTTATTGTGAGGGCATACTTTTAAGTGATCCAGTTGGCAACCCAGACCCGAGATTAATTTGAATAGGTAAGTAAAAGGTAAGTATGAACCCCCGTATATTTTGGTGTGTTCCACAATAATTTCTTGTTAACTACTGTGCTCTAATCTCGGTAGTATCTGTCAGTGCTATTTTCATTGATGTAGCTGTGCCGGTGCGATTGATTATTGGCAATCCGATTGAGGGGGGCGGATATCTGACAGCCTACTATCCGGATTATCGGGGACAGTACCTATAGTATTTTTAGTAAAGTAAAGTATTGATTTGGCGAGTGTAAATTGTGTTATACATCTTCTAGTAATTTCAATTGCTAATTACTCCCAGAAAGGTGTGAAAATCATTATATTATCAATAATTAGCCAGTTCAAGTGTAAAAGCTAGGATTTGGTCTCCTCCAGAATAAATGATTAGGCCACTATTGCACTGATAGCCTCAATTGAATCGCTCATTGTTGAAAGGCACCAAGTCCAATTTTTAAAGTTTTGAGATAAACACAAAAAACTGTTTTTCCGCTCTTGTACTGAAATATGAGACGTACCGGTAGTTTGTAGTACGTGGAAAGTGCACACTAACATCGATATAAAAAAAAAATACAGTAGCATTGTTCCATATGTTACAAACAATTTTATTGACAAAATGCGCAACTGGAGTCCATTTCAACATGGAACGAGCAGAACCTATGAGCGAGGAATATCATTCACATTCTTAGTTTATTTCCTTTATTTCTAAATGAACATATGTATCCGGAAACCTGAAAAGAAAGGTAACATGAAAGTAATTACTGTTGTTTTCTTAGTGTTGAAATGCACTAACAGCTGGACTAAGTTCCTTTCAACACAAAATAACTAACTTGATGCCTGTGGTAATAGCACAAGCGCTGCCAGGACATGGTTCCATTCAACACCAAAACATGCATCTTGCTTCCTAGGACGCAAAATCGCGGTAAAAAGGATTTGTCAATAATGTGGACTTAGTGCCTTTCAACAACTAGTGATTCAATTGTTGTTGTTGTTGTCTCCTATGGCTAGCCCGGATTCCAATCCATCAGCTTTCTCGCGTTCCAATAGAGTTGTATGAGGTTTCCTGAAGTTCTAGCAGACACGTCAAGTTTGTTGCAATGTAGCAGGTGCCCCTTATCCATTTTACTTCCAGGTTCGTGACAAAGTGAGCATTCTTCAGATCTCAGGATGTTGATTCGTTTCAGATGAGCTGCAAGGCAGTCATGGCCAGTGTTAAGTCTGAAGAAGGCTACAGCTTCTCTTCTTGGTGTTAATTTATATTGATCCCATTTAGCATCAATGTCCTTCCATAATTTGGTTTCTGCTGTTTTCTTTGCCATTTCTTCATACCCGTTTTTGATAGTATTTTTCAAGATCCTTTTTGCTGACATAAAATCAGTCTGACTGACAGGTTGTTGTAGTGTGGTACCTTTTTTTGCTAATCTATCTGCCTCTTCATTACCTGCTATTCCAACATGAGAAGGGATCCACTGAAATGAGATCTGTTTGTGGAGTGTTTGAAGGGTTTTTATCATACAAAAAATTTATTTCAGTTCTTCATTTTGAGGCTTATAATTTGACGAGACAGCTTGGATGGCTGCTTTTGAATCTGCAATGATAACACATTTTTGATAATCAATGTTTCTGCCTAATAACTGATGGAGTGCATGCGAAATTGCTCTTATCTCAGCATCAAAGTTTATTTTGTTTTGGCCTACTGGGAAGTAGAGTGAGAAGAGAGATGAATGTATTCCTGCTCCAGTTCTATTTTCTTTGTCTTGTGAGCCATCTGTAAATATTTTTAGCCATTGATTAGACTGATATCTTTCTTCTATTGTACAAAGAAGGGCCAGTTGTTTTAGATCATGTGGTGAAGAGTCTTTCTTGCAGACCTCTTCTAGCAAAGTAAGATCTGTTGTCACTTGTATATATTCAATGGGGTTGACTGGCATACAGAGTGGTTCAAGTTTTATTTGCAGACTGCTCTTATTGATATATTCTTTGGCGAGACTTAAGGAATCTTTTTCTGTTTTAAGATTGGGCCTAGAAACTGTTTTTTTTTATCCATGTCATTTGAGGTAGTCTTTGTATACTGAGATATGCATTGGCTGTTTGATGTTTCATCTCTTCTTCTATTGGTAAGTTGTGGGTATATAATTGCAAGGCGGTTATAGGTGTGGTTTTTATTGCGCCTGTTATGATTCATAGGGCATTATTCTGACACCTCTCGAGGCGATCAATGTTCGACTGGGGTGCTGTAGAGAGTACTTCACTGCCATATTTTATGATAGGTTTGATGTAAGTATTGTAGGTTTTGTTGAGTGTGTCTTGAGTGCTCCCCCAAGTAGTTCCTGCTAGTCTCTTCAGTAATTTCATCCGTTTGCTTACCTTATCCTCCAAATGTTGTATGTGTTTGGTCCAGTTTAGCTTCTTGTCCATGATGATACCTAGGTACTTTGTACTTTCACTTTTTGGAAGGTCTTGATTACTAAATTTGAGACTGAAAGTTGGATTGTGGTGTCTCAGGGAGAAAAACTGGTATACTGTTTTGGTAGTATTGATTTCCATATTATTGTTTTCAGTCCAGTTTTTGAGTTTTATAAGTGCCTGGTTCATTCTGTGTTCAAGAAGCATTTGCCGATTTGAGCTATTATGTGCTGTGGTCCAAATGATAACATCGTCTGCAAACATGCTGATATTCACATTACCTGCTTCCTTTATTGTTTTAGGAAGGTCATTGATGTAGCCTACACATTTAATAAAGTTGTGCTTGATACAACTCCTTGTGGGAGGCCTAGTTTTGATTGCTTGCAACCTGAAGTTTTGTTGTTGTAACGAACATGGATCATTCTTTGTGAAAGGAATCTTGAAAACCAGTTTAACATACATCCATTTACTTTGAAGTTGATAAGCTTCTTTAGCAGCATGTTTCGCCATACAGTATCATAGGCTCCTTTAAAATCGATGAAAACTGCAAGAACACTTTCCCCTTTGTTAAAGGCTTCTTTAACAGCTTGTGTAAATCTCATTATTTGGTGGGAGGAGGACCTGTTTTGTCTAAACCCTGCTTGTTCTTCTGATAAGAGATTTTGTTTCCAAGTACCAATTGAGTCTATTTTTAATCATCCTTTCTAGAATTTTTACCAGAATGGAGATAAGTGCTATAGGTCGGTACGAGGGGACTTGGATTTTTGGCTTGCCTGGTTTTAAGATTGGAATGATGGTTGCTTTAGTCCAGTCTTTAGGTAGGTTATCATTTGATGTCCAAAATTTGTTGAATATGTGTAGCAGTATGTTTAGAGCAGATGGACCTAGATTTTTTATGAATTCAGGGAATATCTCATCAGGTCCTGGTTGATTCAATTGTATTTGACATACTTTTTTTTATGTGAAATAATTTTGTATTACACTTCTTTTCTTGCTATACATTTCGTTGACATACCATGTAGACTACTGTAACATGTACAAATGAGCCTTCTCCCCAGGTTTTGACCCTGAATAGCAATACATAAATTGCATAGCTACCTATTTAAACTTCTAACTTCCAACAAACAAAAGCAGACAAATGGGTATAAACTGACTGTAATCCCTAATTCTCTTTGCTATAATCCATCATAGTCTTCATTCTCTGTAGGCAGGAAGTGAAGTGGTACAGGCAAGGCCATAGTTAGTAGGGGGGACCGGGCAACTGTCCAGTGCGGCACATTGCATGGGTGGCAATATTTCTGGAAAGCTGTACAAAAATGAAAAGACATTAAACGTCAAATTCCTGGAATTTAAATCTGCCATCCGAAGGGGAATACTGTATTTACTTATGTCATGAAATGTGTATTTGTCACAATCTGTTACTTTGACTTGTGAAAGACGTCTTGCAGTTGTAACAGGTGACCAATTCCTAGCCGAAGTGAATCTTCGTCATACATGGCATAAATGTGCTTATGTGTTCCTTCTGTCGAAAGAGATTCAGTAGGTTTTCATTATTGTCATGATTGGTTACTTTGTTTTGAAAAGTAAAAATCGCCAACTTTTTACATATTATTTAATCAAAATTTTTAAAGATATTACCGATATTTATGAAATCAGAGTGCAATTCGTCAAGTCTAAAGCCAATTCTCTTTCATTTGAATGCTGTGCAAGATAGTAAAAGGTGTTTACCCACTTAAACATAGCTCTACAAATAGCCTATATTTGACTACCGGTACTCCTGCTTCCAACTGCTCAACAGAGAGATCACTTTCTGCTCTAAGACGCATAAATAATTATTTAAGGACATCACAGGTTAAGGATTGTCTTAGTCAACTTACTGTTCTTGCAATTGAATCTGACTTAGTGAAATTGGACTATGAAGAAATCATAAACTTCTTTGCAAATGACAAGGCAAGGAGGAAGCCTCTTGTTTGAATAATAGGTGTTTTGGCATCTGATCTGAGATGTTACTTTTTAAAAGTTAGTCAGCTTGAGCCCCATGGTCGCCGACAGTTGAGAGCTCTTAAGATTAGTCAGTATAAGGCTCTTCTCTTGTCCCTATGGAAATATTATGAGACCTAATGAACATTCCGCTGTATCCAGTAAACACTAAGTTCTATGATGAGACTACAAACAGAAATGAAAGTTACAAACAAGTAAAATCCTTCCCATAAGTTAAAAAAAATTGAATAAGTATATCCCATGTCAGGGGGTGGGGCGTCAGAAGTCCTAAACACGGGCCTGGGTACAGGTCATAGTGTATATAGCAGAGTGTGCATGCACATCTTATGGTGGAATCTGTGGATTGCTAGCAGCACAATGGGTACTCCACATGTTGTTTGGATTGATCCATTTGTGATTAACCACTGTGTGTGGGTTAAGTAGAATTCCCGAGGAATTTCTGACTTCTTTTCTTTTTCTGAGGAGTTCCCTCTCTTGGGGTGTGGATGGCAGCTGTCTGTTCAAATGGAGGTCTTCTATCAGTCAAGTCTCTTTTGTCAGTTAGTACACAAGTTTGGAAGGCGAGCGATAGGCACTTCCAGTGTCTATTTCAGAAATCTTATTAGATGTTCCCAGATGAGATCTATAACGTATGTAAGCATCATCATCATCTTCATTTCCCCTTTTCCAGTTGACACTGGGTGGTGGCAAATATGGTTCCTCACCACTTTGCTCTGTCGTTCCACCATTCCTCCTCCGACACCGTGTTCCAATCCAGGTTCCGTTTTCTAATACTATTCTCCACCGAGTCCATCCAACGCATTCTTGGTCTTCCTCATCCTCTCTTCCCAGTCATCAGTCGTTCCAGAGCTCGTCTTGGTAGCCTTACTTCATTCATCCGTTTGACATGTCCAAACCATCTCAATTGGTTTTGCTCCAGTTTCTCATTTAGTTTCTGTACTCCCAGTTCTTTCCGTATATCTTCATTTCTCACTCTGTCCCTCCTCGTTTTCTGGACCATACTTCTCAGGAATCTCATCTCAGCTGCTTGTACTCTGCTCTCATCCCTCTTAGTCTTGTCCAAGTTTCCACTGCATATGTCATTATAGGAACATAATATGCTTTGTACATAACTTCTTTAGCCTTAATTGGTATATCCTTGTTCCATACTAGTCCCCGTACCTGTTGGTGGAAAGCACTCCCAAGTTGTATTCTTCTGCTAATTTCCAAATCTAGTCTTCCATCTTCAGTCAGTTCACTTCCCAAGTATTTGAAGTGTTTCACTACTTCCAATTCCTTATCTCCTACTTTGATTATAAATTTTCCTTCTTTCTTATCTCTACTCATCACCACTGTTTTACTCTTCTCCACATTTATCTTCAATCCCCATTGCTCAATCTTTTCATTTATTACGTCTAACTGTTCTTGAACCTCCATCTCATCCTCGCCCCAGATCACAACGTCGTCTGCAAACATTACCTTCATCTTTGCCCAACTATATTCTTTCATTGCTGCCTTCATGATGTCATCCATCACCATTACGAACAATAATGGTGACAACACACTTCCTTGCTTTAGTCCAGTGTCAATTTTAAACCATTCCGATGTCTCGACTCTAGTCCTCACACTACTGTAGCACTCCATGCACATTCCTTTGATCATGTCTCTCAGTTCCTTGCCTATCCCCCTATTTGTTAAGCTTTCCCAAACTTTTGTTCTAGGGATGCTATCATAGGCCTTTTCTAGATCAATAAAAGTCATTACCATATCCTTCCCATATTCCCAACTCTTTTCAATGTTCTGTCTCAGAATGAAAATGGGTTCCACTGTTGACCTGCCCCCTATAAATCCAAACTGCTCCTCCTCTATTTGGCTTTCTACCTTTACTCTAATTCTCCTTTCTAGGATTCTTTCCATTACTTTGGCAACGTGCGAGATGATGGTGATTCTTTACCACACACCTTCCTGTCTCCTTTCTTGAATATTGGCAATATTATTCCCTTTTTCCAGGCTTCAGGTACTTTCTTCTCTCTCCACACACTCCTGAGAAGTCTGTATGTCCACTGCAGTCCCACTGGACCTGCCGCCTTGATCATTTCTATTGCCACTTCATCGATTCCCACAGCTTTCCCCATCTTCATCTTCGTAACTGCCCATTCCACTTCTGCCATAGTAATGTCTGGTTCTTCTTCCATTTCTTCCTCCACCGTTTTGGCTGTTTGTGTAACTTCTCCGCATGCCTGGCGTCTCAACTTCAACAGCTCGCTGAAATATTCTTTCCATCTGTCCTTTATCTCTTCTGGTTTTGTCAATATTTCACCTTCTTTGTTTTTCACGAACCCAGTGTTCACCTTTTCATTCCTTCTGCTTTTTATAATTCCAAACAGCAATTTCTTTCCACAATGTAAATCCTCCCTTATTTCCTGAGTGAATTATTTTCCTCTGCAATTACTTTCTTGCAATCTCTGTTTGCTTCTATATGTTTTGCTCTACTTTTTTCAGTCCTTTTTGTTTTCCATTCCTTCCAAGCTTTTTTCTTCTCTCTTACCTTTTCTTTCACTCTATCATTCCACCATTTGGTCGCCTTTTCCCGTACCTTTCCTGATGTTCTGCCACATGTTTTCTCTGCACTAAATGCACTATTAAACTTTTCCCATTATTCTTCCTCATGGGTAATATCCATCCTTGGTATCTGTTCTTGCAATTCTCTCTTAAACTCTTCTGCAACCTCCTTTTCCTTTAGTCTCCAGACCTTAATCTTTCTTTCCCTTTTTTCTGATAATCTCATGACCTTTCCTACTTTTAATTTTGCTACCACTGCCCTATGGTCTCCTCCAAAAGCTTCCTCTGGCATGGCTGTGACATCCATTAGCTCTTTCCGATGTACTTTTTCGACTAATATATAGTCTAATAACAAAGTTTTTTATGGTTCCGCCTAGTCAATACTTGTTTTATTAAAGATTTTATCGTGACATAATCTCTTGTCTTTACGTATGTTGGTACATGTTTCGGTTTCTTGTAACATTGACACCTTCATCAGCCTACGGTTTTGGTAACACTCAATGACATTAAAATACTTATTAAAATAACACACAGATGATTAAAATAACACTTTAAAAAGTTTTTTAAAACACTGTCATAATGAAAGTTCATTAAAAGTCTTGGAAAAAGGCTTGGTGCACTGTTTTGGTTTCCAATGTCCTGCTTCCGATAATAACCTCCGAAAACCAGTAAGAGGTGACCATTCATAAGGTGTGGTTCCGGCAGCGAGAAATTGGGCCGTGCTGAGGCATACGGAGACTGTGCAGTATTCTGCAGTACCAAAACCGTAGGCTGATGAAGGTGTCAATGTTACAAGACACCGAAATATATACCAACATACGTAAAGACAAGTGATTATGTCACGATAAAATCTTTAATAAAACAAGTATTGACTAGGCGGAACCATAAAAAACTTTGTTTATTGTTATATTCTGTCAATACGGAAAAATGTGCGACTTTAATAGTCAAAAAAATATATAGTCTATCAGAGTTTTTGTTCTTCTATCTCCCCATCCATACCTCGTTATCTTCTGACTATTTTACTTTCTGAACCACGTATTCCCTATAATTAATTGGTTCCGCTGACAGAAGTCCATTAAGAAATCCCCTTCTGGATTTTTACTGCCATAACCATATGGTACCAAAATGTCCTCTCTTCCTTGTCTGTCTCTTCCCACTCGTGCATTCAAATCTCACAGTGCTACTGCACTACACTGTGACACCCAACTACTAGTCTCAATAACACTGTATAACATTACACTATGTGCTACTGCACCACACTGAGTCACTCTACTAGTACACTCAATAACAACACTGTATAGTCTCACACTATGTGCTACTACACTATACTGTGTCACTCTACTAGTACACTCAATAACAAAACTGTATAACCTCACACTATGTGCTACTGCACTACACTGTGTGACTCCACTAGTACACTCATAATATGGTCCTATATTATTTCACATATTTATATTTAATATTTACAACAATCTTGAGGTTGTTTCACACCCGCGTTTCACTATTACGACGAAAAGACATAATTCAGGATGACACTTACTAGCGCGGCATGTCAAATTGCATTAGTTTGACAATTAACATTTATCAAAGCATCTATTTATCTTAAAGCAAAAATAGTAATAATAATAATTGTAGGCTTTATCAAATGTGGCCTCAGATATCTCGTTATAATTCTCATAATTATATGATTTAATGAGAGGATATCGTCGTTGTTCCTGCAAAACTTCCTATGTGACATTTTCGTCCATTTTCAGGTTATTGCTTTGTTAAATATTGGGAGCCATGACGCATCACATGGAAAAAGCTCCTATGTGAAAATAAATATCTGGCCAATCAAATTTAACGAAAACAATACCTTCGATGTGTGCGTGTCATATAGTAGGTCTGCAAATCCTCCTATGTGACAAGGCGTGCACATAGCTGATTATGCAACATCATTATTCTACGTCTGGGTGTCACATAGGAGATTTTGGTTTACTCTATGGCTTGAGTTCTGAACTGTTTGGTGCGTGTTTTGCGGTATTTTTATGAGCAGTCGATTAGTCTATGTTTGCTGTTTGCGAGGAATGTCCAACAGTCAGTACCTTTCATTAGCCTGCATTATTGTGTTCCGAATGCATTATCACTGCAAGAGAAACTGCCATACATTATATTACCAAGTAAGTGTTATGTCGATTTAGTTTCACAGTATTATGATAAAGTGACTTCTCAATTAAGAATATGGAGGGAATTGAAGTGCATTGCAATTCAACATCAAACGTCAATTATTTGGCCTAGGCCTACTGTTGCAAAGTGATGCAAGCGAACGATACATTCTAAATTGTGCCTTTTCTCTCTCTCAGAATGCTTTCGCGAGGAAAGTTGATGGTGCAGATGGTCCAGGAGCTGAATAAACAAAATACCAGCAATACAGAGACAGACAATGACATACAACATTTTCACAATGACACTATAATGTTCGAACTAGGTCCCGAGCTTACTGAATTATTAAATGTTCCAGTTCAAGAGACACAAAACGTTAGTGTAGTAGAGGATATAATTGAGGAAAACAACCATGTAAATAGTAGCTGTGGCAAAGAACAAGCTATTCAAACATCTGTCAATGATGAACTTGGTTTACAACTTGAAGTTAATGGTGAACTGTGTGTGGAAGATTCTCTGGAAAATGAACATCTAAATGAAGAGTGTGGCATAGATGAAAGAAATGAAAAAGATTCAATGGGGAAAGGAGAAAGAATCTGTGATGCAGAAGAAATGGATAGGGAGTACTGTGAGGATGTCGACAATCCAAACATTATAGAATCTGTCAATGATGAACTTGGTTTACAACTTGAAGTTAATGGTGAACTGTGTGTGGAAGATTTTCTGGAAAATGAACATCTAAATGAAGAGTGTGGCATAGATGAAAGAAATGAAAAAGATTCAACGGGGAAAGGAGAAAGAATCTGTGATGCAGAAGAAATGGATAGGGAGTACTGTGAGGATGTCGACAATCCAAACATTATAGAATGTGGTACGAAGAGGAAGATAAATAAAAATAAGAGACTCAAGGGGCTGGAATACCTAGGATTTCAGAAGACTGAGGATAAGGTGGTTCAAAATCGTTTAAGGGAATCCAAAGAAGTTTTGCCTAGATGCAAACACACTACCACAACTAAGAAATCTGAGCGCAGTATTCGTTGCTCTGAAATAACAGATGAAGAAAGAAATAAAATATTTAGCACATTCTGGAACCTACATTCTTGGAATGAAAAGAAAACATTCGTTTGTGGCTGGGTAACAACAAGAAATGTTTTAAGGAGGAGGAAATCAAGCGAGGAAGAAACGAGGAAGAACACAGGCCATGATGTATTTTTAAGAAAACCATCAGGCAAAAAGGTGAGAGTATGCAGAACTTTATTTATAAATACTCTAGCGATTGGCGAAGATATGTTTAAAAGGTGGACAAGCGACGATGACTGTTCTCAATTCAATGAGAGTGGGCATGCAGTAGACTCAAATGAACCAGTTGCAAAGAGAAAGAGTATTACTGTTTGTGACAATGTGAAAGAGTGGCTAGATCATCTGCCGAAAGTTCCCAGTCACTACTGTAGGGCCAGTTCCAAGAAGACGTATGTAGAGTCCTCATTCCGGTCGATCCTTCACATGTATAAAGTGTATATGGCATGGTGCAAGGATAGTAGTGTACAGCATGTAGGAAGGAGGTGTTGTTCCGAAATTATGAAGAACAATATAGCCATACATGCTCCAAGGAAAGACCAATGCGACGTATGCTGTGGTTATAAAGCTAAAATGGTCAGTGAGGAAGTTTATCGGGTTCATTTGAAGAGGAAGAATGAAGCCAGAGAAATGAAGAATCAGATGAAAGACAGTGCCTCCGAAGAGAAACTGGTGATCACAATGGACCTCCAAAGTGTGCTCTTGTGTCCAAGACCAGCTGCTTCCAAAGCCTATTACAAACAAAAACTGCAGCTGCATAACTTCACTATTTATGAACTTAACAACCAAGATGTTACACTATTTATGGCCCCGTGGCTTATGATCGCGAGATTAACGGTCACGTTAAACTACAAGCTTCCTTTTTTCTATGTATGGCATGAAGGTAACGGGGGTGTTTCATCAAATGAGTTTGTGTCTTGCATAGTCCATTACTTGGAACATATACCGAACAGTACAGGCATATTGTCCTAATTTCCGATGGATGCGCCTACCAGAACCGGAACAAAACCCTGGCCAGTGCACTGAGCGATGTTTCCAAGACAAACTCCATTATTATTGAGCAAGTCTTCCTTGAAAAGGGCCATACAATGATGGAAGCAGATAGTGTACATTCTACTCTAGAGCAGTACTTCAAACCACCAATATTTTCACCCATGGACTACATTAGATCAATGAGAATGGCCAGACCTAAAAAGCCATATAACATTATTGTCAACGATTTTTCATTTTTCAGAAATTTTGAAGGCTTGAACTGCAACCTGACCTCCCTGAGACCTGGTAAGAAGGCTGGAGATCCCACTGTCCATGATCTGAGGATGTTAAAATTCAGTCCATGTGGTGAAATATCATACAAATTAGCATACTTTGAGGAGTGGAAACTGTTGCCTCACCGACGTAAAGAATGCCATCATACTATGGTTCAACCATTGTACACATCACAAATTCCAATCACGGAATCTAAATTAAAGCATCTTCAAGAACTGAAGTCAGTAATAGAAAAGGACCAACACTCATTTTATGACTCTCTGCAATACAAGTGAAGATGCGAAGCCAGCAATGAAAGGCAATGAGAATTTTTTCATCTTTACTTATTTTCTCGAATATTTAACTTTTTACTCAAATTATTTTTCTATAAGTTGATAACATTTTGATATAAAACAGTATTAGTAGACGTAGAAACATATTTTATATTATAAAAATGGCAATCGCATTACGTGTGCAAGAACGTAAATTAATGATGAAGCTATGAACAGTAAGTACATTATTTGGGTGCAGTTTCTCCTATGTGGTGAAATGGAAAAGGCAAAACCTTCTATGTGCGTTCGATGAATATATTTCCATTATTGTAAATAATAAATATCCACTTGTTTCGATGAGCATTGTTGTTAATTATTATGACATCTTAGTGCAAACATGTGTTATTCAAATTTTTGGTGCAATAAATGTGCAGTATTCTACCAACAAACTTGTTTTTTGCTTCTCCTGAAAAATTTACTGTTTTGCACATAGGAGCTATTGCCGGAACAACGACGATTTGTAACACTGAACATGAATTAAATACCAGCTGTCACAAAAATCGGCATGAGGTTAGATGTGACGTCATTACATTCATAACAAATCACTGATCTTATATTAGTGTATTTCATGGGAATTCTTAGTTACCACTATGGGACAGGGTATCACTCCCGCATGCATCCCATTTTATTGTCAAAGCGAGCAGTATTATGTGGGACAGGATATCACTCCCGCATGCATCCCGCTCTTTCGAGGATCAACACCTCAATCTACCTGAACTAACTTTAGAAAAGTGCATTGACACATAATTATTATTATTAGGCTTCGTTTCAAAAATGTCCAATATTATTTGAAGATCGAAAGATCCCAGATTTTTACACAATCAAATAATTTGTTTTTAATCATAATTCAACATATTTATCATTATCATTTATTATTGTCCTCATGGATTATTACTTTTATTGTTGTTTATCAAAATTCGGTGTTCTTAAATATACATTTGTACATAGGCTACGTATGTAAGCAATGGTTCTATTATGAATCGGAAAGGTATCATGGCTGTTTCAAAGGCGAGTTTGGTGAGGTTTTTACTTCACTACATCTTTTTGAATGCTGCTGATGCCCTTTCACTGATGTGGATTCTTAATGAATGCCCAGTGAGCTGGAGGGATAATCCAAGATTTCTGAATGAGTTTATGATTATTAGCAAGGGACTAATATAAGCTACCAGTTTACTTTGTATTATACATGCTGTTTTAGATACATAAAAACCCTGTAACTGGTCTTTTAAAAGAGATCAGGCCAAAAAAATTGCTTGGTAATTGGTGTGTTTAAATAAAGGTACAAACCATGCATTGCCTTTATGGGGGTACTTAATCGGTTTTTGGGAAAATTGGTTGCTAACAGGGGTGGTCTTTAAAAGAGGTTTCACTGTACTATGACTTTAATAAATACTCAAATCACCTGGATGTGTGGCCTTTGTAGTAACATGAATAATTCTTTGCACTCCTCATGCACAGTTGCCTTTGGTGCAATAAGATCAAGAACTTCCAAAGCTATCTGCATTGAATTTGAGAGTGTTGGATGAAATTTTTCATCTTTGCCATTATTTATTATTTTATTATGAACCTTTACTAAGGCATGTAATTCTCTTGACTGGAGAAGTTCACTGAGAAATCCAAATTCTTCCTCTGAACTGGGAAGAACTTGCCTAGCCTCCTCTAATGAAACCAAGAGCCGAGAGAGAGCTGAAACAGAAGACAACTATTAGTTTGCAATCAAACAGGGAAAAACCATAAAAGGAATGCCATAGACAACCTGGCCTGCTACATCCTGATATGAAAAGGATCTCTAGGAATCAAAGTCCCATAAATCAAAACTAAGTCATGAAATGTATATAATAATTTAAAAATTCTGGTGATATTCAGGGTATTTCAAAATTGTGATACCTTCTCAACAGGTCAAGTAGTTCCAGAACATAGTTGTCTAAATCTGAAATGGCAACCTCCACAAGCACTCTGTTCCCAAGTTACAAGACTTCACAAATTATTTCCTACAGGAACAGATTCAGTCATCTAGCTCTAAAGCAATAGAGGTAGTTCCTTCCAGTTATGCATAAGGCTCCATGCAGCATGTGGGGATGAGTCACAAGACCACTGAACATCCGGAAGCTGTGCAGTTAACGGCTATGATCAAGAAGCAGCCCAGTTTTGCGGTCTATGGGCATGGTGTCATTCTGTCCTTTTTGACAAGGAAAAAAAAATATCACTGCAGGAGTGACAACAATAACAAACAAGCAAACATATAATGATAAGGACTTCGACTCTACATGAGTCACCATGGTGCATATTATAAGGCCTTCAATAATATTGCTACCAAGTAGAGTGCTTAAACACATGGTACAATAAAAAAGTTTTCAGTTCAGTGGTAAAAAGTATGAAGTTTGAGCACTAATATGTCTTGAACTATAGTAAGAGGACATTTTTGGGGCTGTAAAAAGCATTATTACCCTAGATAATGTCATTACAAATTTTATTTGAGTTTCTACCCAAATAACCCACGGCAGTGCTCTTTGGGGACTCAACCAGCCTCTGGTCTATCTTGACAGACAAGGTTGATAAGAGGAAAAATTCAGTAGTGATAAACAGGAACCTTGATATAATGTTTGCCAAGGAACCAAATGTTTTGTACATATTGGTTACCCAAATGGTTATTAATATAGTAATTAGCTCTGAGGGATGCACTACATAATTTCAGTTTTGTACTGGCATCTTCCCACCACAGACTCTCTGAAAAGAAGGAAACATTTCTGAAACATGCTGAATATGTATCACTTTTGTATTGTCTGCATATGGTAAAGTTTACATTTTCAGTTCAAATCTAGTATTATTTCAACACTGTTAATCAAAACATTGCAATTATTTCTCTAATATAATTGGCGAGCTTGCTGCATGTGTGAAAGCATCTGAAAATGCCTTAAAAAAATACAAACACAAAGTTACATCAAATAGTTGGCAAAATGAAAAAGAATTTGGTACATGACCAGGGTTGATACGCTTTCAGGATTTCAAATTTCCCTGACTATTCCCGGTTTTCCAGACCAAAATTTAAGAAATTCCCTGATCGCAGAGTCGTTTATTACACTGACTTTTCCAGATTTTCCAGAGCGAAGTATAGAAAATTCATTAACCACAGGGACGACATTTACCTCGCTGTTCCTTAGGGTTTCCACAACCTAGCAAAAGTGAATTTACCTTTAGGAAACGTTCTTCTGTATGATCGATTAAGATTAAATTAGATAAACTGATTTTAGACTAATTATTTGTGCAAGGCTATTCTTAGACGCGAGGAGAAATGTTGCAGTAGATGAAAATAATAATGATAAAAAAATATCCGAGCAATGTTTCATTATATGAACCGGACTTATATGTAGCTCTCTGTATAAATTAACACGTTTCTTTAAAAGTATAAAAACAAATAACAAAAAATAAATAAAAAAAATTCTTTACTGTAATAAATAACGTTTATTACGTTAAGAACAGGAACACATTTTTACAATAAATATTAATTTGCTAACATTAATTTAAAAAAAAACTGTAAAGAAAGGAATCAATCACCAATTCTTACTTTCCAGTCAATCACAATAAAAGTATCCAGAAACTGTCAACTGATACATTTTATTCCAACATTAGATATTTAATATCAAATGAGTTGTTTCAGTTAATATGCCGTCTTGTGTACAAGAAGTTATGGTTACCAAGAAGTTGCTCTGATCATGACCGTTTGGGGAGATTTCCTTTGTCTCTGCGGAAGATCACGAAATATATGCGACGTTACGTTATCGTCACCGAATGATGTCTTCGCAGTCAAGTACGGAGAAATATCGAGACGTTACACGATCGGCGCTGGCCTCAGCCGTTTGACGCGATTTGTAGTTTTCACGATCGAACGTGGAGAAAAATCGCGATTTACAAAATCGGTGTCACTTTTAGTCATTCGACGAGATTTCTATTGTCCTTGAGGTCGGGTACGGAAAATATAGTATTATTACGCAATCGGCGCCGCTTGCTGTCCATTTGACAAGAATCCAGTTGTACTCGTCATCGAATGCGGAGAAATATCGCAATCGCTGCCGCTCTCCATCGTTCTATGAGATTCACGTTGTCCTCGCGGTTGGACACTAAGAACGCGATATTATGCAATCGGCACCGCACCCGGCCGTTCAACGATTGTCTGCCTATCTGTCCTGGTAGAACGGCGGAGGCAAGCTCGAGTTTGGGCATGGTTAAAATTCACGAGCAGTTATGGACATGTTGTATGGTCGGCTCCGTGATTCCCACTGTCCCTATGCTGTGGTTGGAAGTTCACGGTGGATCACGAGAAGAAATTAGTATCGCGATGCTACGTAGTCTGTTATTTTGAAGTGGGTTGATGCACTTCTCGCTCCCCGTACACTTTTAAGTGGCTAGTAGGGTTCGGCATATTTCGTGATGGGTGTCCCACCACCTTTGACAGGATTCCCGCAGTCCTCGTGGACACAAGTCCGCGACCGGGCACGGGTTTTATAACTTACGCAACGGGCGTCGATCTCAGTCTGTTTTACGAGATTCCCGCAGGCAAGTCATGCGGTCAGCCGGCCGTCTTGAGGATGTGATTTTGGACGATGAACGTTCGAAGTAGGCATCGGATATTACGAATTATTCAGAGAGGATTGCACGCATAATACGACAAGAGGCACATTTTCTTTCGAATTCAAATTATACAAGTTTTCGAGATAACCGGTTATACTATATATCCAATGGAACCAAAGTTCGAAGGAAAAATAGACTTATAACGAAGTTTCGAATTAACCAAACGGGAAGTCACAAATTTACGAGACGGATAGAGTTGTAAAATATACCGTCGTTTATGTATTTCGGAGCATTTTTGCGATTTTCTTTCGAAACTGTATCATTTCGCAAGATCGCAACAATACATTATATCGCATTATTTCTGGACTTCAATTTGAGATATCCAAATTTATAGGTCAATATCAGAAATGAGAGGTTTCTGTTGAGTTTCGGAAATTATCGCGAATAAACGTCTCGCAAAAAGTCAGGTTTCCAAATAATACGGTACAGAAAAACATTTCACACAAAATTGAACTCTCTTCTTGATGCCGAAAGTATAGGTTGTACCGATCAAGGATCATGGAAGTATAAGAGATTCGTCACTTTTGGTTATAGAATTTCCGAGAGAGAACACCGCCTGAGGCTATGGATTGTACTGGCAAGTCTGGCAACATAAAAAGTAAAAAGCCATATGAATGTAGCCTTTATTACATGTAATTGAACAGTATGATCTGCGATAAGTTATTGATTATTGATGAAAATAACACAAACATAACTGCGCCTTTCGCTAGGCGCTGAAATATACGTCCAGATAGGAAGATAATACATTTTGATATATATCAATGTTGGCAATAGATTTGTCACGAAGGACACAGTTATGCCGTTCTAGAGCTTAATTCACCTCTAGGCTAATTAAAAATGCTCTCATACTCTACAGAATTGTTGGGATATTCGATGAATATAAAGAAGACTGTCCAAATGCACACACTATATTGCCATAACCTCACTTTTTGCCTAGCATGCCCGCTGCCACCCATGCCCTAAACCACAAATTCTTATTGCAATGCAAAGGAGAATGGGTAAGAAAACAAACAAGAGATGAAATGCACACATTTATTCTCTATATATTTTTATTCGAGAGTAGTCCACTAGTTTTACACATGGTCAACACCAGGAAGATGAAAATTGCCATTTTGTTCTTACTATCATTATAATTTCTACATCCCGGTGCTTGGCAATTTTTCCTCCCTTGCAGTGGCATGATTGACTCTCAATTCAAATAAACAATCAAAATACTGAACAAATCAAAACCAACAACACCACGAGGAAAATCAATCAAAACAGACTATTCCCGCTTCCGCCAGTCGGTTTGATGTGAACGTTCAAGAGTGCCAACTACGGAACCTTAGTGCTAAAATTAATTCTTCATTGGTTGGCAGAACATCCAGTACAGGGCCTTACCCCGACCCACGCGCTCCCTATGATCTGTCATCCCCCTGGTACCGATGTAGACAGTACCACTGAAGGTATCCTCAGTATGCATTTCCTTGAGGTCGTGCACGGGGAAGCCTACGCAATTGGCGCCGCTTGCGTGAAACTCGCTTCATCACAATCTGTGAGCCTAGCGATGCGGGTTTAAATGATTTAAACCGACCTCAGCGAATTTTTGTTACCTCCAACTATCCAGACATAAAAATTAGCTACTTTTCGTTACCCGTTCGTAAACTTACCTACTTTTTCGTTACCGGTAGACACCCTGGTATAACAACCAAAAATTACTGTCAAACCTTAATAATTCTTTTATTTCTTCTTTCTTTTTCTCTCTTTCTTTTACAAAATTCCCTGACTATTCCCGGTTTTCCATGACCGCAACAAAAATCCCTGACTTTTCCCGGTATTCCCGGTCGCGTATCAACCCTGATGACTTAACACCAAATATATCCAGTATTTTTGTTTCTTACAATAAAGATATATCTAAGAAAAAATAGTAATAGAAAAAAGGTTTCTTAATATTAAAACTTAATTTAGAAGCAATCTTGTGTATCTGTTATTAGTTGGGACTATATTACAGAAAGTTGCCCTGTACCAACTAAAAGTATGGAAAGTTCCAGATGGGGAAAAAACAAAAACAATTAGGATAACTGCAGAGTTTTACCATGGTCTGACAAAGAAACCCTTTGAGCTGTAAGTGTCCAATCCGATTGAGATGAAATATGAAGACTTCAGCAGGAATGCTTATTCAGTGATACCAAAATTAGATCCCCATTGTATATTTTACAAACATTTTAGGGTTGTAAAATTTGCTCATTTGCATCACATTGACAGAAGAAAGCAGTGGTGAAGTAGGTAGAGGTTAGGGAAAGAATATGTGTGCTAGAGAGAAACAGATTAGCCATGCATGCCCCTCTGCCTATTTCCCCATCACTCCTGTCAATGTAGTGCTCAAATGGGCTCCCCAAAACAGGTGCTAAATATATGATATCGGTACTTATTTTGACAGTCCTAAATAAAGCATTTCTTCTGAAGTCGTTTCACTATATCTTAATCAGAGTGGATACTTACAATCAAACAGTTCCACTGTGAGACAGAACCAGCTAACTCTGACTTCCAAGTGCTCTGGTGTAAAGTCTTACTGCTATGGAGGAAGGTCATAAAATAATATGAAAAAACAAAGTTAGTAATGAGTACAAGAAGATGGTATATTGGCGTTCACGACCGAGGAATTTAACTCAGCAATTTTTCTAGGTTTATTGCAGTGTCTTGTGGGTGGTTTCGCCTAGGAACACCAACATAGGCTGGGCTCTTGGTGTCCGTACCTGGCACCCACAGGACTGAACTGTGCATTACCTCCCTTTTTATGAAGCACACCTGCAGGCTGCTTGAGTGTTTAGCTCTCACAGTAAAGAAGCACAGTTGTGCTTCATAAGAAGCGAGGTAGTGCACAGTTCGCTTCTCCTGTGGGGGTCCGGGCACGGACACCAAGAACTCGCTGATGAGCCCATCTTGGTGTTCGTAGGCGAAACCCCACACATGACACTGCAATAAACCTAGAAAAATTCTGAGTTTAATGAGTACAATGCACAAATTAAATCCTTCAGTTAAAAACTACTAGATGCCTATTTTGACGATAATTTAAAAAATTAGTGATTTTCTTAATCAGGGTGTATGACCACTAGTTTTGTTTGGAAAACAAGATTTTTCAATTCAAAATACATCAAAACACCTTTCAAGAAGGACAGAAGTTAACCTCAAAATGTATACAGAGTAATTGTTACAAATATTAACAAAGAGTAAACATCAGCAAAGATTTTGGAGATAATTGGAATATTCCATGGAAATTATTAATTTAATATCACAAGTTTTCCCGACTATTGTACTTTTGATATTTCACACAATTTTCACAATATATTCATGATTTTCTTCCGATCAAAGTGTAAGCATTCCCTAACTTGCAAACTTCAAGCACCCTGTAAAAAGCAATAACATTTACCATGATAGGTATGCAGGATATTTTGCTGTATTGACATAAAAATTAAACACCTATCAATACAATAATGAAACATATGGTACACTGAATTATAGTACAAGTTTCAACCCTTTGATGGAGTCTTCTTCAGCATATAATTAAAGCAAATTCTATTCTAATTAAAATTTAGATGAAAAATATTCTTAAAAGCTATATTTAGGTTCAAATTAACTGTAAATAAATAAATGGATATCCTTAAAAAACATTGAATTTAAAAAATTGAATTGAAACATTATTATTATGAATTCTGTACTGAAGTCAAAAACTAACGAAATATTCTGAAAACAAAACTATGTGTAGTCAGTAGCAAAACTGAAAATGTCTTGAAATATCTTCAAAATAAAGTGCATCGCATCGTTATCAATATGGAAAAAATTCTTCAAAAGTTTAAAATCGTACAGTATATTCTGTAACTTGTTGCAAATTGATAATATTGTCTAGACCTTGATACACTGCATTGTCCATCGACAGAAAGATGACCATTCAATACATCGGTTGTAGGCCGAATTAGCCTAAACATTTATCATCTTAATGACCGTAGTAATTATTATTTATATCTCTTTTGGCATTTGTTAATATTATTCTGTATACGTTTTGAGGTTAACTCCTATCCTCCTTGAAAGATCTGGTAAACATATGTTTATTTGTTTAATATTGCAACATAATTGCATCAATAAACCTGGGCTTTTTGAATTTTATTTGATGTGTAATCCAACATTTAAATATCTACACATTAACAGGCCTAGTAGTAGTTTGAGTAGTGGTGCTTCTAATCGCCTACCATACCCAGGAGTGGGAATAGGGGATATATCTCCCTGAAAATTTGATTTATCACCCCTAGTGAGAGGCCATTTAGCCAGTCAGTACATTAGGCAGTCGCCCTACACCCAAATCCACTACCCACTCCCCGACATTAATCTTTCGGAATGTCCCTGAAGGAAACTATTGTAAGTTCTGGAGTATACAATCTAGCTTAGTGTAATATAAGGTGCGTTCAAAAAATAACGAGCCGGAGGCTGGAATGCGCAAACCGGCGACTACATCGGCTAATCGTGGCGTGGGTAACGAGGTGTGGTTCCGACCGGAGCGTGGCAGGTCACAGCCCATCGCTAGAGGGCACTCGTTCACCTCACATGATGATACAAAGCGAGCAGCAGCATGCATCAATCGTCCAACGCTGCTAGTCGCATTGAAAAACAGTGACATGGAGGCGTCAAACGAAGAGCAAAGAGGTGTAGTTCGGTTTCTTACAGCAGAAGGAGTAGGGGGAATGGACATTCATCGCCGAATGTCGCAAGTGTACGGCGAACACTGCATGTCCCTTGCAAGGGTAAAGGCGTGGCACAAGCGCTACAGGGAAGGACGGGTGTCGTTAGCCGATGATGCCCAGTCTGGGGCACCCCACTGCATAACCGATCACAATGTCCAGCTGGTTGATGCACTCATTACCCAGGACCGCCGAATGACAGTGAACGCCATAGCCGCCGTGGTCGGATTGAGCGTCGGAAGTGTGCACACCATCATGAAGGAGTAGTTAGTTATTGTTGTTTTAAGCGGCAGAGCTATATAAAAATAAACAAAAATTATGGGGGAAAAAAATTATCATTCAAAAACGAACAAGTCGTTGAGTCAATTTACACTGGAAAATTTAGATTGCTGGCCCTAACCCACTCTCACTTATAAAGCGGATAACGCGATCAGCAGCTACCGCGTCATCGGCTAACACAAGTTTGAGTGTCATCTGCAAACCAAGGTTTCTTCGTAAGTCAGCAAGATCCACACACTCGGTTAAAATGTGGGCCACGGTGAAAACGGCTCCACAGGTACAAAGTGGGAGGTCTTCCCATCTCATTAGGTACGAGTGGATGGATCTTGTATGACCTATCCTTAGCCTGCACAAAATGACGGACTCTCTCCGTGACCGGAAAGAGCTCCGCCACACACGAATAGTTCCCTTGATCGTCCTCAGTTTACTGGGCAGTGGGTCAGCTAGCCACTGACTCTCCCAAAAAGCCAGAACTTGTAGGTGTAACTGAGAGCGAATATCTCTAGCGGGTACCTCCAATGGTCGAGGTGGTAGTAATAACGCCTCTTTTGCAGCTTGATCCGCTAACTCATTTCCCGCTATTCCCATGTAACTTGGAAGCCACAGAAAGGTGATTCGAGTGTCAGTGTGGCTCAGCCCGGCTAGTAGGTCGTGGATTCGCTGCACTAAGGGGTGTTGAGGGAAACATGTAGCAATTGACAGCAATGAACTCAAAGAGTCGGTACACACGAGAAAGTGGATTCGTGCTTCATGTAGTGTAAACTGCAGAGCTTCATAGATGGCAATGAGCTCCGCAGTAAACACACTACAGGCCTCAGGCAAAGATATCTTGGTATTTGCACCATCAATAACGTAAGCACAACACTCTTTCTCATCCACCTTCGAACCATCCGTGTAGAGAATGCCAGCGTCCGGAAATTGGTGAACTATGCTGTGGAACATCCTCCGATAAACGGAGGCATCCGTGTTCACCTCAGAACCTCGGTGCAGATCTAAACGAATTACCGGACGCGGGACTTGCCACAGAGGCACCACCCTAGGTGTCCGGATCATACAGGGACCTACAGCCACTCCTATTTCAGTACACGAGCTATCAAGTCTAATACCAACTGGCCGAGTGGCACGAGGCTGGTTGGCGTATCCCTGGTGGTTTTGGGTACTGAAGAGAGCTTGATAGCTCGGGTGTAGCGGCAATGACGCACTTTGGCAGCATATGCTAAGAGCATATGTTGACGTCTATAATTTAAAGGTGGAACACCCGATTCGGTGAGTAGGCTCGGTATCGGGATGGTACGAAAGGCTCCGGTAGCCAGCCTAACGCCATTATGGTGGATACTGTCCAGGATTTTCAAGGTTGCCGGCCTTGCTGAACCGTATGCCGCAGAACCATAGTCTAGCCGGGACAGGATGAGGGCTTGGTAGAACCGTAGCAGCACCGCACGGTCAGTCAACCACGTAGTGCCACTAAGAAACTTGAGCATGTTCAGTTTCCTGAGACGCCGTTTTTAGTTGCCATATATGGTGCTGCCACGTTAATTTGCTATCAAAATGGAGCCCCAGTAAGCGATAAGTGTCAACCAACGGCAACGCAGCATCCCTGAGATGTAGTTCAGGGTGTAAATGTAGCCTCCGGAGCAGACAAAAATGGACGATGGAGGTTTTCAACGCTGAAAAACGAAAACCCCGGTCGTGAGCCCACCTGTCGACCCGGTTGATAGCTAGCTGTGCAATTGCCGTTCCACGACTGCCATACTTCCAGAGCTGTAATGCAGAGTTAAATCGACTACATACAACGATGGAACTCCCGCAGACCTGGTGGCGGCAACAATGCCATTTATAGCAATCGCGAACAAGGTGATACTCAGCAAAAAACCCTGAGGAACTCCATTTTCTTGAGAATAGTATTGCGATAATGTCCTACCGACCCTTACACGGAAGAGTCGGACGGACATGAAATTCGCAATGAAAGTCGGTAGATAACCACGGAGTACCCACTTGTGAAGGGTGGAAAGGATCCCATAGCGCCATGTGGTGTCGCAAGCCAGGCGCGGATTCAAGGGGGGGGTCACGACCCCCCCCCCCCCAAACGGAGACCAAATGTTTTTTGCAAACTCAAAAAACGAAAACACAATTACCAGACAAATAAAACTTAACGAATTTTAACTGAAAAACAGTTTTGTTTCATTTTATTCAATACTGAATTATCTTAATTGGAATTATTATGTTCTGTTACAACTGTACATATTTACAACTTCAAACCTCTTGTATAAAAACTATTAGTTATACAACAAAATCAACTCGTCTATTTTGTTTAGCAAACCTTGTGATTACCGAATCGATGTTTATAGTGATGTCACGATGAATGTGCAGCAATGCACCGATAGGAAACTGGGGCTTTTTTTCGCACCAAAAATTTTTGCCGACGTCCAAACTGCAAGCTTGGTTGGCAATTTAAGCTGTGACTTTCTCCCTTTGTCGGTATCAACTCGACTTGCCGAAACTGTAACGTACCTTGATCCTTTTCTCGAAGCTCGATGTAAGAGTCGCAAAACACGCCGTTGCAATTTGTACGAATATTTTTGGTGCGCTAAACGCATCAAATTTCTATCCATGAAGCTTGCAAAAAAATTGGTCTGGTTTTGTACGTTTGGTTATTTTGTGATTGCGTTTTTAGTGATACAATTTTTCTTAACAATTTCGATTCTCTGACCCCCCCAAAGCCAAACTCTACATCGAATCTCTGACCCCCGCCCCCCCAAAACCAAACTCTAGATCCGCGCCTGTCGCAAGCTTTCTAGAGGTCAAAGATAACCGCGACTACTGTCGACCAAAGTATTATGTGCACTCGAGTTTGAAGGTTGTCTGTGAAGTAACCAATAGACCTACATAAAATCCAATAACATCATCATTTTCGTCGTTCTATTTTACGTTAGGTCATGTAGGTTTGGAATTTTTAATTTATATTTTAATATTTTTTATCGCAGTTGGAACACAAAAAGTGCACGTTTTAAGCGTGTTTCAACCATGCGTCACATTTAAGAATTATTATCTCAAAAACCCACCTTGGAGGCTGGATTTAGACAGCTCCTTAACCCGGTCCATGAGGCAATTATAATTGGCTACATGGATAATTCTTGCCAGGCGCGTCCACGTCGCGGGGGTGGGCAACGGTGCTGTAATATACCATGGAACTACAGTACCGGCTAAGTTCTGGTGAGGACCCAGTCCTATGGGGTATAACATAGACCCCGTGCACAGGGTTACATGCGAAGACCTCAACGGAATCTGCAGCGGAGAAGATGGACTTCGGAACGGTGGAGATTGCGGAAGAGGCAACCCAGTACTCAGGGAATAGTATGAGTACAGCATCAATCGGCAGCGTCTGTTTCCCAGGTTAGGGGCGGCTGCAAGGGCGTCTGTTTCCCATGTTAGGGGCGGCCTGTATAATAGCTGACAGTAGCTTCATAAAATGCCTTTGGGAGTGGCAACCCCATCGTAATAATAGCCTAAAATGGAAATGGCACTTCAAATGGTTCGGAGAAGGTTAGGGCGTACCCTGCAGGCGACGCGCAGTTCTTTTGGTACTGGAGGAACTGTGAGAAATGGGCGACCAGTAACCGAAATGAAAGTGGGAATCATGAATGTCATGATCCTGACAGGAAGGTGGAGGAGGTGGTAGACTTCATGGAGAGGGAGAATGTTGGATTGATGGGGCTGAGTGAAGTGAAATGGAAAGGTAAAGGAAGGAAGAAATTGAGGAAAGGATATACATTATACTGGAGTGGTGGCCAAGAGGCAAAAAATGGCGTGGGACTGATAACCTCGAAATAACTGGAGGAGTATGTTGAAGTGGTTGAGTGTGTGAGTGACAGAATAATGAAAATTAGAATGAAGATGAAAAATGACGTGATGGACTTCATACAAGTATATGCACCACAGACTGGAAACAGAGAAGAAGATATTGAAGTATTCCTGGAGGATGTAGAAAGAGTAATTTCAGATGTAGAAGTGGTGATCATGGGAGATATGAATGCACAAGTCGGAAACGAGAGACAAGGAAAGGAAGAAGTCATTGGACCATATGGATATGGGAAAAAGAACCGGGAAGGAGAGGAACTTGTAAACTTTTGTGAAAGAAATGGACTGATAGTGGGTAATTCATGGTTTCGGAAGAAAAACAGCAGGAAAATTACGAGATATGGTTGGGGCGATAGAAGAACAAAATCAGTAATTGACTACTTTCTGGTGGAAAGGACTAATCGCAGAAAGCTGATAGATGTGACAGCTTTACCAGGAGAAGCATTTGATGGGGACCCTAGAGTTGTGGTGGCAAAATTTAGATCGGAAAAATTGGAAAACCTAAAAGAGATCAGAGAAAGTAAAATAAAAGTATGGAAATTGAAAGACAAAACTGTACAGGAAGATTTTCAGGAGAGATTGAAGCAACAAATCCCAGTTACTGAAGAGGAAAACATAGAAGAGGAATGGTCCCACTTTAAAAACGCATTTGTTGGTGCAGCAGAGAGTGCTTGTGGTAGGACGTCAACAAGAGTGAAAGAGAAGGAGACTCCGTGGTGGAATGAGGAAGTGAGGAAAGCAGTGAAAGAAAAGAAGTCTGCATGGAAAGAATGGAACCGAGATCAAACAGAAGAAAGCAAAAGGAAGTATCACGACAGCAAACGGAGGTGTAAGAAAGTGGTAGGAGAAGAAAAGAAGAAAAGTTGGGAATAATTTACACGAAGAATGGAAACAGATGTAAGTGGCAGTAAAAGGATGCTGTATGGGCTTCTAAGAAGTAAGAGGAAAGAAAGAGTTACCACAAAGCTGGTGAAAAAGGAAGATGGAGAGTTGTTAACACACCCAGAAGAGATAAAGGGACGATGGAAGGAGTATTTCGATAAGCTATTGAATGTGAGCAATTGTACTGGTGAGATGGAAGTGACACAACCTGACGACTCTATAACAGAAGATGATATAACAATGCTGGAGTTGGAATTAGCAGTACAGAAAATGAAGATGGGAAAAGCAACAGGGGTGGATGAAATCAGTGTAGAAATGATGAAGGCTGCTGGACCTGTTGGTATGCAATGGTTGTATCGACTGATAAAGTGTGTGTGGAAACGGAAATGTGTACCAGAAGACTGGGAGAAAGGGCTAATAATACCAGTGTTTAAGAAGGGGGACAAGAAGGCGTGTGATAACTATAGAGGGATCACCCTCTTATCACAGATAGTAAAAATACTGGAAAGGATATTAGAAAGAAGAATGAGAAGAAAGGTGGAAGGAGAGTTGCAAGAGGAACAGTATGGCTTCAGCAGTAGAAGATCCACAGTGGACCTAATCTTTAGCTTGAGGCAGGTGATGGAAAAGAACTGGGAATATGGAGAGGATTTGATCATGACTTTCATAGATCTAGAAAAGGCATATGATAGTGTCCCCAGAGAGAAGGTATGGGAAACCATGGTTAAGAAGAGACTGGGAAGAGAAATGTTGGAAATGGTGCAAGCAATGTACAACAACTGTGTTAGCAGGGTACTGACCCCAGTTGATAAGACAGATTGGTTTAGGAACAAGACTGGACTAAGACAGGGGAGTGTGCTGTCACCTCTCTTGTTCATAATGGTGATGGATGAAATTGTAAAGGAAACAAAGGAAGCATATGGACATAAAGAAATGAAGTTACTGTTATTTACAGATGGTATTGTGGTCTGGGGAAGGAACACCAAAGAAGTGCAAAAACAACTAGAGGCACTGAACGAAAATATACAGAAGTACGGCCTGAAAATCAGTATAGAGAAAAGCAAGACCATGGTGATGACAAGAGGGGACAGACAAGGAAAGGGCACTGTGAAAATTGGAAGTCAGAGTTTGGAAATTGTGGACACGTTCAAATACCTAGGATGTGAATTGATGCAAACTGGTAGGTTGGACATGGAGATTGGCAGGAGGGTACAGCAGAGCAATGCATTCTATCAAAGTGTAAGAAAACTTGTTTGGGATAAGGAAGTACCAAGGAAAAGCAAGGAGGTAATGTATAAAGTGTACTATGTTCCCATATTAACTTATGCAGCTGAGACTTGGACCCTGACAAGCAGGCAAGAGAGTAGAATCCAAGCCAGTGAAACGAAATTCCTCAGAAGTATGATAGGAAAGTCAGAGTGAGGAATGAAGATGTTAGGAAGGAAGTTGGGATGGCAAAACTAAATGAGAGAATTGTGAAGAATAAACTAAGGTGGTTTGGACATGTAAAGAGGATGGAGGAGAATAGAATACCAAGACAGATGCTGGGGGCGAAGTGCAAGGGTAAGAGAGCAAGAGGAAGACCAAGAACAAGGTGGATTGATTCAGTGAAGAACAGCGTAAGAAAAAGAAATCTGGACTGGGACAAGATCGTGGAAGAAGAATGGTGGAAGGAGAGAGGAAAGTGAAGAAGTGCCATAAATACCCCGACCGGCAGGAGCTGGATAAGGGGAAATGATGATGATGATATCTCAAAAACCCGTCATCAGATCGAATCCAAATTTTAACACAATATACATTGGAATGTTGTATAACTGGATTATTAATTTTAAAATTGTGTGTGTCCAAGAAACAAAGTTCTTATCAGTTTTGTAAGGTAACATTTTCTCGGCTCAGGGTGGTTGGAAAATGTAGTTCTTGGTTGCATTGTAATCCTTTTACATCGAAAAGTTACGCTGTATGACTGTGAAATATGTAAATTAATTCACTTATTTTATATCTGTTAGTATTTGTACAGGGAAATAACATGTTTCACCAGCTAGCCGCTCTGGGAAAAGCTGTACAGCATTATCGAAATGGTGCCCACACGCACCATGGCATGTTTCGCTCGGAAGTGATGGGCTCCATCTCAGCAATGCTGTACAGCTTTTCCCGGAGCGGCTAGCTGGTGAAGCATGTGTTATTTCCTCGTACAAATACAAACCGATATAAAATAAGTGAACTAATTTACGTATTTCAGTCATACAGCATAACTTTCTGATGTATAACGATTACAACGCAACCAAGAACTACATTTTCCAACCACCCCGAACCGAGAAAAAGTTACCTTACAACAATGATAACGTTGCTTTTTGGACACACAACATTTTGAAATTAATAAACCAGTTATACAACATCCCAACGTATATTGTGTTAAAATTTGGATTCGATCTGATGACGGGATTTTGAGATAATAATTCTTAAATGTGACGCATGGTTGAAACACGCTTAAAAACGTGCACTTTTTGTGTTCCAACTACGATAAAAAATATTAAAATATAAATTAAAAAATCCAAACCTACATGAACTAACGTAAAATAGAACAACGAAAATGTTGATGGTATTGGATTTTATGTAGGTCTATTGGTTACTTAACAAACAACCTTCAAACTCGAGTACACATAATACTTTGGTCGACAGTAGGTGCTGCTCTCGGAGAAATGCCTCCTGAATGGGGGTCTCAAGTCGCACCAGATGGTCAGTGGTGACCTATGAGAGCGAAATCCACACTGGTACTCAGAAAGGAGACCTCTCTTCTCCAAGAACCACACCAGTCGACGGTTCACCATCTTCTCCAGCAGCTTACATAGGCCATTTGTCATACAAATGGGCCTATAGCTGCTTACAAACTTGGGATCCTTTCCAGCCTTGGGAATCTGTATCATGATCCCCTCTTGCCATTGAGGTCGAAACTCCCCTTCAAACCATATACGATTAAAGAGGATCAACAGTTGTTTTATACTGGATTCGCAGAGATTTTTTTTAACATTTGATAATGTTATCCGGTCCAGGAGCCGTATCCCTGCACAGTGTAAGCGCACTGCGCAGTTCCCATTCAGAGAATGGTACATTGTAAGACTCCAAAGCAGCAGTGGCAAAGGACAAGGGGTGTGTCTCTGCCTCCCGCTTCAGAGTCAGGAATGTAGGATCGTAGCTCCCAGAGCAGTATACATCACTGAAGTGCGATCCAATACTGTTGGCAATGGCGAGATGGTACGTGATGATGTCTCCATTAATGGATACTCCGGGTATCGACAATGATGTCGGGAGTCCGGAGATCCGACGAAGCTTAGTCCACACTTGAGATAAAGGAGTATGCGCCGTCATAGACGACACATACTTTTCCCACGTCGTTTTCTTACTCTCCCTAATCAGATATCGAGCTCTAGCACGCATCCTTTTGAAGGTGATAAGGTTGGCCATACTGTTTTGCCTCCGATAGTATTTGAAAGCACGTCGACGATCTTAAATGGCTGCTGCAATCTCGGCTGTCCACCAAGGGACAAGCTTCGGGCGTGAGTTGCCGGATGAGGAAGGTATTGTTTCCTCAGCAGCAGCCAAAATACCATTCGTTATGTGAATGGTATGATCGTCGACACTCTCAAAGGTATCTTCGGCAAACACCGCACGTGCCTTGAAAGTTGGCCAATTAGCCCGACGGAGAAGCCATCCACTCGGTAACTCGATGGCTCTCTGGTTCGGAAGAGTAGCGATAATAGGAAAATGGTCAACATTACAAAGGTCGTCGTGTACACCCCACTGTAGCAGGGCACGACTGCATAAGGTGAAATCGACACTTGAATAAGTGCCGTGAGCAATAGAGAAGTGCGTAGGTTCCCCTGTGTTCAACAAACACAGGTCCAGCCGCCTGATCAGTCTCTCAAAATCTCTCTCTCTACCGCTAGTGGTAGCAGAGCCCCAGATGGTGTTGTGGGCATTAACATCTCCCAGAAGGAGAAAAGGAGGGGGAAGCTGAGAGACTAGATCCACCAGCTGGTTGTAATCCAGTTGAGAATCAGGCGGGATGTACACGTTACAAACTGTTGCCATTACTGGCAACGAAGTGCGAACTGCAACTGCTTCTAGCTGAGTACGCAACGGCACCCCTTCACTAAAGAGGCTAGAGTGGACGAGAGTGCAGACGCCACCGGCGGCCACAGCTCCGTTCACCCGGTCCTTAGAGAAAAGTTTGAAGTGATGCATTGTTGTCTCATGTCCAGGACGAAACCTGGATTCCTGAAGACAGACAATGGTTGCCGAAAACAAAGATATAAATTGACGTAACTTAGCAAGATGACCAAAATAGCTATTACAGTTCCATTGTAATAGTGCCATAGTGTGGACTTAAGTAGAAGAGGGTCTTCTACTTATGTTTGACCGTTTGACACCCTTCCCTATCTCTAGCTAGAGATGATGGGGCAGGAGAGCACACCTCAATCTCCACATCTCCGTCTGAAGACGAAGAAAATGGAGGGGGGACTCCCCTGGATGACGCGCGGTCCTGGTCGGACTTCACGGGTCTCGCTCATGGGGTAGAGCGAGATCGGTGTCGAGGGACTTTCTCTCGGTCCGAAGACTGGGTGTCTGTCCCCGCCACGTCCCGAAGAGATTTGTTTCTGGATCTGCGCCGACGTGTATTTGGTGAAGTAGATGGTCCCTTCCCCACAGACGCCAGTTCCTTACAAAACAAGGCCGCTCCTGCTGGCACCGCTCCACTGGTAGTGGTGGGAGCGGAATGGCCAGTAGATACGTGAGCAGCCCTGTCTTTAGGAGAAGAAGAGAAACGGCACTGGACCGATCCTCTCTCCTCCGTCGATCTTTTTTCTTTTTTTGTAGGGGAGTTCCTCCATACAGACGGGTTTGGCTTCAGCTAGCTTCGCTCCCTTGATGGTCTTGGGAGCGGAATGGCCAGCAGAGACAGTAGCCACCCCGTCAGCAGGAGGGCGAGAGAGACGGCGATGAACCTTCTCTCTCTTCCCCACTACAACTTTTGTCATATCAGGTGGGCTGGAAAAAGGACCAGCCCTGGTCGGCAAAGTCTTCTTTCCCCCCTTTAGCTGGGGAAGACTTGTTCGCCGACCGTTTCGGAGAAGAAGAGGACTTCTCCCAATTCGCCGGTTTTGATGTTAAAACCGGTGCCTTCTTTACCGTGGCCGAAGAAGGTTGAGGGACCTCCTTCGGGCTAATAGGGCTCGCTACGACAGCGAGGGGAGATTTGAATACACTCGTGAAACTAGAACTCGAGGGTACTGCACTCGGAAAAGAAGCGGCAGCGGTGATGAGGGGCGTCGCTGCAGCTGCGAACGATACTCGAAATTCGGGGGCATTCATATCATGGTATCTCTTTCGAGCGTCGTGATACGAAAGCCTGTCCAGTGTTCTCATCTCCTGGATCTTTGCCTCTTTCAAGAACTCAGGGCACTGCTTCAATCGTGGAGAGTGGCTTCCTTGGCAGTTAGGACAAATCAGGGGAGGCGTACACCTCTCACCATCATGTGTCCCCTTGCCACACTCTCTACACACGGCCTTGGCAGTGCACCTGGCAGAAATATGCCTGAATTTCTGGCATTGATAGCAGCGCATAGGTGGAGGGATGTACGGTCGCACATCGCAGTGGTACGATGTGACCTTCACCTGCTTAGGTACAACATCACCCTCAAAATGGAGAATAAAAGCGCCGGTATCGACGCTGTTCTCTCCAATCTTTCGGGTGATGCGCCAAATCTTGGTAACGCCTCTCTTCCCCAGATCCCGCAACAATTCTGCATCGCTATTAAGAATGAGGTCGCGATGGAAGATAACTCCACGGACCTCATTCAGCGTTTCGTGCCTCGTAACCTTAACTGGGACTTCACCGAATTGTGTGCATTCCAGCAACGCTTTGGTTTGCCTCCGGTCAACAGTGTGCAGCAAAAGCTGCCCATTCCGGAGCTTGGAAATCCCGTTAAGGTTTCCAAATTTCCCCTCGGTTTGTTCCGAAAAAATTAATGATTTCACAAGTCTAAAATCTTCCCCGTCTGTCCTGGTAGCTACCAGGTAGCGAGGAGACCTATCAACTGGAAATTTCTGATTAAAAGCCTCATCCCAAGGTGTATACACCTTATACACCTTGGGATTCGGACGACACTCTAGAGATAGCTTTTTGAGGGGGCCACCCTGTGAATTGTTATTGGGGCGCTTTCGCATCATCCCGAAAACATCCTCCCCGAATACTACCTACTCCGAACGAGGGCCATCACTGTGGGCGCCACCCAGCCAAGGCAATACCTACCTGGCAAAGCAGGTATTGCCGGAGTCCCAGAGCCTTGAATAGGCACTTCCCCCTCGGCATACACAGTGATTTGTTCGGCGCAAGTATTCGACCGTGCAGGGACCTCCGTTGTGAGGCGGATACTACTGTGAGATTACATGGCGCACCCACCTGACGGAATTGGGAGTACCGTCCAGGCTTTCTGGCCAAGTTGGTGGCCCTTCCCCAGGCAGCATGCACGTTTATTTCTAAGGGTCAAACCAAAAATGGGACCGGAAATCGAAAAAGACCTTAATAAGGCCCCCCTCTAAGTCGCCTTTTACGATAGGCAGGGGATACCGTGGATAAATTCTGCCCTCCCCATTTACAGGGGGTCTTTCAAATCAAAGTCAGCCATGTCAGTCGGTCTTGTCGGCACTATTAGTCGCCTCCTACGACAGGCAGAGCATATCGTGGGTGTATTCTAATCCGCAACCCACACGGGGGGATCATGAAGGAACGACTGCACTTGCGCAAAGTGTGTGCCCAATGGGTGCCCCACAGTCTTCAACCACACCAGGAAGCATGTCGAATGGCCCACTGTCTTGGTCATGGGAATGGGTTCCTGGCACGAGTGGTGGCTGGAGATGAGTCATGGTGTCATCACTTCGAACCAGAATCCAAACAACAAAACCTCCAGTGGAAGCATCCAGGGTCGCCACCACAAAAAAAAAAAAAAGGCAAGGCCATCCACACGAGTGCAGGAAAGGTAATGCTGAAGTTCTTCTTTGACCAAGATGGCCCCCTTCTGATACACTTCATGCCGCACGGGACAACAGTGAATGCCCAGCGTTACTCGCAAACCTTGACCACCCTTCGCCAAGCGATCAAAACAAAACTACCAGGCAATTTCACCCATGGGGTCATTCTGCTCCACGACCTCATACGGCCAACACAGTTGCGACACTCCTGCAGAAATTCAAATGGGATGTTCTCGGCCACCCTCCATACAGTCCAGACCTCTCTCCCTGTGATTACGCCATGTTTGGTCCCCTGAAAAGGGCTCTGCGAGGCCAACGATTTACCTCGGACGTAGACGTCCAGCTGTACGTGCGGAACTGGTTCACATCGCAGCCCAGGGAATTTTATGAGACATCCATTCACCGCCTCGTGTCACAGTGGGACAAGTGCCTCAACAGCCAGGGCCAATACTTCTAACATACAGGTACTGGTTTCTGTAATTATGCCTCCGGCTCGTTACTTTTTGAACGCACCTTATATATACAATAGGAGAAAAGAGAATATGCTAAATTTACTGTAAGGTGTTGTGTCCAATGACACCAAGCAGTGTGGCTTTGGACATGGAGGGGTAGGGGATATATCCCTTCCGAAAAGTCGTCACCCCCTGTGAGAGGTACTAGAGCTACTCACCACAAAAGAGTGTCTATTCCTACATCCAAATCTACTACACCCCTCCCCCAAATTACTTTCCAGGTATGTCCCTGAAGGCAGGAGCCTCCGTGGTTTAGGCGGTAACACGCCGGCCTTCACCGCCGAGTCCGTGGTTCAAAACCCTGTCACTCCATGTGAGATTTGTGCTGGACAAAGAGGAGGTAGACAGGTTTTTCTCCGGGTACTCCGGTTTACCCTGTCACAAATTTAATTTCAGCAACACACTCCCCTGTCATTTCATTTAATCATTGCCCCAGGGGAGTGCGATAGGCTTTGGCAGCCAGCACAGTTCATATCCTCGCCGCTAGATGGGGGCTTCATTCATTCCATTCCCTGACCCGGTCACTTGACTGGAAGCAGGATGTGGATTTTCATTTCCCTGAAGGAAAGTTATTTGAGTACATGTGTGCAAATTGAACCCAATGTACTGTAATATATAGAACCAATAGCAGAAGGGAGAATATATTAAGGGCCTTGATATGGTATAATGAGGCTCAAAATTGTGAAAATAACTCAGCACGGAGGTGTTTATTCTTATGGTAATACAGAGCTTACTAGTTAAAAGATTAAAATCATGAGATGATATTCGTAGCGAATGGGAATTAAACCGTTCAGCTGATTTAATAGATTGTATGGCTATGGAACGTTTCAATAATATAACAGGGCAGTTTTGAAAGTGAAATTTTAAAAAAGAAATGTGTAAATAAGAAACAAACAACCGTTGACAATTACCTGTACCATACTTCACATGAAAAAACTCATAAGGATTGAAAGAACTGTGTCTGTAATATAAATGACAATAAATAATAATTAACAATTTGTTACATGAATTTTTGTACAGTATTATGAAGTTGGTCGCCTCCGTTGTGTAGTGGTCAGCTTGCTTGGCTGCCACCCCGGAGGTCCGAGGTTTGATTTCCGGCTCTGCCACGAAATTTGAAAAGTGGTATGAGGACTGGAACGGGGTCTACTCGGCCTCGGGTGGTCCAAATGAGTAGAGGGGGTTCGACTCCCACCTCAGCCATCCTCGAAGTGGTTTTCCACTTCGTCTTCGGGCAAATGCCGGGATTGTACCTACCGTCATGCCACGGCCGTATCTTTCCCTCTTCCTTGTCTATAACTTCCATTCTTTCCATCCCGTCCCATCCCTCATGAGGCCCCCTGTTTGCTTTGCAGGTGAGGCCGCCTGGGCGATGTGCTAGTCCCGCCTTCCCAGTTGTATCCCCATACCTGATGTCAAGCTCCAGGACACTGCCCGTAGAGGCGGTAAAGGTGGGATCCCTCGCTGAGTCCGTGGGAAAAGCCTACCTGGGGGGTAAGCTGACTACGAAAGAAAATAAAATATAAAGTTGCATAGTTACATTAGCGATTTCCAGGTATTCCCTCTACTTAGAAGCAACCATCCCTCCTAAAGACCAAATCACTGCGAAACTATCGATGTTCGTTTAATAGAGGCTTTACTAGCTTGCCACGGTGGGTGAGTGGATAGCGTGTCGGTCTACTAACCCCAAGATTGCAGGTTCGCTCCTGGCCGTGGTAAGTGATTTTTGAAAGGCGGCAAAAATACGACATGCATGTCATACGATGTTGGCATGTTAAAGAACCCATTTGAATTCAGTAGGCCGTGTTCATAATGGCAAAATTAATCTCGGGAGTTTCCGCCAACACAAAATTCCTCATTTCTCTACTAGAAAGCGCTATAGTGTTCAAGGAGCTTAGAAATCTAACCTCCTTGACTCTCATAGTGATTCAAGGAACAACGAAATTCAACATGCAAGCTACCCTCTGGGTGTCAAATTACAAAGCTTGCACCCGGCACCGAGGCCATACGATATTATTATTATTATTAGAGGCTTTACTGTATGTTAAAATGCTCCTGTAATAATATAAATTCCATAGTCAATATTTGGCTGTTTAATCATTATATAATTTTCTTTCAATCCAGTTCAGACAATTATAAAAGTGGAACAAAATGTAGGAAATAAAACAACAACAAAAAACAATTTATTTAAAACTGCTTTCTCTTAAAAAACGTCTTGTGGTATGTGCCTCTTTTTCACTGAGCACCTCAATTCTAAAGAAGAAGTCCATTTATTTTAACACAGACATGGAGAAGTAATTGTTCAGTTTATCCAAGCATTGAACTATTGGGTAATGATGACGGACCTTGTGCTTTTAGAGACCGAACCGTGAGGCCATCTGCCCTAGTTAAAAATAACAACATAGAAAAAGGCAAAATGGATGAGTTCTGATCCCTAGGATTTGTAAATGGGATCACACTAGCCAATAGTGGTGAATATATCGGAACTGTTTCGCATAACACTGTCTAAATATTCTGTGACTGGTTATGTGATAAATTTTAATATTTTATTACATCACTAGCAGAAGTACCCGTTCTTCGAATGGTGTTCGTTGTTAACACCAGACATTATCAATTGAGCTACTGTTGCAATGGTTAGCGGTTTGTCATTCCTTCAAGTTTATCAGAACGAAGTTAGTTTACTGGGAATAACACACACACTTAATTTAAGGCCCTTAAAATGTAGTTTTCGGAGACCCTTTATAGATTCCCGAATTTTGTGTCTCACATTGAGAAGCGCAACATATGCTTTGGTCGTCCTTCTAGGATAATTTTTATATTTCGCCTATTTTAGCATATATTGAGAAGTTTTTCTCTATATCCACCCTTCTACTGTATGAAAAGTACGGTGAAGAGTTTTATAAATGATTGGTGTATTGACTCTCATGGTTACCATACCTAATTTTACGATGCACCAAGCATCCGAACACGAGGTATAGGCGTACATAAAGATACACAGAAAGACAGACACACAATTCTATTGTCTAAAACATATTACCCAGATATCCAAATATGGGTATATCTACCACACAGTATGAAATAAAATCAACCTTAAGATTAACCCATATGTCGACAAAAAAAATAATAGTTAAAATGAGCTCTCAGACTAAATTCACCTAACGTGTACTTCCTGACGTGAAATACAATTGAAAGCCTTGTAGACGAAACGCAATACACGTCACATAAAAACTGACCCTCTACGTTGTGCTAGGTGCCCATACACAGGAAGACCCCTTTCATAAATTATAAAGGCTTGTGGTGCATGAAAATTCAGGTTCTTTAGCCTCAAATTGCCCAAATTCCTAAAATCCGCAAAAAATGCTGGTTCAATTCAGGAATTTTTGAAAATAATGTTGCTGTTTGGAGATATAATAGACCTTCTGTACTACATGTCGAACGTGAAAATTGCATGAAAAAATTCTAGGTTACCCCTTCACCCCCTTAATTGCATTGATGAATTATACGGTCTACGTTAGTTCCGTGATAACCTTATAGCCATTTGAAAACTTTCACAGAAATGTAATAAATGGAGTGACATTGCTTCTTACAGAAATAGATGGAAAGTTGTATGCCACCCCTTGAGATAATGTTCTCATGGTTACCGATTTGCATTCCATCGTTAGTTTGTTAAATTAAATTTAATTAGTTTTCTGGGAATATTTCAGAAACTGTTGGATTTAGAGCCTTATAATGTAGTTTTCGAGGACCCTTTAGGGCCCCCGAGTTTTGTTGCTGGCACCGAGAGGATTTGTCTCGTCGTTGTACGCCATAATATAATACTGATAATAATATAATATAGGGAGAAATTATAACACCTATTTTTATTTTATTTTTAATTCAGCCAATGACCATGTACTTTTCTTTTCAGGACGGGTCAGGAAAGGGATATTATCAGAGAAAGAAGCATTCACATCACACATGAGCAAAATGGAAATGGCCTACCATTTAACTAAGGACATCTATAAGAAAAGGTCAATATCCTTCAACGCAAAACTAAAACATTACTGCAGTGTCATCCGTCCGGAGGTCTTGCATGCTTCTGAATACCTCACGATGAACAAAGAAGGCTTGGTCGAGAAACTGGAGGCCAAAGACAGGAAAATGTTGAGAAAGATATTGGGTTCCATCAAAGACAATGGGGAATACAGAAGAAGACATAACCATGACCTATATACTCATGTGGAGAAGATAAGCAACGTCATCCGGAAGAGAAGGTTACCATTTTTGGGCATGTGAAACTAATGAGCCCAGCGAGACTGACCAACCGCACACATAAATTACTTTCAGGAGAGGAAAACAAAATGGGCCTGGTTCATTGAACTGGATGAAGATCTGAAAGAAGTGGGATTACACCAACAGACATTCAGGAGCGCGTCCCACTCAAAGGGAAACTTCAAGCTTGTAAAGGTTTCCAAGAAAAACCAAAGCTGAAAACGGGAAAAATTTGGACCCAGGAAAGGGAAGGAAGTCCACCGAGAACGAATGCGGGCGTACAGGGCAAACATCAAAGCCAGTAGGAGATGGTTGGAATGACGCGGCCCATAGATGGCCTATACGAAATGAATGAATGAATGAAAAATATGGGGATAGGAATATAATAGACCTGCCGTACCACACCCGCAGGTGTAAATCGCGTGAAAAAATTCTAGAGTGCCCCTTGATCCCCTTAAGCGCATTATACGTATTGATGAATTTTACGGCTTAATTTGGTTCCGTGATTACCTTCTAGCCGTTTGCAAACTTTCACACTAATGTAATTAATGGAATTGCATTGTGTCTTACAGCAATATATGGACCTCTGAGAAACCGTTGGCATGGTTACTGGCTTGCATTCGTTCATTAGTTTATTAAATTAAATGAGCTTTCTGGGAATATCTCAAAAACGGTTGGTCTTCGGTCCTTAAAATGTGGTTTTCGGGGACCCGAGTTTTGTCTCTCACATTGAGGGGCTGAAAATGAGTTTTGTCTCGTCCTTCTACGCCTATTTCAGCATGTATTTTAAGGGGATAGGCCCCCTTTTATTAGAGGTACGGAGAAGAGTTACATCAATGATTAGTGTCGTGCCTCTGATGGATATCTGTACCAAATTTTACGTTGATACAGCCAGCCGTTCTCGAGTTATAAGGGAACAAATTTGTCCACAGACAAACAAACTAACAGACAGACAGACAAAAAAAAATCGCGCGCATCCATCATAAAACAGTCTAAAACGTGTCAACAACTCAAATTTCCGTAGAAATTCAGAGAAAAACACACAAATTTTCATTTTTATATAATAGAGATATGGACCTCTGAGAAACCGTTGGCATGGTTACTGGCTTGCATTCGTTCATTAGTTTATTAAATTAAATGAGCTTTCTGGGACTATCTCAAAAACGGTTGGTCTTCGGTCCTCACACTGCTCGGTGTTGACCGTGTTTTATTGCACAGATTTTGGTTTTACTCGCTAAGCGTTGGAGATATACGAAAAGTGATAAGGACCTTTCGGATAGAAAATTAAATGTTAAAGCTCATGTATACCATCAAAAGTTTGCTATTTCTTAGCGTTCTCTTTTTATTTGAAAAGGAAATATGAAATTTTGAATCCAAAGGGTGTAGTGACGTCACAAATGTCGGTTTTACTCGCTAACTGTTGGAGATACACGAAAAGTGATAAGGACCTTTCGGATAGGAAATTAAATTTCAAAGCTCGTATGTGCCATCAAAAGTTTGCTATTTCCTACCGTTCTCTTTTTATTTGATATGGAAATATGAAATTTTGAAACCAAACGGTCTAATGACGTCACTAAAATGGTCGCCATTTCTTAATAGTGCAAAATTTCGAAATCAAAAGTATCCTATATGTAAACCTGGTAAATCAGCTACATCCATGCAAAATTTCATTTAAATCGGACCAGTGGTTCTTGAGTTATTGAGTAACAGACAGACAGACAGACAGACACACACCATCTCATTTTTATATATTAGTATGATTTAACTTAATTCTATCCATTCATGCATCTATTGATATTGCGCCAGGAGATGGCATTTGGGTTTCAACGGCAGATGTCTTCCCGCTTACTACGTATCGCACATTCAAAAAAAGTTAAGTTGGTCACTACTTGCTCCATTCATTCAGCACATTCCCTCTTTCACTGGCTGCGTGTCGTCTGCTGCAATAACAACCATTGGCATGCGGGAAGCTAATATATTTAGGTTTGGAATAGGCGGGCTGCGCATGCGTGTACTGCAAGACCCCCCGCACCCCGTCACTGCGTGTTGAACTGCCATCTCCGGGCGCGATGACAATAAGTCATGCTAAAACCATGGGTCTAACAAGGTTAGATCTGGTGAACATTTTTCTATTAACAGAATTGCTTTTCAGTCATTCAACATGTCCAATTAGATTCGGCAGGGGGTAACAATTATTTTATGGGCTCTCGTGCATTGTAAGGTGACGCGATTCAATAATAAGCTCTGAAACTTGTTTGTACTTATTCATCATCAAATTCCAGCTCCAGTCGCCCGGGTGCTGTTAACGAGCCCTCACCACCTTTTCCTGTCCATGAATAGTTGGTCTTAATGGGTCATTCTCTAGTCTAGCCGTTTGCCTTCAAGATCCTTGATTTGGTCCAACCATTTCTTCTTTGATCTTCCTACTTATTGTGCCATGTTATTAAGGCTAACTGCTTTAATAAGAAATGAGAGGACCAGAGAATTAATGAAGGAGGAACCATTACAGGATGGTATAGAGAAATCTAGACTTAGATGGTATGGACATGTAAAACGAATGGAGGAGAAGAGGATACCCAGGAGAGTACACGAGACGAAATGGGAAGGAAAGAGACCGAGAGGAAGACCGAGAGACAGGTGGCTGAAGGGGGTGGAAGAAAGCGTGAAGAAGAGAGGAGAAGACTGGACAAGGGTGGAGGCTGAGAGATGGTGGAAAGACAGAAGACGTTGGAGAGGCTTGTGTTCCAAACAGACCCGGCCAGTGGCTGGAAACTGTGCAAGATGATGATGATGACTTTAATAAGGAAATTATGAGCATTTCAACTTTGCAGTAACAAACTGACAAAAAAACAGGTCTTCATGTTGGATAAGGCCTGTATCGGGCAATGCTGCCAACTTCACTTCACCACAGATGCAGCCAAATTAGACGATTGTCTGGACGAAACCACTAGAAGACTGTCTGAATGAAAATTATTGATAGATCTACTAAGTTGGGACAGACAAAGCCATCCGTTGCTATTTGGTTAGACAACGGTCTGGGCGAAACCATTGGTCGTTACTACTGTAGGTTAGAATACTGTCTGGATGAAACCATTGCCTAGTACTAGGTTACAAGTCTGTCTGGACAAAAATTACTCATTGCACTATAGGAAGGGACTCTGGAATGTAAGCTCTAGGTTACAATTATTGTATTTGTATGAAAGAATTCATGATGAAAATTAATAAATGTAGAACAAATATAATGGAATGCAGCCGAAATAAATCAGAAACCTCTATGGAGATCAAATTGGCAGGTGAAAAGCTGAAGGAAGTAGGAGACTTCCGTTACTTAGGAAGCAGAATAACCAGTGATGGATGAAGCAAAGAGGATATAAAAAGTAGGTTGGCTCAGGCAAGGAAAGCATTTCTACAAAAAAGGAATCTGTTGACATCGAATATAGATTTAGGTATTAGGAAGTCATTTTTGAAAGCCTATGTCTGGAGCATGGCGCTCTATGGAAGTGAAACTTGGACTATTGGTGCAGCAAAGAGGAGAATTGAAGCATTTGAAATGTGGTGTTACAGGAGAATGATGAACATCAGATGGGTAGATAGGGTTACAAACGAAGAGGTATTACGACGAGTGGGAGAGGAGAGATGTTTCTGGCGACTGCTAATGAAGAGAAGAGATAGGTTAGTAGGACACATAGTAAGACACCCAGGAATAGCAAGCTTAGTTATGGAAGGAAGGGTCGAGGACAAGAACTGTAGGGGTGGACGAAGGTCAGAATATGTTAAACAGATTGCCTCGGATGTAGGGTGTGCATCAAACCAGTCAAAAGACTGAAGACTCAAACAACAACATGTAAAGCCGTATTCCACGTTCACCACTGCTATAACAGCAACTCCTGTTTCGAACTACTGCGGGGCCGATAATCCAAATGATAGGCCCATTAAAGCAACAATCATCATCATCTGTTTCGAACTAAGAGGAAATTTGTGCGCCAAAGGCAATTATGTTGGCACTGCTGAAAATATGCAAGAACACCTTCTATCGAAAGAATTTTCAAGTCTTGTATCTTAGATTACCTATATTCCTAAAGAAAGTTTTCCAGATAATAATGGCAACTGGCACCTTATACAGTTGAGAGGAGTTCCAAGAAATGTTACATGGATTATTTTATAAACATATTGCCACATTTTTCAAACAAATAGAGGAGGGGGCTCATACACAAGTACACAGTATCATGGGGTGTGTACAATCTGCTTGCTGCTCACCAAGGCGGACTGTGTTTTTATTCCCAGCAATGCGTATGATATTTTGGAAGTGAAATAACATGTTAAGTGGTATGGATTCCACATAAAAATGGAGGTCTCGTAAACCTATGTAATTACACACACTTACGTGCATTAAATAAATATTTATTAAAAATTACAGTGAATTACACACACTTATGTGCATTAAATAAATATTTATTAAAAATTACAGTGATCTTCAACTATTTGTCCTTGACGTGTCTGCCAAGCGCTTTTCCCAACTGTAGCTTACAACCGCTAACAATGCAACATTTGAGAGCTTCAGATTGGATTGCACTCAACAGACTTTCTTTAGGACAAAGAGCTTTCAATTTCAAAACCATTGTAAGTTATAAACCTACAACGTTCAAAAGAACCTGCGCAAAGCTCACTTCCTCGCGCATTCACTCCGAGTGGATGTGCGACGTCACAGAGGAGCGGTGGAGGGGGTCACATGCTGTCTGGCAGCCGTACCGAGCACACTGCGGAGACAATGACAAGAGCTTCGTTGCCAATCCACTTTCGCGCTCTTATTGTTTTGTCAGTTTTATATAAGTTTTCTTTATTGTAGTCCTATAATCCCTTGCCGTGTAGCGTGTACTTTCTTGGTAAATGTGTTTATGTATATAGTGTTGTGTACCATGCTATTCTAGTAATGGTATCATTTGAGTTTAGTATGGCTTCTACTTCGAAGTCTGGTAGCAAATCTGGACGACCATTAAGGGGACAGGCTAGAGAAATAGTCTATAACGTAACTGCTCACTTATGAGAACAGAAAACCGTTCATAAACTCAATTATAATGTTCTGGCTTCAACAAGTGAAGCAACGGGTGTTTCAAAGTCACTCGTGATGCGTATAATAGCGGAATGGAAGACGTCTATGGCCAAGGGTCATCTGCAGTTGTCTACACCTGATACATTATTTCGTGTTGTTGATATTATAGTCTGTGTGTGTACGCTTATTGGAACAGTATATTTCTTTACAACATAGTAAATCGTAAATACTGTATTTTCATTTAAATCCGTGCTTAATACTTTCGGTCACTTTACATTTACTTTCGTTCTTTAATTGCATTGCGTTTGCAGCATTAATGAAGGAATAACCTCAATAGAACAGCTGGCTTCAGGTACGTACAGTAGGGTATGTGACGGCGATTGACAGCCAGCCGCGCACTCCTTGATTCCGTATTGTCGGGGAAGATCTGGTCGAGCCGAAGTGAGCTGTGCGAACCAAAGTAGCCGAGGGTTCTTTTGTTTGTTGTACCTTTATAATCCATGTTGCTGTATTCTATTAAAATCCTGACATAGGAAGATCTGATGGGGTAGGCTACATCCAAGCAAAGATACCAATGATAATGGAACTTTTTTTTTTCTTTGTGTTGAAAAGTGGACATTATCATATAGTTGATGAACTCAATACAGAAAATAATGATGATCATGACTAAGGTCATATACACAGAATATTACTATTGTACCGTTAAATAAATGTACTGACACTGCCCGAGAACTGCAGTCATCTGTTTAATCCCAATATGGCGAGAAAAGGAAATCATTAAAACATAGAACATACTAAGTTTGGTAATTATTCTTACTGTAAGGCAGTTAAGTGAGAACCACTGTCAGAAATTCTTGTCGAGTGGCAGTTAAGGTAGGACTATGTTATGCCTTAGGCTAGTGACAGAAATTTTTGCAGTGTGGCGATTAGGGTAAGACCATGCATGTTATGCTCTAGGAGAGTGACAGATAATCTTGGCATGTGGCGGTTAGGGTAAGATCAAGTTAGGGAGCACCATAGACCGCGATACATCACAAAATTCCCGTACACACAAAATGGCAGCATCCATGACATCATGGACGACACTTAAGGCTTAAACATTGCATATACGTATTAATAAGGCTTTACATACAAACCTAACATGGGGCTTACGCCTCAGCCCACGCTTGTAGTAGAGTACGGACGGTATGTGGTGAGACTTCAAGATCAAGCTAACCGCTCTGGAGAGACAGATTTCCAGACACATTTCAGTTGTGGGAGGAACAGCGAGAGCAGTCACTTGTCTGCATGTAATTGTCTGGACCTAGGCTCCATTACACGGGGGGTGACTCCATCAGTGCTCCAACACTCCACCGCTCGTGCTGTACCGCGACCTTGAAGCCTCACCAAATACAGTCCATACTCTACAAGCAGTAATTTTCGTCCAGACAGTCGTCTAACCTAGTAGCGACCAATGGTCTCACCTAGACAACCAAGTAGTGACCACTGGTTTCGCCCAGACCGTCATCTAACCAAGTAGCGACCAATGGTTTCGCTCAGACAGTCATCTAACCAAGTAGCGACCAATGACTTGGTCTCACCATGGTTTTAGAAGAGTACAGGCCGGACGCGAAAAATCTTAATTGAAGCCTGTAGGCGACTTACTACAGTACCTGTATTGTTGTCAGCTGCCCCATGCGGTTCGATGATTGATAGGGATAATTTTACATTGTGATGCGGCCGCGTATAAAATTCCCCTAAAAACAAAATGGCATCTACCATGACGTCATCAACGACTTCACTCCTCTGGCAAGCTTACGGGAAAAGCCTGGGTAATAGGGGTTTTTGGGTGGGGAAACACAAAAACCTTCGAAACGAGGTGTGCATCAAAATCTGTAATCTACATAGCTCAATTAAAGATTCCGATGCCTAGAAAAATTTTGCGATTTCAATTGATATTTTTAATTTTCCGCTTCGAAATCTATAATTGGACTATGTAGATCAATTACAGATTCCGATACACATCGTAACTCTTGTAATTTCATAATTAAAAAAACGTGCATCGAAATCTGCAATTGACCTACATAGCTCAATTAAAGATTCCGATGCGTAGAAAAATTTCGCAATTTAAATTGAGATTTTTATTTTCCGCATCGAAATCTATAATTGGCCTATGTAGATCAATTACAGATTCCGATACACATCGTAATTACTGTAATTTCATAATTAAAAAAACGTGCATCGAAATCCGAAGCGTAGAAAAATTTCGAGATTTCAATTGATATTTTCAATTATCCGCATCGAAATCTATAATTGGCCTATGTAGATTAATTACAGATTCCGATACACATCGTCATCATCATCTTGCACAGTTTCCAGCCATTGGCCGTGTCTGTTTGGAACACAAGCCTCTCCAACGTCTTCTGTCTTCCCTCCATCTCTCAGCCTCCACCCTTGCCCAGTCTTCTCCTCTCTTCTTCACGCTTTCTTCCACCTTCAGCCACCTGTCTCTCGGTCTTCCTCTCTGTCTCTTTCCTTCCCACTTCGTCTCGTGTACTCTCCTGGGTATCCTCTTCTCCTCCATTCGTTTTACATGTCCATACCATCTAAGTCTAGATTTCTCTATACCAATCCTGTAATGGTTCCTCCTTCATTAATTCTCTGGTCCTCTCATTTCTTATTCTGTCCATCTTTGTAGCTCCAATACTGCTTCTCAAGAACCTCATCTCACTGGCCTGTATTTTGCTCTTCTCCCTTCCTTTCATAACCCAGGTCTATATGAACAAACAAACAAACAAACTCACCGATAGGTCCCACAGTTCGTATTATTCCACATGTACAAGAAGCAGTAATTTTCGACCACACGTTCCCTCACGTAACACATTTTATTTGAATGCGACAACTTCAGGAATTCAACAATTTTATTACAAATCGCCAACACAATCGTGCACACGACACTGCTAATATCAAAATCTTGTTCTATAGGTTATTCACAGGAATAATAATTGTTAAAATTACGTCTACAAAACGCTAACAGGTGAAAAAAAAATGGACGACCTTCTCGAACAAAATCGTGCGCGAAACTGACGTATCAATCAGCTGACAAGCTTGCAAAGCGACTCCCGGCAAGCAAAGCGACAATACGTCAACCGTGACATCACGGTGACGGCACTGAAGTCCCTAAAAATTACCTAAACGCGGCCGCATCGCAATGTAACAATGAACCTATCGATAAAGCTATCTCACACTACTGATGAAGTACAGTCATTGGCAAATATAATGGCGTTCTGTTCATAACTATGTAATGTGTACTTCCGCGTCACACAATACTTCGACCTGGACTGTACTGTCTGCACGATGGTGTCGTCACCTGCTCAAGTCTGGAATTCCAATACATCAGACCGGTAATGACAAATGTGAAGCGATAGGCTAGAGATTGACTGTGTACAGGTTCACCCACAAGCATCAAGGTCAAGGGCAATCGTCTAAAACTAACGTCCAGCTTGTAGAGAGAAACTTTACAATTAAATTTAACAACTTAAAAGTAATTTATTAACTTTCGTAACTCACTACCACACCTTGCGCTCCGACACATGTGACTTCATCAGCATGTAACAACGCACTATTTGAAACCTCAAACAGCTGACAAATATTGCGGCAATTCAAGCCAGAACATCAAACAAATATCGACATCCGTAAGTCATCCGTGACGTCATCGCTACACAAAAATTTCCCCTACACACGTATGTGTCGCGGTATATATAAAAAGGAATCTTGAAGTTTAAAGTAACCATTAATCTCGTGATAACGAGCCACAGGGTCTCCTTTTTACATGGATCCGAACCACATCGCATTTCACTTCGAAAGTCTCACATGCATTGGCTGGGAATTGAACCCAGTCCACCTAGGTGAGAGGCAAACAGTTTAACCGCGATGCCACCATACCCCATCACAGAAAATACTTGAAACCTAGGCTAGTGACAGAATTTGTGCCATGTGATGGTTAGACGTAGGGTTGGGTTAGATGCACTCATATTATTTAATAATAAAATGGTAGGCTAATATTTCTTCAATGCCACAATTCTAACTTGATTGAACTCGTGCATTACCCAGTGTTCGCTGCCATTAAAATACAATAACATTTCGATAAGAATGGCTAATGTTAGTAAGATACAGGAGTTTAACACTTCGCTAGAGGTAGGCCTATTATTGCATTTCTTCAGCAGTGACAACATTAGTTCAAAACATGGAATCCTTGCAATCAGCGCTCATTACAGTGGTGAATACTGTTCTATATACAAAACAAACCTAACCTGGTGCTTACGCCCCAGACCCCCTTCCTTGTAGTCACTGACTCAGAAGGCTTGTATGGGACACGAAGATCCCACGCCGATCTTACAAATTGCTTCCACTGAACTCTATTTTGGGCGAGTTTTAGCCAGTTGTCCACATTCAAATGTATACAAAGTTTGAAGATTTCATTTTTCCAGGAACTTCATGGTCTTCCTACTGGCCTTTTTCCTCTTGGTTTGTAAGACCATCGAATCACCTCCATCCTTAGTGAATGACCAGCCCATTGAAGACTTCTGGAGTTAATGATGTTGAGTATTGGTGCTTGCTGTGATAGTGAGTGTATACCGGTATGTCTTTATTTGATCTTTTTTTCCAGCTTTGAGATGCGGGGTAAAAAAATTAAGAAAAGTTTTCCTATACACTTTATTTTCGAAAACCTGCAACTGGTGTTCTTCCTGTTTTGTTAAACTCTATGATTCTGCACCATAAGTTAGAACTGGCCTAATGATGGTATTGTATATTTTCAATTTTGTATTTCTCGTCAAAAATTTCGATCCCAATATAAACTGCAGAGTGTAGTACACTTTGATGTTTGTAGTGCAATCAGTAATTTTTGTCCAGACAGTCCTCTAACCAAGTAGTGACCAATGATTTTTAAGACCAATGGTTTTGTCCATGGGCATCACACTCCTGCATCATGTCAAAAATGACACTGTTTGCCAGCAAATGGGCATCGCACCCATCACTGAGAAAGCACGGGAAAAGCGTCTCCAATGGTATGGTCCAGTCCTGCGTGTTGCACCTGGAACAGTAGCCAATTTCACCCACTCGTTTGAAATTAATGGGCAACGTCCACATGGACATTTGGCATGACACAGTAAATGCTGACATGACCACAAGACCACAAGATGCCCAAGATCGTACAAAATGGCAAGGCAAGATCAAAATAGCAGAACCTGCACCAGCAGGAAAACGCCAGGAAGAAGAAGAAGAATGGTTTCGTCCAGACAGTCGTCTTGGTTTTGATTTGTTAGTATGGAAGCTGGCTTGAAAAAAATGTTATATGTTGACATGCTGGAGAAATAGAACTAATATCTGGCAAGAAGAAGGACAGAAAGACATGTTTAAGAAAATGCAAGTAGAAAAGAAAGAAGAATATTAAAATACAGTATTGTGAATTCTGTTGGGAGGGGGGGGGGCAGCAAAAAGATCATATATCGGACGTACTATGTCCCTATCCTGACGTATGCCTCGGAGACCTGGGTTATGAAAGGAAGGGAGAAGAGCAAAATACAGGCCAGTGAGATGAGGTTCTTGAGAAGCAGTATTGGAGCTACAAAGATGGACAGAATAAAAAATGAGAGGACCAGAGAATTAATGAAGGAGGAACCATTACAGGATGGTATAGAGAAATCTAGACTTAGATGGTATGGACATGTAAAACGAATGGAGGAGAAGAGGATACCCAGGAGAGTACATGAGACGAAGTGGGAAGGAAAGAGACTGAGGGGAAGACCGAGAGACAGGTGGCTGAAGGGGGTGGAAGAAAGCGTGAAGAAGAGAGGAGAAGACTGGACAAGGGTGGAGGCTGAGAGATGGTGGGAAGACAGAAGACGTTGGAGAGGCTTGTGTTCCAAACAGACCCGGCCAGAGGCTGGAAACTGTGCAAGATGATGATGATGATGATGATGATGGTTTAGTCCAGACACCCACTTTAGTTCATCAGTATTTTTTGTCCAGCCAGTCGCCAAACGTCCCTACAGGGGAAGAAGTAGGAGAAGTTGGCACCATTGCCTAATACAAGCCTTAAAATCCAACATAGCAATGTGTTATTTTGTCAGTTTATTACTCGAAAGTGAATCAGGGTGACCGCTGGTTACCTAAAATTATTTTCCCTGCATTTTCCCTTTGTTATAACTTTTCCCTGTGATAAATTTAACCTTTTATTGACACATATACTTTTATAAGGTTACTGAAATGAAAATCCACAGCCTGCTTCCAGTCTCTGACCGGGTCAGGAATGGAATGAATGAAGCCCCCATCTAGCGGCGAGGATATGAACTGTGCCGGCTGCCGAGGCCTGACGCACTCCTCTGGGGCAATGATTAAAGGAATGACAGATGAAATGAAATGATAGTGGAGAGTGTTGCTGGAATGAAATTTTGACAGGGAAAACCGGAGTACCCGGAGAAAAACCTGTCTGCCTCCGTTTTGTCCAGCACAGATCTCACATGGAGTGACCGGGATTTGAACCACGGACCCAGCGGTGAGAGGCCGGCGTGTTGCCGCCTAAGCCACGGAGGCTTTACTTTTATAAGGTTACTATTTATGTTTATTTTCAAAAAATAAAACAAGATTTATGTATGGTAAATACTTTTTATTTATTATATAACATAAAATAAATAACACATATAGTCTCTTACGACAACGTATGTCTTTTACAAATTAAATAACTTACACATCATTGATCACATTTCAAAATAAGTGAATAACAATTATTTAGGTAAAATATTTAATCACAGATATTTAGGTGACTTTGAATACGTTTGAAGTTCTTATTTCTTCAATGTTTTTATTTTCATTTCCAGCTCATGTTGCTTTGTGTGCAATTCTTATTTTTCTTTATTTAATGCCATTAACACTTCATCCTTTCTCTTCTTCTTACTCTCGTACCGACTCAACTGCTCTAATTCCGTTTAACGTAGTTTTCGTTCTTCGATAGCATTTCATCATCAATGTTTATGGCATCTTCTCCACCTGCATCCTGAATTCTATCCCATGCTCTTCTCATTGCTATGAGAATTTCCTCGTGAATGTTTTCCACTAACATTTCTTTGTTAATGGAAAAAAGAAACTCCACAAAGGCGTTACCATGAGAAAATATGAGGATGATTTTTATGTCCTGCCACACATCATTATATTCTTCCAAGCCCTTAAACTGTTGAGTATAAAATGATCCAGGCGAGATTTAAACCTATCAAATTGTTCAAGCTCAGTCTTGTTGGATTGAATTTTGATGATCCCTCCATGATCTCCAAAAAATACTAAATACAAAAGTGTTAATTATAGGTTATGTAAACAATTGTCGTTGCAGTATTTGCTTTATTAATCATTATAGCCAAAGAAATTCCATTTACCTATGTCTTCGCTCATCGCTTCTTATTAAAAAAAACGCTTTGAAAGTCTGCAAATCATTTACATTAGTCGACAGTACAAGAAGGATGCCAGGGACATAAGTAAACTCAATTCAGATTTTGTGCCATCTGTTCAGTGAATCACGTTACACTTCACTTATTCCATATAAGTTGCGAGCAAATGACAACACGCTAGAGCCCCAGAGAAGAGCTCTTACCTCTTACTGATGTGAAGTTAAAGCCAGTTTACAACTAATAGGCCTACAGAGTCTGTAATATTTCAATCGAAGGTAGTGAGCTCGTATAGGTAAAAGCTCTTCCTCGCGGCTCTGGCAAGTTGTAATTACTCTCAACTTATATGGAATAAGGTATAAACACCCGAGTCACTTTTTTTCTCATGAAGCAAATTTTGTACGACTTTTGATACCCTGAAAGGCGAAAGTCCGAAAAGATCACATTACGGTACTTAATCTTTAATCTCAATGGTAATTAATCTTGTATGCAAGATTAATTAATACCGCCAATGATGCATTATTATGAAGCCCAATCATAGGTCAAGACATTTCTTTTCATCGTGCCAAATTTTTTCCCAGTATTTTCCCTGTTTATACTATGCAATTTAAATTCCCTGTGTTTTCCCTGAGTTCCCTGAGTTTTCCAGAAAGCGGTCACCCTGTGAATGCTGATAATTTCCTAATTTTAAAGTGTGAGCGTGGTATTTGTTAAAAGCAGTTAGCTTCAATAACATAGCACAGTAAATACCAACAATTTCCAGAGCGCTACTAACAAAAAATAACAACATTGAAACACGACACCGTATAATGCACAAGAGCGGTGTACCGTATGTGATGCTTGATAACACAAATGCTGTGCAATCATCCTAAAAGCTAGAAAGCACTAATTTAACAGGAAAAGAAAGCTTGTAGTTTTACGTGACCGTTAATCATGCGATCATGATCCACGGGACCACATTTTTACGTGGAATCCGATCTTACATGCATTGACCGGGAATCGAACCCAGTCCACCTTGGAGAGAGGCGAATAGCTTGACCTCTGCGCCACCACGTCCCCCTCCCCTAATTTAACAGGAAGTTCTATGTTATGTTATAAGCACCAAACCAATTCATTTTATTAAGAGAAATGAAACATGGGCCACTTCCATCAAAACTGATGTAAAGGTACCAATAACTTACGTGTGAAATCAACAAATAATCTACCACTACAGCAGGCTTCCCAGTTTTACTGCAGTTTGTAATCATTATCAAAGATGTAGTAAGGTAACTGTACCGGTTTTCGTCACTGATCCAGTCTTCGTCACTCTCGTATATAAGTACAAAAATAAGCATGTCAACGGGTCTTTCTCAACGCACGAAGTCTTACGAGATGCGTCATACCTTCCTTGCTGATAAGGAGCAACTTTGCGAAATCATGCGTGAGATGTAATAGGTGATTCCCTGCGTCAAACATCTCCTGTGAGCTGAGCTGTCTTGACGCGCCATTTGCTTGTCGCATGTGCTAAGCACACGCGCGAGTTAATTATGTGCATGCGTGTTATGTTCCGACATTTTAAAATGTTACAAGTGCGTGATATAGTTGGTAATTGTTTCTGTAACATATGTGATTGGTTATTTCGTGCTCACGTGCCTAGTTTTGTTAGAAATGCCGGTGACGAACACTGGATTTAAAAAAATGCTCGTCATTTGTGACGAAAACTGGCACATTGTCATTTCTCCTTGCAAGACCTAACTAACAGTGGCAATATACTTATAATGTAGCTCTAAAGTACCCTGTATTAATTAAATTATCATTTGATCATCGTGTCCAGTAGTCGTCATAGCTGACGAACTTGAGAGCACATTCGTGACGAACACTAGTGCACGATAATGTTAATGTTTGTGTTAATGTTTCGCAACCAATAAACATTTACAGGGTACTGTTGTTATTACGTAGGTCTCTCTTCTTGACGACCGCACCTCAGTAGGCCTAGGTATTTTTGGCTAGGCGTGATACAGAGGATTTTTTTTATTTTTATTGAGATGATAAATAATATATTATTCTAAGACTAAATATTTGCTTTCAGGCAATATGTTAGATAGTTATTGTTGTTTTAAAGGGCGGAACTACGAGGTCATCTGCCCCAGGCAATATGTCGAAACGCGCAGTTCTGAATTATGATATCGAGCAAATGGAAGCTGCTATTAAGGCCGTTGTGGAGGAGTATTAAAAAGGCCGCGGAGAGGAATGGTGTTCCGAGAAACACCCTCTCGGACAAAATTAAAGGAAAATCTCCTAGAGAGAGGAAAATGGGGCCAAGTTCCATTTTAACAAAGGAAACTGAGGCTATGCTAGTTCAATGAGTAATCTCACTACGAAAAGCGGGGTCCCGGTAACAAAGGACGATTTGCAAAAGCGTCCAGTGCCTTACCCAAGAATTGAAGAGGGACTTTCCTTTCAAAGATGGCCGCCAGGAAGGAAATGGCGTGAATCTTTCATAAAAAGAAATCCAGGTCTATCTTTTACGAACCCCTCAAAATTTGACAGTAAGCCGTGCTGCAATTACAGAACATCAAAATAAAACCTGGGTTTCAGAAGTCTACAGCTATTCAGTGGAAAACGACTTCCAGTCTATTTTGTCAGACCCTCGGCGACTGTTCATGCTGACGAGACGGTTTTCTTTCTCATTCCGAAAGGTAACAAAGTGCTGGCGAAAAGGAGTTACAAGACAATATATCAGCAAGTGAATTCGGATGAGAAAGAATGCTTGACGGTACTTCTAACAGGCAATGCCCACAGCGATATTTCTCCTTCCCTTGTAGTGTTCAAGTATGAACGTCTGCCGCAAGACATCATTATTGCCTCAATGCCAGCACACTGGGGCATAGGCAAATCGCCGAACGGGTGAATGACAGGGGGAAGTGTTTTACGAATTTCTCAGTAACATATTTCATCCTGGGTTGGTTGAGAAGGAGATTCTCCTCCCTGACTTTATTCATAGACGGGCACTTCTCACACTTGACCATACATACTAGTAAATTTTGTGAGGATCATGGAATTGTTTTAGTCGCTTTACTACCTAATGTCACACACGTAATTCAACCCACGGATGTAGGGGTTTTTAAGCTACTAAAGACTGCCTGGAAGAAAAATGTACATGAGTGGCGAATTCAGAGGGTTTCTATGGCAACAATCGGTATTAGGCCTCGGCGAATGGTCATTTTCCGGGCTGTTATGCCGTAGTCTCACTTGTTTAGAGCAGAATTACGATATTTTCCTGCAAGTATGTATTCTACCCACCAATCCCACCTCCCGTTGCCGTTTTTTTTTTCCATTTTTATTAAAAAACATAATTACTGGTAGTTTTATTCGTAAATGTTAGCCTTCAAGTCGATAAATCGGTGTATTACACAACAATTGACAGAAATGTATTATAAACAGCAGACAAGGAAAATTACAATGTGATGGCAATTGGTGCAAACGGGTGACGAATATAGGAAAAATCCAAATACATCGTGCCGAACAATGGCGCAAAAACACACTTTTTTAAAAAATACGTCATTTTTCCTAAAACGAATATCTTTGATATTTGGTCTTTCCTAGTGTTTGAGTCGAGTTTGAGGTTAGGTACAGTGCTTTTGTTGATTAAATTTACCAAAATGTGTACGGTGTATATGATTTCTTGTCTAAATCTCCCTTAACATGACAAGCATTGGTGCATTTACCTTACTGTACACAATAATATTCTGGTGCATCAAGCATGGCCTGTACTACTTTCCAAAGGCTATTTTCTACGAAATTATGTTTAAAATAATATTCATTAATTGAATTCTGAATGATAACCTGCAGATTTACAGTATCTAGGATTTCAGAGATGTTCAATCTCAATGTTTAATCTAGAAGTTGAACAGGTGTGGATTACAAATAGTTACCAGTTTAAATTCAAACAGTAGGCACAAACATATTATTTTAAACATTTACATGAAAATGTATTGGGAGCAGAAGGATGGGGTAGCAGGAATGAAGAAGGGAGAAAGTTGCTGGATTTTTGCAAGAGAAACGGTTTAGTGGTAGGCAACTCCTGGTTCGGGAAGAAAGAAAGCCACAAGGTAACGTGGTACAGCAGTGATTTAACAAAGAAATCTTTGGTAGATTACATGCTGTACGACTGGGAAATGAAGAGAAGTGTCAGAGATATAAAGGTAATACCATCAGAGGCCTTAGATAGCGACCACAGAATACTTGTAATGAACCAGGGAGTTGTTAAGGATAGCAAGAGGACAGAGTACCAGGAAAGGAGAATCAAAGTATGGAAACTCAAGGAAAAGGAAGTCAAGGAAGAATTCCAGAAGATAAGGGAAAGGATGCCAACAGACAATCCTAAAACAGGGGAAGAGGAATGGAAGCAATTCAAGAACACGATGGTGGAAGCTGCAGTGGCAGTATGTGGAAGAACTAGCAACAGAAAGCGGTGTAAAGAAACACCATGGTGGAATGAGTAAAAGAAGCTGTGGGAAGGAAGAACAAGGCTTTCAGAGTGTGGTTCCAGGAAAGAACTGATCTGGCAAGGGAAGATTATAAGATAAAGAAGAAAGAAGCAAACAAGATTGTCGCAGAGGAGAGGAAGAAGTGGATGGTAAAGTGGACAGAGATGATGGAGGAAGACAGCAGAGGAAATAAGAAAGTACTTTATGGGATGGTCAAAAGTAAGAGAAGAGGTCTGCGAGAGGATGTGGTAATGATGGACAAAAACGGAAATGAGGTACACAACAAAGAAACACTCAAGACAGTGTGGAAAGAGTACTTTGAGGATTTGCCGAATCCAAATGGTCATAGGGAGGAAGACAATGTATTGGAAGATGGAGAAGACAACACAGGAATGGAAAATGACCTGAATTGGAGAGAACTGGAGATGGCTTTAGACAAGATGAAAGGAGGAAGGGCACCGGGTGTGGATGAAGTGAGTGTTGAAATGGTGAAGGCAGCAGGGGAGGTTGGGAAACAGTGCTGTACCGTGTGATGAGGGTGATATGGAAGGAGATAAAGACCCCAGAAGATTGGAAGAAAGGATTAATTGTCCCAATATTTAAGAAAGGAAGCAGAAAGGAGTGCAGAAATTACAGGGGAGTCACACTCATACCTCACTGTGCCAAGATATATGAAAAGACATTAGAAAGTAGAATACGAGCCAAAGTGGAGAGAAAATTGAGAGAGGAGCAGTATGGTTTCAGACCTGGGAGATCAACAGTGGATATCATATTTTCAGTGAGACAGCTCCTGGAACACCACTACGAATTTGGAGAGGATCTGTTGATGGCCTTCCTGGACATCGAAAAGGCCTATGATAGTGGGTGTAGGAAGAAGGTTTGGAAAGCAATGGAAAACATCGGAGTGGAAAAAGGGACTGTAGGCAGAGTGAAGGAGATGTATTGTGGAAGTGTGAGTTGTGTGAAAGTTGGAGGAGAAAGAACAGACTGGTTCAGACAAATGAGTGGCCTGAAACAGGGTAGTGCGCTGTCACCCCTTCTCTTTATTGTGGTTATGGACAAGGTAATGACACGGGTAGCAGGAAAGGTAGGAGAAGATAAGATGAAAGCAATGGTGTTTGCAGATGATCTCATGGTCTGGGGAAACATGGAGGAGGAAATTCAGGAGCAACTGAAGGCTTGGGAAGAAACAGTGGGAGAGTACGGATGGAAGTTCAACATCAGTAAATGTGAGATCCTGTTAACGACCAGGAAAAAGGACAGACCAATGAGTGGGATAACACTTGGAGGTGGACAGCTGAAGAAGGTGGAAAGTCTCAAGTACTTGGGAAGTATAGTGGAGGAAAATGGGAGAAATGACAAAGAGATTACGGAACGTGGCAGACAGGCAGAAGCATTTCTGAGAAGCATTAGGAGCTTAGTGTGGAATCAAGATGTCCCACAAAAAAGCAAGGAAGTGTTATACAGAAGCTACTATATCCCGATACTGACCTATGCTTCAGAAACATGGATAATGAAGAAAAGAGACATAAGCAGAATACAGGCAGGTGAAATGAAGTTCCTGCGAAGTAGGGTCGGAGTAACAAGAAGACACAGGGTGAGGAATCAAAAGGTCAGGGAAATGGTGAAAGAGGAGCCCTTGCAAGGTAGGATTGAGACATCAAGACTGAGGTGGTATGGACACTTAAAGAGAATGGATGAGAAGAAGATTCCCAAGAGGATACATGAGATGCAGATGCAGAAGAAACGACCAAGGGGAAGACCAAGAGATAGATGGCTGAAAGGAGTGGAGGAATGTGTCAGGAAGAGAGGCGAGGACTGGACCAGTGAGACAGTGGAGAGGTGGTGGGAAGAAAGGACTAAGTGGCGAGGCTTATGTTCCAAACAAAACCCAGCCTGGGGCTGGAAACTGTACAAGATGATGATGACTAGCTTAGGCCAACTATTAATAATCATGAGAGTATTTACCTGGATCCCAGTTACTAGTAGCCATAACTGCTGTCATTCTACATTAATTAATAATTAACGAATTGTATGAGCCTGTAACAGAGTAGTAACAGTCAATAGTATTTCAGAAGTTCTGTATTATTAAACATATCACTAAATATGGTACATGTAACTCATATGGTAGTCTCTTGAAAAATTCTTGCAAACATAAACGGTCATACCAATCCACATAATATATGTTTTGAAATCAACTGCTATAACTTTTTATCATCTGCCGGTAAGGTAGGAGAGACAGCAAGAGGAATATCCATTAAATTATGCTTTAAAAATTTACACCTACAGCAAGTAACCAAAAAGAATGCATTCCCTTCGTTTTACCCTTATTAATGAACACACAAAACGTATCAATTATTATAAATGTATTAAAAATCAATAAAAGTAACGAAATACGGTAACAATTACCAAATACATAGTGCCATTAATAAGTAAAATATGATTTTTTCTTCATTTAAAGATATTTCCACCTACGAACCAGCGCCATATTGTTTTGGCTGAAATGTAAAGGCAAAGGTAACCGCATTAAACGTTCAAATTTCTGAGTCTATAGTTGTAAGTATTCCGAATTCATCGTAACACTTTATAATGTCATATTTGGCATCTGAAGAAATTCAATTCATTATTATTTCCTGTTAGAAGCTCAAATTAATTCTAAATTATATCATTATTTATGCCACGCCTCGTGGACATTGCCTCCAATGTCTGAAAGTTGAAATTCTTTAGCCGTAATTTTGACGGTTTCAAAAAGAGTTTTCACATTTAGGCATTTGACTCCTGTTTTCGGTTTTATGTGGGACTGTAGGTATGAATATGTAATTATTTAGTTTCATTCCATGATATAGAGTAATTTATGAGGTATATGTGAATGCCGAAAGGGTTAAAATTAGTACCATGGTGGTTGTGTTGGCAATAATGCATGCACACTGCAATGCATCGGAGTGCTAGGCTTTAGGACATATTTTGTATATTTTTTGGTGTTTTTGGATGAAAGATAAATATTTTTTTGCTATTTACTGCATGTTTTTGTAATCATTAGAGTGATTTTTAGGTAAGACTGACAATATTTTCATTCACTTTAGTATTTGATTAGTTGTTGTTTACATCTTGGTAACCTCACGAGGAAGCGTATGCATGATAGGTCTTTCAGTTTCTTCTTGAGAAACCGGGTTTGTGCGAAGTGTGATTGACAGTGTTTATATTATTTGACTTTATTATTGTTATGTGCTCCTGAAACAAATCCTAATGTGTTTATATTATCACTGTCTTCTATCATAGTGCTTGAGGTTAGTGGCTTCAATTCAAACTAGTGTTTATAATTTTGATAGATGCTCTACCATTCTTTCTTTCAATCAGCCACATGAGTACAATAACATCAATATGAAGCTTCCCAAATTACAGTTCGTACAGTGTTATGTATCACACAATCAGCTGTGGTTATTGCCCTGTAGCTATGCTCATAGCTTTTACAATCTGAAGTCTTCCTGGTAATAAATATCCAGCTTTGTGTACATGCATATATAATTTAGAGTTTTGATTTCATTTTGTAATTTTTGAGATTGTTTCAAAGCCTTTCTTATTCTGAAAATGAAAGATAGTTTTGTAGTGGACATGAATATTTGTATGTTACTTTCATCTTTGTTCATCTTTTTGGGTTTGTTTACAATGCTTGTGACTTTTCTCTTTCGGGCTGGATACAAAGTTTGTCGATGGACACTTGAATTTAATTACAATAGGTTATATGCCTCTACTTTGCTCAGGCTATAATTTAATAGCTTAGAGTGAGTGCTCTATGCACACTGTGTGCAATAAAACTATTATTATTAGTATTATAATTTAATAGCTTTTAACTTAAATTAACATTTGGCCTTTAATTATTTTTCTTCCTGTCACATGCCTAATGTGTTTTAAATGTATGAGTTATTTACTACTGTAGACTAGATGGGAACTTTAATGAACACCATGAAGATCTATGGGTAACACTTCGGGAGTGATGAACTAAGTAGAAAACTAGTTAAATTAGCCGAAATACCTCGTGTAATGATGAATAATAATTGTAGGAGTGATGTGGTAATAGATGTTGTCTCCTCCGCTGTCTATAACCCACCCACCTTCCCCAATTAATAACACGACTTTTATAGTGAAATGTCAGTTGAGTCGTCCATTGTAGGCGTGGCTTATTTGACAAATAAGATATTGCCAACCCCACGTATACGGTAAACATGGCCGTGTGTCGATTGTTTTGAGCGGAGAGAGCGCACTCGCTTCTTTCTGTTTGTATAGGGTCATCCTAAACTAGCTCCAACAGATAGCGCACAGGTAGTAACTTATGTGAGATCATTTTGTTTTTATTTCAAATAGCATTTGCCAATAACACACAATTATTGACTGTTACAAACTCTTTAAAATGTAAACTTACTGTATTATCAACTCGTCATTTTTCAAATTCGATGGGTATACAATTCCAACGGAAAGCAAATCAATTGAGTCCCACATAGAACAGTTACGACATCTGGTGGAAAATTTTCGCATACGATATCCCTATCCTTTGATGTTGCGATTGTTGATACTCATATTCGAAAGGCAAAACCCTAATTCTATGTTATAAATGTTTTACATACAAAAACAACCCTAACCTGGGGCTTAAGCCCCAGACCCCCTTGCTTGTGGTACCAGCAGTAATTTTTGGCCAGGCAGTACCTAACATAGTAGCGGACATATTTTCTATCTTATTAACGTTTTACATACAAAAACAAACCTAACCTGGGGCTTGGGCTCCAGACACCCTTGCTTGTGGTACTAGCAGTAATTTTCGGCCAGGCAGTACCTAACATAGTAGCGGACATGAATTATATGTTATTAATGTTTTACATACAAAAACAAACCTAACCTGGGGCTTACGCCCCAGACCCCCTTGCTTGTGGTACTGGCAGTAATTTTCGGCCAGGCAGTACCAGCCAGCATAGTAGCGGATTTGAATTCTTTGTTATTAATGTTTTACATACAAAAACAAACGTAACCTGGGGCTTACGCCCCAGGCCCCCTTGCCTGTGGTACTAGCAGTAATTTTGGGCAAGACAGTGCCTAACTTAGTAGCTTCGTAAGCCAACAGTTCCTCGCTTCGCTCGATTAACTATCTACGCTCCCGCTTCGTAAGCCAATAGTTTCTCGCTTCGCCCAATTACTCTCTACGCTCTCTTAGCTCGCTACACATGACCTGTGTCGTGTATTTTGTGTACCATACATTGGCAACAGTGAAATGACGTCTCGTTGACAATTGAACATGCCCAATGCGTATCCTTCAGTAGCAGTTCAGAATTGCCGTCGTTCGCCGTCGTTCAATGAACAATAAATAACTACTTACGTCACATATTTACGTGATTTAGTACTTATTTCCTGAGCAGTAGTGATAATGGACAGTAATTTCAATTGATAAGGACTCCCGGAATATCAAATAAGGTATGAAAAGCATACATTAGCTAAGTAACAATGTAGGATCTTGGTTCATCACTCCCGAAGAATTACCGATCGATGTCAGTTTGACATGCTGAGGTTAAATTTTCAAGACCCTTGCTCATCTTGTTATGTACGTTGCACTTGCACCAGTGTGCCATGTGTACCCGAGTTTGTGTGTGTGTGTGAGTTATGCTGGAAATAGTTTTTGTGTGGTACGGTATAGCATAAAATGCGTAAACATTGACCATTATGACAATGGTAATAATTAATAACCGCGTTGACTGATAGTATTCTCTTATTAAAACCGCCTAGTCAAACACTAAAGAAACGATTAGTGAAAATCCACAGCCTGCTTCCAGTCTCCGACCGGGTGAGGAATGGAATGAATGAAGCCCCCTCTAGCGGCGAGGATATGGACTGTGCCGGCTGCCGAGGCCAGACGCACTCCTCTGGGGCAATGATTAAATGAATGACAAATGAAATGATAGTGGAGAGTGTCGCTGGAATGAAATTTTGACAGGGAAAACCGGAGTACCCGGAGAAAAACCTGTCTGCGTCTGTTTTGTCCAGCACAGAATGTAATTAAATGTTTCTTTAGTGTTTGACTAGGCGGTTTTAATAAGAGAATACGGTATAGCAATCAAGTGTGTGTACCTATTTCGTGCTCTGGGTACAAGGAGTCATATTTTGAGCCTTAAAGATGCTGTATGGCCATATTGGAGAACTTGGATGTGGTGCTATTTGAACTTTTGGAAATAACAGTCCACGTTCCATGTGCTTAGTTTCATAATGGGGGTGCTGAGTGGAGCGAGGGTTGCATTGATTTGTTCAGTAAAATGGACATTTTTTGACATAGCCAGGCTAAGAATTTTGCAAGTTGGCAATAAAGTCATAATTCATAATTTTTGTTGTTGAGAATGTTCAATTCAGTTCACTTTTGTCATCCGGTTGGTAACACAAATATTTGTTGCCCCTCCATATTCTGCTAGTTTTGCTGATGTTGTTTCAAAATAACTAGTCTACTATTGATATTTTGCTGGGTGTAATAAGGTACTCTTATAATTTAAAATATTTTCTAATCTGTGTGCATGAAGAAACAGCATAAGAAACAAGTACCGTAGTTCCATGAAGAACTAAAGCCTATTTTCATATACCGTATCCTACTTAAGTTATGTTAGTTGCCTCTATCAACATACAAATATTTTGGATGGTCGCCACGTTTGGATTGTTATATGTATAGGCCATGGAGTTATGTAGGCCTACCATTAAAGGAAAATTATTGAGTAGGTTCATTATTCAATCTTTCACTTCGATCGCATGATTACGTCACAAGAAATAAAAACTTAATTTCAAAATTTTGCACAGCCGTCATCTTGAGGTTATGTATACAATTTAACTAAATTAGATGCCAGTGCATTACAATATGTACAATCATTTAACTTACTGTACTATGTTTCAACTTCGCTTTACAGGTTTTTGAAAGTTACATAGGTAAACTTGTAGTAGTGCCCTTTATTACTGTACAAAATTTCAGGGTGATATCAGTAATAGTTTCGGAGATATAGAATGCCAGTGAAATATTTCGCACAGTCGCCATCTTGAAGTTATGTAAACAATTGAACTAGATTAGATGTCAGTGCATTACAATGTGTATAAACTTTTGCTGTACCAAGTTTCATTGCGTTTGAATGGTTAAATCGCTAGAAAAGTCTAAGTCTCAACTTCGCTTGGCCGCCATGTTGGTTTTGTAGTTACCAGGTTTTTGAAAGACTCATAGGTGAACTTCTAGTGGTGCCCTTTATCAGCGTACAAAATTTCAGGGTGATATCGGTAATACTTTCGGAGATATTGAATGCTGGTGAAATATTTCACACAGCCGCCAGGAGAGAGATCAGACTGGTTGGAACAGAGAAACGGCCTAAAACAAGGAAGTGCATTGTCACCGTTACTTTTCATTGTGATGATGGATGACATAATGACCCGAGTGGCACAAGTAATTGGGGAAAGAAAGATGAAAGCAATGGTGTTTGCAGATGATTTGATGATTTGGGGAAACAAGGAGGAGGAGGTACAGGAACAGTTGGACGTGTGGGAAGGAATAATACAAGGAAATGGGATGAAATTTAGCATAAATAAGAGTGAGATGGTGATCACAACAAGGAAGAAGGAAAGAACCACAACGGGAATAACAATTGGTGGGGAACAGCTGAAGAAAGTGGAGAGTTTTAAGTATCTGGGAAGCCTGATACAAGATAATGGAAGAAACGATAGAGAAATAAATGAGGGGGGTGGCAGGCAGAAGCATTTCGGAGGAGTGTGAGAAGCATGTTATGGAGCAAGGATGTCCCTCAGAACAGCAAAAAGATCATATATCGGAGGTACAGTACTATGGCCCTATCCTGACGTATGCCTCGGAGACCTGGGTTATGAAAGGAAGGGAGAAGAGCAAAATACAGGTCAGTGAGATGAGGTTCTTGAGAAGCAGTATTGGAGCTACAAAGATGGACAGAATAAGAAATGAGAGGACCAGAGAATTAATGAAGGAGGAACCATTACAGGATGGTATAGAGAAATCTAGACTTGGATGGAATGGACATGTAAAACGAATGGAGGAGAAGAGGATACCCAGGAGAGTACACAAGATGAAGTGGGAAGGAAAGAGACCGAGAGGAAGACCGAGAGACAGGTGGCTGAAGGGGGTGGAAGAAAGTGTGAAGAAGAGAGGAGAAGACTGGACAAGGGTGGAGGCTGAGAGATGGTGGGAAGACAGAAGACGTTGGAGAGGCTTGTGTTCCAAACAGACCCGGCCAGTGGCTGGAAACTGTGCAAGATGAAGAAGAAGCCGCCATGTTGGATTGGTGAGACTTAATAAAATTTGAAGGTCGTGGTCGGCCGAAATGGTGCTATGACTTTACCCATATCATTCACACACCACACACAGAGAGACACACACACGGACAGAAGGTGATCTCATAAGCTTTTTTTTTTTTTTTTTTTCATAAAATGAAAACGGGCTAAAAATAAAAACAATAAATACATATTCCTGAGTCGGCCCCGTGGTATTGGGGTAGCGCGCCTGCCTCTCACCCGGAGGCCCCGGGTTCGATTCCCGGCTCCATCAGGGATTTTAGAAACTGACGTGAGGGCTGGAACGGGGTGCACTCAGCCTCGTGAGGACAATTGAGTAGCTGTCTGACAGTGCGGCAGCACCCCGATCATGAAAACCAAGAATAACGGCCGAGGGGACCCAATGCGCTGATCACGTGTCACCCCAATATCTGCAGGCCAAAGGCTGGGCAGCGGTCGCTTGGTAGGCTTAGAACCTTCATGGGCTGTAGTGCCAGGGGTTATGTTACATATGCCTACTGTATGCGATTGGTTCGTATTTTTCCCAGGATTACATTACCGTAAGTTTCAATTATTAGTTTACTTTATGTCGTCTTGTAGTGTACATTGTGTGATTACAAAGCAGCCGTCAAAGCAATATACAGTATAAATAATTTATCCCAACTATCATTAAGCACAGCAATGATGTTATTTGAAACTTCAGTATCACCGATTGCAACATATGGAATCAACATTATTTGGGAGGAACTGACAGTCGGAGACCTTGAGAGGTTTGAGAAAGTAGATTCAAGTTTCCTGAAACTAGTCCTTCAAGGATGGTTTGAGTTAGCCAGGGAATCCTTCTCCATCGAAGATCTGCAATTTAGAATGCTGTTGGGCCTACCTTCTAAAAGACCATACTTTGAACATATAAAAGAGAGAATCTCGAAGAGAAGCGAAATAGTCCTTGATTTCTATGTCTCAGGCGCAATGTTGGAAAGGAGTTGGACCTGAGAAAATCAAAGACATGTCACAACGAGATTTGCTATACGTGGGCTCCACCATAATGTATGTAAAACCAAATTGTACCATCTTCCCTGTGATAATTGTGTGTGTGATCTGTGTGAAAAGTATCATTTAGTGAACTGTACAAAAGGAATGAAAACCCTGACTGAATATGGGAATGACTAAAAGGCATTTAGCCTACTGTACATGTGTATTGAGGTGAACCGTAATACATTAAATTAAATTGTGTGATTACATGATTGATGTAAATTCAGAACATCCTTTCTTATTTTGGTGGAAAATAAGTAAAGCCCTGCGCGGATGCGGATATCCTCAACATTTATCGCCACACGGATATAGTTTGCATGGTTGTGCGGATAGCGGATAATGTTTGGAGTATATCTACGGATAGTTTTTAGAATACAGTGTGAAACTTTCGATAATATTACGCTGATTTCGCGTCACCCCAATATCTGCAGGCCAAATGGCTGGGCAGCGGTCGCTTGGTCGGCCTTAGCCCGTCATGGGCTGGATAGTGCCAGGGGTTGACTTTTTTTTTTGAATCTACAGTTTCATGCTTAAAAGAGGAATACTCCTATAGCCTATTGCGTACGAAATATTCAGGAATGTTTTGCACTTATACACTAGAAGATTATTTTACTCACATGCTTTCAACTACATCTTATGAAGTACCGTTTGTTTGTAGTAGAAGGTCTTGACATCTCATCAATTCTCACTGTCATTATTACTATACGTACGAGATATAATGCTGTCAATAAGCTTGTTAGTTCATCGGGGTGAGATCATTAACATTCCTCAAGTCAGCTACTTCGCTGTCTAAGCTATCCTGGAAGATCTGGTTCCAGGTTTATCTGTAGATTTATTTCCAACTTGGCACTGAAACACGTGGGCTGTGATATTGCAACGGAGAGAGTTATGACATCAACTATGTGAACATTGATGGGTCAAGAGGCAGAAGTATGATGACTGACTTGGAATTTCCGGCCATTTGTCAATCCCTTTCTCCAAGCGTAAAGAGAAGTTCACTTAGTGAATGTTACCACGTCCGGGAGATGAATATCCTTTAACCAACATGGATAAAATATCTATTAAAATAAAACAGGGTTAATATTCAATAGTGCGTGAAACAAAGCTCGAGTCAACGATAAGGCAGACATTTGGTTACGTTTTCAATGGAAACGAAAAGGTGAATGATATACTAGGATGTTTTACCTGTAAAAAAGTGTATTCATTCTCAGGACACAAATCAGGCACATCAAACCTACTGCGGCACAACTGCGAAAGTAGCCAAAGAGGTATAGCCAGTTTTTTTTTTTTACTAAAGCGGAGGTCAAGACTCCAGAATTGAAATATAAGCGGATTTTGATACAAGTCATGCGGATAACAGTCATGCGGGGCGGATGTGGATAACGTTTTGTTTATCCGCGTAGGGCTCTAAAAATAAGCACTGCATACCTACAGTACTTTCGAGTAGAGATCTGTAAGCTATAGCGCTGGCCAGGGAATTTGTTTAACTCCCTGAAGAGCACACGTGACAAATGATGGAATAGTATTTGATATATTTTGGTAGGCTTCTTTATTGCTGCTCACATCAATTACTGTAGTTCAGATACAGATGACGCACTGGTGCAAGTGTACATATATCATTACAAAAGATCATGAAAACTTAATCAGAATATCCTTTAGCCCTAGCATGTTGAACTGACATTGTTCTTCGTGGTGTTGCAATAGGTGCAAGAGGCTTGCAAGTCTATATTTTTATGGTTATCTGGGTAGGCCTACTGTTGCTAATAAAAACAATTGGTGCCATTACTGTAGCCGAACTGTACCTACTAGGTTGTATGTTAATCTTACAAGGAAAGTATCAGGTGAGACAGCTCGAAACCTTGTGGACGCAATCGTTGTATTATAAGAGGACAACATGCGGAAAATCATTAGCCAGATGGAACTGCAAGGCTCCGAAATGGTACCTGACATCCTGGTACGCAGGCATGACGGTTGGCAGAGTTGGACATCCCTGTGGCACTAGGAGTAGTTGCGAGGCGGACTGTATATAATTCCCTTGTTAAGTAGGACCTACCCGTTCAAACGCCTGTTCAGAGTGTCTCAATACTGTTTTCTGTTAGCTCAACTTGGCTATTTTGTAATAAAGAAAATATCTCGAGTAAAATATTTCAATTAGATTAATGGTGTCTGCTGTGCTTTATGTATAAAGATTTTAAATTTTCATAAATGTACATTTACTATTGCGTAAACATTTATTGAAGTCTGCTTTATTCATGGAGAGATGTTTTAAATTTTACTTTGGGTGGGGAAGGGAGTGAAAAAAATTAAGAGTCTTATAGTAGTCGCATATTATGATGTTTAACATCTGACATGTTATCCTACTATGAAATTGAGATGAAATAGGCCTATATGTGAAGTCAATTTTTTTCGGCTGTTCTCCTCCAGTTTTTAATTTCTCCTCACGTTTCTTTTGTCGATAATTTCACATATATTCTGCTCTGAATTTACCCATCTCTGCAAATCACAAAATCGATAAAGAAAAGGGGCGTCACCCCGACTCCTACAACACCTCATACAGCATTATTGGTTCGTGAAATATTAAAAAGCTGATGACCCTTTTGTTTTGGGTCCTTTTGTTAAATTATTAGGGGGGTAGGAAAACTGGGGGCATCCCCCCCGACTCCTAGGACACCTCATACTAGTCCCTAGCATTATTGGTTCGCGAGATATTAAAAATCCGATGACCTATTAGTTTTGGGTCCTTTGGTTAAATTAAGGGGGCTATAGGAAATTGGGGGTTGTCACCCCGAGTCCTAGGACACCTGATACAAGTCCCTAGCTTTATTGGTTCGCGAGATATTAAAAGCCGATGACCTATTAGTTTTGCCGGGAGTGCAAATCCCTTGTTAACAGTGAACTCTGTTGGTCATTGAAACAACTACTTGTAAAGCTCCAGTGCCAAATCCTGACCGGTGCGCATGCGCTAGATACGTCGTGGTACCAATGGTTTATTGTAGGAGTATCTTTAATGGGGCCTCCAAACCTTGAAGTAAACCATATGCGTTATACATTCCACAGCAAAAGTATGAAGCAAGATTTAATTAATAAATCATAATTGTTTTCAGCAAATATGATATAATGGATGTTTTCACACCAAAGAACGACAGTTTGAAGATGATTTATTGTAGGAATATCTTTAATGGGGCCTCCAAACCTTTAAGTAAACCATATGTGATGTTTCCTCGTACACATTTCCGTCCCATTTCCGTGGCCGACAGTAGGCCTACCTCGAATGCCTACATTAAATAAGAATTCAAAAGTTTGAAGATTTAATATATCATAATTGTTTTCAGCAAATCTGATATAGGCCTAATGAATATTTTCACACCAAAGAATGACAACGTGAAGGTGATTTATTGTTGGAATATCTTTAATGGGGCCTCCAAAACTTGAAGTAATCCGTATGTGATGTTTCCTCTTACACATTTCCGTCCCTTTTCCAAAATCACTCCCACATCCAGCAACTGAATGGAAAGATGTTACACATCAAAAATAGATGAATCATTGATGTTTGTTGTTGTTGTTTCTAGACATTCAATTAACATCAATTTTTCGTTTTTCTGTGTGAATGGTTTAGGAATTATATTGGATTGAACTTTTTTGTTTTTCTTTCAGGTGCTATATTTTCTAATATCAATTGTTGGCATGCTGACATTTTTCTTCACATTGCAAGTGATTATCTAGACAACTGCATGCTACAATTTTATTGGTGAGTACATGTCGGATTATCCATTTTACAATAAACTTATATTATTTGGCAATCTTTCAAGTTGCATAAATAGTAAGACAGTGGGTGGAAAGACACAGAAATTTGTTGCAATTTTGCAATCAAATACATAATAAATTAATAGTAAGAAGCAGTTTAGTAAAGCACTGGAGGAGACCAAATCCTGTGGAAAATGTTCTTTAACTAACATTAGCCTAAATACTTTTTTTTTTTTTTTTTATTTTTTTTTTTTAAGATGAAAAAGAAATCTGGAAATGATGTAGTAATAGATGTTTTCTCCTCCGCTGTCCATAACCCACCTGCAATCCCCTTTTTAGATAACATTCCAGCCGAATCCGCCATTATACTATGCGTGTAATGTGGACAAACACAGTATTGCCAACCCTACACATACGGTATTCGAAGTTTGATGTTTTTCAGTCGGTCAGTACAATTGTAATGGGTTATTCCCTATTCCTGAAAAGAATTTACATGGGATTAATAAATATTCATTTTATTATTTTATTTTAAATATTTATTAGGGAATACCCCATCACAATTGGGTACAATCATGTTTGACCAACTGAAACATATCATACTTCGTTTACTAAGGCAACACTCAAATTGGATTCAAACACCATAACATACGGTATTATTACCGTATATTAGCTGGTATTGTAAAACAAAGGGTTTTCTTAAATATAATCTGATCTGTATCCTCCCATGCAGTAAGACAGAAATTAGATTAAAACGCGTCAATAATCGGTAATGGTGATAGAGACGTCATCATAGAACAAAATTTTCTAAAGTACGGTACTGAAATTAGCCAAATTACCTTTTCTAATGATGAAATATAAATGAGGAAATGTAGTAATATAAATTTACTCGCCCTCCATCCCCTTTTTAGATAGCGACTTACATAGTAAAATTGCAACTGTCCACCATTATGCGCGTGAATTATTATCGTATGGCTGTATTAGTGAGTGTTATCTGTTTTTAATTTAAGTAAGGACTGCAGACAGTAATTTTTAAGTAGTTCCTACTTTTGCTATCAAATGCTACCGTCCACGACACCTAGCTTGCGGACTTGCCTACCAGATAGCATCGCAGTCAGCAACTGGCGGTGAACGTTGGGACTAATGGTGATCAATTCTAACCTACAAATTAGTTAGTGGAAAGGTTCTTTTACATGCCATAAATCTATGACATGGGACCGCCGGCTTTACTTCCCCTCCGAAGGAAGGCATACTGTGGGAGTTTTAACGCTCTTTAAAAAAACGACGCTTTCGGACGGGTTTGAACCTGCAACCTTGGACATAGGAGTTCGTCATGCTACCAACTGCGCTACCGAAGCCGCTTTATAACGAGGGATGACTGTAATGGTTAGTCTTGAGCAAGTGGCCAAACTGTAAGATGGTGACAGTGTTTGTTGCCACAGTACGGTAATTTATTTCCTCAGTTCTAAGTGAATACTTCATCGTTTTGATTGTTGTTTCACAGTATTTAACCGTGACATGAAGCTATATCAGTGGTCGGGTGTTGGCTTATGACCCCAAAATCACAGGGTTCAATTCTCAGCCGAGGAAGTCTGATACTTAAAGGGTGGTTTAAAGTCCATGCTACTCTGGGTCTTATGATGTTGTCTTGTAAAAGTGTCACATTTGGTGTTTGCAAACAAAATTAATTAAATCTCTGCCACAGGTTGCCCTATATAATTCCAGTTCGTCTGCTAGATGGTGGTGCTAAATGGAACGTCGAAATTGGAGAATAGATCATCGATTCAGGGGCAGATGACTTTGCTGTTCCGTCCCTTAAAACAGCAATAACTAAACTCTCTTGATTAGCCGTGTTATTACGGACTTGAGACCACACAGATAACGCTGGACAACAAATTTTAACTTTTTTTTTACAAGGGAAAAAATAGTTGATTTATGTGGATTTGAGTGTGCTGAAGTTGAAAATGACAGTTAGAAATCTAGATTAGCTCTGGTTTGGAAGTTATTGAAACTTTTATGTCTTTCACATATTATAATGGGACACAAATGTTGGGGTATTAGCACATCTGTGGGGCATTATAACAGAAGTTTTGATTCCATACAGTGACTCAAAAACTCGCTTAAAAGTAACAAGATAAACAGGAGCAGTTTTGATTCCATCCAGTAACGCAGAAACACGTATCACAATACACAATGGATCACTATGGAAGACAAGCAATCTTTGACTGTGTAAGCTAGAAACAAAACACAGCATTCATTGGCATACCTGAAATGAGAAAGAACGAGAGCTAAGACAGAAATAAGAACGTAACACACTTCATATAGCCCGAAAACGGGAGCTATAAAACGAAAATTATTGTCATTTTCGAATTCAGCATACCGAAATCTATAAAGATAGGGGATTTTTTGTTTATGTAAAAATTTCATTGGTGAACAGTGTAATACAAACATAACCTTTCGTGAAAATGGCACTCTAATTTCCTAAGCATGCAACATACTGTATGTAGTACAAAACACATTGCATTAAAAATGTCACTCTGTTTGCTTATGGGAAACAATCATTCATATTTTTATTATTGCTATTTCAATGTATCATTTACTTCCTCTCTTATAACAGTCCTTATTTTCCGGAGCAACAAAACATTGATGTAGTCAAATAAGTTTTGTTCTATGGTCGCATACTGTAATGATAAATCAATCCATTTCGATGCCTCACTACGAATAATGGGGGAGGGAACCTTTCATCTTTCTTATTCATATTCATTCATTTATTTGCAATGGGGGGTGTGTCCCCCGGTGGCAAATTGTATATACATAACAAATAAATAATTATACATAACAATTCAATAACAATTATTATACAACAATTAAACTGGAGTATTTACACAAATAGTCAGTCTTTTCTTAAACACACCTATATGTTTGGGAAAAGGTTCTAAGACTGCGGCAGGTAGAGAGTTCCAGTTATCAATGGCACGGTTTACAAAAGAATATTTACCATAATTTGTTCGCTGTGGTCGGCCCTTAACTTTGAAAGGATGATCACTCCTACCCATGTAAGTGGGCTTTCCCAATCGTTTGCTAAGCTCACCCCATGCTGGTTGATTTGTATACGTGTTGTACATAGCGCAGAGTCTAGATTTCATCCTCCTAGCCTCCAGTGATTCCCACCCAAGTTTCTTTAACATACGGCTCACACTGCTCCTGAGATTAAAGTCACTGAGCACAAATCTAGCGGCCTTTCTTTGTACCATTTCCAACTCATTGATGAGCCCTACTTGATATGGATCCCAAACCGCCGAGGCATATTCCAGAATAGGTCTTACAAGTGACAAATAGCCTAATTCTTTAGCAGAGGTACTACTTCCTTTTAATACCCTCATTACAAAGTGCAGGGATTTGTAAGCTTTTGAAACTACACATCCTACATGACTACTCCATTTCATATCATTCCTTACGTGAACGCCCAAATATTTGCAAGAATCTTCTTCTACAAGTATTTCCGAGCCAATGTTATATTGAAAATCCTGCCTTCGCACTTTCCCTATTTTTAAGTGACTACATTTTCTTGTGTTTATTTTCATTTTATTTACAATCGCCCACTTATAGACCAGGTTCAGGTCCTCTTGATGCACTGCATTGTCTTGTGAGTCATGTATCTTTCGATATATTACACAATCATCCGCAAACAATCGACAGTCACTGCGAATCCCATTTGGTAAGTCATTTATAAACTCCAAAAATAACAAAGTTCCGATTACGCTGCCCTGAGGGATAGCCGACGTTACGGTAATTTCATCCGAGAATATGCCTTCAACTTTCACTTTCTGGGAACGACCCGTCAAAAATTCTTGGATCCATAAAATTACTCTTCTATCAATCTTCGTCGAAGCTAATTTATGGAGTAGCATGTCATGCGGAACGACATCAAATGCCTTCGCAAAATCTATAACCACGGCGTCGACTGAAACTCCATGGTCTAATGATTCGCTAATGTCTTGAAAAAGTGATAGCATCTGACTGTCGCATGAGTAACCTTTCCGAAATCCATGTTGCCTATCATTAAACCATGATAATGTTTCCCACTGTTCCCTCAAGTAGTCGCAAATGAGATGCTCCATCTGTTTACAAACGACAGACGTAAGGCTAACCGGCCTGTAGTTGCCCAATTCAAGTCTGCTCCCTCCCTTAAATATTGGGACTACCGTAGCTCTTTTCCAGTCATCTGGGATTTGCGTATTGTTTATGGACACATTAAACATCACCTCCAAGTATCGTGCCACGGCCCTACCTCCTAGTTTAAGTACTTCACTAACAATATTATCAGGACCCTTTGATACATTGAAACGTAGTTTTTGTATTAGCTTTACAATTGCTGACTGGTTTATTTGGAACAGGGGAGCCCCTGATTCGTCGTTAAGGTCCAACACACAGCTATTGGATTTATTGAACACACTACCGTAAAAGACATTTAATTCATTAGCAATTACCTGTTTCTCAGTAATTAATTTACCGTCACCGGACATTATCATCGACAAATTATTTGAATTTCCCTTTCTTCTCCTAACATAACTGTAAAATTTTTTCCACCCATCACCTCCCGAACCAAGTAAACCTTGCATATAACTGTCATGAGCAGCCCTCTTTTTTAAGACGAGCTCTCTTGATAAGGACTTAAATTTCAACATATACTTGTCACTATCATGTCTTTTATTGTATAATTTCCTAATTTTCCGTTTTAGACTCCTCATCTTCACTCAATTGCTATTCCTTTGGTGCACCTGAGCTCACACTGCTTACAATGTCCACATGCATGTTACTCAGCTGTTTAAATCCTAGTTCAAAAACATCGATGTTCAGCCACTCATGAATGTTTTGATCAGTTTTGACTCTTGATTGATCGTTTTCTAACTTGCCTGATGCTAATTTTTTCACTACAGGCTTGATGAATATCTATGACTTTTGTCATTATTCTAGATTTTCCCGTATTGATTATGATATATTACACCAATAGCCACTTAACAATACAAAAATGTTTTTATACGATGTATAAGGACATCTTATAAAAACATTTTTGTATTGTAGAGTGGATATTGGTGTAATACATACAGTCCTGATAGAGCAACACATTTATGCTTTTCTCTCATGTATTGCTACTAGTTTGGTTGCCCTCAGCGATTTGTAGATCTAATCAAGGCTCTGCATGATGGCATGACAGGTCAGGTTTGCCATCAGAATAAGATGTCCGATGAATTTCCTATTACCAATGGATTGAAACAAGGATGTGTACTGGCTCCAACGCTTTTCGTGCTGTACCTGGGTGCAATGCTTTATGATTCACCCACAAACATCCCAGGTGTGGAGGTCAAGTATCGTTTTGATGGAGGGCTTTTCAACCTAACTCGTCTCCGCTCCTTGAGGAAAACTCGGGTTACCAAGGTTACTAACATGTTGTATGCAGATGATGCTGCGTCGCCAACTCTCGCACCAGAAGTGCTGCAAGAGTCAGTTAATTGTTACAAAAGTGCATGTGATCGCTTTGGTCTTACCATAAATGTCAATAAGACTAAAGTCTTGGCACAACCTTCACCAGGCACACCTCTCCTCAGTTCAATATCTCCATCTCAAATTTGCCATTAGAACAGGTAGACCACTTCTCGTACCTGGGCAGTACCATTTCTGTGAGCTGTACCTGTGAGCAGGATGTGGATAAGAGAATTGGTGCAGCCCATGCGGCATATGGACGATTAGTGCACCGGGTCTTCATGAATAAAGATCTGTCCATGAGTACAAAGCTTATGGTGTACAAAGCAGTAGTCATTTCTACATTGTTGTATGGCTGTGAAACGTGGACCCTTTGCCGACGTGATCTCAGGAAGCTTGAGCGTTTCCACCTACAAAAACTTCGATCAATCCTGAGGATTAAATGGGAAGACCGCATTACCAATATTGCTGTTCTGGAAAAGGCTAAAATCAACAGCATAGAATCATACATAATAGGTCACCAATTTAGATGGATTGGTCATGTCCATCGGATGGATGATGTGCGATTACCTCGTCAGATGCTATATGGTGAGTTATGCTATGGCACCAGGCCTCATGGTGGTCCTAAGAGGCGCTACAAGGACCAATTTAAGCAGACCCTGAAATTGACAGGTCTTGATTCACAAACTTGGGACATGCTGGCTGAAGACCGCTCAACTTGGCGCTATACCATCTCGGATACTGTAAAGACGTTTGAAAGGGATCGATGCACACATGAAGAGGCCAAGCGCCGAGCTAGGAAACTTCGAGCAGCCCAACCACGTCCTCCTCCAGCAATACTATGTGACTTGTGTGGTCGCTTGTTCCATGCCCGGATTGGACTCTTTACTCATCGTAAACACATCCACAAGCTGGACTGAAGGAAGAAGATTTATACTCGGATTTGAGTTAAAGCCGATGATGCTACTAGTACATAATACATACATTTTCATTTGAGACTGATTTGCCTTTCATCGTATAGTCTAGTCTGCAAGCCTCTGTTTGCAAACAAGTCGCCATGATACCGTATTAGCTGTTAGCACTGCTGCCTCCTCTGCTTCTACACCTGCCTCTTTGAGATCATTCATCACTGAATCTGACCATCGCCTTCTCTTACCCTCTACAGCCAAACTCATTAACCTCTTATGTAATCTCTCCACCCCCATTCTCATCACATGATCCCACCATCTGAGTCGGCTCATACGAACAGCTTCATCTAGCGTGTTCATTTCTAACTTAGCCTTTATCTCTTCATTGCGAATACTCTCCTGTCATTGCTCCCATTTGTCCAAGCAATCATTCATGCTACCCTCATGTCAGTTACCTCTAGCTTATGTATCAGATATCCTGAATCTACCAAGCTCTCACTTCCATAAAGCAAGGTCGGTCTAAATACTGAGCTATGTAGGGAGAGTTTCATCGCTACACTAACTTCTTGCAGAATACTGTAGATCTCAACTGAGAACTTGCATTGGCTTTTATACACATCGACCCTATATCTTCCCCAATACTACCATCCTGAGAGAATATACAGCCTAAGTATTTAAAATGTTCCACCTGCTCTAATTAATTTTTCCTACCTAAGAAGTTAGGTGTATCTTCCCTACCAACATAGCCTTTGTCTTTGAAATGCTAATCTTCATACCATACTCCCTACATTTCTGTTCTAGTTCTAACATATTGGCTAGTAAGCTTTCAACAGAGTCTGCTATTACAACCATATCATCAGCATAGGCCAGACTACTTACTTCGTTTCCACCTAATTGAATCCCTCCCAGCCAGTTTATGCCCTTCAGCAAATGGTCCATATATAAAATAAACAGTAGAGGTTACGACCTTGCCTCACTTCTGTAACCAACCTCGAACCAAGAACTCATCCTACCATCAACTCTCAATGCAGCCTGATTATCAACATAAATACTTTTGATTGCCTGCAGCAGGCTTCCCTCAATACCATTATCCCTCAGGATGCTCGGCACCTTCTCCCTGGGTATTCTATCATACACTTTCTCTAGATCTACAGAATACAAACTCAACCGTCTAATCCTCTCGTAGCACATCTCAATAACTTGGCGCATACTAAAAATTTGATCCTGACATCCTCGTTGCGGTCTAAAGCCACATTGATTTTCATCCATCTTACTCTCGGCATATCAGCAAACTCTCCTTTCTACTATCCTTGAGCACACCTTGTCCAGGATGCTTATCAAAGAAATGCCTCTACAGTATAATTGTTGCAATCTTTCGTGTTGCCTTGCTTTCGTAAATGGGTGCGATTACTGCTTTTGTCCAGTCAGAGGGTACCTTTCCTAAATCCGATGCCAATTCTATTATCCTATGCAAACATTTTAGCCCTGCTTTCCCACTATACTTTACCATTTCTGGCCTAATGTCATCTACTCCTGCCGCTTTGTGTCATTGTAGTTTATTTACCACCCTCTCTACTTCCTGAACCGTGATCCTCTTCCTGTCCTCATTCTCATTCGCATCATCTCAAAATTTGCCACATTGCCAGATAAGTCTCCATTAAAATTAAGCAAGTTTTCGAAGTATTCTTGCCATCTTCCCAATGCTTCCTTGGTGTCTACAATGAGTTTCCCTGAACTATCCAGAACACTGCTCTTTTCTCTTTTACCTTCATTTCTAAGATTCTTTATAACACTCCAGAAAGGTTTTCCTGTCGCTTGACCTAACATTTCTAATTTCTCATAACTTCCTTTTGGACTCGGTATTATTTGTTTGGTTTTGTTCCTTTCTACTCTGTCTGTCGGATTCCTTGTTTGGACCATTTTGCATTTATACCAAATATGGAACCAACATTTTGTTATGTCTATTAGAGTATTTTACAATTTTTTTTAATTTATCCTGATACATCTAAACTTGTCTTAAAATCTTATAACATGTCTGTAACTTCTGAACATGATGCAGAAAAATATAAACATCATCATTCCTAGTCTTCAATCGTCTTGGACTTCAAAATAAAAGTAACTTAATTTTTGTGTCGTAATCCCCTTTAAAGAAGGGAACTTTCCTGAATGTCTAAATATTACAATCACTATCCCAAACTACCCCAAGAAGATAAAAATTGTCCTGGTAATTATTGATCCAATTTTTGATGTCAGTAATATCAAAAGTAATAGAATACTGTAAGAAAAGGCAACTGTCTATATACTTAAGGTAATAATGTTTAGTTTAGAATCATGCCACGACAATCAGTCAGTAAAGAAATGGGTTATCTTGTGAATGAAATAATCAATTTTGAATCTTATTTAATTACTTGTGCTAAGCTTCCGTGGCTTAGGCGGCAGCACGCCGGCCTCTCACCGCTGGGTCCGTGGTTCAAATCCCGGTCACTCCATGTGAGATCTGTGCTGGACAGAACGGAGGCAGACAGGTTTTTCTCCGGGTACTCCGGTTTTCCCTGTCAAAATTTCATTCCAGCAACACTCTCCACTATCATTTCATTTCATCAGTCATTTATTTAATCCTTGCCCCAGAGGAGTGCGTCAGGCCTCGGCAGCCGGCACAGTTCATATCCTCGCCGCTAGATGGGGGCTTCATTCATTCCATTCCTGACCCGGTCGGAGACTGGAAGCGGGCTGTGGATTTTCATTTCATTTAATTACTTGTGCCAGACTTATGGACTTCAAAAAAGCATTTGATATTGTATCTCACAACATACTCATTGCTAAGCTAGTTAGAATTAGACATCTATAATTATCATTAGCATTAATTAAATCATATTTTACTAATTGAAACCAAATAGTGGCATTGGGAAATCTAAGATCTATAGCTACATGTACAGTCAAAAACAATAAGTTGAAACACTTTCAGATTTTTTTGAATGTCAAAAATGATTTATTTTCAAGTGTGCTGCAGATAATTTGCAAATCAGATAATACACCTGGGGATAATTGAATGTCTACTGTAGGTTACATAGAATTTTGAGTTAGATCCTTCTCTTTTCTCTGTGTTGTGTTTGAGTCTTCAGTCTTTTGACTGGTTTGATGCAGCACTCCATACCTTCCTGTCCAGAGCTAATTGTTTCATCTCTACATAGCTACCACACCCTACATCCGAGGCAATCTGTTTAAAATATTCTAACCTTGGTCTACCCCTACAGTTCTTGTCTTCAACTCTTCCTTCCATAACTAACTTTGCTATTGCTGGGTCTCCTACCAACCTATCTCTTCTCTTCATTAACAGTCGCCAGAAACATCTCTCCTCTCCCACTCGTCTGGGGGAGGGGGGGGGGGGTGTGGTAGCGCAGCGATCAATTTCACCTCGGCGGATCGGGTTTGATTTCTAGTCGATGCATGTGAGATTTTCAAAGTGAATCCTGTGGTTCGGATTCCAGGTAAAAAGAAGGTCCCATGGCTCATGATCGCGAGATTAACGGTCACATAAAACTACAAACTTTGCTTCTTCCACTCGTCTTAATACCTCTTAATTTGTAACCCTATCTCCCCATCTGATCTTCATCATTCTCCTGTAACACCACATTTCAAACTCTTCAATTCTCCTCTTTTCTGCTGCACCAACAGTCCAAGTTTCACTTCCATAGAGTGCCACGCTCCAGACAAAGGCTTTCATAAATGACTTCCTAATACCTAAATCTATATTCGATGTTAGCAGATTCCTTTTCTGTAGAAATGCTTCCCTTACCTTAGCCAACGTACTTTTTATATCCTCTTTGCTTCGTCCATCACTGGTTGTTTTGCTTCCTAAGTAGCCTAGCAGAAGTCTCCTACATTCTTTAGCTTCTCACCTGCCTGCCAATTTGAACTGCATAGAGGTCTCTGATTTATTTCGGCTGCCTTCCAATATTTTTGTTTTATGTTTATTAATTTTCATCATGAATTCTTTCCTCAAGACAAGAGTCCATAGTATTTAAAAACTCATTCAAATCCTCTGGTTGTGTTGACTAAGATGACGATGTCATCAGCAAATCTCAGAATTGAATTTATTTCTCCTTGAATCTTTACTCCTACTTTAAAATTTTCTCTATTTTCCTTCATTACTTGTCCAATGTATTGATTGAGAAGTATGGGTGATAAATTTCAGCCTTGTCTTACACCTTTCTGAATACCAGCTTCTCTCTCATGTCCTTCAGCTCGAATAACTGGTGTCTGTGAACTTATGTTCATAGCCTCTATGAACATCAAGAGTTTCAGTTTGATTGCTGTAAAAGATTCATAGATATTGAGAACCGTCTAAATATTTCAGATGTTCGCCATGTTGGATTTTTATATGTATAGGCCATTGAGTTATGTACCATTAAAGGAAAATTATTGTGTAGGCTCATTATTCAATCTTTCAGTTCGATCGCATGATAACGACAAAAGAAAAAATCTTAATTTTAAAATTTTGCACATCCGCCATCTTGAGATTATGTAAACAATTAAACTAAATTAAAGGCCAGTGCATTACAATATGTATAGTCTAACCATTTTCGGTACCCTATTTCGCTGCGCTCAGATGGTTAAATCGCGAGAAGAGTCTATTCAAATGTTGCAACTTCGCTTGGCCGCCAAGTTCGTTTTGTACTTTACAGTTTTTTGAAGGTCTCATAAATGAACTTTAAATAGTGCCCTGTATCACCGTACAAAATTTCAGGGTGATATCGGTAATAGTTTCGGAGATATTGAATGCTGGTGAAATATTTCGCACAGCCGCCATGTTGGATTGGTGACACGTAATAAAATTTGAAGGGCACGGGTTGGAGTCGGCTGAAATGGTGCTATGACCTTACCGAGTTTCATTGAAATCGCTCCAGCCATTAAGAAGTTATTAGAGGGGGGACACACACGGACAAAAGGTGATCTCATAAGCCTATTTTATCGTAAAATATAAATTGGCTAAAAATACAAGTTCCATGTGCTTCTCATAAACTCAGTGCGTTATTAGAGGAACACTCTTCTTTATTAACCATGGCAGTCCATTTCTTCCTTCTAATTATGTCCCTGATAAATATCCATGATAAATCCTATCTCTGGGTCCGTTTGTACACGACAACTCATCATGTATTAACCAACTATGCAAACTCGACAATTGAAACATCTGTATAAGTCAGAGCTAGGGTGTCGTATGGCGGTTTGTATGGAACAGCTGATCAGGTATCCGCACCTACTTGTCAAACTGCATCAATAGAGTCACTGTGATCAGTACCTTAAGATTCTACTATGCCAGTTTTCATCTAATCAAATGTTGGCATCTCTTTGTCCATGTAGCCTCTCATACAAGTAGCACATTATGCCTGCTTGCAGTTTAGCTCATCGTGGACAACCCTGACTTCAGACATCATCAAGTCAATAGTGATGGCACGAGGTACATATAATTGTAGCGAAGCTATGAGTGGACCTATTGTAGTAATGTTGGTATAATGAAATCTTGGCTTTAAAAATGTACTTAATGACTCCTTTAATGGCAGTACTGTCATTTGAAGTTTGCATTGTCTTGCATTTTATTAATGTTATATCTATTTTATGCCCATAGTAAATTACAGTAAAAATAGCTGCTTGTGCAATTTATTTGCAAATATGGGCAGGGTTAGCTTTTGGCACGCAATAGGGAGCCTTCTTCTTTAGGCCTCCTGTGTCTAAGGTTGCAGTATGAATACCAACATGGTCCATTCGTATTTAAGGTTGCTTAAATGCAAGAGGTATGTGCCAGTAGACTTGATGTTTAAGGAATCCCTCCAGTCCATAATTCCAGTACCCCATTGTATCATGACCAGAAAACGAACTACTGTACTCCAAAATGACCCAAGACTATACACATTTTGAAAAGGTACTGCAAATCATGACAGGAAATGACATTGATTTCATCTCATTGCATACAGTACTTAATTTATGATATCTATATTGCTTAGCTGTTCAAATCCTGGTTAACAAACCCCACTCTTTTGAATGAAAACTGTTCTTGGCTAAATAAGCAATCAGCAGGGAATTGTGAAAGCTTCCAAGCATAATCCAGGAAAGTATGGTAGCCTTATACAGCATATGTTAGTGATAGTGGCAAGTTGACATGACAGCAGGAGCCAAGATTTATCAACAAAAGAGATGTTCCAGATTTCAATATAATTGGCACAGTCTAAATATTCTCTGCTCTCTGTATTTCTCTGTTTGATAGGTTTGTTGTTCAAACTGAAAAATTAATTCACTTACCGTATATGAAAATTATCACAGCTTGATCACAGAAGGTAGAAATGACAGAGTAAGTTGGTCAAAACAAGGCAGAATCGAATAAGAAACAGCCATACATGAAATACTAGGCGTTTTCACAGTGACAGAAAGTAAAACAATCAAGACGAAAGTGGTTTAGACTCGTGATAAGGACAGGTGGAGTAAGAACCCTGAGGTCGATCTTAGAACTGAAGATTCGAGAGAAAAGAACTAAGAGGTAAGAAACATTGGAGAGAACAAATTGAACAAGACCTAAGGAAGAGAGTGGCAAACTTTCAGGACGTCTTCGAATCGGATGTAAAGAGACAGTCATTGAGCAATGCAAATGATCCTCAACACAATCGAAGAAATTGTCACGGGGAACAGTGATAGGAAGATAGTTATATTAAAAATTCTTAAACTAAAACTAAGTCTTCGTCAGTGCGAACCAGTTATGCTCGTACAGATATTCAAAAGTTTGTTGTTTAGAATCAGTTTGGTTGGTTCCTTAGTTTAGGGGCTGCGACAACGCGGTCATGTAGCCCTGTGTACTTTGGGTGTGTGTAGAATCTGTCTGATAACCGGTGTTAATTGTGATGTCTGTATAAGAGTGTGTTATCTGTTTTTTAATTCAAGTAAGGACTGCAGACATTAAATTTCAAGTAGTTCCTACTTTTGCCACCAAACGCCACCATCAGCGACTAACTAGTTCAGAACTTGGCTACTAGACGCCACCGCAGTCGGCTCCTGGCGATGAACATCGGAACCTAAAAGTGTTTGTCAAATGTTTAACCTAACATAATTTAGCTTCACACAGGTGGGAAGGTTCTTTATCATGCCATAAATCTATGACATGGTACCGCCGGCTTTCCTTCCCCTCCGAAGGAAGGCATACTGAGGGATTTTTAATGCTCTTAAAAAATCCGACGACTTCGGATTTTTAATGCTCTTAAAAAATCCGACGACTTCGGCCGGGTTTGAACCCGCGATAGAATCAGTTTAAGGTGGGGAAAGTGGATGCAAATTTTTAATTAAACATTACAATTTTGATGGAAATCTTTTAATATGGAGAGAGGAAAAGATAGAAACACAAAGAGAGCAAGATGTCCATACTGCAGATTATAGATGGGAAAGAGAAGAGGATATTCACCTCTTAGTGTAGTGGCTAGCATTCATACCTGTTACTCGGACCTCCAAGTTTGATTCCTAGCTCTGACAAGAAATTTAATGTAGGTCTAATGACTGGAATGGGAAACACTAAGCCTCGTGAGATATACCTGAGTAGAGGTGAGTTCAAGTGCTACATCAACCATCGTAATAGTGGTTTTTGATCGTTTCCTACTTCCATTCCAAGTGAATGCAGCATAGTTCCTTGCTTATGGGCACAGCTGTCTTATTCCTAATCCTTGCTTCAGTTACAAATTTACATTACATTATTGTGTTGACTGACAGACTGTAAAGTTGCAATATCAATTTACGACAGACACCACAATGTTCATCTTCCTTAGCGTTTGTTCTGCTTGGCTGCAGTATGTGATACATGGTTTCTCTGTCTCGGGCCATGTCTGAGTGAAGATTAAGGTGTCAAAGGTCTTAGTGTAGTGTATCGGCCCATTGTTGCCCCTATCGTTCCTTTGATCTTTTGGCAGCGACTTGCAGATTGTGTCTTTGCATTGCAATGGTGTCAGCTTCTGCCCGCAGTACATGTCCGAACCATCACAGACAGCCCTCACGCATTTTATCTTGGTTAGGTGCAACACCAAACCACCTCCTGATGTCTATCTTGTGCAGGCCTATTGCCTCATGATACTAGACTGGTTGTAGACACTAATGGTAGATAACGATTTTGAGGAAGTGTAGCTCATAGATCCAGCTTCCCCCCAGGAAAGTAGGGTTTGATGTTTTCTTTCTTCCAGGACAGTGTCTCTTGGATCCACATCAAGGTCTCTATATATTTATATGATAGCAAACTCATTTCTAAGCTTGTCTTATTATCCTATTTGTTTTTCTTTTCAGTACATGTGATGTATGATTCTCTTCCTGGTCTCTCGTGTATGCAATATTCTTCCTGCAAAAATCTTTGGGCTTCCAGCAGCAACTTTCGGGATATGGTAACTGCCTTCACTGGTAAGTAACATTTTAGTATTGACCTATTGATTACTCTTGTTTGAAGAATCTTGACATGAAGAATTGGTGCTGGACTGAGTTGTCATTTATATGAATGTTTTACTTCTTATAAAATCAGAAACTATGAGCACAAATATTCACAGCTGCTTGGATGCCTCAGTATAGGCTATAAAAACTTCATTCTAGAAAAGCTAGTCTTATTCGTCACTGGCATAATAATAATATTGTATGGCCCTGGGTGCCGGGTGCAAGCTTTGTTATTTGACACCCAGAGGGTAGCTTGCATGTCGAATTTCGTTGTTCCTCGACTATGAAAGTCAAGGAGGTTAGATGTTAGATATCTAAGCTCCTTGAACACAATAGCGCTTTCTAGTAGAGAAATGAGGAACTTTGTGTTGGCGGAAACTTCTGAGATTAATTTTGCCATTATGAACTTGGCCTACTGTATTCAAATGGGTTCTTTGACATGCCAACATCGTATGACATGCCTATCGTGTTTTTGCCGCCTTTCAAAAATCACTTACCACGGCCAGGAGCGAACCTGCAATCTTGGGGTTAGTTGACCGACACGATATCCACTCACCCTCCGTGGCACCCACTGGCATGGAATATGCCTAGCATGTACACTCATTGCTCACAGAGGTATAATAATTAATCTGAAGAAGTTTTTAAGATGATGTGATTACTCTGAGTATACGGTTTTATTTTGCTCAGCGGGAACTCTTATCTAAACCAAGCTGTCAGGCTTTGGTTTAGTATTTGTCTTAAACCGAAGAATTTGGTTCAGATCACTGGCATTTAAGGGTGTGACAGTCTCATATTAGTAGATATGCTGACATAGCATTTGTAAGGCCACAGCTGTTAAAAGGAACGTTGATACCCATAATATTTCTATTCTAAATTTCACTGATGCCTTATCAAAGTGTACTGCAATCAATAGGCATTCCTTATTATGTGTGTTTCTATAAAATGTCTTTCAATTTGTATGCAAACACACTCATATCAATCAGTGGCTTGCAGTGACTTTTAAACCGGGGAATTACTCGTCCAGTCAAAAATTTACAGTATGCTGTGACATTTTGTCTGAAATTTTGCATAAATAAATACTGCTGTATTTCTTCATACAGTACATTCTTGGTGTAGCAGTGGCTAGTACGAATGGGTTCAATCATGTTACTGAATATACAGGGTGATTCAGCTAAGATGACCACGTCAAATATCTATGGAACCGTTTAAGATATCGTCATTCTGTTTTCAAATTCGTAAATCGTACTACGGGGCTTATACAACATGGTCAATTTTGTTCCCAGCATATACCGTATTTACTCCGCTATAGGACCCCCTTTTTTTTCTAAATTTTTAGTTCCGAATTTCGGGAGGGGGGGGGGGGTTACTATAGACGCAAACTTTGCAAAATACATTATTTTGGGAAAAAGAGAGAGTAAAAATAAGCTACAGGTATTTTATTTTGATGCTACATAGTATGAGATATTTAATCAAAATATACAAAGTTTCCATCTTTATTCAGCCCATTATGATACTGCCATAACCTCACTTATCCACCCCCGAATGACTTTCACTACTATCCCTTGCTAAGTAAAAAAAAAATCTTAGTATCAAAGAAACAGAATGGAATTGACAAAGTATCAGACATGGAAATGCAAACTTGAATTTTATTTGAACATGCATCAATTAGGGAATGAGTGATGATGCTGAACGATCACATCTCACTAACATTTGTAAACACATCCGAGTACGTATTATTCACATGTTTCACATTAATATACCAATAACGTGTCATACAAACGCCGACAGTTCTTGCAACAAATTAAATGTGTTAAAACTGAGAGAAGGCTGCTGCGAACACCATTTCGAAGGGCAATACACCTTTGTATACAAAACAAAAGAATGCAGGCAAGATATGAAAGCATAACTTCCTTAGCTGAATCGCCCTGTATATTACAGTGCTACAACCTGAGAGAATAATGCAGTTTATGGATCATGTAGACAGTGCCTAGAGATATTTAAAATATTCATATTGCTATTTTTCAGTTGGTCAACACAATATAATCCCAATTACTGGTACATGCAAAAACAACCTGAAAATTATTACATGTGATTAAAATATACAGGGTGTAACTAAATATGTGGGAAAGCTCCGGGGACTCGATAGAGGACCTGACAACAAGCAAAACATGTCCTGTAAATATATGGTGTATGTGCGTTCGTTGCCATGTTACAAGCATTGTTTATGGTGTGCATAACACAGATGGTGGCATGCATCTGGTTCATGCATGATGGAGCACCGCCTCATTTTGCTCTTGCTGCTAGAGCTATTTTCCCAAACAAACGGATAGGGTATCAGGGACCGACACCGTGGTCTGCTCGTTCTCCCGATCTCAACCCGTTAGACTTCTACTTATGGGATCATTTATAGGTCATTGTGTATGGAACACCTATTCATAATGTGGACATGCTGAGTCAGTGAATAGAGGAAGGATATCAGCAGATACGACAGATATCAGGAATATGGGAGAGTGTGAAACAGTCAATGATGCGGCGCATAGACGCCTGCATTACAGCTCGTGGTAGCCATTTTTAACACCTTCTGTAGCATGCTGAGCTTCTATGCCCAAGATAGCGGGTTCAAACCCGGCCGAAGCCGTCGGATTTTTTAAGAGCGATAAAAATCCTTCAGTATGCCTTCCTTCGGAGGGGAAGTAAAGCCGGCGGTCCCATGTCATAGATTTATGGCATGTTAAGGATCCTTCCACTAATTGCACCTGTGTGAAGCTAAATTGGATAGGTTAAGAACGTAAACAACGCTCTTAGGTTTCTATGTTCGTTGCCAAGAGCCGACTGCGGTGGCATGTAGTAGCTCAGTTCTGAACTTGGCCTAGTAGTCGTTGACGGTGGCGCTTGGCGGCAAAAGTAGGAACTATTTGAAAATTTCTTTTTGCAGTACTTAAATTAACAAACAGATAACACACACTAATACAGTCATCACAATTAACACCGGTTATCAGACAGATTCTACACACACCCAAAATACTCGGGGCTACATGACCGCGTTGTCGCAGCCCCTAAACTTAAGAACCAACCAAAGAATTGTAAGTAGTAACGTACACTTTATCAACACAAATGACCAACCTGCATAGTGAAGCGGTCTTTGTTATGTACACGACAAACAATCCTTGTAACACGGAAATGAAGGCAAATACACCATATATTTACAGGACATGTTTTGCTTGGTGTCAGATCCTCTATCGAATTCCCGGAGCTTTCCACGTATTTAGTTACACCCTGTACATATGTATATTTGTTATGGATTACAGAAGAGCTAATTAGGATGACATGTTTCATTCGTCAAGCAAGCATCATCAGATCCAAATATACAAGACAAAATAACTGTACAAAACACTACCAAACCTACAATGATCGCTACCCTCCAAAACCAAAAAGCATGTCAAAAACTTAGAAAGTGTGGCAACTATTACTGATAAATTTCGAAGCATTAAGCACCTGAAATAAGAACTATTAACATTAATATCTACAATGTTGTAAGACTGAGAAATGAGAATCCCATCCACAAACAGTCTCCCTCCACCATAATCTGTGAAGGTGTAGCTACTACCGTATTGCTGTGTTACCCTTAAGCAATAATCCCCAATCTAGAATTGTAAACTAATATGCAGAAATGACCTCTTTGTACTCTGCTGAGATGCTGGTAAAGAGCTAGAACTGCAACATACAAAAACAGTCTTAGCTTACTAATAATGATTATTAAACAATCTGATTTTATAAGAGCCCCTCAAATTACAAAAGTTAATCTTGATATTGGTGAATTGCGAGTGGTTCCACATACAGATTGGTGGTTTTACCTCAGGACGGAGGTTGTCAGAGCAGGTTGTAGACATTCCACAATTCAGATAAGTCTCCTTATTTGATCTTCCAACACATTATTAGTTTTTTATATTTGAATCTGTTGATGCTCGCTTGACAAACGAAACATATCTTCTGTAATGGATTGCAAATATTTTAATCAAATTGTTTTTTTTTTTTTCTTGTAGGTTGTTTTTCTGCATGTGTGATGACCATCTGAAACATTGCAATATCAATAGTTATACTCTGAATTACCAATAATGATCGCTGACAGCTGTCAAAACTAGCACGTGGGGAAATGCTGCGTTGCCACTGAGGCAGATCATGACTCATAACATTCCAAGAGGCTTGTAGGAAGACACAAATACTGGGGAAGTTAGCCCCCCTGCCTGGCTCTCTAATGACCGTGACGAGTGAAGACACACTGAGTCAAACTATGTGCTTACTGCTGTGTCGGCATACATTGCAACATTGCTTGCTGTTGCTATGGAGACCGTTGCCACTCCTCACCTCACCCTTCAAGCGTGTGACAGCTTTCGCCGAGCATCTTTTGTAAATCAGAGTATAGTAAGGCTACACTGAAAAATGGTTTCAAAGCTATCTATAATGAAATGTAACCATTGTGTGTCATTCAAACGCTAATCAGCCCAAGAAGATAATCCAACATGACCACTTGAATGGCCACCGATCATTAGGCAGCCTTTTCTGTTTCAAACTGCATGCTTCCATAGTACTCAACCACACTTACCTGACTCACATCATTGTTGCTTTGCCTCTCATTTTTCCTGTGGAAAGACAGAACAAAGTGGAGAGGAACCATATTTGCCCCCACCCAGTGTCAACTGGAAAAGGGGAAATGAAGATGATGATGATAATGATGACAAAATGTAAACAATGCAGGTCCACGTGATCACTTAATTTTCAGATTTTTTTTTATCATAAACAAATACACACAATTTGGTAATGAATTGGAGAGACTTATTCCTCAAGGGCAAAGCACTGTGAAAATGCACGATGGTTCTTAGAAGGGCTACAGTTTTAGAGTGAGCTAACTAACTAAAGCATAAATAATAATATTCATGTTATTGGTGTTACATCCCTTTAAACTACTACGGCTTTTAGAGATGTTTGGGTGCCGGTGTTTTACCCCAAAGAGGATCTTAAGCGCACTAGTAAATCTGCTGACATGGCTCCCTCAAATGCCAACTGACTGCACCAGGATTTAATCCTGCAACCTTGGATCAGCAGGCAAGAACGTTACCGCTGTGCCACGCAGCTAGCCCAATTTATATGAAGGAAAATAATATATAGAATTTGACATTTCAGTTATGGGGTTTACTGTCTTTGAGGATTGCATTAGGCACTTTTACTCAATGAAATTAAGAGAATTGTTGAGAACTCTTCTATCACTTCATTTTTCAACATTAGGTGTGAAAGATTATAGTTTATTGAACATTTATACAGACTTGAGACAGTCACTATTAGTGCCCATGCTATGAATTTTTATTTTTTTTACTATCTTTTCATGAATTTTACCCTTCAAATCATGTGAAATTGGGATTAGAAAAGCACTAAATGCTGTTTTCTTATTGTAAACCAGGTTGGTTTGGCATCCACCTCCCAAAGAATTCGAAGATTGTGTGGTCAATCTAACGTGTGATGGCATTTAAGGTTTTTTAAATATTATTGTTCTCATGTCTGGAACATACAAAACAGCAAAAATATACAGTAAATAAATACACATACATATATATATACACAGTCACAAACATGTACAAACATTAAACAAAAGTAACCAAAATTTGGCTACTTTCAGTGCATTGTTTGAAGCTTGATATAAATCCTCCTCTGTGCAGGAAGTTGGGCACAGTCGACACTGGAGCATGTGCCTAACTGTCTGGTCTTCTCCACAATCACACTTAATATCTTGCTTTCCGTAACGCCATCTTGCCAGGTTACCTCTTGATCTGCCGACGCCAGATCTCAATCTGTTCAGAGATTTCCATGTTGTCAATCCTTTATTGTGTCCAGGTGGTAAAGTTTCTGCTACTTTCTTCCAGCCGTTAGGAATTGCAACCTGGCTTGTTTATTAGTGGTTGTGAGTTCCTGTGACGTTCCTAAGAAACTCTTCCTGGACTTTAGTCGGTGTGCATGTGGTTCATACACATGCAATGGATGAGTTCTTTCGTGCTCCACTTTCTTCCATTCCTTATCCGCTGCTATTTCTCTTTGGACAGAAGGTGGCGCTATTCTTGAGAGATGATAGAACCACTCGACTGGAGTAGGTTTTAAACAGCCTGTTATGATTCTGCATGTGTCGTTAAGAGCTACATATACCTGTTTGGCATGAGATGAATTATGCCAAACAAGGCAAGCATACTCTGCAGCAGAATAACACAATGCCACGGCAGATGTTCGTAGGGTGAGAGAGTGAGTGTGTGTAGGCTCACCCGCAGGCTTCAAGGTCAAGGGCAATCGTCTAAAACAAACGTCCGGTCTGTACTTTTAACTTACGAGTGGCCTCAGATGGAAAGCACATACTTGAGTCCCCCGACCCGATGTGTCCCACAACTACTGGGACATATGTTGGCGACCATAGGACCCCAGCTGAGTCTGGCATTGCTTCCACTTACTTGTGCCAGGCTTCCCTCTTTCATCTTTGCTCCCCCAGGGGCTCACATCAAGTGGGACATGGGTTGGCGACCACGGGACCCCAGCTGAGTCCGGCATTGCTTCCACTTACTAGTGCTGGGCTCCTCTCCGTTTTCTTTCCTGTCGACCTCCCTGGATCACTCATGTTCTTGTCGAACCCCGACGGTATTAGGGTATCCAAGGCCTAGGGAGTCTTTAATTTTCCCGCCTTAATTGGCCCGTGTCTCATCTCTCCTGATCCCTGCTTCTTCGAGGGGTCAGACCTCTTGTTTTCTTTTCATTATATTTCCTTTTCTCTTTAGGATTCCCGCACTGTTTTTGTTAATTGGCTCCTCGTGTATCTAAATTCCATTTAGCGATATTTTTTTTGCATCTACACTTCATTTTGTGGGTATTTTCAATCTACGTTGCATTTTGTAAGTTTTAGGTAGATTTCATTAGAAAGCTAACTATTGCAATGGGTCCCATGTTTCGACTTCCGGAAAATTTCGACATATCTTCGCGTTTCACATCCCCCAGACCCCAAAACCACCGTCAGTTCAAAAGTTTATATATAATTTATGTATATATATATATATATGTATATATATATGTATATCAGTTTCTTGTGGACACGATAACTCCCGTAAATTTGCACCAATCACTTTGAATGTTTTACCGAATATGTATACCTATAAAATCTCGGTCGAGTTCGTTACTGGGCTAAATCGGTCGAAGGGGGTGAAAATGGGGGTCTTTTTTCGAAAAAGTGAAATATTGCTATAACTCTCTTAATATGTGACATATCGAATCCATTCAACGTTCATACTATGTGTCGGATAAAGCCCAAAAATTTATGTTTGAAGAGTTTTTTTATAGCACCAACCATTGACCAAAGGGGTGGGAAAAAGTGGGTTTTTCGGGAAACATTAATCATATCTCTCTTAATAGGCACAATATCAAAACCATACAAAATGGACAATATTCCCCTAATAATTACCTAAAACTTTTGTCTGAAAGAATTTTTGATATGACCCACCATTACGCCAAGGGATGAGAAAAATGATTTCGGAATTATAAGAAAATGCCAAGAGCTATCAGAGGTTGCCATGGCAACACTACTAAATTGATGAGGGATGAGCCATCATTGTTGCCATGACAACGCACTTGCACGAGATCAGATTCAGTATTTCCATCTGACTAAGTGGGAAGCGGGTTCGGTGACGTAACTGGTGGCATGCTGAATGTCTATGTCCAAGGTCGCGGTTTCAAAGCCGGCCGAAGTCGTCGGATTTTCTAAGAGCGCTAAAATCCCTCAGTATGCTTTCCTTTGGAGGGGAAGTTCCAACGTTCGTTGCGAGCTGCTGGTTGGGGTGGCATCTAGTAGCCAAGTTCACAGCTAGGTGTCGTTGACGGTGGTACCTGGTACCAACATTAGGAACTTCTGCTTAAAATTGACCGTCTGCAGTCCTTACCTGAATTACAGACTAATACAGCCATCCCTAAGTACACAGGGTTACATGACCGCGTTGTCGCAGCCCCTAAACTGAGCAACCAACCAAAATCTCTGCGGGAGATATAATTTTGCGTGAAGAAGTAACAGACCGTTACATGGTCACACATCAGTGTCGAAACCTTGCATAAGGACAGTGTGACCACAAGTATAAAAATGGACCCCAAATGACAAGAAGGTTACCGTTCCCATAAGACAATAAAATGTTTAAAATAAGCATAAAATGACGAAAAACAAAGTTAATTAATCTCCAATTATAAAATATCTTCTCGCAATAAATGAGGTCTGATCCTTCTACGAAAACCTGCATATTCTGCCTATTTTCGCCTATCCCCAAGTTTGTCCGGTGAAATCTACCTCCGCTTTCCGGCGTGCCGAGAGGACTTTTTTCAATCTAAATTGTATTTTACAAGTGTTTTCAACCTCAATTGCATTTCGTAAAGATTAACAATCTAAATTGCTTTTTAGTAAGTCTTTCAATACAGGGGATGGGACTTTTGTGAGTATTTTGAATTTCAATTGCATTTTGTAAGTATTTTCAACCTAAAATGCTTTTAGCAAGTATTTTCAATCTAAATTGCATTTTGTATGGTGGGCATTTTGCAAGTATTTTGATCTCTATTGCATTTTGTCGGTATTTTGAATCTAAATTACATTTTGTAAGTATTTTCAATCTAAATTGCATGTTGTGTGTATTGTCCATCCAAATGAGTAGTTTGAATCTACCATACATTTTGTAAGCATTTTCAATCTGAATTGCATTGTGTATTTTCAATTTCAATTGCATTTTGTATGTATTTTAAACCTCAATTGCATTTTGTGCATATTTTCAATCTCATTTGCATTTTGTAAGTATTTTAAATTTCATTTGCATTTTGTAAGTATTTCGATTCTACATTGCATTTTGTACGTATTTTGAACCTAACCTACATTTTGTGCATATTTTGCAATCTATTCCTTTTGTGAGTATTTTCATTCTAAATTCCCTTTTTTAAGTATTGCCGCTCTCCATTTTGTGAGTAGTTTCAATCTGAGTTCCTTTTTAAGTATTTTCCATCTCACTTAATCTTCGTTCTGGTTTCCATTTCATTGTTATTTTCGCAATCACCCAGACCATTAGAGGCCGATAACCTAGATGTTAGGCCCCTTAATACTACAATTATCATTATCTTTTCTGTCGACCTCCCTTGATCAACTCTTGTTTTCTTCCAACCCCAATGGTATTAGGGTATCCGAGGCCTAGACGGTCTTCCACTTTCCTGCCTTAATTGACCCTTGTCTCATCTTTCCTGGGACTTTAATTCCTCAAGGGATCAGGCCTCTCTTCTTTCTTTTTCATGGTATCTCCTGTCTTGTGCTCAAGGCCCTAAATGAGGCTGGGTATGTATCCCCACCACTTATGGTGCACCCTGGGTAGTACTGCATTCTCAAGGGCTCATAGGATGGTGAGTTCGAAAATTGGCGAAGCCGAGGGAATTCTGAGCTGAGTGTGTTTTTCCCGTTGACTTTGGGCCAGCTCTCTTTCTCTTTCCCTTTCCTGTGTGACTTCATGGCTCTACTTATTTTTGAGTCCCATAGTCCTCATTCTTCAAGGGTTGAGGGCATTTATTTTCATTTATTTATTTTTTCTTCTTCTATTAGACGACTTTAGTTAGTTGTAAGTTAGTAGTTAGACCATAGTCAGATTTAGTTGTGGCTATTCATTTCATCAACATATTTAACAATCACCGAAACCATTACGGTCCAATAACCTAGATGTGAAGCCCCTTTAAACAATTTTATTATCATCATTATGTTTCTAATATTCTTTCAAAAATCTGGGCAGTATTTGGGGTGTAACTGTTGATTCTGATATTATTTGTTAATTGTTCACTATGAGTTCTAAATAATGTCAACAAGGTGTCTGTATGTAAATAATATATAATTTGCCTAAACAGAGGTGTAGTGTAGTGACGAAATTCTTCCTAAATCACTCAGTACTCAGACCAACCTTGCAGTAATTGGAAATAATTGGTTTGAGGGTTTCATGATTGACAGCTGGGACAAAGGAGCAATGGTAGGGAGAGAAGTTCTAATGAAGAAGTTAGTTAGATGAAGCTGTTCTTATGAGCTGACACATGTGATGTGAATTGGGAAGGGGAGATCTGCTAGGAGGTTTCTAAACTCGTCTATAGAGGGTAAGTAAGGCAGATATTGACCTAGAAGGTGATAAGGTAATTGGATTTGGTATTAGAATTGCAAGGTGAGAGAAGTAGCATTACTAATTCCTAATAGGGGATCGTGGATGTGCCTCACACAGAGTCTTGCAGACTAGACTGGCCGCCGAATACAGTCTAATGAAAATGAATGTTTTTATTTTTTTATTTATTTGATAGAACTATTATTTTCTCAGCATGTTTGTTGGTTGGTTCCTTAGTTTAGGGGCTGCGACAACGTGGTCATGTAGCCCCGTGTACTTTGGATGTGTGTAGAATCTGTCTGATAACCGGTGTTAATTGTGATGGCTGTATTAGTGTGTGTATCTGGTTTTTTAATTCAAGTAAGGACTGCAACTTTGAATTTTTCAAATAGTTCCTACTTTTTATGCCACCGTCAATGACTGCTAGGCCTAGTTCAGAACTTAGCTACTAGACACCACCGCAGTCTCCTCTTGGCAACGAACGTAGGAACCTAAGAGTGTTGTTTACATTCTTAGCCTATACAATTTAGCTTCACACAGGTGTAATTAGTGGAAGGTTCTTTAACATGCCATAAATCTATGACCTGGGACCACCGGCACGGCACGTTTGTAAAAGCGTTCACGTACATAACTTATTCAGGAAGTATGAAGTGGGTATCAAGTTCGTGCAAATGGGTTTTGAACTTTTGGCATACCTTTTAACATTTTAGAATCATAATATTTAAGGACTAAAATTACGCAACTTACTATCTACTTCATGATTTTGACATTCTGAGGATCTATAACTTGATAGTGAATCTACTATATTTAAGTCCCCTCAAATACCAACTGACTCAGACAAAATTGAATCCAGCACCCTTGAGCCCAGTTACCAGATTTTGTTACATGACAAAGGGAATATCTTGTTATTTTTAATTCTCTTGTTTTATTATGAATAAGGTCATATATTTCTAATCTAGAATGTTTGTTTACACTAATAGAGCTTAGGTTTACTTTATAGTACAGTATAACCTGTCATATCCGGACTAATGTGGCGACCGGCCGAACCGGATATGGAAAAATCCGGATATCACAAGGGTATTTTTACAAATAGCTAGGTGACCAGAAATAATTCACGAGTTTGTTGTTGATTAATTTTAATGTTTTTAACGGTTTAGTATCATTTTGTTAACTGTATACTGTACATAGGCTAAGGAATAGAATTGCTTTAAACTAAATTAAAGTAATTAAATTATAATAATATGCTTTACAGTACATGTACTTACATAAATACGCTGTACATTCTGCTTCTACATAATTTTTTGAAAATGTTTGTCATGTTCTGTTGCTTCACGCACTTCACTTAGGCCTACTGTTTCTACATTAGTTTTTGAACAAGTTTGTGATTTTCTGTTGCTTCATGCACTGTACGCGCTTTTTGGATGCCATGTCCCTCAATCTTCTTAAAAGCATCACTTCAGTCACACTCGTTTCATCTTGATTTTCTACATAAGTGATTAAAGATTCTATGGTCTTGAATGCCTCAGAGTGACTCATTATAGGGGTGTTGTCCTCTTCTTCGGGTTCAAAGATTTTTTCCTCATCATTGCACACCATTTCTATAATGTCACTGTCTGTAATTTCCTTGACTTCGTCTTCATTTACTAACCAATTTATATGGCTTCCTCGTTGTTGATTTTTTCACAACCAGGCAGGCATTGCACAAGCTCAGCAATCTGACGATTTTCTTCATTGCAGGCATAAGTTTCATTGACGTCTTCTGTTTTCTCCCCCGTCCATTTATCAGTAGCTTTGTGATCTAAGAGCTTCCTCCATGACCTTACCAGCGTCAACGGTTTTATTTCATCCCATGCCTGGGATACCCACATTATCACGTCTAACATGTCCACCTTCTTTAACGTCTCGGTAACACTTTCTTTTTCGTCCAATCCAGCAATCAACACAGAAAGTAACCTATGGCGATAGGTTCGCTTTAGTGACTCAAGCACGCCTTGATCCATAGGTTGACAAAGTGATGTCACGTTTGGTGGTAAGAACACACCCTTTATATCTCCATCTTTAAGTTCGTCTTCACTTGGGTGTGAGGGTGCATTGTCAAGTAGGAGCACTGCTTTTCTTGGCAAGTTATTTTTCAACAAATGTTTTTCCACTTGTGGCACAAACTGCTTGTGAAACCAATCACTAAATATTTCGCAGTTCATCCATGCGCTGCGCTGGTTTCTGTACCAAACTGGTAGGCCAGACAAGTCTTTAAAGTTCTTGAAAGCCCTTGGCTTTTTGGATTTTCCAATGAATCCTAATGGAAGCTTGTGATCTCCTGTAGCGTTGCTGCAGGCTAAAATGGTGACCCTCTCCTTTTTCTTCTTATACCCCGGTGCACTGTCTTCTTTCTTGGAAGCCAAAGTGTAGGTGGGAAGCATTTTATAGTTGAGCCCAGTCTCGTCGCAATTATAGAGCTGCTCTCCAGTAATCCCATGTTGATCAATTAGACTGTGTAAAAATATTTAAAATTTTTCAACGTCTTCTAGGTTAGCCGATAGCTTTTCACCACTGATCTGTAGTTTCCGCACACCATGACGATTTTTCCAGCTTTCCAACCACCGCTCACTTGCTTTAAACTGTTCATCCCCTCCAATTTCCTTATTAAAGTGTAGTGCCTTTTCTTTTAGTAAAGGACCTGAGATAGGTAACCCTTGCTCTCTTCTTTGGGTAAACCAAAGAAACCATGCCTCATTAACTTGGTTGTTAGCTGCCTTTTTCATCATTTTAAGTTTTTTAACACCACTTGTTGACGCTTGTGACGAGCACCACTTTTCAATATCACTCCGAGCCTTTTTCCAGTCACTCACAGTGCTTGTTCCTACTCCCATATCCGCGGCAATCTTCTTGGCTGTTTCACCAGCATCTAACCGTTGTAGAGCACGGAACTTTTCTTCCATCGTAACAACAGTTTTTTTTTTCCTTTTTTCGGACATTTTAGCCAAAAAAAACAAGGTTAAAAGATAACAATAATGATAACTGTAAACAATAACAGTAACAACAGAAACACAGTCGCAAAACAAACTGTCGCTTCAAGACTCACGCACAGACTGAAGGGTAGAAGGAGAGGCAGCCTCGTGTTGACGTTGGTGGCAGGCAGGCAGAAGCCGTGAATGGAATATCGCTTATTCACACAAAGAGATGAGTTTCCGGGAAGATGTCGTTGACCGAGTCAGGCCACAACCCCTCGCGGTCAAGCATGCACACAGCCTTCCAGCGCTGCAACTTTCACTCGTCCTCCCTGGCTAGCACACTAATGTATCCTCGCTCTCAACTACGACTTAAAAATTCATTCGGTGATGTGTCCGGATATGGGAGGGTTCGGATATCACAGGTCCGGATGTGACAGGTTGTACTGTATATGCTGACAATTTGTGAAACTTCTCCCCAACACAATTTAGGACAGTACTAATCACGTTCACTAATAGTCTACAGATATCACAATAATAGGTAATCAGACAAATTTTACACACACCCAAGTACACAGGGCTAAATGGCCCTTCAAATGAAACTAGTTACGTTCGATACGGCCCGGCGCGTGTGATCGGTATGGTTTTTGTAGATTTTTATCCGGCATCGACGGTGTTTTCTGTACGGTATCGCCTTTTGCGATCTAATTCCCTCTTGAACTAGCGTAACATGCTGATACCTGAAGATTTTTTTCAACGTTTTAAATTTTTATCATTTCAAATGATCTTGTCGACTTCATCGTTATGCTTTGGTCTACCGTTATGCGTTACGGTTACGACGTGTATGACGTCATCATGTTGTTCAGTGCATATGCACCGAGTCTGAGTTTACTCCTGGGGTCTGGCGTTATGCGATACGGAGACGGCGAGTACGTGACGTCATGCAGCAGAGTGCACCTCCCGCTCTCCGTTTCCCGCGCGGGAAGCCTATGTTAAAGGGTAATGGAGTATGTTGAGTCTGAGTTTACTCCTGGGGTCTGGCGTTATGCGATACGGAGACGGCGAGTGCGTGACGTCATGCAGCAGAGTGCACTTCCCGCTCTCCGTACCCCGCGCGGGAACCTCCTGAGCCTTTCTAACTTGTGTAACATTTGTAGCATGCGTCATTTGAAATTATATAAAGTCAGACTGACTGTATCTTTTTATCAAGGATTTGTAGAAAACCTGGTCATTTATTCTCCGAAAAGAAATTTCGCCTGGATAACAAAAAGAGGACATGCCCGGAGGGTGGAAAGGACGTGTGGTAACCCAGGCACAGTGGAGAGTCTTCCTGACTGCCACTCAGCTGTCTGAGAGCTACTTGGCCACTGTGCCGAGAATCTCGGAGACTTTTGACGAATGAAGTCTACTGCAAATAAATCAACGAATCTCCGTGTTTATAAAGTAGTTTCCTAATATTCAAATACGACGCTAAATATGATTCAGTAATATTGTTGTTTTATGTTTTCGAAGTGAAATGCTATGTCCTGTGGTTCGGATTCCACGTAAAAAGGAGGTCCCGTGGCTCATAATCACAAGATTCACGGTCACGTAAAACTACAATCTTCCTTTGTTGTTTTATGGGGCCTAACATCTAGTTTATCGGCCCTAAAACGCTGAAACCTTATTATAAAAATAATCCAATCAGATATTGTGAAGTAGGCTATATTACTGTGCCACCTTAAATATGTAGGCCAGTAAGTTATTGTCACAGAAATAGAACGTATTGGCAACAGAATAATACGCTGAACGTATTTCGATTGGCTGGCAGTTTTGCGGGGGACAGCTGGGGGGGGGGGAGACAACTTGTGTGGTGCTGAAATTGTGTTTTGTACAGTTTGAATTTGGTCTCGGGCCGTCCCTGGCCTGCGTATACCGTAAATGAAGCAGTATGAGAAGATTGTAAAATCTGTTTAGATCTCTCGTGTGATAGTGTCGTCCAGATGGCCTATCATGACGGTCTTTTGACGCTGCAATCATTCCCCCAGAGAGCGCCATTGAAGCGTCCCCACGCCCAAGCCGAACTCTCTCCCCTCCACTTCGCCGTCTCGGTGTGATGTGATGATCACTTACCGCACACGTCACCACGCGTCTACTCCTTTGCGGCATCCAGAAAGTTCAGTGGATGGCCAACTTATAACGATTTCACAAGAGTATTGCAAATTTTGTTGTTCTTGTTGTTGATTCATTTTAGGGCCTTCGGACATCTTGGTCATCAGCCCCTTGTTCGTAGTTGGGTGTGTGTTGAATTTGCTGATAACCTATATTTATGCGTTGACTGTAGTAGTGTATGGGTAGTTTATTGACTGAGGAATAACCCACCCACCAAGGGAAGATGATTAAGAGAAGGAAGTAGATTTGGGATTGGAGAAAAAGGATAGAAAAATAGAAGGAGAGTCCCACAAAATTAATGAGTTCAACTTTAAATACCTTTAGAGGCAGTTGCCACTGAAAATTAACTTTTTGATACCTAAAGTAGGTACGAGCTTGGTCGAGGCTAACAGGAACCGCAGCTAGGACTTGGGCGGTTTGCAAGAGAGAGGCTTTAGTATATTTCCTCCCAAGCATGTATAAAAGTACTATGGGGAAGGGTGATGGTCTGGCAAGGCTGAGAGCAAACGATTTATGGTATGTCTTCTCAAAGAAATTAGTTTTTGTGAAATGATTCGAAGAATGCCAATAATTCAAATCAAGTTCGGAATTTCCAATTTTCGAAATTATAGAGTTTCTAGAAAAAGAGACCCAGTGCTTCCAGGAAGGATAGTGACGAAAAATTATAACTTGGAAAGTAATCTTTGTAAGTGAACCAATGGTTGCCTTTGGAAATGGCTAAGCCTTTACTCAGCGAAAGGCCGGCTAAAAGCTTAGACAAAAAAGAAACACTTATCTTTAGGAAAATTGACCATAAGTTTTCGGAGAAAATCTCCACAAGCAGGTAGCTGGCTTAGCGAGCTTTACTTGCCTTACTGGCCAATTAGAATTAGCTATTAAAGCTAACAGAGGCTTTGAAAAGGTTGCTACTAAGAGTTCTTGCTCAAATGCAACAAGTGGTAAAATCCCTATCAATAGATTAAAGGGCATCGAGTAGGGAGAGCCAAGGAGGACGGGACCTTGTTTAAACTTTGTATTAGAAAAATGAAAAAGAGAAAAAGAACGCTTAATTTATTTAACAATTCAGAAGAAATTAATATTTTTAACAAATAAATATTTTCCAATCTTATTAACAATTTGAGGTCGCAGACCTCCGACAACATTCAGAAATTGCTCCAGGCAAATAACAATTCTTAAGGTTTTAAACCTGGTATTAAAATCTTTTTGAGATTTGAAAAAGGACCAAATGAAATGATTAAAGTTTAAACATTTACAAGAGTACAAGGAGTGTACTATAAGAAATTTCTGAAAGAATATTCTAGAGAGAATAACAACTTTAAAGCTAACTATAAGGAAAACATAAAGCATAAAATAGAAGTTCCTACAACTTCTTATATTTAAACAGGATTACTTTATGAGAATTATACAAAGGAGGGCAGGTCACTTACTGTGAAACCTAAATAAGTAATCAAAAGGAAGGTTCTAGACTTCCCAAGTTTGAGCAGGAATCACTGGCCAAATGGGACAGTTTCCATTTCGTGAAACCTGAACATGACTCACTCAAGAGTTTAAAGAATTGTTTTCCCTGATTATAGGAAAGGAACAATGTGAATTTGAAACTTGTATCACACAAGCAATTATGCAGAATTTAATTAATGTTAAACTAGCAAAGTTGGAAGGGCACTTCGTGAGTGACACCTTATAGGAAAGTTACAATTTTATTAATAGGGGTGGTTAGTAGAAGGTTGAGGAAAGATCATTGGGATATAGGATCAATGTTCATGGCCGTATTCAAATATAAACGAACGATCGCGACGCGGTAGAAAGTTGAACAAGCACTGATATCACTGTAGTCTATAAAGATGGATGCAAAGTTCACTATAGAAACACTAAAGTTTTTGGCAGAGAAAGTTATTTCAATTTGAACAAAATGACTGGTTGCACTAAATGAACGAAAGTCTATTGCTTGAGAAAATGGTGGATTACAGTTAAATGCGCCATAGAACATTCCAGCGGTTCCAGCGGTGGAAGAAAGTTAGCTATTAAGCTTTTAATTCAGAAACGAAATTCTTCAATTTTAAATAGCATTCTCACAAGTGAGTGAAGATTTCAAAACGGCAGGACTTGTAGATGAAATACAGAATCTAGAAGGTTCCAGAACGACCTTAGTAGAAAAAATGGGGTTGAGAAAATCCAACGGAGGAACTAACTTGTTGAGTTATAGACAGCGGGTATTAGATAATATCCCACGTAGTGAGAGGATTTCTCATTTGAATAGCCTAAGAAAAGCTCTTTTTTAATAAGGTTGGCTTATACAACCAAAGGCTCAACATGGCAAATCCCACGAAGAATGATTTTTGCCCCAAAATAAGCAATCGCACACTGTCTATAAAACATATTTAAAAGCACGTGAAAGTTAAAACCATGAAGATGAGGTTAAAACTTTAAGATGGTACTTATCTTGATTTCATGTAGAAGATGAAGTTCCCTTTGACGATAACTACTTTGCCAACATGGCGTAGAAGAGAGTTTGCCTCTTGGGTTGAGGAGACTAGCTCGAGAGGAGCTTTGACTGACCGAGTCAACTGCCGATTGCAAAGTGAGACCTGCTCAACGGAGCACGGAGGGACCAAGGAAGGGGAAAAGAGTGGGGGGAGGAGACAAAAGGAGAACATATAAGCATTGCCAATGTTATAACAAAAAAATAATCTTCTCTTGCTGAGCTGGTCTTCAAAGAGTTGATAACAGATGATACTAGCGCAGCATGGTGAGTAAAGAGGTAGACGTAGTCCTCTTGCTCAAGGAGAAAATAGCTGGCGATGGTAACAGGATCTGGTGGCCAAATGGATAAGTAAGTCCTCTAGCACCAGGAAGAATTGAGGAGCTTCAGAGATTCGCTGCGAGATGACGCTAGGTGGGTCACAGAAGTTATATATCTGAAACAGACTTATGAAGACATAAGAGATTTGCCCATCAAGGAGAAAACAAAAGATCACTGTTGGTGTTTGACAAAGAGAAAGGAAGAAATGAACATGCAAGAAGCAATAAAATTTATATCTCAGGTACCGTGTATTCAAAGAATACACCAGTGTATGTAGCTCTATTAGGGACAGGGACGGGGTAGGTGCCCCGTGACTTGAAATAAGGTACTATCCCGGCATTTGGCTGGAGGGAGTGTGAAAAAAACAGAGAAAAGCCACATTCAGGGTAGCTGCTGTCAGCGCCGGGATTCGAACCTCTGATCTCCATACTTGCTGTAGCTTCACGCACGATTGTGGTGCACTATCGTATTTAACGAGCACGGCTACGCCGCGGAATCTATTGCATATTTCGTATGTTCTACTAAGTGGGGGACAGCGAATGTATATTTGGAATGCCGATTGGAACCCATGCAAGAACTGAATCTTATATAGGCTATAAGCATAATGCCGTATTTTAACTCGTGTTTTCTCCAGTCTATACCAATCCCGATTTTCAACTCCCCTAGGGAGTTGCTTACCCTTTCTTCCAACTCCTTGCCCATGTTCAATAATCTTCATTCTTCTAATCTTTCCTCAGGTGATAAAGTAGGCGTTGCACAAGGGCATCTGGCCGTAAAATTCATTTGTCTGAAAGATCCATCGCACTTCCTCCCCAATCCCATAGGAGAGAGGAAAAGAGGAAGGGGTAAAACGAATGATTGCATACATTATTAGTGGTGTATGGGGGAGTAGGCTAATGGTGTAGTTGCTCTGATTCTTGACGTGGATGGCCGAAGTTTGAATCCTGGTAACTGCAAGAAGGAATGTCAACTGTCGCTTGAGGAAGGGCATCCAGGTCAAAACCAATATGAGCATGACTAACTCCAGCTCCCCTAAATAATTCGGGGAATCTCAAAATAATTACGTGCCATTTTAGCTAAGCGCATTACCGCGTCAGGCTTTGAGAATGCTTAACTCATGGTTGGCCACCATCCTTGTATGGTTGTCCATGGATTTCCTATTTTCAACACTATAGGTAAATACTGGGATAATAACTTTTACTAGAACTGAGCGGCCTTCTTACACCCCTTCTCCAATTTCATTCACTTTCATTCATTTAATCTCTCATAACTTTTCTGATGAATTTGGTATCACTCATTTAATCTCTCATAACTTTTCTGATGAGTTTGGTATCAGGAAGGGCATCTGATAACAAATACCACTCGTTAGGTAGATTCCCCTCCCATTTCATTCCCATCTTGTAGCCTATAATGAAAACTAGGATTGCAAAGTCCGCAAACTGATTTATTAAATTTCCTCAACGCAATGTTGAACTGTTATTTTGTCTGCAATACTTATGTTAAATATGCTGGGAAAAGTATTTGTTTCTGGTCCAGGTGTGTTAATTAATGATATCCTTGTTCCTTAATTTTTGATGCTGCAGTCCGTTTCAATGAGGATGGTAGAGGCTCATCATTAGTGATAATATAATAAGCACTAAGATTTGCAAAATATTCCCGCGGGAATGAAATATTAATAATCGTGTGTTCTCAGCTATCTAGTGTAGATATTGGAGCGATTGTGGCGATCTATTCTCCAATTACAAAATTCTGCTTGTACTACCACTTGGCAGCAAAACCGAAACTCTATTGGGTGACCTGTAGCGAGATTTAATTAAGTTTGTCTTGTGAACACCAAGTGTGATACGAGAGTTCTTTTACGAGCAGTCATCATACTAATTGGAAAGCCTTATTATTTTCCAACTCAAAATCGGACTTCCTCGGCCGGGAATCAAATCCGCGATTAGAAGGCGGACAGTAGACCACTGAAGAAGTTTCCGTGGCAACGTAAAATTATATAATGCTTCTCAACCAAATGTCATAACTTTAGTGTATGTGCAGGGCGGTTATAATTAAACGTGCGTTACTTGAGCCCGTGTACACGACAAACTATTCCCCGTATGGGTACCCCATTTGATAGGAACTATGTTCAGATAGTGCGCTGCAGGATATACGTTAATAGTGGTAGTGGCAGAGGCATGAAGTGCCGTTTGGCGTAGGGTGGACACACCAGTATCAGTGTTTATTACAGGTCCAGACAGTCAACATGGCTCTGGACAAGGTGAGCAGCGTGACCGGCACACGTTAATGTGATCTGCTTCGGCAACATGTGATCCCTGCTCTACGGGCGAGAGGTGCTTTGGATTCCACTGTTTGGAAGCACTATGGAGCTCCACCACACATTACTCGTGCGGTCACGTGATTACTCCGTAACACTTTGGCGAACATCGCATCATCGGCCGATCGTTCCCCACCGCGTGGCCACCAAGATATCCAGATTTGAACCCATGTGATTTCTGGCTGTGGGGGTTACCTTAAGGACAGGGTGTATCAACGGGACACTGACACATGTTGGTGTTTGAAAGTGAGGATCGCGAGGGAGGTAGACAACATCCCGCCTGAGATGTTGCGGGCAGTGGTGGAGCACTCGCTAGTGCGGTTCCAGGCTGTCGTGGATGCAGTTGGTCGACACATTGAGCATCGTTTGAAACCTGGACAGTCAACATGATACGCCATTAACACCTGTTACCCGCTCATGTGGAAATGTCCTGCCAAAGGTTTCTACACCGTTCCATTGTCCTATGATCACCCGTTTGTCCGAGGAGCCCTCGCAAGTAGCACAAGTTTAATTATAACTACCCTCTTTATTTTAAATGTTAAAATTTTATAATTTGAAGAAAGACTTGAAAGCCGTAATTTTTGTTTACAGTCGCTCAGGCTCGCGGTAACTTTCTTCCTTTCTTTCTTTCTTTCTTTCTTTCTAGTCCTCGAGCTCAGAGCCAAAACTCAAAGGAATGAGTAATTAGTGTATGTGACCCTACCCATATAAACAAGGGCAAAAATTAAACATATTTCTCCTGTATACAACTCGTGTAGACCTTTCAGATGACGCGTAATGTATTAATTGTGTGTGCAAATTAATTGATACACCCCGTCCCGTGCCTCCCAAGATTTTCCCCCCTATTTTCATTTATGAAATATAGGCTGATGAAATCACATTTTGTCCGTGTGTGTGCGTGTCTCTCTCCCTGAAAGTATTTAAATGGCTGGAGCGATTTCAATGAAACTTGGTAAGGACTCACTACCACCTCGTCCGTGCTTTAAGCATTATCAATCCAAAATGGCGTCCACACGAAATATTTTACGAGCATTCAGTATCTCCGAAACTATTACTACTATGACCCTAAAATTGTATATGGTCATCAAGGGTACTATAGTAAGTTCACCTATGTTACTTTCAAAAACCTGGTATCGACAAAACCAACATGATGACCCTGTTACGTTCAAATATTAAAATGGAGTTTTCATTCGATTTTAATCACCCGACTGCAATGAAACCTGGCATGATAAATATTCTGTAAGGCTTAATACACTGGCATCTAATTGTATTGAGAAATCAACTAGACAAAAAAAGTCAACCCCTGGCACTATACAGCCCATGACGGGCTAAGGCCGACCAAGCGACCGCTGCCCAGCCATTCGGCCTGCAGATATTGGGGTGACGCGTGATCAGCGCGTCGGGTCCCCTCGGCCGTTAATCTTGGTTTTCGTGATCGGGGCGCTGTCTCAGTCAGACAGCTACTCAATTGTCCTCACGAGGCTGAGTGCACCCCGTTCCAACCCTCACGCCAGTTTTAAAATCCCTGACGGAGCCGGGGATCGAACCCGGGGCCTCCGGGTGAGAGGCAGGCGCGCTACCCCAACACCACGGTTAGTCTATCAACTAGACGGATGATCGAAATTTGAAAAATATGTTTCTATTTCTTGTGTGTTTGGCTGGTATTAGCCTACATTATGGAAGAAATTTGTCAATGAAATGTTATAACTGTATTTTCTTCTTTGTTTCACCCAACTTTGGGGTACATGAAATCAATCACTTTTTATTGTTTTGAGCTTTCCTTTTGGGCCAGTATTGCCTCATCCTTTGAGATCTAGCTTCCCTTTCTTCGGCAGAGATGTGGTTCGTACGCTTTTGTTTGAGTTTCACTTGGAACCGTTGTTTCTTATCCTTGGTGACGGTTTTGGCTGTTTTGTCCATGAACATGGTGTCTGTAATTTTGAGTTCCACGAGGTCTTTCTCGGTATCCTTAAACCAAAGAGGTTTTGTTTTTTATTACGAAAGTGGTCGAAAATATTTTTGGTTAGTCTATTTGAATTCATTCGGACGATGTGCCCATAAAAATCAATTCTCCGTTTTCTTGTGTCCGAGAGTTTTTCAGTCTTTTGGAAAAGAGTTTCGTTCCTGACATGGATTAATTTGTTGTTATGAAATTTGGGGCCTAAGATTATGCGTATTATCTTTCTTTCCTTGACCTCCAGCCTTTCAAGCGCGATTGAAAACTCTTTTGAGTTCATTATCTTTTCAGGAATGTATTTCCTATGTTTTAGTCTGTTAGAGCGAATTTTCCTATTGGGGACGATTCTGAGTATTATTTTAGAAATATAGTGATCAGAATTTAACTTAGCACCCCTGAGTACTTGTTTTTGTACTTCTTTTCTTTCCCTACTTGGGCATATGTATGACATGATTTTTTTTCCGGATTTTTTTTATAACATCATTTAATTGGTCCCAAAAGATTTCCACCTTTTCTTTGTTCTTTTTATTGTCTTCGTTTATGGGGGAATGTGCATTTACAATGGAATATATTATATTAGCAGATTTAAAAGTAAGAGTTGAAAGTCTTTCAGATTATAATTCAAAGCTAATAATAGAATCCAAAATGTTTTTGGCCATTATGAAGCCAGTTCCAAGGTGTGGTGTGTTCTTCATTGTTCTTTTGCCTACTTTTCCTTCGTAAATTCTGAATCCTTCAGAATCAAAACAGTTTTCATCCTAGAATCTTGTTTCTTGGAGAGCTGTTATATTAACATTGTGGCTTTTGAGGGTGTCAGTAAGATGTTTTCATTGTCCTGTTTGTAAAAGAGAATTAACAGTGAATGTAGCCATGTAAATTGTCTTCTATACTTCATCTTGTTTGCGGTTCCAAGACGCTCCGACTCGTCTCTGTGTAATGCTGCAGACTCCCCAGAATCCGAATGTCTGCTTGTGCACTCCTGTGCACCTGAGGTACTTACATCACACTTCACAATCTTCGATGATTGATAATTTCTTGGAGGTGACTTCTAGAGCCACGAATTTACAACCAAGGTTGTGAGCCCTGTAGGTTATTCTCAGCCGCCCCTAACCTGGGAAACAGACGCTGACCAATGGCCGCCCAATCTGGGAACAAACGCTTTTGGATTTGGAATTTTGTGTACGTGGTGAGACCACCAGGCTCTTCCGCTCCATCCACCGTTGGGAATCCAAGATTCCTCTTCCGCTATCAGGACCGTTGACCAAGTTTTTCCTAGTAACCCTAGGCAGGGACCCTCACAGGGTGTTACCATCCGGAGCCAGATGGACCCAGGTTTTTTAACGAGGTGTTACTCCTCCCCTCCTCTTTCCTCATCGCTTGCGAGATGAGGCCCCCGGCTTGGGATCGGCAATGGCGGAGTTAACTGTATTTTATAAAACTGAACTTTTATAAAAATTAGACAGCAATCATCATCAGCAAAATGGATGAAAGACAGTTCCTTATTCTCTTAACTGTAATACGGTAGTTAAAATTCTGTAGCGGAAATACCGGTATATACAAGAAACGGAAAGATAAAATAAACGTCTATGGGCTAATCCATAGGTCGCTCATGTGACAAGAAATATATTTATACGAGTAAAAACTTTGTGAAAGCTGCAGTACAATGACTTGGAAAAACTACAATAATATTTCATTATTAACAATTATGATCAAATTAATGTATGATTACGTTCCAAGCAAGCACTTCTCGAGCAAAGAAAATCGAAACATACTTTTACTTGCCACCCCCCTAGTGACACTTTTGTTAACTGGATTACGGTGGGTTGAAGCACAACACAGATTGTTCCTTTAAAGAAATAATTAACTTTATTGCGGCCAGAAAGATACACTACTCATCAGCAAATACAAGCAATTAGAACCTTACTCCAGTTTCCTCAAGTATCTTCCTTATGGAGAGCTCTTGCCCCCTTTCACTTGTCAACAAACCACAGAAGTTAATCCGTCCTAATGAGTCCGGTGGCCTTGACAGAAACTACCTGCACCTCTCCCTTATGTACACAAACTACAGTTACTTACGATAACCTGCTACACGCTGCTTCGCTGCCCACGAGCTGGGAAACAATGTCACTGGATTTCGTAACTCGCACGGCAATTCGCCACAATACCTCTGTCGCTCAGTGAAATCACACTCGCTCAAAACACAGGCAGTCCCCTGTATGCTTCTCACTCCCTCGCTGTCAAGAGAATCGGCTTCACTAGGGGTTTCGCAAGTCACCACACTTCTGTCGCTCAGGATAAACGCTCGCATTAGCTCGTAAAACACCCACACTCACTGCTTGACAGGTCGCTCTTATATAGCAGGCCTGTGACTCAATAAATGCTTCTATACCCATCTAGGGTTCACTGCTTCTCGAGGTTTCCATCGCTGGCTGGGTCATGAATATTCTGGACCATCCCTTTGTCCTAGTAGTCCTGTTGCATAAGGCGCACGCAATACACTGAGGCAGAGCACAGCCCAGCCCTGGGGCAGTTGTGACTCATGCGGCGAGCTATAAAACAAACTCACGGCCGTAACAATACGAAGTAAAAAAGTACGCATAAGGTGGGATTCGAAACCTGGTCCTCTCGAACTTGAGTCGAGAGCACTACTCATTCCGACGATTAAATATGCTACTTCCTTGCTGCGTTTGGTGACATGTATTACCTACCGGTAAAGACAAAGTGCTTATTTACACTAGTTTGTAATACCGTAAGTGAAATTGATGAATTATAATACATATATTATAGCATAATATACACTACAATTCACGTCTTTTTTAGCCTATTTAATTCCTCTTTATGTCCTGAAATGTGCGTCCTTTATGTACAGCGCTTATAGCCTCGGCTATTTTTACGTACACTTTCTGTCTTTTATTTATGTTTTTACATACGGTATTTTATATTATGGAACATTTCATGCATTTCACACTCGGATATGAGCATCTTACTTGTGGTAATATTCCGGCTGTTATTATCCGCCATTTAGGTTTGAATCTTTCATCACATATACCATTTTATAAAACCACCTTTTATAAAAGATTTCCCCATTACACTGTCATATCTTTTATCAAAGATATTTGATAGTGTAATACCGGCCGTAATCAAGCTATCGCAGTGAACGTTTGAACTGTATAATAAACCTCCGTAATAATCTTCATATAGCCTACTGGTACATAACGCTTCGGCCTACATATAAAAACAATCCCGGAATCTCTACTTAGTATAAAACAAAGTCCCCGATTCTTGGATGTTGTGGGTAAACTCGAGAACCACTGGATGGATTTTGATGCGGTTTTCACCATTCTGTAAAGGATATCTCGAGGATGATATCTGTAGAAAATTATTTATTTATGATCAAAGGAAGCCGAGCAGTAACGATGTCAGTGTAAAAGTCGAAAAAAGAACCTGGCGTCCGAGTGCTTTGTAAGCTTACGCTGGGCAAACCGTTTAAAATATCTATATACTATGAGTGTAAGAATTGTTCAGCATGAAAAGTGCTACAAAAAGGCCCGGGAGAGCATATCTCTTATCTTCAATACATCGCCTACTGTAAGTGTTTTTATGTTTTCATTTCTTCCAACAATCTCCATTCAGTTACTGAGGCGACATTTTACAAGCTAGCTAGGGGCGAGTCTATCCCCCCAGTTACAGCTTAGCTAGCGGACGAGCTTATTGCCCCAGATACAGCCAGCAGCAAACTGTCGAGTCGTGTTGAGTTAAAAACTTTAGAGAAGAGTGGTTGTGTTTGGAGTTTCCCTGGAAGTGCAAGTCGGCTTTTCTTCATTTCGCCTGCAAACTTTTCGTTCCGAAAAATTCACAGTCGAGTTAAGATTGGACGGAAGGGGAATTTGTGTTTCATGCACCTCGCCAGCCATTCTTAAATTACATCTGACAAGAATTTGTTGCACATGCATCTCCATGATAATGTAATTAATAGTCCAGTCAGTGATTTTAACCCATCATGCCGAGACGTAAAACGGATATTGGTCGTTGTCCATTGGCATTGGAAAAAGAAAAGCGCTTATCTCGTAATGCATTCATAACTGTTCCCGGGCGAAGCCGGGTCGGATTGCTAGTATAAAATAAACAGACAATATATACGTGATAACACTGTATATGCCTTTATAGATAGGGAGACATGGTTATCAATGCAATAGCCCAATACTTAATCGTACTGTAGCGTGTATGTTCAATAAAAACACAACACAAAAAGTTATTTATGATCATTTGACGTGACTAAATAAAATATGTAATATGGAAAGTACGTCATCTTCCAGCTACATTACCCATAATCCACTGATCTACCATGGTAGTCAGCACACAATAACAATAATTAAGTTCACATGTTTTTTTTTTTTTTTTTTTTTTTTTTTTTTTTTTTTTTTTCAGGTAGTCTTATATTTCCCTCTTAATATAATTGTCCATAAATACGTGTTGACCGATTGAACAGTTATCAATTACCTGCATACAATCCAGTCAAATAACATTCAAATTTGGGGCAGTTAGCGGGTATTAATACAATGATAATATACAGTAAATGTGATTCTTCTTGTTATTTTCTTATTGGTAAGGCTTTACACTCTTGAATATTTTCCCCCATCGGGGTATAGGACCTTTGAGAACATTTAAGGCGTAGTAAGTTGGTTTGTGGTGTAATTTAAGAATTTTTAGGTATTCTTCGTGGCCGTGAAAAATGTCATAAAATTTGTGTCTAATGAGCACGATGATGACCCGGTTTGACTAAAAGTCTCGTACGCGTAGATGTATCCTGCCCCCTCCTCTCTCTCTCTCTCTCTCTCTCTCTCTCTGTCTCTCTCTCTCTCTGATATTTCAGGAAATGAGTCTGCTTGAGATCCACCTAAGATGCGAAATTGATCATGTATCAAAAATATTGTCTAGTAGGTGCATAAATTATGAACGCATTTTAGTGCTTAGAGAAGAAATTTATGAAATATTCGTGGGGAGAAGGTAGCAGCAATCAAAACATTTCACAACGATAGGCATTTCAAGTATTTGGTCTTTTTTTTTAAATACCCTTCGATAGCCTAGGCGTACCAGGCGATTGCTGCTCTGCCACTTGGTCTACAGATTGCATGGTCAGCACAACGTGTCCCCTCGACAGTTGGCTTTCTTGACCAGGCTTGCTGTTTCTCGGATCAAATAGCTACTCAGTGGTCCTCACGATGCTGAGTGCACCCCTTTCCAGCCCTCACGTCTGATATAAAATCTCTGACAGAGTCGATATTTGAACCTGGGACGTCTTAGGGAAGCCAGCGCGCTGCCCAATCACTACGGGGCCAGCATTTGGTCTCTTATAGAAAATACTATCGACATATACCGGTAGGTACACTTATCAAAAAGTTATGCATCACCAGCCAAAGATACACATGTAACCGCCCCATCGACATTTTATTGAAAAGGGGCATGCTTGTGATAGCTGGGGCTATCCGCCGGTTTGTTGACATGTTTAGACAGTTCAAAGGACGAGGTGTTTTGAATCACGTCAACGTAGTTCGAGAGGGAATGTGTTGATGGCATACACAAGTGATGCAAACCTTTTTTTGATGTGTGCACTTTCGGAACATGCCCACTACTATAGCTTACATGGCTGAAGCATCCGACCAGAGAAATGTGAGTTTGAGGGTTCCTAGGTTTGACCCTGGTTCTGTCGGTGGTTATTGTGAGTAGCTGCATATGTTCTCTCCGGTGAGAATTTCAAGAAAGGAACTCTGCTTGTATGTTTACCATCCTTAAAGCAAACTAGAGGACCACAGATGGCCATTGGAAATTTTATGTGATGATCAATGCTTGTAGAAAAGTGAACTGTGCCTTTCATAGAATTGTATTATTATTATTATTATTATTATTGTTACGACATTTATTTCACCACATAAGTGGGACAAATCAACATAAGGCTTGTTTGAGAAACGAGCGTACTATGGAACAGGTCTCCAAGATGACGGCATGATGATATGTAGACCAGGATGTATTCCCAATATTTCTAGATTGCGAGACAATGATTTAGGGATGATGCCTGTAGAAGAGATGACTATGGGCAGAACCAATACACTTCCCAGTCTCCACATTTGCCGTATTTCCTCAGCCAAGGGCAGATACTTGGGTCTTCTCACAGTGGGTTTGTTGCGGATTATGGGAATTAGACACTAAGATATCAATGAGAAAGGTTCTCTTCCGCACTTTGTCCACAAGAACGATATCTGGCCTGTTTGCCTGTTTGATTTTATCAGTAACAAGCTGTATCCGGCATGCGTTGCAATGACAATCAAAGAAAGTGTTGGCGTTGTAATTTTGTTTCTTGAAGTGCTTTAGGATACCACACATAAGTGCGTTGAAACTATCGTAAAATGGTTTAACTAATTTAGACATATTCGTGGGAGCGTGCACAACAACTCGCCAATGTTTCATCGCATTCCGATGAATGGCATATGAACGCATACGGAATTTTGTTTAAACGATTCGCGTGCCATCACTCATTTGTTGAATCTACTCGTACGCTACCTATTGTAAAATGGATTATTAAGTCTGAAACCTTCCCTGGAGTGTACTCAACGATTCACCAAAGTTTCATTACAATCGGATGAATGGTATATGAACGCATACGGGACTTTGTGAAACGATTTGCGTGCCGTAGCTCATTTATTGAATCTACTCGTGCGCTACCTATTGTAAAGTGGATTTACTAAGCCAGAAACCTTCCCTGAAGTGTGCATATTATCTCACCCAAGTTCCATCGCTATCGGGCGAATGGTATATGAACGCATACGAGTCTTACTTGAATCGCTTCGCGCGTCGTCGCTCATTTGTTGAATCTACTCGTGCGCTACATATTGTAAAGTGGATTTACTAACGTAAGCCAGAAACCTTCCCTGAAGTGTACACAACATGTCAGCCAAGTTTCATTGCAATGCGATGAATGGTATATGAACGCATGTGGTACTTGTTGAAACGAATCGCACACCATTTTATTGAAGCTACTCGCGCGCTATCTATCTATTGTAAATTGGAATTACCATGCCTATTACTTTCCCGGTTGTGTGCACTACAACTCGCCAAAATTTGATCGCAATCGGATGAATGGTTTATTTACGCATTAAAGACTAACAGACAAACATTCTTTTTATATACTATCAGTAATTGGATGAACCCGGCATGCGTTGCAATGCCAATCAAAGAACGTGTTGGCGTTCTAACTTGGTTGAAGTAGCCTACTTTCGGATACACAATATATATAATTTTGTTTTCGTTAACTGCCTCTAAACTTTATTAAAATGGATTTACTAATTCAGAAACATACGTGGCAGCGTGCACAATAACTCGCCAAAGTTTCATCGCAATCGGATGTATGGTATATGAACGCATACGGGACTTTGTTGAAAAGATTCACGCCCCGTCACTCATTTGTTGAATCTACCCGGGCGCTACCTATTGTAAAATGGAGTTACTAAATCAGAAACCTTCGCGGGAGTGGGAACAACAATTCACCAAAATTTCATCGTAATCGGATGAATAGTATATGAACGCATGCGGGACTTTTTTGAAATGATTCGCGCGCCGTCACTCATTTGTTGAATCTACTTGTACGCTACCTATTGTAAAATGGATTTACTAAGAAACCTGTACGGATGTGTACTCCACAACTCATCAAAGTTTCATCGCAATCGGTTGAATCGTACATGAACGCATACGGGATTTTTTTAAAACGATTCGTGCGCCGTAACTCATTTGTTGAATCTACTCGTGTGCTACCTATTGGGAAATGGATTTACTAAGTTAGAAACCTTTGCAGGACTGTGCACAACAACTTACCAGAGTTTCATCGCAATCGTATGAATAGTTTATGACCGCATACGGGACTTGGATGAAATGATACGGGTGCCGTCACTGATTTGTTGAATCTACTCGTGCGCTACCTATTGAAGAATGGATGTAATAAATAAAAAATCTTTGCATGAGTATACACAAACACTCACAATAGTTTCGTCGCAATCGGATGAATGGTGTATGAACGCATACGTTTTTTTTAAACGATTCGCGCGTTGTCACCCACTTGTTGAATCTACTCGTGCGCTACCTATTGAAAAATGAATTTACTAAGTTAGAAACCATTACGGGAGTGTACTCAACAACTCATCAAAGTTTCATCGCAAACGAATGAATGGTATATGAACGCATACGGGATTTTCTTTAAATGATTCGCGCACCGTCACTCATTTGTTGAATCTACTCGTGCGCGAACTAATGTTAAATGGATTTACTAATTTAAAAACTTTCTCGGGAGTGGGAACAACAATTCACAAAATTTCATAGCAATGTAATGAAAGGTATATGAACGCATGTGGAACATTGCTGAAACGAATCGCGCGCCAGCACTCATTTGTTAAAGCTACTCGCGCGCTATCTATTGTAAATTGGATTCACTATGCCTAAACTTTCCCGGGAGTGTGCACAACAACTCACCAAAATGTGATCGCAATCGGATGAATTGTATATGAACGCATCGCCAACACTCATTTGTTTCAACTACTTGCGCGCTATCTATTGTAAATTCGATTAACAATGCATATAACTAGGGCTCTGATCGATATGCTCGATAAAATCTCCAGATATGCTCGAAAACCAAGTGTTTTATGCTCGATAGATATGCTCGAAAAACCCATTATATGCTCGAAAAAAACACGTTAAAAACTATAGAAAGGAAAGTGAAACGAAAAATCCAATAACATATATTTATCATGATGATAATTGTTGTTTTAAGGGGCCTAACATCTAGGTTATCGGCCCCCTGACATATCTTTATTTTCTAATTGTATGTATGAGACACTGCGATATACTCGCATTCAAGTTTCAAGTATATATAAGAGAAGTTTTCTTATAAAAGTTACAGTTTAAAAGTTCATTTACAAAATGTTCAAAATTAGGCGAGTCAATGAAGTAGATCTGCATTGGTCTGTACAACAAGAATTTTTTCTATGTTTTCAGTTTTCAATGATTTTCTTAAATCAGTCAATAAAAGATCAATGACGAGAACGACCTCACTAAAGGTTAAAAACCTGCGGTTTTATTATTAGCACCAGATAGGCTTTTCAATAATTATTTCTGTTTTCGAACCTTAAGAATGGTCAGGGCCCGAATTCGGGGAAGGGGATGGAGGAATTCGAAGGAAAACAAACTATTTAGACGAAAACCACAAGAATATGCATTTATATGCTTCTATTCTGAAAACCGCGGTTTTATGCATTTATGCTCGAGAAATCTCAATTCTGTTGGTCCCAGAGAGGTGAAAATACCACCGAAAGGCTTCTTTCAATGCGTACTATTCAGGAAAAAATATGCAAATATGCTCGAATCCGAGCCCTTCATATAACCATCCCGGGAGTGTGCACAACAACTCACCAAAATTTGATCGTAATCGGATGAATGGTTTATGAACGCATAAAAGACAAACAAACATTCATTTTATATAGACTAAGACTAGCTGTACCCGGCATGCGTTGCAATGCCAATCAAAGAAAGTGTTGGCGTTGTAACTTTGTTTTTTGAAGTGCCTTTGGGATACCCAAAAGTTTCTTCTTTTTCCGTTAACCACCTCTAAACTTATGTAAAATTACTTTACTATCTCAGAAACATTCAAGGGAGCGTGCTCAACAACTCACCAGAGTTTCATCGCAATGAAATGAATGGTATATGAACGCATATGGGATTTTGTTTAAACGATTCGCGCGCCGTCACTCATTTGTTGAATCTTCTTGTGCGCCACTCATTGAAAAACGGATTTACTAATTCATAAACCATCGCAGGACTGTACTCAGTTCACCAGAGTTTTATCACAATCGGATGAATGGTAGCCTACATGAACGCATACGGGACTTGGTTGAAACGATTCACGCGCTGTCGCTTATTAGTTGAATCTATTCTCGCGCTACCAATTGTATAATGGCTTTACTAAATCAGTAACCTTCGCGGGAGTGGAAACAACATTTCACCAAATGTCATTGCAATCGCATAAATGGTATATGAACGCATACGGAATTTTGTTTAAACGATACGCGCGCCGTTACCCATTTGTTGAATCTACTCTTGCGCTAACTATTGTAAAATGGATTTACTAAGTCAGAAACCTTTCCTCGAGTGTACACAACAATTCACTAAAATTTCATCGCAATCAGATGAATGGTATATGAACGCATACGGGATTTTGTTGAAACGATTCACGTGCCGTCGCTCATTTGTTGAATCTACTCGTGCGCTACCTATTGTAAAGTGGATTTACTAAGCCAGAACCCTTCCCGGAAGTGTACACAACATCTCACCCAAGTTTCATCGCTATCGGACAAATAGTATATGATCGCATACGGGACTTGGGTTGAAACGCTTCACGCGTCTTCGCTTATTTGTTGAATCTACTCGTGCGCTGCGTATTGTAAAATGGATTTACTAAGCCTGAAACCTTCCCTGGAGTGTACACATCCTCTCACCCAAGTTTCATCTCTATCGGACGAATAGTATATGAACGCATACAGGACTTGGTTGGAATGCTTCGCGCGTCGTCGTTCTTTTGTTGAATCTACTCGTGCTCTACCTGTTGTAGCATGGATTCACTCAGCCAGAAACCTTGTCTGGAGTGTACACATCCTCTCACCCAAGTTTCATCGCTATCGGACGAATGGTATGTGAACGCATACAGGACTTTGTTGGAACGCTTCGCGCGTCGTCGCTCATTTGTTGACTCTACTCGTGTGCTACCTATTGTTAAGTGGGTTTACGAAGCCAGAAACCTTCCCTGAAGTGTACCCAACATCTCACCCAAGTTTCATCGCAATGGGATGAATGGTATATGAACGCATGTGGGACTTTGTTGAAACAAACGTACGCCATTTTGTTGAAGCTCCTCGCGCGCCATCTTTTCCGGGAGTGTGCACAACAACTCACCAAAATTTGATCGCAATCAGATGAATTTTATATGAACGCATCGCCAACACTCATTTGTTTACACTACTCGCGCGCTATCTGTTGTAAATTGGATTAACTATGCCTATAACCATCCCGGAAGTATGCACAACAACTCCTAAAAATTTGATCGCAATCGGATGAATGGTTTATGAACGCATAAAAGACGAACATCCTTTTTTTTTTATAATAAATGCTTTTGAGCAAGGTGTAAGTGCATTATTTTGGCTACTTGGTTGTGCCTTTTCATCAGCTTGCTGTGATATGTTGGGTTGTTTCCGGTTCTAGATGGCATCTTCGGCATTTATCGTCCGGAATATTTGCCTTAACTGTATATTTAAGATAGTTTTTGGTACCGGTAGCCACAACTTGATCCTGGATTGCAACCATGAATCTTTCGGTCTCGGTGAATAGGTCCGCATGAGTCAACGTGCTGTTCGACGCATCAATGTCTACATGTTTCTGGTTGAGACCATACGGATGACGACCGTGCAGAGCTCTCTGAGTCCACTGCTGAAGCTTGATGTCTGTACATTCCTCATCAGAGGCTAACTGTAGATCACTTAACGTGAAGATGATCCAGCGGTGTGCACTTGTCATTTGCCTTGACAGCGGCTTGATGTATGGGAAAGTCGTGTCTGCCCAGAAAGTATCTCGGAAGGTTCCTCACTTGCTTTGCATGTAACTAGATAATGTGCGTGAGCCCTCGTCCACCTCTTCGACTCGGGATTGTCAGTCGCTCACCAGCAGACTTAGGGTGGAGACATCTTGTGTTTTATTAAGATGGTACGTGTCCTAATTAGGATGTTCTCCAAATCCGTCTGCGTCCATTTGATAATACTGAAAGTGTATGTCAGAGCAGGAATAGCATATCTGGTAATAGCCTTAAAGGTGTTCTTTCCATTCAACTTTGATTTTAAAATCTTGTTAACGCGTTGATTGTAAATAGCTACGGTTCTATCTTTAATACATTTATGATTAATTCGATTAGATTGCAGGAGACCAAGATATTTGTAGGTCTCAATACCTTCCATGGGCTTTATGAAACAACCGTCATCAAGTTGAAATGCTCGGGTCTCTAATTTTCCCTGTCGAATGGTGAGGGTGCGACACTTATCTAACTCGAAGGGCATTCCAGTATCGGAAGAAAATGAACCAGTTATTGTGATTAGGTTGTGTTTCAGAGGATGCGTATGGTCCTAGGTTTGACCCTGGTGCTGTCGGTGGTTATTGTGAGTAGCTGGATATGCTCTCTCCGGTGAGAATTTCATTATTATTATTAATAATATTATTATTGTTATATATATTATTCGTTGAGGCAATCTAGGACCTCGTTAAGACAGTCTTGTTACACTTGGCAATTTGCTTCGCTTTCCTCAGCCCATAATTCCCTCATTCTCTGTGAGTGGGCCATCTTGCGCTGGGCTGTCCATTATTATTATTATTATTATTCCTTTTATTATTCCCTTTTCTACGGAGTCTGAGATAATGCGATATCAGTTTCGATGTGGCAATGGTTTTTACGGTCGGATGCCATTTCAGACGCCAGCCACATAGGATGTGTTCATGATTGATGAAAGAATATGAAAAAAATTGGGCAAGGATTTGGAAGGAAACGGCCGAGGTTTATTAGGAGGTAGCGTCCCTGCAATTGCCCGTACCTCCGTCGTCCATTTTTGTCGGCTCCGGAGGCTACGTTTACACCCTGAACTACATCTCAGGGATGCTGCGTTGCCGTTGGTTGACACATCGCTTCCTGGGGCTCCATTTTGATAGCAAATTAACGTGGCAGCCCCATATACGGCAATTAAAAATGACATGTCTCAGGAAACTGAACATGCTCAAGTTTCTTAGTGGCACTACGTGGGGGGCTGACCGTGCGGTGCTGCTACGGTTCTACCAAGCCCTCGTCCTCTCCCGGCTAGACTATGGTTCTGAGGCATACGGTTTAGCAAGGACGGCAACCTTGGAAATGCTGGACAGTATCCACCATAGTGGCGTTAGGCTGGCTACCGGTGCCTTCCGGACCAGCCCGATACTCACCTTTAAATTATAGACGCCAACATATGCTTTTAGCATATGCTGCCAATGTGCGTCAAATGTCGCAACACCCGACCTATCAAGCTCTCTTCGGTACCCAAAACCACCAGGGGTACGCCAACCTAGGTTCACCTATTTCCGGACGCTGGCATTCTCTACACGGATGGTTCGAAGGTGGACGAGAAGGTGGGTTGTGCTTACGTTATTGATGGTGCAAATACCAAGCAAGATCTCTGTGCCTAAAGCCTGTAGTGTGTTTACTGCGGAGCTCGTTGCCATCTATGAAGCTCTGCAGTTTGCACTACAGGATGCACGAATACAATTTCTCGTGTGTACCGACTCTTTGAGTTCGTTGCAGTCAATTGCTACATGTTTCCCGCAACACCCCCTAGTGCAGCGAATCCACGACCTACTAGCCGGGCTGTGCCACGCTGACACTCGAATCACCTTTCTGTGGCTTCCAAGCCACATGGGAATTGCGGGAAATGAGTTAGCGGATCAAGCTGCAAAAGAGGCGGTATCACTACCACATCGACCAATGGAGGTACCTGCTAGAGATATTCGCTCTCAGTTACGCCTACAAGTTCTGGCTTTTTGGGAGAGTCAGTGACTAGCTGACCCACTGCCCAGTAAACTGAGAGTGATTAATAAGGGAACTACTCGCGTGTGGCGGAGCTCTTGCCGGTCACGGAGGGAGTCCGTCATTTTGTGTAGGCTAAGGATAGGTCATACAAGATCCACCCACTCGTATCTCATGAGAAGGGAAGACCCCCCCACTTTGTACCTGTTGAGCCGTTTTCACCGTGGAGCTTACTGACTTACGAAGAAACCTTGGTTTGCAGATGACACTCAAACTTATATTAGCCGATGACGCGGTGGCTGCTGATCGTGTTATCCGCTTTATACGTGAGAGTGGGTTAGGGCCAGCAATCTAAATTTTCCAGTATAAATTGACTCAACGACTTGTTCGTTTTTGAATGATAATGTTTTGTTTTTCCGTACTTTTTGTCTATTTTTATTATTTTTATTTAATTTTTTGTTTTTGTTTTATTAATTTTTGGTCTTTTAAAATTTAGTTGTCCACCTCAAAATTGTAAATTCAATTCCAAATTTGTATTCTTTAATCTGTGTTAAGAGGGTTAGATGACCTCGTAGTTCCGCCCCTTAAAACAACAATAACTAACTAAATAACTAACTAACTGCAATTGCCCGTAGTAAAAAATGAGAAACTTCGGAAGCATTTTAGGGCGTCTGACGGTAGGGTTCCTATCTGCTCGGCGTTGAGTCTGGTGAGCTTGAACCTCTGCCCTTGCGCCTTAGCGCTCCTAGCTACCTCGATTTGTCTTCGATCCTTCCTGTCAGTATTTTTAGTTGATTAATTTTATTTCTCTACTTATCGGCTAATGAGAAAAAAAATTGTATTTCCCATAATGCCTTGTACTGCTTTTAAAGATCTAAACAATATAACTTCATTGGAGTTCGCTAACATTTGGAATGACCTGAAATGTCTCTTGACACGTTCACATTTACTTCTAAATTGAATTATTTCCGAACAAGCTATTAACTCGCCTTAGTTTATATTGATCCATGATGCAGAATATAAGCTCGGAAATTCGTGCCTCCGCTGAAATTGAATTATGACGTAGCGCTCTCGGCTCGGCGTTAATAGTGAAGTAAGATTGAAGACAGCTGCACGTGGTTTATCTTCACAATACATATTCGAGTGATTTGATATGCTCTTATTAATACAATCTCGTGGAACTGAGTTGATGCTTTTGAATTAATTCGCTAAGACGAGAAAATGTTCCGTAGATTATTTCAAGTGTTATGGTACAAGCAAATATTAATATATCACTCACACACTGCTGGCTTAAATGTTGGTACATATAACTAAACAGGGGGCGTGGTGGTCAAGCTGCTTGCCAAGAGTTCGATTCCCGGCCAATGAATGTGAGATATTTGAAGTGAAATCCCTTCCCTTCCCTTCCCTTCCCTTCCCTTCCCTTCCCTTCCCTTCCCTTCCCTGATCTAAGGTATGTCCCTCTTCGGGACTGAGTTTTTGACGTTGGGTATCAATGATTTGGCCTCTATATGTCTCGTCGCCCGCAAGGCTTCAACAGAAAACTTAACTTTGATTTAGAGAGATTCGCTAGAAAATTGTGAGTCTTTGTGATGGCTTATCAATGGACTGAAGTTTGACTGATGATGCAGAAAATCAAATTTGATCTGAATTTATAAATGTTTCCCGTGGATGAATTTCTTTTGGAAACTGCTGAATCCAAATCTGCCTACGAAAATAGTGTATCGCCAACTAGTTTTTCTAGTTGTAACGTTTTTTTAAATTATATTTATCGTAGTATTATATTGGAATTTTAAATTATTGCTATTGTGTATTTTGCTGAGACATATTTTTAAAAATAATGTTTTACGTATTACGTGACCGTTATTCTCGCAATATAAAGAAATGGCATGCAATATCACGAAACAAGTTATATATATGTTTACTTACTCTTTTAGAATTCCTTTTCCTTGAACTCCGTTTGTTACTGGCATCGGAGACTTCTTGTTCGAGATTCCAGCAACGTCTGCTAACATGTGTTGTAATTAGTTCCCTGCATATCTTTTCTCTATAAAATAAATATCCTAGTGAAACCTTTCGCCCTAACTGCACCCAGATTAGGAGGAAGGAAGTTCAAATGGAAGTGTAAGAAGTGCAATTCCAGCGACATATTCCAATCCACATGCTGATACAACTTCAACAACTTCCTTATAATTGTCGTCCTTCACATTTCCGAGAAAGTTAGTGCTGTTTTTAATACATTTTAGTGGCTTAGGACGTCTTGGGCATCAGCCTCGTTTATTTTGGTGTGTCTAATATCCTACATTTCTGTGGGGATTGTAGAAGTTTGTGTAACTGTTGTGTATTGACTAGAGTTAACATGAACATTCTAGAAAGTGTTGTCTTAACACGAACATTCTAGTCACTATGCCCAGAATATTCCAATGTGGATCATTCGATTCTGGAACTTTCCAGCTACTATGTATATATGCACCCGCGGACTGTAGACGACAGTTCCGCTCAAGTTAGTTCACATTGTGTATCGTTGTGTATCGACTAGTGTTTAATAAACCGTTGTGTTATATTAACAAGTGTATGTTATTTATCTTGTATCTCTCACGACATAACAGTGGTGTCAGAAGTGGGATAAGATAAATAACGTTGTGAAACCGAGTGACTTTCTAACCTCAACGCAAGTGTTGCACCGAACGACGTTCATCGCAGTGCGTGTTGGAAACTAAACCGAGTGAACTTTCTAACCTCAACGCAAGTGTGTGCACCGAACTAAGTTCATCGCAAGTGCGTGTTAGAAATACTGTTCTCCACTCATCTTCACCATGCCTGACTTAACCTCTGAGCAACTCCAACAATTCTCGGCAATGATCGCCGACGCTATCCGACAGACAATAGGGTCGACAACGTCATCAGAACCTCGACCGCCAAAGTTCACAATGCAACCGTATCGCACTACCGACGGGACGACTGTAGCCGACTATTTCACTCGCTTTACCTGGGCGCTCAACTTGAGCAAGGTACCCGCGGAACAACACGCACATTTTGCACGGGTTTACATGGGATCTGAACTCAATGATGCCCTGAAGATCCTGGTGAGTTCTAATGATCCGGAAACTCTGTCATACAACGAGATTCAATCCAAGCTGAAAGGCCACTTTGACGCCACACGCAACAAGTTTGCTGAGAGCATCAAATTTCGCAGTGTAATGCAGAAGCAAGGAAAAACCATCGCTAGCTTCACCTTAAGACTGCGGCAGGCTGCAACGTTTTGTGAGTATGGCACATTTCTTGATCGCATGTTAATTGAACAAATGCTCGCAGGTTTGGAATCACGAGAAATGTGCGACGAGATTATTGCAAAACAACCAGAGAACTTCACCGCAGCATATGAAATCGTGCACGCACTCGATGCTACTCGCATTACCACCGACGAGGTCAAAACAGCTGCCGCTAAGTCTGAATCAACCAATCGGATTGGATACGAGAAGCCTCTGTCCAGGAAGAACATCAACCAGCAGCCGCCACGCAGCAAGTCAGCTCATCGAAGTCAAGGGTCTTACAACCTACCAGACAGCACCAATGGCCACGCCAGGCAAACCAGAGTGCATCCCAGGACAACCAATCAACATGTGCAGGGTGCGGTGAAGCTCACCCTCGTAGTCAGTGTAGGTTCCTGAACGTAGAGTGCCTGAAGTGTGGCAAGAAAGGTCACATCAGAAAAGTTTGCCGATCGAAATCGAGGAAACATCGAACAACAAACCATGTGACCGAAGAAGAGCTTCCAGCAGAAAACCTCGACGTTGTGGACTACCTCAGCAAAATCGAGGTCATCGGATCGGTCAACGCAGCACCTAAGCCACTGGTTGATGTCAACATAGAGGGAACCACCGTCAAAATGGAACTCGACACCGGTGCCCCCTGCTCAACCATGAGTAAATCAAAGATAAGTATGATCAAACCAGGTTTTGTGTTGCAGCGATCGTAACTTCGTCAGTTACACTGGCCATCCGATTAAATGCATTGGCAAAACGTCAGTGTGCACCCCCATCGGAACCACAACCAGGAACCTGAATCTCTACGTGGTTGACGATGAAGTCGAATCGCTCTTTGGCCGAGAGTGGATTTCAGAGTTTGTACGGGAGATCGACTTTGGTCACCTCTTCGCAGAACCCGACCCAATCCACAAGCTCTCAGACAAGCAGGCTCTGACCTTGGAACAACAGAAGCAGCTCGACAACATTCTATCTCGCTACCAGGATGTGTTCAGCGACACCCCCGTGAAGATCTCAGGTCCCCCAGCTAAGATGCACCTGAAGGCTGGAGCCACACCTGTTTTCGCCAGAGCTCGAGACGTACCAGTTGCCCTCCGCGATGCCTATGCCAAGGAAATCGACAAGAAAATTGCATCTGGCTTCTACAAAAGAGTGGACTACTCTGAGTGGGCATTGACAACGCACGTCGTCGCCAAGAAGAACGGCAAACTGAGGATCACAGGCAACTACAAGCCTACTCTCAACCCGCGGATCATCATCGATGAACATCCGATTCCCAAGGTGGAACGTCTGTTCAACCGAATGCGCGGCGCCACTCTCTTCTGCCATCTGGATATCTCCGATGCGTACACTCATCTCGAGGTCGACGATGAGTTCAGCCATGCTCTCACGCTTAACACGCCAACTCACGGTCTGATCCGCCCAACGCGAGCAGTATATGGAGCAGCTAACATCCCCGCTATCTGGCAGCGGCGAATGGACACAGTCCTGCATGGTCTCCCAAACGTCGTAAGGTTTTTCGATGACAGTATAGTTTTTGCTGATAGCTTTGAAAATCTGATGCAGGCCCTCAGCACCACTCTGGAACGGTTTCGGCAACACAACCTCAAGCTCAACCGAGCCAAATGCGTTTTCGCTCAAACTTCTCTGGAAGCCCTTGGCCACAAAATCGATGCGTCAGGCATCCACAAGTCGGATGCACACATCCGAGCTGTACGTGATGCACCGAAACCAACTACACCAGAAGAACTCCAACTGTTTCTTGGTAAAGCAACCTACTACAGTTCGTTCATCCCCGATTTGTCCACCAGAGACAGACCACTCAGAGACATGCTGCTCAAGGACCCTCTCATCTGGACACCAGAAGGCGACAGGGCATACAAACAAAGACATCAAGAACGCCCTAACCTCGCCTCAGGTACTCATGCAGTATGACCCAGCGTTACCACTCCTGTTGGCCACGGACGCCAGCAAGATCGGCCTGGGCGCAGTATTGTCACACCAGCGCAGCAACGGGCAAGAACATCCAATCGCTTACGCCAGTCGAATGATGACAGCAACGGAGCAAATGTACCCTCATCTCCGCACGAGACTCAACTTGACCAGGCCACGTCGAGGTCACCGCACAACCGACCAAGTCATCGTGCAACCGACCAAATCACCATGCAACCGACAAGGTCACCGTGCAACCGGCAAGGTCACAGTGCAACCAACCAAGTCATCGTGCAACCGACCAAGTCACCGTGCAACCATCCAAGCCACCGCACAACCGACGGAGTCACCGCACAACCGACGAAGCCACCGCACAACCGACGAAGCCACCGCACAACCGACCAAGCCACCGAGCCTGAGACGAGTTCGCTTCACCGAGACACCAGCAACAGTCCAAACACCACCAGCCACACCAGCTACACCTGTAAACAGGACATCACCTATTTCCCAGACCTCTTTTATTCCCCGCAGGAGTACTCGCCAGCAGTGACCACCGTTGAGATTCTCTCCTGATTCCTAAATCGTCCATTTAAAAGGGGGAGGAAATGTTGTGTATTTACTTGAGTTAACATGAACATTCTAGAAAGTGTTGTCTTAACACGAACATTCTAGTCACTATGCCCAGAACATTCCAATGTGGAACATTCGATTCTGGAACTTTCCAGCTACTATGTCTATATGCACCCGCGGACTGTAGACGACAGTTCCGCTCAAGTTAGTTCACATTGTGTATCGTTGTGTATCGACTAGTGTTTAATAAACCGTTGTGTTATATTAACAAGTGTATGTTATTTATCTTGTATCTCTCACGACATAACAGTAACTATACTAGGTTCTAGGATGAGGTAGGTGATGGAAAACAGATGTGTCAGAGATTGGTGCCTTTTTCGAAGTGATAGCAGCCGTAAATTCCACCCTCAAATTGAGAACTGAACATTTCCGCGTGATTTTTCGAAATATTGATGTTTAGTACTATAAATCATTTAGTTCGGATTAGAAAATTATATTAGGCATACTGGACTCTGGAAAATCAGGTGATGTATAAACATGAGTATATACAGTAGATCCATCTTTGAAGAAGCGCTGCTTAGTTCGTGTTCATCTAATGTTCGATCTTTTAATGGCTTAAGAATGGGTCTTTGGACTGAACGAAGGTGGGAAATAAATTATAATATGTTTATATTTAGATCTTCGTCAAACAAGTAGCATTAAGTAATGTGATCTTCCTATTCTCTACATGCTTTCGGCTTTCTACTGAGCCAACCAGTAAATCGCGAGCATCTACCGCTCATTCCCTCGTCAACTTCCAATAGAATATGATGATGAGCCTAGATTTTCTCTGTGACAGCGGGAAACATTCACTGTTTGTTAATACAGTTGTGTGGCATGATGAACATAATTAAGTAATTATAAACGTTGTGTATAAACCTAAGCATCTTAGAATTCACTATTCACACGTAAATTCACAGTGTCACAAAAATACACCGTAACTTCCAAGTAGCGCAATGGACGTTCAGAATCACGGCTAAACGGCTACTGTCAATGACTACCCCATTTACAAAAGAACTAATCTTATTTATACATCTAAATGGAGGATGTTTACCCTCGTAAGTAATCATTAAGATATGAAGTGTCAAATGAGGTAAACTTTTTGTTTGGACTCGCCGGCCGGATACGTTCACTGGAAACGTGTATATGTGTGTGTGGGCCTCGAAAAAAGTAATGATATAACGAAATCGGCGCTTTGAAATCATTAAAATAACTTTGTTTTATTTTAAGGGAAATTTCATTATTTAACTCTGTTATATAAGTTTTTTAACGGGGGTTCGTAACTTTAAATAAAATTATTGGAGATGCCTCTCACAGTGTACTTCTTCAAGGAAGTATATTAGTCACAAAGCCACTAATGTTTGTTCAGTGAGCCATGGATAATAATACCAATAATTGCTGTGTGATGATGTCCTTATCTGAAGTGGAAGCCGCTCTTGATTTTCAGCTTCAGTAGAAACCACCATTTATCTCCATGTACCAAAACTGTCCGTTTATCCAAGTTCACTGTATTAATTTCACGCTTGTAATCCGCCATTGCGCTACGGTTCCCTCCATCGCGTCTGCGTGAATTGCACATCCTTGTGGTGGTATGCTTTGGGGCGATATTGTATTATCCTGATTTTTCTCTTGAGTACAGATGTCATCTATAATGTTTATTGAAAATCGATTGTGTCGTGCTGTGTATCGCGTGCCTTACAGTCGCTTGTTAGTTCATCAAGGCTCTAAAGGTGTATATTAAGGTTTTTGTGTGTAGGGGTTATTAAATTTCTGAGAAATGAATTACCGCAGTGCTGTGTATGCATTAGGCGTTTTGAACTTTTTCATTGGACAGAAGTGTGATGCTTTAGGCTATGTGATTATCCTTATTGATTTTGCAATTACGTTGAGGTTATGTAACAGTGCAGAATGTTATGATTGATATGGAAAATACTTTTCGGTGTTTTGAATCCCACAATGAAGCTTTCTTGCTGCGAGTCTATTAACGGTATTGTGAACAGGTTTTTATGCCGTTAATCTGAAGAAACCGCGTTTGATTCTCTTTGGTGAAAAATAATATTGCAGCGCCCTGAACATGTGTTTACTATTACCCCACGTGTTTTATAGATCGTTCGGAGTAGATTATCACATATACAGGTCAATACACGTTTAGTTTCCGGGTACAGGGTGTGCACACGGTTCGATACATTATATCACTAAACTCGCTTCCCTCCTTAGGTGTTAAATCAGGCGGTCGTACAGTTCGTGAAGATCGACCTCTGGTACGCCGCGTATACCGATACGCATTGACGCAATTCCGCAATAATAATTGTAAGGTCGAGTATGTACACATCTACAGTAGAGGTCATGAGATTGTGTCGGCCAGTGATGTTCATGAACTTTAGGAAGATCCTGTTGAGTAGCACTGATCAACCATCGATGGGACATTACACATCGACCCTGATAACATCATTCGATCTCCGTCTCTGTTATTAGAAAGTACATTTCACGCCATGGTTTTTGGCCGGTGAGCCCCGGTTTCACAGTCGTACCGAACCTCAGGCATGTGCAATTTTTGATATGAGAGTTGCTTTCCGCGCAGCTGAAAACGTGCTCACCGACCGTCCTCTGTACGACTTTGAAACCGAGATTGACCTGCCAAAAACCGTGGCGTAAACTGTACTCATGTTGTTTTTCCTGTTTTATATTTGCTGTTACGTTCATGCTAACGATCGCTAAAACTAGCTGGGAACACCTTAGCGACTTGATTGATGTGTTGATGCACTTGTAAGGGAAGATTGTAGTTTTACGTGACTGTGAATCTTGTGATTATGAACCACTGGACCTTCTTTTTACGTGGAATCCGAACCACAGGACATGGCATTTCACTTCGAAAATCCCACGGGCATTGACCGGGAATAGAACCCAGTCCACCTTGGTGAGAGGCCAACAGCTTGACAGCTGCGCAACCACACCCTGTTTATGTACAGAATGCCCTCATGATTAGCCTTTTTCCATCAAATGAAATATAGGCTTATAAGATCACATTTTGTGCCCGCGCGTCTGTGTATGTGGATTTGTCCCTATTAGAATCTAAACGACTGGAGCTATTTCAATAGGACTCTGTTAGGACATAGGACTACTACTGGCTCGTCCGACCTCGATCGTGCATTTCAAATTTGAATACGTATCACCAATCCAACATGGGTGCGCGATATATTTCACCGGCGCTCTATATCTCCGAACCTGTTACCCTGAAATGTTATATGGTGATAGAGAATACTACGATCACCTATGTGTCTTTCAAAAACATGTTGGGTACAAAACCAATTCGGCGGCCAAGCGATTTAATAATCCGAGCGCAGTGAAACTTGGCACGGTAAATGTTTATGCAACATTTAATGTACTGGCATATATTCTTTTATTAATTTGTTTTCATAAACTCAAGATGGTGGCTGTGCGAAATTTTAAAATTAAGTTTTTATTTATTTGTGTTGTGATCAAGCGATTGAAGTTAACGGTTGTATAATGAACCATCGCATCTATCTTCATCGACTGGTAGATAATTCTATGTCCTACATATAGGAAAATCCAACATGATGATCATTCGAAATAATTCACCGGCTCTCAATATCTACGAATCTATTCCAGCAATCAAACTGAAATTTTGTATATTCATAGAGGCCATTAAAATAAGTTCACCTTTGGGACTTTCAATAACCTGATGAGCACAAAACCAACATGGTGGCGACGCATAATGTAAATATTTACTTGGAATTTTCTCGCTATTAGTCATCCGAGCTCTGTGAAACTTAGCATGGTATATATCATACAAAGCTTAATATATTCGCGTGTAATGTAATTCAATTTTATGAGAACTTAAAAATGGGAGCTGTGCAAAATCTTTAAAATCACGTTTTCATTTCTCCATGTCCTCAACAAGCCATAGAAATGCTGGTTGGTATAATGTACCACCATTATAATATTCATCTGTTGGCATGTCATTCCATAGCTTATATATTGTTACGTGCCACCCCCTAGTGGCACTTTTGTTAACTGGATTACGGTGGGGGTACAAAGCACAACACCAATTACTGCTTAAAGAAATAATTAACTTTATTGTGGCTAGAAAATTACACTACTCATCAGCAATTACAGACAATAGGAACCTTACTCCAGTTTCCTAAAAGTCTCTTGCTTGTGGAGAGCTCTTGCCCCTTTCACTTGTCAACAAACCACAGGAGTTAATCCTGCCGCTAATGAGCCTAGTGGCCTTGACAGAACTACATGCAACTTCTTCCTAATGTGCGCCTACTACAGTACTTACGACCACTTGCTGCGCGCTGTTCACAAGCTGGGAGAAACAATGTCACTGGATTTCGACACCACAATATCTGACACTCAGTGAAAGCACACTCACTCAGAACACGGCAGTCCCCTGTATGTTCCTCACTTCGCCGCTACACTAGGGGTTTCGCAAGTCACCACACTTCTGTCGCTCAGAATAAACGCTCACACTAGCTCGTTAAAACACAACAACCCCTGTATGACAGGTCGCACTTATATAGCAGGCCGGTGACTCAATACATGCTTCCAGATCCATCCAGGGTTCACGGCTTCTCGAGGTTTCCATCGCTGGTCCAGTCACGAATATTCTGGACTATCCCTTTGTCTTAGTAGCCCTGTTGCATAAGGCACACGCAATACAGGAGGCAGGCCACAGCCCAGCCCCTGGGGCAGTTGTGACTCAAGCGGCGAGCGATGACACAAACTCACAGCCGTAACACCACCCCCTTCCTAAAAAGGCTGATCGTCCCGATCAATCATTGGTCCGTCTGTGTCCCTCCGTAGGCTGCCAGGCGATCTCGATGCACGATCTTCATCTTCGCCCTCGGGCTCCGCTGGATCCTGTAGACGACATCGTTGATCCGTTTCACGACTCGGTACGGGCCCTCCCAGGACTTCTGCAGTTTGGGTGACAGGCCTTTCTTCCGTAATGGGTTGAAGAGCCAGACCAGGTCGTCCTCGTGGAATCCGCCGGCATCCGTCTGTTGGTCGTATCGGGTCTTCATTCGGTCGGTCTCGATCCGCAGTTTCCTCCTCGCGAACGCGTGTACGCCCTCCAGTTGGTCGACCAGTTCTTGACAATACTGGCTTACCGGGATCGGATCATTCCCAGGTCGGCCGAAGGCAAGATCGACAGGTAGACGGAGCTCCCTCCCAAACATGGCCCGGGCTGGTGTGCACCCGGTGGCTTCATGCACGGCGGCGCGGTAGGCCAGGAGAAATAGTGGAAGATGCTTGTCCCAATCCCTCTGGTGCTCGCTGACGACTATTCGGAGATGGTTCTCGATGGTGCGATTGAATCGCTCTACCATCCCGTCGGACTGAGGGTGTAGCGGCGTTGTCCTCGTCTTCCGGATTCCCAGCAGCTGGCATAGGTTCTGGAACACCTGCGACTCGGAAGTTCCTCCCTTGGTCGGAGTGAAGCTCCAGGGGTACTCCGTACCGGCTGACGAATTCCCTCACCAGGGTCTCTGCAATCGTCGCGGCTTCTTGGTTAGGGAGCGCATACGCCTCCGGCCATTTGGTAAAGTAGTCGCTGACGACTAATATGTAGCGGTTCCCTGCCTCGCTTAACGGGAATGGCCCAGCACCATCGATGGCCACTCTCTCCATGGGGCCGCCCACGTTGTAGGTCTTCAGTGGACCTCGCCGTCTTCGTCCTGGGCCCTTGCTGGCTGCGCAATCGTGGCACCTCGTGCAGTAGTTCTCCACGTCTGTTCGGCATCCGATCCAGTAGAACCCCTCTCTCAGCTTCTCCAGGGTCTTCTTTATCCCTAGGTGTCCACCAGATGATCCTCCATGAACTTGCTTCAGGACTTCCTCCGTCATAGCCTTTGGAACGACGACTTGTTCCCGAGATGTCTTCCCGTCGGTGCTCTCCCAGGTACGGCAGATGAGGCCATCCCTTACAATCAGCGAGTCCCACTGTGCCCAGTAGGACTTAAACTTTGGGCTGCAGTCACTCACAATGTTCCACCCGGGTCTGGGGACACAGGCCCTCTTCCATTCGGCTATCAGTCCCAGGTCATCATCTTCTGCTTGTGCCCGCGTGAAAGATTCGCGGCTCCAGCTCCCTTGAAGTTCCACGGTAGTCCTTCGGCACTGTATCCCGGTGTTCTCCTCCCTCCTAGTACAGAAGGTGCAGTCTTCGGGGCACGGTCTTCGTGACAGGGCGTCGGCGTTAGAATGCAGTTGGCCTTTCCTGTGCTGAATCTCAAAGTTGTACTGTTGAAGCCTCTCTAACCACCGCGCGAGTTGACCCTCGGGCTGCTTGAAGTTCAGGAGCCACCGCAGGGATGCATGGTCGGTCCTGATGAGAAATTCTTGCCCGTACAGGTACTTGTGGAAGTGTTCAATGGTCTTCACGATGGCGAGCAGCTCCTTCCTGGTGACGCAGTAGTTCCTTTCTGGCTTTGACAAGGCCTTGCTGAAGTAGGCCACTACTCTCTCCTCGCCGTCCACTACCTGCGACAGGATTCCCCCTATGCCAAAGTCGCTGGCATCGGTATCGACGATGAACCTTGTTCCAGGTCTGGGGTAGGCCAGAATAGGCGCGGTGCACAGGCACTGTGGCATTCTGCTGTCCACGTGAAGAGTTGGTCCTTCTCAGTCAGTCGATGTAAAGGTTTGGCGATGTCGGCGAATCCCCTCACGAAGCGACGGTAATAAGTGCAGAGTCCCAGGAAGCTTCGTAGTTGGGACTTGTCCTTCGGGACTGGCCACTCCCTCACAGCTGCGGTCTTCTCTGGGTCGGTGCGCACCCCTTCCTCGGAGACGATATGCCCAAGGTACTGGACCCGCTTCTGGAAGAGCTGACACTTCTTGGGGCTCAACTTCAGCTGGGCAGCCCGTAGCTTCAACAAGATCTCCTTCAGGTTGCTGTAGTGCTCTTCGAAGCTTCTCCCCAGAACGATGACGTCGTCTAGGTAGACCAGGCAGGTCTTCCAGTGTAGTCCCCTCAGAATGGACTCCATTAGCCTTTCGAAGGTCGCAGGGGCGTTGCACAGACCGAATGGCATGACGGTGAACTGCCAGAGCCCGCTGCCCACAGAGAACGCAGTTTTCTCGCGGTCCTTAGGGTGGACCTCCACCTGCCAGTAGCCACTCTTCAAATCCAAGGTGGAGAACCATCTCGACCCTGATATGGTGTCCAGGATGTCGTCGATCCGGGGTAGAGGGTAGCTGTCCTTCTTCGTGACGTCATTCACCCGCCTGTAGTCCACGCAGAACCTGGTGGAACCGTCCTTCTTCCTCACAAGCACGACCGGAGAACTCCAAGGGCTATGTGATGGCTCGATCACCCCTTGCTCCTTCATCTCTTCTACCATCCGGTCGACTTCGGCTTGCTTGGCGAGCGGGACACGTCGGAATGGGGCCCTAATCGGTGCGCTGTCCCCAACGTCGATTCTGTGCTGGACCAAGCTTGTCCTGCCGAAGTCTTTGCTCCCCACGGAGAAGACATCCTGGAATTCGCGTAGCAGGTCCTGAAGTTGGCGTGATTGCTCCTCGTCTAAATGGTCCTGGGATCCTTGGTACAGCTTCTGTAGTTCTTCTGGCAGTGTGCGTCTTCTTCGGTTGTCCGTCAGGGGGTGTCCGTCCGTCGTGTCGGTGATGCGGGCAATCCAGGTAACGGGCTCGCAGACTCCTAGGTTGGTGAACCGTAATGTCGTAGTCGTTCAGGTGGGACAAGCGGACGTACGGCCGAGACGTCGTGTTGATGAGGGTCTTGGCAACTAGCAATCCTTTTGTCAGGATGTCCTCATATTTTGGCTCGATGACAGCCGCCACTCCCTCAGCAGTTCCGTCGACAATTACGGCAGCGCCGACCTCCGTCCTGGCGGGAAAGATGACGTCTTCTCTCAGCCTTACTCGTCGTGCGGTGATGGACTCGTGCGCAGGTTGCAAAGCAAGTTCCTCACCTCCGAAGTGCAGAGTGTTGGTACTCAGATCCAAGATGATGTTGTTCTGGTCCAGGAAGTACAGTCCGATGATCACTTCATTTGATACGTCAGCCACGAGCACTGGATGCTTTATCGCCCGTCGACCAATGACGAACTCCAGTGATGCTTCGCCATGTACCGGTGCGGTCTCTCCGGTCGCGGTTATTAGCTGGAGGTTCCTTTGTGTGGGTTGAACTCTCCACTTCGGGATCACGGTGGGACTGACGATGGTCCTCGATGCTCCCGTGTCGATTAGCATGGGCCAGCTCTCTCCGTTGACGACTCCGTCGACCATCAGGCTGCTATTATCCCTCCGTAACTGCGTCACACGAACTTGGACTGCCGGGGCTTGACGACTGTCACAAGCCAACCTTTGCCCCCCTAGGCTGGCTGATACTTGCTTTCCTGGGCCGCGCGGTTTCCCTACGACTGACTGTCCCGACGGAAACCCTTGGCGGCGGCGATCACCGCAGTCCTTGCTCAGGTGGCCTCTCTTACGGCAGGTCCAGCAGGTCGGTAGTCCTCTTACGGGCCGCCTCTCCGGATGTCCTTCGGCTACGTTTTTGTTGGTGGTACTGCGATTCTTGAAGAAACGGCTTAGCGCCTCCATCAATTCGTCGGCCAGGGTTTGGTCTCGTTGGTTTTTACTGGTTCGTCGACGTCCACTTGACGCACCCGCGCGTGCATTCTGGATGCCTGTTTTGCCGTCTCGAACTCAAGTGCGTGGCTCAGCGCATCTGCCAGGGTCTTATTGCGCGCGAGACGCAGCGCCTGTTGAGTGTCCGAGTCCCGTAGCCCGTCGGTGAAAGTCTGCGTCGCTATCTGCTCCAGAAAGTCGGCCGGCGCTGTTGGGTAGGCGAGCCTTACGAGGCGTGCGATGTCCATCTCGAACTCCTGTAGGGTTTCCGCGTTCTTCTGTACCCGGGTCCGGAGCTGCATCTGATAGGCCTGCTGAAGATGGCTATCTCCATATCGGGACTCCATATGGGCGATCAGGGAAGCGTAGTCCTGGGATCCAGTCGGGATGGCCTGAAGGACGTTAAGGGCGTCACCTCTCAGCGCTACAATGAGAGCTGTAGCCTTTTCTGTGTTGTTCCAGTTATTTATGGAACAGGCCGCCTCGAACTGACGTAAGTAGGTGTTCCACGGGACCTTTCCGTCGAAGGTTGGGGGCGTCACTCTGCTTGTCCCGTTTCCGATATTCCCGGTGTAACGGTGGGCGGGCGTTGGCGCAGCTCGGCAACTTCCTCTCGTAGAGCGTTGAATTTCTCCTCCACCCCCGTCAGTGGGCGTTGGCGCAGCTCGGCAACTTCCTTTTGTAAGGCGTTGAATTTCTCCTCTACCCCCATCAGCGGGCGTTGGCACAGCTCGGCAACTTCCACTTGTAAGGCGTTGAATTTCTCCTCCACCCCCATCAGCGGTCGTTGGCACAGCTCGGCAACTTCCACTTGCAAGGCGTTGAATTTCTCCTCCACCCCCGTCAGTGGGCGTTGGCGCAGCTCGGCAACTTCCTTTTGTAAGACGTTGAATTTCTCCTCCACCCCCATCAGCGGGCGTTGGCGCAGCTCGGCATCTTCCACTTGTAAGGCGTCGAACTTCTTTTCCTCTGCCGTGACTTCCTCACGCAGACCCAGTTCTAATTTCTTCAGGTCCTGTGTCAACTTATTCTGACCGTCTTCCATCTTCTTCTGGCCGTCCTCTATCCTCTTCAGGTCCTCCGCTAGCTTATTTTGGCCGTCTTCTAGTTTGGCAGTTAGGTCCTCGGCTAACTTCTTCTGGCCGTCTTCTAATTTGGCAGTTAGGTCCTCGGCTAACTTCTTCTGGCCGTCCTCCATCTTTTTCTGGCCGTCCCCCATCTTGGTTTCCATGCCATTTAACTTTTCAAGCAATGCTGCCAATTTCTCCTCCATTTTAGTTGTTTGTCTTGTAAAGGGCATGCACTCACAGGAAAATTAGAGAAAATGACCTGCTCGGGTTTTGAAACCAGGACCGTCAGGTATTGTGCTTGAGTTCGTAATCCCACTTCTGACACCAGTTGTTACGTGCCACCCCCTAGTGGCACTTTTGTTAACTGGATTTCGGTGGGGGTACAAAGAACAACACCAATTACTGCTTAAAGAAATAATTAACTTTATTGTGGCCAGAAAATTACACTACTCATCAGCAATTACAGACAATAGGAACCTTACTCCAGTTTCCTAAAAGTCTCTTGCTTGTGGAGAGCTCTTGCCCCTTTCACTTGTCAACAAACCACAGGAGTTAATCCTGCCGCTAATGAGCCTAGTGGCCTTGACAGAACTACATGCAACTTCTTCCTAATGTGCGCCTACTACAGTACTTACGACCACTTGCTGCGCGCTGTTCACAAGCTGGGAGAAACAATGTCACTGGATTTCGACACCACAATATCTGACACTCAGTGAAAGCACACTCACTCAGAACACGGCAGTCCCCTGTATGTTCCTCACTTCGCCGCTACACTAGGGGTTTCGCAAGTCACCACACTTCTGTCGCTCAGAATAAACGCTCACACTAGCTCGTAAAACACAACAACCCCTGTATGACAGGTCGCACTTATATAGCAGGCCGGTGACTCAATACATGCTTCCAGATCCATCCAGGGTTCACGGCTTCTCGAGGTTTCCATCGCTGGTCCAGTCACGAATATTCTGGACTATCCCTTTGTCTTAGTAGTCCTGTTGCATAAGGCACACGCAATACAGGAGGCAGGCCACAGCCCAGCCCCTGGGGCAGTTGTGACTCAAGCGGCGAGCGATGACACAAACTCACAGCCGTAACAATATAAAACAATCCAACCTGGCGTCCATGTGCTGTATTTCACCGGCTCTCAATATCTCCGAAACTATTGGTGATAGAGGTCTATTATGTAAGTAGATATTTGTGACTTTCAAAATCCTGAGATACACAAAACCAACATGGTGGTCAAGTGATTTTTTTAATACTTAAAATGACTTACCTGGTACATATATGGGCTATTGCTGGTGAGGAAACCACCTCACTTAATTTCCCAAGAAAATGTCATGAGATATACATGTCAAAGATAACGGTAGCTGGCAACTCCTGAAATCGGAATGAACCGTTAGTCGGGCCCGGCAGGGTAGGAGGCAAGGCTTCCTAGGTCTCATCAAGCGAAAACGTTGCATAAATATTGCCACGTGTAGTGTTCGTACAAAGCTTAGAGTAGGTAAATTAGAAAACATCAAAATGGAGGCAATGGGTCACAGTATCAGTGTATTAGGATTGTGCGAGACAAAACTGACTGATCAAGGGGAATTCCAAAGTGATGATTATAGAATGGTGCACTCCGGAAGTCTCAAAGGCCAAGGAGGTGTCGCAATCCTCTTGGATAAAAAAGCTACTGCTGCTCTGAAAGATGTCATGGTAATAAATCACAGGTTGATGGCAATACGACTCAAATCCCTTCCGGTTGACACAGTCATAGTCCAGATCTATGCTCCTACGTCTAGTAGTTTATTTATTCTCGTATCAGAAACATGCATTTTAAGCATATAACACAGTTATTATATTATCTTTGCCCAAAACTTGGCCACTTCCAGTGCACTCTGTGCTCCCCGATGAAGATCTTCTTCCGTGCAGGATGCTGGGCTCAGTCGACACTCAGTCATATGCTGAACAGTCTGGTCTTCTCCACAATCACATTGAATATCATCCTGGTCAATGTAACCCCATCTTGCCATATTAACCCTTGATCTGTCTGCTCTAGAGCGCAGTCTATTCAGGGACTTCCAAGTCGTCCATTCCTCGTCATAGCCAGGAGGTCGAGTTTCAGAAACATTTTTCCAACCAGGGGGAAAGTTAGTCGTAGCCCTCCACATTTGCAACCTAGCTTTTTCAGCAGTGGTTCTAAGTTCCTTTGATGTTCTAAGGAAACTTTTCCTCGAATTCAGTCGTTGCGGCTGCGGTTCGTGTCCATATAGAGGATGAGTTCTTTCATGCTCCACTGTATTTCGTTCCTTGTTCGCAGCTATTTCTCTTCGAACAGGGGGTGGTGCTATTCCTGCGAGGAGATAAAGCCATTCGACTGGAGTTGATTTCAAGCAACCTGTTATAATTCTGCAGGTATCGTTGAGAGCTACATCCACCTGTTTGGCATGTGATGAATTATACCAAACAGGAGAAGCATACTCTGCTGCAGAGTAGTATAGTGCCATTGCAGAAGTTCGGATCGTTTCAGGTTGACTACCCCACTGTGATCCAGCCAGTTTGCGTAGGAGATTGTTCCTGGAAGAAACTTTCGACTTGGAGTTCATGCAGTGAAGAAAAAAGGAAGGAAGATTGTAGTTTTACGTGACCGTGAATCTTGTGATTATGAGCCACTGGACCTCCTTTTTACGTGGAATCCGAACCACAGGACATGGCATTTCACTTCGAAAATCTCACCGGGAATCGAACCCGGACCACCTTGGTGAGAGGCATACAGCTAGACCGCTGAGCCACCACGCCCCTGCAGTGAAGATCAGGAAGTCGAGGATATGTATGATGAGCTTGAAGACTTTATTCAGGGACACACGAGAGCTAGTGACAATGTCATCATCATGGGAGACTGGAACGCCATAGTCGGTGAAGGTTCTGAAAGCCCATGTGTTGGACAATTTGGGTTAGGAAGAAGAATGAAAGAGGCCAGAGGCTAATAGATTTCTGCAAACAGGAAGGATATGTAATAACGAACACCTTCTTTAAAGCCCCTCCAAGACGCCTATATACGTGGAAGAGACCAGGAGATCATTTTCGATGCCAAATAGATTTCATACTGGTGAAACATCGTTACAGAAATCAAACAAAATAGTCTGACACTACCAGGAGCTGATGCCAACACAGATCACAATATGTTAAGAATCAAATTGTGGTTAAGGTGGAAAATGTTGAGGAAGACCAACAACAGACCCAAGTGGAACACCAGCTCTTTATGTGATGAACTTAAGCGTACATAATTCAGGGAAGCTATAACTAGGAAGGTTGGAGAAGACGATGCTTTGGAAACAGGCACATCGTCACAGGATATCGATACCAAATGGTTGACAGTAAAGAACTCCATCACAGAGGCTGCAGAAGAAGTACTGGGAAATCCATCAGTCACTCCCAGACAACCGTGGAAAACACAGGATATTCTTTTGAAGATCAAAGACAGGAGGAGACGGAAACAGGTCAATACAAGTGAAGGGACAATAGCATACAGAAGGCTTCAAAATGAAATAGATCGAGAATGTAGAAATGACAAAGAAAAATGGCTGCACAAAAAATGCGAAGAAATCGAAGAACTGGAAAGACATGGAAAGGGTAGCTTGGCACTAAAAACAGCAAGGAAAATATGCCACTTATTAAAAAGAACTGTAACCTCAGCATTGCGTGACAGCCAAGGTTCAATCATCACTGATGAAACACAAATAGGGAACCACTGGGAAATGCACATTAAGATTCTGTACAATGAAGAATTAGAGTACGTACTTACAAAGGAGGCACATACAAGTTTAGTTGCACCTTTTTCTGTGACTAAAAGTGAATTTGAGTTGGCAATGATGTCATTACCAAATGAGAAAGCTCCAGACATCGATAATATCCCTAGTGAACGAATCAAGTCTGCTGGTGATATAATTAATGAAAAACTGTGTGACCTAACGCAAACAATCTACGAAAAGGGTATTTGGCCATCTGAATTTCGAAACTCCATCATGGTCCCTTTACCAAAGAAAGCAAATGCGACCAACTGCAGTATGTACAGAACAATTAGTTTGGTTCCTCATGCATCCAAAATTATGATCCAAATCATAAAGAAAAGAGTAGAATGGGCAGTCTATGGCTACATCCAAGAAACACAGTTTGGTTTCCGTCGAGGAGTTGGTACCCGAGATGCAATTGGCATCCTTAGAGTCTTCGGAGAACGTATGATGAGCAGGAGCCGAAATCTGTATAATATGCTTCATTGACTATGAAAAGGCATTTGATAGAGTTTCCTGGCATAAACTATTCCCATTATTAAGGGACTTAGGGGTCGATGAACAACTCATTACACTCATATGGGGCCTCTACAATGGTCAAAATGCAATTGTACTTTTAAGAGAAGGTCTTACTAATCCAGTTCCTGTCAGAAAAGAAGTAATGCAAGGATGTCCTCTCTCCCCAATTTTGTTTAATGCTTTTGGTGAGTTGATGATGGCAGGAGCTTTAGAAGTCACGTGTTTAGGAGTGAAGATCAATGAAATACCCATGAAGGTAATTAAGTTCGCAGATGATCAGGCCATTCTAGCTGGCAGCCCATCTACTTTGCAGGCAATGCTGTCAAGAGTTGCATCAACGGCGTAGAAATACGGCATGAAAATAAACACCTCAAAGACAAAATGCATGCGAGTCTCAAAATTCCCTAACCTCTTCGATTAAAGATTAATAACTCGGACATACAACAAGTCAAATCCTTCACTTACCTATGTCAAAAGATTACAGAGGACGGATGGTGCACCACTGAATTTAAATGCCGCATTGCTCAGGCAAAACTAGCTTTTATGCAGAAGAGGATATTACTGTGTTCCAGTCGGCTTAAGCTTTCCCTCCGAATGAGAATGCTACATGCTTTTGTATGGACAGTTGCGCTGTATGCCTGTGAAACGTGGACACTAAACAAAAATGAAAAGAACCGTCTTGAAGCCTTAGAGATGTGGTGCTATCGTAAGATGATAAATGTGACGTGAAGAGATAGGATATCGAACACAAGGGTTCTCGACACCGTGATCCAACGGAGATCAATCCTACGCACTATCCGTAAACGTCGTCTCGCATGGTGGGGTCACACAATGCGCCACTCCAATTTTATGAGAACTATGGCAGAAGGGTTCATTGAGGGAAAACATCCACGAGGAAGACCTAGAAATACCTTCCTTAAACAAATTCCAAACGACACCAATCACAGAGGCAAATGACAGGACGATCTGGTCATGTTTTTATGGCAACTGGCCAGTCTTAGGATTGCAAACCGATGATGAATATATATGTGACAGTGGTGCACCCAGGTTTTATCCGCTGTAATGATGCTGAACAGGAAGGCATTGCCCTCGCGCTCATACTGCCACAAGTATTCTAGGCTTATTGTCATTCTAGCAGTTTAGTGATCAATTGTGGGCTGTTTCGGCACCCATCTTGCCGACACTTTCCGATATCCCAACGCTTCGTGAATCATGCGGTGGACTTGAGCACGTTCGACGCCCAATGGATGCGACATCAGACACAGTTCTTTTCCTGTACTCTGTCGACGTTTGTTTTACAGTCGTGGACGAGGAAGACATTGACATACATCAAACATTGAACAGCAGCACCTGTTGGAGATCGATATACAGAATCAATGTTAATTATGGGGATGTAATGTCATTACTCTTTGGAAGTCTGTACCGGCAATGAAACAATAAAATAATCAAACTCTTTGGAAGTCTGTACCGGCAATGAAACAATAAAATAATCAAAGGATGAACCTTATTCCGTTGTGACTTTAAGCTAGCATGCTGTGTATTTTGTCAACAGCACCCAACCATTTGACGGGTCATGACGTCGTCGTATCCGTAGACGCTGTGCAGGCGGTGATGAATATCTGAAACACTAGTCCCACGCACGACAGCGCGCACTTTCATTCGCGACGGCGTTTCGAGCACACGTATTTCTGCCATTCTGGTTTGCACTCCAATGAACTCGGGCACGCCGATCTGCTGCTTCTCTCTCTCTGCTTTGGCCCTCAGCGCATGTGCCAGTGCTGCTCTGCTCTCGTTCTTCCCATCGAGAATTTAGAAGAGATTGTCTTTGTTATGACGATGTGTTTTCTGACTTTATAATACAGCTTCCCTGTGAAATATAATGATTAAACATATTCGGAACGCTCCTTGTACATACGAGTTTGTTATGCCCAGCAACGTAGCCAAGTGCTTTAAGTCACATTCGACGACTGCAATTGGGAGCTGCAGTCCCGAGATCCGAGACTTGAATCCTAACACTGACAGCGGCCACCCAGAGAGTGTTCCTCCGTGGGTTTTTCCATGCTCACTCTTGGCAAATGCCGGGAAGTTGACTTGTTGCAAGTCGCTGGCTTCGTACCCCGTCCCTAGTCCCTAATAATTAAAACTATACTGGTTACCACAGTCATCAGGATAATACAGGTTGTCAGATAAATTCCGTATCCCTGCAAGTACTTGGGACTGATCAAAATTGTGCCACTCTTCTAATATCAGCAATAACAACAAGAAGTTCGTCACATTGTGTGGTAGAAACCAAATAAAGTGGCGTACCATAACATTAATAGGTTTAATTATGTACTCGGTTTTCGTACCCGTCGTTGGCGTTTTTGTGCTGTAGTGGTAACAAAAACTAGCGCTTGGGAGGCTGGCGTCAGAGGTTAGCATAGCTATGGCTAGGCTGTCGGACCTTGTTTGACTAGCACCGTCATGATTTCGTAATTCGCATTCTTTTCTGCTTAGAGTTAGGTACTGAATGGAAGAACAGTTTGGGGGACAATAATAAACATTAAACATTTTTATAAGGTATTAACTCATGAAGCACGCAAATTCTCTAAAAAGGAGTTTTGTAAATAGTCTATTTATTGGTTTTCTGCTTTTTTAAGTTGTGCTACCAGCTCCAATTTTTTAATTTTTACACGCATGAGTTTTGTTTTGATAAGGAAGGATGATTGGAATGCACTGTATATATACTATTATTGTAGAAATTAAGTGGGCTTACAATTAAAGACAATACACATATCCAGGCACGTGCCTTGATTTTGTCTGGCAGCCGAGTGCGAGCTCACATTTCAAGATCAACCTCAGACCCACGCCAGCCGGCAAAGAGGGAAGAAGTAACTTGGTTGGGACAAATGTACTCGTCGTCGTCGGCCGATACTCATATCCGAATTAACATTTCTCGCCTGCAGTTCCATAATCCTTAGTCTAGACGATGAAGATGGCGCTGATGGCTTATCAGTAGGGCCAGGATTTATATGCACTAAAAACCTGAAAATATGCATGCAAATATGCACTAAAAAGTTAGAATATATGCACGGAAAATAATGAAATATGCACTTAAAATATGCAATTTTTTTCACTTACCTATTTACAGGTATCATTTGTTGCAAAAAGAAGCATCACAATAGGTAACTAGTAGTCTTTCAATATTTTCTGGAGACAAACTATGTCTATTGTCCGTCAAAATGAGTTTTATAGGCTGAGAATGATCGTTCTACATCAACTGACGTGATTGGACAGTACTTATACACGGGCACCAAAGTTTCGGAGCATACATCTGGCAAGGATTCCACTCAAGTATTGACTAATTAACTTAATCTTCTTCAGTTCGAATTCAACACCTTTTCTAACTTGCATTTAATCTTCTCTCCAATTTCGCCTGCAGCGGAATTCAATGAAGGTGCAGCTATCTCAACGAGATCAAGTGATTCATGGAGGGGAGTACCAGAAGATTCTAAGCTCTCAATGGCTTTTGGAAGTTTAGAAAAATGTGCATGAATGAAATTCACATCTTGATAAACATTAGCGGTTTCAAACACAACTTTTGCATCACGGACACACGCAATATGCTCATCTTCAAGTTTTGTAACCACTTCTTTCACTTCATTAAAATTCTCCTGATAAAATGATACTGCAGATAACCATGTCCCCCACCTAGTCAGGACAGGTTCAGGTGGCAAAGGAACTTCAGGTAGACAATCTTTGTAGAACTGGACACGAGCTGGTGCTTTCAGAAACAGCTTCATCCCACATCCAATTAAATTGTTAACAGCTGGAAACTGTGTGCGTATTTCTTCTGCAATGCGGTGTAATCCGTGCGCTAAACAGGTTACGTGTATGAGTTTCGGATAAAATACTTGGAGGGCCTTTGCTGCTTTCAACATATACGAAGCTGCATCTGTGAGCAGTACAAGCACTTTACAACAATTATCCTCAATTTGAGATGTCCACAATAGTCGCAGAGAATCATTTACAAATCTTGCTATTGTGCTATGGTTGGTTTTCTCTAGTAATTTAAAAGCAAGAAGATGCGGCTTACCAGGTTCGTCTGGATGTAATTTACCAACCACGAAATTTGCTATGTAACGGCCACATGAATCCGTTGTCTCATCCACCGATATCCAGACATAGTTCCATCCAATATCAGAACGGATCAATTCCAGGGTAGATTCATATAGCGGAGGTAGGTTATTTTTCCTGAGAGTTGATTCATCTGGTATTTTTTGATTTACACAATATTTCTCAAGAAATGATCGCAGAACTGGATTGTTTAATTTATTCCATGGAATGTTGCTGCATACGAAAGCCCTACAAAGATCATTTGAAAATGTATTAAGAATACCGGACTTAGGCTTTACCTGCATAAGTAGTTGGTGTGGTGTGCTGTTCTTCTCCTCCTTTGCTTTAATATGTGCAGTTGTTTTTGAATGCTGTTCAAGCTGAAATTTCTTTTCACATTTTACTTCCTGTGAGCAAACTTGACAGTACACGATGACACCATCTGTTGAATAGTCCCTATTACCCGACACCCACTGATTTAGTATATCTCTTCTCCTGCTCTTTTCCTTAGGCATTTTTAGAAGCTAACACTTGAGATGCAGGGCATTAAACTGGAACGTAACTAGTGAACTGAAGATACTTCTGTCCTGACCAATTGCCCAACCCCCTGAGATTATTATCTACTGGTAGAGAAAGGAATTCCGGTAAGTCCAGCCAGCCTGCCTACCCATACCTAATTATCTGTTGCCTTAGGGGCCGATAACCTAGATGTTAGGCCCCTTAAAACAACAATTATCATCATCATCATTATCTGTTGCCATTGTCAGTTGTGAAAGTAAAGTGCCGTTACACAGAGAGTCGAAAACACCAATTAGTGAGGGATGCACATAATATAGGCAACTAGCTAGGGATGCACAAAACAGATTTATTTTAGTAGTTTTTGTAATTGTCCTTAAATTCAGACATATATACCGGAATATGCTGTTACGTCTAGAATATGCACTAAACCTCAAAATATGTCAAAATATGCATATGCATATGCGCATAAGCATTTTAAAAAAATCCGGGTCCTACTTATCAGGCCAATTCTTGAATAGAGCATGCGGCCACATATGTTGCATCCGATGGAGAGTGAACGACGTGGTAGTGTTTGACGTATCTTATTCCTCTGGTGAATCATCTTCCTGTCTACAACATTCCTGCTCAATCTGTTCAACTGCAGCTGAGATGGTAACACGCCAGCGAGGGCGATCCAGTGCAAGAGTATGCCGAGTATTTGGGTTTATCTCTACTCTTCTCATGGTCTGCTTAAGTTGGCCTTAATATCGTTTTAAAGGAGCACCACATGGCCTCTTGCCAGTATAGAGTTCACTATACAGGATTAGCCAGGGAGTCTGCTGTCACTCATACGATGGATATGGCCTGCCCATCTAAGCCGATGATCAACAATGGCGGCTTCAATACTGTTTAGCATTGCTTTTCAAGGACTGCTATATTAGTTATATAGTCATCCCAATTTTATTTTTCATGTATCTAAGTTTTTGTTGATGAAAGCGTTCCAGTATTTTGATGTTCCTGTGATATAGGGTCCAGGTGTCACATCCGTAGAGTAACGTAGAAATAACAACAGCTTGGTACACCAATACTTTCGTGCAGATACTTAGATCTTTGTTCAGTAATACACCATGTAAGAGACGTCCAAAAGCCACATGGGCAGCCTGTATTCTGTTTTACACTTCCTTCTCAGCGGTACAGTTCGCTAATAGAATACTACCAAGTTCCGAGAAGTGTTCCACCCTTTGCAGATCTGAGCCAGATATGTTGATATCAAAATCTGGGGAGATGGTTCCAGGAGCAGGTTGAGTTCGCACTTTCGTTTTCTGAATGTTGACAATGAAGCCAAAATGTTCATAAGCTCTGTTGAAACAGTTGGCAGACTGCTGAAGCTCTTCTGGTGTGTGGGCTGGAGAAGCATTGTTATCTGCATATTGCAATTCTGTGACCCGAGTGGAATAGGTTAATCTTTCGGAGCGGAGTCTGGCCTGGTTGAAGAGGCCCCCGTCATACCGATATTTAATTTCCACACCTGAGTTGTTTGCAGGCGATGTCTCATAAAACATATCTGCCAGGTACTGGACAAAAAGTGTAGGTGCAAGTACACACCCTCGCTTGAGTCCATTTGTAATTGGAAATTCATCTAAAATATCATTCTGATATAATACCTGACCAAACATTCCATCATGGAGAGCTTGGATCAAACCAACAAAATGTTCATCCAAAGCGCTTCAAAACCATCCACAAAGCTCTACGAGGAACCGTATCAAAGGCCTTTTCAAGGTCATAGAACACTTAAGAACAGAGGTGTCATTATTGTTCTCTGCAGTTCTCCTGGAGTTGTCTTGCGCAGAAGATCATGTCGATTGTACCACGAGATGCCCGAAACCCACACTGAGATTCAGATAGTAACCTCACCGAAACATCCTGAAGACCACGGTAGTTGTCACAGGTACTCACATATCACATCTAACTAACCTTCACATGTTGAGATGTGCTAGCGGACTGCGGGAGTCATAAGCCAATGTTCCATCAAAGCCAATAATCTGTGAGGAAAGGAAATGATTGCATAGTGGACAATATTTTAATTTAATTTATTTATAATATACTGCAAAAGCCAATTCGATCGTCGTACTGTATGGTTTACTTCCGCTCGAGACTTGCATAGTAAGTTCCGGATTCGTGCCATTGATTTAGTGGAAATAGAAATGGTGAAATTTTTCAGGCTACAATCACTGAATGACTGCATTGACGTCGATGGTATTGAATTAGCACGCCTTCCTACAAACATTCAATCATGTTATCAAAAGCAACAAAGTAACCCGTATGCTAACAGTCAAAGCATTGCAATTATTTGCGTTTTTCTACATTTCCATAGTTCCCAGGCTGGTTTGTTTTGACAGTGAGTGTGAGTTAAAATCTTGATAAATGTTAGTGGTATGTATGTATTGCTTTTCTTCTGGAAAAGCGATGCCCCGAGTGGTCCGCATGCATGCCAGCTTTGCGATCTGAATGAATTTAGCCTAAAGATAGTACAGTGTGTGAACGGACAACGAATTTGATTTTTACAAAATAATCTGATTTTTCAAAACTATTTTGGTTTGTACTGAGTATTTTGCAATACCACAGTTTTATCATATGTGCCTATTTCAGGGTGAAAAGGGTGCAAATTATAAAGCAAGGAGCATTTCCCCTGTAATGCTACTAAAGAGGCCTTGCTTGCCGGTTAATTCCAGGATGCGTTTTTCCAATTGTAAATTTTACCAATTTGTTTGAAAGATCAACTAAGCCAAAGGAAGCTGAAAATTGTTACTACAGATGTTGATCATTAGTACGAATGAGTTGCGGCGCAACACTTTGCCAGAAAACTATAAGATAAATAGATAATACATTATTGACCTACCGTGATTATTCCTTCAAAGTTTAATTGCATACAATACGTTTTATTTTAATTTTAATTAATAGCATCTGTGGTGCTGTAACATCGTTGATCCCATGTAATATAATAAATATTGCAAATATCTGCATAGTTGTACAGATCCCAATATACGTAGGTCGATTCATAAGTCATGGCAACGATTTTTTATTTCCCGACAATGTGCCAACACACGAAATTAATTATATATAGTGGAAAGTGTGTTACATGACCTTCATAATGTTGCCACCAGGTGGAGTGTGAATGCACCGGTCTGGACACGAGCACGATCCCGATATCGGTCATCTGTTGACAGCGGTGCGTAATGGAGGCACCCAAAGTTGAATAGCGTGCGTATATTATGATAGCTTATCAGTAGGGCTCGGATTCGAGCATATTTGCATATTTTTTTCCTGAATAGTACACATTGAAAGAAGCATTTCGGTGGTATTTTCGCCTCTCTGGGACCAGCAGAATTGAAATTTATCGAGCATATAAATGCATAAAACCGTGGTTTTCAGAATAGAAGCATATAAATGCATATTCTTGTGGTTTTCGTCTAAATAGTTTGTTTTTCTTCAAATTCTCCCCCGAATTCGGGCCCTGACAATCCTTAAGGTTCGAAAACAGAAATAATTATTGAAAAGCCTATCTGGTGCGAATAATAGTACCGCAGGCTTGCCTTTTGTGAGGTCGTTCTCCTCATTGAAACTTTTATTGACTGATTTAAGAAAATAATTCCGAACTGAAAACAGAAAATTTCTTGTTGTACAGACCAATACAGGTCTACTTCATTGACTGGCCTAATTCTGAACATTTTGTAAATGAACTTTTAAACTGTATCTTTTATAAGAGCACTTCTCTTATATATACTTGTATGCAGTGTATCATACATACAATTAGAAAATAAAGCTCGTATTTAAAGGTATGTTATTGGTGTTTTCGTTTCACTTTCCTTTCTATAGTTTTTAACTGTGTTTTTCGAGCATATTCTGCATATTTAACCGCATATAATGGTTTTTTCGAGCATATCTATCGAGCATAAAACACATAGTTTTCGAGCATATCTGGAGATTTTATCGAGCATATCGATCCGAGCCCTACTTATCAGCGATATTGTCTTTCTTCCCCGTCGATGGCAACGAACCGTGGACAACGTAGGCGACTAATTTGAAGGAAGTTACCCCCCAGGGGCTCACATCTAGTGGGACGTGTGTTGGTGACCGCTGGACCCCAGCTGAGTCCGGCATTGGTTCCACTTACTTGTGCCGGGCTCCTTTCCGTCTTCTTTCCCGTCGACCTCCCTTGGTCAACTCTTGTTCTTTTCCGACCCCGACGGTATTAGGGTATCCGAGACCTAGGTAGTCTTTCACTTTCCCGCCTTAATTGGCCATTGTCTCATCTTTCAATCGAGGGGTCAGACCCCTTGTTTTCTTGTCCTTATATTTCCTTTTCTCTTTAAGAATCCCGCACTGTTTTTGTTACTTGGCTCCCCTGTGTATCTAAATTCCCTTTAGCGAATTTTTTGCGTCTACACTCAATTTTGTAGGTATTTTCAATCTATGTTGCATTTTGTAAGTCTTTTCGATCTAAATTCCATTTTGCGAGTATTTTCAACCTCAATTGCATTTTGCTACGTAGATTGAAAATAAGGATTCATCATCATGACTTTTGTGAGTATTTTGAATTTCAATTTCATTTTGTAAGGATTTTCAACCTAAACCGCTTTTTAAACGTATTTTCAATCTAAATTGCATTTTTTATGGTGAGCATTTTGCAAGTATTTTGATTCTCAATTTTATGGGTATTTTGAATCTAAATTACATTTTGTATTGTTAGTATTTTCAATCTTAATTGCATTTTGCAAGGGCTGGTTTCACCAGTTCCGCTTAACGAACTAAGGGTGGTTTAAACTATCCTCAAGGATGTGGCCCGTTGCACCAGACCATAAACAATGGCTTAAAGTAGGCTTAGATTGAGCGGCCGTGCTCGGTGACTTAAGGATGGTTTAAGCCGTTCACTCATACGCCAAAATGGCGGCCGGCCCCATTGTGTCCGATTAGGTAATGTAGTGAACGAAACGAAATTATAAAAAAAAAATATTATTAAATGGTTTATAATGACGGCACAATACAATGAAGGGATATTTTCTTCCGTACGATCATTTGCTAAGCAGTAGTATCTATACTTGTTGATAAAGCCGTAATGTATATCGTCATCTTTGGTTGAGTGGATAGCGTTACTGACTCCTGCCCGGAGTACCGGGGTTCGATTACCAACGGGGAGGAATATTTTTGCTTGACTTTTATTGTTTTATAATTACTTAGTCGTTATAATATAAAGCATACATAGTGTGCATTTTGCGATGCAAACTAAATATATAGGTATAACATTCTTTCAACGCGCTGCCACAGGGATTTCCTTCGCGTTCCTAAAATCGCGGTAGCTTGTACTACAGACATCATAGCTTTTGAAAACGTAAAATGAAATATTCTTTATATTGTCAGTACCGCAGTGCACATTTTTGGTTGTTAAACTAAATATTAGCCCAGGGACGGATGTAGAAATCTTAGCCAATGACGAACTAGCCTATTGTGGATGCTTGCAATACAACATGCTGTGTCATTCGTATACATACTCTATACCTATATATATATTGTACCCTTCAATGGTTCCTAGGATGCCGACTCTAGCTCGGGGTAATGGTCTGTCTGGTGTGGCTCTAACTTAATTTAAACACCCTAGGGATATCGTCAAGGATCACAGGAGGCTTAGCTTAAAATCAGTATGTCAGAGAATTCCTAATGTAAAATAATTTATTCACAAAACATCATCTCCCCTTGCTCCCATCCACAGACAATAAAACAACAAAATATACTCCCTTAAATTATTCTAATCAACAAAATCAAATTGTAAAAGATAAATTATAATCACACTGGCTGAAACCAGGAAAAGAAAATAATCTAATTCACTGCAGTCCACTGCTTCAAGTTCAACAAGTAGTTCCGTGAAGAACTATACAGCCTATTTTCATATATCCTACTCATATTAATTGCCAATATCAACATACAAAATTTCAGTTTAATTGCTGTAACAGATTCGTAGATATTGAGAACCGTCTAAATATTTCTGATTGTCGCCAGGTTGGATTTTTATTTTTGTAGTATTACATTAAGATTATTGTGTACGTGTGGTATTCAAACTTCAATCGCATCATTAGAACACAAGAAGTAAAAACGAGATTTTAAAATTACGCACAGCAGCCATCTTGTGATTATGCAAACAATTGAAATAAATTAGATGCCAGTGGATCAACATTTGTATAAGCATTTAACTTGCAACGTTTCACGGCACTCGGGTAGTTAATTCGCGAGAAACGTCCATTTAAATATTTATACTTCGCGTCGCCGCCATGTTGGATTTGTGCTCACCAGGTTATTGAAGTCCTATAGGTGAACATATCTTCATAGTCTCTATGAACATAAAACAACTCAGTTTGGTTCCTGTAAAAGATTCATAGATATTGAGAACCGTCTAAATATTTCGGAAGCTCGCCATTTAGGATTGTTATATGTATAGGCCATAGAGTTATGTACCATTCAAGGACAATTATTGCCTAGGTTCATTATTCAAACTTTCACTTCGATCGCATGATTACGACTCAAGAAATAAAAACTTAATTTTAAAATTTCGCACAGCCGCCATCTTGAGTTTATGTAAACAATTGAATAAAATTAGATGGCAGTGCATTACAATCAGCAAAATCATTTACTGTACCACATTTCACTGCGCTCAGAGAGTTAAATCACGAGAAAAGTCTATTAAAATATTTCAAATTCGCTTGGTCGCCATGTTCGTTTTGTACTTTACAGGTTTTTGAAATATACATAGTGAACCCTTGCAAAGAAGCATATGAGACTCAGATTCGGGGCGTAACAGGTCATATTCGTAAGTTGCTGTCAGGGCGCTTCATTAACTTGCAGGGTAACATATAACAAAATAACATGCAGGAAAGAGTGAAGCCAGGGTTAAAACAACTGAATTTAATAACAAATCACCATATTTACACTTAAACAATTAACAACAAAAACTCCCAACTGACTCCCGCTTAATAAAATGCCAAAAACTTAGGCGATATCTCTGGAGAGATTAATTACCTGGACCAAGCGTCCTTAAATAAAAGATGCAAAAGTGACCATATAAGTGCGTACGCCGTTCTACATGCATCACGATGTGTACTTTGAATGCGTGATTCGTTATCATCCAGAATGACCCTTCAAACAACGAATCCGCATTTCCTAGAGCTAGACCGACACGAGGGAACACAACTACAATACTTAAATTAAACCGACACTTCCTAAATCTACTATAAACAAACACAAAATTTCCGTGTGAAATTGGACTTGAATTGCCGTAGCAACATTTACTGCCTAAAAACTTAGGACTTCTCACACAAATCAACACAAGTACATTAACACGTGACCAATAGAAAAGTACTCAAATGACCGCTGTCAAAATTTACAAATACCCTACCACTACACCACACGGGTGTGACAAACAAAATTACATGAAATCGAGTCATCAACAAAGCAATAGGCAAACAGCCAACATTTACGTTAATCACAATATTCTTATCCATACAAGGTACAACAATCCGTTACACACATGGCGAACTCCCCAATTAATTATGGCTTAAAAATTAGCCATCACAATGAACAGGTTTGCTACATGAAAGCTTCCAGGGTTCAGTCGGACAAAAAGGACTGCCTATCAAAATAAGTCACAGGCAAAACGGGCGGTTTGTGGAACTCTGCATGTCTGTCAACCCACGTGTCAATAATCTCGACCTCCCAGGACGTGGGGTCGAACCTCGAAGAAATGTGCCCCAAAGCACAATAATACGTGTGTGTCAGAAAAACATATGGACCAGAATCAGCAGTCTCCCAAGAGCACTCTGTCTTTCCATCTAAAAATACAACAGCAGCAAAAATATATAAGGGCGGTAGGACAACTACCCCCTCCTCACGTAGAATCAACACACACTAGACACATCAACACACACTTAATCACACGTATGGGTTGTGACAGACCCTGAAATAAAAGACACAAATAATATCCACATGCTGGCGCCATCGTTCTATGCCGTGACTAATCACCTGAAAAGGACTCAAGAAAATCTATCAAAATTAGAACGAAGGTGTTCTACAATTACTTTTAAGTTGGTGCACTCGGCTACCCTAACATGAATAATAACCTGTTCAGCAAAATGTTTTACAATCAATTCCTCCCATTCCTATTTCAAATATTAACGTTAATAAAGCACCATTTATCGAATGTAACGGGTTCCGCAATTGCAAGGATAAAAATCACGCACGCACGCCGCGTACATTACACATGACTCAAGAAAAATCAAAATATCAACAAACACTTTGGCCACGCGCCAACGGACATTTAAACATATAGTGTCGGTACAAGAAAAACAGCTAATAAACAAGAAAGAAAAACATGACTATTTACAAAGTTCCCCGGCCAAATCTAACTACATAATTGAAATAATCCAATTTTAGTACATCACCGCTTCTGCATGTAGGACTAAGGACATCCTCCTCAACCCATTGCCCTATGGACAATTTAGCACTCCATAGTAGTCGTCTGCGTTGATTTCTTGAAGCTCATCCCAACTTCAAACCACGTGCTGATCATCTTGGTCTCGACTCCTTGGCAGAAAAGTTCAATGTTAAATATTTGCCTATCTATAATCGCTTGCAGGCTACTCAGTTCACCCACAATTGTCCTACTGCGATTAATAGCGAAGACTGGCCCTAATTATATCGCACATACGCACTATAAAAACACACATACAATACACACAATTTATACATAAAATATACATCTCGAGTCCGCGCCACTGGCTCGTTAACAAGTTCAAAATCCTGGCTGCACCCGCAGTCGCTATCTCGTCCGGTATTTCCGTCCCGTCTTGTGGACTTCGGTTCTGGTAAGCGCTAATTAGGGTGATACGATACTTCCCCCTTAAAGTTGAACTCGTCGTCTTTAAAAGAATGTTACAGTTTATCACGCGCTGGCGTGAAATATTTAGATCACACAATTTAGTTGATTTTTAGAACAAAATGTATAATAGCTTTTAAAATTCGATACTGCAAACGCTGCGACTTTAGCTTCCCAGAGCTCAGAAAATAAATTAGCTTCACTGATTTTAGAGCGTAAAAATCACATTTCGAACTGGCGTGGAGTATGCCTCTGAAGGCTCCACAAGAATAGTACTTAGATAGGCGTCAAAATCACACTATAAACTGGCGTGGAGCATGCCTCTGAAGGCTCCACAAGAATAGTACTTAGATAAATTCGAGCGTCCAAATCACACCTCAAACTGGCGTGGAGTATGCCTCTGAAGGCTCCACAAGAATAGTACTTAGATAAATTCGAGCGTCAAAATCACACCTCAAACTGGCGTGGAGTATACCTCTGAAGGCTCCACAAGAATAGTCTTAGATAAATTCGAGCGTCAAAATCACACCTCAAACTGGCGTGGAGTATGCCTCTGAAGGCTCCACAAGAATAGACTTAGATTGGCGTCAGGCCAAACTATTTATGAGAAACTGACAAGGGCGGAGGAGTGGGGCGTAGTCGGATAAAAACTTCCAGAGTTTTTGTCTCACAAAGATGGGGCTAGTGTCATTCTTCTCCAAATAAATCCAACGTCTCAAATTACTCGAGCGGAGATTAATCCGTTCGGCGGTTCCTTAGATACACACTTCCGCGCGCTTTTTACTACTGACGCCGTCCACCTCGTGGTCACAGCTTGGTCTCTTGCAATTGGCTGATTCAATCGTATGTTCGTTGAGAGGACCTCGTGATTCTTCCTTTATGTCTCCAATTTTGGTACAGTAGTTGCACAATTTGGCCTTGAACTCGACTAATTCTGGCCGTCCCCCAGGAATAGCTACCAACTCAGCTTCTGTTGCAATCATTACGAAATGCTGGCCTCCCTAATATCCAAGTCGACTTCCTTATGTGCTGCCTGGGCCGTAGTAATAATAATAATAAATATGAATACTTATTTATCGAAGATCAATAAGGGTTCATTTATCCTCAGCAAGGTTTTGAAATTCGAAACAATTTATTGGTTTGGATTTCAAAAACAAAATCCACTGTAGTAACAACACATCTCTTTAAATCTCACTCAGCTGCTCGAGTGTATGCCCCTCTGACTCAATTAGTGTGCTCCCTTCTCGCTGGAATGTCATTCATATTTTCACTAGGTCTCCCCCTTCTCCTCACGTAGTTGCCACTCCCGTCGTCTCAGCTGCTCGTTGTTTACAAACAAAGTGCGTACTCACGCGCTCCCCGTGGATTTGAGTGTTTGCTTTCAAAAAAAAAAAATTTTTGGCAATACAGATTCTGCACATATCATCTTTCCTAATCATCAAATGGTTCCCTTCTGTAGTACGGTTTCAAATTGGCGCTATTAAAAACAGATTTTGCACCAGTGCTCACTTCTTCTAATCTGTAGGCATTGTTACCCAGATTCTTAATTACCCGGAACGGGCCAATGAATTTCGGACAGAACTTGGCGAAGACTTTGTTCTTAGGGTCGGAGATTGGTGGTCTACGAACCAGCACTAATTCTTGTTCTTGTAACTCTCGGTGAAACTTCTTTCCTCGGTACCGTCTCAGCCTTCGGTCCGCTTGGTTCCTCATGTGCTCCCTCGTTCGCTGGATTCGCAAATCATGCGCTAATAATGGATCCCTTGGGCAAGGAATGATCTTGTCCCAAGTTCTTTCCGGCAATATGTTGTGGTGTACAATCAGTGGGACTTGACCCGTCGACTCGTGCTTAGTAGTGTTCATGCACATCTCAATTTCCCCTACTTTGTCTACCCATTTATTGTGTTCGTTAGGAATCATTACTCTGTAGTATTTAGCGACACAGCGAATCGTTCTTTCGCTCGGATTTCCACAAGGATGACGAATACTTGAAAATATGTGTTTTATTCCTAGGCTCTCCAAACCTTGCCTAAAAACATTGCTTGTGAAATAGGTACCGTGATCTGATAGAATGGATTCCGGCTTCCCAAGCATCGGAATTACTTTGTTCTTAATTCGACTAAGGACTTGTCTTGATGTCGTCTTCTGAATAGGACATAGCACGACCATCTTCGAAAATACATCGACACATACCAAGAGGTGTCGGCATCCACGCTTTCCTTTTACTAAAGGACCAAAGCAATCAATCGCGAGCATCTCGCATGGTTTCTGCGGTAATAGTGGTCTTGGAGGTTGTTTCAGAATAAAGTTGTTCGGCTTTGTGCGCTGACAAGCGTCACACGTTGTAATTACTTCAACAATGGTGAATCTCATCTTGGGCCAAGTAAAGGTCTCCCCTATCGTAGCTTCAGTCTTATCCGTGCCGATATGTGCTAGGCTCTCGTGAACATGCCAAGTTAATCCCCTCTGTAGTGATGCTGGAACTAAGATCCGCAGTTTAGTATGATGCTCGTCCACGTACTTATGTAACAAGTTATTCAAGTAGTGAAATCTCGCTTGTTTAGCACTGGCTTCCCGGTACTCCGGTGAATTTGGTTGTAACTCCTTCCTATAGAATTTTATCATCATCATCCATGGGTCAGCTTCTTGCTCCTTCCGAATATCCTTCAATCTTGCCAAAAACTCACGAGCCTTAGGTGTCAAGGTAATATTGTGAACTTCCGCTGTTACTTCGTTTCCGTCCTCAGGGTTTCTACTCAAGGCATCTGGTATGACGTTCAATTTCCCAGGACAATGTTCTATTGTGATGTCAAACTGCTGTATGTAGATGGACCAGCGCGTAACTCTCTCACTTGCTATTGTTGTCTTAAATAAAAATGTCAGTGCATGGTGGTCGGTTCTAACAATGATGGAATAACCATAGATCATCTTGAGCCACTGTTGGAGAGAATATAGAATTGCTAGTAGCTCAAGTTCCGTAACTGTGTAGTTCCTCTCATGTTTCCGTAATTTACGACTCGTAAATGCCAAATAGGATTTCTTCTTGGGTTCTTCAGCGTCCTCTTGGTACAGCATAGCACCAATCCCAATTAACGAAGGATCTGCTTGAATGATAAATTGTTTCTCAAAATCCGGATATCCAAGTTTCACACAGTTTTCCAATAAATCCTTCGTTGCTTTAAAAGACCTGTCGCACTCCTCGTTCCACGACCATCGATTCGCTTTCTTCAACATCTCCTGCATAGGCGCTACTGTTTCTGTGTAACCAGGGCAATTTTCTTTGAAGAAACCTGTCACTCCCAAAAATGCTCTAACATGTTTGACTTTGGTAGGTGTGGGAAATTTCTTAATAGCATCAATCTTGGCTGGATTAGGCCGCACGCCCTCGACATCAATTATATGTCCCAAATATAATATTTCGCTCTGGCAAAAATGTGACTTTTTTAAGTTGATCTTGAAGTTCATGGTTCTCAGGTTGTCCAGCAGTTTATTTAAATTCACCAAGTGTTCTTCCATTGTCTCAGAAGCGATTAATATGTCATCAACATATCTCGTGGTGAAGTTCTTGACCTCCTCAGTCAGATTTCTATCGAGTGCTCTAATGAGTGCACATCCCGCAGTTTTCACGCCAAAGGGCATTCGACACCAGATATAACTTTGATTATCGAATAAAAATCCCGTCAACAGTTGGGATTTTTCTTCAAGTTCAAGATGGTGGAAACTATTCGTCAAATCAACACTTGAGTATATCTTCTTCCCGCGGAAGCCTTTCAAAACATCTTTGATCCACGGTGCTTGGTCGTGCTCAACTAGCAGTTTGCTATTTAAAACTCGCGCGTCTAGGCATAGCCTAATTGATCCGTTTGGCTTGGTCACAGCCAATATTTCGTTCAGATAAGGAGTTGCAGCTTTCCTTATCATGCCAGAATCTAATAAGTTAGTAATAATATCCCTCACCTGAGAAAAATGCTTCTCTGGGATCGGGTACAATTTACTTTTAAACGGGGTCCAATCTGTTACCTGCATCGCATATTGAAAATTTAAAACTTTCCCAGGTACGGTGTCAAACGCTCCTTTATGTAATCTTAAAATTTCTTCCAATCTTCTTCTATCAGATTCCCCTACGATGGCTTCCTTAAGTCGCTCCTGAAGTAGAATTTCGAATTTGGTTCCGCCCATTTCTTCTTCCGCCAAATGCACCCAAAGTTCCTGCGAAATATCTCGGCTGTCCATTTCTAGCACTGCTGTCTGGTTGACTTGCTCTCCCCTCAAGATCTTATCTCCGGCCTCATTAGTGCATTCCTCAACAACCCAAGTATTGGCCTCTCTCTCCAGCGGATTCTCTTCCATATTTAAACCCACATGATCCAATCCTTCTACTTGTTTGAAGCTTACAGTGTTGTTATGTAAATCAATTACAGCATGAAAATCGCAGATGAAGTTGGCTCCTAAAATTATATTGTAGTTCATCTTTGGAATAACAATGAATGTTTGTGAAAAAGTATGGTTCAATATTTCCAGATCTAGAAATGCTTGCTGTTTACAATTCATAGTTTTGTCAGGAATGACACCTCTGACTTTCATTAGCGGTACCGGCATAATAGGAACAGTCTGTTTTCTTGCTATTTCTTTTATCAAAATTTCAGTGACTAAGCTCACCTGGCTACCTGTATCAATCAAACATCTCACCCTCATACCTCCAATATGCGCGTAAATAATTGGTAGCTGTCTGATAACATTCTCACGGTTCTTCACCACTTCCTCCAGGCAGTCGTCTGGGAATGCTACCCACTCTTCTATATTGGCCACTATCATCTCTTCTTGCTCCCTGGCGATCTCCGTTTTTAGCCTGTCTCCTTTCAGTTCATTTGGGTTTTTTTTTTTAGCCCGGGCCCCATTAGATATGTTTCGCCGGTTATCATTCTGTCGCTCCTGTTGTCTCAGTAAACTCTCTGCCCCCTCTCCTTGATGGTTGTCTGGGCTCTGTCTGTTCGCCATGGCACGCCCCCACTTCTCCTTCTCCGCTTCTTCATTACTTAATTGATCCAAGTATTTACGGGATTCAATATATCGTTCGTCCCAGTTATTCCTATAATCTCCTCTGTTTTCTTGGCGATAGTCCCTGCCGTTACTCCATCTACCATCTCCATTTCTTTGGTAAGGTCTACCTTGTCTCTGGTTTCCCCTCCAATTCGTGTATTCCCGCTGGTACGTCCACTGATTATTTTGATTTTGGTTATTCTGATGATATCTCCCGCGGTTATTCTGATAATTCTGATTGTTGTTATGGAACTGGTTTCGGCCGTCAAAATCTTGTCTTCTTGGCGTGAACTGTGTCCCTGTGGACTGTGTCTTACTTTGGTTCCCCTGGCCGTGGTTATTTTGGTGTCCCTGAACTACCTCTGCCGTGTTGACACATTCCAAATTCCTTCTTCCTGTCTGTGGGCTTACCATACTCGTCTCATCTAAGTGTCTGAGTAATTCTTCGGCTTGGACTGCGGTCTGAATATTTCCTGCGACTAATAATTGTTGGATATGCATTGGGAGTTGTTTTCCGATGGTTAGAACCATATTCGGCTCGCTAGACGGGTCATCAAAATCCCTGAATTTTACCAATTGCTGACTGAAGAATTCTGAAAAACGGGTTGGATGTGTACTATGGTATTTGCGCGTGTACAGGTCCATTCTTAACCCCTGTTGTAACGAAGGACTCCAAAACTTCTTCAAAAACGCCTCGCGGAATTGAGTCATGTCTGTAAACGTGTACTTGAAACTTAAAAACCAGGTCAGGCTAGGTCCTTCTAAAAATTTCTCCACCAGTCTTAATTGTTTCTCCGGGCCGATGTGTTGGTCATTAAAGTAATCAGTTAATTGCCGTAGAAATGCTTTGGGAGTGGTTCCTGAATGTTCTTTAAACTTATCGGGCTTAAAATCATTACCCCGAATGACTTGGATGACTTGGGCTGGTGCCAAGTTCGGTTGCGGAGTTGAAGTCTCCCCCCTGTACTGCTGGAATGCATTAGTCGTTAGTCTGGGACTTTGACCCCGACTCGTGTCCTCAGCCAACTTCGAACCTGCCGGACTTCCAATACTTGTTTGCTTTTCCGGAATATTTTCGTTTGAAAATAATGTCGCATTCTCTAACGATCTAATCTCGTTTTTTATGATTAATTCTGAGTGTTCCTGTAATTTCGACTTCATATTTTCCTCCAGTGCCTGCATTCGCTTTAAAACTGCCAGCCTGTCTTCCTTATTCGCATGAGCCTGCTGGTCCCAATCTCGCCGGATCCTACTTTTTAAGCTATTTATTTTCTCCTCGTTCCTCTCCTGATTTTTCTCTAGCTCTTCACGTATCCGTTCCTGCGTTTTCACTAGTTGTTCCCCCACCTCTTCTCTTATAACCTCTTGCGTTTTTATTAGCTGACCTTCCAAATTATCCTGAGTTTTGACGAGCTGCTCCCCTACTTCTTGTCTTATGACCTCTTGCGTGTTTATTAGCTGGCCTTCCATCTCTTTTCTTATGATCTCTTGTGTTCTGCCTAATTGCTCCTCTAAATTTTCCCGCAAGTGTATCCGCTCGGTTTCAGCCTTAACTTCGACTTTATCTATTTCCTTTATTAATTCCAGCACGTTGTTATCTACCGAATTAATTTGCTGCTGTAGTTTCTCTTGGGTTTTCTTCACTCCCGCGGTGTTACTGACACATGCTGCCTCTATCTGCTTGAGTTTATCTGCCACCATCTCGTCAAATTGTACTAATTTGTTATCAAATTTCGCCTCCAATTTCTTCATTTCGCCTAACTGTTTGATGTTGTTTTCCGCAACCTCGCCTGCCAGTTTCTCTACTTTTCGAACGCTCTGATTAATATCATTTGCGATTTTTCCTAACTGTTCGGTTTGTGTTACCGCCTGTTGTGACAATTTGTGGTTTAGTTCATTGAACTGTTTGTCAGTGTCTAATTTCTGGACTTCTAACTGGACCGAAAGGTTACCGCTCATATCAAGTAATTGTTTTTCACTATGCTCACGCTGAGCTTCTAATTGTTCTGTTAATTGTTCTTCCGTCTTTACGGACATCTGCACTAATTGTTCTTCCGTTTTCGCGGACATTTGTTCTAATTGTTTTTCACTATGCTCACGCTGAGCTTCTAATTGTTCTTTTAATTGTTCTTCCGTCTTTACGGACATTTGGATCGACATCTGTTCTAATTGTTCTTCCGTTTTCGCGGACATTTGGATCGACATCTGTTCTAACAATGCCTTAATTTCATCAACGATCGCCATTTCACACACACAAATATATTCAGAGAAAAACAGGGTTATGGGCTAAGGTTTCAGCCCTATACGCACATACATGTCACACATTTAAATATTACTGGCTCTAATTTAATGAAAATTTCAGTAACAAAATTTACTGAATACAATGACATTTATTCCCAAACAACAAAATAACCCCGAGTGATCTGCTTTTAAATTCCTAACCAACAGAATCTACAAAACACCAATTAACCGAAGTCAATTAAATGTCAAATATAAGGCAACATCTTCCTGCTTTGACTGAGTTCATTAATAATGCAAATTTCTAATTTTAATGTGGGCGCCAGAACAAGTTTATAACAAATACCAAATCAAATTCTAACCTTGTTCAATATTTCTAACTTTAGGAACTCAGTGATTTTACTAATGCACATGGCGGTACAACATCGCCTCCATTTACTGAATTTACATGTCTGCTTGACCTGGCATCATTTCTCAACGAAATAAATATGAGATCAGCGAAGCAACAACAACAACAATCCCCACTTGGGCATCCATTTTTGTTTTATGAACCCTTGCAAAGAAGCATATGAGACTCAGATTCGGGGCGTAACAGGTCATATTCGTAAGTTGCTGTCAGGGCGCTTCATTAACTTGCAGGGTAACATATAACAAAATAACATGCAGGAAAGAGTGAAGCCAGGGTTAAAACAACTGAATTTAATAACAAATCACCATATTTACACTTAAACAATTAACAACAAAAACTCCCAACTGACTCTCGCTTAATAAAATGCCAAAAACTTAGGCGATATCTCTGGAGAGATTAATTACCTGGACCAAGCGTCCTTAAATAAAAGATGCAAAAGTGACCATATAAGTGCGTACGCCGTTCTACATGCATCACGATGTGTACTTTGAATGCGTGATTCGTTATCATCCAGAATGACCCTTCAAACAACGAATCCGCATTTCCTAGAGCTAGACCGACACGAGGGAACACAACTACAATACTTAAATTAAACCGACACTTCCTAAATCTACTATAAACAAACACAAAATTTCCGTGTGAAATTGGACTTGAATTGCCGTAGCAACATTTACTGCCTAAAAACTTAGGACTTCTCACACAAATCAACACAAGTACATTAACACGTGACCAATAGAAAAGTACTCAAATGACCGCTGTCAAAATTTACAAATACCCTACCACTACACCACACGGGTGTGACAAACAAAATTACATGAAATCGAGTCATCAACAAAGCAATAGGCAAACAGCCAACATTTACGTTAATCACAATATTCTTATCCATACAAGGTACAACAATCCGTTACACACATGGCGAACTCCCCAATTAATTATGGCTTAAAAATTAGCCATCACAATGAACAGGTTTGCTACATGAAAGCTTCCAGGGTTCAGTCGGACAAAAAGGACTGCCTATCAAAATAAGTCACAGGCAAAACGGGCGGTTTGTGGAACTCTGCATGTCTGTCAACCCACGTGTCAATAATCTCGACCTCCCAGGACGTGGGGTCGAACCTCGAAGAAATGTGCCCCAAAGCACAATAATACGTGTGTGTCAGAAAAACATATGGACCAGAATCAGCAGTCTCCCAAGAGCACTCTGTCTTTCCATCTAAAAATACAACAGCAGCAAAAATATATAAGGGCGGTAGGACAACTACCCCCTCCTCACGTAGAATCAACACACACTAGACACATCAACACACACTTAATCACACGTATGGGTTGTGACAGACCCTGAAATAAAAGACACAAATAATATCCACATGCTGGCGCCATCGTTCTATGCCGTGACTAATCACCTGAAAAGGACTCAAGAAAATCTATCAAAATTAGAACGAAGGTGTTCTACAATTACTTTTAAGTTGGTGCACTCGGCTACCCTAACATGAATAATAACCTGTTCAGCAAAATGTTTTACAATCAATTCCTCCCATTCCTATTTCAAATATTAACGTTAATAAAGCACCATTTATCGAATGTAACGGGTTCCGCAATTGCAAGGATAAAAATCACGCACGCACGCCGCGTACATTACACATGACTCAAGAAAAATCAAAATATCAACAAACACTTTGGCCACGCGCCAACGGACATTTAAACATATAGTGTCGGTACAAGAAAAACAGCTAATAAACAAGAAAGAAAAACATGACTATTTACAAAGTTCCCCGGCCAAATCTAACTACATAATTGAAATAATCCAATTTTAGTACATCACCGCTTCTGCATGTAGGACTAAGGACATCCTCCTCAACCCATTGCCCTATGGACAATTTAGCACTCCATAGTAGTCGTCTGCGTTGATTTCTTGAAGCTCATCCCAACTTCAAACCACGTGCTGATCATCTTGGTCTCGACTCCTTGGCAGAAAAGTTCAATGTTAAATATTTGCCTATCTATAATCGCTTGCAGGCTACTCAGTTCACCCACAATTGTCCTACTGCGATTAATAGCGAAGACTGGCCCTAATTATATCGCACATACGCACTATAAAAACACACATACAATACACACAATTTATACATAAAATATACATCTCGAGTCCGCGCCACTGGCTCGTTAACAAGTTCAAAATCCTGGCTGCACCCGCAGTCGCTATCTCGTCCGGTATTTCCGTCCCGTCTTGTGGACTTCGGTTCTGGTAAGCGCTAATTAGGGTGATACGATACTTCCCCCTTAAAGTTGAACTCGTCGTCTTTAAAAGAATGTTACAGTTTATCACGCGCTGGCGTGAAATATTTAGATCACACAATTTAGTTGATTTTAGAACAAAATGTATAATAGCTTTTAAAATTCGATACTGCAAACGCTGCGACTTTAGCTTCCCAGAGCTCAGAAAATAAATTAGCTTCACTGATTTTAGAGCGTAAAAATCACATTTCGAACTGGCGTGGAGTATGCCTCTGAAGGCTCCACAAGAATAGTACTTAGATAGGCGTCAAAATCACACTATAAACTGGCGTGGAGCATGCCTCTGAAGGCTCCACAAGAATAGTACTTAGATAAATTCGAGCGTCCAAATCACACCTCAAACTGGCGTGGAGTATGCCTCTGAAGGCTCCACAAGAATAGTACTTAGATAAATTCGAGCGTCAAAATCACACCTCAAACTGGCGTGGAGTATACCTCTGAAGGCTCCACAAGAATAGTCTTAGATAAATTCGAGCGTCAAAATCACACCTCAAACTGGCGTGGAGTATGCCTCTGAAGGCTCCACAAGAATAGACTTAGATTGGCGTCAGGCCAAACTATTTATGAGAAACTGACAAGGGCGGAGGAGTGGGGCGTAGTCGGATAAAAACTTCCAGAGTTTTTGTCTCACAAAGATGGGGCTAGTGTCATTCTTCTCCAAATAAATCCAACGTCTCAAATTACTCGAGCGGAGATTAATCCGTTCGGCGGTTCCTTAGATACACACTTCCGCGCGCTTTTTACTACTGACGCCGTCCACCTCGTGGTCACAGCTTGGTCTCTTGCAATTGGCTGATTCAATCGTATGTTCGTTGAGAGGACCTCGTGATTCTTCCTTTATGTCTCCAATTTTGGTACAGTAGTTGCACAATTTGGCCTTGAACTCGACTAATTCTGGCCGTCCCCCAGGAATAGCTACCAACTCAGCTTCTGTTGCAATCATTACGAAATGCTGGCCTCCCTAATATCCAAGTCGACTTCCTTATGTGCTGCCTGGGCCGTAGTAATAATAATAATAAATATGAATACTTATTTATCGAAGATCAATAAGGGTTCATTTATCCTCAGCAAGGTTTTGAAATTCGAAACAATTTATTGGTTTGGATTTCAAAAACAAAATCCACTGTAGTAACAACACATCTCTTTAAATCTCACTCAGCTGCTCGAGTGTATGCCCCTCTGACTCAATTAGTGTGCTCCCTTCTCGCTGGAATGTCATTCATATTTTCACTAGGTCTCCCCCTTCTCCTCACGTAGTTGCCACTCCCGTCGTCTCAGCTGCTCGTTGTTTACAAACAAAGTGCGTACTCACGCGCTCCCCGTGGATTTGAGTGTTTGCTTTCAAAAAAAAAAAATTTTTGGCAATACAGATTCTGCACATATCATCTTTCCTAATCATCAAATGGTTCCCTTCTGTAGTACGGTTTCAAATTGGCGCTATTAAAAACAGATTTTGCACCAGTGCTCACTTCTTCTAATCTGTAGGCATTGTTACCCAGATTCTTAATTACCCGGAACGGGCCAATGAATTTCGGACAGAACTTGGCGAAGACTTTGTTCTTAGGGTCGGAGATTGGTGGTCTACGAACCAGCACTAATTCTTGTTCTTGTAACTCTCGGTGAAACTTCTTTCCTCGGTACCGTCTCAGCCTTCGGTCCGCTTGGTTCCTCATGTGCTCCCTCGTTCGCTGGATTCGCAAATCATGCGCTAATAATGGATCCCTTGGGCAAGGAATGATCTTGTCCCAAGTTCTTTCCGGCAATATGTTGTGGTGTACAATCAGTGGGACTTGACCCGTCGACTCGTGCTTAGTAGTGTTCATGCACATCTCAATTTCCCCTACTTTGTCTACCCATTTATTGTGTTCGTTAGGAATCATTACTCTGTAGTATTTAGCGACACAGCGAATCGTTCTTTCGCTCGGATTTCCACAAGGATGACGAATACTTGAAAATATGTGTTTTATTCCTAGGCTCTCCAAACCTTGCCTAAAAACATTGCTTGTGAAATAGGTACCGTGATCTGATAGAATGGATTCCGGCTTCCCAAGCATCGGAATTACTTTGTTCTTAATTCGACTAAGGACTTGTCTTGATGTCGTCTTCTGAATAGGACATAGCACGACCATCTTCGAAAATACATCGACACATACCAAGAGGTGTCGGCATCCACGCTTTCCTTTTACTAAAGGACCAAAGCAATCAATCGCGAGCATCTCGCATGGTTTCTGCGGTAATAGTGGTCTTGGAGGTTGTTTCAGAATAAAGTTGTTCGGCTTTGTGCGCTGACAAGCGTCACACGTTGTAATTACTTCAACAATGGTGAATCTCATCTTGGGCCAAGTAAAGGTCTCCCCTATCGTAGCTTCAGTCTTATCCGTGCCGATATGTGCTAGGCTCTCGTGAACATGCCAAGTTAATCCCCTCTGTAGTGATGCTGGAACTAAGATCCGCAGTTTAGTATGATGCTCGTCCACGTACTTATGTAACAAGTTATTCAAGTAGTGAAATCTCGCTTGTTTAGCACTGGCTTCCCGGTACTCCGGTGAATTTGGTTGTAACTCCTTCCTATAGAATTTTATCATCATCATCCATGGGTCAGCTTCTTGCTCCTTCCGAATATCCTTCAATCTTGCCAAAAACTCACGAGCCTTAGGTGTCAAGGTAATATTGTGAACTTCCGCTGTTACTTCGTTTCCGTCCTCAGGGTTTCTACTCAAGGCATCTGGTATGACGTTCAATTTCCCAGGACAATGTTCTATTGTGATGTCAAACTGCTGTATGTAGATGGACCAGCGCGTAACTCTCTCACTTGCTATTGTTGTCTTAAATAAAAATGTCAGTGCATGGTGGTCGGTTCTAACAATGATGGAATAACCATAGATCATCTTGAGCCACTGTTGGAGAGAATATAGAATTGCTAGTAGCTCAAGTTCCGTAACTGTGTAGTTCCTCTCATGTTTCCGTAATTTACGACTCGTAAATGCCAAATAGGATTTCTTCTTGGGTTCTTCAGCGTCCTCTTGGTACAGCATAGCACCAATCCCAATTAACGAAGGATCTGCTTGAATGATAAATTGTTTCTCAAAATCCGGATATCCAAGTTTCACACAGTTTTCCAATAAATCCTTCGTTGCTTTAAAAGACCTGTCGCACTCCTCGTTCCACGACCATCGATTCGCTTTCTTCAACATCTCCTGCATAGGCGCTACTGTTTCTGTGTAACCAGGGCAATTTTCTTTGAAGAAACCTGTCACTCCCAAAAATGCTCTAACATGTTTGACTTTGGTAGGTGTGGGAAATTTCTTAATAGCATCAATCTTGGCTGGATTAGGCCGCACGCCCTCGACATCAATTATATGTCCCAAATATAATATTTCGCTCTGGCAAAAATGTGACTTTTTTAAGTTGATCTTGAAGTTCATGGTTCTCAGGTTGTCCAGCAGTTTATTTAAATTCACCAAGTGTTCTTCCATTGTCTCAGAAGCGATTAATATGTCATCAACATATCTCGTGGTGAAGTTCTTGACCTCCTCAGTCAGATTTCTATCGAGTGCTCTAATGAGTGCACATCCCGCAGTTTTCACGCCAAAGGGCATTCGACACCAGATATAACTTTGATTATCGAATAAAAATCCCGTCAACAGTTGGGATTTTTCTTCAAGTTCAAGATGGTGGAAACTATTCGTCAAATCAACACTTGAGTATATCTTCTTCCCGCGGAAGCCTTTCAAAACATCTTTGATCCACGGTGCTTGGTCGTGCTCAACTAGCAGTTTGCTATTTAAAACTCGCGCGTCTAGGCATAGCCTAATTGATCCGTTTGGCTTGGTCACAGCCAATATTTCGTTCAGATAAGGAGTTGCAGCTTTCCTTATCATGCCAGAATCTAATAAGTTAGTAATAATATCCCTCACCTGAGAAAAATGCTTCTCTGGGATCGGGTACAATTTACTTTTAAACGGGGTCCAATCTGTTACCTGCATCGCATATTGAAAATTTAAAACTTTCCCAGGTACGGTGTCAAACGCTCCTTTATGTAATCTTAAAATTTCTTCCAATCTTCTTCTATCAGATTCCCCTACGATGGCTTCCTTAAGTCGCTCCTGAAGTAGAATTTCGAATTTGGTTCCGCCCATTTCTTCTTCCGCCAAATGCACCCAAAGTTCCTGCGAAATATCTCGGCTGTCCATTTCTAGCACTGCTGTCTGGTTGACTTGCTCTCCCCTCAAGATCTTATCTCCGGCCTCATTAGTGCATTCCTCAACAACCCAAGTATTGGCCTCTCTCTCCAGCGGATTCTCTTCCATATTTAAACCCACATGATCCAATCCTTCTACTTGTTTGAAGCTTACAGTGTTGTTATGTAAATCAATTACAGCATGAAAATCGCAGATGAAGTTGGCTCCTAAAATTATATTGTAGTTCATCTTTGGAATAACAATGAATGTTTGTGAAAAAGTATGGTTCAATATTTCCAGATCTAGAAATGCTTGCTGTTTACAATTCATAGTTTTGTCAGGAATGACACCTCTGACTTTCATTAGCGGTACCGGCATAATAGGAACAGTCTGTTTTCTTGCTATTTCTTTTATCAAAATTTCAGTGACTAAGCTCACCTGGCTACCTGTATCAATCAAACATCTCACCCTCATACCTCCAATATGCGCGTAAATAATTGGTAGCTGTCTGATAACATTCTCACGGTTCTTCACCACTTCCTCCAGGCAGTCGTCTGGGAATGCTACCCACTCTTCTATATTGGCCACTATCATCTCTTCTTGCTCCCTGGCGATCTCCGTTTTTAGCCTGTCTCCTTTCAGTTCATTTGGGTTTTTTTTTTTAGCCCGGGCCCCATTAGATATGTTTCGCCGGTTATCATTCTGTCGCTCCTGTTGCCTCAGTAAACTCTCTGCCCCCTCTCCTTGATGGTTGTCTGGGCTCTGTCTGTTCGCCATGGCACGCCCCCACTTCTCCTTCTCCGCTTCTTCATTACTTAATTGATCCAAGTATTTACGGGATTCAATATATCGTTCGTCCCAGTTATTCCTATAATCTCCTCTGTTTTCTTGGCGATAGTCCCTGCCGTTACTCCATCTACCATCTCCATTTCTTTGGTAAGGTCTACCTTGTCTCTGGTTTCCCCTCCAATTCGTGTATTCCCGCTGGTACGTCCACTGATTATTTTGATTTTGGTTATTCTGATGATATCTCCCGCGGTTATTCTGATAATTCTGATTGTTGTTATGGAACTGGTTTCGGCCGTCAAAATCTTGTCTTCTTGGCGTGAACTGTGTCCCTGTGGACTGTGTCTTACTTTGGTTCCCCTGGCCGTGGTTATTTTGGTGTCCCTGAACTACCTCTGCCGTGTTGACACATTCCAAATTCCTTCTTCCTGTCTGTGGGCTTACCATACTCGTCTCATCTAAGTGTCTGAGTAATTCTTCGGCTTGGACTGCGGTCTGAATATTTCCTGCGACTAATAATTGTTGGATATGCATTGGGAGTTGTTTTCCGATGGTTAGAACCATATTCGGCTCGCTAGACGGGTCATCAAAATCCCTGAATTTTACCAATTGCTGACTGAAGAATTCTGAAAAACGGGTTGGATGTGTACTATGGTATTTGCGCGTGTACAGGTCCATTCTTAACCCCTGTTGTAACGAAGGACTCCAAAACTTCTTCAAAAACGCCTCGCGGAATTGAGTCATGTCTGTAAACGTGTACTTGAAACTTAAAAACCAGGTCAGGCTAGGTCCTTCTAAAAATTTCTCCACCAGTCTTAATTGTTTCTCCGGGCCGATGTGTTGGTCATTAAAGTAATCAGTTAATTGCCGTAGAAATGCTTTGGGAGTGGTTCCTGAATGTTCTTTAAACTTATCGGGCTTAAAATCATTACCCCGAATGACTTGGATGACTTGGGCTGGTGCCAAGTTCGGTTGCGGAGTTGAAGTCTCCCCCCTGTACTGCTGGAATGCATTAGTCGTTAGTCTGGGACTTTGACCCCGACTCGTGTCCTCAGCCAACTTCGAACCTGCCGGACTTCCAATACTTGTTTGCTTTTCCGGAATATTTTCGTTTGAAAATAATGTCGCATTCTCTAACGATCTAATCTCGTTTTTTATGATTAATTCTGAGTGTTCCTGTAATTTCGACTTCATATTTTCCTCCAGTGCCTGCATTCGCTTTAAAACTGCCAGCCTGTCTTCCTTATTCGCATGAGCCTGCTGGTCCCAATCTCGCCGGATCCTACTTTTTAAGCTATTTATTTTCTCCTCGTTCCTCTCCTGATTTTTCTCTAGCTCTTCACGTATCCGTTCCTGCGTTTTCACTAGTTGTTCCCCCACCTCTTCTCTTATAACCTCTTGCGTTTTTATTAGCTGACCTTCCAAATTATCCTGAGTTTTGACGAGCTGCTCCCCTACTTCTTGTCTTATGACCTCTTGCGTGTTTATTAGCTGGCCTTCCATCTCTTTTCTTATGATCTCTTGTGTTCTGCCTAATTGCTCCTCTAAATTTTCCCGCAAGTGTATCCGCTCGGTTTCAGCCTTAACTTCGACTTTATCTATTTCCTTTATTAATTCCAGCACGTTGTTATCTACCGAATTAATTTGCTGCTGTAGTTTCTCTTGGGTTTTCTTCACTCCCGCGGTGTTACTGACACATGCTGCCTCTATCTGCTTGAGTTTATCTGCCACCATCTCGTCAAATTGTACTAATTTGTTATCAAATTTCGCCTCCAATTTCTTCATTTCGCCTAACTGTTTGATGTTGTTTTCCGCAACCTCGCCTGCCAGTTTCTCTACTTTTCGAACGCTCTGATTAATATCATTTGCGATTTTTCCTAACTGTTCGGTTTGTGTTACCGCCTGTTGTGACAATTTGTGGTTTAGTTCATTGAACTGTTTGTCAGTGTCTAATTTCTGGACTTCTAACTGGACCGAAAGGTTACCGCTCATATCAAGTAATTGTTTTTCACTATGCTCACGCTGAGCTTCTAATTGTTCTGTTAATTGTTCTTCCGTCTTTACGGACATCTGCACTAATTGTTCTTCCGTTTTCGCGGACATTTGTTCTAATTGTTTTTCACTATGCTCACGCTGAGCTTCTAATTGTTCTTTTAATTGTTCTTCCGTCTTTACGGACATTTGGATCGACATCTGTTCTAATTGTTCTTCCGTTTTCGCGGACATTTGGATCGACATCTGTTCTAACAATGCCTTAATTTCATCAACGATCGCCATTTCACACACACAAATATATTCAGAGAAAAACAGGGTTATGGGCTAAGGTTTCAGCCCTATACGCACATACATGTCACACATTTAAATATTACTGGCTCTAATTTAATGAAAATTTCAGTAACAAAATTTACTGAATACAATGACATTTATTCCCAAACAACAAAATAACCCCGAGTGATCTGCTTTTAAATTCCTAACCAACAGAATCTACAAAACACCAATTAACCGAAGTCAATTAAATGTCAAATATAAGGCAACATCTTCCTGCTTTGACTGAGTTCATTAATAATGCAAATTTCTAATTTTAATGTGGGCGCCAGAACAAGTTTATAACAAATACCAAATCAAATTCTAACCTTGTTCAATATTTCTAACTTTAGGAACTCAGTGATTTTACTAATGCACATGGCGGTACAACATCGCCTCCATTTACTGAATTTACATGTCTGCTTGACCTGGCATCATTTCTCAACGAAATAAATATGAGATCAGCGAAGCAACAACAACAACAATCCCCACTTGGGCATCCATTTTTGTTTTATGAACCCTTGCAAAGAAGCATATGAGACTCAGATTCGGGGCGTAACAGGTCATATTCGTAAGTTGCTGTCAGGGCGCTTCATTAACTTGCAGGGTAACATATAACAAAATAACATGCAGGAAAGAGTGAAGCCAGGGTTAAAACAACTGAATTTAATAACAAATCACCATATTTACACTTAAACAATTAACAACAAAAACTCCCAACTGACTCTCGCTTAATAAAATGCCAAAAACTTAGGCGATATCTCTGGAGAGATTAATTACCTGGACCAAGCGTCCTTAAATAAAAGATGCAAAAGTGACCATATAAGTGCGTACGCCGTTCTACATGCATCACGATGTGTACTTTGAATGCGTGATTCGTTATCATCCAGAATGACCCTTCAAACAACGAATCCGCATTTCCTAGAGCTAGACCGACACGAGGGAACACAACTACAATACTTAAATTAAACCGACACTTCCTAAATCTACTATAAACAAACACAAAATTTCCGTGTGAAATTGGACTTGAATTGCCGTAGCAACATTTACTGCCTAAAAACTTAGGACTTCTCACACAAATCAACACAAGTACATTAACACGTGACCAATAGAAAAGTACTCAAATGACCGCTGTCAAAATTTACAAATACCCTACCACTACACCACACGGGTGTGACAAACAAAATTACATGAAATCGAGTCATCAACAAAGCAATAGGCAAACAGCCAACATTTACGTTAATCACAATATTCTTATCCATACAAGGTACAACAATCCGTTACACACATGGCGAACTCCCCAATTAATTATGGCTTAAAAATTAGCCATCACAATGAACAGGTTTGCTACATGAAAGCTTCCAGGGTTCAGTCGGACAAAAAGGACTGCCTATCAAAATAAGTCACAGGCAAAACGGGCGGTTTGTGGAACTCTGCATGTCTGTCAACCCACGTGTCAATAATCTCGACCTCCCAGGACGTGGGGTCGAACCTCGAAGAAATGTGCCCCAAAGCACAATAATACGTGTGTGTCAGAAAAACATATGGACCAGAATCAGCAGTCTCCCAAGAGCACTCTGTCTTTCCATCTAAAAATACAACAGCAGCAAAAATATATAAGGGCGGTAGGACAACTACCCCCTCCTCACGTAGAATCAACACACACTAGACACATCAACACACACTTAATCACACGTATGGGTTGTGACAGACCCTGAAATAAAAGACACAAATAATATCCACATGCTGGCGCCATCGTTCTATGCCGTGACTAATCACCTGAAAAGGACTCAAGAAAATCTATCAAAATTAGAACGAAGGTGTTCTACAATTACTTTTAAGTTGGTGCACTCGGCTACCCTAACATGAATAATAACCTGTTCAGCAAAATGTTTTACAATCAATTCCTCCCATTCCTATTTCAAATATTAACGTTAATAAAGCACCATTTATCGAATGTAACGGGTTCCGCAATTGCAAGGATAAAAATCACGCACGCACGCCGCGTACATTACACATGACTCAAGAAAAATCAAAATATCAACAAACACTTTGGCCACGCGCCAACGGACATTTAAACATATAGTGTCGGTACAAGAAAAACAGCTAATAAACAAGAAAGAAAAACATGACTATTTACAAAGTTCCCCGGCCAAATCTAACTACATAATTGAAATAATCCAATTTTAGTACATCACCGCTTCTGCATGTAGGACTAAGGACATCCTCCTCAACCCATTGCCCTATGGACAATTTAGCACTCCATAGTAGTCGTCTGCGTTGATTTCTTGAAGCTCATCCCAACTTCAAACCACGTGCTGATCATCTTGGTCTCGACTCCTTGGCAGAAAAGTTCAATGTTAAATATTTGCCTATCTATAATCGCTTGCAGGCTACTCAGTTCACCCACAATTGTCCTACTGCGATTAATAGCGAAGACTGGCCCTAATTATATCGCACATACGCACTATAAAAACACACATACAATACACACAATTTATACATAAAATATACATCTCGAGTCCGCGCCACTGGCTCGTTAACAAGTTCAAAATCCTGGCTGCACCCGCAGTCGCTATCTCGTCCGGTATTTCCGTCCCGTCTTGTGGACTTCGGTTCTGGTAAGCGCTAATTAGGGTGATACGATACTTCCCCCTTAAAGTTGAACTCGTCGTCTTTAAAAGAATGTTACAGTTTATCACGCGCTGGCGTGAAATATTTAGATCACACAATTTAGTTGATTTTAGAACAAAATGTATAATAGCTTTTAAAATTCGATACTGCAAACGCTGCGACTTTAGCTTCCCAGAGCTCAGAAAATAAATTAGCTTCACTGATTTTAGAGCGTAAAAATCACATTTCGAACTGGCGTGGAGTATGCCTCTGAAGGCTCCACAAGAATAGTACTTAGATAGGCGTCAAAATCACACTATAAACTGGCGTGGAGCATGCCTCTGAAGGCTCCACAAGAATAGTACTTAGATAAATTCGAGCGTCCAAATCACACCTCAAACTGGCGTGGAGTATGCCTCTGAAGGCTCCACAAGAATAGTACTTAGATAAATTCGAGCGTCAAAATCACACCTCAAACTGGCGTGGAGTATACCTCTGAAGGCTCCACAAGAATAGTCTTAGATAAATTCGAGCGTCAAAATCACACCTCAAACTGGCGTGGAGTATGCCTCTGAAGGCTCCACAAGAATAGACTTAGATTGGCGTCAGGCCAAACTATTTATGAGAAACTGACAAGGGCGGAGGAGTGGGGCGTAGTCGGATAAAAACTTCCAGAGTTTTTGTCTCACAAAGATGGGGCTAGTGTCATTCTTCTCCAAATAAATCCAACGTCTCAAATTACTCGAGCGGAGATTAATCCGTTCGGCGGTTCCTTAGATACACACTTCCGCGCGCTTTTTACTACTGACGCCGTCCACCTCGTGGTCACAGCTTGGTCTCTTGCAATTGGCTGATTCAATCGTATGTTCGTTGAGAGGACCTCGTGATTCTTCCTTTATGTCTCCAATTTTGGTACAGTAGTTGCACAATTTGGCCTTGAACTCGACTAATTCTGGCCGTCCCCCAGGAATAGCTACCAACTCAGCTTCTGTTGCAATCATTACGAAATGCTGGCCTCCCTAATATCCAAGTCGACTTCCTTATGTGCTGCCTGGGCCGTAGTAATAATAATAATAAATATGAATACTTATTTATCGAAGATCAATAAGGGTTCAATAGGTTAACTTGTATCAGTACCCTTTATCACCGTACAAAATTGCAGGGTGATATCTGTAATAGTTTCGGAGATATAGAATGTCAGAGAAATAATTCGCACAGCCGCCATTTGGAGGTTATGTACACAATTGAACTAAATTAGACTCCAGTGCATTACAATGTGTATAAACATTTGCTGTACCAAGTTTCATTACGTTTAGATAGTTAAATCGCGAGAAAAGTCTATTTAAAAGTCTCAACTTCGCTTGACCGCCATGTTGGTTTTGTAGTCACCAGGTTTTTGAAAGTCTCATAGGTGAACTTCTAGTAGTGCCCTTTATCACCGTACAAAATTTCAGGGCGATATCGGTAATAGTTTCGGAGATATTGAATGCTAGTGAAATATTTCGCACAGCCGCCATGTTGGATTGGTGAGACGTAACTAAATTTGAAGGGCACGGTCGAGGTCGCCGGGAATATAAACTTACCGAGTTTCATTGAAATCGCTCCAGCCGTTTAGATTTTATTAGGGGGGGGACACACACACATCACACACACACGCGCGCGCGCACGGACAAAAGGTGATCTCATAAGCTTTTTTTTTTTTTTTTTTTTTTTTTTTTTTTTTTTCAAAATTGAAAATAGGCTAAAAATAAAACGTTCACAGACTTAATTCATCAAAACTATGGTCTGAATAACCCAGCCATTCTGTCAAAAAAAATGCGCACTCATGTTTATAATTGCAAAATTGGTTTTTTTGGGGGGGGGGGGGTTCGGACATGCTTTCTCGTACAATCATCATTCTTCCTCACAAGAGTCAAATGATGAAGGCAATAGACTTATTCTAGGCCACAGGCATGTGTGCATGTTCTAGCTTATAAACGATTAACTCACTCAGAGCTATGACTCTGCTAATTACGATAAACCAAAACAAGTCAAATACATGAAGCATCAAATAAACACACTTCGGTGGCCGATGCCCCGTTACTTTTATTAAACAAACAACTATAATGAATGCACTCAAAATGATATCACAATACATGACTTCGCTTCCTGAAGCGATACAAAAAAGAAACAAACCTTGGGAAGCTCAACTACCCTCTCAAAAGAAAACAGTACCATCCAACGTGGTTTCCCAACCTTGTGACAGACACCCTCACACCATAATAAACCAGCTGGGCAAGCAACGACCTTCGCTGCTCCTTTCAGAATTCAGACGGCTGACCACAATCTTTATACCTGCTTTCCTATGACTGCCTTGGGCTCGAGCTGTACAGTTACCTTTCCGACGGAGCTATAGTGCACTCTCATCAGACAATGAATTCAATCATTTCACTTACCAATTATATCATCGTAGACTCGCGGGAATTTTGCCTCCGCTATTAATTCACTTACCATTTATATCATCGTAGACTCGCGGGAATCTTGCCTCCGCTATTAATTCACTGACCATTTATATCATCGTAGAACACGGGAATACCACTTCCGTTTTTAATTTCAGCTCAACCAAGGATCAACTCTCAACCTTTTCTGAATATTATATTATCATCCAGCCATTCCATCTTACCTTTCTTTACCTTGGTGTGGTCTTCAATACCTTACTTACTGTTCACCTAATTTCAGTGTCACTACTGGTCTTTGTCACAATTTCAAGCTATCTCCCCCATACTAGTTTTTACGTTATGGTCGTGCGTAAGCACTATCAACCCAATTATTCCCTTAAATGTGCATTCAGCAAAGTTACTGACACCCTCAAACAAAACACAATTTAAACAAGATGTGATGCTCATATACGAATCTTACATTATAAAACACACAAAAAAATCATAAATGACAAATATACACAAATTTACACAAAACATGCCTGCTGTGCCCAAAATACCTATTTTATCATAATTGCGTATGATCGAGATAAACTTATCCGATTCCCATGATGGGATACGTTATGGCAAACATGCCCCATGCAATATCTACTTATCTCGTATACATCATGATGGTGATGATCTGGTCCTTGATATCAGTCTTCTGGATCAATTGGTTCATCTTGCAGGGAGGAGAATTTTACACACGGTTTCCAAAAAAAAGTTCACCAAAGCATAGGTCCACTGTGAATTATTATTATTATTATTATTATTACAATGCACGTTCTCGCGTATGTAGCTCCTACTTTCTACAGCTATCATCAACCTACTCAATTCAGCTGATAGTTCATAGCTTCCTATCTCACTGACTTTGATGCTAATAGCACGTGTGGCTATCTCTACCATATAACTGTTTCGTACTGTCACGACATGCACACTCGCGGTACTGTTCCGACTCGCACTCGCGAATACTTAACGATATTCAAATGTCCAAAGATAGAACTGCTTCTCCTTATAAAATTTTCTTAATTTCAGAACGCGGCGATCATAGGCTCGCGTCTCTGCGATGCTCAAAGTAGAACTGTATAACTTGTAAAATTTTTGTTAATGTTCTAACGCAACGGTCGTGGGCTTGCGCCTCATCAGCGCCTCAAGTAGAAATTTGTAAAATTTTTAATATTTCAGACCGCCACGAGCGTGGGCTTGCGCCTCTGCAGCGCCCCAAGTAGAAACTGTATTCGCTGCGTCTCCAGCTATTATTTATATGATTTGTCGTAGAAGTACTTGGAGTGGGGAGCTTTTATAATTTTATTCTATAATAACACTCGCATGAATATGCAAATTGGCTCCTTCGAACGTCCTCATTTTCAATGTCTTATGGCTTCTTTTAATCCAAAATCGGATCGCTGGATCCTTAGATAATGAGCTCCGTAATTCCCTTCATTGTTCCTTAATTTCGGCGGGATTTGGTCGCGTCTCGCGTCCCTCGCTGCTATTGGTAGTTTCAAATCCACCCCCTAATTTCGTTTTAATTCTGGCAAAAATCAAAAATGACTCAATTTAAATTTTGAAGATACTCCTGAGAGGCTGGGATTGTCCCCTATACGATGGTGTAATTCCTGTTTCTGCATTTTAATTACTGCTCCAATTTCTCTCAAATGGGCGAGGTTTATCTAGTAAGTGATCGTTGAAATTTTCGTATTTACCCGCTTGGTTGAACGACCGTTTCGCGTTGTCTAAGCCCATGTGGTTACCAGATGTTGGCCTTCTCCTGCTCTCTCCATTGTCCGCGCTCGGTGAAAGTTGTAGAAAAAGCACGTACGGGTTTTCCTTTGTTGTCCTCTGGTCTATAGGCAACGTCTTTCTCACATCAGCTTTGAAACATGAATAAAATCTTGTTGAAATAAATATGTAGAATTTATGCAATCACAGATGCATAAAGGTTACAATATATGTCATTAGAAAATATGTACTTTATGTGCTTAGTGCTATAATGTATGCGTCTTTATAAAACAAGAGACAGAATGAAAACCAAGTAAGAAAACATAACCTTCGCAAGATGCGATCATCTCAATGTGGGGATGTGGGGTGTAGACAATAACATGTTCAGGAAGTACATTAATTATAAGGAAAAATACACTGCATTAATTCAACAACGGTTTTCCCAGCGTCTACTACAGCTGATGCTCCCGTTTCGCAAACACAGTAGGCAATTCATTCTACAACTAGTAATGTATTTTATGGTCGCCAACCCAAAAGTAGAACAGCTGTAGTCGTGGAAAATTATTGCAACGCCTAGAAACAAATGATGACTGTGACCAACATGACAAACAAAATCAATCTCGGAGGATTAATACTGCCGAAATTATTTCATATTATATGTATGATGCGAATACAATAAAAGCGTTCAAATAGCTCCCTAGATACTTAAGTTGTCATTCTTTCCTTATATTGCATATGATCGTTATGCAAGTAATTCTGCACGGCTGGGATTATGTTGACATAACGGTACGACTACGTGTCCTTTGCTAAAGGGAGCATTACTCACCAAGCGAAGATCTTTGACTCTCGCTGCCATGTTCGCTCAGCCAAGGCTTAGCTAAGCGAAGTACGAGACGGGCTGGTGCAACACCCAGCCTTAAGCCGTCGTATTTAAGATCGCTTAACCGTAAACCGCCCTTAGGAAAGGAGGGTTTAAGCATCCTCGTGGTGAAACCGGCCCTTTTAAGTATTGTCCATCCAAATGAGTAGTTTGAATCTACCATACATTTTGTAAGCATTTTGAATTTCAATTGCACTTGGTGAGTATTTTGGATCTGAAATGCGCCTTCTTCAATCTAAATTGCATTGTGTATTTTCAATTTCAATCGCATTTTGTTAGTATTTTCAATTTCATTTGCACTTTGTACGTATTTTCAAACTCATTTGCATTTTGTAAGTATTTCGACTCTACAATGCAGTTTGTACGTATTTTGAACCTAAACTTCATGTTGTGCGTATTTTGTATTTTTATTTTTTGTGTTAGGGATAGATGACCTCGTAGTTCCGCCCCTTAACAACAATAACTTCATTTTGTGAGTCGTTTCAATCTAAGTTCTTTTTGTAAGTGTTTTCAGTCTCACATAATTTTCGTTCTGGTTTCCATTTCATTGTCATTTTCGCTATCACCCAGACCATTAGAGGCCAATAACCTAGATGTTAAGCTTCTGAAAACAACAATTACAATCATCATCATCATCATCATGATGAAGGAAGTTAACCATCAACATACACCAAGCTCGTCAAGAGATGACGCGAAGACAAATGCTGTTAATCAGGTTGTACGAGAATGAAACTGATTTCATAATCTCATACGGCTATTAGGTGTTAAATAGTTGTACGAGAATTAAACAATGACTTACAAATGTTATATTGGTGATGTTAAACAGGTTGTACTAGAATGAGGCAGTGTTTCAAAATATTCTTTTTGACCTTGTCCTCTTCCATATATTCCTGCACCCATGCCCTATGAGGCAGCAACATTATGAAGGTCATGTAACATACTCCCATATGCTAGAGATAAGTTTGTAGATCTCCGGCCGGTTGTCTAAGCGAAGACTGATCACATTTGAGTGAGAATCTACTTGTTTCAATTCCACACAGGTTCTCCTCGCGTCTGAGTTATTAAATATTTAAAGAACTGAAGACGTTGTAAGTAGTTGTTTATTGGTTAACCAACACCGAAGTACTTTACAATATATACAATGTCAATGCCTTTGGCAGAGCGTACACAGTTTCTACATAGTTAGCTGTCAGTTTGTGAAGAGGTCTCAAATGACCATTACATTAGCTTAAATAATAAGTTAGTTTGGTGGGGGCTGAGCCGAGCTCAGTCGAAGCTTCCTCGGTTTATCCGAATAAGATTCACCAATAAGGAAATACATATATTAGTTAGTAACCATTAAGAAATAAGGCCGTGGTATGGGAGAGCAACAGCCAATGACAATATATCTATTGGGCGCTGGCTGAAGGCGTGTTCAACTAGCGCAAGATTGGTTTTCTAAGAAACCCTGTGACGAGGAGCAGGCAGGACTTACCTTTCTCAAAAAGTTAGTCATTGTTTGGCGACGTTCTGATTTTCCAGGAATCGCTATCAGAGCTGTGTTAAGGGAGTAGCAAAATATGTTCACTTGAAGTAAACTGCAAGTTTTTACTTTCAAGGGGCTTATGACAAACTTGGGGTTTGGCCACAACCTGCTCGGGTAGGGCGTGGCTAGTAATTGCTGTAATATTGGAGGTTTTAACAGAATACAGTCCTCGCGTTTCCAGCAAATAATAATAATAATAACAAAATGATATTTAAAACACAAAATTAGTGGAAGATTCTGGCTGGTCATTAATATTAAGGGGGTCGCTAGACGTGTACATGACTTTACCACATTGTCGGGAAATAAAACAGGTAGGAACTATACAGCCTATTTTCATATATCCTACTTATGTTAATTGCCTCTGCCAACATACAACATTTCAGTTTAATTGCTGTAATAGATTCGTAGATATTGTGAACAGTCTAATATTTCGGATGATCGCAATTTTGTTTTTTATTATGTAGGACTTAGTTATGTAATATTACATGAAAATTATTGTGTAGGTGTAGTATTCAAACTTCAATCGCATGATTAGGCCACATGAAGTAAAACCGAGATTTTATAATTTCGCACAGCTGCCATCTTGTGGTTATGAAAACAATTGAAATAAATTAGATGACAGTGTATTAACATTTGTATAAGCATTTACCGTACCAAGTTTCACTGCACTCGGATGGTTAAATCGCGAGAAACGTCCATTTAAATATTTATATTTCGCGTCGCCGCCATGTTGGATTTGTCCTCACCAGGTAACCGAAAGTCCTATAGGTGAACTTATGTTCATAGCCTCTATGAACATAAAGAATATCAGTTTGATTGCTGTAAAAGATTCGTAGATATTGAGAACCGTCTAAATATTTCGGATGGTCGCCATGTTGGATTGTTATATGTATAGGCCATAGAGTTATGTACCATTAAAGGAAAATTATTGCGTAGGTTCATTACTCAAACTTTCACTTCGATCGCATGATTACGACACAGATAATTCGAACAGCCGCCATCTTGAGGTTATGTAAACAATTGAACTAAATTAGATGCCAGTGCATTACAATGTGTATAAACATTTGCTGTACCATATTTCACTCCGCTCAGATGGTTAAATCGCGAGAAAAGTCTATTAAAATGTTTCAACTTCGCTTGGCCGCAATGTTCGTTTTGTACTTTACAGGTTTTTGAAAGTTTTTGAAACTTTTAGCAGCTAGCTGGTACGGGGAAAGCTGTACAGCGTTGCCGAGATGGAGCCCATCACTTCCGAGCGATGCGCGCCATGTTGCAGTATGGGCTCGGGTTCGATTTCGTCGGACGTCCCATCATTTCCAACCCTTCCCTTACTGCCTTTTTACTCCAAACTGCAATACGTATGTTAATTAGTAAAATCCGGCAGGACCGGCCACGCCAGGCCTCTCTCCGGTTGCCTTACCGTGTTCTCTATCACAGGGGTTCTCAAAGTGGGGGCGCAGAGAGTGATAAAGGGCTTTGGTTGAAATATTTATATTTCATATTCTGTAACAAATATTACTATCATATTCATGAACCTATCATAGGCAGGTAGCTCCCAAGACCATTCAAGAATAATTAAACTCTTACATTTCCTGTCTTATTTCACTAAAACTGACCTGTAGATCCTGCCAGCAGGAATTCTGAGAAAGGGTGGCGAGTAACATTTCCCACACAGCTCCCTTTCACTCGCCACCCGCTGTGACATCTCCTTACCAAACACTTATTAATGGACAATAAGCCGCTTGACAATGTGACCGCCACTTCCTTTCAAGAATTGATTCTTATATTTCTGCCGTTGCTGATTCGAATTCAGCTAGGCCTTTCCAGTCAATTCAAAGACAGTGAGTGAACAGGTGAATTCTAGTGCGTGGTTAGCCAACTTTACAATAAACTGATACGAGTGGCGTCATTACCTATGGATAAGTGGCTTATTAGAAGTGGTAAAAAGAGACTCCATGAAAGTGATAGTGCTTGCCCTCCTTTGGAAAAAGAACAAGGTTCGAATTTAAACCAAGTCCATTGTTCTTCCGCGTCTACTTCTGCTCCCATCAGGATTATTAATTCTACACAACGTAAAAGTGAGTAAATATCAAGACGATTATCTAACATTAGGCTTTAACAGCATTCTTTCGAATAATAATCAGGAACAACCTCAATGCGGTCATTGTTTGCAGATTTTAGCAAACGACAGTTTGAAGCCTGTGAAATTTAAGAGACACTTGCAGATTAATCATCCAGACTGTGTTAGTAAACCTTTAGCATTCTTTAAGCGCCACGAGCAACAACTAAAAGGAAATGTTAGATTCCTAGAAAAGCACGCAACAATTCCTAAGAAAGCGCTAAGAGCATCCTTGGAGGTATCCTATTTAATTGCAAACCGCATATTATTGGTGAGAAATTACTTCTTCCTGCAGCCGTGGAAATGTGCGCGATCATGCATGGAGAAAGGTTCGGCGAATGTTTGAAGTCGATACTGCTCTCAAATGATACAGTAACTCGTCGTATTGATGTAATAGCCTCTGACATTTAAAAAAATCAATTGCTAGGACGTCTTCATGATGGCCCAAAATATGCCCTGCAACTTGATGACAGTACTTATATCGTAAACAGTGCCCAGCTTCTTGTTTTTGTACGCCACTGTCTTGAAAATGAAATGCACGAGTATTTTCTATTTTGTAAAGCTCTGGAAGGGCGGACTACAGGCGAAGATATTTTTTTCTCTTGTGAATACCTTTTTTATTGACAACAATCTCTCATGGACAAATTGTGTTAGTTATGTACTGATGGGGCGTCGGCATTTACTGGAACTAAAAGGGGTTTCAGATCAAGAGTGAGTGCTGTTACTAATTCTGTAAAATTCACACTTTGCATGATACACAGTGAGGCATTGGCTTCTAAAGTACTACAACCGGAAGTCAATAAAGTGCTGAACGATGTAATTAGTATTGTAAATTTTGTGAAAACAAGAGCTTTAAATAGTCGGCTATTTTCCATTCTTTGCGAGGAGATGGGATCTTCACATGATTCGCTTCTATTGCACTCGGAGGTACGTTGGTTGCCACGTGGTCGAGTCCGTCGTCGCGTTGTGGAGTTGAAGAATGAACTTCGTATTTTCCTATTGGACAGCAGTCCTACACTCGCAACCCTGTTTCTGGATGAGAAATGGCTTCTAATACTGTGCTACTTGGCTGACGTATTTGAAAAACCGAATGAACTTAACGTGTCACTTCAAGGACGAAATAGTAATATTTTCATTCTAAGCGACAAAGTGCTTGCTTTTAAGAGAAAATTTGAACTTTGGAAAGCCCTGATGGACAAAGGTAACTGTGAGATGTTCCATTGTCTGAATGAATTCCTGGAAGAAAATGAGTTCGATATTTGTCAAATTAGTGGAATTGTCGTAGAACACCTCCAAAACCTTCGTGAAAAATTCGAGGGTAGATTTCCACAACCTTCAACTGAGAATGACTGGATTCGCAGTCCGTTTGATACGAACGTAACAGCCCACCTGCCAACGGCAACACAGGAGGAACTAATAGAACTCTCAAGTGACAGAATACTTCGAAATGAATTTAGGTCGAAGTCTCTGGAAAATTTTTGGGTGCAGATTCGGAACGAATATCCCATTTTATCAAGGAAAGCAGTGGACCTGTTATTACCCTTCGCTTCAACTTACTTGTGTGAGTGAACATTTTCCGCAATGGCATCCGGCAAGACGAAGCATCGGTCTTTGCTGTAGTACAGGACAGCTGCACAGAAAAAAAAAACTTTTGTTGCAAAAACTGTGCTATGTTTGGCTTTTTGTAAATCGTTAGAAAAGCACCAAAAAAGCTTAACTCTGAATTTTAGAATAATTTGCACGATAATTTTGTCGAAAACTAAAAAAAAAAACATTGAAAAGCGTTTTTCTCTGAATCGACGTATTTTAAAGAAAAGTTTTTTAAACAAAAAATGTAGAGGACATTGTCACCTACAATTCGTCTCATTGAAGTCATGTCATACGTTTTGAAATGCAAAAGCTAGGTGGCGCCAAAGTTTCCAAAAAAGTGTTTTTTCACTTTTTGTCCTAGAAAAAATGTTTTGTTCACAAAAGAGCGAATCAGAAATTTGTTCCTCTCATAATTGTCTACAACATTTATTCAAACATTTTTTTCCTCCGCCTTACCGTTCCAAAGTTATAGTCTGGTGAAGTGTGAAAATTGTACTATTCAGATGGCACAAAGGTTAATATGTGTACAGTTATGATTGATACGTTGCGATTGAAATATATATGATTGTTTGAGCTAATTAACAAACACAGCCCGCGTCCTGTTTGACCGAGCCTTAGGCAGCTGTCCGACACCGGTCCCTGTCTAAATTATGCCCTCCGCTATCTCCGCTGCGCTATAAATTTGGAACGGTAAGTCGGAGGAAACAAACGTTTAAATAAATGTTGCAGACAATTTTGAGAGGAACAAATTTCTGATTCACTCTTTTGTGAAAAAACTATTTTATCTAGAACAAAACGTGAAAAAACACTTTTTTGGAAACTTTGGCGCCACCTAGCTTCTGCATTTCAAAACGTATGACATGACCTCAATGAGACGAATTGTAGGTGACAATGTCCTCTACATTTTTTGTTTAAAACATTTTTCTTTAAAATACTGTACGTCGATTCAGAGAAAAACGCTTTCAATGTTTTTTTGAGTTTTCCGACAAAATGATCGTGCAAATTATTCTAAAATTTAGAGTTAAGCTTTTTTTTTTGTGCTTTTCTAACGATTTACAAAAAGCAAACCATAGCACAGTTTTTGGAACAAAACCATTCCAGCTGTGCTGTACTACTGCAGCTGAAAGGGGATCTGCGGGTTGCTGTTTCAAACATCCAACCAAGACTGGGTTTACTTTCATCTCAAATTCAAGGTCACACATCACACTAACTCCGTAAGTGACTGAGAATTACCGAATTCTTATCCATGTACACTTTTATTCTCCTGTTTTACTTTTTCATGGTTGAAGAGTCTGAACATAACATTTTTCAAATTCACAGTGAAATGTTGAAAATTGTATATATTATTTCTATTGTCATTTATACGTCACGAGCTTTCGAATATGAAAAGTATTACTGAACACATGTGTCACAGCTAAAGAGCTAATTAGTGAAACAAACAAATTTTGCTCAATTCCAATAACTGCACGTGCAGCAGTTGTTTTTATTTTTATAAGCAAAAGTAATACATATGCATGAATTTTTTCCCCTAACGTTGTTGTACTTTGATTTGCTCTGAGAATAATGAATTGTGTGTTATTATTATTATTAATGTAACTGGTAGTTGAAATCCTAATTAGGCAGTAGCATACACAGTAAATTTTTATGTTTTTTGTTGTTGTGGGAAGTAGCCTATAAGAAGTGATAAGAAAGGAAATGAGAACAGGAGGGGGGGGGCTAGATATGTCATGTTTCAGAAGTGGGGCGCGACAGAAAAAGTTTGAGAACCCCTGCTCTATCATACTACTGTTTCCTCAGAGCCAGGGCTGTAGTGAAGCATATTAAACGCCGTATACCTTCTGATTTAATCTAGTACTAAGCGTACACTATTTGGTTTGTTGTTGAATTTAGACTATTCCCCTGGTTTAGTAAAGCATCTGGTGTCTATGTTCTTTACTGTATTATTTTTTGAAATTCGTTGGATTTAAGTATTGTCATACTGCTAAGTTGTCCTACAATGGGATGTTGTTGTACCATACAGCATTAATAGCCTATGCATTGTATATTCCCTCGAGATTGAAAATACGGTCAACAGGTTTATCAGACGTTCTTCCGACATGAAACAAGAGATTTGGTAGTGGATAGTTGTTTTAAGGGAAATAACTTCGAGGTTATCTGATTCTTGAAACATATCACTAAAGGAGGATAAAGGGATTACCTCCGACCTCTCGAAGAAAGAGAGTATTGGAAAACGAAAGTGATGAGCTATGACAGTTGCAAAATTGAAATATTTTCCAGGCTTTGGAAGCTATAATATCGTTGGGGCCCAGAACGAAACAAAAGTTGAGGAAGTCCGTGGAAGCAATATCATGGTTTCGGATTTTAAAATTAACTACAGTAGCATAATACCATCTATAAATTTTACGATTGCACCACTGCACCTATGCTAAGAAAGAAGTGAAAGGCGCGAAGCAACATATTATCCCATTCTGCCCTAACTGTATCATTGGATAATTGACTTTCTTTCTTTCTTTCTTTCTCTCTTTCTTTCTTTAACGAACTTAAGCTATGTTAACTACTTCTTTCCACACAGTTGTATTCACATGAGTTTTGCTTGGTCATGAAACAATTGGGAACATTTCTTAATATTCAGTTTTAGTCTACTAGTCGAATGGATATTTTAACAATAGGCGACGGGGATTTTAAAAATTCAATCTGCTTAACAACCCTTAGCATATTACCTAAGCGAAGTTTATCGGATGCCATTAAATAAAAATTATTTAAAAATCCGTTGTTTCCCTTTTCAAAATACGATATCTCCATTCATTGTGCGTGGCTCGATTTTTCCAGAGGAATTTTCTCTCTACGGTTATTTTTATCCGCGTCTCGTAAGATGAATCCAAGCTCAGTCGAGGAAACTTCCTGACCATTAATTCCGTGATGTAACGGTTTTGTTTTTGTTTTTATTGTGGAATGAAACGTCTTCCTCCTCTACTCTTCCAGCTAACTTCGAGCACCCTCCCCACTCATGCTTAAAATTATGTATAGTATTAGTTCGCTGGTAGTCTAGCATTGCAGATATTGAACATTTTGTTTTAACTTCCACATATTATTACTGCAGTTTGTTTGGTTTTATTGTAGTTAATTTGGCTTTTTACCATAACCGCCGTTTGGAGCTTATTAGGGTCGAGGTGGTATGTGTATTGGAAAGTTGCATATAAAAACTCACTTTTCTACTAATGATCGGAAAAATATGTATTCGAACTTTAAATATAGAAGTGTACAAGAAGATAAATTGTGGGTGTACGCCATGGCCTATTTCCTTCTAATCTACAATCAGTAATACAGGGAAGTCATCTTAATGGAATAAGGGTAACTGAATGATAATTGTAAATATTTCATTGTTGTGGCTTTAAGGGGCGGAAGTGCGAGGTCATCTGCCGCAAATTGTCGATTGTAGTGGTGATCGTCGTTTTAAGGAGTGGAACATCTAGGACATCTATCCGTCAAAAGGTAGAATGTGTTATTGTATAAGGAAACAAGATGTTCAGTAAACAACATATAGGCTACTTTCTCCTAAATGCATGGGTATAGTTGTAACTCTTTGTCCTTTTCAAGGAGTATAATTGAATGTTGGTTGTAGTAGCTTGTTGAAATACAACGTGCTAGACGGATATTATACGTTGATTGATTTAATCCTCACCTGAATTATATATACGTATACTAATACAGCCATCATAATAACACAGGTTATCAGACAAAATTCAACACTCACCCAAATACACGGGGCTAAATGACCATGATGTCCATCCATCTGAAATGAAACAACAACAACAGCTTCCTACCCAAATCCTAGGGGCAGATGACCTCGTAGTTCCGCCCCTTAAAACAACAATAACTAACTACCCAAATCCTTCCTCGTATAAAAGTACACACATTATTAAGCCTACAGACATCTCAGTGACACAGGTTATCAGACAACTTCTACACACACCCAAGTAAGCGGGACTACAAGACCATGATGCCGCAAAATCCCTAAAGAATCTACTACAACAACAACAACAACAACAGCAATAATCTCTACCGCGGATCAATGTCAACGAATATTAATCGCTGTATTCAGTAGTGAAATATGTGGTGTTATAAGTACTCATAAGTACATTAAGTGCATTATAACGTGTGAATCAATAAATACAAAAAATAGTTAAATAAATTGAACCTGCTGGGATTTGATCCACGAACCCCCAGGCTATGAGCCCAAGTCGCTACCATTACGCCACTGATGCGCTACGATAATACTTGATACACAACTGGTTTAGTAACGGGTGAGTTAGCCGTGGTCGATACGGCGTGGCTGCTGGCAATCGCTCACATCCGGGAGGCGAGGAGGTTCGAATCCCCCCGCTGGCAACCTTGAAGATGGTCTTCTGTGGTTTCCCATCTTCCTTCCAGGCAAATGCTGGGGTTGGTCCCTAAATATAGGCCACAGCCGCTACCTTCCTACTCCTCGTCCTTAGATTCAAACTTTCCTCCCCAGACAACACTCCACACGTGACGGTACTTGTAGAAGCAGCTACAAACTGGCGAGCCGAACATGTCCTCGGACACTCCCGGCACTAAGAGCCATACGCTAAAAATATATATATATATAAACTGGCTTAGTATAACTGTATCATATTTTGTGTTGAAATCAACGATATCGTTAGCGTTTTCTGGCGACCATTTGATACTAAATATGTATTATTTTGTTCATTACATTCCTAAACGGATATAAACTTTGGAAGTTACGGAAATATATGTATATAAGAGCATTATATCTCTGCCGTTGAGTGACTGTTGCATTTCTAAGAATGTGAAGTGTCATCAAGCGCCTGCTGGCTGCGTGGCTCAGCGGTAACGTTTTCGGCTACTGTGCCCAAGGTTGCGGGATCGAATCTTGGCGTAGCCAGTTGGCATTTGTGCGCGAGCAAATTCACGTGACATTAGCCAACATGGTGGGGCTCGGGAGTTCCGACGTCCGACTCAGCCTAGCGCACTCGGCACCCTCATTAATGCTTACCACATTATTATCAGTGTATGTAGTTCTAAGAAATGGTTTTGCTCAGGCTAGAACAGTACTCCTGGAAGTAGTGACGTAGTTCACCGGCACAGTTGCAGCGCGATCACTGTACGTTGTAGCCTACATTTTCAAAATCATGGATTTTTGTACTATCGCTTCTTCACTATCTTAATAACTGTTCGCCTTATCATCTCCCACCAATGGTCATTGAGAATGGGAGGGTAGTCATTCATTACCACTTTCCGACCTTCTACCGTAGCAAGCAAATTGTGGAACTATAAACAACCACCCTCGCAGAGTACGTATGGCATGGTTAAGTCAGGAATGGTTTGTATCACAAAAGCAGAACAAGCTAAATATGTTTCATATGCTACTGTATGTCTCTTACTGTAGTTTAAGCGGTCGCGCCGCGTAGCCGTGTTCATTAAATCGTTCAACACGGTCGCGAGGACAAATCCGGAGATCGCAGGTTCAAATCCCGTCGCTGGCAGTGGCTATCCTGAGTGTGGGGTTTCCCGAGTTTGTCCACTCCCTCTAGGGCGGCAAATGGTGGGATAGTACCTTACTTCAAGTAACTTGGTAATCGCCCAACCTGTTAATAAGAGGGATGGTGCTGCGTATACTTGATTTGTATAGGTTGCCTGCCTGCTTCTTAATCCTCTGACTGATGGTCTTGAGGTGATAGTCTTGGTGTAGTTGGGTGTTACGCACGTACCAGTGAGCCCCTGATATCCAGTGTAAAGCCCTGTTTTGAATAACCTGAAGTTTCCTGATCGAAGTGGGGGCTGCGAACCCCCATGCTGGACAGGCATATTCCATTACTGGTCGCACTATAGTGCTGTTTGCGAGTTGCTTACTAAAGACATCTAGTGAGCTTTGGGCCTTGAGTAAGGGCCAAAGGTGCGCTAAGATCCTCTTCGCTTTGATAGCTCGCTGAGTAAACCTGAGCGAATGTGAGGCGGCGATCTAGCGTGACTCCTAGGTACATGTGGCTGACTGCCATCTGATCACTTCACCAAAGAAGTTTAAGACCTGGACTTCTGTGAATTTGACTTTTTTCGTGGCAGAGCCAATGTTCTAGAGCGTCTAGGACGACTTGGAGGTTGGTTTCAATTCTATGTCCTCTCCATGAGGTAGTGGAGATGGTGGTGTCGTCCGCATAAAGGTGGAGTTGAGTGTTATTGGTCTTGGGAATGTCAGCGGCATACAGATTGAAGAGAGAGGGGGATATAACACTGACCTTGTTGTCTTCCGGCTTTGATGTTCCTCATTGAGGATTGGGCATCCTTCAGCTGGACGTAGATTCTCCTGTTTCTAAGGTAGGAATTTATGAAAGTGCTCTGGGAAGCCATTGTGTTTCATTTTGTATAGCAATCTACTATGCTTTACTTTATCGAAAGCACGACTAATGTCTAAGAAGCAAACTCCTGTCATACGGTTTTCGTTGAAAGAGCGCGTAATAATTTCTATGAGTCGAAGTAGTTGCTGGACCGTGGAATGGCCTTCACGGAACCCGAATTGCTCATCGTTAATGGTGTTATTGGTGTAGACCTGAAGCCTGGAAAGTAGGGTCATCTCAAATGATTTTGAGATTATGGACAGTAAACTAAAGGGTCTGTAATTCTGAGGGAATGTGCCGTTGGTGTGAGGTTTACCTATCTAATTTACCTTGGCAACTTTCCAGGCGTGGGGAAAATGACAAAATCTGTATATAGCGTTAAAAAGCTTTGTAAGGCAAGTGAGGGCGTTCTTGTATATACGGTTTTTCAGTTTCTTAATAAGATTGAGCAATTCGGTAGGCGAAACAGATCTAAAGCCCGGCGGAAGCTCTCCCTGGAAGCCATTATGAAGGTCACGATAGACCTCTTCTATGAAGTCTTCATATCAAGGTTCATCATTTGGCTCACAGGTTTTTTCGAAGGTGTCCGCTAGCGCATCAGCCTTGTCCTCCTTGGTAAAGACCATCCCACATTCCCCGTGTAATGGTGGAATGGCTGTCATTTTTCTTAAATAGCCTTCTAGCCATACCGTATAGTGAGCTGGAGTCTCCTGCCATATTAACTAATTTGTCTTACCATGCTTTATTTCGGAGGTCCCGCATAGCCGTGTCGTGCACTAGCTCCCTTCTTATGAAGCGCGCCTGTGCTTCTGTACTGCGAGAGCTGAAAGCTCAAGCAGCCTTTCACCTCCCTATGAAGGCTTCCAAAAAATGGTATATTGACTTTGACGGCCAATGAATTAAAACTCAGTATTTTTTAATTTTTTTTATGCAGTGTCTTGTGTGGGGTTTCGGCTAGGAACATCAAGCTGGCTCATCTTTTTAAGTAGTACTGTATTTGCTATAATGGAGATCGGTTTGCTTTTCTTGCTAGGCACGCTAACTTTTCCATTGTTTTTTTTTTCTCTCTAGAGGTGATCTACTCGTAATTTGAGGATAGAATAACATCACAGCTGCGTTCCTTGTAGTCTGATTAATGTCTGCCAATTTTCATTAAGATCAGGGAGACCGGCCGCGGTGGCGGAGAGCGCTAAAGCGCTACCTCGTGCCTCGCTGGCATCGGGAGAGCGTGGGTTCGATTCCCACCTCGGCCGTCTTGAAAATGGTTTTCGTGGTTTCCCATTTTCACCACCAGGCAAATGCCGGGACGGTTCCTTTCAATAGGTCCACGGCCGATTTCCTTCCAATATCCCTTTTCAATAGGTCCACGGCCGATTTCCTTCCAATATCCCTTCCCTGACCCGTCCTGAAAAGAAAAGTGCATGGCCATTGGCTGCATTAATAATAATAAAATTAAGATCAGGGAGTCCACGTTCATGAGACTGAACTCCACTTCGATACTAGGTTGTTTCATAGGGTGAGGAAATGGTGAAAACAGGCAGGTGGAACACCGTAGGGCAAAGCCGGTAAATGCCGCACGTCTGTGTCTCGAGCACGTGTGTGCGAGGGAGAACAGGTTGTTCGCCCAGGTGTGTGCGACTACTTGCCATAGTCGGACTGAAATGGGCACGCGTCACATCCACGCTGCTCGAGCGTGGTGGAGTTTTTGCTGGCCCGACCGTCAAGGAACCAAAAGGAGGACATTTAATGAGCCGAGAACTGCGAGCATTAAAAAAGAAAGAAAAAATCGCATTACAGTGAACTTGACGAGACATACATCAAGGGTAGGAAGGTGCCGGTGTAGAATCGTTGATAAGACTGGGAAGTGATTTAATTTTATTTAGGAAACTCGAGTCTTACTTGACGAGACATACATCAAGGGTAGGAAGGTGCCGGTGTAGAATCGTTGATAAGACTGGGAAGTGATTTAATTTTATTTAGGAAACTCGAGTCTTTTTCAAGACCTTCTGTGGGGTGAAGAGTCGAATACACCCTTGCCTGACGCATGGGGTGATTAAAAGGACAGGCTGTGTGGGGCCAACCTCACATGGTTACACTTAAGCTAACACTGAGCGGTCCACACACTCCGGGGCTCATAGCTGGTGGGCACAGGCATTGGCGATCCCGAAGGATTCTTTCTTCCTTTGACTCGTTCCTTTCTGGCCATTCCTTGGCCCCACATACTTCCAAATCCTTCACTCGTCATTCTTCTAGGATTGTGTTTTTATATTATATCCTTGGTCCCGTTCTCTTCTTCTAGTATGTTCGTAAGTAGTTTATGGTTGTAGAATTCGTAGTAATAGTAATCATTACGATTATCATTCTGATCATTAGGTACCTATAATCTAGATGTTTAAACGTCCTTTTTATTTAGAATTACTTTGTCAATAATTTGACATAGGGTGGCAGGTGCCATGGTACTATCTGTAAGGTCAAACCTCTTGGTTATATCATCAGTTTACCTACGAGATAAGGATGTACACTAAAACCTCAGTAGACACTTTCAATACTAATCTTTCCGAGGTCATACAGTAGTTATTATTTCTAACAACGCATGATTCTTAATTAAATAGTCTTACATTCCGAGTTGATTATAGTCAAACTCTGTGAGCTGCCTCTTTCCGTTAATTTTTTTCCCCCCTCAAACGTTTGAGTTTTTGTCCCTCATATATTTGCCTCTCACATTTCATGTTCGATTCTCTGGTTGCGAAATTTGTGCTAATGCTGGTGTTAGTGCAAGTGTGAATACTGGTGGTGGTACTTAGTTGTTCCCTCGCTCTTCCCCGACGTGCCGCGCCAAACCCAGCCAGAGGCGATTCCGCTGGCAACAGTAGTAACCCCCTCTGACATCGGGCCTTGATGAACAATGGCAACATAGCGTGCCCTCTCTCTCGCACTCGTTTCTATCTCTTGATTGGTAATTGTGTGTTAAATTCTGGACTGTGGAGGTGGAGAAAGGGAGGGAGGCGGGTAGGGAGGAGGGTGAAGTAGTCAAGAGTTGCTAGGCCACTGGACTGGATCAATATTTTAACTTCCACAGATAACAACACAAACACAGAACTAATATTTAGTTTGCATGAGTCACGCCCACTCTTGCCTTTTGCTATAAAAGCGAAATGAGGACGACTATGACAAAGTGATGTCGGCTTGTGTTTTGATGGAGTAAGTATCATAGGCGCTTTACTACAGGGTTATTATTAGCAGTTATCTTTTAATGCATTTCGTACTATTGATCGCTTTTTGGGTTGTTCTAATTAGGGTTAAACTCAATTTTCTACTACATATAGGCACTTCAGCATTGAATTAAATAACTCGATTTTTACGTGCACATGTAATGGAAAATTTAATTGTACGTTGTATATTCAGTTATTTTGGGTGGCAGGACCTCGACAGCTAAAATCCTCGAACACCGTGTTTTTTAAGTCAATTAAATGTTTTGTCTCTGACCTTTATTGCTTTCTTATGCCTCTTTTTTTGTTTATTCGTCGTGTTTTTCCCCTCTCCCTTTTGCACTTACAAACTTGGTACAACCGACAAAGGGCGTAAAAGGACTTATCACTGATGAAAGACTTGAGTAGCATTCACCACAGTAGCATTTTATTGTATGGGAGGAGGGGTGGGAGCACTTTCACCCTCTATCCACACTCGCCAGTTATAATATTGTTAAAGGATGCAACGTAGGGGTCCATTTGGGAAAGCGGGCTACGGGGACGTTTCATAATAAGACTGGTCATTCATACCAGAGGAATAAACCCTGTAGGGTTTTGAAACCTGTATCGCACGTAATTTTCTCTTCTTCCACCATGGTGGCGGTGATAGTGGTAGCTGTTGAAAGAAACGGAACAGAACATCGAAGTCATATGCCTCTCTCATCCTCCCGAAACGAATGGCTGTCACCGCGGAGGCCCGGGTTTAATTCCCGGCTCTGCCAAGAAATTTAATTCTGGTCTGAGGGTTGAAACGGGGTACACTCAGCCTCGTGAGCCAAAGCTAAGAAGAGGTAGGTTCGATTCCTACCTCAGCCATCTTGAGAGTGGTTTTCTGTGGTTGCACTTCACTGGAAGTATATCCACATAACCGACGCCAGTGGTTTTTAAGGACCCAACCGGCCTCCGGGCTGATAACTGAACAGGCAGATAAGTTTGATAATATATTTCCGAAACGAGAACAAATGCGATTTGTGTCGCAAAGAGCCGAACAACATAGCTACCGGCAGTATTCTTCTAGCAAATTTATTCACAATAGATAGTTTCAAGCAATGTTCTTCCTTGTCTGCTCAACATTCAAGATACTTACCGTACATATTGGACTAGCTTCATCGTTCATATTAGCTTAATGATATTGAAAGTTTGGGGGAGGAATGTTTATGATGGGTCCGCCTCGTTGCGTAGTGGCTAGCATTCTTGGCTATCACCGCGGAAACCCGGGTTCAATTCCCGGCACTACCAGTAAATTTAATTATGGTCTGAGTGCTGGAACTGGGTACACTCAACCTCGTGAGGCAACGCTGAGAAGAGGTGGGTTCGATTCCTACCTCAGTCATCTTGGAAGTGGTTTTCCGTGGTTTCCCACTTCTTCTCCAGGCAAATGCGGGATGGTTCCTAACTTAAGGCCACGGCCATCTCCATCCCAATCCTCATCTGAATTACAAATACACACACTAATGCAGCCATCACAATAGCACAGATTATCAGTCAAATTACACACACACACACACACACACAAGAACACGGGGCTACATGACCACGATGTCGCAAAGCCCCTAAATCAGTCATCAACAACATGGTTATGATGGTGCAATGGCTTGACCACTAGCTTGCTATCTCGCTGACAGATCTCGGTTTCAGGGTGAAATGTTAACTTGAAAATCCACGTGGTGTATTAGAGAGGATTTTACCGTATCCGAACAAAAAATTAATAGAATAAAAATATTAGAGGTTGGCTCCAGGACCCGAATAATAGAAATAAAGTAAACGGTAAAATTCAAATGGATAAAATGCAAATGTTTCGTTTGTTCAGAGGAGTGCACAGGATGACGTGTTTTATTTGAGCTATGATAGCGTAAATAATGTCTCATTTGCTACAACCTGAGTTTCCAGTGCCTCGTCAGTCGACTACTAGACTGGTCGCTCCTAATCACAGAGAAGTTGCGGAAAAAGTAATGCTATTTTGAAATTTTAAGTGTCCAAAAAGCTTTCACGGTGATTAATGTTTAAGCTTAATTTATACACAGGGGACTTTCAGAACGTATTATAATTCAGATATTCATGTGGTATAAATATCACGTGTGTATATTAATACACAAATTACTTTTGTTGAGTGTTAATTTACATTGGGTGAAGATACTGTAGCCTATAGGCTTTAGGGCGATTACTGAGTGATATTTCATACCTGGTTAATAGAGCTGTTGTGCGGGTACAAACGTTGTCATAGCAGTTTTTACAACGAGCTTCCTTACTATACGTATAAGCTACTGTGGGTCAGAGCGTCGGTGTTCGCGGGTTTGACTCTCGCTTGGGTCAGGCATTTTAATTTTCCACCTTCAATCTACATCGCGCATTACAAGACCTAATGATTTAATTTTCAATTATCTTATTATATAATACGCTAAGGTGTATGTTTCACTAAACACTAGCTCCTAAACCAGAGAGAGTTAGAAGGTGTGGTTTGTACCAAAATCTTCCATATCGTCTCAATAGTACAGGAAAAATCTTGCATTACTTGAAAAGCCAGCGAAAGTGTATTTATTTGTTTATAAAGTGCTACTACACAAATATTTAAGACGATAATCCCTGGCAGAACTGTCTCGCGTACAGCCCGCATAGCACTAGAGAGCCGGGTGGGTAGTCTGTATACACACATCAAAAAAAGTTTTGCATCACCTCGGTTCCAAGAGTTCCGGAACCTTTAAATACAAAGGGAATAGAGATCAACACAAACAACATTTCAGCTCGTTTTATTGCTCATGAGACCCACACATTGCATGTTGTACCATCATACAGCTAGACTTTCAGCATTTGTGGTCCAGATTGCAGTACACACCACTACCTCTAATACCCAGTAGCACGTCCTCTTGCATTGATGCATGTCTGTATTCGTCGTGGCATACTATCCACAAGTTCATCAAGACACTGTTGGTCCAAATTGTCCCACTCCTCAACGACAATTCGGCGTAAATCTCTCAGAGTGGTTGGTGGGTCAAGACGTCCATAAACAGCCCTTTTCAACATATCCCAGGCATGTTCGATAGGGTTCATGTTTAGCGAACATGCTGGCCACTGTAGTCGAGCGATGTCGTTATCTTGAAGGAACGCATTCACAAGATGTGCACGATGAGGTCGAGAATTGTCGTCCATGAAGACAAATGCCTCTCCAATATTCTGCCGATATGGTTGCACTATGGGTCGGAGGATGTCATTCAGGTATCGTAAAGCCGTTTCGGAGCCTTCCATGACCACCAGTGGCGTACGTCGGCCCCACATAATGCCACCCCAAAACATCAGGGAACCACCACCTTGCTGCACTCGCTGGACAGTGTGTCTAAGACGTTCAGCCTGACCAGGGTGCCTCCAAACACGTCTCCGACGATTGTCTGGTTGAAGGCATATGCGACACTCATCGGTGAAGAGAACGTGATGCCAATTCCGTGGGGTCCATTCAGCATGTTGTTGGGCCCATCTGTACCGCGCTGCATGGTGTCGGGGTTGCAAAGCTGGACCTCGCCATGGACGTCGGGAGTGAAGTTGCGCATCATGCAGCCTATTGCGCACAGTTTGAGTTGAAACACGACGTCCTGTGGCTGAACGAAACGCATTATTCAACATGGTGGCATTGCTGTCAGGGTTCCTCCGAGCGGCAATCCGTAAGTAGCGGTCATCCACTACAGTAGTAGCCCTTGGGCGGCCTGAGCGAGGCCTGTCATCGACAGTTCCTGTATCTCTGTACCTCCTCCATGTCCGAACAACATCGCTTTGGTTCACTCTGAGACGCCTGGAAACTTCCCTTGTTGAGAGCCCTTCTTGACACAAAGTAACAATGCGGACGCGATCGAACTGCGGTATTGACCTTCTAGGCATGGTAGAACTACAGACAACATGAGCAGCGTACCTTCGTCCTGGTGGAATGACTGGATCTGATCGGCTGTCGTACCCCCTCCGTCTAATAGGCCCTGCTCATGCATGGTTGTTTACATCTTTGAGCAGTTTTAGTGACATCTATGAACAGTCAAAGGGACTGTATCTTGGATACAATATACACAGTCAACGTCTATATGCCGGAGATCTGGGAACCGAGGTGATGCAAAACTTTTTTTGATGTGTGTACATGGGGTGCACACAACCCATTATGCGCGAGTTCTCGCACGGGTTCGCTAGTTATTATTATTATTATTATTATTATTATTATGGGACAGATTACCTGGATGTTCTGCCCCTTACAACAATTATTATTATTATCATCGTCGGTTTGCCCATTCAAAGAACATCTTGGAACTTGTCAGTTAACTGGTGTCATGATTTTCGCCTTCCTATCCTTCCAAAATCTCTTCATCAAATCGCGTTGTTGTTTCTCTGACCATTTCTTACCAGTTCATTTCTTGCGTTTCTCTAAAATTTGTGTTTATTTACGGATGTTCTGTAGTCATCGCGTCTCCTTATGATCTCTTCATTAATATTTATTTCGTTTTATTTTTCTAACCAGGTTATCTTGGAAGTCTGTGAATGTAGGCCTATTATGTAAATAATCTTTCGATGTGTCTGTTGTCCAGCCTATAGATAAACGTCTCTTGTTTATGGTATTAATGCACCTTTCTGTTAGATTGTAGAGATCTCGGGTTGATGACCTCGCTGTTCCGCCCCTTAAAACTTCAACAACTAACTTCAACCACATTTTATTATTATTGTTATTTTGCGCATGCGCTTACACATTCTCAGCATATTTGTTGGAAAGAAAACATTAACAAACCCAGATTATTATGATTATTATTATGAGTTGAAATTGAGACCGTACTAGGGATTCGTTCGCTAATCCTTTGCATTCCAAGCAGCTGCACTAACTGATTGCACCCTAACGGTAAGCACTCGTGATTCACTGTCAATGCTTTAATAATAATAATAATAATAATAATAATAATAATATTAATAATAATAATAATAGTCGTATATTTGGCGAGATGTAGTTTCACGGCCTCCAATATAATTCGACGTAGGCTACGTCAATAGAAAACACTTGTCAGCAATTCTGAAATGTTCGTGTAAATGAATGAAAGTATTGGTTGGATGGTTCCTCAGTTTAGGGTCTGCGACAACGCGGTCTTGTAGCCCCGTGCACTTTGGGTGTGTTTAGAATCTGTCTGATAACCGATGACTGTATTAGTGTTTGTTATCTGTAATTCAGGTAAGGACTGCAGATGATCAATTTCAAGTAGTTCCTACTTTTACTAGCAAATGCTACCGTCAACGATACCTAGCAATGAACTTGGCTACTAGATGTCACCGCAACCGGCACCTGGTGGCGAACGTTGGAGCTAATAGAGCGTTAATCAAATCTAACCTACAAATTTAGCTTCACACAATTGTAGTTAGTGGAAGGTTCTTTTAGATGCCATAAATCTATGAAATGGTCCCGCCAGCTTTACTTCCCCTCCGAAGGAAGGCTATTGAGGGATTTTTAACCCTCTTAAAAAATCCGATGACTCGGCTGAACCAAGAATGAAAGTATACAAATAACAAACATAATGCCACTAGAACGATGTTAGTGTCATACCAATAATGTTTAACACATTACTGTAGCGAAATAGTTTCAGCAGGCACATACACTTGAATTACTGTAGTCATGAAACAAATATAAAGCTAATTCAGAATGGAATAAATCTTAACGATCGTAAATTACACTCGGACTTCAAACGCGTTCAATTCTAATCACACATGCTTGTTCTTAGCTACTTTATGGCCCGTTTTCTCAGCACTATTCTTTTGATTTGAGGAGTTGAGCTTTGAACAATACTGCTTCCCAGAGTAGTTTTATGAACAACTAGTGGTACCCGTGCACAATACGTTTTAAGAAGGAAAATCAAGGATATTTCGAAACATTTTCCTGAGGACCTTCTCGGGGTCTGATGTTAATATTTAATTTACATTTTCACGAAAACTGTGGAAAATTGTTTGCTACTACGCTTGCGTGATTATGCTGTTCTGCTTCAAAATCACAAATTTTCAATCATCTGAACCAAAACTCAGCAATATTTCTAGGTTTATGTCATGCCTTGTGTGGGGTTTCGCCTAGGAACATCAGGCTGGCTCATCAGTGGACTGTTGGTGTCCGTGCCTGGTTCGGTACTCCTGTGGGGGTCCGGGCACGGACACCATGAGTCCACTGATGGGCCAGCTTGGTGTTCCTAGGCGAAACCCCACACAAGACATAACTTAAACCTAGAAAAATTGCTGAGTTTTAATTCACTGGCCGTGAAAGCCAATATACCGTCTATCTCAACTAAGCCCCGTGTGGGTGCGGGTTAGAATACACCCACGGTATGCCCTGCCTGTCGTAGGAGGCGACTAATAGGGCCGACATGGCCGAATAACTTGCCAGTTTTGATTTGTTCTGACCCCCTGTGGATGGGGAGGGCAGAATTCATCCACGGTATCCCCTGCCTGTCGTAAAAGGCGACTTAGAGGGGGCCTTATAAAGGTCGATTTTGGTTTTCTGGTCCCAGCTCTGGTTTGACCAATAGAAACAAACATGCATGCTGTTAGGGGAAGGGCCACCAGCTTGGCCATCTGGCCAGAAAGCCTAGACGGTATGCCCCATCCCGTCAGGTGGGTGCGCCATGTACCCTACAGTAGTATCCGCCTTACAACGAAGGTCCCTGCATGGCCGAATACTGGAGCTGAATAAATCCTGTGCATGCCGAGGGGGAAGTGCCTGTTCGAGGCACTGGGACCCCGGGCAATATCTGCTATGCCAGGTAGGTATTGCCTTGGCTGGGTGGCGCCCACAGTGATAGCCCCCGTTCGGAGTGGGCAGTATTCGGGGAGGATTTCGTCCGGGATGCCATCAAAGCGATCACGGACACCTGTACAGGGTGGCACCCTTAAAAAGCCGTCTCTGGAGTGTCGAGCTAATCCCAAGGTGTATACGCCTTGGGATGAAGCCTTTAACCATCGATTTGCGACAGACAGATCACCTCGCTACCTGGTAGCTACCAGGACTGACGGGGATGATTTCAAGCTCGTAAAATCGATCATTTTCGCTGAGGAAATCGAGGGGAAATTTGGTGATCTTAACGGGATTTCCAAGCTCCGGAACGGGCAGCTCTTGCTGCATACCGTTAGCCGGCAGCAAACCGAAGCGTTGCTGGAATGCACGCAATTCGGCGAAATCCCCGTTAAGATCACAAAGCACGAAACGCTGAATGAGGTCCGTGGAGTTATTTTCCATCGTGACCTCATTTTGAATAGCGATGCTGAACTGTTGCGGGATCTGGGGAAGAGAGGCGTCACAAAGATTAGGCGCATCACCCGAAAGATTGGGGAGAACAGCGTCGATACCGGCGCTTTTATTCTCCATTTTGAAGGTGATGTTGTACCTAAGCAGGTGAAGGTCACATCGTACAACTGCGATGTGCGACCGTACATCCCTCCACCTATGCGCTGCTACCAGTGCCAGAGATTCGGGCATGTTTCCGCCAGGTGTACTGCGAAGGCCGTATGTAGAGAGTGTGGCAAGGGGACACATGAGGGTGACGAGAGGTGTACGCCTCCCCCGATATGTCCCAACTGCCAAGGAAGTCACTCGCCACGGTCAAAACAGTGCCCTGAATTCATTATGGAAGCCAAGATCCAGGAAATCAGGACTCTTGACAGGCTTTCATATCACGACGCTCGCAAGAGGTACCGTGATATGAATGCCCCCGAATTTCGGGTATCGTTTGCAGCTGCAGCGACGCCCTCAATCACCCCTGCCGTTAAAGTTTCCAGTGCAGTACCCTCGATGTCCTCTTTTAGTACGAGTTTGAAATCTCCCCTCGCTGTACCAGCGAGCACTGTCAGCCCGAAGGAGGTCCCAAAACCTTCTTCGGCCACGGTTAAGAAGGCGCCGGTTTTAACACCTAAACCGGCGAATTTGGAGAAGAAGTCCTCTTCTTCTCCGAAACGGTCGGCGAACAAGTCTTCCCCAGCTAAAGGGGGAAAGAAGACTTTGCCGACCAGGGCTGGTCCTTCTTCCAGCCCACATAATACGAAAAATATAGGGGAGAAGAGGGAGATGGTTCGTCGCCGTCTCTCTCGTCCTCCTGCTGACGGGGTGGCTACTGTCTCTGCTGGCCTTTCTGCTCCCACTACCACCAAGGGGGCGAAGCCTGCTGAAGCCAAGCCCGTCCGTATGGAGGAACTCCCCTATAGAAAAGAAAATACATCGGCGGAGGAGAGGGGAACGGTTCAGCGCCGTTTCTCTTCCTCTCCTAAAGGCAGGGCTGCTCACGTATCTGCTGGCCATCCCGCTCCCACCACTACCAGTGGAGCGGTGCCAGCAGGAGCGACCTTGTTTTATAAGGACCCGGCGTCTGTGGGGAAGGGACCATCTACTTCCCCAAACACACGTCGGCGCCGATCCAAGAAGAAATCTCTTCGGGGCGTGTCGGGGACAGACACCCAGTCTTCGGACCGGGAGAAAGTCCCTCGACACCGCTCTCGCTCTTCCCCAAGAGCGAGACTCGTGAGGTCCGACGACGACCGCGCGCAACCCAAGAGAGCGCCCGCTCCATTTTCTTCGTCTTCGGACGGAGATGTGGAGATTGAGGTGTGCTCTCCTGCCCCATCATCTCCAACTAGAGATGGGGAAGGGTGGCAAACGGTCAAGCATAAGTAGAAGACCCATTTCTACTTAAGTCCACACCATGGCACTATTACAATGGAACTGTAATAGCTATTCTGTTCATCTCGCTGAGTTACGACAATTAATATCTTCGTTTTCGGCAACCATTGTCTGTCTTCAGGAATCCAGGTTTCGTCCTGGACATGAGACAACAATGCGTCACTTCAAACTCTTCTCTAGAGACCGGGTGGACGGAGCTGTGGCCGCTGGTGGCGTCTGCACTCTCGTCCACTCTAGCCTCTTTAGTGAAGAGGTGCCGTTGCGTACTCAGCTAGAGGCAGTTGCAGTTCGTACTTCGTTGCCAGTAATGGCAACAGTATGTAACGTGTACATCCCGCCTGATTCTCAGCCGGATTACGACCAGCTGGTGGATCTAGTCTCTCAGCTCCCCCCTCCTTTTCTCCTTCTGGGAGATGTTAATGCCCACAACACCATCTGGGGCTCCGCTACCACTAGCGGTAAAGGGAGAGATTTTGAGAGGCTGATCAGGCGGCTGGACCTGTGCCTGTTGAACACAGGGGAACCTACGCACTTCTCTATTGCACACGGTACTTATTCAAGTATCGATATTACCCTGTGCAGTCGTGCGCTGGTTCCCCTGCTACAGTGGGGTGTACACGATGACCTTTGTAATAGTGACCATTTTCCAATTATCGTTACTCTTCCGAACCAGAGAGCCATCGAGTTACCAAGTCGATGGCTTCTCCGTCGGGCTGATTGGCCAACTTTCACGGCACGCGCGGTGTTTGCCGAAGATACCTTTGAGAGTGTCGACGATCATACCATTCACATAACGAATGGTATTTTGGCTGCTGCTGAGGAAACAATACCTTCCTCGTCCGGCAACTCACGCCGGAAGCTTGTCCCTTGGTGGACAGCCGAGATTGCAGCAGCCATTAAAGATCGTCGACGTGCTTTCAAATGCTATCGGAGGCAAAACACTACGGCCAACCTTATCACCTTCAGAAGGATGCGTGCTAGAGCCCGATATCTGATTCGGGAGAGTAAGAAAACGACGTGGGAAAAGTATGTGTCGTCCATGACGGCGCATACTCCTTCATCTCAAGTGTGGACTAAGCTTCGTCGGATCTCCGGACTCCCGACATCACTGTCGATACCCGGAGTGTCCATCAATGGAGACATCATCACGGACCATCTCGCCATTGCCAACAGCATTGGCTCGCACTTCTCCGATGTATCCTGCTCCGGGAGTTACGATCCTACGTTTCTGACTCTGAAGCGGGAGGCAGAGACTCACCCCTTGTCCTTTGCCACTGCTGCTTCGGAGTCCTATAATGTACCATTCTCTGAATGGGAACTGCGCAGTGCGCTTGCACTGTGCAGGGATACGGCTCCTGGACCGGATAACATACATAATCAAATGTTAAAACATCTGTGCGATTCCAGTATAAAAAAACTGTTGCTCCTCTTCAATCGTATATGGATTGAAGGGGAGTTTCCATCTCAATGGCGAGAGGGGATCGTGATACCGATTCCTAAGGCTGGAAAGAATCCCAAGTTTGTAAGCAGCTATAGGCCCATTTGTTTGACAAATGGCCTATGTAAGCTGCTCGAAAAGATGGTGAACCGTCGACTGGTGTGGTTCTTGGACGATAAAGGTCTCCTGTCTGAGTACCAATGTGGATTTCGCTCTCATAGGTCCACCACTGACCATCTGGTGCGACTTGAGAGCGCCATACAGGAGGCTTTTTTCCGGAAGCAGCACCTAGTCACGGTTTTCTTTGACCTCGAGAAAGCCTACGACACCACATGGCGCTACGGGATCCTTTCCACCCTTCACAAGTGGGGACTCCGTGGTAACTTACCGACTTTCATTGCGAATTTCATGTCCGTCCGACTCTTCCGTGTAAGGGTCGGTAGGACATTATCGCAGTACTATACCCAAGAAAATGGAGTTCCTCAGGGTTCAGTGCTGAGTGTCACCTTGTTCGCGATTGCCATTAATGGCATTGTTGCCGCCGCCGGGTCCGCGGTAGTTCCATCGCTGTATGTAGATGATTTAGCTCTGCATTACAGCTCTGGAAGTATGGCAGTCGTGGAACGGCAATTGCAGCTAGCCATCAACCGGGTCGACAGGTGGGCTCACGACCGGGGTTTTCGTTTTTCAGCAGCGAAAACCTCCGTCGTCCATTTTTGTCGGCTACGGAGGCTACATTTACACCCTGAACTACATCTCAGGGATGCTGCGTTGCCGGTGGTTGACACTTATCGCTTCCTGGGGCTCCATTTTGACAGCAAGTTAACGTGGCAGCACCATATACGGCAATTGAAAATGACATGTCTCAGGAAACTGAACATGCTCAGGTTTCTTAGTGGCACTACGTGGGGGGCTGACCGTGCGGTGCTGCTACGGTTCTACCAAGCCCTCGTCCTGTCCCGGCTAGACTATGGTTCTGCGGCATACGGTTCAGCAAGGCCGGCAACCTTGAAAATGCTGGACAGTATCCACCATAGTGGCGTTAGGCTGGCTACCGGTGCCTTCCGGACCAGCCCGATACCCAGCCTACTCGCCGAATCGGGTGTTCCACCTTTAAATTATAGACGCCAACATATGCTGTTAGCATATGCTGCCAATGTGCGTCAAATGCCGCAACACCCGACCTATCAAGCTCTCTTCGGTACCCAAAACCACCAGGGGTACGCCAACCGGCCTCGTGCCACTCGGCCGGTTGGTATTAGACTTGATAGCTCGTGTACCGAAATAGGAGTGGCTGTAGGTCCCTGTATGATCCGGACATCTAGCGAGGTGCCTCCGTGGCAAGTCCCGCGTCCGGAAATTCGGTTAGATCTGCACCGAGGTCCTAAGGTGAACACGGATGCCTCCGTTTACCGGAGGCAGTTCCACAGCATAGTTCACCAATTTCCGGACGCTGGCATTCTATACACGGATGGTTCGAAGGTGGACGAGAAGGTGGGTTGTGCTTACGTTATTGATGGTGCAAATACCAAGATCTCTTTGCCTGAGGCCTGTAGTGTGTTTACTGCGGAGCTCGTTGCCATCTATGAAGCTCTGCAGTTTGCACTACAGGATGCTCGAATCCACTTTCTCGTGTGTACCGACTCTTTGAGTTCGTTGCAGTCAATTGCTACATGTTTCCCGCAACACCCCCTAGTGCAGCGAATCCACGACCTACTAGCCGGGCTGTGCCACGCTGACACTCGAATCACCTTTCTGTGGCTTCCAAGCCACATGGGAATTGCGGGAAATGAGTTAGCAGATCAAGCTGCAAAAGAGGCGGTATCACTACCACCTCGACCAATGGAAGTACCCGCTAGAGATATTCGCTCTCAGTTACGCCTACAAGTTCTGGCTTTTTGGGAGAGTCAGTGGCTAGCTGACCCACTGCCCAGTAAACTGAGAGCGATCAAGGGAACTACTCGCGTTTGGCGGAGCTCCTTCCGGGCCCGGAGAGAGTCCGTCATTTTGTGTAGGCTAAGGATAGGTCATACAAGATCCACCCACTCGTACCTAATGAGAAGGGAAGACCCCCCACTTTGTACCTGTGGAGCCGTTTTCACCGTGGCCCACATTTTCACCGAGTGTGTGGATCTTGCTGACTTACGAAGAAACCTTGGTTTGCAGACGACACTCAAACTTATATTAGCCGATGACGCGGTGGCTGCTGATCGCGTTATCCGCTTTATAAGTGAGAGTGGGTTAGGGCCAGCAATCTAAATTTTCCAGTGAACTTTGACTCAACGACTTGTTCGTTTTTGAATGATAATGTTTTGTTTTTTCCGTAATTTTTGTTTATGTTTATAATTTTTTTTTTTTTTTTTTTTTTTTTATTGTTTGTTTTTGTTTTATTAATTTTTGGTCTTTTTAAATTTAGATGTCCACCTCAAAATTTTAAATCCAATTCAAAATTTGTATTCTTTAATCTGTGTTAAGAGGGGCAGATGACCTCGTAGTTCCGCCCCTTAAAACAACAATAAACAATCTATCTCAACTAAACTTTGAGGATTTATTTTTTGTTTCTAGGACTCTTAGGGGTGTCAGCTTTTTGGTACTCAGCTTTAAGTCTCTAGTTGTGGGACGTGGTGCCGTAGGGGTCAAGCTGTTGGAATCTCACCACGGCGGACTGGGTCCGATTCCCGGTCATTGTATGTGAGATTTTTAAAGTGAAATGCCATGTCCTGTGGTTTCGTTTCCACGTAAAAAGGAGGTCCCGTGGTTCATGTTCTCGAGATTAATGGTCACGTAAAACTACAGTCTTCCTTCATTTTTTAAGCTACTATGGCGCTGAAAAGCCCCGCGTAATTAATGTTTATTTTCAGTTTTATACCTACCTCTACATCACTACACTTTGACTTCCACGATGTGCCGTGCTCGTCAAATCGCGCATCACGACTGCGATGGGGAACTGCAGATAATCCGGATATCAGTGGTTCGAATCCCGGCGACTAACAGTGGCCATCCTGATAGTGGTTTCCCACAGTTTATTTTCCACACTTCCTCCTGTCAAATGTAGGAATTATACCTAATTTCAAATTGCAGGGCACCTACTCAATCCCTTACTTTAATAATTGCGATTGCATTCCCTACTACAGCCACCTCAGAATCACAGGTTATACCAGACAATTTTAACACACACTCAAGTAACACGGAGCTGATAACCAATATGTCCCTAATCCCTAGAATGGATTAACAGCATTGATTATCTGATTCACACATTTGTTCAAGAGCCTGCCATTCATCGGTATTTGCTGGCCCTTTGCACAGCACAGCACTAGGCATTTTATTTTTCAAAGGACGAAGACAGTGTCGTGCATGTATCTAAAAAACGGTGCCTCGTACGTCCTTAGAACGTTTTTTTTAGGTCCTTCGGGGTCTCTGAGTTACATTTCTCGGTTTGAAAGTCAGCAAGCTAGCCGAAACCGACCCTTCTACGGCAGAAATACGGTTATTTTATGAAGTCTCCCTTCCATAACCTCATTCTAATGAGTGATGTGATAGTATACTGTATGTATCAATGATTTTAATCACACCTGTGATGGATATACCTACCAAATTTCACTCCAAAACTGACCAGCTGTTTAAAATATAACGCGTGACTCGAGACAACAAATTAAAAAAAAGAACAGTTCTCTCTTCTATGTACGTCCTGTGGTAAAATGTCTATACCTGAGATCGAGAAATTCAGTGGAAATTCTTGCTTAGGTACATACGAGGATTACGGGAAATGATATACACATGGCTTTCAGGAGTCTTGAAGAAACTTCAACGCATTTTTTTTAGCACTGACAAAGTCTTCTTAGATCAAGCCGTGTCGTCTTTTGTCATTAAACTCGAGACCTATTTTGGCTAGACCATGTGTGTGTTGTCTGCATGACGACAATAACAGACAGGCTGGCATTCTTTGGTTGTCAGACACGGTAAGATGTATCGCTTCTCAAACCGGAGGCCTTCGCTAGTACATTTCTCTGATGCTCATTTGTGTAGACTGCTTCATCTTCATATGCTGCACAAAACGTTGTTTTACAAGATTCAAACGACAACTTGTAGCCTACCTGTATTGCTCGCGTATCGAGGGACCAAGAATTCAGTGATGTTTGGATTCTTGTAACTTTGTACCAAATTGCTTGCCTAGATACCTAACTATTTCAGATCGGGACAGAAATGTTCTCACATAAGATTCCTAAAAGGGACAATCGTCATTTTAAAACAGCCTGCAGACTACATAGATTACGTATTCCTAAGGCTGTTATCAATATGCTGTACTTTTCAAGCTTCCATCAGTCGGCGTCGAAATACAGATGGAGCAAATCCACAGGTTTTATTTGGTCTTATACAGGATATCTTCAATAACTGTCTCGAAGGTATCACTCAGCCAATTCAATTTCTGCTTTATGTTTCCTGTGCAATATATGCTGGTAAATCAAATTTCTGTAATCCGATTGAATTAAGTTTACGATGGCTTACATGTCGCTCTGGAATGTGTGTGACAAAGTAAGAAAATTTCCTCTCTTCTTTCGATCACTTAACCAATCACGTACAGTCAAATCCAAAAATGTTGCTCGTCGCATTGGATACCTAAAGATTATGTGGGGAACGACCTTCTCAGATTACTTTCAATGAGGAAAATCAATTTCTAGATTTAACACCTTTCTTATGTTCCTTTACAAATATATATACGCACAAGAACAAAAATGAGCACACATGCATATCAAACACAGGTGGAGGGAAACTTTTATTTTTATGTGTGCCTGAATCTGAAGTTAGCACGGGAAGAAGGACGTCACATAGAGAGGTCCTCTTTAAAGTATCTGGCCGCGCAAAATACCTTTGCATATAGTAATGGTCTATAAACCTTAAAATAACTGTTGAAAATTATGTAAAACAATTCCTTATTATCAGTTATAAGAATTTAAGCTTCACTGTCGCCCCGGAGGTCCAGGTTCGATCCCCGGCTCTGCCAAGAAATTTTAATTCTGGTGTGAGGGCTGGAACGGGCAAACTAAGCTTCCTGAGGCAAAAATGCGAAGAGGAGGGTTCGATTCCCACCTCAACCATCCTGGAAGGGGTCTCGGAGGTCCGGGTTCGATTCCCGGATCTGCCAAGAAATTTTACTTCTGGGGTGAAGACTGGTACAGGGTACACTAAGCTTCCTGAGGCAAAACTGAGAAGAGGAGGATTCGATTCCCATCCCAACCATCCTGGAAGTGGTTTTCCGTGGTTTCCCCCACTTCTACTCCAGGCAAATGCTGAGATGGTTCCTAACTTAAGGTCACGGCTGCCGTCTTCCCAATCCTATCCCAAATGTACAAATAGTAGTACAGGTATCACAATAACACAGGTTATCACATAAATTACACAGACACACCCAAAATACATGGGACTATACGCGCACGATGTCGCATCCCCTAAAATAAGCAACAACAACAATAATTGAGGTTAAACTTGTCTTATTAGCCTAATACTAATAATAAAAACAAGAAGTTCCGTGACGAATTAAAGAGCCTACTTTTCTTAAAAATTAAGATTCATGCCAATAATTAATCTATATGGATCTATTTAGAATAATGACGAAATTAAGTTGGTAATATCGAAATTTCTAATTAGTTCGAAATACTGTATACGTGGTATAATGTAGCCTAATAGAGAACTACAGTTGGCAGGCCTGGTTGTAACGTTTCGCGGCTAGTGCACAGCTTGCCCCATGCTTGGGTGACATGTTGTAACGTTTCATAGCTCGTGATAGAAAATGAGTGCAGTAAATAGCTCGGTTAATAGGGCGCCAATCTCCAACAGACGGTTGTGAGATAAAATTATATTTATTAAATTGAGATTCTTTACTTTCGGGGGAGGGGCAGCAGAGGCTAGCTGTAAAACACCTTATTCTATTATCTTGACCTCTGGGAAGTCTAGCATTGGGGAAATATTGACTGAAAGTCATAGAAGTTAAAAATAATTTACTAACAAACAGGATGAGATGAATGACGTCTTGCGACCTTTCAAACGGATAAAATACAAAGGGGAAGTTATTTCTTTAAATTATTGAAGTTAATAGTATTTACGTCCGACTTGCAATAGACAAATATGCATGAGCTCACCGGGTTATAGATCTTCAAGGGCGATGTTGGCGGAGGTATCTCGTTCCTGAAGTAGACATCTCGCGTAGTCTTCCATGGTTCCAATTACCAATCCTACCTGATAAAGCTATCTGCCCACTAATTGCACAGATACTGTCGCCTAGCTGAGTGAATGGAATGGTTTCACTCGTCTTCGATATTCAGCGCAATGCTGGAAATATCCTAGCTAGATCTCCACTGAGTTTACTAGTTGAACTTTATGAAATTTTGTAGTTGAATCTCACCAAGTGAGGTCCAAGTTTAGAATTTGGAGTGCTTTCAAGTGAAAACATAATAATATTCTTCCTCTCCATACAGCTCTGTCCCGGCTTATATATAGCAATTATATCTCCCACCAGCAGTAGGGGATCTGCCAATTGCAATATCAAAGTATTGTCTACAGAAAGTGACGCTCCTTCCTTATTGGCCGAAGTAAGTCCTTTATCAAGCACCAAGTGGCTATATTGGGGTGAAGGTCTCTCCCCCAATGACACACTTCCATATTGGTGTCATGTAGCGGTATCTTCCTTAAAAATCACAATGTTGCAGTTTTCTCGTCGTAAAACAATTTATTCTAAAAAGCTGTAGGGTCCATTGTTCCGATATCTTTTAGAATTAGCCTGTTGGCTACCGAGGGTCACTCCTGGTTGTGGCTCCCTTTCCATTCTTCCTGCCTCTTCATAAGCGGTTTATGACGGTTCAAGCGGTATCTATTGTCAGTTGTTAGTTCCACAAGTGAGCTCAAGAAATATATTTATTGGGGGAGGGGTTGTAAATTTACGGTTTGAAATCTCGGGTGACGTCTAATTACAAGAATGGATGAAAATGAACATATGATTTTATATTACCCTTAAACACAATAAATATATACATGCACTATCGTTGCAATTGCACATCAATATAGTACTCTTAGTTCAATTGTTTTGGGTGTGGTGTACAAACACCACATGGTGACTGAATATATTCTTAGTTCCATCTCTTAAGGTACAGAATACAAAATTTGGTTGAAGTCCAATGGATAGCATGGACGTTACATGCAGTTAAACATTGGATCTAACAGCGCGCGTAAAATCATGTTGGCAACAATGGCATATATGTATTGGTCAGAAATAATCTGAAAGAATATGGTCTATTGTTGTGCCAATTTTGAATGAAATCCATTAGTTAGTATAGAAGTTACATGCATTTAAAAATTGGACCTATCAGCAGGCTTAGAATCATGTTATCAGCACTGACGTATATTAGTTACTCCAAATTAATATAGAATGCCAGGTACTAAACGTGTGCATAGTTTAAAGCTGTCGGCTTGCATACTTTCTGATATATGGGTATTTGGATTTTAAAAAATGAGAGCATTTTTTAACAGTTGGCAGCCTTGGTGGCTCTTAAGAGTACGCTTAGTCATATCTGTTTATGTACACATAGCACATACGAAATTTGGTTGAAATCCAATTGATAGTATAGAAGTTACATGTATTTAAAATTGGACCTCTCAGCAGGCTTAGAATCATGTTGGTAGCACTGACGTATATAAGTTACTCCAAATTAATATAGAATGCCAGGTACTAAACGTGTGCATAGTTTAAAGCTGTCGGCTTGCATACTTTCTGATATATGGGTATTTGGATTTAAAAAAATGAGAGCATTTTTTAACAGTTGGCAGCCTTGGTGGCTCTTAAGAGTACGCTTAGTCATATCTGTTTATGTACACATAGCACATACGAAATTTGGTTGAAATCCAATTGATAGTGTAGATGTTATATGCATTAAACATTTGGACTTATCAGCAGGCTTATAATCATTTTGGCAACACTGCCATGTATGGCCTCCTGGAAATTAAACTGCAATATTATTATCTATACGTGTGCCAATTTTGAAATAGCTCCCATTTATACCTTCCAAGATATCGAACATGGAGCTCAAATTTCAATTGCGATTTTTCAGCAGTTGGTAGCACTGACATCATTTTCAAATATGGCCGTGAGATATTCAGGTATAGATCTTTACTCCCACCAAATTTTGTTTCGATTGTTGCAGCCGTTTAGGAGTTGATAGGGGGGGGGGGACACACAGCCAGACAGACAGACAGACAGACAGAAGGACAGACAGACAGACACACATTTGCCCGATCTCATAAGTCTACTTTTTCCTCATTTTTACAAAATGTGAAAAGTAGGCTAATAATAATATTTTTCAACTGGATTATGATTTTCCTTAACGCCGCTAAACTGGGAGAAAATTCTGCATTTTTTTTCTTCAATAAGTTGAGTGGTGTGTCTCCTTCCTTCTAAGCGTGTACTCACTTTTGAATAACGCTAACGCTAACTCCTCCCTGCTGAGTTTTTGTATTAAAGGTCGCAATTACCTCCTTTTCGAAAATTCACTACACTCCACGAGTGATTGAGAAGGACGACCCACATTACCTGTATACCCTCTCCATGTTCCCTTCCAGGCTATTCTTATTTTGTGACACACTTTCTTAAGATCCTGCGATTGGCAACCCACGTTTTTCTTAACTGCGCGAAAAAAGGAATAAGATTTTTATCTTACATTATCCTTAAAAGACTGTCCAAGGGATTTCAGATCGCTGTTTTCTATTAGATAGGTTCAAATCCTTTCGCTTTTCCACCTACATGGCGCCCAGCATCGTAAAGATTGTTCCACGAAAATCCTTACGACAACACTAAAACGAGAGCAAAAGCCAAAGTTGCAAAAAGTTGCAAATAATTTTTACACAGAAAACTAAATAGGGTGTAGGCTATAGGCTAATGGAAAGAAATTCACCAATGGTTGACAATTGTGAATTTCCTGGTCTGAAAACCCATAACAGAAGAATTATTTTAAAACAAAAATTCACTATTTTCAAACGTTTATCTCATAAACACAGCAATTTTTATAGGATTTTGCAAATTTCATATAGAAAGATCATATCATAGTCTGTCATATCCACTGGCAAACTATGAAGATAGTTGAAATAATAAGTTTTTACAAGCACAAGATTCAAACATAAATAATCAGCTTTGCTTCCAGCTGTGGATGCGATAAGAAACGTCCTACTTCAGCAGTCTTTCACATTCCAGGGGGTGAACAAATAAGACATATAAGTACAGTTCTGAGGTCTTCTGACATTGCTGATACTAAAAATGTCATACAACATGAAAATACAAGACATTTATTGTTTACATTTTGAGCGCCCAGATCGTGCAAAAGGACCACTGTGCGTCACATTGAATATTTGCAAAAATGCATGCATGGTCACAGCTCTTCCTGAATGATTACATCTTTAATTTCTTCAGTATCTACCATATGTTCTTTGTTTGAGTTTCGTTCAAAAGACATTTTGGTAGGGTATGAATGTGACGTGTATTCCAATTTACTAAAACTTTAGTTGTATCGGACATTATTAATCTAAACTAAGGCTCGTAAGACCAAACTTGTTCTTTATTCGACTCTTATATTATGGATCGAATGAAACAGATCGACAAGGTCATTTTACTTCCAGCACCAGAGTGAGAATATGCAGTTGTTATTTATGACTTTGAGGTGAAGGGAATTGCTATACTCGGACCTCAGAAGTCTCTTTCAAGATATTTGCACAATATATTGTCGACATGTAACATTGCATTCATGGCGTGCAATTTTCATTCATTGCTCATGTTAATGTATATTCATACGTGCTTTTTAGGGTCAGTAGCCTGTTTTATCCAACACAGAACTGAAGTTTTGGGGGACTAGAATACAGAATTTCACCGAAGGTTGCAAATGCGCCGGAGATATGTGGCTTTAGGATTAGCTAATGGAACCGAGCAGAGTTTATTGCTTGCCCGGTAAGTGATCGTCATAATCACGAACAGAATTTCATCGACGTTTTACCAATTTAATGTGAACACATTGCACGCAGCAATCATTGGTCATCCATTTGAGCAATAGCTACGCGGATGTACTTTCGAAAGTAGGATATTGTATTATTTTTTGCGCGCTTCTGTGATTTTCCAGTTACGGAAGAACTAAAGGGACTGTAATTTACATGAAATTTCATTGTAGAAATTTAGTTGCATCACAAGGCTATGGACACTCTTGAATGAATATTTCATATGAGTGATGGGACATTCCATTTCATTTTGGTAACAAGTTGTTAAACAAGTGTATTCTTATTTCCAGAGTTACCCATATATAAAGTAAGTTTTCTGTCGACAATTTTGAATTTTCTGCTTAAATGTTCTATTTACCCAGGATGAAGTAGCATATTATGACCATATACACGCATCAAAAAAGTTTTACATATACTTACCACACCAAGCGGTGGTACAAAACTTCCTCCAGGAGTACGCCATTGCACGAATGGATGGCCTGCGATGTCCCCGGACATGAACTGTATCTGTTATGTCGGGGATATGCTGAAGGGTGCTATTGCTCTGCGTCCACGCCCTACGTAGATCATGGAGGCCGCTGTCGAAGAGTGGGATTGTAACGTGTTTTTCGAGGGTATTTTACGCCACTGACATAAGTCAGTAGGAAGCCATTCAATATTTATTTACGCGGCAAATTGTTCAGCCAAGAGAAGTTTTCATGTAACTTATTATTATTATTATTAAGGTATTTTTGGAGCGTTTTTTATAAGATTATAAGTATACAGATAGGTTTTCGATGTTATAGAAAACCCTATCAAGCGAATTATTACGAACAACATTATCGCCGAAAATTATATGATTACGGAATTTTACGGATATTTGTCAGTTAGGGTATTGTGAGAGAGGTGAGTCACTGGGAATTCGGCTACAGGCTTATTCTTGTCGAGAAGCGTGACGCAAGCAGGGTTGCTGCATCAAGAAAAGGCGAAATGGCCTGGACCGGTAATCGACATCATCGTCGCGCCGAGTGTAATGACCCTGAGGTGGGGAGTATCGCGTGGTGGCTCAGCCAATCAGTGGAGAGCGGGCGAGAAGAAGACGGGACTGGAGAGGGGAGGCGACGAGTGCATATATGGTTTGCGCGCCGAGGAGGCAGGGCGACAATCTTTGTAAAACTTGACCGTTGTGGTTGCTCGAGTGGTTGGTTCCGGTGTGACCCGACCATAATAAAACATTTCTACAAATATTTCTACAACTAACGAAGAAGATGACGACGTCCAGGAGGCTGTGGGAAGCTCTCTTCAACATCCAGTACGAGGGAAATGCTACGGCAATTTCCAATGGTAAGCGCGAATGACTCAGAACTACATAATCTCTCGTTTCTTTGTTTCATATTCAGTATTTCAGTAACTTCATAGCTTGGGAATAATAGTAAAATCAGTAATTCATCACACTCCGTTTTCACGTAATTCTCTAGCGGTAATATTCAAATCGCAACGCTCCAATTTAAATTTAAAATATATTATTATTATTATTAATTTTGCCATACTTGTTTTATATAATAAATTCATTTCTTTTAACCATGCAATCTTTGCTTTCAGTAGGTCGCATTAGATATAGACCAAATTCCTTCTCCTGATACAATTGTTAGTTGGGTTAATGATCAAATCATACCACGATCTGAGTGTAAGGATTCTTGAAGGTGTTCTACCAGAGCTAGGTGTTATTAAATATAAATTTAGATTTCAACCTAGCGTTGAGGTCTTGGCGCCCATTAATACAACATATCTTAGTCAGAGTAAATATTTCAAAGTGCAAGGAAGGGCTAGTAAGACCGTTTCACTTGTACGCTCAACGTGGAGCTAAGTAGAAAACGTTACATTTGTCACCCAACAGTGAGGCCAAAAGAAAGCATTACAATTGTCGCTACCAACATGGGGCCGAAAACCTAATAACATTTGTGGAAGGAGAGGGGTATATATTTCTGTGCTTGTATTTTGGGGTTTTTTCATTTATCGGTGTGTATCAGCATGGGTAGTGTTGAGGAAGAGATGAAGTTGCGTAGTGGTCACCAGTTGGATAGTGAAGATAAGAGCAGTATGGCTAGTCTTGGAAATGAAAGCAGTACAGGGATGTCGGAGGTAAATCCCGATACTGAGGGGGGTAATCAAAACAGTCAAGCAGGGTTAGAGAGTTTGCTTCTTCAGTTTATGCAACAAAATAAAATTAGCACAGATGCTCTAAACGCTAAACTTGAACAAAATAATGCTAAACTTGAACAAAACAGTAGGGAAAATAGAGAGAGTACTGAAACTTTAAATGCTAAACTCGAACAAAATAATGCTAAACTTGAACAAACCAGTAGGAAAATTAGTGATAAATTTGAGCTGATTAGAGGTGAGATCAGAGGGGTGATGGAAGAGAAGGCTAAAGAGATTATTGCAGATGTAGACAGAAAATTAGGAAAAGTACAGGAGGGGTTAGAAATAAGAATCAATACACAGGCTGAAAATTTAAAAGAACTAGTGCAACTTGAAACACAGCAGGTCAAAAAGCAATTGGGGGGGGGGCAAATTGATAAGATTCAGGTAGCAACTAAAGACGTTAAAGAACAGCTGGGGGGAAGAATTGATAAAGTACATGCAGAAATAATCACTGAAGTTAATGCTTTAAGGGAGAGGAATAAGGAAAGTATTAATGAGATTAATGAAAGGAAGGAAGATTGTAGTTTAACGTGACCGTTAATCTCGAGATCATAAGCCACGGGACCTCCTTTTTACGTGGAATCCGAACCACAGGACATGGCATTTCACTTTGAAAATCTCACATGCATTGACCGGGAATCGAACCCGGTCCGCCGTGGTGAGAGGCCAACAGCTTGACCGCTGCGCCACCACGCCCCTTGAGATTAATGAGAAACAAGCTGAGTTAAGTGGTAAAGTTGAAGCATCGGAAGGGAGCATTAGGTTAACTGTAATATTGAAAGAAAAGCTGAGGAGAAAATTGCTGAATTAGAACAGAAGTTGTAAGCTAGAATTAGGCAGGAAAATAGTCAGAGTAGGCCAGTTTATGTGAATAGCACACACAGGGAAATAGAACTAGGCAAATTCAGTATTCGGCAGGGTTGTCCAATGGAGTTCATGAGAAAATAAATTCGGGGAGAGGTTGGAAGATAGTAGTATTGAGTGGTGCCAGGTAGTTGAGATTTTAGAGCAAGCGTTTGTAGGGGAGACAAGAAACTGGTTTGCTGTCTACAGAGACAATTTCGAGAATATTTCAGATTTTAAAGTTAAATTTTGTGAGAAATTTTGGAATGAGGTAATTCAGTCTCAGCATCGTGAGGGAATTGTGTGTGGGAAATATAACCCGAGAGGAAACTACATTATGACCGAGTACTTTTTAGGACAGGTATTGACGTGTAAATATCTGGATGATTTGAAGGAGGAAAGTGATGTAGTCAGGCTATTACTAAGACATTTTCCATATAGAATCAAAGAAGCTGCCTGTATACAAAATGTTAAATCTATTTCACAAGTGGAACATTTATTAAGTACATTCGATGCTCTGGGAAGAGGTGGTTACGAGGAGAATTTCGGTAGGAACCAGGGTAACCATAATAACAGGCCTAATGAGAAAAGGAATCAGGAAGTTCAAGGGAACAGTGGCGAAGGGGCCAGCGTCCAAAATAGGGGGAACCAAAATAATAATAATAATAATCAGCAAAACCAGTACAGAGGAAATGGGTATGGTACGAACTACCAAGGTAGAAATAACGATTTCAGGGGCAATCAAGGCCGAAATAATGATTTTAGGGGTAACCAAGGGAGGTATAATAACAATAATAATTATAACCAGAACAGGGGTCAAGGAGGGAATCAGCCCAATGGTAATAACGGACAGAGAGATACCGTTAACGCAACCCAGAACAACCAGACTAGTGCATTAGTGAGTAGTACTACACCAAGCGGTAGCAATGCTTTAAACACGAACCAGGCTGCGATGTAAGGTCAGATTCTCAGTCTGTAACATGCCCTGTCCATACACTTATACAGGAACCCTATGACCTAAATGTAAGAAATGAATTATTACGTGAACTAAATGATGAAGGTATTATTCAGGAGGTGGTTAGTAAGAACCCCATAGTTAAATTTAACGTGTCCGAGGCGTACACAGATGTTTTAATTGATAGTGGTTGTATGAAGAGTTGCATAAGTAGTGCATTTTATGATAAAATGAAAGGAACTGGAGTAAATTTTGAGGAGATGCCAATTAAAAGCACTTTTGTTATCACAGCTGTTGGGAAGAGGTCTAAAGTAATTTCTAAGCAAGTTTTAGTAGACATTAAAATTAATAATCATGTAGAAAAGCAGATTTGTCTTGTAATTCCAAATTTAGTATTCAGTGTTATCTTGGGTTCAGAGTGGCTAAGTAGAGTGTCCGGTAACTTATATTATGATGTAGGGAGTTTGAAATTTAAATGGGGTGATTCTGAAGTAGAAGTAGCGTTCAATGACTATATTCAGAGAAGTAGTGTTGTAGGTGTGATTTGTACTTTAAATGAGATATCGCCAGCCGTAGAGCGGGGTTCTCCATGTTTTGTGGGCAGTGTGATTACGAACGGTAGTCTAGAGGACTCGTTACGTGATGTTGCATTTCAGGGAAATATAGAGGTGAACAATGTGTTCGGCTCTATGATGTGTTATTGTGTAATAGGACAGTTTTTGAGGATCGCATTGGTATGGCCAATTGCTATACACATTCATTGAACGTTATTGATAGGTCAGTATTCACAGGACATAGATAGCATGTACCTTTCGCTTATCAGAGTGCAGTTGAGGCACAAATTAACCAGATGCTTGAAGATGGGATTATTGAGCACTCTAACAGTGCATATGTTAATTCTTTGATCACGGTACTCAAGGCCGACGGCACAGTTCGTATTTGTTTAGACGCTTGTTTGGTTAACAGTAGAATTAGTTCAGATCAGCTGAAATCTATGTCAATAGAGGAATTAATGCAAACATTTGAGGGGAAGAAGTATTTCACTTGTGTAGATTTGAGTTCCAGTTTTTGGCAAGTGCCACTTATGTACGAAGATAGACCATTTACAGCTTTTAGTCATAAATATAACCTTTATCAATTTTGTAGAACACCTTATGGGTTAAAGAGTAGTTCAGCAGCTTTAATTAGGGCTTTAAACATCGCATTAGGGGATGACACAGGAGAGTTTGTAACCATTTACATTGATGATATGGTAATTAGTTCACGCAGTTTTGAGGAGCATCTACGTCATTTAGATATAGTTTTTCAGAAGTTAGATCAGGCAGGGTTCACTTTGAAACTGTCTAGGTCGTCATTCTGTCAGTCAGAAGTGACATTTTTAGGTCATAGAGTGTCGAGTAGAGGTGTGACACCAGAGGAAAGTAGGGTTAATAAGAAACTTAACGCAGAGGTGCCACAGAATGTTAAACAGTTAAAAACATACGTGGGAATTTGTAACTTTTTTCAGGAGGTTCGTTCTTAAATACTCAGGGTTGGTAGAACCATTCAGGGAATTGCTTAAAAGTGGGACTCGGTGGAGATGGGAGTCCAAGCATGATCAGGCTTTTAGAGCGCTGAAGGAAGGTTTTGAGTAAGCTGTAGTGCTGAAATATCCTTTGAAAGATAAGGAATATGTGGTTATGACAGATGCTTCACATATAGGCATTGCTGGAGTATTATGTCAGAAAGATGATGAGGGTAATCTGTGCATTGTGTCTTTAGCCTCGCGAGGACTGACAGCAGCAGAGAAAAGATACACGATTACTGAGTTAGAGCTTTTAGGTATTGTTTTCAGTTTGGGGAAATTTAGAATGTATTTAGTAGGGGGGAAATTTGAGATCCATACAGATCACCATGCATTACTGTATATGAGGACTTGTAAACTCAGTTCTAACAGAGTTAGTAGGTGGATTCTTGCTCTGCAGGAATACGAATTCACAGTAAAATATATTAAAGGTAAAGATAACATTCTTGCGGACATGCTATCAAGGGACACTAATTTATGTAGGGATTATCCTGTGATTAAAGCAGAGGACGGTATTTTAATATGTGCATGTGTGGACAGTAGCAACAGGGCATCGTTACAGACACTGAGAAATATGCTAGTGGAGCAACGTGCTGACGTTAAGTTAAGGGAGCCACTGGCTAGGTTGGAAATAAGTGAAGAAGAGTATGTGAAAGTAGGACGGTTCACGTACAAGATGCAGGATGGGCTTCTTGCACGGAAATGTAGGAATAATCGGTGGGCAATATGTGTTCCTGCCACTTTGCGGGAGGAGCTAATTTGGTTCATTCACAGGGAATTAGGACACTTTGGTGCTGCCAAGGTCTTCTATGAAATTGGTCGTGACTTCATTTGGAGTAAAATGGGAAGGGATGTTAGGAGGATTTTAGCTAAGTGTGACACCTGTCAAAGGAGCAAATATCCAGTTAAATATTTAGTGGGGGAGAGATCTGCATTTCTCACCAGTAGTCCCGGCGAATTACTGTGTGTGGATTTATTTGGCCCGATCGTTTAAGGACAGTACGGCTATGAGTACATTTTTATAGTTATTGACGCTTTTAGTAAGTATGTCAAGCTATATCCGCTAAGTAAAGCCACGGGACTAGCGTGTAGCCGTCTGATCATTAATAAGTATGTAACTGAGTATGGCCTTCCTCTCAGGATACTATCTGACAGTGGACCACAGTTTACTGCAAAGAAATGGAGAACCAGTATGCAGGAAGCTGGTATTTCACACGTTCATTCCTCTGTAAGGTACCCTCAGGGTAATTCTGCAGAGCGTCCATTAAGGGAAGTGGGTCGTCTTTTTCGGACTCGAGTGCATGACAAGCATACGGCCTGGGTTGGACATCTTCCCAAAGTCGAGACTTGGCTGAATTCTGTCCAGCATGAGAGCACGAAATTGACGCCATACGAAGTTCACTTCGGAAAGAGACCACAAAATGAACTAGCGAGGGTGTTGTGTTTAAATGAGGGAAAGCAACCTGGGATGGATTACGTTGTCCAGTTGGCGAAACAGAATTTATCTAAATCAGCACAAAAGAGAATTCGCCAACAAAAAGAAACTAAATTTGACCTATTCGAGCCGGGAGACAGAGTCTTATTTAGAGTGCCGAAACAGTCAAATAAGCTAGAGAAAGTCATGTCCAAGTTCTTTTATCTCTACGAGGGCCCATTTATAGTTTCCAAACGTATTGGCAAAACAGCATATGTGCTGGAGGATAGTAAGGGAAACAGATTATACGGGACGTATAATATACATAGTCTACGAAAGTATGTGTCATAAAGTAAGTGTGTTTAGCTGGCGAGCCAGCCTATCAAATGAGTAAGTGTGGTATTTGGTGCGTGGATGATCTGGTCTTCCAGGCAGGCGTATCGGAAGTCACACAGGGGGGTAGTATGTAAGTAATTGAGAGTTTTTAAGGTACAGGGGAAATATGACGGGATTGTCGGATGCTCTTGAGCACTAAAATGTCTCGATACACCAAGGCCAGAATTTGGTAGCGCTGGTCAATTCCCATTTGTCTCCTAGAGATGGGTGAGCGCTTGAACAGGGTATTTTTGCTTAAGGCGTCCACGAGACAAAAGATGGGCCACCAGAAGGCGAGACAGTCCTTCATGAAACTCATACATAACAGCACACGTGATTTCTGTTTACGGCCTCGCCATGTAAGAATTGTGAGTGTGTAATTTAAGGTAATTAGTACAAAGGTATTATTTGAGTGAGGAGAACTGGTCTGAGTTGTGAACTAGTATTTGTAGAATTTGGTCTACGGGAACTTAAGAAGACAGGGCGATTACGGCACAGAAATATTTGGTGTTATATGTAATGCGCACTTGCTGTTTTTTTTTTCCAGAAGTCAATATTAATTTTGTATTATATACAGAGAGATTAAGTATTATGGTCACGATGCGCTGCCACAATAGTGTGATCGTGTGCTCCGTGAGATCAGTGAGACTAAGTTTCACCAGATGGAAGCGACCTCCAGTGAAATTAGGAAGTTCTGTGGTGAGATAAATATATCAGAACACCTTTGATGCGTGTGATGTGACATCATATATACACAGTGCTCACACATTATTTATGTATATCTTTCCCAACTTAGAGATATTTGAGAGGCGGGAATATCCGTGGAACATTAATCTAAATGAAAAACATTGGACTGGTTGCACAGGGCAATCCAAAATGACAACAGACTTTGACCCAAAGTGCGTAAAGAAAATTATGAGTGTATATATATGTAATTTAGGGTGATTTAATTTATGTAATATGTATTTTGGATGGGGATTTTATTAACGTGTCTGGGATAATCGCATGATAGACCGTCGTCGCGGTAAATCATCCGATGATCCGAGGCGAATATGTAACGTTCGAGGGTATTTTACGCCACTGACATAAGTCATTAGGAAGCCATTCAATATTTATTTACGCGGCAAATTGTTCAGCCAAGAGAAGTTTTCATGTAACTTACTATTATTATTAAGGTATTTTTGGAGCGTTTTTTATAAGATTATAAGTATACAGATAGGTTTTCGATGTTATAGAAAACCCTATCAAGCGAATTATTACGAACAACATTATCGCGGAAAATTATATGATTACGGAATTTTACTGATTTTTGTCAGTTAGGGTATTGTGAGAGAGGTGAGTCACTGGGAATTCGGCTACAGGCTTATTCTTGTCGAGAAGCGTGACGCAAGCGGGGTTGCTGCATCGAGAAAATGCGAAATGGCCTGGACCGGTAATCGACATCATCGTCGCGCCGAGTGTAATGACCCTGAGGTGGGGAGTATCGCGTGGTGGCTCAGCCAATCAGTGGAGAGCGGGCGAGGAGAAGACGGCTCCAGAGAGGGGATGTGACGACTGCATATATGGTTTGCGCGCCGTGGAGGCAAGGCGACTATCTTTGTAAAACTTAACCAGTGTGGTTGTACGTGTGATTGGCTCCGATGTTCGGACCTTAAAGTTATCGTAACTACAAGTATCTCATCAACTAACGAAGAAGATGACGACGTCCAGGAGGCTGTGGGAAGCTCTCTTCAACATCCAGTACGAGGGAAATGCTACGGCAATTTCCAATGGTAAGCGCGAATGACTCAGAACTACATAATCTCTCGTTTCTTTGTTTCATATTCAGTATTTCAGTAACTTCATAGCTTGGGAATAATAGTAAAATCAGTCATTCATCCGACTCCGTTTTCACGTAATTCTCTAGCGGTAATATTCAAATCGCAACGCTCCAATTTAAATTTAAAATATATTATTATTATTATTAATTTTGCCATACTTGTTTTATATAATAAATTCATTTCTTTTAACCATGCAATCTTTGCTTTCAGTAGGTCGCATTAGATATAGACCAAATTCCTTCTCCTGATACAATTGTTAGTTGGGTTAATGATCAAATCATACCACGATCTGAGTGTAAGGATTCTTGAAGGTGTTCTACCAGAGCTAGGTGTTGTTAAATATAAATTTAGATTTCAACCTAGCGTTGAGGTCTTGGCGCCCATTAATACAACATATCTTAGAGTAAATATTTCGAAGTGCAAGGAAGGGCTAGTAAGACCGTTTCACTTGTACGCTCAGCGTGGAGCAAAGTAGAAAACGTTACATTTGTCACCCAACAGTGAGGCCAAAAGAAATCATTACAGGATCTTCTGCCTCAAGAGGACGTGGACAACTTGATCTGTGGTATGCCACGGCGAGTAAGAGCCCTGCTAGATGCCCATGGTGGCCTTATTCCTTGTTGAAACTTCACATATCAGTCCTGTTTATCAGGCCAAATGTCTTTCTGTACATATAGTTTGTAATTTTATTTTCACACATGAATAAAGTCTGCAGGATATTTGTCAGAATGCCGTCTCTTTTGTAATTACCTAGCCCACAATCCCACATACGCTCTGCATCATGGCAAACAAGTTTTATGCAAAACTGTTTTTGATGTGTGTATATTCTCAGTTAAGTCTTTTTGTGCATTGTCATTGGTTGGTGTCAAAATTACTGTGCTAATAGCACAAAAAGTCGTATTTAAGTAGAACTTTTCTAAAATTTATTTTTATTTTGTGTATGAAATGAAATATTCTACAGCTTATTGTCTAATTGGCTGTGTTGTCCCTCGGTATAGACCTCGTGCCACTGTCGTAGTAGGGAGAAGGTCATTTCTTCCATTTGTAGATAAGATTCCTTATAACTCATTACCAGTATCATCATGAATGGGCAATTGAAGGTTATTAACAATCTTTGTGCAATATCTCAGCAGAGAGTTGTATCTGTCCAGGTGAGGAGGAGGAATATGACTTGACATTGGAGTACTCGATACCTCACATACACTCGATTTTTCGCAAACCTCCGCAAGCATCACATATACTTATTATCGATAGTTAATCCAACCACCCAAGCTCACATAAGTTTAGTGGGTTTCAAATCACTGGTACATAGGACCTTCACCATACATGTGGCACCAGAAAACTCTCAAGAGGGAGATTTTTTTTAAGAAATATACCAAAGAAAACTACTTCGCTTCATATAGCCTACAATAGATCAAATTTTATTAAAACACTGGAGGAAATATGAGGAAAAATTGACACACAGTAATGAGAATAAATTCGTGAATAGCACATACAAAATTACCAATCTTTTCAAGAGACGAGGAATGAAAATAGCATTCTGATCATCTGATACTCTTGGTAGACACCTATATAATAGTTACTTAACTTAAAAAAGTCCAGTATTTGCATTCAGGGTAGATTTTACTTAATCTTGTGCATATAACAGGGTGTCGTGCGAATTACTTAGGACAACGTCGATGGAGAGTAGACTCACTTGATAAGGAACACAGAAAACGCTCAGCAGTATGTGAGCACACATATACAATAACGGGCATAGTTTCTCGCACATTTTTTGGAGAGCTCGCCCATTTTCTCACTTTTAAGCAATAGGATAAGCATAAACATTTCCAGTAAATCGCAGGAATCGATATAGCGATGGGAATGATGTTACGGATAAGATAATGTGAGAGCAACCAATTGTAAGGTGAAAAAGTTAGTTGGGAAGGATGTAGGCTACACATATAATCTATCAGATTCTCAATAAACTAAGACCTAAGCAAGACAGCATTATAGAATACAAAATCATGTTCATAAGGTGGGTGCAGTATGCATGAGTATTTATCGAGGCTGTAGCGAACGACAGAGAAGAGTGTATGGCAGTTAAAAACGTCCAAGAACCATTAGCAGACATTCATTGAACGTTACGTAATTCACAGCCCACATATGGGTGGGTGAAGACCAAAGTGACCTGGAAAACTAACTTTTGAAATGTTTTCTGAATTTTGTTATAACAAATATTTACTATTGTTTGATAATGTGTTTTGTTTTTATTGTATTATTTTACGAACATTTCTCTCTATTTATTTATTTGATATCTTCCCTAATTTGAGCTTTTAACATAATTATACTCAAATCTGGAGCAAAATCTGACCTATTGAAATCAACTGCGTAAAGGTCTGACTTTTACCACTTTGTCTTAAACAGTGACTGAGACTTAACTATTGTTGCTCTATTCTGTGATGAAAACTGGTGTAAAGTAATACATTCTGTTACTAGCAAAACATATCTTTACCTATAAACATAACGTGAAATGACACAATATTAACAATATATCTTACTAATTATAGATTTACAAAGGACTTATAAGTGGCTGAATACTATGCATCATTAGGGACTATCTTCCAAAGGGCTAATTAAAGTCATCAATGGTATCACAAGTAATTGGGCCACCATTCAAGTCGTGGTGAATTGGTGGTATGAAATATAGCAAGTCTAACATATCCCTTTTTTTTCTCCTGTAACTGGACGTGGTGCGTTGTACTACTGGTTCATAATCTGTCCCTGAATATGCCAGTATACTCGGCTCACTAATGTTAGAATCATAATTACTACAACTTTCCATTTCTAGAAAACAATTACACAGTCAAGAACATTAATGGCTACTTGTATCAACAGTCAGACCACGTTAATGAACAACATAGTTCCAGGTAGAGCCCTGCGCGGATAAACAAAACGTTATCCGCATCCGTCCCACATCCGCGTGGCTGTTATCCGTATCCGCACGCCTGATAGCCGTATCCGCACGACTTTTATCCGCATCCGCACGTTTGTTATCCGAATCTACTGGCATTACAATAATATTTTCAATTGGATAAAATATTAAAGGAACACATTTAGTTTTGAGGAGAAAGTCGTTTCCTTAGGCTACGTAGGCTATGTCAAGTTCTATGTTTAAAATAAATGTATTCAGACAGAATTGCAACCCTTTTCAGTTCGGAGTGTTAATTGTGCTTAATGACATAATTTGAATGAAATTAGAGTAAATCATCATCTTAAATTTGTCATGAAAAAGAAAACATGACGGAAAATGTCATAAACATCCGTGTCTTAGTAATGATATTCAAGTCGTTCGGTTTGTATTCTAAAAGCTATCCGCAAATGTACTGTAAACATTATCCGCTATCCGCATAGCCATGCAAACTATATCCGCATGGCAAAATTTGTTGCGGATATCCGCGGGTTTATCCGCCTTCTGAATAAACACCTGACAGCAATCAGACACAGTGAACTGTCGCTAACTATCTGCGCTACGGTCGACATTTTGCTACAAAGTTGTTGTTGTTTCATTTGAGTGGCTTGGGCATCGTGGTCAGTTAGCACGTGTACTTGGGTGAGTGTGAAACGTTGTCTGATAACCTGCGTTATTGCGATAGGAATCGAACCCGGACCTCCAACGTGATAGCCAAGAGCGCTAGCCACTATACCTGGAATTGGACTGCTAGAAAGTGCATCTGTTCATGTAGAATCCAGCTTTTAATTCTGAAAAATAAATGGACGTATACCACTTTGCCGTTCACTCGTCCATGTAATAAATTTACATTCTGGTAATTGGTCAAACTAGACATGTAGTTAGTAAGTTTCCACCTAGTACAAACAGGTAGCGCCATAATACCAGTTGGGATGAAACTCTCACGCACAGTAGATTCTATTCGGTCCTTAACGGACGAAAAGTTGTTTCCAGCAACCACATCAGTCTTTAGGTAACTGCATCAAGGCGTTTGCGTAACATTTAATAACTAACATTATTAATACGACCCAATAGGTAAACGAGTGCTATCAGCGGATGGTGGAATGTCATGGGCGCTGACAACTGGGATTTTGCAGTAATCAGATAAGTGGTTCACTTCGGTATTTATGCAACAGTATCAAGATGTTTGCATGTCTTTACGACATAACTAATATAACAACATAAACTCATGGAGTGTATAACAAGAATGGAGTCAGTAATGGTATTTCTAGATACAGAGAAAGCTTATGACAGCATTGCAAGATTTAAAAAAATTGGGAATGTTTAGAATTTGCACAATGTCCCAAAAGGCTTGATAAACAAGATCAAAATGCTGTATGAAAACACAAGGGCATGTGTAAGAATAGGTAATGGGGAAAGTAGATGGATTACAACAAAACAAGGAAGTTCACTGTCACCATTGCTGTTCATCACAGCCAAGTGCTTCAAAATCGGAAGTTGCCTCATTCCACCTTAACAACCTAGAGGCAAACTACCAGCCTAGAGTTAAGTTTAGGAATCAATACCTAAAGTACAACAGATGTCCTAAGTACTTAGGCATAACATTGGACAGGACACTGACATATCAACAACATACAGAAAAAACTGCTGCAAAACTAAAAAGTCGCAATAACCTACTTAGTAGGTTAGCTGGAACATCATGGGGCGCTGACGTCAGCACACTCAGGACTACCGCTCTGGTTGTCGTGTATTCTCCAGCTGAATATTGTGCAGGCGTGTGGTTGAACAGCTCTCACTGCCAACTCGTAGATATACAACTCCGCCAGGCAATGCGCATCATCTCTGGTGCTCTACGTTGCACCCCTACCCAGTGGCTACCTGTACTTTGTAATATCGCTCCACCCCATTTAAGGAGACAGCAAGCTCTTGTTCGCTTGTGGTACAGGATCAAAGAAAATGCTGAGCTTCCTATTCATCAGGATGTCATACGGCTCTCTACAAAGAGATTGAAATCCCGAAAGCCAGCATGCAAAACGGCTATTGATCTTTCGTCCACTGAGTTCAACCTCCGAAATGCCTGGAGAGATGAATGGCGAAACTCCTCACCTCGCGGCTTACTTCAAATCAGTGACCCCACCACAAGACTTGCTGGTTTTAATCTTCCTCGGGCAGTTTGGTCAAGGCTCAACAGAATCCGATGTGGTACCGGTCGAACAGGTGCAGCCCTACACCAGTGGGGTTGGATAGATTCCCCCCGATGTGACTGTGGTTCTGAAATGCAAACTATCGAGCATATTGTGCAAGGGTGCCCTCTGCATTCATATCCCGGCGCCTTGGATGATCTCCACTCAGCAATTCCTGATGCAATTGCGTGGATTACAGACCTTCCTGTCCAAATTTGATGTGATGGTCCTAATGCTGTCAATAGTGTTTAAAATTGTAAATAGTGTATATACTGTAATTATTTTTCTGTCTTGTTAGCATCATACGCTAAATAAATAAATAAACAGTAATGGACATAATCCTGAAGAGAATAAAAGAGGAAAATGGTAATAAAACAAATGTCCTTGTCTTTGCATATGAGAGAAAGGGGAGAAAGTGGCAGAGAGGTACAAGAAAAACGGGATGCATGGTACAAGCTGTTCAAGGAATATGGGTTGAAAATAAGTCCAAGTGGACAGAAGTGATGACAACAGGACTGTCTAATGCAGCCATTTACTTGAATAATCAGCCTCTACAATGTTTTGATCAATTTAAATATCTTGGTAGCACACTGAGTAAAGATAACAGCAACAGTGAAGTAACAAATAGGACTAGTAATGCAGCCACCTTCTATGCACAAGTTAGAACACTACTGTGGGGTAATAGTGTCCAGGAAGCGTAAACATAAATAATGTGTAAGACATACTACACTACATCCCAATTCTATCTCACGGAGTAGAAACATGCGCCCTGTCCAGAAGAAAGAAAGTAGGATTCAGGCATCGGAAATGAAGTATATAAGAACAATGCTTCAAAGGACAAGGAGAGACAAAGTAAGGAACGAAACCAACAGGTCAGAGGCTGGCATAGATATCAGTGCTACAAAATATTTGCAGAAGCAATGATTAGGATGGCAGGGGCATCTTCAAAGAATGGGAGATGAGAGGACACCAAAAGCTTATTTCAACAAGATTATCCCAGGAAAAAGACCAGTAGGAAGACCAAAGAAGAAATAGTTGGACCAAGTCAAGGATGATCTTGAAGACAAGGGGCTGGACTGTAGAAGGACTCATGAAGACCAACTATTCATGGACAGAAAAATGTGGCGAGGGCTCGTTAACAGTACCCGGGCGACTGGATCTGGAATTTGATGATGATGATGATGATGATGATGAATGGAACACACGTAATGAAAAAGTTTTTAATTTTAAATTATTGTATACGAGTTGTGCATAAGTGTTTCATATACATGCTAACACCATAAACGTTTTAACTGAGTAAGTTCTGATAATTATCGTCTGACTAACGAAACCTGTCATCCAATTAACCCTCTTTCGTAAATTGTATTAATCCATATTATGTCATTTTTCCAGTTAACCGGGTGAGAGTAGATAAGTTTTACTCACTGCCCAATTTTATTGGGCACATTAACGTGTTGACCAACTGAATAGCAATTGTATTATTAGATTAATACTGAAAGCCAATAAGTTGGAGGTGACCGGTTTGTTCCCTAGATCAGGCGTATACTATGATGTTATTAAGCTGTTCTATTCCCTTCACATGAGAACTATATATCGAAACCGGAAAAAAGTATTCAACGACAGAGTCAGCAAAGACCATTGCAGACAATATGGCTCTGGAACCCCAAGTAGTACCAGAAAGCTTCCGTGTCTTGATTTGGACAGTTGTCGTTCTTGGATGCTCGTTGAAAGATACTGAGTGCTCGGTCATAAGTTATATCCAATACTTGGTGTGACTAACTTATTTTAGATCCCTACAATAAAACCGAGTCATTACCTTATTTATAATGTCCTAAAGAGTTAGGGGAATACTGCGAAGCTCTTCGTCGTTTTTCGCTTTCTTTTTCTTCTTCAAAATGTGTAATTTAATTTTATAATTATTTACAACGAAAGGTATATTAAATTAAAAAACAAAAGTGGTGGTGGGGGGTGGACTGCACAAGCTATAGGCCCAGTCATGATTTCGTTATATCCACTCAATGACGGCTGCATATATCTCAGCACTCCCGCGACGAGGTGTGGAGCACATCCCTTTGGCATTCATGTGTCTCAATCATGCATGTAAGAAGTCGCAATATGCACTGGCGGAAAATAATATCCCAACACCAAGAAGGAGTTTTGCTTGATTAACGAACGTTGGTAGGCGTGTTTATACATCTGAAAGATGACGTTGATTCAAATTTTCCGCAAATTCCATTAGCGTGGCGCTAGTAGTGGCCCCCATGACGTTGCTCATCAGGTTTGCTTTAAATACGGGATGTACTGTGTTACCTGTGAGTTTGGACGGAGTGACTGTGAGTGGGTCAAGAATACTTTTATGACGACGAAGAGGCCAGTATCAACAACTCACTTCGTTTCAACGAGGCCGTGTAATAGGGCTACGTGAAGGTGGATTTTCCTTCCGCGCTATTGCAGTACGACTTGGCAGGAATGTCTCCACTGTGCATGCGTGCTAGCAGCAGTGGTCACGAGAAGGTACGGTCGCAAGAAGACCGGGCTTCGGATGTCCCTATGGCACCTCCGAGAGGGAGGACCGCCGTATTCGGCGTATGGCTTTGGCGCATCGGACGGAGCGGCGTCTGCATCAGCAATTCGACCGGCAGTTGGCACCACAATGACTCAACGAATCGAAATCGGTTACTTGAAGGACAGCTCCGAGCCAGACGCCCTAAGGGCCGTTTTCACCAACGTAAATTAACTCTTAATTCATCGTTAAAGGTTATTTAACTTTGCACCAGCATTTCATCAAACAGAAACGCTCGTTAACTTAACACTAACAAGGAATTACGTTAAATGGCCAAATCTGACCTCTCAACTCTCTAACCCAACCTTTGCCAGCTGACGCCCCTCTTTTCAGATACGGGTGGTCATCGCCGCCCCCCACTCCCCTCACTCGTCGCTTCTATAACCTCTTCGATATACTGATGCTGTAGATATTGACTTATCATAATAACACTACATATTTCTGGTAAAAATATTATGAAGTACTCGGTTTATATCTATTACATACTAACTTCATTTTAGCTCAAAACAAAGAACACACTTTTACAATAAATCCTTAAATTAGTCAACAAATGTCTGTGACAGTGTTGACACAGTTTTCTCTTAGTAAGATTCGGTATGTTTGACAGAGCACAGCGGAGATCACTATCAAGCCGAGAGCCCTGCTTTTTTGACATTCAGCGTTGAAAATCCTGACTCGCATAAATATGTTGTTGAAAATAGGACAATGACACGCAATGCAACTTTGGCTATTCCAGGATACACTGCCAGACAGTTTGCCCAAAAGTCATCCAGTCCTAATATTGTGGAATCATCTTTTAGCTTTGAATCACACTTCAAATCTGTGGCTTCTTCTTGAAGTTGTGCTGACCGTGCTTCAATGTCAATGGCATACGAATTTGTTGTTAACATCCAGGACCATTCATCCGACGAGATATCAGGAAAGTAGAAGTTGAATTCTTGTGCCAGGGAATCTAAATGTGACTGAATTTGCAACTTAAGTTTATTACGATCACGTTAATTTTCCGGCAAAATTTCATTAAGGCGGTGAAAGGATGAGAAGTTGTTCAACCGAAGCCGGCGTTTCCATAACTGTATTATTTCCAGGAAAGCTCTGATAGCATCATAAGCAAGCAGTATATTGGAGTTTTTGCCGTGGAGCTTTAAGTTCATACTGTTCAAAGCTTCAAAGAAATCAACGAGACAATAAAGTTGGCATTGATTTTGCTTCTTACAACACAGCAAATTCCTTATTTCACATCCAACCTCGCGGCTCCGCAGAGATTTGTGCCGACAGTTGGCAATTACCAGTGCTTTTGAACGATTGACTTGGCGCGACCATCACTCGGAGAGATTCGAAAAATGTCTATTATACAAAATTGTAATATTCGGGTTAAAGAAAACTTAATTCGGAAATCACTTCACGACCCCCTTGATAAAGCCCCACGCCCCCAGGTTGGGAACCCCTGCAGTAAATTATCTATAAAGTGGCGGGAAACAGCTGTAGGTACTGTGCCTTGCGCATCCCTCAATGGCTGTTTGTTTCTGAGTTTCACTCGAACTTTCTTCCATATGAATATCAAATATGTTTATGACAGTGAAATTGTAAAAGACCACACACACCACTAAGTTTTAATACCAAGAAAGACGGATACGTGTTTTTTTAATTTTAGTATATCTGAAGAGGGATTCGAACTCCTTCCAGCGCTGCATAATAAATTCAGAGTCTTGCACCGCAACCGCTTACGCTACGAGGACAACTGGGTAAGCGCGTCCTATTAAGCTATCATTCACACAACTGCCTGTTCTCCTAAGTACTTTGTTCATATCATTTTAAGCTTTTGCCACGAATAAGGTCTTCTGTATTTCCCTTCCTTTATAATTATGTTCCAGAAAATCTCAAGGAAGCATCGCAAACAACGATCAGTGCTACACACTTCTTGTTATGTTCGCCATATTTGTCTAATCTGAAACCGAGTCTACGCATGCTCGAGAGCCATGAAGCTTATTTTTAAGTAATTGCGAACCCGAATGGCCTCGTGAAATGCATCGAAGATAATCACGCATTAAATCTCGTATTTAAGTTAAATGGGAATTAACTAATCGTTAGTAAAGAGTTGGTGAAAACGGCCGTAAGTCATTCCAGGATTCTTAAATGTGACGGAGCCGTGTCAGATTTACTGGCTGTTGTTACCGGCAGTGTTTAGGTCAGGTGAAGATAAAGTTTTTTTGTTTGTTATTGTGTCGTATGGGGAAGATGACCTCGTAGTTCCACCCCTTAAAACAACTATGACTAATATATTGTGTCGTGTGTATCCGTCAATGACAGGTAATCATAGCTAGTTTCCATTAGTTCTCGAATATTAGTCGATGAAATGTAAGAATGCATTTCGCATTTTAAAGTACTGTACTCATTTTGATCTGCTGAACTGTGATTCACGAGGAGTATCAGGTTTAAAAACTGTGTCTCAGTCGTGTATCGTGAGAAGGAATGTGAGATCGTTGGTGAATGAATGGGAGGGCGATTGTGTGCGCTTCTAAGGTTGCTCCTTGTCTGGATGAGTTTGGTGTCGTGTTCTCATTCGTGCCTGTTCGTTTCATTTTATTGCGTGTTACCCGTCGTTGGCTGTTGAAGACCTATTTACGTGCAAATCAGATCAAACTGATCGGGGAGTAGTGCAGGGGTACCAACCTTTTTAAACTTACTACAATGTCTTGCTCCGTGGTTTGGTGGTTAGCATGCTAAGCATTGTTGCAAAGGGTCCGAGGTCGATTGCTGACCAAACCGTGGTGATTTTAATCACCTGTGGTTAATTTCCTTTGCTTGGTGACTGGGTATTTATGACGTCCTCATGATGACTCGCAGGTCGTCGTCATGATCCAGACCTCATTTGAGGTCACACTATTATTATTATTTATTTATTTATCGTATGGCTTGTAGTGCCGGGAGTGTCCGAGGTCATGTTCGGCTCGCCTGAGTCTGTAGCTGCTTCCAGCGGACACCCTAAAGGGCGAGCTACAAGTTCCGTTCAATTTCAAGTAGTTCCAACTTTCGCCACCAGATATCAATGATACCTAGTGGTGAACGTTGGAACTTTGATAGAGCGTTCTGACGAAATCTAACCTAACAAATTTTGCTTTACACAAGTTTAGTCTGTGAAAGGATCTTTTACATGCCATAAATCTATGACATGGGACCGCCGGCTTTACTTCCCCTCCGAAGGAAGGCATACTGAAGGATTTTAACGCTCTTAAAAAATCCGACGACTTCGGCCGGATTTGAACCCGCTATCTTGGGCACAGCAGTTCAGCATGCTACCGACTACGCCACCGAAGGTTGGTACCCCTGCACTACTCCCCGATCAGTTTGATCTGATTTGCACGTAAATAGGTCTTCAACAGCCAACGACGGGTAACACTGCAATAAAATGAAACGAACAGCTTAATACAAAATACTGTAATTTGCTTAAAGATCGACTGTTTAACTCTTGATGAAACCCATCCAAAGGTTGAATGTGTTGATATTGCATGCTACCATGGTTGCACTTGCTAAGACCCAAGACAATGGGGCCTGTGACTCGGGAAGACAGTCGGCCTTACTAGAAAGTGTTTTCCGTGGCTTGCCATTTTTAACTCCAGGCAAATGCTGGTAGGGTACCTTCTAATAGGCCATGGCTGCTTACAAGTCCTTGTCCAGTTTCATTCATATTCTTTCATTTTATCTCTCAAGGATTCCTCAGGTTAGATTGGGGTCAAGAAGGGCATCTTCGTAGGCCTACCGATACAACAAATCTACGTATTTGCTTGTGTTGCCACTGGCATTTCGACTTGAACGAGAAACGCAATCTTATTGACTCTTGTGCACAGTCCCCCATGCAAACTCCCGCTGAAAATGGCACTTGTTCAATTATGAGTTGTATGGAAGCTATCTTATATGATGATGTTTTAGAAGTTACGTCTCAGTCATCAGTACTGTGAACCTGTGTTTGTGTTTGTTTAAACCTCTGTTATAGCAGCGATTATACTATTGTGCACTTGTTATTCGGGCTACGATTGAGGACATGTCCGTGGCATTAGCGTAGCATTGGAATGGAGAAACCTCGGAAAACCACTTCTAGGATAGCAGAGAGAGGGATTAGAACCCAACTCTCTTTTCAGCTGCCCTCACGAGGTAACGCGAGTACGTTCCAGCTTTCATTCCTGGACTAAAATTATGTTTGTCAGAGCCGGGAATTGAATCTTGTGCGGGAAGCTACTATATACGTAAGCCTATTTGTTGATCACTACGCTGTTCTGTATTTTACTCGTTTGCATTGTAAATGATTAGTTCTGAAAAGCATATTTTGGTGTGGAAAAATAATTCACAACATGAAATTGCTGTGTTTACAGCCCGCAATTCGATATAATGTATTATTTTTAAGACATAAAGACATTGCAACCATAAGCCCCTTGCACTTAATATGTGTAGGCTATGCTTAACCTAGAAGCACATAATGTTAAATGACAGTCTACAGTGATACGTGTAATACATAAACGACAAATGTATCCATGCCGTAAGTGTGAGAGCATTAGAAACACACAGTTGAACAGGAACTGGCAGCACAGCATCTTCTCTTTCTTCCTAATGAAGTTCCAGTAAGGCGCAACGTCATGTGTTACATCACGTCTGTTTACTCTTGAAGTAATCGGTGTTGGTGTGTGTGCGTCAATTTTATAAGTTAATGCGTTTTGTAAATAGTGTGTTCTAGTCTCATTAACATCTCCCTTCTGTCGGATTGCTTACTTCCAATGCTTGATGTCCAATCGGGATTAAAGGATCGACTGCCTCCATGGTCTGTATTACGGATGGGCATCCTCAAAGGTTGGCCTCACTGCTTTAATATTCCTGGCATGATCGGAAATCAAACCCACTGCGTCCTGGTCGCAGGCTATTAACAGGTGGTTACGGATTTCATATAGTCGAATGGTTTCGAAACTGTTGTCATTAATTTGATTTATTATGAATATGTTGAAATAAAAGTTGAAAGTAAGCACACTGTACATGCTGTATAACTCTAAAACGTTACACTTCCGATGTTCATAAAATGCACCGCGTTTTAAAGATCTGTAGTTCATCGTTTCAGTTATCCGACTCAGGATTGTGGTGTTGCGATGTGGAAATTGTGAGGTTGGGAAGCAATTACAGTGACTGTTGTAGTGAGAAAGATCTACATCGTTTTAAGAGCGTAATTTACCGATATATCGATAGGTACTAAGACGCCACTTTTACTGTTTGATGTTGGCAGATGCAGCACATGACCCCAATGGAGTTCACGCCTAACTAGGGCTGTCACGATTTACCGCACCGATTATTGGATAAATGCATTAATCGACCGATGAAGCGATTAATAGAATCACTCTCGAAGCTGGAAATTAGTAGTTGATTTCACATATTCCAGCAACAACAAAAACGCGCGCGCTGCTGTTATGTCCTGTAATTTTGCATCTAGACTTAACGAAGTAGTAATAGAAACTGGCAGTCAGGACTAGTCATATTCCCGGACTGATTGTGTTTTAATTAGCATCCGACGAGCGGTTCAAAACAGCGTGTAAGAAAAGTTTGGTGCTGGCGTTGTCCAAAATGTATGTTCATGTTTTGCTTTGCTGAAAACAAAATGGAATTAGGGAAGATACATTTATTTAGGAATTATTTCGTTTTCTCTTGCTTTCTGTTTGAAAATGAGAAGTGTTATTTATATTTTTAAGCCATTGACGTATATTATTTAACTGCCTCGGTGAATCACTGTTAAAAGTGTCCATCGCACATTCCAAAGATTCTATCCCTGTCCAAATAATCAGATCTAGTTTATAAGCGAAAGTTGTATTGGGTTTCCGCAGCATATACTTTACAGAATAGTTCAAAAATTATTTTGCGGCTTCGGTGGCGTAGTTGGTAGCATGCTGAGCTTCTATGCCCAAGGTCGCGGGTTCAAACCCGGCCGAAGTCGTCGGATTTTTAAGAGCGTTAAAAATCCCTCACTATGCTTTCCTTCGGAGGGGAAGTAAAGCCGGCGATTCCATGTCATAGATTTATTGCATGTAAAAGAACCTTCCACTAATTACACCTATGTGAAGCTAAAATATAGGTTAGATTTGACTAACGCTCTTAGGTTCCAACGTTCCTCACCAGGAGCCGACTGCGGTGGTATCTAGTAACCAAGTTCACAACTAGTTGTCGTCGACGGTGGCGTTTGGGAGGAAAAAGTAAGAACTACCTCTAAATTGAATGTCTGGAGTCCTTTCTTGAATTAAAAGCAGATAACACACACGAATACAGCCATCACAATTAACACTGGTTCAGACAGATTCTACACACACCCACAAAGTACACGGGGCTACATGACCGAGTTGTCGCAGCCCCTAAACTGAGGAACCAACCAAAAATTATTTTACAACTTTGTAAGCGTGTGTTAATTCAGTTCTTTTCTTTTGTCTTTTTTATCGTTAGCGTATGGCTTTTAGTGCCGGGAGTGTCCGAGGACATGTTTGGCTCGCCAGAGTTCGTAGCTGCTTCTATGCGGACACGCAGGAGAGCTACAAGTACTGTCGCGTGTAGAGTGTTGTCTGGGGGCCCCCCCAGTGTGAATGTAAGGGCGAGGAATTGGAAGGTACGGCTGTGGCCTATAGTTAGGGACCAATCCCGGCATTTGCCAGGAAGGAAGATGGGAAACCACAGAAGGTTGCCGGCGGAGGGATTCGCACCTCCTCGTCTCCCGGATGTGAGCTACTGCCTGCAGCCACGCCGTAACGACCACGACTACCTCACCCGGGGTTAATTCAGTCAATTGAAGTGATAGAAGCCTAGTTCTATTAAAGAATGCTTTCCAGTCGGTCATCACAAATTGTGCCCAATTACATGAGGTGGGAAAGCAAGTATTTATATGCCCTAGCATGATAAATATTACATAAGATAATTATAATAAAATAACACGCTTTTATGTACAAAATTGGGGGGTACATAAAAGCCTGTTATTTTATGATAAATATCTGATGTAATATTTCTCATGTTAGGGCATATAAATACTTGTTTTCCCGCCTAATGTAATTGGGCACAATTTATGCTGACCGACTGGAAAACTTTCTGTAATTAGTTCAGTCATGATGCATAACTAGAGCCCCGGATTTTTGGTTTTCACGATATTCCCGAAAGTTTTCACCAAACACGTATAGGCAATATTAGCACAATTATCCTACTAACTCCAAATATGCCTTTTTTTATTGAAGTCTCGAAATATCGCGAAATAAAATTACTTTGCGAAATGTGTTACTTTCACCCTAAAATGCGAAATACCAACGAAATACTGGTAATAAGCTATTTGTTGTTTCAAATTAATTGAAATAGTTCCACATCTGTAGTTTGAAAAAAGAAATATGAAATCTTAAATATAAATGTTTTACAAGAAAAGATAAGACAACGAAAGAAGCTTTTCCGCCTAAGATAGCCGTACAAATCTGCATCCTGAAATCATAGAAACAATGCTCTGCGTTTTACGAGTTGGTGAGAAAAGAACTAAGGTAGTCATGGAGAGTATTAGTTGAAGAAAGTGTAAAGTTAGGCATTAAACACAGAAAATTGTTTGTTATTCCCCCAAATATTTGTATAGTGTTCATTATTTAACCAATCCGTGCACCGTACACATAGTTATTAAGCACACACACCACACTTATATATTTCACCGTTATGGATATTTCATTTCATCACTATGGATATTTTATTTCACCACTATGGATACCGATATTTTATTATTCATTCATTCGTTTATTTGCAATTGGGGGTGTGTTCCCCGGTGGAAAATTAGATATACATAACAAATAAATAACTGTACATAACAATTCACAAACAATTAAACTGAAGTATTTACACAAATAGTCAGTCTTCTCTTAAACACACCTATATGTTTGGGAAAAGGCTCTAAGACTGCGGCAGGTAGAGAGTTCCAATTATCAATGGCACGATTTACGAAAGAATATTTACCATAATATGATCGCTCCTACCCATGTAAGTAGGCTTTTCCATACGTTTGCTAAGCTCACCCCATGCTGGTTGATTTGTATAGGTGTTGTACATAGCGCAGAGTCTAGATTTCATCCTCCTAGCCTCAGGTGATTCCCACCCAAGTTTCTTTAACATACGGCTCACACTGCTCCTGGGATTAAAGTCACTGAGCACAAATCTAGCGGCCTTTCTTTGTACCATTTCCAACTCATTTATGAGCCCTACTCGATATGGATGTGCCGGCCCCGTGGTGTAGGGGTAGCGCGCCTGCCTCTCACCCGGAGGCCCCGGGTTCGATCCCCGGCTCCGTCAGGGATTTTAAAACTGACGTGAGGGTTGGAACGGGGTGCACTCAGCCTCGTGAGGACAATTGAGTAGCTGTCTGACAGTGAGACAGCGCCCCGATCACGAAAACCAAGATTAACGGCCGAGGGGACCCGACGCGCTGATCACGCGTCACCCCAATATCTGCAGGCCGAATGGCTGGGCAGCGGTCGCTTGGTCGGCCTTAGCCCGTCATGGGCTGGATGGTGCCAGGGGTTGACTTTTTTTTTTTTTTTGACTTGATATGGATCCCAAACAGCCGAGGAGTATTCCAGAATAGGTCTTACGAGTGACTAATATCCTAATTCTTTAGCAGAGGTACTACTTCCTTTCAATACCCTCATTACAAAGTGCAGGGATTTGTAAGCTTTAGAAACTACACATCCTATATGACTACTCCATTTCATATTATTTCTTACGTGAACGCCCAAATATTTGCAAGAATCTTCTTCTACAAGTATTTCCGAGCCAATGTTATATTGAAAATCTTGCCTTCGCACTTTCCCTATTTTTATTAGACTACATTTTCTTGTGTTTATTTTCATTTTATTTTCAATCGCCCATTTATAGACCAGGTTCAGGTCATCTTGAGGTACTGCATTGTCTTGTGAGTCATGTATCTTTCGATATATTACACAATCGTCCGCAAACAATCGGCAGTCACTGCGAATCCCATTTGGTAGGTCATTTATAAACGCCAAAAATAACAAAGTTCCGATTACGCAGCCCTGAGGGATACCCGACGTTACGGTAGTTTCATCCGAGAATCGGCCTTCAACTTTCACTTTCTGGGAACGACCCGTCAAAAATTCTTGGATCCATAAAATTACTCTTCTATCAATCTTCGTCGAAGCTAATTTATGGAGTAGCATGTCATGCGGCACGACATCAAATGCCTTTGCAAAATCTATACACCGAAATGGATATTTTATTACACCGATATGGATATTTTATTACAACGCTCTGGATATTTTATTTTACCGCTATGGAGTCTTTTATATTACCATAACTCAGGGTCCCTATGCATAACTTATAGTTTGACTGATGCCACGAAGCAAAACTAAAGCTCTTACTTCATACTATTGTGCGCTTTGCTTTGCATTGCGTCTCGTTCTTGTCTTAAGCTTTCAATGTTAGCAATCCTACAATGTTAGTCTATTTCTCTGTTTCTCGACCTGCGCTTAGTAGTTCCCTGCAAAGAGAGAATTTACCTGATCTAGCATGTCAGTTACAGGGTGTGTTTTTGACAGTGACGCGCGGAGCCTATTCTTCCGGACAAGAGCACATTTTGCATCAGTTTCTCAATAACAGAAACAGGCAATCTGCCCCCTAAAATAAGCAACAACTTTTATGTATATTCGCGTTGTGTATACCGTATTGTCATAGCTGTCTGCAGTTATTGAACTCATTTCTGCCATGTATCACTAAATTGTCCGTTGGTCTACACTTAGCCTAAATTTAGGTACCATCCCGGCATTTGCCTGAAGTTGAGTGGGAATCCACAATAAGCCACTCTAGGATGGTTCAGGAGGGATTCTATCGAACTTCTTCTCACTGGGTGAGTGCACCTCTTTCCAACTTATGTTGGATTTAGATCCTTTCCTGCAGAGCCAGGAATCGAATGCGGGATGTCTGGATTGATAGATGCTGTGCATACCAAAGGCCACAACTGGACTCTCCCATATATTGTTGCTATCGTTCATTTAAAATATGTACCGCAGAGTTTTGTAGCCTATATACACAGTTTCTTGCAGCTCTTTTCACTGTAATTTGTATTCACGGTTGTTGTTGTTGCTGTCAATTCCTTGTAGGTGCCTGGGATATGTGGGTTGTCAGCCACGTGTTCTTGGGTGTGTGTTTAATTTGTCTGCTAACCTGCGTTTCTGTGATTGTAGTAGTGTGTAAAACTGTAATTAGGTCTATTAGGTTCGGAGATGGGGTAGGTGCCCCGAGACTTGAAATCAGGTACTATCCCGGCAATAGCCTGGAGGAGTGTGTAAAATAACCTGGGAAAATCCACACTCGGGGTAGTCGCTGTCAGCGCCGGATTCGAACCTTCTATCTCAGGGCTTGCTGCAGCTCCCCATCGCGGTTTAATGCGCACGGCTACGCCACGCGGTAGTCACATTCGTGACTGCTTAGTTTATTTATCTCCTCCGTGGAATGTTGTGAATCGTATATTTTTGTCCGTAGTTGGCTGTTCTTGGAAGGAACGATTTAAGAAAGAGGAACTGGGACTTTGTCACCGGCTTAGAAGTGGAACACTTCTTTGAGTACAAGTTCATGAGGAAATGAACTGTGAATATAGATAGGCCCTACTCAATGCTCATCTTCTGAAGAACGTACTCGCTGTGTTTCACTTGTTGTGCTGTATTATATTATGCTCGGGAATCCGGCCCGTGTGCTTGAGAGTTGATTCTTTTAACTGCCGTCTCAATTCTGTATAACAATTAATCGATTAAGGAGGTTAATTGATTGTTTTCTCTCTGGCTGTTTGTGACCGAACCGCATGCTCGTTACCATTCGTTTTAAACCAATAGTTTTGTCGGACAGTGCGACACAGTTGGTTTAGCGATCGCTTTCAAACACCAAGGTTGGGAGTTCGATGCCGGTTCTGTCCTATAATTTAATGACGTTTAAATGCGGCTACCTCGTGTCAATAATTTATTGGCAAGTTAGAGATCTCCTCCTCGGAGAAATAGCAGCACTCTAATGTCGCCAGAGCCATGGCAGTTAAAAAGGACATTCGGTCCTTAACATCTCTACTTAGTGTAAAACAAAGTTATGTTTATAAAATAATGGTTTGGGGCGGGTGTTTGGGACGTGAATGTTGCTCTCCCTTTGCTCAGTATGGAATATAGACGGCCACTTCATGGGACACTTTTCATTAAAATTGTTGTTGTTGTTGTTGTTTTAATTTAGGGGATTTGCGACATCGTGGTCATGAAGCCTGAAGCATGTGATTAAGAGGGATTGGGAAGGAGGAGGCCATGCCCTTAAATTAGGCATCATCCCGCCATTTGACTGGAGTAGAAGTGGGAAACCACGGAAAGTCACTTCTAGGATGGCTGAGGTGGGATTGAAATACTTTAGTCTCTTGCAGGGGCTACCTTTATTTTATATTAATTTAGATAGTTAGGCACTTCAGGCTTAAAGGTTCCGTTTGTTATGTGTTGAAAGTGTTGCTCCATTCCTTTCTCAGTCACTCATCCCAAGGTAAACTTGGATATACAGGGTGATTCAGCTAAGAGGGCCACCTCAAATATCTACTGGACCGTTTAAGATATCTTCATTCCGTTTGTAAATTCTTAAATCGTATTAAGGGGTCATACAACATGGTTCATTTTGCTCCCTGCACATACGTATTTACCGAGAAACCGGCAGAAACTTTGGTTTCTTAAATGGAACTATACTAATTTCACCATCTGGAACAACTAAGAATCAAGTGACGTGTTCTGTGATGTGCTTATTTTGCAAATCCGACGAGTACTTTTTGAAATATATTAAAGGTTTCCATATGTGTCGGCAATAGACAAAAAGCGATACGCCAGCCGCTGGAATGGACAGTGCATGATTCTCTTGCGTGACCCACTCCTTGTTGACAAACTCACATACCGAATTTATTCCATTCATAGCATACTGTGATGTGTACATAATCAAAATAAAGTCTCTTATGTATGTATGCCTTTTTCCCTCTCCACTTCGTCCTGAATCCTTGCGGAAATATCTGAAAACACCACAATGCAGATGATACATAAAGTAGGGATTTTTTAGTACTGGAGGACATGCGACAATGACTTAATGTACATAATTTTAGGTAGATTTCATTAGAAAACTAACTATTGCAATGGGTCCCATGTTTCGACTTCCGGAAAATTTCGACATATCTTCGAGTTTCACATCACCCAGACCCCAAAACCACCGTCAGTTCAAAAGTTTATATATAATTTATGTATATATATGTGTATATCAGTTTCGTGTGGACACGATAACTGCCGTAATTTTGCACCAATCACTTTGAATTTTTTACCGAATATGTATACCTATAAAATCTCGGTCGAGTTCGTTACTGGGCTAAATCGGTCGAAGGGGGTGAAAATGGGGGGCTTTTTTCGAAAAAGTGAAATATTGCTATAACTCTCTTAATATGTGAAATATCGAATCCGTTCAAATGTGACGGATAGAGCCCAAAAATTTTTGTTTGAAGAGTTTTTTTTATAGCACCAACCATTGACCAAAGGGGTGGGAAAAAGTGGGTTTTTCGGGAAACATTAATCATATCTCTCTTAATAGGCACAATATCAAAACCGTACAAAATGGACAATATTCCCCTAATAATTACCTAAAACTTTTGTCTGAAATAATTTTTGATATGACCCACCATTACGCCAAGTGATGAGAAAAATGACTTCGGAATTATAAGAAAATGCCAAGAGCTATCAGTGGTTGCCATGGCAACACTACTAAATTGATGAGGGATGAGCCATCAGACGTTGCGATGACAACGCACTTGCACGAGATGAGATTCAGATTTCCATCTGAATAAGTGTGAAGCGGCTTTGGTGACGTAACTGGTAGCATGCTGAACTTCTATGCCCAAGGTCGTGGGTTCAAAGCCGGCCGAAGTCGTCGGATTTTCTAAGAGCGCTAAAATCCCTCAGTATGCTTTCCTTTGGAGGGGAAGTTCAACGTTCGTTGCGAGTTTCTGGTTGGGGTGGCATCTAGTAGCCAAGTTCACAGCCAGGTGTCGTTGACGGTAGTACCTGGTAGCAACATTAGGAACTACCGCTTGAAATTGACCGTCTGCAGTCCTTACCTGAATTACAGACTAATACAGCCATCCCAAAGTACACGGGGTTACATGACCGCGTTGTCGCAGCCCCTAAACTGAGGAACCAACCAAAATCTCTGCGGGAGATATAATTTTGCGTGAAGAAGTAACAGACCGTTACATAGTTACACATCAGTGTCGAAACCTTGCATAAGGACAGTGTGACCACAAGTATAAAACTGGACCACAAATGACAAGAAGGTTACCGTTCCCATAAGACAATAAAATGTTTAAAATAAGCATAAAATGACGAAAAACAAAGTTAATTAAGCTCCAATTATAAAATACCTTCTCGCAATAAATGAGGTCTGAACCTTCTACGAAAACCTGCATATTCTGCCTATTTTCGCCTATCCCCAAGTTTGTCCGGTGAAATCTACCTCCGCCTTCCGGCGTGCCGAGAGGACTTTTTGAAATCAGCATTGTAACAAAACTCGCCCATTTATTTCATTGCGAACGTCTCGTCTAATGTTAATTCTTATGAGTCCGGTCAATCATCCAACATTTTGAAATTGTACACGTCACAGTGAAGCCTCCGTGGCTTAGGCAGCAGCACGCCGGCCTCTCAACGCTGGGTCCGTGGTTCAAATCCCGGTCACTCCATGTGAGATCTGTGCTGGACAAAACGGAGGCAGACAGGTTTTTCTCCGGGTACTCCGGTTTTCCCTGTCAAAATTTCATTCCAGCAACACTCTCCACTATCATTTCATTTCATCTGTCATTCATTTAATCATTGCCCCAGAGGAGTGCGTCAGGCCTCGGCAGCCGGCACAGTTCATATCCTCGCCGCTAGATGGGGGCTTCATTCATTCCATTCCTGACCTGGTCGGAGACTGGAAGCAGGCTGTGGATTTTCATTTTCATTTTTCACGTCACAGTATGCATAGATTGGAATAAATTCGGTATGTGAGTTTGTCAACAAGGAGTCGATCACGCAAGAGAATCATGCACTCCACATTCCAGCGGCTGGCGCATCGCCTTAAACCTTTAATATCTCATAAAGTACTCGTCGGATTTGCAAATTAAGCACATCACTGAACTTGTCACTTGATTCTTAGTTGTTCCAGTGTGTGAAATTAGTATAGTCCCATTTGAAAAACCAAAGTAACTACCGGTTTCTCGGTAAATACGTATGTGTTGAGTACGAAATGGACTGTGTTATAAGAGCCCCCTAATACGATTTAAGAATTTAAAAACAGAATGACGATATCTTAAACGGTTCCGTTGATATTTTAGGTGGCCGTCTTAGCTGAATCACCCTGTATAGTGTGGTAGAACAATTTCCGTGGTTCAGTCTCCGTGAATTGTTCTGCGGGATTTGAAGACTGATTTTTCGGTTATATATAGTATAGAAAGGAAAGGATGGAAAGGATTACCTGGTCTCAATCTCGGGCTGGCTTAAACTTCTGAAAATACTGTGCATCTTCAATTGATTTATTTCACGTACTACTTATCTCGTGGGCAGTTTATTTAATGGAATATTCACCGCTTTGGTAATTTAATTTTACAGTTTTAAATCATTTTATTTCGCCTAATATTATTTACTCTGTTTATGGGGCATATTTAATTGTGTATATATTATGACAAGGCCAAGCCTGTTTCAAAAAGCAGAAATTGATTCGAATTATTGTTTTGTTAATTGGAAAGAAATTGCTATTGGGAGCTAGGAAGAAAAAAAAAAGCTCATTGGTTTTTATGCATTATGAAAATGTACGGGTATATAATTATTTCCCATTCTCCCTACTCCCGGATATAAATCGTGAGTTTCTCTGCTGCCCCAAGTGTATTAATGCCAGGAATATCAGTGATTAATAAATGGGGAATTAAATCTGCATACGAGAGGCCCATCGCTTGTAATTAACCAAAAATACAGCCGTCCGGACACCTCGTGATCCCTAGATTAGAGTATGCTGGCAGTCTATACCTAATAAGTGCTCTCGTCATCGTCATCATTGCTGTTTTGTGGACACACAGCCGGGGTTGTTTGTGAACATGCACCCTTCGGGCGAGGGGTGTGGGATGATTGTTGACAGGTTTGTGCAGTAGGGGAAAATTAAAGGGTTAAATAGCTTTCCTTTGAAAGATATCTTACGGAATAGCCCGAAATAAACCCGCTCCTAATAATAACCACCTCACAGGGTAGTGTCTGGTATTGTTGACAAGTCTTCTGTGGGATACCAGGTTCAATTTCCAACTCTGTACGGAATTTAAAGTTCTAGTAGGGTCTGGTCCGGTGTCTTCCATTCTCAATATGGCAAATGGAAACCTTCCCTATGGTGGAATGGGAGCAAAATAGAACTAACCATCCTACCGTACGTAAATGCCGGCTCAGGGTGGCTCAGAAGGAGTCTAATCGAAACACCTATAGTAGGCCTACATCGCTTGTGGGCATACAAGTCATGTATTTCCACCAGTATTACCCATTTCCATTTGTGTAGAATCGGGAGTGAGGCGAGATGAGATTTTGTTGTGGTGGATGGTTTTTATAATCAAGTGTCCTTCCTGACACCAATCTCAGCTGATGCTTTAATGAGAGAATAAATGAAGGTGACAGTGGTCAAAGAGTTGTAAGAAAGCTGCCATGGCCTAAACAAAAGGTACTGTCCAAGCATTTACTTGGTAGAAAATGATTATGTTGTTTCATTTGAGTGGCTTGGACATCGTCGTCATTTAGCCCCGTATACTTCGGTGAGTGTGGAATTTTGTCTGATAACCTGTGTTATTGTGATGGCCGTACGGCTTAAGTTAAGAACCAAGCCGGGATTCGCCTGCATTAGAAGTGGGAAACCACGGAAAACCACTTCAAGGTTGGCTGAGGAGTGATTCGAACTGTCCTCTTCTCAGTTTTACCTCACGAGGAGGAGTGGACCTCGTTCTATCCCTCAGATCAGAATTTGTGTGTTCGCAGAGCTGGGAACCAAACCCGGGCCTCCGGGGCGACGGCAGAGAACGCTAGCCGCTACATCTTCCAGGCGAATGCCGGGGTTGGTCCCTAACTATAGGTCACAGCCGCTACCTTCCAACTCCTCGACCTTCCCTTCCAACTTTCCTCCCCAACGGTACTTGTAGCTCACCCATTGGGTGTCCGTCTCGAAGCAGCTACAAAACTGGCGAGCCGAACATGTCCTCGGACACTCCCGGCACTAAAAGCCATACGCTAAAAAAGAAAAAAAACTTCGGTAAGTTGCGGAGAGTGTAGTATTTTTGGCCGTCACCAATGAGGTCAGGGTTCGATTATAGGCTCCGCTAAGAAATTTTATTCTGGTCTGAGGGCAGGAAGAGGTGGGTTTAATTCCCACCTCAACTAATCTAGAAGTGGCTTTTCGTGGTTTCCCACCTCTACTCCAGGAAAAAGTCGGGATGGTACCTAAATTAAGGTCACAGGGTCCGCCTCTTTCCAAATCCTGAAGTGGTTGCGTGGCTCAGCGTTCTCGCTTGCTGGGCCCAAGGTTGAAGGTTTGTATTCTGGCGCAGTCAGCTGGCATTTGAGGGGCGCGCAAATGCGAGGGAGCCGTGTCAGTAGATTTACTGGCACATTAAAAAGCCCCTTCGGGGCAAAATTCCGGCACCCCGGCGTCTCTATAAAAACCAGAGTAGTTACAAGGGACGTAGAACCGATAACATTATTATTATTATTATTAAATCCTGAAGTTAATTACAAATACACACGTAGAGTTCTATTGATATTGTAACTTTCAGTCGGTCAACACAAAATAGTTCCAATTACTTGAATTATGTATAAAAGATAACCTGAAATTAATTACATATTATTGTTGTTGTTGTTGTTGTTGTAGCAGTAGTGCCCGGCTTCGCTCGGTGGATTTATTTGTTTTATGGATGATAATGAATACTAGTCTACTACAGAACTGGAGCGCTCAAGGATAAGGATCAGAATAAATGAAATTAAATTTGAAAGCACCTACGCTTATTGCAGCTAACCTCAGTATACTGCACCAACACCATCGCCCTTATACAGAGGCATACTATTGTCATGATGATAACTGTTTTAAGGGGCCTAAGAAATCGTTACTCCCCTTTACTGAAATTTATAAGCAACTCTCAATTCTGCATCAGAACACTGGTAGGGGCGACGTGATGCAGCCCGCATTGCCAGGCAACAATTACAGCGCTTGTTCTTTCGACTTACTGAACAAAAATCATTCTTTAAGGTTACCTGAGAGGTGTAGCCTAATGCTGCACAGCGTAAACTATTCCTCTTGAATTAGGTTATCATATACAAAAATAATTTTTCGAATCCGACTGGTAGTTTCAGAGATTAGCGCGTTTTAACACACAGACAAACTCTTCAGCTTAATTATGTTAGTATAGATTAATCACATGTAATTTATTTCAGGTTATTTATACATCCTATACTGTATATCGTAATCACGTGTAATGCATTTCAGGTTGTTTTCTCACATATTCGAGTAATTGGAATTGTTTTGTGTTGGCCGACTGAAAGGTAGACTACAATATCAATTGTCAATAAGGTAACAGTGAAAAGTGGTTTCAAAGCTATCCTTACACGTAGTTTTCATAATGACACACACCCAAGTAGTCTATAATATCATACATGGAGCTACTTGACTTCATTGCCGCAATGAATCGCCAAGAACAAACATAATAATAGAATGAAGTCAGAACTGATAACTTGTAATTTGGGAGAAGTCAGGTGACTGTTTGTCCAATCGGTCCCTATCCTGGTTAATGCAAATATTTCTCTGAATTATTTTTCTCAGGGGTTGGAGATATGTCCGCAACTACTGGCCCCCAGCTGCTTCCGCTTATTGCACTGGTGTCGATTTCGTCACTTTCACATTTCCTATCGGTCTCCCTTGGCTTGGTTTCTTATGACCACAACGATATTAGCATCCTTGGGCAATAAAGCCTTTCATTTCTCCACAGATTGGCATTGAGCAAAGAGAATTGTAAAAAGAAAACGTCTTGGAAAATATGTATCAACTTGATGGTAGCTAATTTTTAAAGGACGCAAAGATCTTGTTTTTTTTTACATTAAATGATGTCCACCTCGTGGTGTAGCGGCTAGCATGCTTGACTGTCGCCCTGGAGGTCCGGGTTTGATTTCCCGCTCTACCAAGAAGTATGCAATTCTGATATGAGGTCTGGAACGGGGTACTCAGCCTCTTGAGGCAAAAAGGAGAAGAGGTGGGTTTGATTCCCACCTCAGCCACCTTGGAAGTGGATTTCCGTGGTTTCCCCACTTCTACTCAGGCAAATGCCGGGATGCTTCCTAACTTAAAGCCAGGACAGTCTCCATTCCAATCCTCACTTGACTTACAAGTACACACACTAATACAGCCATCGCAATAAGACAGATTTATCACACACCCAAGTACATGGGGCTACATGACCACGATGTCGCAAAGCCCCTAAATAAATCAACAACAAACATTAACTGATATGTATTTCTGTACTAACCGTGACAATCTGCAGATTTGTGTCAAAGTTGAATGTTACGAATTTTAAGGTTTAAAGCGCTCGGAACCAGTGGTACTGAGGTAGAAGGGGCCACAAATTAAGTATCTTTGCTTCTTCTTTGACTTCTCCTGTCCGAACGAGACGCCATTAAGCTGTCGTTGCTGTTACTTCATGATGAGGGTTGGAACATCGCGGTTATCAGCCCCGTGTATTTGTGCATGTTTGGAATGATTTTGATCACTAGCGTTATTGTAATTACTATGGCAGTGTGTGTAGTTGCAATTATTGAGGTCTAGAATTGGGTTGTTTGCTCAGGCATTTGAAATACTGTAAGTGAATGTTTATAAGGAAGCATGTAGTTTAACGTGACCGTTAATCGCGCGATCATGAGCCACGGGACCTCCTTGTTTGCGTGGAATCCGAACCACAGGACATGGCATTTCACTTCGAAAATCTCACATGCATTGACCGGAAATCGAACCCGGTCCGCCTTGGAGAGAGGTAGACAGCTTGACCGCTGAGCCACCACGCCCCCAAGTGAATGTTTAACCAAACAGGAAAAAATCCACGTTCATGATAACGCCTAGATTTGATCCTCGGATCACACAATCCTTCCGCGGAACTTTCCTTTTATCGCTCGGCTACGCTGGTGAGTAGGCTACATTGTCTTATTGCCTTTACCTTTTATTGGACATTAGCGTATTCGTGTCCCTTTAAACCTGGATATCAACCAATTACAATATTAATACACGGTAGAGATAGCCGTGTTATCCCAAATCCCCTGCAGCCCTAGAATGTAACTGCATCGGGGGCCAGTTTTTAAAAGATGTGTTTACCATACTGGTAACTTGGGTTATACTGCCGAGTATCGAGCAACATGTTACTTCGTGTGACTGGTTGTAGCTTTCGCAGCAAATATGTTGTGTTGGAAATGATTTAATTTGATATGGTATTCAGGCGTAAAAATGTGACAATATTCACTATTTGATGTTGGTTTAACGAAACATACAACCAACCAGCAGCAATGTATTATGTACACATCCCCACAAACAAGTTGTCATCGCTCAATATATTATTGCACTTTTGAATTAAATATAAACGTACAAACCATGATTGGTGAGGAACCAATGCTACACGAGTAGCTGCTGGTTAACTTACCATTTAAAAACATTGACCTATTTTAGTTTTTATACTTCGAGATTGATTTTTAACTTGTTACGTAGTATCGCACCAAATTGAAGTTGTGGTAGTGGTGCATCAGCTCAGGAAATGTTGAAAAGAGCAATGTGGGACAACCTGTTTCACCAATAGTCCATAAACTCTAGGTCAGCGACAAGCAAGCCTTGTTTTACTTTGACGTTTACCTAAACATATGATCTCTTCAACTTGACGTCTGAAATATGGTGTATATGTTTTAAGTTTTTGATGTTCTAGAATATCTAAAATTGTAGAATATACCAATTAGGGCTTATAACTCTGATGCTAAGCATTTAAACCAGTATTTTCTAATAGTACATTATGCGATGAGCCTATAATGGCAATAATTAAGACACGAGTAGTTTATAAAACGAGCTAAGCGAGTTTTATAATGTACATACGAGTGTTTTAATTACCATTATCGGCGAGTTGCATACGACTGTTTATGTTCGACGATAATTATAACTTGATTATCGTATTTGTTCTAATATAAAATAACATTAACATACTGTAAGGTACCAATTGAGACTGATCAGATAAGTTAATAAATTAAGGCCAAAATGTTTAAATATAGAATCAGTTATTGTTCATCATTGTAGTTTTACCTAATACCGAGAATGTTAAGCTTGATTTTGACACCCAGTCAGTAGTCGGCTGAATTTGGGGACTAATCTGCGACAGAGATTACAGTGAAACCTTGCCTGTGGAAATACTTCAATTCAGGTCCAGGTACTGTACCCTTTTACCTACCAATACCTGTTGAATCCCTGGATAGCAGCTGGATCGTAGAACCTGAAAATGCCCCGGCTCTAAAGACCCCCCAAGTTCTACCAACAGACACAGGGATAATAGGGCCACTCGAATACCTAACAGGATGTATTAAGACTGACCAAGGCTCAGAAAAAGAAAAGACTAGCTCAAAATACGAGAATTCTTCAAAAGGAAGAAAAAATCTCAAAGGTGTGGTAAACACTAAAATACCTAGCGATGGCCCCCTTAATACACCCTTCCATCACCTCTATAAAGCATCACGCAATAATTAAAACCAAGTAGTAAAGTGATTTATTGTAAGAATAAACAAGACAGAAGAATATCAATTTCGTCGATACCACGACCAATAAAAAAAAATCTCATTGATTATATTGGATTATCTTCCAAAAAAAAAATATTATTTTATCCATTATCACAACTAACTTTTAGCTGATTAAAATATAAGGCATATTAATAATAACAATGATGATCAATCCCATAGGGTAAGCATTCACAAAAAGAGAAATATTATAAGACTTGAATACATTAAATTAATTTCGGTTCCTTAACGGAAATAACATCTTATACACAAATATCCTGGTTATAATTACTAATCCTACACGACATCTTCAGTAACTTTATATGATCTTGTTATTGAATGAAGAAATTCATATGGCCTATTTACAGAATATAATTTACACAAAATTCCAGAATAATTTCAATTATTCTCATCCTACTGACTTGAAGTCACGACATTCCTTTCTGTTTAATATTATTTCAATTCTTGTTTTAGGGAAATTCTGCCGAACAGTTAAGCTAAGCAAAAATTAATTGTAAAGTCAGTCTTAAATAGTTATCGGTTTCCTTTTTAAACATACATCTTATGACAAAATTGTTATATTAGTTTTACTGGAAATATTTAACCGAATATCCACTCAAGATTCCCCAACAATACTGCTCGGAAAAATATTAATCTTCACACAGGCATTTTCACGATAACAGCGATAAAGTTCACAATGACCAATTATTAACCATACTAGGTTAAAACAACACCTCTCTGGGTTAAAACCCCAATCAATCTAATCCTGATTGGCACACCTAGCTCAATCCTCAACAAGAAAAATATGCTCTACAAAGCATTGCATCAATATACTTAAACACAAAGACATTACTCATAGAATATGCCTCTCTAAAGACCAATATGCACCTATAATAGGAGCCTTACTGTTATAAATCCACAATTATGCAAATCAGCTGTTTATGGTAAAAATCCTGAACTCGAAAAATATGATCCCGTAACAGATTACCAACAAAGCCCAGTGGATTTCAGAAATATTCCACCTAACTTTAAAAACTTGCCTTACATTGATTCATTACAAAATCCATAGTTCTTAAACGTATGACTTATAGTAAGTTGTCCCTGGGATTATCCTCGCAAATTTGGATGTCGTTCAAATACCCTCTTAATAGAAAAAACTATTGCACTAAAGGCAATGATATCAATTTAATCCAGTGTTAACTTCACAAAAAAAAATATAAACTGTATATAACGCTGCCCAACCACACAAACTGAGGTTGTAAAGAGATCTATAAAGATAAATTCAATCTCAAAATAAGATCCTCCCTGAATTTCCCGAACGCGAAAATGTCGATGGATTAGACCTACAGCATGGATCTAGGTTAGCAACAAAGGCTAAGCGACTAATGACCCATTAGGCAATCCATTTCGAAAATCACGCTCAGAAAACACAAGTTAAATCTGTTATAATAAGAAAAAACTGAAGAAAATATAGTCCAAGGACTCGAAGTCACATTTAGAATAACTGGGTCCGAAAACTTCCTAGTATCTTAATCAAAATACGAAAAGGAAAATTCCCCTCCAAAGAATACGATAATCCAAGCGAAAGTGCTTAAAGAACAATGCACTAGAATATGAAAACTCAACCAACGTTCTCAAAAGAAAGTTGCGTTACTAAAAAATGTTCTTACACAAGAAAAACTGTAAATCTTCTTCCTACATTTGCTTCTCGACAAATAAGAATGAGCATATTATTTTAAATACTGTAAAATACTACTGAAATTATTAATTTATTCATCAAAATTACACAAAGGATGCACTCATTTTTATGAGTCAAAATCCTGGCATCATAGAAGGTCAGTTTCGAAATGGACATCGAACCCGCACTTTCTACTGAACCATTTAAACTACAAAATCAAATATGGCAAAGTGGTATTTATAAATGTCCACGCTACACTACTGTAACAAGTTGAAGTGATCAGTACCTTTGGCGAATCTAGATGAGGAAAAAAGGATATCGTTGGCCATAATCAGCTCCAAACCAACAGAAAATATGCTGGATTTCAACTGGGTTTCCATAGAACGAACCAAAGTCCTCCCAGGCTCGAGCAACACCCGGTCGGTCGAAATAGTTCCAACATATCCTGGCGATATCTTCCCATACATATTCGAACACCAACGGAAGGACCGCACACAGTTTATCAACTCGTCACGACGCGAAAGTGAACTCGAACCGTCACTAACAAGTTCCAATGTGAGAACGCGCGTATGAACAAGTTCACGAGGGTCGACGCGGCCCCTCTCGACACGAGAGTCGCGTGCACACTTCATGCCAAATGAAAGTTGCCTTCGACAAGTCCCCGCTGCACCCTGCTAATGCAGTATTCTTAAATCAATTTAGCCTACCATCGTAGTGGATATAAGCTTCATATTGTCCCTTCCCCTTGACACCTTGTTTGAGAATGTACTCTTTTCAAAAAGAATAATCACAGTGAAGAGTGAATCAAATCTAGGCTGCATTTCCACGACGGTTTATATGCAGAGTTTCGTGACACATCACGGCTGAGCTCGCGGTCGTGGTTATAAAAGTATCCATCCGCATGGCCCGTTAATTGCTGTAGACACACAGTCACAGAGGTAAATTATTACATGTTTAAGATCATGTCTGAGCCCTATTAAACACGTTTCTACTTCACGTAGAATGCTTCACGAACTAGAATACACTTCAGCACGGTCACACGTTTTACAACTCCCGTTAGCTGGCGATTTTACTTTCACTGATTTCCAGCTCAACCCTCTACGCTGTCAAGTTCTATACACATTGAGCTCTGCACGAGGTCGCCTGAGTCTCACATCTGCTCCCCCCCACTCCTTCACACGTCATGACTCGATACGAAATATATCGCAGTCGAAACGTGATCAGCAGTGAGTTAACATAGCATCTTCTGTTCTTCATACTTTCTTAATAATGACTTTCTTAATAATGGCTTTCTGCCATGGAAACATACATATAGACACATGTATCTGCTTACATAAAGCGCTAAATATGCATTAATTTGTATTAATCACTCTCAGGTGAATCGATCGATATGGTGTTAGACACAGTCAACATGGTTATTATCGATGAGCTTCGGATTTCTCGTCGGAAACACGAGCTCTGCCGATCTCTTTCATGATAGCATGGCTTTTTCTCGCTGCAGACCAGCTGTTATGATCGACTTCAGAGGCAAGTTAGGAAGTTACAGGGTGTTCCCAAAATACTGTAACCATGTCTGTATTTAAGCCCTTTTATGAATAATGGTGCATTTTCCCTTTGATACCTTAAATAAAAGTCTCCTCAACTTTTATTTACACCATTCCAGGTAATCTCAGCATATGTAGCATTATTCAGTCAACACTCAGTCTATCTTCTTCACATATCTTTTCAGGTTCTTTGCATTGAAACGACCTATCATTTCTCTTTCATTTAGGCTTACTACCTCATAACAATTATTTCCGAACGACCTAGCAATCTTATAGGGTCCGTGGAAGACATAGGAAAACTTGGTGAATTGCTTCTTAGCCACATCTGCTTTCGTCGGTTTCTTGACGAGAATCATCTCGCCTACTCTCATCGGTGGCCGATATCTTTTATTTCTGATTCGTTTATGCCGCTTCTCGGCTGCATCCATCAAGCTTTCTCTAGCTGAATTAATTCTTTCTTGGACTGTAGGCTCCCTGTCCTTAGGTAGAAATCTCACGATCTCTGTCCAGGCTCTTTCTGGCCTCTTATTATGGTGAACAACCATAGGTATATCTGATAAGCTCTCATGGAATGTGGAATTCATGCATCTTTCCATGAGTGGGATGAACTTCACCCAGCTCGCATGATCCTCAGGACAGTAAATTCTCGCGAACTTGCTAATTTCTGCCATAACACGTTCCGAGACGTTAGATTCCGGATATCTGACGCTAGAAAACACGTGCTTGACACCAAGCCTAATCATGGCATTCTCAAATTCCATCGAAGTGAATTGAGCTCCGTGATCCGATAGGAGAGTTACAGGTTTTCCTGCCTTAGAAAACACACTATTTTCAAGACGACTAAGGACTTGAGCTGTAGTAGCCCTCTGCATAGGATCGAGAGTCACGTATTTAGAGAATACATCGATTGTGACTAGTAGAAACTGGTTTCCCCTGGCTCCCTTCGGGCAAGGACCGAAGATATCGCAAGCCATTAGCTCTCTCGGCCTTTCTGGAATAATGGCTCGAGGTCTCTCTTTTGATAACGCCGACGGGTATTTCCCTCGTTGGCACTCCTGGCATGATCTGATAATGGCTGCTATAGTGCCCCGCATCTTGGTCCAGGTGAATGTTTCCAATAACGTTCTAAACGTTTTGTCGACACCCCCATGGCCAATGGTGCCGTGAGCTAACCACACCAACCCATTTATCAATTTAGGAGGGACTACAATTCTAATTTTCGTTCTCTCTCGGTCAATGTATTTACAAACGACGTCATCACACACCAGGAATTTCTCAGATCGCTTCCTAGTCTGCTCGTAGTCAAGATCGGTATGGTCCATTGCACCTCTCAAAAACCTGTACATATGTCTAGTTGGGGTGTGTCTCTTCTGTGACACCGCTATCTTCTTTAGCTTCTCCAGGGTAAGTTCGTGTTCCCTCTCCAACTGTACAGTGTTAATCTCGATTTTACTAACTGGATTTCTTGAGAGTGCATCCGCGAGCAGATTATCTTTTCCAGGCTGATGCACGATAGTGGCATTGAACTGCTGGAGAAACAATGTCCACCTCGTCAGTCTGTCACTGGAAAGATCGGTTTGCATCATGAACTGAAGCGCTCTGTGATCCGTGATAATGACCACTCGATGTCCTATCAGAAGTTTCTTCCACTTTTGAAGAGCAGATATGAATGCCAAAGCTTCGAGCTCAGAGGTGAAATAATTCTTTTCGTGTTGCTGCAGCTTTCTGCTGTGGAAGTCCAAGTAGTGCTTCCTCCCCTCCTCGTCCTTTTGATAGAGGACAGCACTAATACCTACTTTTGAAGCATCAGACTCTATGTAAAAAATCCGATCAAACTCAGGATATTCCAGCTTAACACAATTTTGGAGCATGAGCTTGGCCTCTTCAAATGCCCCATTCGTGTCCTCTGTCCATTTCCATTTATTATTTTTCTTTAATGCTTCATACAAAGGGGCCATAGTAGTTGAGTATCCCGGACAGTGGCTACTCAAGAACTGGCACATGCCCAGAAACTCACGGAGCTGCTTTACCTTTGCGGGACGAGGGAATCTTGAAATGGCGTCTATCTTCTTCAAGTTTGGGTGATACCCAAACTGATCAATAGTATGGCCTAGGAACTTGATAGACTCGTGCATGAATTGACACTTATGCATGTTGACCTTAATATTGGCCTCTCTTAAATTCTCGAATAGCTGTTTCAAGTGCACAAGATGTTCTTGAACATTCGCTGAAGAGATTATCAAGTCATCGATATAGCAGATAACGTTACGTTTCACGCTTTCCGTTAATTTGCTATCAAGGGCTCTGATCAAAGCCGGACCGCTGTTCACCATTCCAAAAGGAACGCGACAGAAAACATACGTGGTCTGATCGAATAAGAATCCGGTGTATTGCCGGCTATCTTCCTCCAGCTCTACTTGATAAAAGGAAGCGGTCAGGTCTAGGACACTGAAACACGCTTTACCTTTGAACTTTTTCAAAAGTTCTCTAATTTTTGGTGGACGGTCAGTTTCTAACATGATTCTCGTGTTGATCTTCCTAGCGTCTAAACAAAGCCTCAATTGTCCGTTCGCTTTCCTTACCACAGTTACTGGATTCAAATACGAAGAAGCCTGTTTTTTTATTATACCATCTCTCTCCATTTTATCAATGATCTCTTTGACCTCATCATGGTATTTTTCTGGGATAGGATAAAGCTTGGCTTGATAAGGGGATTCGTCTATTAGCCTAATCTGGTACTTGAAGTCTCTAATCAAACCAGGTTTATCATCGAAGATGTCCGCAAACTGACAAATCAAGTCGTCAAATTCTTCTTTCACATTTTTAAATCCCTCGGCTTTCAAGGTATATTGTTCCCTCACTTGCTCAGTTTCTTCAACTACGTGATCTAGGATTTCCATTCTAGGGATATCTCTATTAATTTCGTTTCCATCCATTTCCTCCATCACTACATCCTCTATACTTTCTTCCTTGAATCTTATTATTCCTTTGTCCATGTCGATGATTGCTCTAGCTTGAGTAATAAAATCGATGCCTAGTATGACGTCAAAATTAATATTCTTAACGACTATGAAAATATGTTCATAACTTCTCTCATTGATCCAGAATTTCATTAGAATCTGCACTTTGCATTTCATAGTTTTATCCTTAAATATCCCACGAATTTTTGTTGGAGATGCTGGAAGAATGGTAAATTGATTTTCTGGTTTCAATCTTTCAAAACAGTCCTCGTCAACTATAGAGATCATAGCACCTGTGTCCATCAAGGCTTTACAATGTTGTAGACCAATTAGTATATCAATAACGGGAAGTTCAACTATCCTTCCTCTCGGTTTCGTTTCTGGTTCAAATAGAAGGTCTTCGTCAGTAGCTTCAAATATTTCAAAAATCGTGATATCAGAGGAATGCGTGGCAACGTCAGTTATTAATTTCGCCCGGAAATTGGCGTTTTTTTTTCTCGATCCGGAGCTCTTTCTGAACTCCGACCTTCTCTGCTAGTACTGGGTTGTGACTTATCTAGATTTTCATCCTTTCTTTCCTTCGATTTTCTTCGTCCGACCTCCGTGGACTTATCTCGCCCTCTCTTGAGCCTCTCCTGTTGCACTTTTTTATCGGACGCCTCCGTTCGATAATTGTTGTATCTTGAGTACCCTTGATTTTGTCTATTATCTCCGTTGTCTCGGGTATCTCTATCATTCCTATTATATCTGTTATCTCTATTGTCTCGGGTATCTCTATCATTCCTATTATATCTGTTATCTCTATTGTCTCGGGTATCTCTATCATTCCTATTATATCTGTTATCTCGATTATTTTGATCATATCTGTAATTCCTATCATAAGGCGTTTCTCGATGATCATTCCGGTCTCGATCATTATCTCTTCGATAAAAATTTCTCTCCTCGTAGCGACGTTGCCAAGGCCTCTCCTGGGCGTCCCTACGTTGGTTTTCCCATCTCCTCTCTTCCTGATGGGTATTTCTAATAGGACCTATTCTATCATCTCTTCTTTGTTCGAAACGATCCGTCTGCTGTGTACGGTTCATCATTACCGCGTTTACAACTTTCGATTCCTGCCTGGCATTTTTGACTATAGTAGGTTGCGTCATCATACTCATGTGATCTAATCGACGTAACAGGTCATCTAACGACGTTAAAGACGATACTCCGGAAGAAATAATTGATTTCCTTACTTCCGCAGGCAATTGACGTGAGATAGCTTCAAGGAGTTCTTCCTGTGTTAACGGCGGCTGAAGAAAACGGAGTTTTGCTAACTGACACGCAAAGTATTCAGCGTAGCTGGTTGGTCCTGTACTGGAGTACTTGCGTGAATAGACTTCTGATCTCACATTCTGTTGGACCTCGATCGACCAAAATCTTTGTATGAAGGCTTCCGAAAACTGCTCAAAGTTGTCAAATGTGTAACGAAAAGCCCTGAACCATTGTAACGGAGCATCGGTGAGAAACCTTTCCACCATACGTAGCTCACGCTCACGTGGCACATGTGACTCCAAAAAGTAATCTCTTAATGTCCTGACAAATTCGATTGGTGTCATTCCATCCAAATTGCTAAACTTCCTAGGTTTGTCATCAAAATTTCGTATTATGGTTACATTCGGTGTCCTTTCCGATGATTTCGAAGTATAATCACCCACGCCTACGTTGGGGTTCGGAGAACTAAAAGTTTCCCTGCTTGTTCGAATGGGACTCGAATGTTCCATTTGACTGAGCCGAACGTTGGGTTCGTTGTTGGAAGATTCCTGTATCATCCTTTCCCTACCATCAGGTACTATCACTTCAGGTTGTTCAACTAGAACTCGAAAATCGGACTGTAAAAGTGATCGCAATTGATCTTTTAGAGTATCTAAATTGATATGCCCCTCTAGATTAATTTGCTCGAGACCCTTTCTAATTTCATTAATCTCGGAAGTTTTCTTCTCCCTGACCTCATTTAACTCTATCTTACTTTGGTCGACTTTAGTTTCAACACTGTTAATACGCTTCTCTAAATCGGATATGTTATTAACCTGAGTATTTTGAATTCCATCCATTCTTTTGCTTAGATCTTCCCTAACATTTATTATGTCTTTGCTATTAGTTGCAAGACCAGTGGCAAGTTTAGATTCTAACTTAGATTTCTCAACTTTAAAGCATTCCTCATTAATTTTCATAATATCTTGACGAAATGTTACAATATTATCACTTATGATCCCTTTCAAATCGATGTCAAAATCATCCCTGAGAAGTTTCGTATGATCAGTGACTTGAGCTCGGAGTGTCCCCATTTCACATTTCAACTGTTCCAGGCTATTCTGGGTCTGATTAGTGTCATGGGAAAACTGCAGCTGAAGTGTTTCTAAATTTTTTTTACTGAGCTTCACACTCTTTTCAAAGTCTAGTCTAATCTCAACTTGAAATTCTTTATTAGATTTTTCTAGCTCCATTAACTTAACCTCCGTCTGATTTTGACTAGATTCGATTTTTCGGACCTCTAGCTCCATTTTATTTTGACTGGATTCTATTAATCCCACATCTGTTCTTAAATCATTGATTTGGGATTGCATAATCCTTACATTAGAGTTTACATCCTTTACAGTTTCCTCAATTCCCCTTTGACTAGTCTGAATATTGTTAAGATCTGTTTGGATTGATGTTTGACTAGTTTGCATATTGTTAAGATCTGTTTGGATTGATGTTTGACTAGTTTGGATTCTTTCTTGGGCAACCTGTACCAATCCAACATTAGCCCGTAGTGTACTCATATCTAGTTGAGTTTTTCTATTATCATCCTGGATATCTTCGATATTAGATTCTACACTGGTAACCTTCCTTTCTACCCTTTTAGAACTGTCATTGATAGCCTTCAAGGAGGATTGCATAGTATCAATTTCCCCCCTGATGCCTTCAGCAACTGCACCCTGATTTTGAATAACAGTTTCAGACATATGGTCTAATGCAGATCTAGTTTGGACCTTAATATTTTCAATGTCCTGATTCAAATTGTCCATTTTATGTTGAAGAATTTCAAACATCTTCTTAACGTCACCAACAGTCACCATATTACCTTCAGACATGCTTCACTACACTTCACAAGAAATAAGAATACCACACCAACAAAGCACAGCGAGAACATCTACAAACAACCACCATTTACCATATATGCTCATTCTTATTGTCTGGCGTTACCTTAAAATAAACTTATGTCTAAACACAAAGTGCCCCATTTCATTTGGGATCGACCATATACAAGTGCGTGTTGGTTTATATCGGTGAAGGTCTATGATTCTACCATTACTTAAATTTTAAATTTACTACAAATACTTCTATTTTTAATGATGTCAGCAATGATCATCAGCCGGAAACAAGTAGAACAAATTATTAACAAAGCGTGTGGCACCACTCCAATACATAAAATAAAATAAAAATTAATAATGGTTGCAATACCACTTGTGGGTCAAGTAGCTCGAGTATCCTCGTAATTGCTTTGTTCCATAGGAATTCCAATAGTTCGTGCCAAAATATTGGTTCACCATTATTTTATCGCCTTGATTCATAGTCACACAAGAAACACGGTGTTCCAATTCGCGATCTGTGTTACATGATCATAAAACTAATTTCCACTTTGTACTTTCAGTTTCAATTTTGGCAGAATTATGGCATTCAACTCCCTGGTATTCGCTCTGGTATTCCAGTTTTTCGAAGCCCCTGAGCTGGGCGCCACCTAATGTACCCTTTTACCTACCAATACCTGTTGAATCCCTGGATAGCAGCTGGATCGTAGAACCTGAAAATGCCCCGGCTCTAAAGACCCCCCAAGTTCTACCAACAGACACAGGGATAATAGGGCCACTCGAATACCTAACAGGATGTATTAAGACTGACCAAGGCTCAGAAAAAGAAAAGACTAGCTCAAAATACGAGAATTCTTCAAAAGGAAGAAAAAATCTCAAAGGTGTGGTAAACACTAAAATACCTAGCGATGGCCCCCTTAATACACCCTTCCATCACCTCTATAAAGCATCACGCAATAATTAAAACCAAGTAGTAAAGTGATTTATTGTAAGAATAAACAAGACAGAAGAATATCAATTTCGTCGATACCACGACCAATAAAAAAAAATCTCATTGATTATATTGGATTATCTTCCAAAAAAAAAATATTATTTTATCCATTATCACAACTAACTTTTAGCTGATTAAAATATAAGGCATATTAATAATAACAATGATGATCAATCCCATAGGGTAAGCATTCACAAAAAGAGAAATATTATAAGACTTGAATACATTAAATTAATTTCGGTTCCTTAACGGAAATAACATCTTATACACAAATATCCTGGTTATAATTACTAATCCTACACGACATCTTCAGTAACTTTATATGATCTTGTTATTGAATGAAGAAATTCATATGGCCTATTTACAGAATATAATTTACACAAAATTCCAGAATAATTTCAATTATTCTCATCCTACTGACTTGAAGTCACGACATTCCTTTCTGTTTAATATTATTTCAATTCTTGTTTTAGGGAAATTCTGCCGAACAGTTAAGCTAAGCAAAAATTAATTGTAAAGTCAGTCTTAAATAGTTATCGGTTTCCTTTTTAAACATACATCTTATGACAAAATTGTTATATTAGTTTTACTGGAAATATTTAACCGAATATCCACTCAAGATTCCCCAACAATACTGCTCGGAAAAATATTAATCTTCACACAGGCATTTTCACGATAACAGCGATAAAGTTCACAATGACCAATTATTAACCATACTAGGTTAAAACAACACCTCTCTGGGTTAAAACCCCAATCAATCTAATCCTGATTGGCACACCTAGCTCAATCCTCAACAAGAAAAATATGCTCTACAAAGCATTGCATCAATATACTTAAACACAAAGACATTACTCATAGAATATGCCTCTCTAAAGACCAATATGCACCTATAATAGGAGCCTTACTGTTATAAATCCACAATTATGCAAATCAGCTGTTTATGGTAAAAATCCTGAACTCGAAAAATATGATCCCGTAACAGATTACCAACAAAGCCCAGTGGATTTCAGAAATATTCCACCTAACTTTAAAAACTTGCCTTACATTGATTCATTACAAAATCCATAGTTCTTAAACGTATGACTTATAGTAAGTTGTCCCTGGGATTATCCTCGCAAATTTGGATGTCGTTCAAATACCCTTTTAATAGAAAAAACTATTGCACTAAAGGCAATGATATCAATTTAATCCAGTGTTAACTTCACAAAAAAAAAATATAAACTGTATATAACGCTGCCCAACCACACAAACTGAGGTTGTAAAGAGATCTATAAAGATAAATTCAATCTCAAAATAAGATCCTCCCTGAATTTCCCGAACGCGAAAATGTCGATGGATTAGACCTACAGCATGGATCTAGGTTAGCAACAAAGGCTAAGCGACTAATGACCCATTAGGCAATCCATTTCGAAAATCACGCTCAGAAAACACAAGTTAAATCTGTTATAATAAGAAAAAACTGAAGAAAATATAGTCCAAGGACTCGAAGTCACATTTAGAATAACTGGGTCCGAAAACTTCCTAGTATCTTAATCAAAATACGAAAAGGAAAATTCCCCTCCAAAGAATACGATAATCCAAGCGAAAGTGCTTAAAGAACAATGCACTAGAATATGAAAACTCAACCAACGTTCTCAAAAGAAAGTTGCGTTACTAAAAAATGTTCTTACACAAGAAAAACTGTAAATCTTCTTCCTACATTTGCTTCTCGACAAATAAGAATGAGCATATTATTTTAAATACTGTAAAATACTACTGAAATTATTAATTTATTCATCAAAATTACACAAAGGATGCACTCATTTTTATGAGTCAAAATCCTGGCATCATAGAAGGTCAGTTTCGAAATGGACATCGAACCCGCACTTTCTACTGAACCATTTAAACTACAAAATCAAATATGGCAAAGTGGTATTTATAAATGTCCACGCTACACTACTGTAACAAGTTGAAGTGATCAGTACCTTTGGCGAATCTAGATGAGGAAAAAAGGATATCGTTGGCCATAATCAGCTCCAAACCAACAGAAAATATGCTGGATTTCAACTGGGTTTCCATAGAACGAACCAAAGTCCTCCCAGGCTCGAGCAACACCCGGTCGGTCGAAATAGTTCCAACATATCCTGGCGATATCTTCCCATACATATTCGAACACCAACGGAAGGACCGCACACAGTTTATCAACTCGTCACGACGCGAAAGTGAACTCGAACCGTCACTAACAAGTTCCAATGTGAGAACGCGCGTATGAACAAGTTCACGAGGGTCGACGCGGCCCCTCTCGACACGAGAGTCGCGTGCACACTTCATGCCAAATGAAAGTTGCCTTCGACAAGTCCCCGCTGCACCCTGCTAATGCAGTATTCTTAAATCAATTTAGCCTACCATCGTAGTGGATATAAGCTTCATATTGTCCCTTCCCCTTGACACCTTGTTTGAGAATGTACTCTTTTCAAAAAGAATAATCACAGTGAAGAGTGAATCAAATCTAGGCTGCATTTCCACGACGGTTTATATGCAGAGTTTCGTGACACATCACGGCTGAGTTCGCGGTCGTGGTTATAAAAGTATCCATCCGCATGGCCCGTTAATTGCTGTAGACACACAGTCACAGAGGTAAATTATTACATGTTTAAGATCATGTCTGAGCCCTATTAAACACGTTTCTACTTCACGTAGAATGCTTCACGAACTAGAATACACTTCAGCACGGTCACACGTTTTACAACTCCCGTTAGCTGGCGATTTTACTTTCACTGATTTCCAGCTCAACCCTCTACGCTGTCAAGTTCTATACACATTGAGCTCTGCACGAGGTCGCCTGAGTCTCACATCTGCTCCCCCCCACTCCTTCACACGTCATGACTCGATACGAAATATATCGCAGTCGAAACGTGATCAGCAGTGAGTTAACATAGCATCTTCTGTTCTTCATACTTTCTTAATAATGACTTTCTTAATAATGGCTTTCTGCCATGGAAACATACATATAGACACATGTATCTGCTTACATAAAGCGCTAAATATGCATTAATTTGTATTAATCACTCTCAGGTGAATCGATCGATATGGTGTTAGACACAGTCAACATGGTTATTATCGATGAGCTTCGGATTTCTCGTCGGAAACACGAGCTCTGCCGATCTCTTTCATGATAGCATGGCTTTTTCTCGCTGCAGACCAGCTGTTATGATCGACTTCAGAGGCAAGTTAGGAAGTTACAGGGTGTTCCCAAAATACTGTAACCATGTCTGTATTTAAGCCCTTTTATGAATAATGGTGCAGTACGTTGAATAAAACGTTTCGTTCTGATCAGTATACCATAATAATAACAATAATAATAATATCATATGGCCTCGGGTGCCGGGTGCAAGCTTTGTTATTTGATGCCTAGAGGGCAGCTTGCATGTCGAATTTTTGTCGTTCTTTGGAGTGCTATTAAAGTCAAAGAGGTTAGATATCTAAGCTCCTTGACTTTATAGCGCTTTCTAGTAGAGAAAGGAGGAACTTTGTGTTGGCGGAAAATCCCGAGAGTAATTTTTGCCATTATGAACACGGCCTACTGAAGGACATGCCGAAGGTAGCTTCGGTGGCGTAGTTGGTAACATGCTGAGCTTCTATTCCCTAAGTCGCGGGTTCAAACCTGGGTCCTGGCCTAAGTCGTCGGATTTTTTAAGAGCTTTAAAAATCCCTCAGTCTGCCTTCCTTCGGAGGGAAAGTAAAGCCGGTGGGCCCATGTCATAGATTTATGGCATGTAAAAGAACCTTCCACTAACTTCAATTGTGTGAAGCAAATTTGTAGGGTAGATTTCGTTGAAACCCTCCATCAAAGTTCCAACGTTCACTACTAGGTGTAGTGAAATATGGTAGCCTAAGTTGGAACTACTTGGAATTGAATGGAACTTGTAGCTCACCCCATGGGTGCCCACATTGAAGCAGCTACAGTCTCTGGCGAGCCGAACTTGTCCACGGACACTAACGGCACTAATAGCCATACGCTAAAATAAAATAAATACACACACCCAAAGTACACGGGGCTACATGACGCATTGTCGCAGCCCCTAAACTAAGGAACCAACCATCGTATGTCATGTGTGCTGAGATTTTTGTCGCCTTTCAAAAATCACTTACCACGGCCAGGAGCGAACCTGCATGCTTGGGGGGGGTTGGTAGTCCGGCACGATAACCACTCACCCACCGTGGGAAGCATCAGAACAACATGGCCATTATAGATTGTATGTGTATATAGGCTATATACTGTATATATAGGGTGCAATTCAAATAAGATATGTATGTTCCAACTGGTAGTTGAAGACACTATTCTGAGCTAACTAGCACAGTAAACATTCCTTCTATCCTCACCAGAATTGAAGAAAATTAATATATGTTTGCGTGCATATGAAAATGTACCAGTTCCTGACGTCTAGTTTAGAAGATATTCAGTATGAACTGTCGACCACTGAAATCTATTTATCATGCTTATAATCATTCTTCTAATACAAAATAAATGCAAAGCGAATCAGAAGGTTCGAGGCTAGGTTCTAAGTTGTAAGTCCTAATTTCATTTTCTTAATGATAAATAATCTTTATCGTGTTGGAAGCTAGTTTTCAGTGTTTCCTTAGTAATAGAAATTTTATGTTTTTCAATTGGTCAAGAGGATTGTACCCAATTGTAATGGGTGGTTCTCTAATCCCGAACAGAAAATTTCAGTACATATATTTATTAATCTCAGGTATTTTTTCCAGCATTAGGGAACAACCCATTACAATTGGGTACAATCGTGTTGATCGACTGAAAAAACATTAAATTTCGATAAACAACTTATTAACTACTTACGCACTGGTTAATACAGCCTAGGAATGGTGCCGAATGTTTTTCACGCTAGGAGGTACTACCCAATCTTGGGGGAGCATTTTATTTCTCTGTCGCACTTACATACCACCCCTCCATTATGACCGATATGGAGTTTCGTCGGACCAACAACTATCCGCCCACAATATGAATGAAGGAGATCATAGCTCCTCCCTTGTCGCTCTTGAATCAGAAGCTGACATACAATTATTTTAAAGATAGATTTTTCATAATTTAAAATAATGTTTCAAGTTAAGCGGAAATGTTACCAATATAATTGCTGAGAAGGTCTTTTACCACCACATTGAACTAAAAAAAAAAAAAACTAAACCTCAAAGGACTGTATTTATCAAAGGACAATATTGCCGTCTGATCTGAAATCTCTCGTGGAGCCGGAAAACGATGCTGGGACCTCTTAGGTTACTGGCAAGTTTGCTACCCTCTACACCGCGAGGCTGGCCTGTCGACCATAGTTTGCAGATTTTGAGGGACACGTGGTCACCGTGACGACACCCTTAGACGCATTTAGGTCATAAGGCACTACTTTTCATATCATTACAACTGACGAACCTAGGAACGAACATACACCTGGGCATCCCCTTTCCGAATGTGTTTATTCCACTTTCATTGGTTAATGGAATGCCCCTCATTGTGCTGTAGAATGCTACATCCTTGTGGTATTTAGTATAATTTTTCTGTCCGCTGTTTTGAAAATAAAAATGCGTGCTGTAGAGTGGAGGGAATACACTTCCGATAAAATATAATTTGAGCGGTCTCTCTGTTATCTCGAATTAGCACAAGCTGTTTACATCTCACATACTGCGAAATTAAACTGCAATAACATTATAGTTATTCCTACTTGCTCAGAATTATGACTATTGATTTGCGAATTTATATTTTATAATGTACTTGGTAATTATGCTTATTTTTAATTTAGTTGTGAAATTAACGAGAATTTTTTGTAGCTGTTGCATGAAAATTGAATGAAAAAAGCTGTACTTAATAATTGCATGTAATTCGCCGCAAATAATATTTGAATATTAAACAGAGAGGTTACGAAGCCGATGTTGGCTTGCGCAGTCCGTGATGATATGAAATATTGTTTCCCAAAGCGTGTTAACTCAGAAATTTGAACTTGACGTATGGAAGAGCAATGTTGCCGTATTAAGTTGTCTTTCTATCTTAGGTGGAATTCACTCCAAGAAAATACTTACAGAAGTTCGATTCATGTATCCTGCAGTACTTAATTAATATATTCCTTTTTCGCAATCTCTAAAATCGTATGCAGACTAATTTGTGGAGTAGAAATATGCTGCTTAGTGTTTGTTAAAAGCTGACGGTAGGGGATATTCCACTTACTTTATTTCTATTAATTCAAGGCGCTAATCACTCAATAGAGCACCAATACATTTTGTTTCACGTATGCATATCTAATTGGTTAACCATTCGAATCCTGGCGGTGGCAGCGCCGTCTTGATGGTGATTCTTTTAGAATAATTTTGCATCCGTTCCATACAAATGCAGGGATAGTCCGCATCGTAGCACTTGTAGGGATGCGAATACGAGGCGCCACGAAATGATCAGTGACAGTTCTTCTCTAGGCCCTGCACAAGTAGCTGTGGGCGGTGTATTCGGAAAGAAAGTACTTTTTTAATATGTTGTAAGCCATTTCTCAGTGCTGCCTTAGTAATCGAATGTAATGCTTTTCTGTCGGTCAACGCGATTGTACCCAATTGTAATGGGTGTTTCCCTAAACCTGAAAGAAATTTACATGAGAATAAATAAATTCACTTGGATGACCAGTTTCGATCGCCAAGCGATCATCATCATTAGAACCTTTACACTTGGGCCGTTAAATCTATGTGTACCAGTATGTGGGTGATGGTATTTACATGTATTTAGTTACAGCAGTTATTATAAACTTGCGCAACTTGTCAAGATTTGTTAGTTATATGTGATATAGTGGTTATTGACCATCAAGTTTGCTTGTGCAGTGTGATTGTTAGTGAATGGTCAGGTTGGATTGTTTGAGCTATGCGGAATCCGTTCTCGTGCAACATCTACCACTTCCATGGGCTACACTGAACTGGCTACGTGTAAAGGATATTATGATGATGATCGCTTGACGATTGAAACTGGTCATCCAAGCGAATCTATCTATTAATCTCGTGTAAATTTATTTCAGGTTTTAATTAGATACAATAGTGGTGACTGACAGAGAATTAATTTCGATAAATTTGTAATTAGTAGTTGTTACCGTCCTTATCCCTCACACAATCTGCGGATACTGAAGATAATTAAAGATTACTTTGGGAATCACTGCCAGTGCTTCCATCTCCTTGCATATTGCAAGTTAATTAAGCTCTAATCGTAAAATACTTTCTCGCAATGAGGTGTATATATTGAGGTCTGATCATTCTACGAAAACCTCCATATTTTGCCTATTTTCGCCTATCTCCTAGTTTGCCCGGTGAAATCTACCTCCACTTTCCGGCGTGCCGAGAGGGATTTTTACAATCTAGGTTTTGACCAGAGAGTTAAAATGTCCTTATCACCTATATGCAAGACGACCTAATAGCTGAAAAGCCTTTTTTTTTTAATTATTATTATTCAAGGTGGTCGTGAAAAATACAATATTTCGAATATGCCGAGCACTTTCAGTCGCACTCGCCACCCCAGTTGATATACCGTTGCCAAGGAGTGAATACGTGATTGAAAGTGGCAGTTCAAGTGGATAGAGCCTCCGGAAAACCGATCCAAGCTTAGGTCCTGGTTGTGCCGAGTCATTTTGACTCTCTGATTAACAACTATATGACTTGAACACGACATGGCCTACCGGGTGAAAGAACCTTATTTGATACAGATAGTGCCATAAGTATTCGTACACCTGTAAGGAAAGGAGTTGTTTACCTGGTGCACAGAAGGTAGAAACACAGGACCAATAACATGATAACTGCTGTGAATTATTTTATTGTATTTGCTGCAGTTCTCGAAATAACACACACAAACTATGTACAGAAAACAACAAATGAAATGAATATTACAAATTTCTGGTGTGTCGAAAGTATTCGTACACCTTAGTTAACTTACTACAGCAAAAAAACATTTATAGAATATCTTTTAATATTTTGTTCGGTTTCCTTTCGCTTGAATAATAGCTTTCATGCGTCTTCACTGGAATAGAAGCCCATTCTTCCTGAAACGCAATTTTTAATTCACTCCTGTTGGAAATTGGACGTTTTCTAATTCTTGAGTCAAGAGTGCTCCACAGGTGTTCTATTGTTGGTGTCCGGTGATTGTGGAGGGGTGGGAAGTAGCTTTGGGGCATTATAAATCAGCCTCATCTTGGTGTTATGTGCCGTATGTTTGGGGTCGTTGTCTTGCTGAAATAAAAAATCACCTTCCAAACCCATCCCAGCAGCGCTAGGCCCCAAGTTTTCCTTCAGAATGGCAATGAACATGGTCCATAATTCCCCAATGCACTCATACATCCCCATACTAACACACTCCCACCTCCGTGTTTAACTGTCGGAAGCAAGTTCTTGGGATGAAGCTGTGTGTACTTTCTCCACACCATTGTCGTCCATCGGACCTAAGCACATTAAATTTACTCTCGTCCGAGAAAATTACTTTCCTCCAAAACGGCAGACTTTTATCAACGTGCTGTTTTGCAAATGTCAGGCGCTTCTTCCTGTTGGTCTCGGACACGAAGAACTTTTTCCGCGCCACTCGTCTATGATACCCTGCTTCTTTAAAAGCACGCCAGACAGTACTCTCTGATACCTGCACACCGTCATTTCGTAAGTCTACCGCAACTTTAGGGGCACTTAGTTTTGGTGTTTTCTGAATTAATCTCACCATGTGTCGTCCTGTTCTTGTAGTAATCAAGCGTGGACGTCCACTTCGTGACATATTTTGCACTGTGTTTCTCTCACCAAATCTGTCTATGATGGACTGCACAGTAGATTTTGCTCTTCCGACAAGCTTGGATATCTCTCCTAAATGTACATGTCTCGTTATGGAGCTTAATTATTAACTTCCACAACTCGGTACCGGTTTATTTGCTTTTCCGACCCATTTTGACTGAGCAATCCCACAACTGACTACACACACACTGGAAAAGGGTTCGACTGTTCGACTAGTACGCACTCCGTGCATGTGACTCGCTCGTTTCACGACAACTGTGTCTTTACACGACCTTAGGGCCGTTTTCACAAACTCTTTACTAACGATTATTTTGTTAATTCCCCTTTAACTTAAATACGAGATTTAATGCGTGATTATCTTCGATGTATTTCACGAGACCAATTACTTAAATAAGATTCACGGCTCTCGCGCATGCGTTGACTCGGTTTCATCTTGGAGAGCATGGCGGACAGAACAAGAAGCGTCTAGCACTGATTGTTGTTTACGATGCCTCCTTGAGACTTTCTGGAGCATGGAAGGGAAATACAGAAGACCTTATTCGTGGCCAAAGCTTAAAATGATATGAACAATGTATTTAGGAGAACTGGCAGTTGTGTGAATTGATAGCTTAATACGTCGCGCTCTCCTAGTTGTCTTCGAAGCGTAAGCGGTAGCGGTGCGCATTCTAAATTTATTATTCAGCGCTGGAAGGAGTTCGAATCCCACTTCGGATATACTTTTTATTTATTTCCGTATTCGTCTTTCTTGGTATTAAAACCTAGTAATGTGTGCGATCTTTTATAATTTCATTGTCATAAACATATTTATATTCATATGGATGAAAGTTCGTGTGGAACTCGAAAATAAACCGCCTTTGTGAGTGCGCAAGGCACAGTTCAGCTGTTTCCCGCCACTTTAAAGATGCTTTAGGGCCGTTTTCACCAACGTCAATTATCTCTTAATTCATCAATAAAAGTTATTTAACTTAGCACGAGCATTTCACCAAACAGAAATTCTCGTTAACTTACCACTAACAAGGAATTAAGTTAAATGGCCAAATCTGGCCACTCAACTCTCTAAAGCATCTTTAAGGTGGCGGGAAACAGCTGAACTGTGCCTTGTGTATTCCACGATGGCTGTTGTTTCAGTTTCACATGTACTTTCATCCATATGAATATAAAATATGATTATGACAATGAAATTATGAAAGATCACACACACTACTAAGTTTTAATACCAAGAAAGACGAATACGGAAATTTAAATCTATATATATATCCGAAGGGGGTTTCGAACTGCTCCCAGCGCTGCATAATAAACTGGGAGTCTGCACCTCTACCGCTTACGCTACGAAGACAACAGGGTAGCGTGTCCTAATAAGGTACCTTTTCCCACAACTGCCAGTTCTCCTAAATACTTTGTTCATATCATTTTAAGCTTTTGCCACGAATAAGGTCTTCTGTATTTCCCTTCCTTTATAATTATGTTCCAGAAAGTCTCAAGGAAGCATCGCAAACAATGATCAGTGCCAGACGCTTCTTGTTCTGTCCGCCATGCTCTCCAAAATGAAACCTAGTCTACGCATGCGCGAGAGCCGTAAATCTTATTTAAGTAATTGCGAACCCGAATGGCCTCGTGAAATGCATCGAAGATAATCACGCATTAAATCTTTTATTTAAGTTAAATGGGAATTAACTAACTAATTGTTAGTGAAGAGTTGGTGAAAAACGGCCCTTAGAGAGTTGAATGGCCGGATTTGGCCATTTAACGTAATTCCTTGTTAGTGGTAAGTTGAGCATTTCTGTTTGGTGAAATGCTCGTGGAAAGTTAAACAACCTTTAATGATGAATTAAGAGATAATTGACGTTGGTGAAAACGGCCCCATTGACGGACAATTCTCCGGGTGTACGAATACTTTTGACAGGTGCGGTAAAGTATAGTTCCGTTGATTCATTCCTATTAATTACACAGTTAATATTATATTAAATGTTTAAAGTAAAGGAATTAATTGCGATGGTTCTGACACCTTTTGCTGTTTTTTTTTTTACCGTAAGTTATCATATACTTCGCTGGAAATAATAGAGTGCATTACATCGTACGTGTACGAATGCTTATGACAGTATCTGTACAACACTGTGGTGAAAAATAATGTTTCTCGTTGGAATTGTAGTGGGTTAACATTCCAGTCCACACCACTATTGATTGATATGGTTCTTGACTATGTAATTATATTATAGCCTACTAACGTGTATATTCAAATGTTGTCAACATTGACTTGACCTGTTACATAGATAATTTCTTACTGAAAAATCATTTTCATAGTGAACGGAACTTCTCAGGGAATGCATTTTTCGAAACGGCCAACAGCAACGTATGTTATTTGACCATGATTGACCTTTTATATCATATGAACCCCGTAGCCAGTATATTTGAATATCAGCTGCCTATCAATGTCATAACCTCACTTTTCAAGAAGGAGAAGGCTAATATGATTTTTTGTTTTAGTACTTTGGGTTCAATAAAACGAGGAAGATGTGTACGCCAAAATGTTTCTGTAGAATATTTTCATTCATTTCTGGACAAGATACCACAAAAGTATATCGTGGAGAACAAAAACCGCCTAATTCGTAGGAAATATCTGTAACACGTAGTTCAATTAAATACGATGTCCGTAATCAAATGGCACCGTACAGCAGATTTGCCTCTTCATTAACAAACAAAAAAGGGAACAGCACTGGATGTATATATAAAGCGTCTCGTTCCCTATTTTTTTTTTCGGATTGTGTATCTTATATGACGTGTTGGCAGATTTTATAAACATAAAATCCACTGAAGGGTTGAAACCCCTTGATTTGTGTAAAGAGTTATGGCTTTCTAACCATGCTGTATACTGCTGTCATTAGAATAAGTTAGCTTCGTATTATTGGTCTCGATTTCCTAGATTGGTTTATGAATACCATGTCCTTCGTGTACGGCAACGGCCTATCGAAAATGTTCTCGTTTCTTTATACTGTATGTATATAGGTAAACTGTCACAGATAAAGTAAATTACAGTTTTCATCCCCCTCTTGTCCCTCCCATCTCTTCGTATACGCTGATGCGACTGTAATATTAAAAAAAATAGCTGGTTCATCATTTGATAAAGAAATACAAAGGCACTTTGCTCTTGCGAGTGTTTAGTATATATGTATGTATTCGTAGACGTTACATATAGAGAAGCAGTGCAGGTGCTAGTTATTTATACAAGACACTCCAAAATTTATGCTCTCGCTCTTCCACTCCTTCCATCTCCCCCTCCATGCCCCTACCTCTCTCCTAACCCGCCTTCTCTCCCCACCTTACCGACGTCTCGCATGCGAGGTCGCCGTACCTCATATATTGTAGAAAACATTGTTCATCGACCGAATAAACGAACAGGCGTTAAAATGAGGGGTGAAGAGGTCGCGATTTCGTGAGCTGTCGAGCCCGGGAAGGTAAATGAAATGTCGTGTATGTTGAAAGATATCCTCTCTTCATATGTAAAAAGAAAAGTGCGTTCGTTTATTAAAAATGTATTGTAAAAGCCTTTTATTTCTGACGTATAAGGCCTACTTTAGGTACAGCCGAGAATTAATTTGTGTGGAATTGATTCGTGGAAACCAAGGAACAGATCTGTGGATAATATAAGATTGCCGGTGTATTGTCACTCTTTATTTATCGTATGACTTTTGCATGCAAAACAAGATTGAAAGAAAAGGAAGTTTGTAGTTTAACGTGACCGGTAATCTTGAGATCATGAGCCACGGGACCTCCTTTTTACGTGGAATCCGAACCACAGGACATGGCATTTCACTTCGAAAATCCCACATGCACTGACCGGGAATCGAACCCGGACCGCCTTGGTGAGAGGCATACAGCTAGACCGCTGAGCCACCACGCCCCCGCGAGATTGAAAGATGACAGAGTACTATATACAATATATACATAAATACACATGACAAGAAACAGCAACATATCTATATTTTTAAGTCCAAACTATCCAGCCACAGTATCACAGAAGGTGTGGCCTGAATAAAGTCCAGTGGATCACCTTCATAGGCCCGCAGTCTGCACTCCAATATTGTCACTCTTATAATAATATAACAATAATAATGATAGGAATAACAATCATAATCTACATACTTGATTCCAGCTAAGCGCCGCGTCTGGTATAATGCCCAATTTAGCGCCGAGGTATGGGAGCTGTACTGGCTATAGCAAGGCCTGAGCGTTACTGGAATGAAACTGCGTGTGGTAACCGTCAAACTCAAAGAAAACGTGTCCCACGTCCGCTTTGTCCGGCACAAGCTTCATGTGCACGGACCAAGGTTTGAAATCGGAGTGCAGCGGTTAAATGCCAACGTCCAACCCACGAAGACGCCTGTTACTCTCGTGTATCATTAATTATCTGAACATTTTGCAGCATAACCAGCCAACCTGGAAAAAGCGTGGATAATATTTGTGTTGGATAAAACCTAGGAAAAGACCGGTACCCTAAAAACACCAGTAGGCACAATTTTTATTTAACTGCTATGCTAAAACTCTTTTTGTTTCCGGTACTTCTTGGCACGTCAGACAGCCCAGTCAGTATATCTGTGATAGCATGCTTCTTACAGTAGTTATTCCACCTGGGAACGTTTGTTAAGGAAAAACTTGTAGTGTTACGTGACCGTTATTTTCGCGATTATGAGCCACTGTACCACCATTTTTTACTTCGTATCCGAACCCCATGACGTGATATTTCACTTCGAAAATCTCACCGGGAATCGCCTTGGTGAGAGGCTAGCAATTTGACCACTGCACCATCACGCCCCCGAACGTATGTTAACCTCCATGTATACACATGGCGACTTTTACTGTGGTTGGTCGACGAAGTACAGTCTTTTAAATCCCGATCTCATTTAAGATTTTTTCCAACATTGTACCTGACTATGACTGTGTTATACGAACTTCCAGTCATCTGATGCGCCTCTCCATTCAGTTCCGCAAGTGGTCTGTGGGATTGATATCAGGTGAATTTCGAGGCTAGTCAGTATGGGAACCCCCATAATTATTACACAAGTCTTCGCTTGATAAGAGAATCTATAGCATACAACCTCGAAAGCTTGCCAAGATATATCTACGCTGTCACTGATGTTATAGACGATTGAAAGAAATACGTTTTTGTTGATTCATTTATTAGAACATTGGACATCTTAGCCTTCAGCCTGAGGTGGTGAATGTGGAATTTGACTGTAATAGTAATGTAACTGTATTATGATCTAGGATTGGGGTAGTTGCCACGGGACTTTAAGTAACATACCATCCTTATATTTCTTTGGGTGAGTGTGGAAAATTCGGGGAGAAATATTTCTCAGGATGGCCGAACCAAAATATTACGGTATTATGATGTGATGTAGAAATTGAATATTACCACTCTAAACTGGTGATAGCTTTCTTAAATAATAAGTAACAAAATTATGAAATACCATGTTATTTGGAAATTCCTAGTTCGTTGCTCACTCGCTGTAGATGTTTTGAAAACTTATTCTGCGGGAATCAATAGATTCTTAAAATCGTTGTTCTTGACGGAGACATTTGGTAAGGATCGTGATCATTTGCAACATGGCAAACTGATCTCGAATTTTTTACAATCCATGTTGGTTTGTTTTCAAAACAAGGCTAGCCACATGGCTGTCAGTACGAATTTACATTTGAGTGGGTTTGAGAGCTTCCAAAATTGAAAACTAAGGTTATAAGAATATTAAGAATTAGGTTATTAGAGATATCTGCAGACAATGTGTTACAGGTGAGATTATGCATATCTACCATGAGGGGTTCATAATGCAACGTGCATTGTTGTCCCTATGCAAGTTGAATTATGAACATTATGAATTATGAGATAAGCTATAGGCCTATAATTGTTTATGTTTTGAAAATCAAATCAGCATCCTGTACTAATCTAGTTTTAAAACGCAATATTTCGCATGGCATTACGTCTGTTCGAATGGCGTACTAGCCGAAGAAGAATGAAGTCGTCTGGAAATAAATTTACTTTACAACTGCGCCTATAAATTGCAAGCTTGTATGCTTTCTCTCTCTCTCTCTATTCCTAAATAGTTCTTTTCATATACACGCTGATGACCTCCAAGCCTATTTTCACCTCACGCCTAGCACTGCATGTGATCCTATAAACCTGTTTAATGAAGACATTGACAGGCTTTGTGAATGGGCCCTAAATCATAATCTTTACTTGAACATATCTAAAGCACAACTTATATCCATTGGATATACAAAACTTCTAAATTCAGTAGATTTTAATTCACTACCACCCATCAAGATACTAGATAATAATATTAAATATAGCAACACTGTCAATAATCTCGGAGTGATATTTGATAGAACACTGTCGTGGGCAGAGCATACGTCTAATGTGGTAAGGAAGGTTGTATCAACTATGCATCTCCTGAAAAGAACTGTTTCTTACACCCCTCCTAACATACGTAAGCTCTTCGTCCAAACTCTCATTTTTCCAATCATTGATTATGGCTCTGCTGTATACAATGATTTACCAGAAACACAGAACATCAAATTACAAAGAGTCCAGAATGCATGTGTTCGGTACATTCTGGATGTAAGGCGAGATGAACATATCACACCTTACTACGTGCAGCTGAAATGGCTGAAACTCCACGAGCGCAGGCAGCTATCTGTTGCCATTCTGACACATAAAATATTACGTACCAAGACCCCGTTATATCTCTACAATGCCTTTACACCAATGCATTCTGTTCATAATCGAGAAAATAGATACACAAAATTAACACTCCAGATTCCTATACACCGAACCATGAAGTTCAATAAATCTTTTGTTTGCACCGCCTCACGCCTCTTCACACCTTCGATTTATATAAGTTCGTCAACATTGCAAGCACTGCAGCTTTCAAAAGACATCTTTCATCCTGCTTCTTGGAGCAGTATACCTCTCACATTTGATTACTGCATTATGTTAAAATACTTTTTTTTTAAGTTCAATTATAACATCAGGAAATAGCTGACAACCTGTCTAATTTAATAGCTTTTCTTGTACAGTATATGATGTTTGCTTTTCGGGCTGATACTGTGTCTGTATGCTCTCTTTTGTAAATAATCTTTCCATTATTATTATTATTATTATTATTATTATTGTATTATTACTGTCTCTTTGTTAGTATTGTTAGACTATTATTATTTATATTGTGAATGTAAGTGACATGTTTTATTTGTATAAGCCTAACTTAATTTTATGTAGGGCGCTACTGTAAAGGAGCTCTTAAGCTCTAAGTGTAGCCGGGAAAATATAATCAATCAAATCAATCCCCCCATGTTTTCTTCAAAATAATCAAATGACTGACTCGATCTGATTAAGCTGGTGGCCAAATATCCGTATGTATTTGATGAACACATTGCCCCAGGGGAGTGCGACAGGCCTCGGCAGCCGGCACAGTTCATATCCTCGCCGCTAGATGGGGGCTTAATTCATTCCATTCCCAGACCTGGTCGTTCGACTGTAAGCAGGCTGTGGATTTTCATTTTCATTTGATGAACAAAGGTTGGTAACTTTATCTCAATGAATGTCACTGGAGGACGTTCCATGTTGTTTCTTAAACCTCCTATCGTCGTTCATCAGGGTGAAAAACCAATATAGATACTGTATTTTCAACCGATCGGAAGTTATTTGAGGGGAAATTTTAAGATGAATAACCCTGTATGTATTTTGAAAATATCCCTCTGGTGTGTAATATTTTCTGTCTGCTTTAAAAGGAAAAAGACTATAATATTTCTTTACGTACAAAGGTATGCTACAGAATTACAGAAACTGTAGAGCCCTCTGTGCTACTGATTCATTCCATGGGCTTTCATCTCATCCCTGGCCTGACAAGGAGATGTAAACAGGATCAGGAGAATTTAGTATATTGGCATTGTTCAGTTTTAATTATCTGTTTGTAACATACTGATGTTTAATTATTTATATGTTTACTCACAGATAATTTGTCCAGTAATGCAGAGTTACTTCATATCTGTAGCAACATTATATATAATTCATACTAGTCATAAATTCAAAACAATAATCCACAATAAAATAGAAGCGTAAATCAATAAACTGATGACTGACTGGACTGGATAACATTTAACATTTATTTACAAAACCTTCCTTTTTTTCTCTCTGAGAAACACTCCAGGAGAATTCCAGTGTTCTGTTTGAACCTGGATTACTTGAGGTTGTAATATTGAGTGATACCGAGCTCCGCTAATGGGTTCTCTCCACGGGGGTCAATTAGGAACCCCCCCCCACTCCAAAACTGGACGTGAAGGTAGTAATATTAACGGAATGTGTCAACCTGCGATGATCTTCACTATCTACTCTTGTTATCTCAAACACGTAGTCCATACCAAATAGCTTATAAAGATAATAGCGGAAACTCGGCCGTAAAAGCATGCGCTCGCCTGGAGACAGCGATCACAGTGCCATCTCTTGGTGCGAGTTGACAGCATTACTCTTCTTGCCACCCACAGCTAGCATTTTTGAGTGCGCACCGACCGAAATTGCATTGTGAAGTTAACATATGTCTCGGCTTGATATTTAGGCAGCAAATAATTTAAAGATTAGTGTTAAAAGAAACAAAAGATACTTGGTTCTGTACAATATTTATAGATAATTCTAAAAAATACTGGACTGCTTCTGCATATGGTTTGCTTTGCCATAGGTAGTAGAACTGAAGGCACTGCACCAGGCCAAATACTGAAAATTACAAGGAAATATTAGCATATTGGTTTTAATCCATCCTTTTTGACATACTGGTATTTAAAAACGAGTTGAACACGCTTAATTACATTTAAAAGAAACAGTTACCTTCTTATATATTTCCTAATAAAGTCAGTGAAGATTCAAGGAGAAATAATTTCAACTCTGAGATTTGCTGATGACATCGTCATCTTGGTCGACAAGCCTGAGGATTTGAATGAGTTTTTTAATGGTATGGATTCCGTCTTACGGAAGGACTTCATGATGAAAATTAATAAATGTAAAACAAAAATACTGGAATGCAGCCGAAATAAATCAGAAACTTCTATGGAGATCAAATTGGCAGGTGAAAAGCTGAAGGAAGTAGGAGACTTCTGTTACTTAGGAAGCAGAATATCCAGTGATGGACGAAGCAAAGAGGATATAAAAAGTAGGTTGGCTCAGGCAAGGAAAGCCTTTCTACAAAAAAGGAATCTGTTGACATCGAATATAGATTTAGGTATTAGGAAGTCATTTTTGAAAGCCTTTGTCTGGAGCGTGGCGCTCTATGGAAGTGAAACTTGGACTATTGGTGCAGCAGAAAAGAGGAGAATTGAGGCATTTGAAATGTGGTGTTACAGGAGAATGATGAAGATCAGATGGGTAGATAGGGTTACAAACGAAGAGGTATTAAGGCGAGTGGGAGAGGAGAGATGTTTCTGGCGACTGCTAATGAAGAGAAGAGATAGGTTGGTAGTGTACCCGAAATACCTACCATCAGCATGTTGGAATCCCACGAAGACAGCTGGATCGTAGAGCCTGGAAATCCCGGCTATAAAATTTGCCAGATTCTACCCAACATGAGACGAGGAAATGGGGTACAGGAATTCCTAACTGAGACTACGTTAAGAAAAACCAAGGTGAACGGCATAAAAAACTCGAAAGCACAAGAGTAACAATGAACGCAATCTCAGGTGTGTGGGAAAACCACTGAAATACCCACCGCTGGCCTTCTTAACGTGGTCTCTTATCGTTTCTATAAAGTACCACACTTCGAATATTTTAAACTGATCAAAGAAAAAAAAACTATTCAGGAAATGAAAATATAGTGTAAGTCACTATAATATACTTCAAAGCAAAGTGCCCAACTTCCATCCGAAGTTTCATGAACATGGAAAGAAAAAAAAATACTAGCCCCACATTCATCAATGTCATTGACAGCATTTTACCCAAGAAAGGTGAACACCAATCATATGTATATTCCAACATAGATGCTGATAGCAATTGCAACATTTAAAAAATAAAGCCTGGAAATTTTCATATTTACAAGACATATCAATTTATACCCTGAAAAAAAAAAAATATTTAAAGCTATATTACAAATGTACAGTCATTTTCGCAACACCTTCTTAGCGTGTTTCTTTTTACAGGATTCAGAAGTGACATCTTCCACATAATTTATTACATTTATGTTTGCTGGTTTTCTTTTATTTGATTTTGATTTTATTCATCTCTTCTGACCGAACAATAAAGCTAAGTCAAAATTTTAATTTCTTTCTTATAATTTTAACACCCTTCAAATGAACTGTCCTCGCCAGACCGGAATTAGTGATTCTTAAAACGCCTGTTAAGCATTGCATTGATACAAATAATCGAAAATTTTACCATATAGGTTTATTTCAACATGCCTGAAATGCATGAATTTCACAACAAATTATTTACTTGAACTGATAGTGAAGTAAATTGCCCTAATTTCACAATCTATCTGAGTGGATTACTCTCTATATTACAACTTGGAATATTCCATTGAATACCCTTTTAAGAATCAAGGACATTAGCGTTAACATGGCTTTGCCATTTAATATCATGCTATATTAAGCATTCATCTTATTCATATTATCAGGCATTACTATTTTCTCTTTAGCGCTTCAACTAGTTATCTTTCTTAGTGGACAAAAATTCAGCTTAATTGACAAGTCACATTCACAGTGAAATATTGTTGCTAAATTTATACAAGTTTCTTTACAGTTCAATTAATCACTGTTAAATTATTATTTCATTTGCTCTTATGTTATTATTATTCACGATCAATATGCATAGCTTTTAGTAAGGGTTAAATAACAATTGCATTTTTGTCGATATATCTACTTCCACATAAATCTAGTCTGGGATTCGCGTTAATAACATAGGGTGAATGTATTCAAATGTCTTCAAATTGTGTTTAAAACATCTGTCTAGTCCATTAATAATGGATCTTGATCGAATCTATTAAAGCAAACGTGATGTAAGATCACAAAAAAAAACGTTAGAAAGAACCTGGATCAAGTCAAAATTGCAAATCAAAGCAAATCCGCTTTCTTCACTGAACTCGCTTCCTACAGCTTACTGCAATATTCGAAAATCAACTTGAATACTGAAATTTCACTTTTGAGCGTATAACAGCCCTCTACAATAGGCTTACGGAAGTAAAAACTCCAAAATGAGTCTACTCAAGGTCGAGTAATGTCATATGAAGGCATAAAACTATTGTTCATTTTCAATATAAATCAAACACGAAAACTGATTAATTCTGAGTGGCCTAAAGTTCCTCTTCTCTACATTAAATAAATCCCCATAAAATTAACTTGAATTTACAGTAATCAATAGAAAATTACACTATAATGCAATTAATTACAATGGGTGAATCCTTTTAGTAGAATCAAAACCCTGTCCAGAATAGAATCAGTCTTGACACTGGGATCAAGCCTAAACTCCATTCTTAGACATTTTACAAAAATTCCCAAAAAGAAAATAAGTGTGGCAGGGAAAAAACGTTAGAATGAACATGCTTAGCTACGATTGAAGATGGTTAATTCAGTACCTTAGATGATTCTTGTAGATCTCGACACGACACAGTCATGTCCAATATGACTGTACCCTCCATGCAAACAATGGAAGTCTTCACTGTCCCGGAAAGCGAGAAACGAACCCTGGATCTCCAGACATCGCCCATCCAGACTGAATGTTCCACTCTAATACCAACGACAGTTTCTTTCATCTTCGGATAACGTCCCATCAACCGCAGCACGCAATGATGTCTACATCGGCCCGAAAACCAAAGTTCATCGGCCCCGCGTAATCGGATCATTTTGATACACACTGTACTGCCAAACAACAGCTGTGTTCGCAATCACCAGTACGGGCCGTGCGACGTATAGCAACGGAATGCACCTAACTTCGCTCGCATAGTGACACTCATGTTTAAAACATCTAGCCGCACATGCTTAAGTCACTGAAGTTCATAACAGCCTTTCCTCTCGACAAGAACTTGCTCAACATAGTTGCAAGATCACAGACATATGAGTTAGGCCAATTATAAATATAAAAAGTATATACAATATCCAAGCACTTGTATTGAGAAATACTTATCAAATGAAGGTGCTAATTGTTCTGACAACACACACGAAGTAAGTGTATCGTTGCAGCCAGTTCCAATGCGAAGAATGTCTACTGAAAGAACATTATGACTGTGTTCTTGTTAAAGCAAGTATCCACCTTTCATGCGAACACTATATGGTTGGCCTATAATGAACAGCTATCTATCAAGACAAGCTGCGTTTTCATTTCGATTGCCATTTCCTAACCAGAACTAAAATTGGAGTCCTTTCCGTCACTAAGGCAACTCTCCTCGATACAATGATAGTACACTACTCAATACAAACTTTCACTCACGGTGCACGTGACGTTTCGCCGCCGGTCACCGGTATATCTCCAAACATGTGTGTTCGTGCGTGGCTTAAATCAATCTACCCTACTCGTTGTTCACGTCAGATCGCGACTGCCAGATCACCTACCGTCGCGCCACGAGCGCTCAAAACAGGAACTGATAAGATGCAGATATCTTATTTCCGGGTTCCTAAGAGTACAATTAATTGAAATAAGTTAATAATCCAACACCTGCTATAATTACAGACATGTTAAACTATGCCCGAACGTATAAAAGACTTGAATTCCCTACCACAAAAGCATAGTCTATCTCTTGTTGCTAATCGATAAAATAATCAATACTTCTAACCAAACAGCTGTGACGACAGTCCAAGCAACGCATGCGCCCCGCTTCTCTCGTCGAGATCGCTATCCAAAGTCAACTTGTGGGTCGCGAAACATATGATCCTGTCTCGCCATTCTTGTTCACAGAAAAAGAACATATTACCTTCCCATAAAGGCATTCCGGTCATGAGAATGAAGGTACAGTAGGACACATACTAAGACACCCAGGAATAGCAAGCTTAGTTATGGAAGGAAGGGTCGAGGACAAGAACTGTAGGGGTAGACCAAGGTTAGAATATGTTAAACAGATTGCCTCGGATGTAGGGTGTGGTAGCTATGTAGAGATGAAACGATTAGCTCAGGACAGGGACGCATGGAGAGCTGTATCAAACCAGTCAAAAGACTGAAGACTCAAACAACAACAACAAAGTCAGTAAAATTAAAATTTGTGTTTCTGAACTTGTTAGATTACACCAACCTCCTTTGCTTTAATAGTACAATACGTACACTTTAGAGGCAGATGACCTCGCTGTTCCGCCCCTTATAACAACAATAAATAACTACGTACACTTTCAATCGGGAATATTGAAGCAAGTTGTTAAATTTTAGGCCTACTGTACCGTAGAGTCACCACGTTTTATAGCTTGCCACGGTGGGTGAGTGGATAGCGTGTCGGTCTACTAACCCCAAGATTGCAGGTTCGCCCCTGACCGTGGTAAGTGATTTTTGAAAGGCGGCAAAAATACGATACGCATGTCATACGATGTTGGCATGTCAAAGAACCCATTTGAATTCAGTAGGCCGAGTTCATAATGGCAAAATTAATCTCGGGAGTTTCCGCCAGCACAAAGTTCCTCATTTCTCTACTAGAAAGCGCTATTGTGTTCAAGGAGATTAGATATCTAACATCTAACCTCCTTGACTTTCATAGTCAAGGAACTACGAAATTCGACATGCAAGCTACCCTCTGGGTGTCAAATAGCAAAGCTTGCACCAGGCACCCGAGGCCATACGATATTATTATTATTATTATTACCACGTTTTATAAAGGCTCTTATTTCAATATTAACATTAGGCCATCAGCAACCTACAAACCTTGACTTAACAAGTTTTTGTTCCTGAAATCTTTCTCCACAAAGTGGTCTGAGCATACAACAAGAGTTCTGTTTAAATGTTCTGGGCCATTCCTTTCAATACGTCATCCAAGTCAGCTCTACGGCTTCGAATAACCCACAGCGTGCATCTATAAATAAATAAAGAACAGGCTAAAATATGCTAAATTATATTGTAAAAGCATTTTGTATTAAAAGAAAACCGAACTATCAGTGTAATGGTAGGCTACTTGTTTACAATAATTTCTTGGGAACCTAAAGAAAGATTTTGGGTCACTTTGTTGTTTATAATTATTACAGCCATATATAGCACAAATACTCCCCGTACCAACCATTATAATTGGATAATTAGATCATTCACAGGTCAATAATTTCTTATAATTGTTTGGTTGGATCTCACGGTTGTAAATCAGCTGGTCTTACGTTGCCAACTCGGACCGCTAGGCAGTGCTGGGTAGCGCTGTCTCCTGTTTTGGCGAGGAGTTTCCGCTATTATCTTTATAAGCTATTTGTCCATACCACTCATTAGACATTCTAGGCGTACTTTACAAATCAATATGCACATTTTAATTTGTTTGTTGTAGCTTTGTAAAAATGTTTCATATGAAAGTTATAACCAGCAGTATGAGCATTAAAACGATATTCTGCTACAAGATGCAAAACTGCAGACAAAAGCTTTACTTCCACTGACAGTTCGTGGAGTTAACGTTAAAACTTTGACGGTATGAAAATAATTCATCTTCTTAGTATTTTCATTCAATCAAGACGAAGTACTGGTATAAGAACAAAATTGAATGTAGAAATTTTATGACACATCGATTAAGTCTTAAGAGAATAAAAATAACCTTTACCACAAGGTGATTTCTTAAAGTCTGCAAATGTGTAAATTGGGGGATCAAAGTGAAACGATCATGGTGGTGGGGAATTGTGTTTAAATGTACCTCCTGTACTAGTCCAATAACTAACCAAAATACTCATTCTACTAATATTTCATATAACAACCGCATTTTTTTTTGTGTGGGGTGTGAAATTTGTCACCGCACTGGTAGCCCCACTAAACTACATTTAGTGGCAATATACCTAAATGAAACCTTGTTATTGTCACATTGCATTACATTTCATTTGCATATTCCTTGTTGGTGCACACTGTTTCTTGAAGATACTTAGTTGAGTTTATTCTCGACTTATCCATATATTTTGGCCCATCAATGTCCAAGTATTTCATTCAACCTATAAATATACTTGGCAAATTGAATTATGATATGAAATAAATCACCCGTTTGGACAGCTAGTTCTACAGAGCTAACCTAGAAGTAGGATCCTCTGGTTTTATTCGAGGTTAGTTAGATGGTTTTATCATTTATAAAACATATTTACGGTGTTCGACCATCTGGAAACAACATATTGTAACCACAAATATATTTCAACAGGACTCTTTATAAGGTTAGATGACTTCAAAAATTTTACGCATTGTTCCATATCAGTATGCCTGGCTGGAAACAACATCCCATAGCATCCATCAGCGACATCCGTTTCAATATATAATAATAATAATAATAATAATAATAATAATATCATATGGCCTCGGGTGCCGGGTGCAAGCTTTGTTATTTGACACCCAGAGGGTAGCTTGCATGTCGAATTTTGTTGTTCCTTGAAGCACTATGAAAGTCAAGGAGGTTAGATATCTAAGCTCCTTGACACTATAGCGTTTTCTGGTAGAGAAATGAGGAACTTTGTGTTGGCGGAAAATCCCGAGATTAATTTTGTCATTATGAACATGGCCCACTGAATTCAAATGGGTTCGTTGACATGCCAACATCGTATGACGTGTCGTAATTTTTGCCGCTTTTCAAAAAAAATCACTTACCCCAGCCAGGAGCGAACCTGCAAGATTGGGGGTTAGTAATCCGACACTATAACCACTCACCCACCGTGGCAAGCAATATATTCTTATTGAGCCGTATTGAAGAAATCTAGTCTAATATAGGCCTAATATAGAAAGTTGGGGTTCAACTAGAACGTTTTTCAAGGTTAGAAGACTTTATCAGTCAAAAATTGTTACACATTTCACCAATTCTTTATACGTGGAAACAACATCTTTTTGCAATCAACAGGAGATCCGATTCATTATATTGAACCATAATGAAGAAGTATATGTAGACAATCTATTAAGGTAGATTTATATTAACTTTAGTCTTGTTTTGTTTATGTATTTTTCTTGTTTTTTTTGTGACCTTTCATTTAATTGAAATTTTAATGTGTACTTTGTAAAGATATCCATTTTTACTTTGGCATTTGTTAACAAAGTTTTTAAGATTCTTTTATTATTTCAATCGACGCTGACGATTATCATTGTATACCGAAACATGTACGTATTAATTTAAATATTAAACGTCTTTTAAGTTTTAACCAAAATGTTAATGTATAGTCTATATCATTTTAAAGCTTATAAAACAGGTTACAAAGTTAATACTGAGAACTCTCTGTTATTTTTTTTTTGACGGAGGTCCATGTTTTATTCCCGGCTCTGCCAAGAAATTTAATTCTGATCTATGGGTTGGAACGGGGTACACTCAGCCTCGCGAGGAAACACCGAGAAGAGATGGGTTCAATTCCCACCTCAGCCATCCAGGAAGTTGTTTTCTGTGGTTTCCCCACTTCTACTCCAGGCAAATGCTGGAGGGTTCCTAACTTAAGGTCACGGCCACCTCCTTCCCAATCCTTCAGTCTAGTCTGCAAGCCTCTGTTTGTGAACAAGTCACCTCCATGATCTCCTATTAGCAGTTAGCACTGCGGCCTCCTCTGCTTTTACACCTCTACATTGAAATCGTTCAACACTGAATCTAACCATCGCATCCTAGGTCTACCTCTACTTCTCTTACGCTCTACAGCCGAACTCATTAACCTCTTAGGTAATCTCTCCTCCCCCTTTCTCTTCACATGACCCCACCATCTGAGTCGGCTCATACGAACATCTGGCGTGTTTATTTCTAACTTATCCTGTTTCTCTTCATTTACATACAACAATACTTAAATGTTCCGTCTATAAAAATAGTTTCTCTTTTAGACAAGTATTTCAAATTTGATGCAGTAGAAAACATAATAATGTTATTATCTCTGTCTTTTACCACAAGCATATTTTCTTTTAGTCGGCCCCGTGGTGTTGGGATAGCGCGTCTGCCTCACACCCGGAGGCCCCGGGTTCGATTCCCGGCTCCGTCAGGGATGTTAGTAACTGACGCTAGGGCTGGAACGGGGTTCACTCAGCCAATATTAACGGCCGAGGGGACCCGATGCGCTGATCACGCGTCACTCCAATATCTGCAGGCCAAATGGCAGGGCAGCGGTCTCTTGGTAAGCCTAGGCCCTTCACTGGCTGTAGTGTCAGGGGTTATTATTATATTTTCTTCTAAGTTCGATCGAATGTCCATAATGGCTAGAGTATCATGAACTTCTTGCTTATTTTGAGGCAGAGGTGGTAAGTTTCTCAGTCGCAATATTATTTAAAATCCTCTCTATGCCATTTGATAGTAAATTATCAGGCAAGTGCTTAGAGGCAGCAAGTATATCCTTTCTCATCAACTTCGATGGCCGTTCACATAGACCATATTGTCACGTACATTTCTTTTTACACTGTTCGAAATAAATTCTTGATTAATCTTCGTACATGGTTCGTGATTGTGAGACCCACATAACAGAAAGTTACCACCATTTGTAAATGGGCAGAACATTCCTTGACACCTCCAGTGTTGGCCCCAATTTGACAACTCACACTTATGAAATTTATAATTTCCTATAATTCTCAATTCTCCAACTCTTTGACTGTACATGGATAATATGTTCGCTGCACTGATTATATCTCAAGAAACCCCAGGGGGTCCAGGTGTATGTAGCTGTCAGTCAACTCATGACTTACAAACATTTCAGGAGAGGTTGCCTACCCCCACTCTCTTCCCAAACCCATTAGCGTGAGCTGACAGGACTGTTTGGGTTTAACCTAATCAGCGGAGTTCGACCATCCCGGTAATATTACTGGCTCAAAAGAAAGGAATTGGAAAGGGGGAAAAAATATTTGTTATATCATTACGAACCGGAAGTAACAGATTGCTTCCACCAATGCAGCCGAGTGAGCTAAAGCTGGCACACCACAGGAACGGGTTGTTGCATATTTAGAGATCCTGCGTTCGAATCGCGACGCTGACATGCCTTCCGGAGTGTTTTCCAACATTCACTTCAGGGAAATGTTGAGAATAATAATAATAACAATAATAATATCGTATGGCCTAGGGTGCCGGGTGCAAGCTTTGTTAATTGACACCCAGAGGGCAGCTTGCATGTCGAATTTAATGCTCCTTGGAGCGCTATGAATGTCAAGGAGGTTAGATATCTAAGCTCTTTGACGATATACCGCTTTCTAGTAGATCCTTAATAGACTGAGGACTGGAGTATCTCGGCGTAAGGTGAACCTGAAGAAATAGGGATTCATCTCAGAGGACGAACTATGTGAGTGTGGTGAACATCAAGACCACCAGCACCTACTCAGCTGCAGGAAACTATCAGAACCTGTCTCCATGGACGATCTGGTAGCCGCCAGTGATAAGGCAGTTCGTGCAGGGGAATTCTGGGCATCACGTGGAATATAAGGATGCACATATACTTTGTAATCTTTGTATATATATATTTATATATATATATATATTTATTTATAATATGTTATGTTCTGGACACGTATAAATAAATAAAAGTAGAGAAATGAGGAACTTTGTGTTGGCGGAAAATCCCGAGATTAATTTTGCCACTATGAACACGGCCTACTGAATTCAAATGGGTTCTTTAACATGCCAACAACGTATGACATGAGTATCGTGATTTTTGTCGCCTTTCAACAACAACAAAAACACTTACCATGGCCGGGAGCGAACCTGCAAGCTTGGGGGTGGTAGTCCAACACTAAACAACACACCCACTGTGGCAAGCAATGTTGAGATGATACCTTATTACATCCGGAATACGTATAACAATCATACACTCATAGTAAGGCCTATATAATGCTACTATAGCTATCGCAATAACACAGGTAAACCGACATATCTCACTTCCGAAAGTTAAACAAAAATTGTAAATGATTAATATTAAGGTTAATGGTTGAATATATTAACTGATTAAAGTTAAAAGTTAATCATATCTGTGTTATAATTAGGCCTTAACAAAACGAAGTTAAAAATAAAAACGAATCAACAAAGTTGTTCCAGTAAATGCATATCTTAAAAAATATGTTATTGAAGACTGAATGTTACGTGTATTTCCCAGGAGTTGAACCAGTTTTGCCTTAGCGAGAGGCAGGCACGTTGATCACTGAGCCTTCACGCCTCTCGACGACGTTATCATACATGCTCGCTAATCTACAAAATAATGCAGCTTCGTTGTCAGTAATTCGCACGCACAAACTGTACTAATTTTGTCGACGAGATGACTTTGGTAGGTTTGAACGTAATAGAGATGTTCTGGTTGTATGAAAATAAAATGACGTCTGATCAGTCCTATGCTATTTAAGAGTGTTTAAATGCGGCAACCTTATGTCAGTAGATTTTGCTGGCACGATAAAGGTATCCTTCAAGGACAGTCAGACACCCGGACACTCTAAAGGCACAGCAGTTAAAAAGCGCTTAAACCTTAACATTGTTATTATTATTATTATTAATAATAATAATAATAATAATAATAATATTTCCAATATGGACCTCGCGCCAATTTCAATGCTTCACTCTTTGTTGTTTTCTCTTCCGTTCGGCGGCTTCGGTAGCGTAGTTGGTAGCATGTTGAGCTTCTATACCCAAGATCGCGGGTTCAAGCCCGGCCGAAGTCGTTGAATTTTTTAAGAGCGTTAAAATCCCTCAATAAGCCTTCCTTCGGAGGGGAAGTAAAGCCGGCGGGCCCATGTCATAGATTTATGGCATGTAAAAGAGCATTTCCACTAACTACAATAATTGTGTTAGGCTAAATTTGTAGGCTATATTTGATTAACCCCCTTATTAATTCCAACGTTCGCCAGGTGCCAGTTGCGGTGGTATCTAGTAGCTAGGTGTCGTTGACGGTAGCAATTGCTAGCAAAAGTAAGAACTACTTGAAATTGATCGTGTGCAGTCCTTACCTGAATTACAGATAACACACACTAATACAGCCATCAATATTAACACCGGTTATCAGACAGATTCTACACACACCCAAAGTACTCGGGACTACATGACAGCCTTGTCGCAGCCCCTAAACTAAGGAACCAACAAACCATCTCGTGCGTTCTTCCCAATATTTCTTCGTTCTTACACTATGCTGCTTCTCTCTGTCCTCAGACCACTTCGCCCCAGGTTTCCTTTCCACTCTTCCCTGGAATCCTTCCATACTCAACACTTTCTTTCGAAGAAACTCTCTGTACACATTGTCTTCTTCTCTTATATTATTTCTTTCTAAAATTATTATTATTATTATTATTATTACTATTATAATTATCATTATCATCGTCGTCGTTGTTGTTGTTGTTGTTGTTTTTTTTTTTTTAAGCTCCACGGACGGAGGGAATCCACAATTTAGAGATAGGTCCCTGTTTTGATGATTATCATGAGCGTACCCTACTCCAGGAAATTCTGGGATAGGCTAGTACTTGCAGTGTATCGAGCCCCCATCGCACTTGTCGCAATCGTATGTGAAGAAACACTCCATTAGCAAAAGATATGTGATAGATCTCACAGTCAGAAATACTCGGGGCCAGTGGCCGATATGTCTCTCATTAGCACAAGATATGTGATAGATCTCACAGTCAGAAATACTCGGGGCCAGTGGCCGATATGTCTCTAATTAATATGGCAACAACAAGTATTATAAGAATGATTGACAAGACTCGCCTTCATTTGGAATTCAATTTGACGTGGGTTATAGAGAGCCTCTGCTGAATAGGCTAATAGTCGTCCGATGGTGTAATAAACTTTATAGCCTTTAAGCTATCTTAAATTAATGAACTCATCATACATCTGCAGTATTTGTACTTAGCGGGGTATGATATCGATAGGATTATTGTGTCCCGGGTGATGTCCATGTGTGTAATTGGAATTAATCACACCTTAATATATCCGTTTTGAAGTACATGGCGTTGTGGCTTTTTAACCATTGCTCACTTGTCAGTCAAAGCCATTTCAATGGATTAATAATGACTAAAATAACTGGAATTGGGATCAAAAGCACAGCGAGAAAGAGGTACGATGTTTACACATCACCACCATATCAACCAACTATGATCCGATTAAATTCTCTATTGGGTTGAAGCATACGTATGGAGATAATCCCTTACCGCAGTTACCACCTATTCATCGTCACCGAAGAATTTGCCGAGTTTTAGTTGACTGAAAAAATGGTTTGAGATGCAATTATACCTAGCACGTGATGTGATGAGATTCTGAACTCGGGGATTGTACTTCGTACTGTCGTTTGCAGTGTTGTCGAGTTTTTGTTTGCAAAAGGATTGCACGCAGATGCGCAGCCAAGAGCGCTGAAACACGCTCCTTGTCTGCAATGGAGATCTGCTCATTCGTAAATTTGAGGTTTGAACCTTGAGACTGACAGCGGTCATCCGGAATTTGTTTTCGCTCCATGTAAATGCCCGGATAGCTCTTTAATTCAAGTCCCGGGGTACTTTGCACTATTCTAGGCCCGCATAATTATCATTACATTCACCGTAATAATCGACTATCAGATCCACAACATAATATAAAGTTCTTGTTATTTCTAGGACTTAAACATTGTGGTCATCAACCCCATGTATTTGGGTGTGCGTTGAATTTGTGTGATAACCCATGGTATTGTGGTGCTGTAGTAGTGTGTACAAAGATATATTTGTAACTGAGGCTAGGATTGGGAAGGAGGTGTCTGTGGCTTTAAGTTAGGAACTATCCTAGTATTCGCGAGGAGTAGAAGTAAGAATCAACAGAAAACCACTTCCAGAATGACTTGGGAGGGAATGGAACTCACCTCACATCAGTTATGCCTCACGAGACCAGAATTCAATTTGTTTGTAAAACCGTGAATCGAGTCCAGAGCCTTTGGAACTGGAGTCTCAATGTGCACCCCGAGACCACACAAGGCAACCGAAGATAATTCACAACGGACTTGGCAACCCACCACGTCCCAGGCTCGTATTTCCAATGACAACATAAAACGTAACGTGCCATGACTGCGTTTGTTTTTAAAATCAAGTAACTGTGAGATTTTGAACATATCTTAAGAATTACTTTTAAAGAAGTCGATTTAGGACAGAACTCACGATGGATTTTTTTCTTTACGCTATGCTTATGCCACTTTTCACTCGTATCACACATTGTTTAAGCCTGGATATCTATAGGCCCCTAATGTTTTGTTTATTATTTTATAGTTTTCATGCATAAGCCTTTTAGGATGCACAGCAATTATAAGTTAATTATGATTTACATATGGTAAACTGATATTATTTTCTATCTGGCTTCGCGGCTAAGTGAATAGGATCTTAGTTAGCCTACTTTCGATTTTGCAAAAAAATAAAGTAGACTTATGAGATCTACACAGGGCCAAATATTGTGTGTCTATCTGTGTGTGAGTGTGAATGTGTGTGTGTGTGTGGGGGGGGATTTGGTATGTCTGTCCTCCCTCCCCTATCAATTTAAACATGGTGAAACCGAATTGAACGAAATTTGGTACAGAGCTAGCACTAGCAAAGGGCACCACAGTGTCATGTTTCATATCGCCGCCATCTTGATGGAAACGTAATGGCGGTCACCCTAATGTTCAAAGCTTAAATCAAATTACGACTAACCTAATCATCCGATCTGTACCAAATTTTGCAACAATATACCTTAATGTGGGAAGCGTCTTTTTCTCAAACTACAAGGCCATCAGCCAAATAGCTTCAAGATGGCGGATGTATGAATCATGCCAGTATTATAGCCTATCCGTAACTTACGATACAAGGCATGGTCTTACGAAATACGCTCATCGTACATAGGGAGGTTTAAACTGTCCTCGAGTAGGTGACCGGTAGGATATTAGCATTTTAAAATAAAATAATCTGGAATATGCAAATGTAGTAGTGACTAACAGTTCGGGTTGACCGTGCCATATCGTGCTTGTTCGTGCCGTCCCGTCGGGTCAAAATGGCGCTATTGTTTGCTCGTAAATTCATATATTTCCGTAACTTCGTAAGTTGATATCCTTTTAGGAATGCGCTGAATACATATTTAGTATCAAATGGTTTATAGAAACGGCAGAAAACGCTAATGAAATCGTTGATTGCAAGATAAAACAAACAAAATATCATGGAGTTATACTAAACCAATATTGTCATTTAGACTTTCACGGCCCGTGTTACTATTCATAATGTTGAATTTTGGGCTTATGCCGTGTTTTATTATACTAAAATTCGACGCTTTTCGAAAAAAACCATGTCTTTCATCGTCAGGAATAATCTGGAATACGACAATGTTGCTAAGAGAAAGCAACGAAGAACATATAGAAGGTGCCCAAAGATGGACGCCATTATAGCCCCATGTTAGGGACAACGGAAAGCAGCAGTGAATTATTGTCATTTAGACTTTCACGGCCCGTGTTATTATTCATAATGTTGAATTTTGGGCTTATGCCGTGTTTTATTATACTAATATTCGACGCGTTTCGTTCAACATTATGAATAACAGCAGTGAATTACTTTCTCAGGGTTCTGATAATAGGTAGCCAGGATTCACTGAGATTGTAGCCGGTGTCGCGGTTGAAATTATCTGGGTGTTTACGTATTTCAACCGCCTCCCTGATGATTCTGGGACGATATTGCTTTATACGGGCAAGAACATCCACTCCTTGGAACATGACATCATGGCCAGGTGTTAAAGCATGATCGGCAACAGCTGATTTATCAGGTTGAATGAGCCTGATACATCTATTATGTTCCTTAATGCGAGTGCATATTGTTCTCGAAGTCTGCCCGATGTAAACCTTGCCACAAGTACAGGGAACTCTGTAGATACCCGGTTGTTGCAATTTAGGCAAACTGTCCTTAGTTTGTCGCAGGAGTTGCCTAATCTTAACAGAAGTTCCAAATACAGTCCGTATGTTGTACCGACGTAGGATTTTAGCAATACGATCCGTCGTGTTATGTATGTACGGAAGGTAAGCAGTTCCTCTTACATCTCTTTTCTCAACTGACGTCCTATTATTATTTGTTGGTTTCAGAACCGTAGAAATCAAAGCCTTGCTATAACCGTTGCTCTCAAAGGTGGTTCGCAGGGTGTTAATTTCTTCTTGTAAAGAAGACACTTCTCAAATCCTCCTAGCCCGGGTAGTTAGAGTTGTAAGGATACCATGTTTCTGGGCAGGGTGATGGTGAGAACTTGCGTGGAGATATCTATTGGTGTGTGTTGGCTTACGAAAAACGCTGTGTCCTGAAGATCCATCCTCTTTCTTGGTGACGAGAACATCTAAAAAAGGTATTTTGCCGTCAGATTCCTTTTCCATGGTGAAACAAATAGAAGGGTGCTGGAGATTAAGGTGATCCAGGAAATGGCTAAGATTTTCCTCACCTTCCGTCCAAACAACGAACGTGTCATCCACATAACGCCACCAGATCTTCGGTTTGAAAGGAGCCGACGACAAAGCTTTCTCTTCAAAGTTCTCCATGAAGAAATTAGCCACAACAGGAGAGAGAGGACTATCCATGGCCACACCATCAGTCTGCTCATAAAAATTCCCATTCCATAGAAAGTAGGAGGAGGTCATGCAGTGATAAGAAAAAGTCTTGTGATGTCTTCAGGAAAAAAAGCCATTAATGAGAGACATTCACCATCAATAGGTACGCTCGTAAACAGAGACACCACGTCGAGACTCTCTAGAATATCACCCGGCTGAAGTGTTATAGCTTTTAACTTTTCCACGAAGTGTGTGGAATCCTTAATGTACGAAGGCGTGTTACCCAGAAGCGGCTGAAGTAGTCTACCTAAGTATTTGGAAAGGGCATATGTAGGAGAACCAATCGTACTAACAATAGGTCTAAGAGGGACATCTTCCTTATGTATTTTAGGAAGACCATAGAGTATCGGAGGAATAGCATCCCCTGGAAGGAGAGTCTTCGCTGTATCCGCTGGAATAGATGATTGCTTGATCAATTTGACGGTCGTCTACAAACTTGAATAACATCTGGTCTCTCAACACGTAATCTTCATATGGTCCTTCCTTCAGGATAGTTTTGATGGCGAGTAGTCCTTCGTCGTTGTTTTGAATCCTCTTGATTGTAGCAATCAGACTATCAGCGAATCCGAAAAGGGCTGCGGTACACCGACTCAAGGCATCGGCATGTCGCATCTTCGTTCCAGAATGATGTTCGATGGTGTAGGAGAATTCTTCCAACGACAGGGCCCATCGAGAGACTCTGGGTGTTAGATCTTTCTTTTGCATAGTCTTTTGGAACGCCGAGCAATCTGTCACTATTTTAAAATCCACTCCCAAAAGGTAGACTCTGAACTTGTTCAAGGTTCGAACAACGGCGAGGACTTCGAGCTCGTAACTGGAATATTTTTCTTCTTGCGGCGTAGTCTTCTTGCTCATGTATGAGACCGGGTGAAGTAGACCATCCTCGGGTAGCTTCTGCAGGAGCACGGCGCCATAACCGAACTTGCTAGCGTCCGTATGAAGCTCAGTCTCATATCTGGGGTTGTAGATAATCAACACAGGACTGGATGACAAGATTCTTTTCAACTCCTCGAATGCCTCTCTCACCTTGTCTCCAAACCGGAAGTCATGGCCGGTTCTGAGCATATCGCTCAAAGGTTTGGCGTTTGAAGCGCAGCCTGGAATAAATTTCCGGAAGTACCCTGTCAAACCCAAGAAGCTTTGGAGAGATGTGATCGTCTTCGGCACCAGGAAGTTTTGTACAGCTGCTGTCTTCTCATTTGACGGTCGAATCTTTCCTTCCTGGATTTGGTAGCCCCAAAAATGAACCTTCCTTTTCAAGAATTGACACTTCTTGAAATTTATCAGCAATCCGTAGTCCCGTGCAATGTAAAGTACATCAATTAACAATTGAATAGCTTCCAGTACAGTTTTTGCCGGAATTATCAAATCGTCCATGTAGATGAAGATGAGTCCTCTCTTGATCAGCTCCCAAAACACAGCGTTAATAAATCGTTGAAAGACAGACGGGCTGTTAGTGAGACCAAAGGGGACTTTCTTGACCTCGTACTGACCTGAGTGGGTAACAAACGATGTATACTTTCTACTCTCTTCGTCAACGTCTACATGGAAGAAACCATTCTTCAAGTCAAGAGTAGAGAATACACGAGCATCTTGGAGTTTGTCAAGCAAGTCTTCGATGAGAGGGAGGGAGTAGTGATCCTTGACGATGATCCTATTTAGTAGTCTGTAGTCCACGCAGACACGATGTGAACCGTCCTTCTTTTTCACAACTACAATAGGACTGGCGTACTCAGATGCACTTGGTTGCACAATTCCATCTTTCAGCCATTACTGAATCTGCTTCTCAACCGCCTCTTTTTCTCTCGGTGCCAATCGTCTCGGTCTGCTACATATCGGTTCTTCTGTCTTCACAACTATCTTCATCTGGATATTCGTGGATTTGATTTTCATTGGGGTGTAACTCGCTACGATGTGCTCGACTGTTGCCTTGGCTTCGTCAGATACAGTCTTCTCAATGTCCAGCTCGTCTTCACCTGCGTCAATGCACATGACCAACGTCTCTTCTCTCTTCTTCAACTGAACGCCCTCTCTAGAAATCAACACCTCAGCCTGATCCAGTAAGTCGATTCCAATAATCATAGAAACTGGAATAGCTTCGTCGGGAACAACGTGGACGTCGACACAAAAATCCTGGTCGTCAACGGTGATTGTCGTGTTGAACCATCCCAGCACGGACGCTTTGCTTGCGCCCAAGCCAGTCAGGATCCGGTTGCTTGGTTGCAGTTCTGGGGGTGTCGTTTTCCATGTCCTTGTAAGCGTCCTGCCTCAACAAGTTGAAATGACAAGCACTATCTACCAGGGCTGATAAATTGTGGTTGCAGATTTTGACGTCCTTGTATTTGTAATTAGCTAATTACTGACTGCTTCCTTCGACGTGTTCAAGGCCACCGTCTGTTTCTTTAATTCTTCGTCTTTCTTTGGATTGGTACAATCTGTGGAGATGTGTCCGAATTTGTTACACTGGAAACACTTCCGTCCCTTGTCCTTATCCTTGCACTCGCTGGATTTGTGACTTGACTTGCCACAGTTGTAACACCTCTGCGCCTTGCCTGCATCATCATCCTTCTGTTTATTTGAATCTGCTCCACCGGATTTCTTCTTGTTGTGCTGCGACGACGTGGAAGACCTCTTCGAAGTTATCCTTCCCGCGGCACGTTCATACTGACGTAGTTTCTCTTTGAAGTCTCTAAGCGACTGAGTGCCGTACAATAACAGCTTGGTGCCAGAGTCATCCTCTATTCCGTCTATCACGTACTGCATGAGTGAGTCATCGTCTATATCTCCTCTACTTGCTATCTCCTTCATTGTAAGGTAATATTCCTGGAGGGGCTCGTCCCTTTATTTCCTTCGTCTAAACAGCGTCGAATGGATCTCCGCTGTACTCGTCTGCACGTCAAATTCCTCTCGAAGAGATTTCTTCGACGCCATCCAGCTGGTAATTCCCTTTTCACCCTGGATGAAGAGTTTTGCCAAGCCGGTTAGAGATTTCTTAGCGAAGATCAACTTCTGCAGTTTGTTCCATCCCATCAACGCAGCTGTTTCCTCAAACTCGGTGATCCATCGGTTGACTGGATGTCCACTGCTACAATCAAATGACCTGACGGAACCTTCGATGTCGCGAAACGTCATAGCAAACTTCTGGGAATACCTCGATGCTTCGTTACCGTCACTTGAGCTGTCCCCTGATTCTCTCTCGTCGCCGTCATCGAGTTTCATTCGATTTAGCTTCTTTTTTCATTTCGCCACTGTCAATTCCTTCTTAATAGTGCCACATAACCTCTTGGTCTCCGCTAGATCCGCTTTGGAGAGCGCTGCAGCTTTAGCCTGTGCCTTCTTTTGCACTTTTTCGTCATCGTGCTCGTCGTCCGAAGATTTCTCAATCATCTCAATGTACTCGGAAAAATGCGTCAGGTGGTGACAAATCGCCATTGCCATTTCTTCCGGGGTGCCCTCGTCTAAGCGCAGGATCACGCAAGATGCTTGCAGTTCCTCTTCCGTGAATTCTTTTGTTATAAACTCGACGTTGGCCACATAATCCTCTGAATCAGGTTCGAAAGTAAACCCTGAAAATTCTCGCAACCTCTTTCTATTGTCTCGATCATTTGGAGCGTCTTCAAATATAATCTTATGTAAAGCTTTTACAGCTGCCACTGGAACAGTTGAAATGCTTTTGTTTATGAGATCAATATCTCCTAACGTCATCATTTTGGAAATATTAGGCTATGGTACTTATCTGCGTCAACACCGATCCCAAAGCTCTTTTGTTGTCTTTCTCAAATCGTCTTCAGCTTATTTACGTCTTTGTCCAGCTGCAAACCTTTCACTGATGAGATAAGCCTTCAGTCTCGAACATCCCTCGTCAGTTCGAGCTGAATTCGTCGTTGGCCTTTTGTCGTTTCGCCGTCAGCAAAATTGGCATGTGAACATAACCTCAGAAATGCGTTGTTGATTCAATCCAGGACGTGCCCTCAATTTGTGGGAACCGGTGTCAAAATCACTCACGTTTGATTTGTTGAAAAAGAATATTTTACTTAACAAATGCAAATAAAATAGATTACCGATACATTATCAGTACAGAATACGTTGATGCCTTCCCAGCTCCAAAGAACAACAACAATCAAGTCCATGGCCACTCTTTTCTCTATGTCCGCGCGCCCTCTATATCACTTGCGACAAAACCTCGAAATTCCTGCCCGTCTTCCCACATATATATAGTGTTTATTTGCAATCGATAATCTATATATATATATATATAAAGAGATCATGAATGTCAGAGTTCGAAAAGGTTGGAATGTTGACTCTGACCATTTCTTCACACAAATTAAGACCAGATTATTACCTAAACGAAAGATACCTCCTACCATAATTCCACCACGGATTGATCCTCAATTCCTTATGGAGAATAGAGAACGCTTTAAATCTGACATCATGCAAAATGAAATGAAAGACTGGAACCACCTGAGGTCCACTATATGCGAATCGACCAACAATCTCGGACAACCTCGAAGGAAGCGACGCCATAGATGGTGGAATTCTGAATGTGACCTTGCAGTTGATGAGCGTGCTGCTGCTTGGATGAAGTGGAACTCGACAAAACGACAAGAAGATTGGGAGAATTTCACAGTGGTGCGGAAACTGTCGAGCAAAACCATAAGGCGTGTGAAGAGATCTTACGATAGGTCAAGACTGGAAAAGTTGGATGAAGAATTTAAAATGTATAACACCAGAAACTTTTATCAGGTCTTCAAAGAGGAACTCTCTGGGTATAGACCACAATGCCTTCACTTCAAGGATACAGCCGGGGAGCTGGTCACCAGCAACCGCGAGAACGTGGAACTTTTGGCAAACTACTTTGAACAATTGCTTAATTGCGAAGAGGCCACGGACAGATTGCCTGTTGAAGATCCTCCAGAGATACACCTGGCATCTAACCCACCAACTTTGCAGCAAGTTGCTAATGCCATCAACCATCTTAAGAACTACAAGGCACCCGGGGAAGATGGAATCATTGCAGAAGCCCTGAAAGCAGGTGGAAATACGATCGCAGAGGCCCTACACCAGATCTTAATCGAATGTTGGGAGACTGGCAGGATCCCTGATGACTGGAAATCAGCTGTCATACACCCTTTACATAAGAAAGGCGATCACAGTAATGTAAACAACTACCGAGGGATATCTCTGCTGTCAACAGCATACAAAGTGCTCTCCAGGATTTTACTGGATAATGTAGAAAGTCAATGTGACCAAACAATTGGTGAATATCAAGGAGGATTTCGGCGTGGAAGGTCCTGTACCGAGCAGATCTTCAATCTGAAAACCATTCTCCAGCTAAAACAAGTAAGGAGTACGAACATTACTGTGGTTTTCGTCGACTTCTCAAAAGCTTATGATTCCATCGACCGCCAGACACTGTTCTCAATACTCCAAGAACGAGGTGTGGATTATAACACACGCACCCTCATCAAACAGACTCTCACGGATACAACCTCTAAGGTGAAGTTCAGAGGAGAACTATCTCGGAGTTTCAAGATCAAAACCGGAGTACGACAGGGTGATGGTCTCTCGCCCATTCTGTTTAATCTGGTGCTTGATAAAGTCATCAAGACCTGGGAATGCACATTGAGGAATTTAGGAATCAAACCAGTTGCCATTGGAGCTGGAACCCGAAGAATCGAGATCAGGTGCCTTGCCTTCGCAGATGACATTGCAATCTTGGCCAACAACTCTAAGGATGCTGGCATAGCTGTCCAAGCCTTGCACGAGATAGCGGTGAAATCTGGATTACAGATATCTTACGATAAGACCAAGTACTTTGAAAATCGGCACTACGGAAACACCCCTTTGACGACCATACATGGAACGATTGGAAGAGTCAATCGCTTTCGTTATCTTGGTGAATGGGTCCACCCCAATGGTAGAGATGGCACCTCCATCTTAGCAAGGCGTACCAAACTCAACGCAGCATACCAACTATCCCACAATTTGTACAACAAGAAATGCATTTCGAGGAATGCTAAGATCTGTCACTACAGAACTGCTGTCAGACCACAGTTTCTGTATGCCGCAGAGACCCTCTTGATGAACAGAAAAGGCACCATGGATGACCTGGAGAAAGCCGAAAGACGTATCCTCAGGAAAATCCATGGCCCGAGATTGCTCCCAGATGGAACCTACCGTTTGAAATCCAATTCTGACCTGTATCGACAGTTAGAATCAGCCAATACCAGTATGCGACGTAGGAGGCTCAAGTTCTATGGCACCTACAACGAATGAACAGCAACAGGCTTACCAAGAAGATCTTCTCCTTGGTTAAAAGCTACAAGACTGGAAGCCTGTGGCTTAATGAAGTACTAAAGGACTTGGATTCGGCTGGAATTGCTGACCTTGATGTAGAAGATCGTTCCAAATTTTGTGCTATGGTAGAATCTTGGATCCCACCACCTAGAGTCTCTAAATGTCGGAAGCCCCTTTCGCAGGAGAGAAAGGAGAAATTATCAGCAGGGCTCAAGAGATATTGGGAACGGAAAAGAGCATCGAAGAACTAGTCATAAGCGCTCCGTAGTGGGCTTAAATCAATAATAATATATATATATATAAGAATGAAAGTTTGTCTGTTTTTTTTTCTGAATTTGTACGGAAATTTGCATTATTTACGCGTTTCAGACTGTTTTATGACGGATGCGCGCGAAAATAAATTTTTTGTCTGTCTGTCTGTCTGTCTGTCTGTATGTCTGTTTGTCTGTGGACAAGTATGTTCCCTTATAACTCGAGAACGGCTGGGTGGATCAACGTAAAATTTGGTACAGATATCCTTCAGAGGCACGACACTAATCATTGATGTAACTCTTCTCTGTAGCTCCAATAGAGGGGGCCTACCCCCTTAAAACACTTGCTGAAATAGGCGTAGAAGGGTGAGACAAAGCTCATTTTCAGCCCCTCTGTGAGAAATGAAGGGCCCCCGAAAACTACCTTTTTAGGCCCTAAAACCAACCGTTTTTGAGATATTCCCAGAAAACAAATTTCATTTAATACAATAATGAAAGCATGCAATCCGGTAACCATGGCAACAGAAACTCACAGGTCCATCTATTGCTATAAGACGCAATACAATTCCATTATTATTACATTACTGAGATAGTTTGCAAACGGTTATAAGGTTATAACGGAAGAAAATCAAGCTGTAAAATTCATCAATACATAGGGTATAATGCGCTTAAGGGGGTCAAGGGGTACTCTAGAATTTTTTCACGCGATTTACACGTGCGGGTGTGGTACGGAAGGTCTATTACGTCCCTATCTCTATATTGTTATATTATTATTATTATTATTATACTATGGCCTAAAACGACGAGACAAAGCTCATTTTCTGCCCCTTGGTGTCAGAAACAAAACTCGGGGACCCTAAATAGCCGTAAAGGGTTCCCGATAACTACATTTTAAGCCTCTAATACCAACAGTTTCTGATATCCCAAGAAAACTAATTTCATTTAGAAGGAATGCACGCCAATAGCCATGACAAAAGCATCTCAAAAGTTGACATCCAACTTTCCATCTATTTCTGCAAGAAGTAATGCCACTCCATTTATTAAGTTTCTGTGAACGATTGCAAATGGCAATAAGGTTATCACGGAACCAACTAAAACTGCAAAATTCATCAATGCGCTTAAGGGGGTCAGGGGTTACCATAGATTTTTTCACACGACTTAAACGTGCGATATGTCGTACAGAAGGTCTATTATATCACCAAACAGCAACATGACGTGTATTGCGTTTCGTCTACGAGGTTTTCAATTTTATTTTCACGTCAGGAAGTATACGTTAGGTAGGCTAAATTTATTTTCTGAGCATATTTTAACTAATCATTTATCTTTGTCGACAGACAGGTTCCAAGCCTCTAACCATTGCAACAGTAGCTCAATTGATTTCGTCTGGCTATTAATACCAAAGACCGTTCGAAGAATGGGTGCGTCTGCTAGTATTATATAAATAAGTTATATACTTATAACACCCCCTTTTTTACACTCTACTACAGCGACTAAAATTAGTTGTCCTTGATCCGCGGTAGAGTCTGTTGTTGTTGTTGTTGATTCTTTAGGGGTTTTGCGGCATCATGGTCTTGTATCCCCGTGTATTTGGATGTGTGTAGAAGTTGTCAGAAAACCTGTGTCACTGTGATGCCTGTAGACTTACTAGTGTGTGTACTTTTATACGAGGAAGGATTTGGGTAGGAAGCTGTTGTTGTTTCATTTTAGATGCGTGGACATCATGGTCATTTAGCCCCGTGTACTTGGGTGAGTGTTGCATTTTGTCTGATAACCTGTGTTATTGTGATGGCTGTATTAGTGTGTGTATATAATTCAGGTGAGGATTCAATCAACGTATAATATCCGTATAGCACGTTGTATTTCAACAAGCTACTACAACCAACATTCAATTATACTTGAAAAGGACAATGAGTTATAACTATACCCATGCCTTAAGGAGAAAGTAGGCTAATGTTCTTTACGTTCTTTACTGAACATCTTGTTTTTGATACGATGGGCCCGGGTTTGTTCCCAAATGGTACGGTTGGATAATTACTCTGATTCAGAGACTGGGGGCTTATGCTTGTGACGTCTTCATCATCATTTCATCCTCGTTACGATGTGCCAGAAAATTACGAGAGTCAACTTGAGAAACCTGCACAAACCTCTATCATGTTAGGTATACCACAGATCTGGTATCTACTCTTCACTTTAGTTGGGACAGGATTTGAATATTATGAAATAATGTAGCCTAATTTATAAGAAACTATCAAATAATTTGCGACCTTTGTCACTGTCATGCAGTTACGTTTCACTCAAATGTAACTCATTTTTTTTAAATTTATTTATTTATTTATTTATTTATTTATTTTTATTTTAAGTATAGGCCAGTCAAAAGTGACACAATAAAAGGCTAAATTCGCAAAATATGATGTATCTCTGATTTTTTAGTAGTTGCTTTCCTTGTTCTGTGTGTAGCGCTCAACGCTAAACTCCTTTGCACGTTACCTACAGGGGTACTTTCGCTTTCTCGAGTGGAGCGTCAGCATGAGAGCGTGCTGTGGCTGGTTTCTTTATTTGATATTTATGAAATTAAAATGCAATTCGTCACTGTTGATTCCATGTCTGTGCTGAGTCCATTGATTGAGAGCTTAGCCGTAACACTCACCGGTTATTCGATACATTTCAGTCAGAATTGCAAGTTGTACGTTCTGTAACTTAAGAAGGCAATCACTGAAAATTGGATCATCATAACACTCATCGGTTATTCGATATTTATGAAATTATACGATTTGAGTTCCCAATCCATTGATTTAGTAATTCTGAAAACCATGGGAAACGATAGAAGAAAAACCTGTAAAATAATTAACGTTTAATAGTTTTAAGGGTTTAGACGACAACTCATAATTGCAGCATGTTAGAGCATCAATATTTGCAAATCGCACACTTCTTACAAAAATTTATATTTATGAAATTAGAATGCAATTCTTCACTGCTAATTTTTGAGTCCTATATGATGATGATAGTTTTAGCGTTGTAGACGACATCTCTAGCATGATACAGCAACAGTATTTGCAAAAAGCACACTTCTTACAAAAATCGATATTTATGGAATTAGAATGCAGAAGAAAAACCTGTACCCAATCCATTGATTAACTGATTCTGAAAATCAGATAAAAGAAAACCTGTTAGAGAATTAACGTTCAATGTTTTAAGGTTTTAGACGACAACTCAGAATTGCAGCATGTTAGAGCAACAGTATTTGCAAAAAGCACAATTCTTACAAAAATCTATATTATGGAATATGAATGCAGAAGAAAATCCTGTATCGCGGCATATTAACAAACCTGGAATATAATAATCCATTGTTTAGACGGATGAGCTTAAATCATGTTTGTGCTGAGTCCATTGATTGAAAGCTTAGCAATGACACTCGCCGGTTATACGATTTGAGTACCCAATCAATTGATTTAGCCTATTGATTCTGAAAACGTACACATTCCTTTGATTTACTGTTTCTGAAATCGATGCAAAATGATAAAGGAAAGACCTCTGAATGTTAAAATGACATAAAAAGGCGACACAGCGTCCAAAATGTGAAGTGAACACCAATTTTGGAGCGTATCTTCCTGCAGCAACAGTAACTGCAAATCGCACACTTCGTACAGTTTTTTAAAAGTAATTTTTTAAAGAAATGATAGATATTTATGAAATTAGAGTGCAATTAGTCACTGGTAATGTATATTCTCTTTCATTTGAATGCTCATTTTTCACGATCTGTCTCTTGTGAGCGCCGCAGGAGGGATTCATACTACTGAAATAATATATATGATAAACACTATCAGGAAAGTATTTGTGAGAGTAAGTTCTCGAAGAATTGTGTATACACATCCCGTTTTACTATTGTTGCATGCTATTGTATGTTATTGTATTCCACTGTACTTTTTCGACTGGGTTTACAGTGAGTTAATTTTGCACTTGAGTAACATGAGAGTCGAGGAGAACTACTGTATGTTCTAAACTCACTTAGGGGCAAAATGAATATACTCTGCGAAATATATTGACATGTATCTTTCTAGCAGGTGTTGTACTTTTCAGGATATCGAGGAGAATTGCGTAGACTGAATATACGTGAAGGGTAGTGTATTTGCTATAGGCCTAGTATGTGCATTATAATTGCAATACAATTGCAATTACGTTATTACAAGTTAGTGTAAATAAGCACTTTTACTGTTAGGGTGATGCATGTTACAAAAGGACATACTGTAGCAAGCGTCTTCCAGTTGATGTGGCTCAAGTGTTGGACTGTGATCCGAGGGGGCCCGGGATAAATGCCACCTCTGGCGTACTTCTTTACTGCCTCGAGGACTGGGTGTTTGGAACGTCGTCATTCATTTCATCCTCATTATTAATAAGCTGATGTAATTTTTCCAAGTCCTCGTATTGCAGTTCGTTCACCAAGATTGTATAAATACCTTTTCTTTTTTCTGTCACGTGAACGACCCATGGTTGAGGACATAGACGTTTACTTTGTATTTCCTTGTTCTTTTACATATCGGTATTGCCACTACAGTATTTCAACGATTGCAGTTAAGTAACCAAAGATTTGTCCTTCATCCGATATTTTTTTCTTTTGTTGAACTATGATAAATATTTTATGTTCTGTAAATGGTGTGGTGATTGCTTCGTATAACATTTATAAAATTACAGTTTTTATAAAACAATTCAAAAATTTATTTGTCAATTTCTATGGCAATGTAATACCGGCCTTAGCAGCTTCATTTTTTTATATTCTGAACGACTTATATCTCTCTCTCTCTCTCCTCGCCCCCTTCCCCCCACCCCCCCCCCCCCACCCCACCCCCTCTCACACACACAGACACATAATGAACACACGCCTCAGGACAACATGCTCTTTTTTCGCACTAAGGATATTATTTTGTGAGCGTGTTGATAATATTGCAGTTTAGCAACAAAGAAAGACAGAAAGAAACAAGATATGGCCTCAGATTATCACGTATGTCCGAGAATGACTGCCATCCAGGTCATAGGCTACGGACTATGGTTGATGCGTGGACATCAAGACGAAATTCTGTCGCAATGCGTTGACTGTAGGCCATGGAGCTCTCGTATCAATTGTCCTCACGAGGCTGACTGGACCTTGTTTCAGCCTTCGTGTTAGATCTTACAAGCAGTGACTAGGCCTCCCATCCTTCTGTAAAATAATTTGATTTCTACCCCTTTCTACCGGATCGGGGATGAAGTGAGATGAGTTTACTAGTGGATAGGTGGTGTTTACGTCCAGATCCCCTATCTGACACCAATCTCACCATAGGAGTTCATAAGAGATGAAATGAATTAACATGAAACTGGGTAACGCTTAAGGAAGCGACCGTGACATATTAGAATGTAACGTCCCACCATTTAAAAATGGTAAACAACTGAAAACCATTTCTAGGACGGCTAACGGTGGGGATTCGAACCCACTCGTTTATCTAGTCCGGAGATAGCCTGCCACCATGGCCTTGTTACCCAAGCCTGTCTTCTCATAATATAATTACGTTGTTATAATAATAATAATAATAATAAATTATGAATTCGAGAGTAATCTATACAGTGACAATCTTGGCTATTTCTGTAATAGCGGAGTAAGCGCTATTTCAAGTTTTACGTGTTGTTTCTGCTTGGGAGTTTTACTGAGAAACTCTAAATAGTTTGGCATTATACAAAGATTCTGAGTTCGTGGAAACCTTGAGGGCGAGAGAGAGGTTATTTTATATTAATAATAACTTCAAGTGGGCTTACTTGCCATGAACATAACTTGGAGGATAGGCGTTACGACCAGTTAGATAGCAACCCTCGCGGTTCGACGAGCGATTGCCATGCGGAAATGTTCGATCTCGCCCGAAATTAGCTAGGGTTTGCGCCTGACTGACTACCCCGTCATGTGTTGCACTCTGCGTCCTCATATTTGGAGTTAGATGGGAACCTGAAAGGGTGCGCCAGCTCAATGATATTAGCGATACATTAATTCTGAATTGGTTCAGTCTTCCTGACCTTTGATATGAAATGCTGTACATGCCAGAATTGATAGGATTTACCGTTCACAAAGTTACGCGCATGTCTGATCTCTCGTTGTTTATGCTATGTTGGAATGACTTCCTTTGTATGAAATCTATTTTGAGGATGGCTGTCGCAGATACGTGTATTCTAGCTCAGGCTTGTAGGAAAAGTAATCACTGTATAAAGTAATGGTTTGACAGTACACCTATGTTTGTTGACGAAATTTGTTCCCTTTTGTGTTGTTTATTTTGATTTGATGTAATTACGAGTTCGGTGTTGTTCATGGTTTGTTAGGTCGCGGAAATGGTAACTCTTTCATTACATGGTATCCTGTTTGGGAGACCAGCGTTTTATAGTTTTTGTGTTGTGTCCGTCCGGTATCATGTCATTAAACACGTGCTGGACGTTTAAAACGCTTGCCGCTTCTAATACCTCGCACACTCATTATGTTATTGTCAATGTCTCTTCCTAACACATCAGGAAATGTATAACTTTTTGTCTGTGTATGGGGAATATTAATCCATAAATGAGCTACCCAAATATTTGATTGAAGATAACAGCCATATGGCGCGTTTTGTTTTCTTTGTCTACCTTTTTACCTAGCAACATTATACCTGTATTGATTTTTAATTACATTTTTGTTGCTTACCGTTTGTTGGCATGCGGGGATCTTTCCTGGCTTTAATTCACAAGATACTTGAGCGTGTATTAACGTAATTTGAAGGCAGCTACAGTGTGACGAAATTAATTAATCCGGCGATTTCGAACTAGTAGGCGTTGGCCGAACATGACAGCGCGAGCGATGTCTCTTGGGTGTGTGGATTGATAACTGATAGCTTGAAATATAGTGACTGCTCGCTGGGTGGGTGTGGACCTATTAGGTGGATGCATCTCCGAGGAGTGGTAGCGAACACTTTATTAATCTGATCTCCGATGTGACCTTATTTAGTGCTCTCTTCGTATTAATGAAGTTCAGGCCAAATTGTGCTCTTAGTTTTCCAAATGAAGAGTTGTCACCTTTACAATGCAATACTTTTAAAGTTCTGATGGAAAATGACATCCGTATTAATTGAAGAAAATAAATCAAAATTAATCAGAAACTGCCGTTTTATTTCGTTAAAACATACTTATTACCTCTGTGTAAATAACCAAAAACACGAAGTTTCGATGTCTTTTTTTGAAAGATCAATTATTGTTTTTCTTTGACAACAGAGTTTCTTTTTAAAATTAAGGTACAACTACTGTTTACCAAAACGAGTTACGCGCAATTAGGTTTCGATTCACTTTTATTTAAGATCATATATTTGCCACATCTATAAGGAAGTTATATGAACTGACCCTGTGTAAAGCATAATTTTTTCCACTTACCCCTATTCTGTCAAGTAGAATTTCAGTAGGCAAATAACACCGCTATTCCATGTTGTTTTAATAGTAACAGACATTGGTATCGGCGTTACTCCATATCTTGTGTATCCATTTATTTTAAGCATAAATCACCCATCATTTTTCAAAATGGCCCTCTTTGATCTTCACACAGTCCGCAGTCTCTGTGACTAACTGCCAGTTACTAACCTTCAGTTGGAGGGCTGGAACGGGGTACACTCAGTCTCGTGAGCCAGATGGGTTCAACTCGCACCTCAGCAATCCTGGAAGTGGTTTTCCACCTCTCCAGGCAAATGCCGGGATGCTACATAAATTATGCCACGGACACCTTCTTCCCGGTCCACATCTGAACAACAAATACACCACAAAGCACACGTTTCCCGACAAAATTATATACACACCCAAGTACACGGGGTGTAAGCCTCCCAAATGAAACAATAACCTTCAGTTGCACAACGCAGGGTCGTTATTAGGAAATCCGCCACTGTTTTGAGCCGAGAGCATTTCAGGTTGTTGTAATTCAAGGTTTATCCTGACCATGCTTTAAAATGTCAAGTATTGTTTTTTAGTCGGCCAACATGTAGATGGATACCCAGTAATCTTAGACTATTAATGTTATCGACCCAAAATACCTTAATAAATAATACTTTAACCTAATTTGGCTAGGTAGCACTGAAAAGAATCTTTTAAGTTTTCCATGCCTTAAAAGATTGATCGCAACTTGCTGTCCTTTGGGTTTAGGTCAGGACTGAAAAAAGGCTTTAGCTGGAGAAATGAAATCAGACTCATTTCTTGAGCTTGAGCAGCAGAGTGAGAAACTGATGGCACTGTACCTCGCCGGAAAGCTCTGTTCCTAACGTCACTTCTCAGCACATGATATATCGATTTAAAATTCAGGGGATGTCTCATAAGTAATGTCGTTTTCTAAAGAAAATTTTATTTGGAAAGTTTTCTGACTAGAAATTCAACTATTCTGCATAGTAGAGACTATCCGATTATATGGTCTTCAGCCATCTTTCAGCGATGTTTCTTATCAAGCGACGCTACCGGTCTAGGTTTTGATGCGCGAAGAATTCGGCGAGACCCACTTCCACAGCTTCAATGTTTTCGAAATTTCTTCCACGCATGAAATGGGCCATGGATCGAAAAAGATGGTAATCTGAAGGCGCAAAGATCAGGTCTGTATGCTGGATGTGGTAGCAGTCTGACTCTTCCCAATTCCTGATGTTTTGCCATGGTTGTTCGTGCAGTATGTCTCGAGTTGTCGTGCTGCAAGAGAACTTTATTTCGGTTAACTAATGCTGGGTATCTTCGTCTCAAAATTTCACGAACTCGTTACAGTTGTTGAGAATAAAGATCCGCATTGACTGCACGCCCGTTTGGAACAAACTCCCAGTGAATCACTTATTCAAAATCGCACCAGACACACATCATCACATTGGGGTCGAACCGATCCTTTTTAACGATGACTTTGGCAGGTTGACGGGGACTGAGCTTCCGAGGCGTAGCGTTACGATAATAGACCCATTTTTCATCACATGTGACAATTCTCCCGATAAATCTATCATCAATGGGATTACAGATAAGCTGACGACAAATATCCACTGTACGTTGAGCCTGTTCAAGGGTACATTCATGATGTACAGATCTACATCTTCTGTTTGATTTTCCAAGTATCTTTTGACGATACATTCTCGCAATATACTCAATTCTAGTCATGGCCTCCTGTAAACTGTAAATATCATTGGCGAACCAAAGAAATCCAATTCTATCTTATAAAACATCAAACTTAAGCAACGACATTACTTTTGAGACATCATAAACACACTGCAGGAAGAAAAAAAAAAGTTCACCTGAAGAGACGACGTCGATTTTGATCCGATGACGGCAGGTGCCACCTGGGGGATAGTAGATGTACTGATATCGGTTTCACCGTCGTCCGCCAACAGATAGCGTAGTGGCATAGCTACCAGAGGGCCATCTGTGTCTACCATTTAATAGGGAATGCTCACACCCGTAGACGAGGTTCTGGACGTCCACGAAGCACAGACGTCCGCCAGAATCGTCGTATTGTAAGGGCAGCAGTGGCAGATCGTTAGCCCGTCTTCCACTCATGCCACAGCATCGACGTGCACGGTTCGACTGGTGCCGTCAGAGGATCATTTGGAAGATGGTATGGCGCGCCGTGGTCTTCAGCGATGAAAGCAGATGGTTCTGCCTGCACGCAAGTGATGGTCGTTGGCTCGTTAGACGTAGACCTAGTGAGCGCTGTTTCGTAGAGTGCATTCGTCCAACACACCGGCCTCACCCCAGTCCTTATGGTCTGGGGTACGATAGGCTTCAACTCTCGTTCACCTTTAGTGTTTGTGGAGGGAACGCTAACCAGCGCTCGGTACGTGCAGGATGTTGTTAGACCCGTTATTTTGCCGTTCTTGCAACAGGCAGGGGATGTGTTGTTCCAACAGGATAATGCTCGCCCACACACTGCCCGTGCAACTCAAGACGTGCAGCAACTTCCCTAGCCAGCACGATCGCTGGACTTGTCGCCAATCGAACACGTGTGGGACATGGACCGACAAGTGACTCGTACGACTCGTCCACCCACAACTCTTTACAGAACTGCGTGAACAGGTCGAGCAGGCGTGGAATAACGTATCCCAAGACAGTATTCGCCATATGTATGATCGACTGGATGCAAGAGTCAGTGCCTGCATTTCCGCCCGTGGAGGCTACACTTTGTACTAATATGGGTATTGCAGCATGGGTCGATACCTGGTATCTCTGAACCGCTTGACCTATTCATCTGTCGTATTTTTAAGAGCGTTAAAAATCCTTCAGTATGCCTTTCTTCGGAGGGGAAGTAAAGCCGGCGTGGCGGTCCCATGTCATAGATTTATGGCATGTAAAAGATCCTTTCACAGACTAAACTTGCGTAAAGCAAAATTGTTGTGTTAGATTTCGTCAGAACGCTCTATCAAAGTTCCAACGTTCACCACTAGTTATCATTGATATCTGGTGGCGAAAGTTGGAACTACTTGAAATTGAACGGAACTTGTAGCTCCCTTTAGGGTGTCCGCTGGAAGCAGCTACAGACTCAGGCGAGCCGAACATGTCCTCGGACACTCCCGGCATTAAAAGCCATACGATAAATAATTAAATGTATATTTAATAATCGCCTTATTTTTTCTCCTTAAATGTAGCAAGTTTATTGGAATGATACCAAAATTTACCTCCCGCTGAACATAGTTAATCAGAATTACTTATATTAACTAATTTCTAATATGGCAGACAAGTGCAGTAGATTTAAGCTCTACACATAAAGAAATAAACTATTGTTAGAATCCCCACTATTGTACCGGTACTCCATATGCACTGTCGCCACAATATATCTTGAGTGGATTGATAACCTCTAAAAGGGTGACCTATTTTATTTATTTTTCCGCAGTGTATATATTATTTATAAATGAGCTCGTTGTTCCGCCCCTTAAATCAACAATACCGTTACCATTTTTATATATATAGCAGCTCACGTGCCATCACTTATATTCTTTTTTGAAGAGACATCCGCTATGGCATTAATCTGCTTCTTGGTCCTCGCGTTACGTTGATCGTCTCTGCTTCGGGCTGTTACCTATGTTGCAGTCTCAGTGAACGTTTAATGGTCTGTTAAAACTTGTGCTTATTTCAGTTGCAGTCTCGGTGAACGTTTAATGGTCTGTTAAAACTTGTGCTTATTTCAGTGAAATTCCGTTCCTGTTATGCTGTACTTATTTTTCTAGGATTGAAAGGTCGTATTAGATTTGCATAAGCTGGCCTCTTACATAAAAATATAAATTCTCAGTATGCCTTCCTTCGGAGGGGAAGTAAAGCCGGCGGGCCCATGTCATAGATTTATGGCATGTAAAAGAATCTTCCACTAACTACAATTGTGTGAAGCTCTCATTTCCAACGGTCGCCTCCAGGTGCCGGTCTGGTGGAATCTAGTGGCAAAGTTCGCTGCTAGGTGTCGTTGACGGTAGCATTTGGTAACAAAAGTAGGAACTACTTGAAATTGATGATATGCTGTTCTTACCTGAATTACAGATGACACACACTAAAATACAGCCATCACAACACCGGTTATAAGATAGATTCTACACACACCCAAAGTACACGGAGCACCATGACCGCGTTGTCGCAGACCCTGAACTGAGGAACCAACCAATCAAATGTATAACATTAACAATCATATTTAACAAACTACAATCTACACTAAATAGTCTTAATTCAATTTGTTTTAGGAATACCAGAATTCGGCTATTTAAATGCCAAATAAAAGTTAAGAAAGAGCTATTTCTCTTAGCCTAATTGGAATAAAAATGAGATACCGTATTTTCGTGGTTTTCACTATTTCTTGTCCACGTTGCTTAATCAGCAATCGCAGTACCAAATTACACTTTCTAGCTGTCTTAGAAGTGCCACTAACCGGGTGATCACAGAGAAATGCGTTCATAGAAATAATGTAGACAATGTTTTGTTCAGTCATGCTGATAAGAGCTCCGTATAAAATTATTTTCGTGAAAATTGAATCAGAAGGTGACCACCTTGTAGCGGCTAGCGAATCCGATTCCCAGCTCAGCCAATAAATTTTAATTCAGGTCTGAGGGTTGCAACGGCGTACACTGAGCTTCGTGAGGCAAAACTGACAAGAGGAAGGTGCGATTCACTCCTCAACCGTCCTGGAAGGGGTTTTCCGCGGTTTCCCCACTTATATTCCAGGCAAATGCAGGGATAGTTCCTGAATTAAGGCCACGCCGCCCCTTCACAAGCCTATCCCCAATTTACAAATACACACACTAGTACAGCCATCACAATAACACCGGTTGTCACACCAATTACACACGTCCAAAAATACACGGGGCTATGTGACCGATATGTCGCAGTTCCTAAAATAAGCAAAACAACAACAACTGAATCAGAAGCTGTTGGTTCAGCATATAATCAGTTGAATGCAAAAATATGCAACAGCCCACTTTTTTAATGTTTTAATTATCTTTCTTTTTCTTCAGTTATTTATGCTTTTGTTTATTTGTTTGCACAATTGATGTCCTGTTTGTTCTCGCTCTATATGGATTTCTTGCAAATTAATCAGGAAACACAGTATTCTTTATCAAAGCTTGAGTTATCTCCATGGTAACATCAATAAATTAATGTATGAAAAAGTTAAGTTCGTTATTGTTGTTTTAAGGCACGGGATGAAAAAACTTACACAATTGAAAAGTGATTCAAACCTTTACAGACGTAATACTCTTTGGTAGAGTAATTTTCAGAAAGTGCAAAAAACGTTTAACGTAATTTTATGGAATAAAATATCTGAACTACAGTATTAGGCTAGGTTTCATTTTACTGAACTGCCAGCTTCCAGCTTTTTTTACATTTAAGTAAAATTATCCGAACTTTCTTCTCAAGAAGACTGCATTGAAAAGGATTTCGTAATCCGCCAGCAGTTATCACCTGCTATGGTTTTAGCGGCGTAGCCGTGCTCGTAATTCGTGCACCACGGCGCGAGGGCAGCTGCAGCAAATTCGATGATCGGAGGGTCGAATCACGACGCTGATAGCGGCTATCCTGGACGTGTTTTTTTTTTCTCAACACCTAGAGTCATCACATAAATACAGTTTATCTATCTGGCAAGTTAAACTTAAACCTTGGCGGCTTCGGTGGCGTAGTTGGTAGCATGCTGAGCTTCTATGCCCAAGATAGCGGGTTCAAACCCGGCCGAAGCCTTCGGATTTTTTAAGAGCGTTAAAAATTCCTCAGTATGCCTTCCTTTGGAGGGAAAGTAAAGCCGGCGATCCCATGTCATAGATTTATGGCATGTTAAAGAACCTCCCACTAATTACACCGGTGTGAAGCTAAATTGTATAGGTTAGGAATGTAAACAACGCTCTTAGGTTCCTACGTTCGTTGCCAAGAGCCGACTGCGGTGGCGTCTAGTAGCTAAGTTCTGAACTAGACCTAGTAGTCGTTGACGGTGGCGTTTGGTGGCAAAAGTAGGAACTATTTGAAAAATTCAAAGTTGCAGTCCTTACTTGAATTAAAAAATAGATACACACACTAATACAGCCATCACAATTAACAGCGGTTATCAGACAGATTCTACACACACCCAAAGTACACGGGGCTACATGACCGCGTTGTCGCAGCCCCTAGACTGAGGAACCAACTAACCAAACTTAAACCTAACGACACGGGGTTGATGACCAAAATGTTTCAAACCCCTAATATGAATTACTCTATTAACAACAAACCAGCCTCCGTGGCTTAGGCGGCAGCACGCCGGCCTCTCACCGCTGGGTCCGTGGTTCAAATCCCGGTCACTCCATGTGAGATCTGTGCTGGACAAAACGGAGGCAGACAGGTTTTTCTCCGGGTACTCCGGTTTTCCCTGTCAAAATTTCATTCCAGCAACACTCTCCACTATCATTTCATTTCATCTGTCATTCATTTAATCATTGCCCCCAGAGGAGTGCGTCAGGCCTCGGCAGCCGGCACAGTTCATATCCTCGCCGCTAGATGGGGGCTTCATTCATTCCATTCCTGACCCGGTCGGAGACTGGAAGCGGGCTGTGGATTTTCATTTTCAACAACAAACCAACAAGCTATGGTTTCAGAAGTTTTCAGGGGCGGAACTACGAAGTCATCTGCCCCAGAAGAAAATGTGTTATGTATGTATGGTATATCAATAGTTTGATAGAAGCCTGTAATCAGCTTAAACATACGTAATGTTTTTGTCGTTTTTGCAAGAAATTCCACATAGGATTGTGCATAACTTTTCTCCATGAACGATGTACGTGTGCAGTAGCAAATGTGTTAGGAACAATAAAACTACTATAGTTGTTATTATGATCAACATCTTACAGTGCACGTTTAACTCAAATTGACTAACATTAATGAAGAGAAGAAAACAGTCGCTGATATCATTACCTCAATTATATTCTTTAAAAAATAACAGAAGGAGAAGAAGAATGAAATACATTATTTTGTAGGGATTTAAAAACGTCACAACCTACGAGCACGGAAAGTTAACGTTCTATCCATTCAATTAATATTGTATATTTCAGTCGGTCAACACAAATTAATTCCAAATATTGAAATATGTGAAAAGTAGCCTGAAATAAATTATATGTGATAAAGATGTATATATATTGTTACGGAGTAGTCTATATAAATAAATACATGTAAATCTTAGTCACATGTAATTTATTTCAGGTTATTTTTCACATTTTCCAGTAATTGGAATGATTTTGTGTTGGCCGACTGAAAGCTACAATTTTAATTGTTAATTAGGCCACACTAAAAAACGGCTTCAAAGCTATATTTTTTCTATCCATTCAGCCACGAGTGTTGATACTAATTTTTACATCATTTAACTTCACTAGCGGACCCGAGGGAGAAATCTCGCATGTTCATAAATCACACTTTCCCCAATAGGTTTATAATGAGAGACTTAAGTAGAAAGGTTGTTATGTTTTTATTTCAACCAAATGATTATAAAACACTATTTGCATTTCAGTTAGAATTCCAAGTTCTAAGTTCCCTAAATTGAGAAGGCAATCACTGAAAATTGGATGATCATAACACTCACCGTTTATTCGATATTGATGAAATTATACGATTTGAGTAGTCGACTCATTCCTTTGATTTACTGTTTCTGAAATCCATGCAAAATGATAAAGGAAAGACCTCTGAATGTTAAAATGACATGAAACAGGCGTCACAGCGGCCAAAAAGTGAAGTGGACAGATATTATGGAGCGTATTTTCCTTAGCAACAGTATCTGTAAATCGCACACTTCGTACATTTTCTTAAGAGTATTTTTTTAAAGAAATTATAGATATTTATGAAATTAGAGTGCAATTCGTCACTGCTAATGTCTATTTTCTTTCATTTGAATGCTCATTTGTCACAATCGGTCGCTTGTGAGCGCCGCAGGAGGGATCAATACTACTGAAATAATATGTGATGATATGTGCTACACTAATATCTTCATATAAATAAAATGTTTTACGTTGGGCTCTATACGTTGCCCTTGTCGACATGTTTCTCTAATGTAACCATACACGTCTATGGACAATTCTTCTTCGTCTTCTTCTTCTTTGCTCTCGAATTGGCCTACTTAAGATCACGTTTATTCAAGTGGAGGGTCGTGATCTTCGCCCAGTATTGACGCATTTTCTGCCGGTGTAACTCCTTTCTTTCAGAAGTCAGGGGGTACCCTTCTTCCGAGGTTTCTCCTGAAAACCATGGACTTCCTTCAAAGCACGCCCCACAGCCTGTCTGTCATGCAGATCCGATGTTTCCAGTTCGTTAATATCCTTCTCAGTTTCCGTCAACCACGTGGTACAAACCTTCTTATAGTGCCAGAAACTGAGCAAACGATTGGTGAATCTTGTGGATGGTAATCTCGCGATATGGCCATAAAAGGCGGTTTTCTTTTTTTCTCGCACAATCGGATAGCTTCCCTATATGTTCGTAGAGCTCGGAGTTATTTCGCCAACAAAATTCTTCATCTACCTTTACAGGAACCGAGGATCATCTTCCGGAGAATTCTCCTCTCTCTCTAATTTCCATCTTCTCCATCAGACCCCTTCGGGTTAACTATTGTCAATTCAATATACAGGGTTTAATCCTCCTTACGCAGCTTTAGATCTTGCTGTTCTCTGTCCCGTTCTCTCTCTCTGGTTTGATACAATACCTGCGGGCTGTTTTTAAATATAGCCCGCTCGTGTTGGGAGCGCCTATATTTAACTTCCTGCCTCTTATCAGTGTCCACGTTGTGTTTTGTTTAATATTTCATGGCCGCGTTAATTATTAGTTAATGTTCGAATAATGTATTCAATGTGTAGCGATTTCACTGAGCTTGTTATTCGGGGAAATACCTTCCTTCGAAGCCGATGTATACACTTGTATATTTTGTACTCGCCAGCAACGATTTTACGTTGTGTGTGTTTGGAAGGGGATATTGCTTTTTAATGGGCAGCGTTTTGTTCTTTTGGAATGTTATTCGTTTTCCCGCCCGACATTTGACGTCTATGTAAAACGAGTATGGAGTGGCTTGTTCAACAACAGTTTAATGCAAGATTCTGATGCTATCGCACTTCAGTGGCGCCATGTCTCGCTCAGTGGAAATCAGAATAGGCCGTAGATGATTTTTGCTTTAACGATTAGTCATTGGCAGATGTGACCGACTATTTATTTGCTCGGAAGCCGTCAGAGTGAAGCAACCTATATCGTTCCAGCCGCATCTGTGTTTCCTGCTGTGCGGTTTACGTTCTATTTATTTATTTATTTATTTATTTATTTATTTATTTATTTATTTATTTATTTATTTATTTATTTATTCATTCATTCAAAATTAAATGTTATACAGTCGGTCAATACGATTGTAGCCAATTGTAATGGGTGGTTCCCTAATCCTGAAAAAAACTACATGTGATTAATTTAAAAAACAGGATTAGAGAACCACCCATTACACTTGGCTACAATCGTGTTGACCGATTGAAAAACATTAAATTTCAATTACTAAGACAATACTGAAATATGACTTCCAACAAGATAATAGCCTATTTATTATTTTTTATTTTGTTGTTGTTTCATTTGAAGGGCTTGGACATGGTGTTCATTTAGCCCCGTGTACGTGGGTGTGTGTGTCGAATTTGTCTGTTAACTTGTGCTATTGTCGTGTCTGTTTTGTGTGTGTATTTGTAATTGAGAAGGGTGAGGTTTAGGCTGAATGTACCTCGTTCCAAACTTAAAACCAGAATTACAGTTCTTAGCAGAGTCAGGAATCGAACCCCGACCCCGTGGGCGACGGCCAAGAATGCTAGTCGCTACACCACGTGGTGGTCTGTTAGAAAATATACAATCTGGAGGTGTTATTCTAGATGAAGTCTTTGGGTTCCAATATATATTCCTGCATTGTAATTCATGGCACACTCATAGACTAGAAATGTCTTGCGTTGCTTCGAGGACATTCTATAATCAGTCCACAAAGTACAAAGGTGCGATAAGAATAGCCACTTAATGGAGCAAGTAGCTGAGGCGAGCTACATCTTAATAAGAGATTTAAGTGCTTAAGGGTTTTTCAAGGTGATTTTAAGAAGAAGAAGGAAATCATGAGTCACGGGACCTCCTTTTTACGTGGAATCCGAACCACAGGACATGTCATTTCAATTTGAAAATCTCACATGCATTGACCGGGAATCGAACCCGGTCCGCCGTGGTGAGAGGCCAGCAGCTTGACCGCTGCGCCACCCCCTGTTATATTTAGAGGATAGTTTCGAGACTGATGTGGTAGAGCAGGGGGACGCCACCTTATTAGACAAACTTGGCTGTCGTTTGGCAGTGCTGACTAGCCAATAGAGTCTGTGACCCCTGTCCCCAACCCTTGAGGGTTAGCTAAGCCTTAAGCGCCCAAGTATACGGGGCTAAATTGCTACGATGTCTAGCCCGTCAAATGAAATCACTCACTAAACGCTAAACTTTAGCTACCCAGCAGCATAGCTGAATGCGTTAAGTCACGCTCCATGTCTGCCGTGGGGATCTACAACTTCAGAGGTCCAAAGTTTAAATCCCAGTTTTTACAGCAGCCATTCTGAGTTAGGGCTTTTTCCTGTATTTTCCATGCTCACACCAGGCAGATAACGGGATGGTACTTTATTTCAAGTCCCGAGGCACCTGTCCCTGTCCTAGACTCTTTACAGTTACAAGCACTTCTACAGTCAGTGCAATAAGGAATATTATCGGCTAAATCCCATACATACTAGTGATAGAATTGAAGTGAGCCGAATTCAAACGACCTCGTCCGATTGCATACCACCCAACGTTTGCCAATGTGAGATTCTGGCCTCAGTGCCTACACTGTAATACTGGTGCAATAGTAGGAAATCGTGGGATGCTGCCATTTGAAATATGAATAAAGTACAGAAACAAACAGGATGTATTTCTAAAATGTCCATAGAAAGTGTGGCTTTCCCTCGACTGATTTGACTGACTGTGAGATCGGAAAGGTAATCTCAAGGTCGTCTCAAATGTATTGATAGTTCTGAAAAAAGAAAAGAAAAAAAAACAACTACTTGTTCTACCTGGGGGCTCGCACTGCTCGTGTTTGTCCGCTTCATTGTGTAGTGGGCATTCGTGGTTGTCACCGCGGAGGCTCGGGTTCGATTCCTGGCTCTGCCAAGAAATTTAATTCTGACCTGAGGGCACGTGAGGCAAAGCTTAGAAGAGGCGGTATCGACCCCTATCTCAGCTATTCTGGAGGGGGATTACGGCGCTTTCCCACCTCTACTCCAGGCAAATGTCGGGATGTTACCGGCCATGGCTTGTTCCTACCCAAATCCTATCTCATTTACAAATACACACATTAGTACAGACATCACAGTGACACAGGTTATCAGACAAATTCTTCACACGCCTAAGTACACGGGGCTACATGACCACGATGTCACAAAGCCCCTAATAGATCAACAACAACAACAGCACTGCTCGTGGTCGCAGCTGTTGTTGGGACATTTCGTATGTGGCTATGTTTGCATTACCTCGTTTATAGACCTGCGTATATTCTCCAATCGTGTGCTGTCATGACAAATGGAATCTTACCGCTATTCACTCATAAGTTATCCCTATTGTAAAGAAAGTGTATACTATTTTGATGGAAGGTAGGGAAATAGCTTGTTCTGTACAATTCACGATCTAATAGATTACACTTCCATTTGTCACCAATCAGTCACGAAATCCAATTCTGGAATGCAAAGACCCCAGTGGGCTTCTAATACAATGTGATTGTGAAGTTGGGAATCCACGTAATCTACTTTTAGGATGGTTAAGATGGGAATCGACACCTCTTACTATGCCGAGTGTACCCCCAGTTTAGAAATACATTTTTGACAGAATCGGGAATCGAAACGGGACCTCAAAAGTGACAGCCGAGACTGCTAGCCACTACATCATGAATACATTTATCTTACAGTACCCCCTTCTCACTTTGAATTTTGGTGCACGTGGGTCTGTGATACATTGACATGTTGTATGTACGATCCCAAGCTGATTTAAAGTTCCGTCTCTTTAGTCGTTGACAAGGCGCGAGAACTGGCACATTCCGTAGCTCTTCAAGGAGACTCAGTATTTTCCTGCTTGCTCTGAATTAGATATTGTAATGCGCCGGATGTTTGGAGAGTAAATTCGTATTCCTTAACATATGTCTCGCATCACTAAAAGATAAATATAAATACTTCTCGATTGAAATAAGAGGTCGTATTCATGGTTCCTGGAAAAGGGCGTTGGATTATAAATAGGATTGTGTATGATATACTGTATACTGCGCGCAGCTCCTGCAACTTTCAAAAATATTTAAACTTTGTTCTGTTTCAGCATAAATAATCTGTCTCGAACTTGCAAAGGAATATCACACACTCACGTATACACACTATTAATTTCATCGTAACTTGTTGTCTGGTAAAAAAAAAACTCCCCCTTGTTTTCTCTCTCTCAGTGTATTCTTATTCTTAAATAGCTCGCTGTCTTCTTGCTTAAGTCACGTTTGATTCACAGAACATACGTTGACAAAAATGCATGGATTCTATCCAGATGGCCCCAGGTTCGAATACCGGGTCCTTCGTAGGTGGGTCTAGAACGAGATTGAGGATAATTTAGGGAACATGGTCATAGAAACAGACAATGACGACAGTGGAACTGAAAACTTCTACTATGTGGCACCCAGAACTGTCCAAAGTAAGCTACCCATCAGTCGGTAAGCCTTAGTCCCACATAGGTTATTGTACCACGGGTTTAGTTTCCTCTTGAGAAAGCCATTGCGGTTTACTTTTCCAGATCAGATTTAAATGTAGTTCTTACTTGTGTTGTTGAGGTTGACTAAGTCCCATGTGAGGGACAGATAACCTCGCTATTCCGCCCCTTAAAACAACAATAATTATCTTACTAATAAAGTCCCTTGTGCATACTGTACATTTTGTTAGAGCTGGGTTTACGATATGCAGCTTGGAGGAGTTTCTTGCATGTTGTTGTTTGAGTCTTTAGTCTTTTGATTGGTTTAATGCCGCCCTGAGCTAATCCTATTGTCTCTACATAGCCACCACACCTTATATCCGAGGAATTTTTTAAACGTATTCTAACCTTGGTCTACCCCTACAGATCTTGTCCTCGACCCTTCGTCTCATAACTAAGTTTTCTATTTCTGGGTATCTGAGTACGCGTCCTACCAACCTATCTCGTATCTTCGTTAACATCTCTTCTCCCCTACTCGGCTTAATACCTCTTCACTTGTAACTATATTTACCTTCTAATCTCCTGTAACACCATTTTTCAAATGCATCTATTCTCCTCGTTTCTGCTGCGCCAACAGTTCATGTTTCACTTCCATAGATTGTCACGTTCCAGAAAAAGGCTTTCAAGAATGACTTTTTAATACATTAATCTATATTTTATGTAGTAATGCGTTCCTAAGTAGCAGAAGTCTTACTTCCGGACCACCTGGTGGTTTATCGGCTAGTATTATTGGCTATCGGGGAGGTCCGGGTTTGATTCTCGGCTCTGCAAAGAAATTTTAATTCAGGTTTGAGGGCTGGAACGGCGTACACTCAGCCTCATGAGGCAAAACTGAGAAGAGGAGGGTTCTATTCCCAACTCAGCTATCTTGGAAGAAGTTTTCCGTGTTTTCCTACTTCCTCTGATCTGGAAAAGTTTTGAAAGTAAGTTTTGCATCTCTACTTATATATTTTGCCGCTGAGGAATGTCACAATGTGACCGAAACCAGTACTATAATTATAAGTACAACTTATTATTGACTTAAGGTATTAATTTTCAGAATATATTAAACTTCGTCAAGTAGGAATAGGACAGACATGGCCATATTCTTGTATTTTCATTTAAGATGTGGTCATTTGTTAGCCGGTGCGCCATGGGCGGGAACGAAGAATAAGGTTTAAAAATTATTAATAATATAAAAACGCGTATAGGAATTTTTATATTATAATTAAATAGGCTGTAATGAATCACCAAGCATAATAAATTAAACAAAAAATTTGTAGACTAAAAATATGCCTGCTGAGGTAGGACTCGAACCGCCAAAAATTCGTTCCTTAAACAATGGTCAAGCATGCTGCCCCCAAGGCCACCATCACACGATAAAATTTATCTTGACTTGATAGCATGTACTAGCTTCAGGTACGGCACCTAATGTCGCCGACTATTTGCCTTTGATAATTTCGAACGAAATATGTCTGTAATTGATGTGCTGCTATGAAGATTACACATTCATAGGTTTATGAGTGGTTGGCTGAAATCAGCCATTCCTACGCCTTTCCATCACTGGCACGTTGGGTAGCACCTGGCGATCGAAAGTGGAAATTCGCTAACTTTCATTACTCAGCTTGCCCAGAAATTAAAGAGCTGAAATGAATATTCGCAATTATTTTAATATACAGATAGCAGAATCAAATAATTTGGGGTTCAGTGGATAATGCGTAACGTGCGTCGTGTTTCGAGCCAACAAACGTCATCGTAGCACAATAACTTATCCAGATGTTTTAGTTAAAAGGTACCGGGTGAGTTAGCCGTGGTCGTTACGGCATGACTAATGGCAGTCGCTCACATCCGGGAGGTGAGGAGGTTCGAATCCCCCCGCCGGCAACCTTGAAGATGGTCTTCTGTGGTTTCCCATCTTCCTTCCAGGCAAATGCCGGGGTTGGTCCCTCACTATAGGCCACAGCCGCTACCTTCCAACTCCTCGCCCTTCCCTTCCTACTTTCCTCCCCAACGGTACTTGTAGCTCACCCGTTGGGTGTCCGTCTCGAAGCAGCTACAAAAAAACTGGCGAGCCGAACATGTCCTCGGACACTCCCGGCACAAAAGCCATACGCTAAAAAAAAAAAAGTTAAAAGGTGAAATTTATTTCCAATTATTTCAAAATATATGATTATTATTCTTTCTTCTTTCTTCGTTTAGGCCAGCTATGGACCACGTCATTTCAACTGCTTACGTATTTGGGCCTTGATCTTAGCCCAGTGTTCACGTTCGCTGCCTGTGAGACTCCTTTCTTTCTTCAGACCACTTCTTATCGGTTTTTAATTTCGCTTTTTCTTGGAATTGGTGGTGTGCTCCAAGCTTTTACTTCAAAAGGTCACGTTCCATAATCTGTGCGTGGGTGATCCCTACTTCGTGTAAATCCTTGTCTACCTCACAAAACCAGGGGCCCTTGGTCCTTTTTGTTAAGAAAATAGGTAAATATCCGATTGGTGATTCTCTTGGGTTTCATACGGGTTAAGTGGCCATAGAAAGATATTCTTATCTTCCGAATTACTTGAGATATCCTTTCTACATGATGGTGCAGCTCATTGTTATGCCGTCTTCTGTACTCACCATCGTCTTTCAACGGCCCTGAGATTTTCGTGAGGATCTTCCTTTCCTTGGCTTCCAATTTCTCAACCAGACCCTTCCTATTCATTGCCAGGCATTCTGCTGCGTACAGCGCCTCAGGTCGGATAACTGTACGATAGTGTCTTAGTTTGGCATTGCGGGACACTGTTCGCTTGTTGTACACTCCTTTCGTTAGCTGGTAGGCCACATCCATCTTGTTCGTTCTTGACGTGAAGGCTTCCATCTCTGATATGTTGGGCTCGATCCACTCCCCTAGGTACTTAAACTTTTTTGCCTGACGGATCTTTCCATGTTCAACATTTAATGATTTGACTGCAGGGCTAATATTAGTTATAAACTCGGTCTTCTCAAAAGAAATTTGTAAGCCTGCCTTTGCCGCTTGTATTCTGAGTTGGTTGACTTGTTTTGCGGCCGTGTCTAGGGAATCAGAAAAGATTGCTAGATCATCTGCGAAAGCTAGGCAGTCAATTGTCAGGTCCAAGCTCCTGCAGCCCATTCTGACACCATTTTCTAACACTTTTTTCCCCATCTCCTTGCGCCATTCACGAATTACTTTCTCCAGTACGCAGTTGAAAAGTAAAGGTGACAGTCCATCTCCCTGCCTCACACCCGTCCTGATTTTGAAAGCGTCCGAAATTGCTCCTCTAAATTTCACTCTGGAGTTTGTGTTAGCCAAGGTATGCTGGATAATTGCTCGTGTTTTGTCATCCCAACACATTTCTTTTAAGATTTGGAAGAGTGTGGTTCGATCAATAGAGTCATAGGCTTTCTTGAAGTCGACGAAGACAACTACGAACTTCCTGTTTCTGAGCTTCAAATATGAAAGAACAAATTTAAGACTCATGATCTGCTCTGCACATGAACGACCTTTGCTGAACCCTCCTTGATATTCTCCCAGCTGAAAGTCGAGTTGTTCTTCTGCCTGGGTCTGAAGGGCTTTGGAGAGAATTTTGTATGTTGTTATGAGGAGTGAAATGCCACGATAGTTGTTAACGTCTGTTTTGATACCTTTCTTATGAAGAGGGTGAATCAAAACCGATGTCCAGCCACTAGGGAGTTCCTCGGTTTCCCATATCTCCTGGTTAATTTCTGTGAGTTTACTAATTGCCTTATCACTTGCGTACTTCCAGAGTTCAGCTATTATGCCATCCCCACCTGGTGCTTTGTTGTTCTTTAATGCATGGATTATCTGCTTGATTTCCTCTTTAGTTGGTGGAGAAGAGTCTGGGTTAGGGTGGGTAGTTTCATCAAAGGTGAATTGGGATTGTGGATCTTCACAGTTAAGAAGAGATTCAAAGTAATTTGCAAGGATCTGGCAATTGTCCTTGTCCTTGAAGGCTAGTTTTCCTGTATGATCTCTAAAGTGCAGGCTTGGAGGTGTAAATTTACTCAGATTACGCTTAAAAGTTCTATAAAAATCCCGAGTATTGTTTTTAATGAAGTCCTGCTCAATCTGCATACGCTGCTTTTTGTCAAAAATCCTCTTTACATCACGGATGACTTTTACTGCATGTTTTCATGTTTTATTATTATTATTATTATTATTATTATTATTATGGTAATGGCTTTCAAGAAAGCACCTCATGGATTGGTCATGCACTCTGGATTCCAACCCTCTTCTGCTGGCCGTGGAGGTGCATTTAGCCACTTAACACCAATGCAATCACACCATGACTAGGACTCGTCTTAGGCGAAGAGAGTGCTGTATTTATTGCATCGTGCCTTGATAAAATTTTAGAAAATGGGCGGCTTCAGTTGACAGTTATTGTTAATTCTGTAAGGTAAGGATATAGAAATCTAGAATTCCTCCTGGGCACTGTCATTACTTGCAATCTATTTAACCGCATCTCCCGTTTTATATGCCTGGGTGTATTTATTCATAGCATTCAAATTTTAAACATAGATTCCCGTGTATGCGTCAGGATGAAGTCGCCTTGATAAAAAATCAATATTCGAAATTTATCACAATTGAATGAAAAGCTTGATCAAAACTTTCATTTGATTTAGATAGGAAGCTGGTGTCCTCATTGATAATGCAGCATGGCAAGTTCTACTGCGCATGAAATGAAACTGAAAGTAGAACCTTCTCTGTTTTAATTGAGTTCGATTGGTTGAATATTGGTTTTGTTGGATTATATAGAAAGCTTTGATATCTCCATTACATTTTCTCGTCCTGTGTTCCGATGCAGATATACATTTAAAATTGTCATCTATAATTTGATTTGTATTTCTAATTATTACTTCCGTCCAACAAATACGCACAAAGATTAAAAGTCGTATAAACGTAATCCTGTTTGATATTCATTCTACTGTTTGAAACACTATAAACAAACCCGCTGCTGCTGCTCCCTATGTGGTTGGTTGGTTGGTTGGTTGGTTGGCTGGCTGGCTGGCTGCAGCCGAAATACCACACGGGCAGGCAACGTGAAATGAAGCTAGCTCGTTGGCTGACTGGTTGTATGATAGCAAAAGCAAGACTGTCTCACCTAATGAAACTTAACTATGCATGCATCTCACTTCTTTCATAGCTTGCCACGGTGGGTGAGTGAATAGCGTGTCGGTCTACAAACCCCAAGATTTCAGGTTCGCTCCTGGCCGTGGTAAGTGATTTTTGAAAGGCGGCAAAAATACGACACGCATGTTATACGATGTTGGCATATCAAAGAACCCATTTGAATTCAGTAGGCCGTGTTCATAATGGCAAAATTAATCTCGGGAGTTGCCGCCAACACAAAGTTCCTCATTTCTCTACTAGAAAGCGCTATAGTGTTCAAGGAGTTTAGATATCTAACCTCCTTGACTTTCATAGTGATCAAAGGAACAACGAAATTCGACATGCAAGCTACCCTCTGGGTGTCAAATTACAAAGCTTGCACCCGGCATCCGAGGCCATACGAAAAAAAGAAACTTCTTTCATAATGTACAAGGGCTTGTTTATCGGATCGACAGCATGTTCTACAGAGGAGGAATTTGTGGTAATGTAGACTTGGAATTTTAAGACAAATTGCTATTCTGGTGCTTTAGTTATTTGTTAAGGTAGCAATGCTTCATATTGCATAATGCAGTTTACTTGAAGTGTTTAGCACCTCTTATTGCCATGCACATTAGAAGTCCGTTCTAGCTGACAAAATGTCCTTTTTAAAAGTTGCCATAAACAAATTAGCTGGCAAATGTTTTGGTATAGCTGTTGTGAACAGTATCGAACATGAACAGGTATTCCGAAACTGTATTCAAATTATTTTCAGATAAGTACCGTACCCAGTTGGGAAGCTGTTCTGGAGATTTTTGAAATCGGTGATTTGTTTTCAATCTTACAATTTATGAGTCGGTCAGTAAGAGAAAAAATGAAATGTGCCGAAGTTTCTTTCTAGACATAAGAATCGAACAAAAAATATGCATCTTTTTAATTGCATTATTATTAATCAGTCATCGTTTGTGGTAAAATTGCCGTTTTTGCAACGCTCATTGTAATACTGTACGGTAATTTTGATTTTTGAATTTAGTAAGTGTACTTATTTAGACTTCTGGAGATTAAAACATCGCTCGTAATGCCCGAAATGCACTGTACGTGTAAACGAGATCGCTGTAACCAAGTTCTACTGTATTTTAAAAACTGTCCACTTCGATAACCTTTATTACCTGACTGAGTGAAGTGCTTATCCGAGAGAGCTGACAATTACTGTGATCTGGAGGTATTTATGGAGATCTCTGTAATCATGACATGTTAGTTACACAACTCATTTCGGTTAATATCGAATTGAGGGGTTCTAATTAATCTGTGGATAAAGCAATCGCGACGAAACGCGAAATGAGATCTTAAAAGCGGTATATGAACACAATCGCGAATTATCATTATTGTTTCGTTTTATAGGGAATTTCATATGCTGTGATATGGTTTCTTTAATGGTTGGAAACTTAAGAACTCTGTTGTTCGGTTGGACTTGTTATATCTGCATAAAAAAGAAAAAAGTATGGCTGAGTAGCAAACTTAGTTTATTGCTGACCTTTCAAACTAAAGATTACGGATTTGATCTTGCCTCAGCCCGGTGACAATAAATGAGACGTGCTCTGACCATTGATTTACTGGCACATTATTATTATTCTATTATTATCTTCATCTTCAAGAATCGTGAGGTGTACGAGAGTCTTTCTATCATCAGTACTGGAGGCAGTGGCGATTGTCAGCTCTCACTCATTTGAGGTCATTATGTAATTTTAAATAGAAATAACTTATGCATATATCTGTACTCCCTTAAGTACTAAATTTAAAATTGAAAAACCTAACAATCCTCACTACCAGAAGGAAGAAATCGGGTCAAGTTGCAGTACTAACAGAACACTAACAGTATTGGTAATAATAACTTCATTTATTTATTTATTTATATATAATAATAATGGGTTTCATGCAGTCACTATAATGTAGTCGGGGCTGGTATGTTCTACGATAGTAGGAAGGAAAGGTAATTTAAGTTCATAGTCGACTCTAGTTTAAAAAAATGCAATTTCCAACGTTTTCCACCCGGAGTATAAGCCATCCCCACTGTCATCAATATTAAAACACCGTGATAAAATTAATATTCATAAAATGAATCCCACTGACTGCTGATGAACCCATCTGTGTTAAATCCCCACAAACATTTGCTATAATGTTTGCCTGGTTGTGGAAGTCTAACATTTTATTGATGGACTGTTTGTGGTTTTTTTTCCTTTATAGGAAGCAAAGAAAAGTGTTCAAGTAGCTGAAAGCCTCCTTCAGATAAGAGGCACTGCAATGTGTTTCATAAATGGGATGTAGCAAGTAGTTGCTGTCCCAAAAGGAGGACTGGATATACCTGTCGTCTGCTGACTAGCCCAATCGGTTCATCTGAATGAACCTCCCGACGGCATAATACCTAGAATAATTTGATACAACTAGCTATGATACTTGAAATATTGTAACCCTTTCCTCATTAAAAATAAAATTCCATTCCCCCACAACCTCTGCTTGTGTTGGCGGTAGAGAGTTCTTTCCGAAAGTACAAAAAGATATTTGTGGATTTAAAAAAAACTTGACCGTGGGCAATTTCTAAAATCCTTGTCATTAAATGTTTGACTCTATAACTACTGACATAATAGAGCGTCTATAGAAACTGTAAATAACATCTGAGCAGACTCATACTTGAGGGGGTTGGGGGATGAGATATAATCAATTGCTATGTAGTTAATTTTTACGGCCAAATGTCCTACCAGGCACCAACCTCAGGAGAGAAGTTACTGGGATATGAAATTACTGTAACGTCCGCACATTTGCCTAGATTTAAAAATTTGAAAGCATGGACAATTATTTCAATGACGACCGACAGCGGAGTTTGAACCCACTCGTCTTACGAGTCGGGTGGCAGACCACCTTGCACATTAACACACGGATCTTCCCGGTCGATGTCGACTTGCATTCTATGATTGATTTCTGTTAACATCCACTGGTTAGGTTAAACCGCACGTTGTGAAGGTCCGGGCTTGGAAATGTTCACAATCTTCTCTCCTTCATGCTTATTTAACAGTACAGTTTCCATTTAAATAAGCTTTGAACAGAAGCAATGTGGGGGTGGGGGAGAGGGAGAGAGAGCACACTCCTTGTTACTCTAATCGAAAAATGTATCAATGAATTGTTACGAGTTCAAGGCAGAATGGTTGATGGGCGATTATATTTCACGAAAGTCAACTCTGAATAAATTATATTGAATGTTAATTTCATAATTATATACCGTATATAACGCTAAGCTGTATGTTTCACAAAACACCAGAGGGAGTTAGAACGTGCGGTTTGTGTCAAAATATTACAAATTGTCTCAATAGTACAGGAAAAATCTTGCATTTCTTGAAATATCAAATAGGCCTGTTATAATATAAATTTATTTGTTTATTATATACGTTTAATCAAATAAACAGAATGTCCCGTCGAGCCCGCATAACAGTAAAGCCAGGTGAGTGGTATATGCAAACGGTTTGGGCACAAGTAACCGATTGTAACAAATGAGCCTTCAAAAGAAAGATCATTACCCGCAGCAGTGATGAATTGCACTCTGATTTCATTAATATCGACACTTTATTTAAAGAGTGCGTTTAAACAAATTAACAAGATAATAGCCCCTGCCTGAATTCAGTCGCGTCAAGCCCGAATAACAGTAAAGGTTGGCTGGTGGTTAATCACATGCGAGATTTCTCGCACAGGCCCCTCTAGTGTTTAATATCTTCTAAAATTTCAGTAACAGATAAAACCTTGTGGATATTGTATATTTGTGTACTTGTTCGTCCCTAGCAACCTGAGTTGCCTGTATTTTCAGATCAGGCAGATGACGATAGATTGGACCAGCACTGGGGAAAGTAAAAATGACAGCGAGATAAGACAATTGGGTATTCACATAGAGAACGGAATCGGGAAAATCAAGAATATTTTTCCGCTTGATATCTTGCAAGAGTACACACTAGTGTTGCAAACAGGGAACTTGATTTACATCCAGATGTAATAAGCAAAAATATTTGCCATAATAGCAAATTGTTTTGATCCGTATTGACAGAATAACTAAGAAGACACTCAAGTTAATTATACGCCAAATCAATACTAATAATAACACACTTAAATGTCGACAATTTATAGATCATTTGAAGTGTACATGTTTCGAAACAACAATGGTTTCTCCTTCATCACAATTGAGAGAGAAAAAAACGTATTCTAAGGAAGAACTTAAATTAAAAATGGATATTCTTACAATACGTCTTAAAAGAATAATTCTGAAAAACATTTATAAATCCTTAAAATTATCCATGAAAATTTTCTGAAAAATATGTATGAAAAATATTGTAAAAATTCCTCTTCTGAAAAATGTATTAGTTAATATGGTTCTCTGAACATAAACAGTATCTTAAAAAAAAAGAAGCTAGTAAAGCTTTAAAGTAATGTATCATGAAGTTGAAATAACACACGTAGTCATATCTCTGGAAATGGTACAAACTTGGACCCTACTAATAGCATCAAGTTTAACTTTCGATGTTCATTCAGTTCTTATATGCCTTCTGTTCCGCATGCCAACTATTTCAATACGTGTTGGCGTCTCAATCTAGGAAGTTCAAACAAAATTTTAATTGTATAATAGTGTTGGAGCTTGAAAGAACAATTTTTAAAAACATCCTAAACCTCTTAAAAATCCGACGACTTCGGCCGGATTTGAACCCGCGATCTTGGGCATAGAAGCTCAGCATGCTACCGACTACGCCACCGAAGCCGCGTTGAAAGAAATCACTCAGTATGCCTTCCTTCGGAGGGGAAGTTAAGCCGGCGGTCCCATGTCATAGTTTTATGGCATGTTAAAGAACCTTCCACTAATTACACCTGTGTGGAGCTAAATTGGATAGGTTAACAATGTAAACAATGCTCTTAGGTTACTACGTTCGTTGCCAGGAGCCGACTGCGGTGACGTCTGGTAGCTAAGTTCTGAACTAGTAGTCGTCGACGGTGGCGTTTGGCGGCAAAAGTAGGAACTACTTGAAAATTGATCGTCTGCAGTGCTTACTTGAATTAAAACAGATACACACACTAATACAGTCCACAATTAACACCGGTTATCATACAGATTCTACACACACCCGAAGTACACGGGGCTACATGACCGCGTTGTCGCAGCCCCTATACTGAGGAACCAACCAATTAAAAATTAATAACATCAGGCTATCACTATACTTATTGTAAAATAAGACTTCTTGAATACCTGCTGAATAAAATGTAGAAAGCGCCATTCGAAGCCTCGGAAACCACCATATTGTCGGAGTATAGAGAGAAAAAAAATGCCAGGAAAGTTGGGTGCAAGTTAGTGGAAACAGTCCCCTGAGTCTAGCTCAGGACGCCTGGGTTCCACAGATTATGAGCACTTGAGGGTTGTTGATTGTTCTTTGGGCTCTGTAGGGGGTTGTATCAAAATCTGGTATCCCATCTCCACACATACAATAAAAAGTAGACTGACTGTAGCCCTTTGCTATCATGAGGTTGTGCTTATCAACGTGATTCATGTATGATTCCCCGACTCTAGTCTTGCTTTAAGTGAGAACGTGGCATTGTGGTAGGAACTGCTGTAAATACTATCTTGTTGTATTTGTGTCGCTCTCACAATTAATTGACCTTAATTTCCTCGTAAATGTTCGCTTTGCTGGTTGACTTGGCAAGGTAAGGATGAGCAAACATCCAGTATGAGTCATCATAAGATTGTATTCAGTTCATTGGGGTGTTGGCGAATTGGGCCAGCTAATCTTCCGAGTGGATCTTTCTTATCTTGTCATTCCATCGCACAGTCCTTTTTGGCCAGTTGCCCCAGGCCAATTCTGGTTCTTCCGTTAAACTTATCCTCCCTACCGTCCCCCACCACTACCATTGTGAAAACCCAAAAGAAGACAACTTATTTGTTCTTGCAGAATTTCCTGTAAACACTCTGCATGCAGGGCTGTACTAATTGCACAATTCACAGAAACAAACATTATGCCCTAATTCTTTTAAAAGGCCACATCAGTTAAAAGTTACCTTAAACCCGTTACATTATTATTATTATTAATTATTATTATTATTTTAATTATTTTTGTCCCCCGTGGTGTATGGATAGCACACTTTTCTCTTACCGAGGAGGCTCTGGATTAGATTCCAGCCATAAACTTACGATATATACATATAATGTTATTGGTTTTACGTCTCTTTTAACTACTGTGGCCGGGGTGCCTGAATTTTGTCCCGAAGATCTTTAACGTGCCAGTAAACCTACTGACACAGCGCCATCGCAATTACGCACCCACAAATGCTAAGTGTGTGCGCCAGGATTCAATCCTGCAGCCTTGGGCACAGTGGGCAAGATCCCTACCAGTGAGCAACGCAGCCAGTCATACTTAAGATCTGACTTGAGGGCTGGAAAGGGGTGTCTTTTGTCGTTTATTCATTTTGAAGGCTTTGCGATCATGTAGTGCTGTGTACTTTGGTGTGTGTGAAATCTATCTGATAATCTGTGTTATTGTAACTGCTGTAGCGTACTATTGTGTAAACTACTTGTAATTTGAATAGGATATGGTTAGAAGGGCGCCATGGCCTAAATTTAGGTACAATGTAGGCATCTGCCTGGAGTACAAATGAGAACTCATGGAAAACTACTTCCAGAATGGCTGACGTAGGAATCAAACCCGCCTCTTCTCATTTCTGCATCAGCAGAAGGAAAGGTGTACACTCAGCCTCATCAGGACAATTAAGTACCTGCTTGATATGAGAAGTAGTTCCCCATGACCTAAAATCGAGGTGATGTGGCTAAGGGTGTCGTCGCGCAGGTTATTCGTTCCCCACAATTTGTAGGCTATGAGCTGGGTTGCAGTCGGCTTGATGTTTGGGTCCTCCCAACCACGGGTTTGTTAGACCATTATTGTTGATTCATTGAGGGGCTTTGCGACAACGTCGTCATGTAACCCCGTGTAGTTGGTTGTGTGTGTGGAATTTGTCTGATAACTTGTCTTATTGTGATGGCTGTATTATTGTGTGTAGTTGTAATTTAGATGAGGATTGGGAAGGAGGCAGCCGTGGCATCCAGTCCGGACTCAATCTGGCATTTGCCTGGAGTAGAAGTGGGAAACCACGGTAAGCTACTTCCAGAATGGGGAGGTGGGACGAACCCTCCTCCACTCAGTTTTAACTCACGAGGCTAAGTGTTCCCCGTTCCAGCCCTCAAACCAGAATTAAAATTCTTGGCAGAGCCGGGTATCGAACCTGGGTCTCCACGGTGGCAGCCACTACGTAACGAGGTGGAAATTACATCTAAAAATACTACAAAAATGAATGGAAACTACTTTAAAAGAAACTATTCCATCAAACTGAAATATGGCGACAGTTTTACTGAGGATTCATAGAAGCAATCCTGTTTTATTAACTACTCAATTATCTACTCTCATTAAAATATGCTTGAATTTAACAAAGAAATGGCAGTTAAAATGTCATTCTTAATCTTAGTGTTTCTTTGAACCATATTAATTAAAATCTCTAAAACCAACTTCCCGGATGGACAAAAGAAAAAACGATTAGCTGGAGTAATTTAATACGGCAATACTTTGGAATTAATTTAAATTATGTAGAACACTTTTCTCATTTAACTTAAAACAACTCGTTTAATCGTGTCAGTCGTAGGATTCTTTTTTCTAATCATTTACAAAACTAACTACATTCCCCGAACAAGTCGCTTTACTAGCCTATGAAGAGTATTTTAACATTTTTCATCGTATGAGAAAAAATATACGATGCATTAAAATTATGTAAAAGAATATCATATTGGTAAATATTGTCGTAAAATTGTCAAAAATGCATGAATCATAAAATGGCAAAAATATAAAATAATGTTGAATTGAGCGTGTGTTATTCCCCTTCGCTACTGCGTAGAAAGTATTTCTACGGCAATGGGTGTCGTATTACTGTAATTTGAAAAGGAAACATATGACATTTCAACAGCATCTGCCCTCTAGTCATCACTAAGAGAATTTATAAGGTAGAATTTACTTGGGATATCTACCCTTTTCTCGCCGGGAATTATGTGCCATGAACGTGGTGGTTTCTTTGACGGCCGGATGCCTTTCCTGGAGCCAACCTCACAACATGAGCTACTGAGAGAAGAAATTAATGAACCTAAGTAAGGAGTTGGAAGGAAGCAGCCGTGGCCTATTGGAAGGGTCAGTTCCTTAATTTGTATAGAGTTGAAAATAGGAAAGCACGGATAACCATTTCAGTCTGGCTGCGTGGTCGAAATATAATTGCTAAATAATATTGCGACCCTTGATTAGTATATAAATATAATTTACACCAATTAAAAATTCAGTACACGGGGCTGATTGACAAGCTACCCCAGCCCTTAAAATGAATCTCCAACTGTTAATTACGTTACTGGTATTAAGTATGTTTTAATTTAATCTAATAGGTTAGGCTATTCAATGAAAATTGTTCACTTGGTTTATTAAAAATTAATTTTGTTCATTCATTAGTGTATGCAATGAAGATCGGGTAAAATATTAGAGCTTGCACTTAGGTTATATTAACGCTGTCAGTTTATCGAACACAATCTCATGGATGTCCATATTTGTGAAACTATTGAAGACATATCGTATTCCTTGTACAAAGCTCCTCCACATACAATAGTTGTCACCATATCCTGAACGCTAGGTCATACATATGTGAATTTATAGTAATTGACACCCCTGGGACCGTCAAACAGCGAGCCAGCTCCCCTCCGACAGTTTAATGACGAAATGTTGGAACATGTGAACAGTATGGTATGTGTTGGCTGCAGAGTGGGGGAAGAGAGTTTGCTAATGAGCTATCACTGGCCGAATTGGACTATGTCTTATCAAAGGGGCAGATCATGGTGGCCAGAAAAGTCTGTCCGATTTTATCAATGTAATTAACTGGCCCAATTTGACTGCGCCCCTTTTGATAAATGAAAATTGGAAATATTACAACGTGCCACGTGATGGTAGATTTCAAGGTATTTTTAAAAATTCGGTGTTGATATGAGATGAGTATTTATGTGGCTATAGCTTTTATGGCCTGATGCCCTTCCTACCGCCACTTTCAGCGTAAGATTAATGAGAGATTAACCTATATGATTGAAGATGAATGATGATTAATGAAATTGGGTGTGGTTGAAAAGGCCGTGGCCTATTATAAGGTACCAATCCCAGTACTTGCCTGAATTGAAAATGTGGAAACTACGGAAAACCATTTGAAAGACAGTTCATGGCGGGGTTCGAACCCGCTCGTTTTCCCAGTTCGAAGACTGCATGCCCCCATGGCTTAGTGCGTTAACACGCGTAGCTACCCTCGGCACGTATTTATTTAAAACTAACGGATATTATTGGGGGGGGGGGGATCTGCTTGGAGAACACTCCCGCTCAGTCTATCACTGGCTATAGGCCATAGAAAGGAGGAAAGTGACAAATCTACTGGGCGCTGTGCTGCAGTATGTGAAAAATTGGATGCAATTCTCGATTAGCAACCAAGGGGAAAACATACATACCATACAGGTTGAGAAAAGTACACTCACAAAATACGATAGGCTTGCTTGGGGGTGGGGGGGTTATAATTGCTTTTATGACATTATTAATTGAAAGCAGTCACAATAACTAGTTAAGTTAGGGGCGGAACTACGAGTGCATCTGGCCCTAGTCACAATAACTCATTAGGCTATTGTAATGTAAAAAGTTATGTTGAAATGTCTTATATTTCCTCCTTTTACTTTATTCTCTTTCATTGTGCTGTACTGAAATGAAGCTTTTCCTTCCCATCGGATACAACCTTGGGCAACTAGATTTAACAAGATGATTAACTTTGCATTTACATATAATTTTATTGTTACTATCATGTATCGAGGACAGTAGCTAACAGAGATATTTTAGCATGTAAGTTCAATGGTTCAATCCTTATGAGAATGATGTTAGACACGAGAAGACCTGAACGAGTGAAATCCTATTTATTGTGTATGTTTCCTTGCAGTGTGTTTTCATTTTTATCTGCCTCGTTGAAAACTTAATTTGATCAATGCGGACTTCCCTTACTAGTTATTGCTTATAGAACATAAACTAGGTCTGTTGTGAGTGAAACTTTGATCCAGATTTACACACTGCATATGTTGGAAGATGAGTAATAACAGTTTCTTTTCCTATCTGTTATTGATTAAGAAATGCAGGTTCGTGATCAATATTCAGCCTGTTCAGTATGGGTTGGCTTACGTCACTGCTTGCCAGCTCCTTGCTAATGTACTGTTACATACTCGTTGTGAATGAATCAGATGTTATTTGCCAGAGCAATGCTTTGTTTACACTTGATCAGCTGCATCTCCTCATACCACGACTGAAATTTTCCATGGCAGAAATGGGAATTAAATCAGGGCCGTGCGCACGATGAGCTCCTATGCTTATAGATCGCAGAGACGTGAAATAAGAGGTAGCTAAATAGTAGATTAAAGAAGCTAAAAAGTAACTAATTTTTACTTCATACTTTCAGTCGACACCCTGAAGAACACATGCATTATGGCACAGAGAATACGCCTAGAAGAACTTTTGCGGTGGAGGGCCATAGGAAGAATGGAAGCAGGCCAGTCGCAAAGTGATGTGGCCCGATGGCTTAATGTGAATCATTCTGTTGTTTCTCGGATGTGGCAACTGTTTGTAAAGACCGAAAATGTATTCCGAAGACCAGGGCAGGACCTACCACTGTGATGTCAGAACGAGAGGACCGTTATTTGGCTCTAAGGGCACGACGGTACCGCCGTAGATCTGCTCGGCAACTGGCATCTGACATTGCAGTATCCACTGGAACAGTTGTATCGAGACAATCAGTGTGCAGAAGGCTTCGACAGAGTGGCCGTTATTGTCGGAGATCTGCTGTATGTGCACCCCTGACGCGTCTGCATAGAAGGGAACGTCTAGAGTAGAGTCGTCAACATGCCAACAGGACGGCCGAACAGTGGGCCAATGTTCTTTTCACAGATGAGTCCCGATTTGGTCTGGAGAGTGATTCTCGACGGAATCGCATCTGGAGAGAACCTGGAACTCGATTTCGAGACCCAAATATTGTGGAAAGAGACAGATATCGAGGAGGATCCCTAATGGTGTGGGCAGGGATTATGTTGACTACTCGAACACCTCTTCAGGAAATTGCACGGGTAAATCGTCAAGGTTTAACTGCTGTCAGGTATCGTGACGAGAACTTGGGACCTCATGTTCGGTTGTTGCGAGGTTCTGTGGGCCCCGACTTCGTACTGATGGATGATATTGCCCGACCTCATAGAGCACTGGTGGTTGGTGTGTTCTTGGAAAAGGAAGTTATTGCACGCATGGTGTGGCCTGCTCGCTCTCCCGATTTGAATCCCATAGAGCATGTCTGGGACACACTAGGGAGAAGAGTTGCATCACCTCTGGCTCAACATGAGATTGATAACCTCATTTGCAGCATGACCCGCCGTTGTCAGGCCTGTATTGCTGCCAGAGGTGGTCACACCTTATACTGAGCACATTCATCAGTTGTCGGAATGTGTGTGCAAATCCATGAAGTTGGAAAAAAAAAACGAAGAATATTTTTGTCTACTGTTATGCATGTTGCAATGGTTTACTTTCTGTATTCTTTACATTGTTGCTACCGTACTATCACCTGTTTATACTGTTTTGTGGCAAAATAAATGCAAACTTGCAACATTTCCGTTTGTTGCTTTAATTTTGGACACCAGTGTATATCAAACGCTATGGAGTATGTTTCACAAGCATCAAGCTCTTAAGCCATAGGGTGTTAAAAGGTGCGGCTTATACCAAAATCTTCCAAATCCTGTCAATAGTACAGGAAAAATGTTGCATTTCTTGAAAAGTCAATGGATATTATATTCATTTGTTTATAAAATGTGTTTAAACAAATAAACAAGACAATAGTCCCTGCCAGAATTGTGCCTCGCGTCGAGCCCGCATAACAGGAATGCCGGGCGGGTGGTAGGCCTATATACAGATAGGGTGCAGGCAAGTAACCCATCGTAACAAATGAGCATTCATGTGAAAGATAATTATTACCCGCAGGAGTGACACATTGCACTCTGGTTTCATATATATCGAAACTTTTCTTATAATGTGCGTTTAAACAAATAAACGAGACTGTAGTCCCTGACAGAACTGTGTCGCGTTGAGCCTGCATATCAATAATGCCAGGCGGGTGGTTTATACACATGTGAGAATTCTTGTATGGGACCTCTAGTTATTTATTATTATTGCTATTATTATTATTATTATTATGAACGATAAGTTTAACTTATTTGGACCATAATGCATTGTATGTACGGTACCTTTTAATTGCTGTGGTTTTAAAGACACTGAGATACGGAAATATTGCCATGGGAATTTTATACCTGGGACCTCTTGCATTCATACTCCCCTAAATACTAACCAACTCTGTTGAGATTCGATCCTGCAACCTCGTCAAGCGGAACCCCTAGATCTGGAAGCTTAAAATTCTGCATATAGGAGTTTAGGCAAGGGAAAATATGGGATTATTAAACATTCACATTCCAAAGGGTTCAATGTTAGTATTTATCTGATACTGAGTTATAGGCATAAAATTTAGATGAAATCAAAATGACACGTGTTAAAAGAATTTCCAATTTGCCTAACTCTACGCTGCAGCCTATATATCCAAGTTCAAGAATTGATATGTGCTTTTTACCCTGTACAACAGCCCAAATGAAAAGAAACGGTTTTTTTTTTTCCTCAGAAAGAAACAAGTATTTTGAAGAATTCTAAAATGGTCATCATACTTACTTGCTAGGTTATGCTATCTTCTACTGAGTATAAGGAGATAGATCTATTGATAGGGCATGTGTTTTATAATAATGTTACGTGCCACCCCTTGTGGCACTTTCGTTAACTGGATTACGGTGGGTAGAAGCACAAAACAATGGTCCTTTTAAAGAAATAGTAATTTTATTGCAGGTCTTAGCAAGTTACAGTACACCGCACAATAAACAGATACAAGCAATTAGTATCTCACTCTAGTTCCTCTCTGACTGGGAACACTTCCCTTTCACTCTCTCGAGCAGCTGTCCGTTCAATAATTAGGCTGACCTGTGTCTAGCCAGTCTGTCACTCACCGAAATACCTGTACATTCCCTTGAGTACACAGACTACCGTTAGGCTACTTACGAGTCTGCTCCGCAAAACCCGGGAAATTTCCAAAAGATTTGTTTGTTGTATATAACTGTACCTCATGCCTTGAAACGAAAGACTGTACAAATTTAGATTATGATACACCGAAGCTCATAGCGCGATTTTAATGCACACATTATAATAATTTTCAATTATTCAATTACTCATGAATATGATAATATTATAACATGTTATAATATGACATTTTCTCGAATATCATAGGTTATAATAAATTATAATATGACATAATAATAATTAGTATATAATAATACAAATAATTATTATAATATATATTGTGGTCCACGTAATTTACCCAATTTTGTGTGGTCAAGTGGTGGTATGCAGCCGAAATTAAATTATTCATTTCTTGTTTCTTGAGCGAGACGTTGTTCAATTTTATATAGTTCTTAATTTGAGCCCATGCCATTTCGATGGGATTAAGTTAACTGTGGTATGGTGACAATCAAGGAACATATTTCTCTGCTGTGATAGCCTACATTGTCTATTACTAAGCTAGATCCTTCGGGAACATTGAGCAACAATTGCTCGGCGAACCACTTTTCAATGGCCTGTTTGCCATCTCTTGATGAATGCAGTATCTTTGCATTTGTCTGTTGGCACAGGCTAGAGTAAAATGTGGCTTTGAACCGAGGTCTCAGTCTCACTCATGGCTGTGATTATATGGAAGCTACTGAGTTATGGGTGGTGCTTAGTAATGACATCCAGGGCACAGTTAGTGCCTGTGGATGCTGTGAAAGGTTCTACTCATAGGGTTAGTACTGCTGTTCTGACTCAGTGAGGAAAGCAATGGCAAACTACCTCACTCCTCATCTTGCCTAGTACGCCTCAATATAGCGCTGCCTTGGGTTTTTGTGGGTATATACCCACATAACCTAACGGGGTGCTTTTTGAGGATCCAACCAGCCTTCGGGCTGACTACCTAACAGACAGACACCTGTCTGTTTGTCGTGGGTGTCTACCGTGTTCTTTTGGCACAGAAACGTTAACTCTGCACCATTAACGAACCCTTGTTAATTCCCGGGACGAACAAAGGCAAACTACGGAAACCACTTCGAGGATGGCTGAGGTAGGAAACGAACCCGCCTCTTCTCACTTTTGTCTCATGAAGTTGAGTACACCCCGTTCCAGCCCTCAGGCCAGAATTACATTTCTTGGCAGAGCCGGGATTCAAACCCGGGCCTCCACGGTGACAGCACAGTGGCAGCCAAGAATGCTAGTCACTACGCAACGAGGCGGACAACCACTTCATTTCACAGTTCAACTTCACACCATAAATTACCCTCCATCAAACACAGTCGGGGAGATAGCCTATGGGCCACTGAGTAAACAAACTTTCGGTGCGTCTGCGCTGGGCGGGAGGAATAAGTGTGATAACTTATGAATGCTATGCGATATCGGGCTCTGGTTTGTTTTAAAAACTATTTCAGACATTAATGAACATTTCTTCTCGCTTAGTCACCAACGTAAGGTCACAAAACTTTCTCGCTAGCTAACTTTCTTGTGACACCATCCAGATTTTTCAAGAAACATTTAAGAAAAAAATCATAACTTTCTTATTATGAAAATAATTACTGCCCTGAGAAGTAGGATATCTTCTACCAACATCAGGGAATCTAAAAATAAATTCTTGTTCTGTTGCGATCATTAGGTCATTATCTACGGTGTGATAAGTTTTATAAATGCAAAAATATAGATTCGCGCTAAAATATCGTAATTGTGAAAATTGGGCCATGTGTTAATTATTTATGGCTTTTATTTTTACATAATCATAAAGAACGGGAAATTCTCTATAAGACCACGCAAACATTTTCTTAGATTTGTCACTTTTCATTTATTGGGAAATGGCAACATCGCCGGGGTAGAAGAGGACGAAGCTTATAGCAGGACATAGGAGTGCGAGTGAGAGGCAAATGCTACATTTAATTCCATACTGTCTTTTAAGGCAGAGACGCACTATAGAATCCTTATTCTGCCAGTGGATATGTACGCAGTAGTAAGGCACTGATACGCATTTCTATTTAACATAGTCAGCGTTCTTATATGCTTGCCACGGTGGGTGAGTGGTTATCGTGTAGGTCTACCTACCCCAACCTTGCAGGTTCGCTCCTGGCCGTGGTAGTTGGTTTTTTTTTTTTAAGCGGCAATAATCTCGGCACTGCATGTCTTACGTTGTTGGTATGTTAAAGAACCTACTGTATTTGAATTCAGTAGGCCGTGTTCATAACGGCAACATTAATCTCGGGATTTTCCGCCACCACAAAGTTCCTCCTTTCACTACTAGAAAGCGCTATAGTGTCAAGGAGCTTAGATAACTAACCTCCTTGACTTTCATAGCGCTCCAAGGAACGACAAAAATTCGACATGCAAGCTGCCCTCTTGGTGTCATATAACAAAGCTTGCACCGGCTCCCGAGGCCATACTATATTATATTAGTATTATTTAGCGTTCTTATCCAAACACCTACTCCAACGGTAAAACGAGGAATCGATGCCGATGTGAAAGAAATCTACGTCGAGGCCCTGAAGCCACGTTGAAGCACAAGGATGATGTGTCACAGTAACTGGCAGCATTCAGTGTTCCTGCCCTAGTGAGAATATTAACCAGATGCACGCCCGTATGTCCCCAAGAGACCGTCGCCATAACTTTCTTCCCAGATGCAGAGTCAAAACTCGCCCAAAAATTAAGTAACTGAATTATATTCATTGAACATTATTATTATTATTCTTTAATCGTATCGGCCAACTAAGGACCACGTTATTTCAACTGGCTTCTCTGGGCTTTGATCTTTGCTCAGTGTTCCTTCATAAGTTGCCGGTGTTGCTCTTTTCTTTCTTCCGTCCACATCTTTCCCGTCTTCAACTTCGGTTTTTCTTGAAAACCCTGGTGGTCGTGTAGTTTCTTCCTGAGGGGATTGCGTTCTTGACTATCCCCACAGGTAATTTCTATCTCTTGCAGGTCACTTTCCACCTCTTCGAACCAGGCTGGTTTGGTCTTCTTATTTTTAAAATAGTTAAAGATCCGGTTCGTCAATCGTGTGGGTTTCATTCTAAGCAAGTGGCCATAAAATGCAATCCTCCTTTTCCTCATTACATCAGAGATCTTCTGGACATGAATATACAGCTCATAGTTATGCCGTCGTCTATATTCACCGTTGTGTTTAATCGGGCCAAGAATTTTCCTCAAGATCTTTCTTTCCTTGATCTCCAATTTTTCTACCAGGCCTTTCTTGTTCATGGTGAGGCATTCCGCTGCGTACAGAGCCTCTGGTCGTATGACAGTGCAATAATACCTATGTTTTGCGTTCAGGGATGTTGACTTTTTGTTGTAAACGTCCTTAGTGAGTTGGTACGCCATTTCCATTTTGTTCATGCGCGAAGTGAAGGTTTCTTTCTCACATACGTTGGGTTCTACCCACTCGCCAAGATATTTAAACCTATCTGTCCGTTTGATTTTCCCCTGGTTTACTTTTAGCTCCCTTGGTGCTGGCTTGATGTTAGTTATGAAGTGTGTTTTCTTCAAAGAGATCTGAAGACCAACTTTTGTTGCCTGTACCTGCAGCTGGTTAATTTGTTTTGTGGCCATGTCTAAAAAGTCGGAGAAAATTGCAAGATCATCTGCAGAAGCTAGGCAATCGATAGAAAGGTTCATGTTCTTGTAACCCAGTCGTACTCCATTTTGGACCCCATCGTTCATTTCTTTGCGCCACTCGCGATGACTTTTTCAAGTGCACAGTTGAAGAGCAGGGGTGAAAGCCCATCTCCCTGCCTAACTCCTGTCTTAATTTCGAAAGAGTATGAAATTTCTCCTCTGAACTTGACTCTGGAGGTTGTGTTAGCTAAGATCTGTTGAATGATTGCCCTGGTTTTATTATCCAATCCAAATTCCTTTAGAATTTGAATAAGAGCTATTCTATCAATCGAATCATAGGCCTTCTTGAAGTCGACGAAGGTTACCACAAATTTCTTGTTCCTTTGCTTCAGATAGAAAAGGATGGATTTCAGATTCATAATTTGTTCGGCACATGAGCGCTCTTTCCTGAACCCTCCTTGGTACTCTCCTAATTGTGGATCGAGTTGTTGTTCTGCCCTAATCTGCAGAGCTTTTGAAATAATTTTGTAAGTTATCAGTAGGAGGGAAATGCCGCGGTAGTTGTTAACGTCCGTTTTGTCACCTTTCTTATGTAGGGGATGAATCAAGGCAGAAGTCCAGTCACGTGGAAGTTTCTCAGTTTCCCAAATCTCCTTGATAATGTCAGTCAATTTATCAATCATATTTTCACCAGCATACTTCCACAATTCGGCGATTATCGAGTCCTCACCTGGTGCCTTGTTGTTCTTAAGTGACTGGATAATCTGTTTGATTTCTTCTTTCGTTGGAGGGGATGAATCTGGGTGGACTTGTATGTTGTCTTCAAATGAGAAAGTGGAGTGTGGAGTCTCACAATTAAGGAGGGATTCAAAGTATTTCGCTAGAATCGGGCAATTTTCTCTCTCACTGTAAGCTAGTCTCCCATTTAAGTCTTTGAACTGTAGAATCGGAGGATTGTATTTGCTTAGATTGCGTTTGAAGGTTCTGTGTTGTGTTGTTCCTCTGAAAGTCTAGCTCAATTTGAGTTAGTTGGCTCTTGTTGTAGGCACGTTATTATTTTTATTATTATTATTCTATTATTATTATTATTATTATTATTATTCTATTATCATTCTTCTTCTTTCTTCGATTCGGCCAACTAGGGACCACGTCAGTTCAACTGTCTCTTCTTCCGAGCTTTAACTACCGCCCAGTGTTCCCGCATTCGTCTCCGGTGTTGTTCTTTTCTCTCTTGGGACCACACCTTCCCTGTCTTCAGCTTCGGCTTTTCCTGGAAACCTTTGTGCGTACGTAGTTTTTCCTGAAGTGGAACACGCTCCTGGATATCGTTAGGGGAAATTTCCATTTCACGTAGATCTTTCTCAACTTCCGTGAACCATGCCCCTTTGGTTTTCTTATCCTGAAAGTACGTCAATATCCGTTTTGATATCCTGCCTGGGCTCATTCGTGTCACGTGGCTATAAAAGGCAATCCTTCTTTTTCGAATCGTGTCACTGATCTTCTCCACGTGCTTGTATAATTCGTGGTTGTGACGCCTTCTGTACTCGCTGTTTTCTTTGATAGGACCCAGGATTTTCCTCAAAATCTTCCTTTCTTTCGCCTCTAGTTTTTCCATTAGACATTTCTTGTTCATTGTTAGAGTCTCTGCCGCATACAGAGCCTCTGGTCCAATAACAGTGCAGTAATGTCTAATTTTGGCGTTTAAGGATATCGATCTCTTATTGTAGATGTCTTTAGTCAGGTTGTATGCCATTTCCATTTTATTATCATTATTATTATTATTATTAATAAATTCAAATATAACAAGATGTACAGTAAAGCGCATATAGCCTACTTTCTCCTAAATGCATGGGTATAGTTAATCTATAACTCTTTGTCCTTTTCATGGAGTTTGATTGATTGTTGGTTCTAGTAGTTTGTTTAAATATAACGTGCTATATTATACGTTGATTGATTGAATCCTCGCCTGAATTATAAATACACACATTAATACAGCCATCACAATAACACTGGTTATCACCCAAGTATGCGGGGCTAAATGACCATTATGTCCAAGCCTCTCAAATGAAACAACAGCTTCCTACCCAAATCCTTCCTCGTATAAAAGTGCACACACTAGTACAGACATCACAGAGGCACAAGTTATCAGACATCTTATACACATACCCAAGTACACGGGGCTACATGGCCACGAACACACAAAGCCCCTAAAGAATCAGCAACAATAGACTACCGCGGATGAAGGACAACTTCATAAACAAATCCGACTTCATTTACAAATACACACACTAGTACAGACATCACAGTGGCACAATTTATCAGACAACTTTTACTCACCCCCAAGTGCACGGGGCTACATTACCATTATGCCGCAAAGCCCCTAATGAATCAACTACAACAGTCTGTACTGCGGATCAAGGACAACTAATTTTAATAGCTGTAGTCTAGTGTTGAAATATGTGGTGTTATAATTATATATAATATATATATATATATATATATATATATATTTATTAATAATATGTTTAACATTATAACGTGTGAGAAGTTATAAAACAATAAATACAACAAAAATCACGTACACAAATTTGAACCAGCTTGGATTCGATCCACGAACCTTCTGGTTAAGATTTAAAGACGCTAGCCTGCCGCTAAACTGGCCAATGCTACTTTTGCGTTAACAACATGTTTAGTATAACTGTACACAATATTTTGTCTTGGAAAGAACGATTTCATTAGAGTTTTCTGCCGTTTTTATAAACCATTTGATATTAAATTAGTATTACTGTGTTCATTACAGTCTTAAAAGGGTATCAATCTACTGAAATATGGACTAAGCAAGCAATAGCCTCCATTTTGTCCCAACGGGGCGGCACGGTCCAGCACGATACGACACGGTCAGTTTGAATTATTAGTCACTACTACGGAATATGATTCTATTATAAAATGTTAATATCCTACAGATCATCTCCTTGAGAACAGTTTAACCACCCTATGTACGATAAGCGGATTTAGTGAGGCAGGGCCTTGTTGAATCCTAAGTTACGCTTAGGCTATAATAATTGCATGATTCATACGTCAGCCATCTTGAAACTATTCGGCTGATGACCTTGTAGTTTGGGCAAAACACGCTTCCCACATTAAGTTATATTGTTGCAAAATTTGGTAGAGATCGGATGATTAGGTTAGTCGTAATTTGATTTAAGCTTAGAACATTTGGGTAGGTGCCATTTCTTTTTCGTTATGATGGCGGTGATATACAACATGACACTGAGTTGTACTTTGCTAGTGCTACTTCTGTACCAAATTTGGTTCAATTCGGTTTCGTCATGTTTGAATTGATAGGAGGGACAGATATACACACTCACACACTACAGACCGACACATCTTTGCCCGTGTAGATCTCATAAGTCTACTTTCACTTTTTGCAAAACTCGAAAGTAGGCTAATAAAATTGGTATACTTTCTCCAAACAAAGGCAGCCGTCCTGGCAGGTTAAATCAATAAGCAATACATAGAATTTTTTTATTAAAATTCAAAAATATTATTATAACCCCTAAAACTTCATAAACCAGGAAGAGTAGCGCGTAGACGCAACGTTACCTGGCCCTAAAACAGGCTGAGAGCAAAGCGAAGTGAAGAAAATAATTGGCTGATCGGACGTGTGAAGTGAGCTCGAGGGGTGTTTTCGTGACATTCGTGCTCGCTTCATCTCCTGTGTCGAACATTCCATCTCACGTTCCATCTGTTGCGATACGTGAATTCTGGACTACACTACGCACTGCCACGTTTGGTCACTTTTCCGTGCGCACAGCCATCCTTCAGCTGATACTGCTATGGTCTGACGTAACATGTTCTGTTCTATGAAGTTATGATCTCGTGTTTCGGCTCTGGTGAAATATTCAAACACGAGGCGATTCTGTCATTCGTGACAGCACTCGTCTTATATTTTGAAGCTACCTTGTAGCTTCTAATCCACTCGACACAGCACAGATAGATATTTATTACTCCTTATATTGTAATATAATGCAATTTGCGAAACAGTGACGTGCCGTTTATATTATAAGAAATGTAACTACAGAAGAAATGTATTATATGTTGTGCTGTAATCTACCGTTTACATCGTTACATTTTAATGGCTATGACGGCTTCACTTGGTATATTTGACCTCTTTTCAAATGGCGTTTGGTGGTACAATTATTCACCTGTTACGCATTCTTGTAAGGAAGAAAAATTGATCTTGAAGACGAGATACTGTTCGATTCTGTAATTGTGTCATAGAGGATATGTTGATCGGCATAATTCCGTAAGATGCTGCAGCTCGCTTGTTTGGACGTCACGGATGTAAACAATAGCCCACAATAGATCCCGCCTCACCTTAAGCCTCGAGCGAAACAGGACGACGTATAACTGACGTAACAGTATACACAAATAGATAAGAGTGAGTAGATATTCCCAGCTGGCAGAAAGACACAATATGTGCCACCGAATTTTCAAACCTCTGATAATGATTATTATTATTATACTTAATTTTTCCAACGTCAACATTCTACTTATAACTAAGGACAATGCAGTTTCTTAGTGTTCAGTTTTGGTCCCGTGTTATCTATCTCTTGGTGTTAATGTGAATATATTATAAGGCCTGTTTTTTTATTGTTATTTGTATAATACGATTTTTTTTCTTGGGACGTAAGTACAGTACAGTAATTACTTATTTTTACCCAAGGTTTCCTTGAATTCTAATTACAAGGGTGACTCTTCAGAGTTCGCCCGGCATGTTTCTCGTGCTCGCAGATTGGTGTCTCACTGCCCCATTGATCTTACGTTATAAATTATAATTTATGTTCGAAAAATATCACATCAGCGAATTTGTTGTACTCTAACAGGGAATATGCTATTGTGTTGCTCAACGGCACAATGTGACCTGTAGTATAATTTTATTATGTGAATGGCTGCGTGCTCAAGGTTGCAGGAGTGAATCCTGGCGCAGCCAGTTGGCATTTGAGGGTACGCAGATGTGAGGGAGCCGTGTCAGTATATTTAGTGGCACGTTAAAGATTCCCTTCGGGGAAAAATTCCGGAAGCCTAGCGTCTCTAAAAGCCGCAGTAGTTAAAAGAGACGTAAAACCAATAACATTATTATTAGTATAATGCTGTGCGTTGCATTGCAGAGGTACTACTATAAACGCCAGTGTTTGGAGAATTGAAAGGATCCTGTTTGGACGCTCGACCACGTCTCAGCTGTAGGATTTATAGTTTCGGTGTGACGAGCGAATAGTAGGTGATTTTCTCGATTTCCATTCTTGGCTCTGAATGTGATTAAAGTAGCTCAGTATTATAAGTTGCTCTGTGTAGTTGGAACCGTAAGCGAATGATATTGTTGCGTTGTTCAGTATTGCAAGTTGCTCAATGTAGTTGTAATCGCAAGGGAATGATTTTCTGAAATATCGTTGCAGAGTGTTATAACTGGGGCCCGGAATTTCATGCACTATTAAATGAATAAATATGCATGCAAAAAATGCACTAATTATTGGTCATATATGCATCAAGTTTCGAAAAATATGCAAAAACTACGGCAATTACGAACACTCCGTATTGTTTAGCGTCTCTATTTTGAATATAAAGAAAATATGGAAGATGGACACATAACTACACCATTTATAAATATCTCAACTAAGAAGCAGTTCTAAATTGTAGGAAGTGTTATTTTATGGAACTTCAAGCGGTGTTGACCATCAATAATTATTTTATGTTAATTTTTAAGTATAACTGATATACAATTTTAATAGCTTTTTTTAATGAAAATAATTTTACAATATTTACATTGTGAATGCTGAATAAAAATAATTATAATTGATATTAACTTGCATGAATGACTGAAACGTACTAGGTATTAACATAATTTCAGTATTATTCTGTGATAGACTCTCGGAGTCCAAATTGAAATATACGACTTTAAGAACACGAAGTAACAAAAGCGCTTCAAAACAACAGGAAATTAGAATATTCGTCCTTCTCAAGCAGAGATATGCAAAACTATGATTTTGCATGAACTTCCGGGCCTTAGTTATAACATTAATGTTTCCAGCTAGGTAAATCCGTCTTTTTATTCGGAGGAAAGCTAATGGCTTAATGTCTGAAGGTTGCGTTTAATTGTGCTAGGGGCTAGGACTGGGATGGGTATTCTGGGAATTGAAAAGTTACATCACATTTTCCTGGAGTGTGCGTTTCTATCCGTTATTATTCTCGTTTCTACGGGGTCGGGGAAGAGGCGAAATGAATTTCTATGCACTGGATAGTTTTATCCGGCCTAGTGCCCTTCCTGACGCCAACTTCATCGGATGAGTTATTGTGAGATGGATAGAACTAGACAAAGAGCTAGAAGAGGATAGCCGTGGCATATTAGAAGGTACCGTCCCAGCATTTGCCATCACTTGAAAATGAGTAACCTCAGAAAACAATTTCTAGGACGGTTCGAATCCACTCGTCAGTCTCGTTCGGAGATTACGTGGCCCTATGATTTAGTGCATTTACGCACTGAATTGCCTCGGTCGGCCCGGCGGGCATTTTCCTGGAGTGAATTTGAAAAATAAAAGCTATGGGCAAAACCATACTAAGGATAGCCGCTGTTTATGGCGAGAATAGAATCTCGTATCTCGAACCCTTCAGCTCTCGATTCTTTTCGTTGAGTGTGCTAGGTATGTAAAGGATCTCAGAGGGTATCAAAGATTTTTGTGGGTTGCATCGGTTCAGTTCCTGTATGTATATATATAAATAATTTATGTTTGAACTCGCATCATATGCGAACGGTTTCCTGTAATATTTATGAATATAGAAATGTTTGAGTCAATTTTTCAGTGTTGCTTCCGCTATCTAGTAAAATAAATGCTTATCAGTCGGTCAACACGTTAATGTGCCAAATTAAATTGGGCGGGGAGTAAAACGTATCTACTAACACTTACTAATCTGGAAAAAATAATGCGTTTTAATTATACACACTAACATTTTTCGAAGGAGGGTTAATTAGAGTTTATTAAAAAGTGTATAATTGATGCATGTTTGTTTTCAGATTATCCAGTATGAGTCGATATTTTTACTCCCCGCCTAATTTAATTGAGCACATTACCGTGTTGACCAACTGAAAAGCACTTCCTTTAATAATTTCTTGAAGATTGCTAGTTACGCCCCAAGTTATTAGGGCAACAATCTAAGCTAAAAATATGTCTGTAGTACAAGGCCAGGGGATTTAGAGAAGATTCTCTCTCTCTCTCTCTCTCTCTCTCTCTCGATAGAGAGAGAGACACGCTTTAAAGAACTACGACGCGACGTTTGAAGTTACTGAGATGAACACTGATTTCAGCAATAGCCAGAAAGCTGAAATTTGGTATCTTTGAATATCAAAGGGTACCTAGGATTAATGGGCAAAAGTTAATCCAAAAATAGGATGGGGAAGGCTAAAACTTCAAGCTATAGTAATGGGTGATGCTTTATTTTATAGTTATTGGCAAAATGTTTAATTTTGTTTTTGTATGAAATTGTAAGAACCAGGGGGCAGGGATAATCTACAAATCCAGATATATGGGAGCAAAAGCACTGAAGATTCGCCAATTCCCCCACTTAAAATAGCTAGAAGCCTATAATTTGTATAGATATACATTCGGGAGTTCCAATAAATAAAAATAAAATTCTAATTGGGGAGCCGGGCGGCACGGGGGGCAAAATATTTTAGTGCTAATTAAGTGGGTGCTACATTTTTTATTTTATTACTGATGGGACTGCAGGTTTCACCGGATGTTAAGATCACGAAATCGGTTTTAATAGCCTCTTCAGTTTCAACATGTACGAGTGGTCTCCTACGGTCGACACTTGGACATCACCTGTTCGAGTATAAGTTCGAGTAATTCGCCAAATTCAACACTGGAAGGAGATTGATGATGATTTGTTGTTTTAAGAGGCGAAACAGTGAGATCATCTATCTCTGTTTATAAGGCAGGACCGGGAGCTGAGCAATTTACTTATACTTCGCTAATTTATCGTTGATGTATTTTTTTTGTTAAAGTATGTAATCTCAAAGTGCATTATTTTACTGATGTTTCGCTCTTATTAATGTATGGTTTCTGTTGATGTTTCTTTGACGCGGACTTTGCTTTCTTGATTTAATGTAATATAGGCCTACTTCATTGTTATTCAATTTGGATGATCATAATTGTTCAAAGACTAACTTATGTCCGAGGGGCAGATGACCTCGTAGTTCCGCCCCTTAAAACAACAATAACTAACTAACTAACTTATGTCCTTCCTTTTCACAAAACGCTACGAAAACACTGCCGCTGAGTTATCTTCATGGCATTGATTTCGATAGTTGTACATTTAATGTATAAAGAGGCAAAGACACAACTGCATTACGAATGTGTGATAGTTCTTGGCCAAAGTAGCGAAGACCTTCGAAGAACGGGTATTTCTGCTGGTACGGAATAATTTTACCAACGTAGTAATCTCCAATAAATTGGTGCTATGAAAGTGAGGCTGTAATGCGTGGCCTACTGCTCCAGATCCCCTCAGCCTGGGGCTCTTGTTTCACTCCCCCACGTTTTTAACTCACCCGGCATCGTGCTGATCAGACCCGCATCATTCGGACTCGCTCGCTGATTAGCTTGTGCGTGAGTATTCCTAACCTATCTTCATATGTAGCTTGCATAACAAAATATAGTTTATCTCGTCCTCCCTCAATTTAATAAGGGCTCTCTGTCATAAGTCGTAGAGTAATCGCAAAAGGTTTATATAAGCTCTTATTTCAACATTACAAAAGTATTGAAATAAAAAACTAACTTATTTTGTCTCCTCCCATCAGGAGGTTTGCTTGTGAGTTAATTCTTTGATATTCTTGAACTCATTTGTACGCTAAGCAAACGTTCCTTAAGTTGCAATGGGAAATTAAAAATCTTATCCTGAATTGTAGTCCGAAAGTTGACACTCGTGTTGCATAGCGTCTTCTCTTTTTCTCAGCAATGGTTTTGGTTCAAACGGTTGGACATCCAAATAAGTTTGAAAATCATAACGATGATCGCTGAAATAAACTGTGTCTAGATACAGATTGGAATAGCTCATAAAGATGAAATCTAACACAGTACTTTTTTGAAGTTTTCGCGCAATCATCAGGGATTTTAGTAACTTAAGCTGTAATTGGTGAAGTGCAATTTTTCTTTGTTGGGTTCCTAAAAGCAGATAAATTACTGAAAATGCATGAGCCAAACTACCAGTAGTTGGTCCTTGAGGTAACAACAGTTGGTATCGCTTAGGTATTGGATGTGACAATCGTATGTTTACATTGTTTAGTCCTATACGTTTCCCAATATCAATTTATTTTTCTCATAGGTTTGGAATGTTTTGTGTGTCAATGCCCCTTACTTCCCTGTTTTCTCCTCAGATCATTGCGTGTATGCTACACATGGCAGTATCCATGTACACTTCACCTCAGTTGACCTGTTTAATAATAATAGTAATAATAATATAAGATGTGATTTTATCCTAAGAATTGTCTTGGGTAGTTGTATTTGACGCTCCTCTGGTAAGTGGACGTTTGTTACTTGTTATTTGTTTGAGTAGAAATTGAGTGAAATAAGAGAACTGAATGCAGATGCAAACACTTACAGAAATTTTACTGAATTCCAGGTAGTTCCATTGACAATCGACCTGATGTGTTTTCATGGAGATCATTTTGTGGATGAGGATGTAGTAGTTCATTCTCGAAGGGCTGCTGTTCATTTGATTTTATTTTGGTAAGCTTTAAGTTTATTTTATATTTCATTTTCCTTATTTTTAAAACCTTCTTCGCTAATGGGTGGTGGTATCATCGAACCAATGACGTACAAATTTGTTAGTTTTTTTTATTATTTTTTATTATTATATTAGTATTGGTGTTTGATTCTGTTCTTGATGAATGCCATGCAGATCATTTCTGGATATTGCGATGATTCAGAATGTAGTCTATTGTACATTTCGGCTGCTCCTTTGGTTTAGGTCTCATATAGGCCTAACAGCACATCTACTTACCGGTCTCGTCGAAGGACTTCATGTCAATATAACTTTCTTGTTGTCACAAATTTAAAAGACTTCAATAATAACGTATGTATGAGAGATTAAATGAATGATGGTGAATGAAACTGGGCATGGATATGGAAGGAAGCGGCCGTGGCCTGTCAGAAGGTACCGTCCCAGCACTTAAATAATAACGTATAAATGCCATAATTATAATCCTTCTGTTGCAAAATTATTAATTTCATTATAATTAATTTTCAGTTATAATGTTCTTGATAGTATCTTGACAGTTGATAGTGCTGTGGAGTAGGCCTACTTGATAATTATTTTATTTTTCCTCTCGTTTCTTCTACTTAAAGGATTGTTTGTGCAGGCTGTGAAAGTTGGCATTAGTAGCTGATGAATATGCAACATTATTTCACTGTACAGCTTACGTCACGGTTTTTGGCCGGTCAGCCCCGGTTGCGCAGTCGTTTGCGGAAAGCAACTCACGTATCAATAGCACATTCCTAAAAGCTCACTGACTGTCCTCTGTACGACTGTGCAACCGGGGCTGACCGGCCAAAAACGTGGCGTTAACTGTAGACATTAATAGAACTATGTGAAAATGCGGGCCTATATTTTTTTAATGTCAGCTATGGTCAGATCAAGGTTTCATGCCCTTGAAATGCGACAACACCTTTAGAGAACAAACACATATGTAGTGCTGCTGACTCTCTGAATTCTTTATGTTTTACAACATTTTATTGGTGAGTAGAGTGATTGACATTTTCCCCCCTCTGGAGCTTTGAAAACATGTAGTCTAAGGTTTTATCACTTGATTTTGTGCAACAAATTTACCCTGACGTGCTATTTTAGCGTCTTAAGAGCTCCAACAATATTTTATCATCTATATTTACAATGAGATTTGTTCGCATAGCTCTTCAATGTCGCTGGCTTATTGTACCAATTTTTCATATAGTGCAGGATTTCTTTTCACTCGACATACAATCGCATCAACTGCACCCTTCCTATGAAATGATTTTTATTCCACTTCATGAACAGCATCGAATGGACCCTGCTGAAGACCAGTGTTCGTATACTGCCTCCCCCATTGTTTGCTTCATGAGGGCGCACTACAACTATGCTCACTAGTACAGTATGCCTGCGCGGCGAGTTACGGAGGGTGGAAATAGTGCAGGGGAAATGGTACTGTGTGATTACGTTAAGGTGTATTACAAATGAAAGAATTGCCTTATTAGTCTAATTTTACTAGCAATTAAAAACAAAACATGATAACATCGAAGAAATGCTGGGAGGGGGAGGGGGTTGCAATGAAAATGTGCGTCCCTGTAGATTATCAGGCACATACAGCTCAAGCTTGCTCTTTACATCGCGGAGAATGTCATAGCTAACATGACTCGCCGCATAAAGGGTCAGGCACACAAAAAATTGCCTAGAAATTCTTGTGTTAACAATCCATTTTATTACGCAATCTCGTCAGCTGTATGGTGCGACTGTTCGGGTAGGCCTACTCGTATCGTGTATCCACATTAATAGGCATTTCACGCCTCTCCATCTTCTTTCCTGTCGACCTCCCTTGGTCAACTCTTGTTCTCTTCCGACCCCGACGGTATTAGGTTATTCGAGGCCTAGGGAGTCTTTCACTTTCCCGCCTTAATTGGCCCTTGTCTCATCTTTCCTGATACCCTCCTTCTGTGAGGGGTCAGCCTTATTTTCCTTTTACCTCCTGCCTTGTGCTCAAGGCCCTTAAGGAGGCAGGGTGTATGTAGCCCCACCACTTCCGGTGTACCCTAGATAATGCTACACCCTCAGGGGCTCACGGCCGAGGTAGGTTTGAACCCACGCTCTCCCGATGCCAGCGAGGCACGAGGTACCAGGCAAATGCCGGGACGGTTCCCAAACAGATTTTTAGGAAAGGAACTTGCATGAATAGCCTATCATGTTTTTCATATCTTGAAGTTCGCTGGTATGGGCATGTCACTAGAAGTAATGAGAACTCGGTGATTTAAAAAAAAAAACAGCCCTCCGATACGATCCAGGACGGCATCGACCCCGTGGGCGCCCTAAGAAACGATGGATGGATAGAATCAGTGAAGACCTACTGGTGTGCGGTCTCAAACCTGAAGAAGGCCTTGTCAGGAAGAAGTGGCGAGCAATAACCAAGCAAGCGGATACATACACCCTGCCTCCTTAAAGGGCCTGCGGACCCTGCGCCAACTCGGGAAATACTCTAGGAAAGAAGAAGAAGTTATGAATATGAACTATATTTATCCATTCACACATTGAAATGAAAATGAAAATTATTCTCTCGTAGTACAGACGTGCAACAATGTTGTATGTTAATTTTCCAGTTAGAGAAATTAAGGTGGCGTTAACTGAATAGTTGAACAAAACAGTTCAGTTTCCTAATATGCTCCTATCACACAAACTACTGAATCAATTGTTATGAAAATGTATCAACATTTACCTTCAAAAGATAAAATAGTTAAGTTACTGAAAATTGCATTGTATTTTCAATTTCAATTGCATTTTGTAAGTATTTTGAACCTCAATTGCATTTTGTACGTATTTTCGATCTCATTTGCATTTTGTAAGTATTTTGAATTTCAGTTGCAGTTTCAGTATTTCGACGCTACATTGCATTTTGTACGTATTTTGAATCTAGCCTACGTTTTGTGGGTCTTTTTCAATCTATTCTTTTTGTGAATCTTTTCGTTCTAAATTTCCTTTTGTAAGACCACATTGTGAGTTGTTTCCATCTGAGTTTCTCTTTGTACGTATTTTCCGTCTCACATAATTTTCGTTCTGGTTTCCATTTCATTCTCATTTTCGCTATCACCCAGATCATTAGAGGCCGATAACCTCGATGTTAGACCCCTTAAAACAACAATTATCATCATCATCAAACCTTCATTGTAGATTTTTCTTTGATAAGTTTAAAAGGGATTGAAGCAATACATTTTTCTCAAGCTACATAAATAATGTATCAATTATTCTAGGTCAGATTAATGCATATACTGTAAAGATACTGTGACAATATCGAGTAGATCGATGCAGTAATTTCTGAGATAATGTACCTTATATGCATAAAAATAAAAGTTGTAAGAAATGGCTGTCAAAGAAATGTCTGCCAAGGTTGAAACAAAATTCCTATCATACTTCGATATGTTGAGAACCCAAAACATCGGAAAAGTTTTTTTTTTTTTTTTTCACCGAAAGCTAAGTTAGCGCCACATTAATTCTTTAGCTGTCTGTTACCGATTAATTTTCGTACCAGATTATTTTAAAGTAAATTCAGTCATTTTTTTTTTTTTTTAATATTTCAGGTGCATTCGAACCAAACAGGACAGAAATAAATCAAAACTAATAAATTAGGAAGTACCGTGATCCTGCCACAGAGCTCACAATTATTAATAATATATGACTATACCAGCATATATTTATTCGAGTTTATAGTCCATGTTGCATTTTATTGCCTAGTTATTATAACTTCTTATTTGCTTTTGTTTATGGACGGTGCGACAAGTATGTTCATTTTTTTAATTAAAATATTTTTCTATTTAGGAGGAAAATGTGTGATGATTTTTCACAAAATAATAGAGAAGAAAAAACTTTCTTCTCAGAATTATTGCATAAAATATATCAAAATATTGAAATTTCACTCCCATCAATGACTAAAATGCATGAAAACGCCAGTTACTATCTTAATAGAGTTACAGAATAATTTAATGAGTGGGGAAATTTTATTTAACTCTTATTTGGCCACGTTTGTAGATATCACATTAAACTGAAAGGATTCGGGTTCAAGTTTCGAGGGTAGCCTATATTTTCATTAAGCCTATATTTCTGTTCAGGAATAAATGTGTTGTTAAATTATTGTTGAATTCTATTGTCTGTTGTTTGAAACAGAAATGCCAGCATTCAGACATTTCCATCTTTCAAGTCTGGAAAAAAAAAATGAAATTGTGATGAAATACTGTATAAGGTTCCAGAGTCATATCCAGGTAGTGGGTGGTGAAGAATATCTTACACACCCTGTACTTGGGATATGGCTCTCAAGTTGGCCTAGTGAAACCATACAGTGCGCCGGTCTCCCTTTCATCATGACAAATAAGCTGAATAATAGATCAATAAGTGGGCATAGAGGGAGTATTCAACAACAAGCCGCTATTGGCTAGTTCGCCTAGTGGGGGAGGGCCACAGTTCGACTCTCGGGAGTGACTGTCGCCTGCTCCTTTCCCTTGTCAACCCTGGCAGCCGGGTAGTTTTGGATTATATTCCACAAGAAAGAATAAGTACAGGATTTGACAGATTAGATAATTGACAGATGCTCTTCGATTCTCTGAAATTGTATTGTTGATGGTATACAAGAGCAATCTCAAGTAGCATGGCAACTAGGGATAGCAGATTAAGATACCTATATTTTTTAGGCCTCAGTGCAAGGCTTGACTGGTTGTGCAAATGCCACGAAGACATTGATGCGTAGATCGTTGAAATGGCTAGATTTACCAGTTACTGAGGCTATACGATTATTATTATTATTATTATTATTATTATTATTTATACTTTCCCTACAGTTGAGGTCTACTACTTGCCAAATTCAGTTTTTCATCCTTTGCTGTTTTCTCTCTCATTCATGGCCGTCACTCCTGAGGTCCGGATTCCCGACTCTGTCAATAATCTCATTCTGGTTTGAGGTCTGGAATGAGGCACACTCAGCTTCGTGAGGCAACACTGAGAAGGAGTGGGTTCGATTACCATTTCAGTCATCCTGGAAATGGTTTTCCGTAGTTCCCCCATTTCTTCTCCAGGCATATGTCGTGATGGGTCCTAACTTAGGCCACAGTAGCATGTTCCCTCGGACATTACTAGTCTAAGCCAGTGCTGCCTAGAGTGGTAAATATTTTACGCTGCAGTAGTATGAGGAGGAAGGGGATGGTCAAGTGCAGAGCTAGCTGCCGGTAAGTGTACTTGATATCATTTTTAGCCTACTTTTCACATTTTGCAAAAATGAGGAAAAAGTAGACTTATGAGATCGGGCAAATGTGTGTCTGTCTGTCTGGCTGGCTGTGTGTGTCCCCCCCCCCCCCCCCTATCAACTCCTAAACGGCTGGAGCAATCGAAACAAAATTTGGTAGGAGTAAAGATCTATACCTGAATATCTCACGGCCATATATGAAAATGATGTCAGTGCTACCAACTGCTAAAAAATCGCAATTGAAATTTGAGCTCCATGTTGGATATCTTGGAAGGTATGAATGGGAGCTATTTCAAAATTGGCACACGTATAGATAATAATATTGCAGTTTAATTTCCAGGAAGCCATACATGGCAGTGTTGCCAAATGATTATAAGCCTGCTGATAGGTCCAATTTTTAAATGCATATAACTTCTACACTATCAATTGGAATTCAACCAAATTTCGTATGTTGTATGTGTACATAACCAGATATGACTGAGCGTATTCTTAAGACCCACCAGGGCTGCCAACTGTTAATAAATGCTCTTAATTTCTTTTATCCAAATACCAATATATCAGAAAGTATGCAAGCCGACAGCTTTAAACTATGCACACGTGTAGTACCTGAACGCAACAGAACCCAGCAAGTTATTCGTAATACAAAGATACGTTACACTTATTCGTTAATTAATTCAGCTAAAAACTCTTCGGCTTTGTGGAGAGCTATAAAAACTCTCGGTGTTGGAAAATCCAGACACAAAAGCAATAACCCAACAATGAGCGCTGATAAGCTTAATAAGCATTATTTAAACGTATCAACTGTTGTAGACAGCAATAGAGTTTTGTCAACTGTTGCTAACTACATGGAAAAATGTACTGACCGACGTGAAGAATTTCATTTTGGCTATATATATATCCAGAGGACATTCATTTAGCCATATTTAGGATAACTTCAAAAGCCATAGGACCAGATCATATATATATTACGCTATTGAAAAGGAATATTGACCTCCTCGTGCCAGTTTTATTGCATATATTTAACTATAGCCTGCAAATGGGTATTTATCCGACACAATGAAAAAAGCCAACATCAAAGCAATACCAAAATTCACGAACGCCTTAAACTGTAGTGACGTTAGACCAATGCGTATATTGTGTGCAATTTGGAAAGCGTTAGAACGGATTGTTTTTGATCAGTTTTATGAATATATAAATTCCAACAATATCCTAAACCCGAACCAATCTGGATATAAATCAAAACATAGTACTCTGACAGCCCTTATCAAAGTCACAGACGACATTCGTCTAGCAATGGACCGGAAGGAAATAACTATATTATCTCTATTCGATTTCAGCAAAGCTTTTGACAGAGTTCACCATGAGATCCTACTAGTTAAATTAAGAAATCTAGGCCTTTCAAAGTCAGTAACGAACTGGTTTAGGTCTTACCTAACAGGCAGATGCCAGAGAGTAGTCCTAGCAGATGACAATGTTTCAGAATGGTGTGAAGTAACAACAGGTGTACCGCAGGGTTCGGTCCTTGATCCACTCCTGTTCTCCATGTATATAAATGACCTTCCATCTGTCCTTAAATTCTGTCAACATCATATGTACGCAGATGACCTTCAGCTATATCTACACACGGATCTGAAATCCATTCATTTGAACGTAGCTCTAATTAACAGTGACATTCAAAGCCTATCTCAGTACGCACTCGATCATAATCTAATACTTAACTTCGAAAAAACGCAACCGATCATCATCGGCTATACCAAATTACTCAGTTCCCTACCTGACCCAGTACCACCTTTACAGCTTGCATCCCAAACAGTTCCGTACCAGTCAGCAGTAAGAAATCTGGGAGTTATTTTTGACTCTCGATTATCGTGGCAGGATCACACAAACATGATTCTGAAAAGGGTTGCATCGTCATTATATCAAATTAGGCGAACTTGCTTCTATTTGCCTCAAAATGTACGAAAGATACTGATACAGAGTTTGAAATTACCAATATTTGACTATGGATCTATAATTTACCATGATGTGGGAGAGGTCCTCAGTACAAAATTGCAAAGAATGCAAAATGCTTGCTTGCGGTTTGTTCTCAATGTACCAAGAGAGTCTCATATAACTCCATTTTACGTCCAGATTGGATGGCTAAAGTTAAAGGAACGAAGACAGTATGCCATGGCTCTGACTGTGATAAAAATTCTAAAATTCAAAATTCCGTCTTATATTTACTGCACACTAACTCCCATGCAATCAGTGCATAACCGTGCGAATAGACACACTGCAGAAATGCTCCAGATACCTCATCACAGTACCGAAAAATGCAAAGGTTCATTCCGTATTTCAGCTAGTATTCTCTGGAATAAATATAAATTGCACCAGTATTCAGGACTTCCTATCAGAGCGATAAAACACTCCCTTCATTGTAATCTATCAGCTATTCAATTATCATGTTCAAGGTGAACGGATGTAATAACAAGAACTTCCATTGTCAACTGTATGTATAGGTTAAGTTTTTTCTTTCTTCATTTATTCTATTGTATTTAACCGCCCTCTGAATGAAGAGAGCTGCATAAAGAGGCTTTGTAGCCTCAGTGGCCTGTATAAGAGAAACAATAAATTCAAATTCTATATTAATTTGGAGTAACTTATATACGTCAGTGCTACCAACATGATTTTAAGTCTGCTGAGAGGTTCAACTTTAAATATATGTAACTTCCATACTATCATTTGGATTTCAACCAAATTTCGTATGTGCTATGTGTACCATAACAGATATGACTATGCGTATTCTTAAGAGCAACCAGGGCTGCCAACTGTTAATATGTGCTGTCTCTATTTTTGTTACCCTAATATCAATATATCAGAAAATATGCAAGCCAATAGCTCTAAACTTTGCACATGTATAGTACCTGGCATTCTAGATGAATTTGGAGTAACTAATAAGCGTCAGTGCTGCCAACATGATTCTAAGCCTGCTGATAGATCCAATTTTAAAATGCATGTAACTTCTATACTAACTAATGTATTTCATTCAAAATTGAAACAACAATAGATCATATTATTTCAGATTATTTCTGACCAATACATGCATGACATTGTTGCCAACATGATTTTACGCGCGCTGTTAGATCCAATGTTTTACTGCATGTTACGTCCATGCTATTCATTGGACTTCAACCAAATTTTGTATTCTGTACCTTAAGAGATGGAACTAAGAATATATTCTGTCACCAGGGCTGCCAACTGTAGTGCTCTATTAGGCTACATTATGCCAGGTATACAGTATTTCGAACTAATTAGAAATTTCTATATTAGCAACTTAATTTCGTCATTATTCTAGATAGGTCCATATAGATTAATCATTGGCATGAATCTTAAATTTTAAGAAAAGTAGGCTCTTTAGTTCGTCACGGAACTTCTTGTTGTTAATATGCTGTCATTAATTCTCTACATACAGGGTGGGTGGGTATTTTTAAGCAGCCAGAAATCTGCGGTTCCTCACGTCAGGAAATGCCAAAAGTCGTGAAGAAAGTATGATAAAATGTGCGTGGTTTAGCGAGGGGAAAATGTTTTCGTGACAGTATTTAAACATGCCTAGTAAGCTAATCGTTCGTTCTATTGGCTTTGTGTTTGCATTAGGTTGTAAAATGTGAACGGGGGTTGTTCTACGTACAGCGTATGGGTCTACCAAAATTCCATGTCACTGCGATCGCTTAGGATACGGTCCCCCGCCCAGTGATAGCAGTAACATGGACTTTTGGGAGAACCATTCGCTGTGCGTAGATCCACCCCGGGTCACATTTATTTGTTTAATGTTGCACAACCTGGTCCATAGAACGAATGATTTTTTATTTATTCTTCATTTTCTGTTTTTTTATTACTCTTTTTGTTTTACTGTTTCCATTTTTACATTTCCCCCCGTTATATTACGCTTATTTTACCTTTTTTTTTACGACAGTCGGCACTTCCTTACCTGTGGAATCGTATGTTCCTGGCTGTTAAGTAATACCACTCCTACCCTGCATATGCCCAAAAATATCAATTTGCTTTTTCTAATTGTACTGTTATATATTCTATGTTGTGGTAAATTTCCTCTTATTAACTTCCATTGATCTGCAGTTCCCATTGGACCCAGGATTTTTCTTATGAACCGTACGCCTCGTTGCGTAGTGGCTAGCATTGTTGGCTGTCACCGTAAAGGCCTGGGTTCGAATCCCGGCTCTGCCAAGAAATTAAATTCTGGCTCGAGGGCTGGAACGGGGTAGTTAGTCTACACTCAGCCTCGTGAGGCAAAACTCAGAAGAGACTTGTTCGATTCCGACCTCAGTCATCCTGGTAGTGTCTTTCCGTGATTTCTCACTGCTACTCCAGGCAAATGCTTAAATGGTGCCTTACTTAAGGCCACGGCCACTTGCTACCCAAATCCTACCTCATTAGTCATCACAATGACACAGGTTATGAAGCAGATTCTACAAATAATAGCAAAGTATCTGGGGCTTCATGACAACGATGTCGCCATGCCCCTAAATGGATCAACAGCAATTAATATCTAAAAATGGAGGCAATTACGTTGCATTACATCATAAATTAAATTTCCTCACGTTACTACCTTAACCTCGGCGGCTTCTGTGGCTTAGTTGGTAGCATGCTGAGTTTCCATGCCCAAAATCGCGGGGTCAAACCCGGCCAAAGTCGTCGGATTTTTTAAGAGCTTCAAAAATTCCTCAGCCTTCCTGCGGAAGGAAAGTAAAGCCATGTCATAGATTTATGGCATGTAAAAGAACCTTCCACTAACTTCAATTTTGGGAAGCTAAAATTTGATTGACGCCTTAAGTTCCAACGTTCGTCACCGGGTGCCGGTTGCGATGTAATATAGTAGCCAAGTTCACAGCTAGGTGTCATTGACGGTAGCATTTGGTAGCAAAAGTAGAAACTACTTGAAAATTGATCGTCTGCAGTCCTTACCTGAATTACAGATAACACTCACTAATACAGCCATCACAATTAACACTGGTTATCAGACAAATTCTACACACACCCAAAGTACACGGGACTGATGGCCAAAATGCCCCAAACATCTAAAATGAATAATAAAAATATAAACAAGTCCGTTGCTGTAGTGGTGCTGTAGTCACCATAAACTAAAAACTAACAAGAGTAATATTTTGTTATTTTGTGTTGCAGCCCCGAAACCGAGGAACCAACTATCTTAACACGGGTTAACATACCAATTTCGTACACATCTTATGCCCGAGTGCACCAACCTCGGTAAAGAGAATACCGCGGTAAACTTCCTAGTTTACCGGGGTAAAGTCGTATTTCTGTTGCACGAAGCTCGGTTTCGAGTTTTACCGCGGTAAAATGTTTACCGCCCGTGAGGGAGCGGTTATCTAAGAAAACCGTGGTAAAGTTTTATTTATTTGTATTCTGTGGTAAAGATTCCAAAATGGAGCTTAACAACTACAGGTTATATCTCCATTATCTTACTCGATTTGAAAGGAATGAAGGGAGGGTTATAGAAGAGAGGCGAGATTTATTCGAAGAACTAAGCGATGCTTCATTCCAGAGAAGATTTCGATTACGGAAGGAGACAGTATAAGTTATATTTTGGACATAATTGGTGAACAATTGGAATTCCCTACTGGGAGAAGCTATCCGATATCGCCTAGAAATCGTCTTCTTATAGCACTGCGGTTCTATGCAACTGGGACATTTCAGGGAGTGATCAGTGACGTGTGTGATGTTGACAGAACAACAGCATGCCGCATAATACACAAGGTTTCTAATATAGTTGCCTCGTTATCGCCACAGTTTATTAAACTATCACCCAATGGGAACAAAGAGAGGTTATGGAAGGCTTCCACAGAATAGCTGGGTTCCCTGGTGTATTGGGTGCGCTGGACTGCACTCATGTGAGAATACAGTCTCCCGGAGGTGAAAATGGGGAGGTATTTAGAAACAGGAAAGGCTATAAACTTGCTAACTGTGAGTGATTCGAACCTCATGATTAGAGATATAGTAGCCAGATGGCCAGGTTCGACTCACGATAGCACCATATTTCACGAATCCGGGCTGAGAGCGCGTCTCGAAACGAGAGAAATAGCTAATGGTTATCTTTTGGGTGATGGAGGTTACCCATGTAAATCCTTCCTCCTTACACCTATTCAAAATCCCACCTCCCCAGCAGAACAACGGTATAACAAAGCTCATATTGCCACAAGAAATGTTGTCGAGAGGCAATATGGTGTATGGAAAAGAAGGTTCCCTTCCATGTCTTTAGAACTTCGATGCAACATACAAAACATGTCAAACATTATTGTTGCCACAGCTGTGCTTCACAACATTGCCATTGCAGCTCAAGAAATAGAGCCTCCTGATGACCCTGAAATTAATCATGAATTACTCCAAGAAGAGGAAGAAGAAGAAGGCAATTTACAAATTCCTGCTGTGCATCTGGATCTCAGGAATGATGATAATCCAGGACACGTTACCAGACGTACTGTAATTAACATTTTACTTAAGATACTTATTGTCACGCCATCCGTCTTTTTATTTTCTATTATCGATTTATATTTTTCAGCCAAATCCAGCAACACGAAATTTTCATGAGGGCTGAAATTGGGAGCTCTAGTACGTTTCATCATTTTATTTTCCAATGTTTTGCACAGCTGATTACTCGCGTTGAGACAAAATGTAAACAGTATGGCAGACAAGTGACTGTCGAAACGATCACTGCCATCCGCTGGCCGTCTGGATAAACTGAAGACAAGTGACTATCGAAATTAACGAATTTCTTCCGAGGGGAATAATCGCGAGAAAAGCAAGCGTCAAGAAACCGCGGTAACGAAACCAAGCGATAGTAATGGTGCACTGCTTTTACGACAATACCACGGTAAAAGTTTTACCACGGTTTCGTAAAGACTGATGAATACCGAGGTTGGTGCACTCGGCCATTAGTATTTGTGGCTGATGACCGAGTTTTCTCAAACCCATTAAATGAATTGAAAACAGTTGTTTGTCACAAGCCGTTCTAAATGTTGATGCATGATGGCTGTTATTTTAATGGCTGGAAATGTAAAGTCATCTCCCCTGCCACCTTGCGTTCTCGGGGTACGGATCGAGACTCCGGATTCAAAGGTCTTGAGTTCGATTGCCAGTTCTGTCAAGAAATGTAATTCTTGTCTGAAGGTTGGAACTGGCTTCACTCAGCCTCGTGAGGCAGAACAGTGAAGAGGTGGTTTCTGTTCCCACATCCATGCTAGAATTGGTTTTGTGTGGTTTCCCCCTTCTACTCCAGGCGAATCCCGAGTTGGTTTCTAACTAAGGGCTACAGTCGCCTTCCAGGCTTAATTAAAAATAAACACACTACTACAGACATCGCAATAGCATATTGTTATGAGGCACATCCTACCCAATGTACAGGGTTCATCCGTTTGGGATGTCAGAAAAGTAAAACGCTATACACAAGAAACTAAGCACATTTATTGCTTGTTAACGGTACATACGTGTTAAGGAGAGTCTGAAGTTTGTGTCACAGCACATTAGCACTCAACATGTCCACCATCGCGCACGCGGTACAATTGATTCCTCGAATCCATGTTGTGCCACGTGGCACGCAGCATTTCTGGAGTGATTTGCTGAAAGACCGCTGTAATCTCCCTCCGTAGGTCAGCCAGATTCTGTGGTCTTTGTGCGTACACTGTCGACAATTCAGCTGTGTCAGTGCTTGCAGGCGCTGCATACGGTTTGGACGCATGTGAAGATAACGCATAACAATCCTGTGACATGTTGTGTATGGTGTATTCTGCTCTGCTGATAAGCGGCTGAGTGACTTTCGTGGACTCAGCGTCATGGCTTGTCGATTCTCTTCCTCCTTGTTGCTCTCACGCCGCCTTCCACCTGTGTGAGGCATCTGCAATCTATTTTCCAAATACATGTTGTACCATTTAACAATGTCCCGATGTGATGGGACATCTCTAACGTTGTACTGACGTCTGAAGGCTCGCTGGGTCTTCACTACACTCGAAAATTTGGCATACCATACGACACACTGAACGCGTTGTTGTGGTGTAACGACCATCTTCCCTCAACTCTGTAACAACACTGAGCATTGAGCGCGCGCTGACGTGTACCGCTCTGTACCTGACATCTGGTGATTGCACTATGAACTACACTGCTGCGTTGTCTCGCGGAATTCATTGTTGCAAACAGAATCATTGTTAACTCTCATCATTGTCACGTACATTACAGAAAATTGTTGCGAAGAGAATCATTGTTAACTCCCATCATTGTTACGTACATCACAGAAAATTGCATAGATATATATGCATTAACATAATAGCTATAACATTATACTTTTCTGACATCCCAAACGGATGACCCTGTACACCCAAGTATACGGGCTGAATGACCACGATGTCGGAAAGCACCTAAATGATTCCCCAACCTCGTCAACATCTGTCCCTGAGATCCGGTGGTTCAGAAAAGAAAGCCAACATAATCGTTAGTCCAATTTATTAGATATGCTCGATTCAAGGTGTTTGCATTTCTGGTTAAAACATTTACTTGGGATGTGTTGATCCTTTTTTGTTTGTTCATTACAGTTCTGAGAGTGAAGGGTGGGACCTGTTAGTCCGTACAGTTTGTAGCATAACCGTGCAAATAGTGTCATGGCCAGTCGATCATTAATTATGATAGCCTAATTAGATTTTGTAAGTTCACGCACTAAGCATGCCAAAACATACATGCATCTACCTGTAGCGGTTCGTGCGAACATTGGTAGGGTAGGCTTACAACCCAATCATTATTAAAAGAGTACAGTACAGTACTGTTCAATACTCATAGAATACAAATAATAAATTAATACTGAGAAACGTAAGTCACAAAATATATAATAATTTAAAAGTAATCCTTTTTAAGGTTCATTAGTAGTCGGTAATTATTATGACTGGTCGGAAGGGCAGGCAATGCCTAAACATGCCTGACAAAGTGTTTTACGCATGCGCTGAGTATGGACAGGGACTATGTTCTTCTTATCAATTCTCATTCAAGGGCCAAGCATACTGAGCGCCTAGGCGAGCTCTCAGCTTGCCTGTTCTCCGAAGAGATTTTGTAGAGTTGTATTGAGCGGTTAGACGCTCAGTTTCAAACGGAGGGGAACATACACTAAGTATTGAGATCGGACAATTGTAAAAAGAAAACGAAATGTTTCACACGGTATAAATACAATAATATAATATATTTCAGTAATATACATATATTTAGAATATATCAAATATAAGTATAGTTGACGGTTTATTTTTCTTTTTCAAAATGTCCAGATAGGCTTAAATGGGTAAATTGTTTGTCACGGTGTTCATTTCTGAACATTGTATTGCGTGAACAGTTTCCTATACCGTACATCAAAATCGTATTTGATCGTTTAACCGGCCCCTTGGTGTTGAGATAACACGCTTCCTTGTTACCTAGGAGGTCCTGGGTTCGCTTACCGACCCCGCTAGAGATTTAAGATCTAACGTGAGGACTGGGACGGTGCATTCTGAGCCTCGTCGGGACAGCTAAATAGCTGCTTAACATAAGAAGTAGTGACCTATTACCTTCATTGTAGTTCTAGTCCCGGTCCCGGTCCTGGCCGTGGCCATCCTTGGTGTGGTTATTTTTCCCAATTCTCACTCACTCTTTCGTGGCTAAAGCAGGAATAGTACCGTATTCCAAGTCCCGGGGCACCTACCCCGTTCTCAGACCTAAATAATATTTCTACGCACACTATTGCAGGTGCCAGAGAAACACAGGTTATCAGACAAATTAAACACGCACCCAAATCCACGTGTCTGATGGCCAAAATATCCCAAACCTCTAAATGAATAATAACAATAGAAACAAGTCCGTTGCTGTAGTGACATTCAGAAAAATGAGATTACCATGTGGAACCGACCGAGTCACCATAAACTAAAGACTAACAAGAGTAATATTTTGGTATAGATTGTGTATTTCTGTATGTATTTTGTGGGTATGTTTGCCACTCATTGGTTTACTAAATTAAGTTAATTATTAAACTGCGTTGTTAGTTTAGTACAGAAAAACGTGTGATCTACCCCCTATTAATTCCATTTCAATGGAGACGGTGTTGAGATGAGATTATTTTCTATGTGTTGTGTGGATTGTATGGCCGGACGCCCTTCCTCTCGCAAATCATGGGAGGAGTTTAGTATAGATGAATTAATTAATGATGGAAGAAACTAGTCCAAGTCCGCGCATAGTTTCACCCTATGGCCTTCCACTACGCTTTAGCAAGCGTAGTTACCGCAATAGGTGATTTTATTAATATGTGATGTTTGTGATTGCAGACTTTCATTTTAATTGTTCTCTCTCCCTCTCTCTTTCACTCACTCTCACACCTTAATTCATTATAAATTGAGATAGTGCTGTAATTTCTTGTTGTTGTTGTTTCATTTAAGGGGCTTGGACATCGAGGGCATTTAGCTCCGTGTATTTCGATGTGTGTATATTTTGCCTGATAACCTGTATGATTGTGGTGTCTGTAGAAGTATGTGCAACTTATTTGTAATTCTGGTGAGGATTGGGAAGTAGGCGGCCATGGCTTTAAGTTAGGAGCCATGCCGGTATTTGCCTCGAGTAGAAGTGGGAAACCACTTCAAGGATGGCTGAGGTGGGAATGGCACCCACCTCTTCTCAGTTTTGCCTCACGAAGCTGAGTGCACCCTGTTCCAGCCCTCAGACCAGAAATACAAATCTTGGCAGAGCCGGGAGTCGAACTGGGACATCCGGGGTGACAGCCAAGAATGCTAGCCTCTACACCACAAGGTGGTCCCGTAAATTCTTCAGAAATATTTGACACCAAGTGCAAATTGAAGCATTTGACAGAAAGTAGTAAATTATTACCATGAAAGCCCGTCTCTGTGTTGGTGTGGATTGTTTTGATTAGTTGTCTTATGAAGTTTTCTCGTCCAGTGCTCCCCAACAAGTCTGGGTGTGGTAATTTCGTTTACCCCGCTGTGACGGTAGAAGTGCAGTGGAATTATTCCATGTGGATATACGAGAATAGTAGAAAATCCGTCCAAAATAAAATACATATTAACTCTAGCGTAATGTTCGATAAAGCACAAAAAATGTATAAGACTTAATTAATGGTTTTCTTCATTTCCCCGTTTTTATGACTGTATACCTCATAACTTCATATATGTAACGTCAAGCAAATATGTTCCCTAATTCATTTTTCTGACTTCTAATAGGTCGCTGTAGTATCATGATCGAGGCTTTTCCACATTTTTTTTTTGTTTTGTTTCGAGCGGTGCCGTCATTACATATGAAATTGAATGCTTCCGCCTCCTGCTTCAATTTCTGATGTCCATTACAGTTACTGGTTCGGATTCAAATTATACGCTCGAAATTATTATTTATGTGAGATGCATGGTAGTCGTATTTATATTATCATTTCATCTGGTAATAATTTTGTATTTTATATTTGTCATAATTTATCATAATTGTAAAATTACATTACATTGTATATTTCACGTATCGTCTCTGTGTAAAAAAAATTGTTGAAAAATTTCATTATGAAGTACATAAATTAGTTAATCTCTGCTTCCCCTTACCGCACGCACATAAATATTACTTTAGAGTAGCCGCATTTCACCACGCTGCTCTCCGCGGTAAAATGACCTAGGTTGTTGTGGACGCAAGGTCACGAGACGTGTGTGCTAATGACGAAATACACAACAGAGGGTGGGCCTCACAAAGAGATTTTTATAAGAGAATCTATCTGACTTAGTTCAGGTTGTTGTTGTTTTAAGGGGCGGAACAGCGAGGTTGGTTAGTTAGTTATTGTTGTTTTAAGGGGCGGAATTACGAGGTCATCTGCCCCTGAACAGCGAGGTTATCTGTCAATATGAGTTCAGGTTATTAAAATGCGTAGTTAGCTGTAAGTAATTGTAAACACGCAATACAGAGGCTCGAGATCACTTCTCACTTGAGGTGGTCAGTTTCAAAACGGCCTATGTCCACCTTAGGTCGAAATTTAGTTTTTTGTTTCAGTGCATTCCTTAAGCTTCCCTATAAATAATAATACTACCATCACTTTGCATCAAAACGTCCTAGAAACCACCTAAAAAGCTGTTTAAATACAGCTATTGGAATCAAAACGGCTCTTGTCCATAGCAAAATGGCTGCCTTACAATACATCCATTTTGAGATCAAAATGGCTCATCTTCCTATATGACATTAAAAGCGTCCAGCCTTTTAGGTTTCAAAATGTCTCTTGTCCGTCTGGTAAGTTGCCTAGAGACCAAGGAGAAAGAGCACATTTTGATATAAATTTCATTGGCTTCTCCTTGTATAATGGAAAATGTCAAAGTGGCAGGCCTGATGATCATGTACAACGGCAATATCTTACTTTCTAACAATAGGTTATGGTTGTACACATGTTTGAAAGTTGATCGGCAGTATGCTCTGTATTACCAGTAATTGACACTGATGTCTGTCAAAGCTAGCACATGGGGAAATGCTGCGTTGCCACTGAGACAGGTCATAACTCATAACATTCCAAGAGACTTGCAGGAAGACGCAAATACTGGGGAAGTTAGCCCCCCCCTGCCTGGCGGTGTAATGACAGTGACGAGTCAAGGCACAGTAGAACACTGTGTCAAACCATGTGCTCGCTGCTGTGTCTGCATACTTGTAACACTGCTCGATGTTGCCATGGATACCACTACCCCTCTCGTCTCCACTCCCCACCTCACCCTTCAAACGTATGACAGCCTTCACCGTTCACCTTTGCTAAATCAGAGTATAGCTCTTTTCTTTCGATTAAGATCTTCAAATAGAAACCTTTTGAATCCAATATTTGTTGGAATCTTTGATTGATAGTGCGTAGAAGGTATGGTTTGAGGCAATACAGTTGCCAATTCTTGAACTTCGTGATATTGACACAATATGTTGAAACTTCATTATGGTGATCGGTGGGAGGTAAATCCTGATTTACAGTTCTACAGTGCTGTAATTAATTAGGTTACAAATTATAAAATGTCAGAGGATGAGTTGGAGGGAGGTATGATGGAGGATGCTGATGAGTTGTAAGGATTGGAAACTCAATTTCTAAGTGTTAAACAAGTATTACCAAATTTAGCCTGAACTCTATTCTGAGAGTACCATACAAACTCATATATCTCACTTTTGTATGCTTATTCATTAATAAAAGTTGTTTTCAGTACTATATCCTTCGATTTAATGTTCAACTCAAGTTTTACTTTTATTGTCATCGTATTACTTACTAACCATGCTGAATAGTTTAAGTGCAATTACGTTTCTATCTTCATTTTAGAATCAAAGGGTATCTTGTCCAATGTATTTGTTAAAAATGTCTCTTGTCCATCCTTTAGTTTCAAAATGACCTTTGTCCAAAATAATTTCTCACATAGCAAAACTGATGAGTCTGTACAGACAATATTGAGATAAAATGATAACTGATTATACAAAGCATATCACGAAAGTATTTCCAAGGTGTCTGGTAGATATTTTAGGTCTGAAAACGTTTTTCGTTATTTACCACAAATTTAGGAAGGTGGACATAGGCCGTTTTGAAACTGACCACCTCACTTCTTTTTTATTAACAAAAATGTTGTATTATTATTGTTATGTCTCATAAGTTCACCATATTGTTGGGTACAATTCACCATTTCATCGGCATTTGTTGCAAGGTGGAGTGGACTTCTCTAAACTGGTAGGTTGAGGAACGAACGAACTATGGAGCAGGTCTCTAAAATAACTACTTTCTGCATACTAGTATGCAGTTAATGGTGGAGCCCCAATTTATCGAGGTTGGCCTTCAGCGACTTCGGTATGATCCCTGTGCAAGAGATTATGATAGACAATACAGTGACAAATTCCTGTCGCCACATCTGTCGGATCTCTTCAGCCAGAGGCATATATTTCGTCACTTTCTCAGCATAACCGTCACTTTCTCAGCATAACTGTGCTGGATATTATGCGAGTTAGGGACTGCGATATCTATTAGAAGAGTTTTCTTCTGCACTTTATCAATAAGAATAATGTCTGGCCTGTTTGCTGATATAGGTCTATCTGTGATCACTGACCTGTCCCAGAGTAGCTTGTGTGTATCATTCTCCTGAACCGTATCAGGAATGTATTGATAGTAAGGCAGAACATTATTACTTATTATTATTATTAGGTCTATTATTATTAGACTACGAGGTGCAAGTAAGTTTCTCTATTGAAGATTTAAAAAAGAGAAGCTAGGTATATACAAAACTTTATTGGCAACAGGTACAGCAATGTGTCAGCTATTTTTCGACATACAGTAGCGTGGTATCAACTTTTGTAGTCCTGTGTCAAGAAGTCTGCCGTCTGCGAATGGAACCAGCGTGTGCTATTCGTCTCCAGCTCTTCGTCAGTGTGAAAATGCTGACCGGAGAACAGAAATTTCTTGAGGTACAAGGAAAGGTAGAAATCGCTGGGAGCAGGATCAGGACAGCAACTGTTCTGCAGAAGTTTGGCTGAGAGCTGTTTGATCATTCACTGTACAATCCTCATCTTGAGGACGAAAGTACTGTATTGTATTTACATTGGTGGGCGCCAGAGGAAGAGTTGCCATAATATTGTGAACCACTGTGCATAAAGCGCTATGATAGGGACGTGTCCATCGCGAGTTACAGTGATACAGCTAGTGCTTATGGGTGACATAACGGGCCAACATAACATATTCGGTGTGTGTTAAATCTGTCTGATAACCTGTGTCATTGTGATGGCCGTAGTAGTGTGTGTATTTGTCATTGGAGGGGCTTTTGGATAGGAGGTGACTGTGACCTTAATTTAGGCACCTCTAGTAGAAGTAGTAAACCACGGGAAATCCCTTCCACGATGGCTAAAGTGGGAATCGAAACCCACCTCTTCTCAGTTCTGCCTCACGAGGCTGAGTGGACCCCGTTCAACCCTCAGACCAGAATTAAAGTTCTAGGCAGAGCCGGAAATCGAACGTGGACTTCCGCGGTGACAGCCAGGAATGCTAGCCACAGCGGTAGGAAGGGGGCCGCTACCTTTTGAAGAATACTGCGAATATCACATATTTATTTAGAGATCTCGCGCTATGGACCCACCCCCGATCAAACCATGAGCTCGTCGACGTTTCAATCGTAAAGCGTGTGCGGGTTTTTTGAAGGGTGGGGATATATACGATGTTAACGACGCTAGATCCCGGATGGAATTTAATTTGTTGGTTTTTTTAAGCATACGAGAGGAATATTTTGTTTGAAGCATTATTTGTTCAGTGAGTCATGGCGATATGCTGGGGTACGAGTGGGACGGGTGGCAGTGGGTCCAGGATACGGGTTTGGGAGGTGGCGCCAGCCGCACACCAGGGGTTGGAGGTGGTTTCGAAGCTCGGGAGAAAGTTTTTCTCATCGCCCCCACCCCCTTACTTCTCTCTCTCTCCTACCCCACTACCCGTCCTTCCCCGTCCTATACACCCCCTTTTGTTATTGCAATATACATCCATTATTCATTGGAGGGGAGGCCTGAAGCCGTAATCAAAACAAATCGCGCGTCGAGAGGCCCTCTTGTGGCGCGCATGCTCCATGTTCTTGTACATGTGCGTGCGTCGCCTTGTCTTGCCTTCTTGCTTGATGTGGCGTCTTCCTTGCTTGGAATAGCTCTACCACAATTTGTATATACGTCTTGCTACCTCAAGAACAAGCTGAGCAATCTCTTCCCTCTCTGTCGCTGGAGCGTTTCTTGAGCGTTCTTACATCAATTGATTCCTCGAGGGACTCTTGATGCCATTTCCGCTGTTGATCGATAACACAAGCAGACAATTGGGATATCGTAATCGGTTATTCCGTGGGTTATTGTGTCAGGGTTAGATGAATTCGACCGTTTAGTCAGCTACTTGAGTTCTTAGACCTGCCCTTGTTTCATTCCAGATTGTATAGTGCATAGTTAAAAATCCAGATTTCCCAAGTTTCAGATATGGTAGTGGTTCATAAATCGTTCAAGTTCAAAGACCCCTTTGAAATGTCATACATTTTGCTGGGGCCCTTATCATTGACTATAATCTTCTTTGTTGATGATTGAGTCGTCAGTCTTTTGACTGGTTTGATGCAGCTATCCATGCCTCCCTGTCCTGAGCTAAACGTTTCATCTCTAAATAGCTACCACACCCTACATCCGAGGCTATCTGTTTAACATATTCTAACCTTGGTCTACCCCTACAGTTCTTGTTCTCGACCCTTCCTTCCAAAACTAAGCTTGCTATTCCTGGGTGTCTTAGTATGTGTCCTAACAACCTATCTCTTCTCTTCTCTTCATTGGCAGTCGCCAGAAACATCTCTCCTCTCCTTCTCGTCTTTGCATCTTCGTTTGTAATCTTATCTACCCATCTGATCTTCATCATTCTCCTGTAACACCACATTTCAAACGCTTCAGTTCTCCTCTTTTCTGCTGCACCAATAGTCCAAGTTTCACTTCCATAAAGTGCCACGCTCCAGACAAAGGCTTTCAAAAATGACTTCCTAATACCTAAATCTATATTCGATGTCAACTGATTCCTTTTTTGTAGAAATGCTTTCCTTGCCTGAGCCAACCTACTTTTTATATCCTCTTTGCTTCGTCCATCACTGGTTATTTTGCTTCCTAAGTATCAGAAGTCTCCCAATTCCTTCAGCTTTTCACCTGCCAATTTGATGTCCATAGAGGTTTCTGATTTATTTCGGCTGCATTCCAATATTTTTGTTTTACTTTTATTAATTTTCATCATGAATTCTTTCCTCGAGACGGAGTCCATACCATTCAAAAACTCCTTCAAATCCTCAGGCGTGTCGGCCAAGATGACGATGTCATCGGCAAATCTCAGAGTTGAAATTATTTCTCCTTGAATCTTCACTCCCACTTATTTTTCTCCAATTTCCTTCATTGCTTGTTCAATGTAAAGATTGAAGAGTATGGGTGATAAGTTGCAGCTTTGCCTTACACCTTTCTGAATACCAGCTTCTCTCTCATGTCCTTCAGCTCGAATGACTGCAGTCTGATTTCTGTATAGATTGTAGATCATCCTCCTATCCCTGTACTTTATTCCAATCGTTTTCAAAATTTCAAACAATTTAGTCCAATCAACGTTATCAAAAACCTTTTCTAAGTCTACAAATGCCATAAACGTGCTCTTATCTTTCCTTATTCTACCCTCCAAGATCAGCCTAAGACTTAGTTCCTACATTTCTCCTGAAACCAAACTGGTCTTCACCCAACTCCGTTTCTATCTGGCTTTCCATCCTCTTGTAAATTATTCGAGACAGGATCTTCGAAGCATGAGTAATAAAGCTGATTGTACGGTAATCTTCACATCTGTCAGATCCCACTTTCTTCGGTATAGGGATGATAACATTTTTCTTGAAATCAGAGGGTACCTCACCTGTCTCATAAATCCTACACACCAAGTGAAATAACCTCATCAGACCTTTATCTCCTATGCAGCGTAGCAACTCAATCGGTATATCATCTATGCCTGGTGCTTTGTTCCTGCGTAAGTCCTCTAATGCTCTGTCAAATTCTGATCTCAATATTAAATCTCCTTTTGCATCCTTATCAATTTCCTCCTCCCTTTCCATTATAATGATTCTCAATCTCCGTTCACTTATGCAAACACTCTATGTAAGCTTTCCATCTCTCAACCTTTTCTTCCCTATCTGTTAGAGGCTTTCCATTTGTGTCCTTAATATTACAGCACTTAGTCTTCTTTTCCCCAAAAGTATTCTTAATCCTTCGATAAGCTGTGTCTACTTTTCCTGATTTCAGACAATTTTCTATACCGGCACATTTCTCTTTCAACCATTCTTCTTTGGCTTCCTTGCACTTCTTGTTAACCTCATTTCTCAGACGTCTGTATTCTGCTTTCCCCTTTTCATCTCTTACATTCTTGTGTTCCCGCCTTTCATCCATCAATTCTTGTATATCCTGAGTGATCCACGGTTTCCTACCTGTTCTTTCTTTCCTACCAATGTTTTCTTCTGCGGATTTTATTATTATCATTATTCTTTCTTTCTTTCTTTCTTTCTTTCTTTCTTCGTTTCGCCTTGCTGTGAACCACGTTACTTCAACCATTTGCACCCTAGAGCTTGAACTCTTTCCCAATATTATCGCATTCGTGTTCTGTGAGCCTCCTTTCTTTCATCAGTCCACTTCTTACCGGTTTTCAATTTTGGCTTTTCTTGGAAGCACTTGTATGCTCGAAGTGTTCTCTGGAGAGGTGCACGTTTCTGGATGTCTTCAAATGTGATTCCTGCTTCTCCAAGATCTTTTTCAACTTCGATGAAGCGGGGTCCCTTGGTTTTCTTGTTAACAGAGTAGGAAAAGATCTTGTTGGTCTGTCTCTGCGAGCTCATGCGTGTTATGTGGCCATGAAAATGGTTCCTCCTTTTCCGAATGGTGTCTGTTATCCTCTCAATGTACAGGTAGAGTTCGTTGTTATGCCGCCTCCTGTACTCGTCATTTTCTCTGATTGGTCCAAGGATCTTCCTCAGGATTTTCCTTTCTTTGGCTTCTAACTTTTCAATCAGGCCTTTTCTATTCATAGCCAGGCATTCTGCTGCGTACAGGGCTTCTGAGCGAATGACTGAACACTGATGACACTGATCTTTAGTTGTAGACATCTCTAGTTAGCTGGTATGTCAGTTCTATCTTGTTGATCCTAGCTATGATTGCTTCTTTCTCAGAATTGTAATGTTCACTAATGTACCATCCACTCGCCTAAATATAGGTACTTAAACTTCTCTGTCTGCTTGATTTTGCCCTGTTCCACAATGAGCTCTCTGAAAGCTGGTTTAATATTAGTTATAAATTCTGTTTTTTTGAAAGGAGATGTGGAGGCCAGCTTTTGTTGCTTGAGTTCTAAGTTAGTTAATTTGTTTTTCAGCATCTAGGGAATCAGAGAATATCGACAAGTCGTCTGGAAAAGCTAGGCAGTCCATTATCAGATCAGTTTTCTTGTATCCTATCCTATTCTAACTCCATTCTCGACCTTTTCTTTGCATATCTCTTTGCAGCATTGCCGAATAATATGCTTTTCTCTAGAGCGCAGTTGAAGAGTAGAGATGATAATCTGTTATTATTATTATTATTATTATTATTATTATTATTCGTTCGGAGATCCAAGGTCCGAATCCCGGCAATAAATGTGTCCATCCTGAATGTGGTTCCACGTTCACTCGAGGCATCCCGCAGCACAGCTGTGTGATTAAAATCGCGCACCACGACCGAGATGGAGGTGCTGCAGTAAGTCCAGAGATCGGGCGCTGACTGATAATAGTCTAGCTATTCTGAGTGTATTCTTCCCACATTCCTTCCAGGCAAATATAGGGAGAGTACCTTATTTCAAGACCCGGGGGACCCTCTCCTTAATGGAGCTACACGGAGCTGATACCAAGATGACCCAGGCCCCTAAAATAATTAACTCATTCGGGATGTTACTTTGTTTCAAGTCCCTAGGCACATACCGGAATACTTGGCCATACTACAGTTAAACACTTTACTAGAGTCATAGAAATACCGGATATCAGACGAATTCAATGCGTATCCAAACACACGAGGTTCGTGACCATGGTGTCCCAAAGCCCATTGAGTGTTTAAGCGTGCATTGTAAACATGGTACTATAACCAACATATGTTTATACTATTCTTTTATGTACAGTATACTATACTATTCTTTTATGTACAGTACCAAAGACTAGAAAAGGTATTTCCGCGCTAATCTGGAGAATAGTTTGATTGCGTTTTCTGTCAGTTCTTTGTGTATTTGATGAAAACTATTGAACTTAAGCGAGGACTGCTAGCAGTTGACTATATGGAGTGATTAATCGGAGTTGTGTTTTTTTTATACATTTCAATTCAAATTAAATCAGAAAGAAACTCGTTCACAATATCACCACCAGAATTATCTCGCGTTCGCTGAGCACATAACATAGGTTTTATTTCCTCCTCCTTGCACAACGTGTTCCCTATATCTATGCTGTTCTTGTGCTATCGAGCTGCACCATTGTTAATCTGAAAGTTGAATAATCATACGTTATATGATTCATACTGCAAAAATCGTATTTTGCAATCCCTAGCAGGTAGAATTCTTGTCGTTTTATATGGATTGTCCAAATGGGTTGAAACTTGAGGCTGATGTCTAGAAACGAACACAATATTTATTAGATAATAGGCCTAGCAAGTTTCCCTGTACCGTCTGTGAAGAAGTACGCTGGCTGCCGGTGAAACTACTCTCCCCCAGTGTCGCGAACACTTCATCGGAGTTGAAGCGCTTACCTTTCTTCAGTGGACTAAACACGTGATTGTGGCAAGAAGAGAGATCTGGGCTGTTATGCAGGTGATCCAGAAACCATTTTCCTTCAGACCCCTTGAAAAATAACAATATAAGGAATGGAAGCCAATAGGTCAATTAAAGCAGGAAAATGAGACATCCTAGCCCTGAGTTACTCTAATACAGCCGGGATCGGAAGAGAACAAAACATGAAGAGTTGACAACGGTAGGGCGACAGGAAAGATGAAAGGGAGGAGCAATGCCGGATACAAGCAGCCCCCAACGAGTAACCTAATGTTTTTTCAAGGGTACAGTACAGTTTAAATCAATTGGATAGTCACACCTACTGGTATTACCTCACTTTCATATTTAAAAAAATATCTTGGAAACCTCAACTCTCTTTGCAGGATCAATTGGTAAGTAAATAAGTTCTTGAAAAAGAATGAATCTAACGATGACGATTATCACGTGATGATTAATACACACTAACAGAATCGCTAACACTGTGGCAGCACTGTTGTAGTTGAGCGAGGAGTGGACTCCCTGCGCGTTCCCTCACTCATGGTTATGACATTTCGAGCGGACTGCGTAATTTCCGAGTACTCAGAAATGTTTCTCACTTGTGTCCTAATCAAGGAATGGTATAAATTAAGTGACCATACTCGCTCATTGTACGTCGCTCTGGTTTCCTCGAAAGATTGAAGTATATTCAGTTTTCGAAGCTCTGCAGCACGTTACACCAGTGGTACCTACGCACTGTACATTACCACACCAGGTTAGTGTTGTCGACTTTCGGTTGTAAAGTCGCTAGTTGAACGCAGTTATTGAAAACGTGTTCCCGAGAGATGAAAGAGCGCTGATCAATTGCATGTAGGGTAGAGGGAAAGGTTAAATACTGCATCCTCCAGCAATCTTGGTACAGGAAATAGGTTGCTATGTTGTTTTGCTAATTTTTCAAATTATGACACAATTAGTGTTCAATTACCCTGCTTCTCCCCACCCTGAGTTTCTGTCCGTGGAAATGTCTCGCTGTTACATCTTACTTTAGATAAGAGTTATTTTACAGGGATAAATGGCAAGTGAAAGGAGATCTTCCAAGTGCATGTTGCTATTTTGTGCTAGAAGCTTCGGTGGCGTAGTCGGTAGCATGCTGAGCTGCTGTACCCAAGATAGCGGGTTCAAACCCGGCTGAAGACGTTGGATTTTTTTTAAGAGCGTTAAAATCCTTCAGTATGCCTTCCTTCGGAGGGGAAGTAAAGCCGGCGGTCCCATGTCATAGATTTATGGCATGTAAAAGATCCTTCCACAGACTAAACTTGTGTGAATCTAAATTTCTAGGTTAGATTTTGTCGGAACGCTCTATCAAAATTCCAACGTTCACCACTGAGTATCAGTGATATTTGGTAGCGAAAGTTGGAACTACTTGAAATTGAACGGAACTTAAAGCTCACCCTATGGGTGTCCGCTTGAAGCAGCTACAGCCTCTGGCGAGCCGAACATGTCCTTGGACACTCCTGGCACTAAAGGCTATACGATAAACAAACAAATAAATGTTGTTCTTTTATTTTATTTATTTCTATTTATTTATTTATTTATATATTTATTTATTTATTTATTTATTTATGTAGCTTTCTTTACATTTTCAATGCTACATTTCATGTTTGTTAAAAATTAAATGTATTTACATCCGTCTTTGTACCTTCTGTTGGGGTAATAAGGGTTCAGGACCTCCTCGCTAAAAAGTTACGTTCCCTGAGTGTCTGTAATTATATTTCATCGTGATAAGCCTGGTAATTGGCATTTTGTGAAAACATGTACTTTTTTTTTCCTATATACAGTAATTTAAATAGGAGTTGCATAAGCCCGCTGTTTCCTTTCAATTTACCTCGAAGCTGGTAGTGAAACAATCCGTTAGATATAGGACTGGCAATACGTTTTACGAACAGATGAGATAACAATCGTCCTGTTCTGCAGAGACGCGCAATTACTGTATGTTTCTGCTAATGAATATCGTCAAGTGTTGAATATATGAAGATTGAAGATACATTAGTTGCAAACATCCGTCTTTGTACCTTACTGTTGCATTAACATTTGTATTTTGTTGTAATCATCGAACATTATCGGTGTACCTTATCTCGCTTCATAATCAGTAAACAAGTTAACTTTCTCCGCACACGAATATGTACTGTTCATTTATAATGTCAAGAGTCATTATTTTACTTGAATGTTTTGATGTTTACGAACAAAGATAGATAGTGTATTAGAGGTTTGACAAGTGCTAGTTGTTGATGATTAAGAAATTCTCCTGTCGGTGGAGCTGCCGCAGCTAAGCTCTCGTCACACTAGCTGCACCCCGTCAGTTCAACGTCTCGGGAATAGGCGCTCCGTCGCCGTTCGTGATGAAGATGTGCAATTTACCGAGCCGTACTACGACGATCGATGGCATCGGAGCCAGAACACATCGGCTGTAGTCTAAGAGAATAGTGTTTTAATGCACAGTGTAATTACGGTAAAAGGGGGCAAGAAATCGCCGCGCCGCCTGGTAATGCCAGCGGATGACGAACTAGATTATGATAATCGTGTGCCCTAATCATTTTAGTGATGATACGTTTTTAATCTTTTCCCAAGTATGTTAACAATGGGGATAGGAATGGATGTGTCATTTGGTGGGGTGTATATTATTTTCACTTACATCGTAACAGGATTATTTTTGTATGTTGTATTTTTATTGCTGATGAGAAAAACGCCATTGCTGCATTAGTCACCAAAACGGATTTTAATGTTTTCATTTTATAACCCATTTTAAAAATATATCATTTCCCTTGATGAGAGTTGAAACATTAACATTGTAAATTTATTTCTGAGAAAGGTTCGCCTATATTATTCCTTTAAAGCTGTTTATCTCAGGATGCCCCCAAGCCAGTGAGATGGCACTGGATATATACAGGGTGATTCGAAATGGTGGTACCTCATTTTCAGGCCATATAATGTGGGAACATATCCATCTAAAGATGAAATCGCAACCTCCGCATACACTCTGTTAAGGGATAACAAAGTAGTCGAAACAGAATGGGGGTTTCTGGCATGCATAAGTCTTGTAGGCAGACGCATAGTCTCTCTCCCCTCCCCTACCTTCTACTTCGCAGTCAGGCCCTCTCCATTCCTCATCAATGGAGGAGCGAGCAACTCAGCTCGAGATCAGAAGACAGGACCGTGAGGAACTGGATCGGCCACGCCTCGCAAGTCACTTGTACCTCGCACGCGAGCAGCACACAACGTATGCTTGATCGATTGCACAGCTGGGCTACCCGTGGCTTTCGACTTAAGAAACTGTACAGTGTTTAGGTGCTATTCTAACAAGAGAGAAGCATAACGCTGTGGGAACTAAAATAACAAGAGATAAACACGTATGTGGGTTCTTCTCCAGAAAATGGCAGATTTGATTGAAAAGAAATAATAATCCAAAACTTTCATATTTTTATGTTATAATTTTTTATGGGGCACGGCATTTACTGTATAATACTATTTCATAAATGGTTCTGTAAAAAAAATTAGTTTAAAAAATCTTTGTTTATTTTTGTTGGTAACGGAGGCGAAGGTAACGGAGTTGAGATTTTTTAAAGAAGACAGTTTTATTACAAACGAAGGCCTAATATACATCAAAATAAAGAGTAAACGCTTCATTTTTCTTTGATCTTTACTTCAAAAACATTTTAACTCTTTTATCAATGTCACTGAAGCGTTTTAGCTTGAAGTGGATGTTCGACACAGGAATAGGTGGTTCTGGGATATGACAGAATATTTCACTGGTTTTTATTTCTTGGTTCTCTCTCCAGTTTTGTTCATGAAGTTTACAGTTACAAATTCCCCATCTTTTGATTCTACAATTCCTAAAAACAAAAGTGTCAATAGTTGTAACCACTTAGATCAGTAACGGAGTTGACGGTAACGGAGTTGAGGGATTTGTGAAAAATGATGGACCACATGGCATCAATTGAGGTTAGTAACTAAAGTCTTAGCCCTGAATGTGCAGGTTCAATGTCTTATTCATGTAGACAAACAATAAGCAATTGATATTTGGTCACTTACCTCTTAAGCCAAGTAACGGAGTTGAGAACTTGTAATGTCCAAGTGAACGTTGAATCTTATTTCAACAAATCACTCAACTGTACACTTCACAAAAACACACAGCTTCTCTACTCAGTCAAGAAATAGCTGCCTTCTTAATGTTTAGTGAAAAAATGGGTCAAGTGCTATCACCTGTGAGTAATTCTTTGAACTATAATCAGTGGTAACGGGGTTGAGAACTGCCCTCAGGGACAAAACTAAAAGAGAAAAAAGTTACTTTGTTTCATACTTTTTACCTATTAAACTAATTTAGTATTAATTACTGTAAGTTCTGTGAAATTACAAATATGATTTATATTATTTATTTTGAAAAAGACATTTGAAATCGTGGGAGGTGACAGTCACAGAGTTGAGGTTTACACCATAAAAATAATTTAAAATGGTGTTAGATTTAAGTTTTAAACCGAATTAAAAACATTTTAAGACTCGATTAGTATTATAGTAAGCAATAAAAATATTTAATAATATTTAAAAAGTATGTTTAAAATCCTACGAGGACTGAAATCTGCCCTTTTCTGGAGAATCACCCATGTATGCTCTTTACAGAGCAACCTGGACGGAACTCACGAAAAGACTCGAAAAGCCAAATTATGATAGAACAGAACTTTACAGCAATTCAAAAGTAAGAGAGGGAAAAGGCTATTTTAAACAAGTATTCATTTGTACATAGAACAACTGTTTAATGGAAAGGGCCCTGAACGAGTTACAGAATCTTACCCGAATAATGTAAATGCGAGTAAATTAATACATGGCCGAATGAACGAATAAAACATTATTGAATGAGTGAATACATAAACTGATAGATATTGCCTCAAAATTGTATAAATTATATAAAAATAATAAAAATCCCTATTCCCTATATTATATTATGATTGTGAAAATCTGTGTGTGTGTCTGTGTGTTAGTTTGTTACCTCTTGACACTAAAACGGCTGGACGGATTTGGATGAAATTCGAAATGGAGACAGCTTATACCCTGGGATGACATATAGGCTGCCTTTCATCCGAAAAAAAAATCATTGTTCCCGTGGAACGGGTAACATAACTGAAAAGTCACCAAAAATACTCAACCGGGACAAAATATCGAAGTTGTCGCATAAAGACCGGACAAAGCTCATTTTAAGCCCCTCGATGCAAGAAACAATACTCGGTACTACCCTACGGGACACCGAAAACCACATTTTAAAGCCCTAAAACCAACAGTTTCAAAGATATTCGCAGAAAACTATCTTCGCTCTGATAAACTGATGAACTAATGGAAAGTCCGTTTCCATGGCAACAGTATGACATCCGATTTTCTATATATCCCTGTAGGAGGCAATGCCAATCCATTTATTATGTTTTTCAAGATATATATAAACACAATAAGAGCAGGGTAGCGAGCCTGCCTCTCATCCGGAGGCCCCGGGTTCGATTCCCGGCTCCGCCAGATATTTTAGACACTAACGTGAGGGCTGCAACGGGGTGCACTCAGCTTCGTGAGGACAATTGAGGCTGTGCCCCGGTCACGAAGAACAAGATTAACGGCCGAGGGGACACGAAGCTATGACCACGCGTCACCACAGTATCTACAGGCGAAATGGCTGGGAAGCGGTCGCATGATAGGCCTAGGCCCTTCATGAGCCGTAGTGCCAGGGGTAAAAACGAAATAGGGAAAGCGCCTTCTTATACCACCTTTAATTTATAAACACTACAGTAGTGGCTACTAAATAAAGGTAGCGATATAGCTACGTTCAATTGAAGCACAGAGGATGTAAAAAGTAGGTTGGCTCAGGCAAGGAAAGCATTTCGACAGAAAAGGAATCTATTGACATCAAATATACATTTAGGTATTAGGAAGTCATTTTTCAAAGTTTTTTTTCTAGAGCGTGACACTATAAGGAAGTGAAACTTGGACTAATGGTGCAGCAGATAAGAGGAGAATTGAAGTGTTTGAAATGTGGTGTTACAGGAGAATGATGATCAGATGGGTAGATAGGGTAACAAATGAAGCGGTATTAAGGCGAGTGGGAGACGAGATATGTTTCTGGCGACTGTTAATGAAGAGAAGAGATAGGTTGGTAGGACACATATTACGACACCCAGGAATAGCAAGCTTAGTTATGGATGGGAGGGTCGAAGACAAGAACTGTAGGGGTAGACCAGGGTTAAACTGATTGCCTCGGATACAGGGTGTGGTAGCTATGTAGAGATGAAACTAGCTCAGAAGAGGGAGGCGTGGAGGGCTGCATCAAACCAGTCTAAAATCTGAAGACTCAACAACAATCAGGAATTTTAATTACTTAGAGATGCATGTGAGGCAAAAGGGTTGTTGGAGAATGTCAATCCCTCGGATGTAACACTGGAAGAGACTGGATAATGTACATCAGCGGCCAAGGTGAGAGATATTTTACTATATGTTTATTAATAGCGGCATGTTGACGTTCAAATCATCAATAAGTGTGGCAAAATTACACCCAGAATAGCTTAATGAAAAATAGTTTTAATTTCCCATATGCCGATAGATTTGCCATTCCAGTGTGCAAGACTGCAGTTCCCTCTTCAAACAATATTCGCAATTTCTATTAACAAAGCGCAATGACACACATTTAACAGCAGCAGGTGTACATTTAGACAAAACCATTTTTTCCCATGGGCAACTGTATGTGGCTTGCTCGCGAGTATCCGGACAACAAAATCGTTATGTCTCAGCAGAAGATAGCAAAACCAAAAACGTAATTTTCAAATGTGTTCAGATAATGTAACATCGTACCCTGCAGACCTTCCCAACTCTATAAAATTCCCACTTTGCTGCTCATATCAATAAACTGTATGCATCAGAATTTTCATTTTCAGAATGGACTCACCTGTAGCCGCGTTTGCTGTAGTAAAATAGACCAATTATCAGCAATAATGCATCGTCCCCATTGTCTTGATCGCGAGCGAAGCCACGAGTACCTGCTAGTATATATTTTATAACCCCTCCCTTCGCAGTGCTATCTGACATACTGCAAATGAACCTGAAACAGATTTGATTGCATCATCATGTGTAACACATTGATGATTCTTTCGATCGATCGAATTTCATCCGTCACAATTTCAGGGGAAATTAACCTCCTCATTAGATTACAAAAGTTCTCAATCGGGGTGATGTCCGTAGAGTTGCCACACCACTCCAGAAACTTTAATTCGCTGTCACGATGAAAAGGCTTTTTTTTTTCGCCTTGAGACAGAGTCGTGCGCAAATGCTTGTGGAAACAGCTGTTTTTAGAAAATCGCAGATGGCTAGTTCCAGTACCACTGCTGAAAATCCACTCCATGACACATGCCTTGTCACTTTTCAGTATCTCACAATTAACAAAAAGAAAATCAAAGAAACAAATCCAGAAATTGCAGCATAATTGCTGCCCTTTTTCTTTATTGACCTGGGTTTACATCTCGGCATTTGCCTGAATTAGAAGTGGGGAAACCACGGCTAGTCCGGTCAGGATACTGAAATCCGTGCGCTTTTGGGGGGGGGGGGGCTTTTTTATGATTGCAATTTATTCTTGACATCCTAAGGATGAAATTTAGAGAGGAAGTCATTTTTGTAATATTGGCGTTTGGCCGCCATTTTGAAAAATGGCGATATTAGAAAATACAATAATCTCCCAAACTACTTAGACAATGTTCATGTTTAGCCTTATAACTGGTATGTATTTCAGATGGTACACCTCGTTGCGTAGCGGATTGCATTCTTGGCTGTCACCGCAGAGGGCCGGGTTCGATTCCCAGCTCTGTTAAGAAATTTAGCAGTTAGCGATGGAACAGCGTTACCTATACCAACGCCTGAAGTCAAAAGAGCTCTATCCTATCCTGTAGTTCCCAAAACGTTTAGCCACAATGATTTACCGTACGCAGTAATTCACAGCCAACGAGTTTGGAATCCTGCGAAGAAGTACCTGTAGTGCATAGATTAATTGCTCACTCACTTGTGCGTGTGGTTCAACTGGGAGAAAATGTACCGTCATATACTGGTTATCATTGTAACCTTCAAAGCCATATTGAAAGGTGGGAAACATATAATGTCAAATCTTACTCACAGCCACAGAGCAAAGAGGTTGTCAAAGATGTGTTGGATTGGTGTAGTTGCGGAACTACTACCATGACTCTACTGGATATCATGCAATACAGAATAACAATAGTGAGCCTATCTCTTTTTACTGCTGACTGTATGTTCCATAAACAAGTCAAGTCAAAATTCAGGACATTGTTGACTCTTCAACCTATGATGCCGCCACCGCATTACCATGCCATCATAGATGTCGGAATGGCATGGAACAACCTTCAACCTCTACAAACACATACTAAATCGCCATTCTCAAGCAGTAGCTTTTCACCTAATCAATGATATTTACAATGAAGAAACAATGATTGAAAGTACGAAATATCATGAGCAAAAACGTCGTATGCAGTCGTATGGGCTCGTCCCAAACGTTTACCCAGTTGCTGACCAGCAAATGCCTACATGGAATGCCTGGAATTTATTTCTGTCGAAGCCTGCAAACAAACAGAGGCTGCAACATTTCCTGAATGTGTGGCAATCCTACGAGTATAATGCTGACTGGTATTACACCATGGATCCTTCCTTCTATGATCTCACTTCTGGCGAATGCGACCCTCGATTCGAAGCACCATGTTCATCTGAAGCCGATACCAGGGTGATTTTCCATGCTGCTCAGTTAGGTGGTTCTGATTCAATTGTTTTTGATTTCGAGGACACAGATGTATGGATTATTGCTCCATACATCAGTCACCTAACCGAACAGGATATGTATATTGTGCCCAAATCCAGTGGCCTAGATTTGAGGGTACAAGCCACAATGCTAAGTCCAGAATTGAAAGTTTGAATAGCGCGCGCCAAACCTTCTTAGAAGGAATTGGAAGCTTTCGACAGCCAAGAAATGGTTAAGTGGCGTAGGCCGAGAGCGTCATAGTCGAGGCTAAATGTCATTAAATATTTCCCGATGGAGTAGAATCTTGAGACTAACATCAGATTACTGGCACGGACAAGGGAGGAAGAATGTGCTTTATTTCGAGGAAATTGATAGAGCGGAAGCTGAGATATGAGATGTTTTAGTTCCAGCATTTTTTCCCGCAGTGACCTCGAGTAGCCCGCTGAGGAGTATATAAGGCACGCCTGCCCGAGCTAAGTATGTTTACTTCTCCATAGTCACTCCGTTGCTGTGGATGTGTAGTACTTCGCAAGCGCTCTAACCGCTAAACACTCTACGACTCCGAACACTGTTATAATCTTCGTGCACGTGGTTGCAAATTCTTCGTTATTAACAGCACAGTTGCTGGGACTTAGTGCTTCGACAGTACATGGTTACTGGTATTAGGAAGGTGTTAAACATTTTAGTGATCTTCGAACTTTTCAAATCTTTTCACCGAAGTGATAAAAATTTGTGGCACTGGTAATTATTTACTGCTACAACTGGACATATGGTAGACTTTGTCCACATTTCTTTCTTCTGTCCACAATTATTCAAAGCTGGATTATTTAATCCAACAGTCAGAGGACAAGCTTTTGTCTTGTTAGTGGACCAGCCAAGATAAATCAGTACTTTTATTACCATTCTTGCACAGTACAATTCTTTAGCCGATATTGGGAATACAGTTTTGCCTTGCGCAATCTGGAGAGTGAGAAACTCTGCCCAGCAAACTCGACAGAATTTGTACTAGTGCTGAACAAGATTATAAGCGTATTAGGAGGAGTACTGAACACATCACAGTTGGGTCATGTTAATAACTTTCATCATGGATCATTTTGATCAGACCCCCTTCAACTTTACTTCAGCTTTTGAAGCTGGTAACATTTTTCTTCAAGATATTAAGGCTTCAAGTATGAATACCGCTATGTCTGTGTAAGACCATTGCGGGTATAAAATGGAGGCCGATACAAGATTATAAATACATGTCCTAATGGGGACAAGAAGACTGAATAATCTGGTTCAGACCAGATTACAAGCATCAAGATCTACAAGAATGTAAGCTACCAGTTGCAGTATTTTTATGCGTAGATAGCTGGATTTCTCATATTTTTCTACAGTCTTACCAACACATTTTTTCTATTCATCGATGTTTTTTTTTGCTGTTGCAACTATTTTCTTTTGCAATAGAAGCTTTGATCAGAGTAGTTTTTACACTCAGAAGTCAATGATTCGAAATTTATGGACGAGCAGAACGAGCATTTATTTAATTTTGATATTTTTAGCCTATTTTCAATTTTGAAAAAATAGGCTTATGAGATCACCTTTTGTCCGTGTGTGTGTGTGTGCTTGTGTGTGTGTGTGTCCACTAATAACTTTTGAACGGCTGGAGCGATTTCAATGGAACTCGATAAATGCATAGCACTATTCCGGACGACCCCGACCGTGCCCTTCAAATTTTGTTACGTCTCACCAATCCAACATGGCGGCTGTGCGAAATATTTCACCAGCATTCAATATCTCCGAAACTATTCCCGATATCACCCTGGATTTTTTTACGGTGATAAAGGAAACTACTAGAAGTTCACGAATGTGACTTTTGAAAAACTGGTAACTACAAAACCAACATGGCGGCCACGTGAAGTTGCGAATGTTAAATAGAACCAAACGCAATATAACTTGGTACAGTATATGTTTATACACATTGTAATGCACCGACATCTAACTTGGTTCAATTGTTTACATAACCACAAGATGGCGGATGTGCGAATTATTTCACCGGCATTCTATATCTCGGAAACTATTAGCGGTATCGCCCTGAAATTTTGTACGAAGATAAAGGGCACTACTGGAAGTTCATCTATAAGACTTGCAAAACCCGGTTAACTATAAAACGAACATGGCGGCCAAGCTAATTTGGAAATTTTAAATATACCACTCTCGCGATTTAATGTTCTAACCGCAATGAAATCTGGTACAGGAAATGTTTATACACATTGTAATACACTAGTATCTAATTTAGTTCAATTGTTTACATAACCTCAAGATGGCGGCTTTGCGAATTATAAAATTAAGTTTTTATTTCTTGTGTCGTAATCATGCGATCGAAGTGAAAGTTTGAATAATGAACCTACGCAATAATTTCCCTTTAATGGTACATGACTCTATGGCCTATACATTTAACAATCCAACATGGCGACCATCGGAAATATTTAGACGGCTCTGAATATCTACGAATCTATTATAGCAATCAAACTGAATGTTTTTATGTTCATAGGGGGCTATGAACTTAAGTTCACCTATAGGACTTGAAATAACCTGATGATCACAAATCTCACATGGACGTTTCTCGCAATTTAACCATCCGAGTGCAGTGAAACTTGGTACAGTAAATCCTTATCCGAATGTTAATCCACTGGCATCTAATTTATTTCAATTGTTTTCATAACCACAAAATGGCAGCTGTGCGAAATTTTAAAATCCCCTTGTTACTTCTTTTGTCCTAATCATGCGATTGAAGTTTGAATGCTACACGTACATAAATATTCATGTAAAAGTACATAACTCTAGGACCTACATATATAAAATCCAACATGGCGACCATCCGAAATATTTAGTCGGTTCTCAATATCTACGAATCTATTACAGCAATCAAACTGAAATTTTGTATGTAGATAAAGGCAATTAACTTAAGTAGGATATATGAAAATAGGCTGTATAGTTCTTCACGGAACTACTTGTTCTAATCGAGGTCATCAGCCGTCGTAACTGAAGATTTAATAATAAATTTAAGTTGAGGAATGGATACTTATCCATTATTTAGAAGTCGAGGATGATATTCCCCGAACAGTTTAACAACTTTAAATCCTTTTGTTGACGAAATAATAATAATAATAATAATAATTGATTTAATAATAATAGTTGTCATTTCTAATAATCATTTTCATGTAGTGTGATTTATACATTTGACATTTAAAACAATATTCTAAGTTCGGATATTTGTTGATTTCGAAGGGTAATGGTTAACGCATGCCCACAAATAAATAACATATTAATTCAGTGGAATTATTTCACGCTTGCATTATATATTTAAATATTTGTGAAGACACGGAAAGTAATGATACGGGAAGCTAAAAGCATGTGTAAAACAGGGTTTTTGCTCGAGTTTGTATAAAAAATAAAATCATTACTGAGCAACGTCTTTCAAATTGTTTGGCTAAGAATAGACACGGTGTGGAGTTATTCATGTTTTAAGCTGATGGTAAAAATATTATTATTGTAAACTCATTGGTGGAGTTTATTGATTTATAAATCTTCCAGTTATCGTAACAAGCAAAGGCTTGGTTATTCTGTATAATTTGGGAAGAAATAATTGTTGTGTGTGCAGAGAGTTAAATATGCCATTGTGAGTGCGCAATTAAGTCGCAGGAATGAGGTTGTGTGAAATGAAGCATCAATCATATTGTAGGTTGGATGTCTTTGATTTAGTAGAGGAGTCGAATTTAGCCACACTTTCGTCGAGATATAACCTAAGGTTATTTTGTTGAGCCATCATTGTCAATTCACAGTTCACCCACGTGTTCTAGAAGTATTCCTAGTAATTGCTTGCCCGAGAATTGTAATTGTTAAACTGGTACCTTTCATTACGAAAAGACTTTACCGTTGTCTGGATGCTAATTATGATCATGTGATTTTTGTCGCATTTAAATCGAATGGGCCGATGCTGTTAATTATTTAAAACTGTTACTTCTTAACAACCACTACAAACTGAGAGGATTTTGTGATCCTGTAAAAATATATAAACATTTTGCAAATAAGTTGATGATTAACATATTTGACATTTTGTCAATTTATTGAAATTTTGATAATAATAAATGAAATTGTTTTATGGTAAATTTTTTGAATAATATTTCCAATTTTCTAAATAATATTTCCAAGTGATAATTAATTGAGTAAATGGTTGAATCCATATGGAATGGAATTTATATTTTGTTGATAATAATATTTTGACAATTATATTTATGATTGAGTCAAAAGCTCTGAATAGACTTTGGATCGAGAACAGATGATTCAATAAATATTTTCTGTTTATCGAAGTTCGTCGATTCCAAATGCTCGAAAGTCCATGTAAATGATGTTGTGTTGTATTTCTTGTTAATAACTTTGTATTTGAACAAATCCTGAGATAACTGAATCCTGAAGTGTTAGTTAATTTGCTACGATATTTTTTGAAAAAGTGAACTGTGATATATTTTTAACGAGTGATAATTTTTTTCATTTCAATATGTGAATACTCAAATAATATAGGGATCAGTAAAGACAATTAAATTTGCACTGACAAAACTCTACTACTGTAAATAATTCTTTTGAGCGAAGTCAACAGGACTATTAATTTGACCTTCGTCTCAATTGTTAAGTGTTCATGTGTTGGTGAAATTGTATATCTTGTACATAACATATGATTCGTCATTCATATTTTATGCCATTTTGGCATACTTTCAGTCAATTTTAAAGTTTTAAATAAAATGAGATAATTTTATCGGATGCATTCATTTCAGAAAATCTCCTTCTATCCTTATTGTTGCATCGAGCCGAAAATCAGTAAATCTTTTTTTGTGTTGAGTTATTGTAGTCACTTTAACCCATCTGGCGCCCCGGGATATTTTGATTCTCGTGCTGACTGATTTTTGGTGAAATGCATATGTGGTCGTCCGGACTTCGGTCTGAACGGGCACAATATACAAGAAGAAATTCGGAAATGGTACAGAATTCTATAACTGTCACTCACTGTTCTCAGAACAAGACAAAGCCTGTGCTGCTCTTGGAGTCTACACGTTCACCGATTGTGACATAGTATAAGGTTCCTTCGGCTTGGGGAAGGTCAAAGCAATGAAGTTAATTCTTCAGCCAAATAATATGACACACCTACAGATAATACAGCAACTTGGAGTTAATGACCAACTATCCGATGAGATGTTCCTTCAACTGCAGTTATTCACAATTAGGATCATCTACAATGACCCAGTGAGCAAAAGATTGTGCGAAGCCCGAGCACGTAAATGGCGGCAGTTGCGATATTACGATTCTACCAGATTGCCTCCGACGAAGACTCATTTAGGCAACACTGTCTTCGAAGTCACTTGCAAGCTTATGAATATAAGAATGCAAGGCTTGCAAAACGGCTGCTCTCGACTAACTTTGGATGGGAACAGCTCCAAGATGGATTGCGACCCATCACGCACAGAATACCCTCACTTCCAAGTGGAGTCCAATTTCCTCAAACCAAACAAACCTTTGCAGAGGAATTTGTCGCGAAGAAATATAAGAAGAAGTCATTTCACCTGTTCATGATTCATCCATAGAATACAGCGACACAGAGGAGGAGTTCAGTGATTGGCAGAAGGATATGTGTTGTGGCTTTCACATGTTCAACGGACATAAAATGAATGATGCACATAGATTTCAAAACATTCCAATTGATACTACTACAAATACGTCTATCCTATGAAGACATTATACTAATGACATTATCGGTATTTGATAATCAGTAATATTACACCAAAAGTATACATCCATAAAGAAAAACATAACAAAAATGCATCTTTGTTTCCTTTCTTTCCTTTCGGATTGGAACCAGTCACATTGTAAAACATATAGAACGATTAAATACCTATCCAGAGGTATCTTAACCATGAAAATTGTCCAAGTAGTTTGGGAGATATTTCTATTTTCTCATTTCGTGAAGACTGGTCGCCATTTTCCAATATGGCGGCCAAACGCCAAAATTACAAAAATGACTCCCAAGCTAAATTTTATCCTTAGCATGTCAGAAATTAATTGCAATCATAAAAAGAGGTTCCCCAAAAAAGCGCACGGGTTTGAGTATCCTGACCCGAATAGGCGGAACTAGGAATTGAACGAATCTCTTCTCGGTTTTGCTTCTATAGGCTGAGTGTACCCCGTGTCAAACTTCAGACCAGAATTACATTTTCGAGTAGCGCACTGACGCTTATTAGATTTCAGTTTCTAAGTCCTCCCGCACACTGCCGCGTATAAGCAACTAATTAATCGATGAGAAAATGTATTTACAACCAAGTTATTAATAGGCTATATGTATGATCATGGTACACTACCGTGTCGTCCCATGAGTTCCGATTCCCACCGGTTCCAAATTCTTTAGCGGATTAGCTATCTGCCAATTACACTATCTGAGCGAGTCCCATCAGTTCCGAACACTACCTGAGCGAGTTTCAGCTTAGTTTTCTACAGCAAAATTGTATTAATTTGTTTATTACTGAAATTAATAAGGTACATTGTTAGCGCCAGCCGGGAGTGCGTGCCCCCTTTAATGAATTGGCTCCTCTAACAGAGGGGGTAGGGGTGGAGGGCGGCCGCCATGGACCGGTAGCTCCCAAGCTCCCATAAGCAGCTTTCGCCTTGTCAGTATCTGCATCAGCATGTGCCTTCGTCAAAATACTCAGTTCTGAGTTGTATTTAGAAAGTTCTTAAAATAGTACTGTATCAGCTTGTCGCTTCGTCTTTGAACTGTTTTTTTAATCTTATTTACAAGTCACTTAGTAATCAGCACGTAGCTTCGTCAAATTGATCTTTCAACTTAATTATTCTTCTCTTTATACTCTAATCAATATGTACAGCAAAATAAACATTTCTTAAAAATACTGTTATAATACCAGTCTGTCATCCATTGCAACATATTTTCTCTTCCTTTTCGTGGCTTGCAAATTCAACTCTGCCCGCATAATTTTTTCGTCTGAATTTTGAGACTCCTTCTTCAAACACAACACAAAGTCTCTTACACGAGGATGTGGTTTTCAGCATTTCAAATTCAGCTTATGGTTCCAACCTTCTACAGAGTTATTCGTTCTATGCCTCTTCCCATGGCAATTCCACATTTCAGTTGGAATATGCACTTTTTCAAGCATTGCTCGACAAAGTAATCAAAAAACTCGATTAACTTTTCATTGTCCGGGGCCGTGCTACGAATGTGCAGCCAACCGTCTTCTACGTTTTCTGGTTTGAGGAATGCAAGTGTAGCACACTGCCTGATGGTGGTTCTGATTTCCTGGCTAGTTTTATACATACCCGAAAGCCCTATTTCTTGCACTTTTTTCCAAATACTTCGGTTTAGAGTGGTAAAAAACAGCCTTGCACTTGCACTCTTGGAAATACTTCTTCTATCGTTTTGATAGCTCCAACCTCAAACCGCTGGTCAAACCTCAGAACTGACAGCTGGGTTTTCCAGAGATATTCGGAACTAGTGGGACTCATTAACTTATTTACTCAGGCGTGAATACGCGTTTGGAACTCATGGGACGTTTTTCCTAAGACATTTGTTTTCGGAACTCATGGGAATGGAAGTCGTGGGACGGAACCGTACACTACACCGCTGCATTCTATGACAATTCTAAAACAATAAAGAAATTTAGTGGCGCATGTTGACATCTCCTGTTGAATACTGCTGACTGACTCGTGTGAATGGTGATGGATGGTAGGACGTATGACTGAGCTAGGATTATATTTAGGATATTATAGAAAGGTTTGTGACATTGTGATTTGTTTTACATCGTTATGCGCTACTCAGGAGCACGATTGAACTTGCTTAGCTAATGTGTTGGCCTTCTTTTCCTCCCAAAATATCTTTATCCTCTCGCTGAGTTTTTTCCGTCGTTCTTCTGTCCAAGTCATAGCTCTGGTGTTGGGTTTGTCTCCAAATAGGTGATTGTCAATTTTGGTTCTGAATTTACATCTGTCCCGTACAAAGTCTTCTGAGATGTCGATTTTTTATTAATATTGTTATTCTTATACCTCATTCATTAATATTAGTATTAACATAATTAATTTTCTCTTTATTGATCATCATAATGAACTTGTAAGGTATTTATTGTATTTTCAGAAATTGTTTCATATGTACTGGTTCCATATTACGTGGTTATTAGTGTAAGAGAAGGCCATGATTGACAGATCCTGCATAATGTATAGGTACATTGGTTTAGTATCTAGCATCTTGGTTGTAGCATAATAGACCTCGTGCGCCTCGCTGGATTTTGACCGCTGGCGCCCCTAGCGGATGCTTGTGCAACACGTAGGATAACTGACTGACGCAATTGCCTTTGAGTCTATGCAAGCAAGCAATTATATTTACCGCTCCAATGTCGTGCTCTGTTGAGGGTTGTGTTGGTTTTGAAAGGATACAGTGGACTCAGACTTATTTCTGACCTTCCACCCTGAAGAAAGGAGCGAAGCTCAATGAGAGTTGCCATGTACTCAAAGTGAGAGAAACGTCGGGAGGGGAAATTGTCGGCGTATGTTTGAGAGAAACAAACATAAATCAACCACCGTATGCCGTCAATTTTCAAGTAAGAATTAAAATATTATATATATATCTTATGATACGTATGCAAACTTTTTATCAATAGGTCCAATCAGCATTCGTTATGTCTTAAATTATCATGGGTAAGCCACTAGGCTATCATGCCCGTCGAATGACTTTATAATTCGTGTTTCTTTTCAGATCGATCGCAAAAGAAATCTTCAATCCGCTGAATGCCAGTGCCTTGACTTATCGGCTAAGTTATAAACAATATTAAGATTGAAATTAGGCTAACTCGTGTGTAGTGGCTAGCATTCTTGGCTGCCGCCCCGGAGGTCCAAATTTGATTCCCGGCTCTGCCAAGAAATTTTAATTCTGGTCTGGGCGCTGGAAAGGGGTACACTCAGCCTTGTGAGGCAAAACTGTGAATTCCACAGTACGGTACTTTTGAGAAATAAATAACTAACTTGTAAAAAAGAAAATTGTTTACCCTTCTGCCGAGTACGGCAAAATTGACAAATATTTAGATATTTGCCATTCATACTCCACAGGCCATAATAGAAAATTCATTAACTATAAAATTTTATTTGTGTGTTGTGTTGTATTTTACAACTTTTTTGTATTACATTAGGCTTAACAACTTTGAATCTTGTCTAAAATAATTACACAAAGTTATATGCTCTAAGATATTGGTGATATTTCTGGGTATCTTGCGGTGACAATCCCCTGAGAATACTCACAATTTTCCAGGAAAGTCCACCCCCCCCCCCCCCCCCCCCGCAACAAAAAAAAATTATATACTCCCTGGTGCAAAGCCGACCTCTCCCAATGCTGTAAGCATATTGCTGCGTTGTGTTATTATGTTAACACAGAAAGAGACAATTCTAGTACTTCCTGTCTGCAGCGGTGGGAGAAACCTAGGTATGTTCCCGTAGGATATACTAAAGGTGAAAGCATAAGGCAAATGATAGAGAAGAAAACAACTAAGCGACCAGTTTACTGCATGTCAGAAGGGGGAAATGACGAATATTTCAGTAAATAAGAACTACTGTATATACCCGTCTTAAGAACATCGATCGCGCATTAACGGGAGTTTTAGAGTGGAATGCGAAGGAGAGTCGTCTTCCATGAGTACTTCAATTATAGACCACGTCGTGGATAATGCTGTAGGACTGGCTGAGAAAGCGTTTGTGACTCAGTGCCTCCATGGATTTGACAACCAATCTCGAGTACCATATCAGTGCTATGAAATCACTCACAAGGGCGGTGGTAAGATAGTGTATTGTGACTAAGTAAAAACAATATATTGCAAAAATAAGAAATTGCATTTGAGACAATGGCACAGTCTCGATTTCACTTGTGGTTTCAGCAGAGATTGATTCGAATTTTCGCCAGTCAGAATGTGCACGGGATCATAACAAAACAAAGTGGGGATTACCAAAAAAGAGCGTCTGTAATTCAAAACTCCAAAGACATAAATACTCCTGCAGTTAGGTATGGAAGGGATAATGAAACGAATGCGATAATGGAATTATGTGCATTGTTCCAATGATCAGTAAGGCAGGTAGGCTTGCTTGTAAAACAAGAACAACCATGGCTCTGCTGCAGTCCAGACGGGATTGCTCTACGGGAACATCATGAAGGGTTTCCATCTCTTCTCGAGATCAAGTGTCCGTATTCGTGCCGGGAAAAAACCTGTTATTGAAAGGAAACTGTGCAACAACCCAAAATTGTACATTAATAACAATGGGGAAGTAAAGTTCATGGAGAACCTTGTATATTGCACCTAGGTACAGGTTCCGTTAACGAAATGTTAACGAATGTGTTGACCGACTGAAAAGCACCAAACTTTTGTTTACTAAGGCAACACTGAAAAATGGCTTCAAACCCCACAAAATGACGACTACAATTACGTGCATTTTTACTGGGAGCCCATGGTTTCCTGTCAACAGTCTCTCGCCTCACTGCTGTAATCAAAGCTTTCCTTCTGATTATATGCTGTTTATCATTAAGAAAACTATCTAGTACCGGGAGGACTGTTTCTGTACGTGAAATTGCAACCAACCACACAACAGTTTCTTCGACTCTTCGTAACACTCGCTTCCATCGCGACAAACTGAACATTCCTTCCCATCAAGCGATACCTTACAGTAGAGAGCTGCGTCATCCCCACCAGCTATAGATTTGTCACCAGAGCGCAGCACAGTAGGCGCGCACGAGGTCTATAGCAGGATTATTTTAGTGTTCTATTGTAAGTTTTAAATAAAAAGGGGCAACAATATGAATAATTGTTATCCTGTCTCTAACAATGTACAGTGAGCTTGGTATTTTAGATAGACAATACATAGCGAACCATGAGCACTTCATTATTGCAGTCATAACCCATAGTTCACAACAATATCTTCGATTCTTACTCAAATACGTCTGATTCTCACAACGTGAGGTTTATTTCAGTAATAACAGGAACTATTGTATTTTGAAGGTCGGTTGGTTGATTTCTCAGTTTAGGGCCTGCGATAACGCGGTCATGTAGCCCCGTGTACTTTGGGTGTGTGTAGATTCTGTCTGATAACCGGTGTTGTGATGACTGTATTAGTGTAAAATATAGTCAGTTGTAAATCATACTGAAAACATTTGATTTTAAGAACAGGAAGATAAGTTTTCAAATATTGTGCACTGCTTATTTTGAAAGTGACATTGACCATTTATTGCGAGTTTAGCATTCATTGTTTGGAACACATTTTAGCAGAACTTACGGGTGGGTTTTTTAAGTCTCCCAACGTTTAATACAGGTTGCCTTTGTACTAAATCGTTAGCAACAAAATTGGAAACCTGGCATCATTTAGACCCATATTTGGCATAATCGCTATCTGAATCAGGCAACACTGCTCGGAAGCCTGAGCTGATAGGTTCGAATACTGGACATTACGATTTGCTGTACCCCCTCCTGAGTGTGGTGTTTTCCATGGACGCTTCCATCCGGGTAGTTAATGTCCCAGTGCATTTTTACAAATTCTGCTCCCAAAATGTTACAGTAAACTATGATAACTATATAATGTATGTCTACCCCCTATTATTCCATTTCCAAACGGGGTTGGGAATGAGATGCGATGAAGTTCTATGTGCGGATGGTTGTTACGGCCGGATGCCCTTCCTGACGTCAACCTCATGAGAGGAGTTAATGAGAGATGAAATGAATGAAGATGATTGATACTGGGCAAGGATGTGGAAGCAAGCAGCCGTGGCCTATCAGAAGGTACCGTCCCAGCAACTATATAATAATAATAGTAATAAAAACTTAACAACATTCACTCACAGCTATGTTGGCCTATTTGAGCCCATGCTGTCCTTAAACCCTAATCATTTGGCAAAACAAAAGGAGAATTCTGAACGAAAATACTAAACAATTAGTTCGAATTTTACTCGATGGGTATCTCTGGGATTGACGACTTTCTTGAGCTGAGTCTGCGATTCCTTCTCGTTTTTTATGTGGTCAGACTCCTTACGATACTTAATTTTTCGTGTTCACACATCCGTATTTTTGAGCCAGGACTTTATATGAAACTAAATACATTGAAATCTCCCTCCCAACACTAATCTTGGAAAATTTGTCTTTATTTTATTGAGATATTTTGTACTCTCTGAATTCCTATTTCCGAAGTGCTGCATGAGCTGTCATAATATTTAGAACATAAATCTATAAAGGAACACGACAGTTTGAAAGCTTTGGCTCTACAAAGAAATTATTTACGTGTTCAATCATTCCTAGAACTTGTTTAATGTGACGTGGTTTGTTGTATGGTCAGATAAGTTCTTGCGATTGACAAATGCTTTTGATCACATTACAAAATGTGTATGTGGTTCTCGCTGACGTAGTCCGAAACAGGTATCTTCCTTTGCTACTGCGATGGTGTTGAGCTTACGTTCATACTAAAGTTGAAACATTGCGAAATAATTTTGTAAATTCCGTAATTATCCAGCAGAACTGTAGCAACGCAAAAGCATTTGACTATCATGTGCTCGAATTTTAATTCTATGGATTACTCGAAAGCCGTATTCATTAGATCGCGTCTGTGCAGGGGACGCTTCACTGAAACTGCTGGTTAAGTTCTTCGCTGTTGTGTGAAACATTTGACAGCGTACGGTCTTTCATAATGATTAATAAAATTTGCAATGTATTGTGTCTGAAACAGACTAGATTTTTCCGAGATTAGTGATTGGGAAGTGTGACGCGATCACGAACAACCAGAACATTAAGTCCATGCTTCGCCCAATGTACTTTTATTTTACTTTGGTTAGTTACTGGACGTCATTAGGCACGCACATCCATCTGTAGCTCAGAAAGCTTGATTTTTTAAACTCTGGTTTATACCGTTATTGTGATATATTACTGAATTCTAGTTATAACAGCCTTTCTTTTCAATAAGCTATGTGTTGTAAACGATTGAATGTAATACGATCTGTGTAAACAATCCCAGTGCTTCCTCTCATTGATTTGTCCGCAGTGTATTATAGTAGTACCGGTACGTAATATGTTAAGGGCCGTATTCACCAACGCCAGTAATTTGATTATCTTGGTTTATAGCTGCCAGAATCTCAGATAATAGCTATATCGTTATTCACCACCACAATTATCTCGGTTAATAGGGATTATCCTGGTTAATCACTTTACTGGAGGAAGGTTGACCGGTAAAATGCCAAAAACTAAGATAATCAACAGAACAAAATGGCGCACAGACGAATGGAATACTTAATAAATGCTAGAGAAAACGATAGTGACGAAGAATATCAACAAGAATATACAGGGAAACAGCCTAGGTGGATAAAAGAACGTGCCTCATATTTTGAGGATTACGATAATGTTGATTTTATCACACGTTTTAGGTTATTTAAATCTTCTACATTGTCAGTATTGTCCATCATAGAACCTAACCTTGAGTTTGCAACGGACAGATAAGATGAATACTATAACTCCAATAGTGAGTACGGTATATAGAAAGCATTCACTGTAAATTTAACAACTGAATAGTTATATTTGTGGTCTTTCAGGAACCATTCTGTGTCGCCAATAAATCAATTGCTGCTTGCATTAAAGTTTTATGCTACTGGTAGTAATCAGCTGAGCGTAGCGGATTTTGCAGGGGTGAGTCAACCAACAGCTTGCCGAATCGTGCATCGTGTGAGTGCTGCCATAGCCGCTTTACGACCTCGCTACATCAGTCTTCAGCAAACACCTGAGGCTATAAAGCAAACACAGATGGGTTTTTATAACATTGCCAGATTTCCAAAAGCAGTAGGGGCAATGGACTGTACCCATATTCGAATACGTTCTCCTGGAGGTAATCATGCCGAATTATTCCGAATCAGAAAGGGTTATTTTTCGCTGAATGTGCAAGCAATATGTAATTGTAATATGGAATTTACTAACCTCGTGGCTAGATGGCCTGGAAGTAGTCATGATAGTACGATTTTCAACAACTGTGTACAACGAGCCAGGTTCGAACAAGGTGTGTACGGGGATTCAGTATTATTAGTAGATGCTGGCTACCCTTGTAGATCGTACCTAATGCCTCCTCTGGATGCGGTTCGCACACCCGAAGAGAATCTTTATAACGAGTCACAAATAAGAACTAGAAATGTGATAGAGCGAGTGTTTGGCATATGGAAGTGAAGATTCCCGGTTCTTGCTTTAGGTATGAATTTAGCGTTAGAGCACACGTTTCCAGTGATAACTGCTACAGCCGTTCTACATAACATTGTGCGACAAGCAGGAGAAGAGCTACCTCAGGACGATCCACAGCTAGAACTACCAGTACCATGGGCTGAACTTTTAAGGGACGGTCAAATTGATGGACAAGCTGATCAATATAATGTGGCTCGTCGGGACAATTTTGGGAGAAGAACACTAATTGATACGTACTACAGAAGTATTTTATTGGGAATGTAACACTTGTATAATGAGAAGGAAACTATTGAATTACATAGATTTTAATTGTTTTTCCATTATTTGAGTTTTTAATTGGTCTTGCTTAAGAAGCTCCTTCTCTCTTTCAAGCCTTATTTCATCTGCCGCCAGCTTTATTTTCTCCTGCTCCATTTGAAGGAAGTGAAGCTCCTTTTTCCATAAATGTTCCTGTGTTGCTTCTTCAGTGCTCTTCATTATTGCCTCAGCCTTCAACGTATGAATTTTTGCCAAAGGCTCTCCTGACTTGCTTACCATTGGTCTTCGGCGCGCAGCCCAACTTGAAGAGGTCAGGTTTGAAGCTAATGGAGTTCTAACTGACTCTGAGGAGTGATCAGGCTTATCAAATTCATTGACGTACTCGACTTGGGCGCTGGTAACACTATTGCTGTTTTTATTGGGCTGTAGTGTTGGATGTATCGGAGACTTGAGCATATTTGATGTGTACTTGCTCCAAGTCACCTCAAAATTGGTAGTTGTAGGCCTAGATCCCTCCGCTAATACTATAGCATCATCACTGTCAATAACACACACACCAATAGTTGTGATAACTCACTGTCGTTGTCGTAAGGATTTCTCAGTCCTTCTACGGAAGGTTTAATAAGTTCAATAGCTCTTTCTAGAATAGGATCTTTTCTGATGTTACTAGAGCCTCCACCTGTCTTCAGCACTTCAATCTTGCCCTCCGAGGATGCTTTCCTGGCAGCTTTCTTGATGTTATCCCAAACTGTTCTTAAATTTACTGCATCTCGAGCAGGCCCGTGCCCTTGCGTATTGAATTCTGTAGCCATTTTTTCCCATCGCTCGTTTTTAATTAATGTTGTAACACCGTCTGTTTTCTTATTCTCTATGATGCTGATATTCTCAGCCACTAAATCTATCAGTAATTGCTTCTCTTGAGGTGTCATAATAGGCCTCTTCCTACGTTTCAATTCAAAACTTGACATTATTTACGAATATATACTGCACTAGGTCTCACACCTAACCTATAAAGCTACAGAACTTTGTTTTGACAATAAACATATGATTTGTGTGGCGCTATTCAACTGTTTCCCGTGCTTCTATATTAAAATTTCAGTGATGCAGTACACATTGAAACGAAAACCGAGATTTGGAAAACCGAGATAATAAAGGCAATGGTGAATACCGATGTTTATGTTATCTGAGATAATAGTATTAACCGAGTTTTCGAAATCGTAGATAATGGAAGAGTTTACCGGCGATGGTGAATACGGCCCTGTCTGCATAAGTTTGTACATCTACTATGTCGATTCAAACCAGCATTAAACACTTATAGAACTCATCGCAAAGATTTTTGAGTGTTCCTGCCTGTCATTTTATTCTTAGCTTTTAGTGCAATCATTGTTTTGAACATTGTGTTGCCTACTTCTTATCATGAACCAGTTGATAATATCCTAATCTGCGTTTCAATGTACGAGGGGCTTACAAATGGGATTCACGGTGCTGCAAAATCCACTATACTCTCCCGACTTGGCACCAAGTGATTATCACCTATTCGGGAACATGAAGAAACCTATGGACACAGCTGTCAAGACATGGGTACGCAGCACTCCGAAATAATGGTTTAAGGAATATTTGAAGAGCCTGGCACATCGGTGGCAAAAGTGCATCAAGTTACAAGGAGATTATGTTGAGAAGGTGGACGTAACAATTGATGTAATGTACTTCATTTGGGTAGAAAAATGCCGTTTAAAACAATATAGTACGCCCCTCGTAAATAATACTCGTAGATAGTTTCTAATGTATATGATTATTATTCTACAACAGCTCTTGTAATAGAACGGATGTTCAGAGACCTAGAATTGGATTTTCACGTCCCCATTAATAACAAACGAAGGCTTCAGGTATTAGGTCGTGTGTTGTACAAATAGTAATAAACTGGAGGTTGCGGGTTGGAGTCCCACAGGGGTCTGACATTTTAATGATATAACCGCCTATCTACTGTAAATGACTTGTGATATTCGTACAATATTACCACCTAATAGCTGAAAGCCTCCATTTGTCATTCTTAGCCTACTTAACTTTTCATACTTACTTCCCCTCCCTGGGTGCTCTCAAATAGTGGAATGGGTGTTGATGACCACGGGGCTCCAGCTGAGTCCGGAATTGTTTCCACTTACTTGTGCTGGGCTCCTCTCCTGTAGGAGGTGTAGACATCTTTTTTCTGTCGATCACTTTTGGTCTTCTTCTCTTCTGACCCAGGGTATCCGACTTAGGATATTTTTCAGGTTTCCGCCTTAATTTGTCCTGATCCCCTCATATTTTCGAGGAGTCAGATCTCTTATTTTAATTTTCAAGGTATCTCCTGCCTACAGTTTCAGGCCCTAGTGGAGGCAGAGTGTGTATAGTCCCACCACGCAGGTTGCATCTTGGGTAAGTGCTACACTCTCAACGCTTCATGACTGGTGATATCAGTAGTTGGCGACCTTTAGGGATTCCTAAGCTGAGTTCGTTTGTTCCCCCTTTTTTATTGACTTTAGGGCGGACCCTTTCCTATATTTCCTTCATGGCCCTACTTCTTTCCAAGTTCCTCGTTCTTTCATTTCCCTTATTTCTATGCATATTTTGTTCGCTTTCTTCTCGTCTGTACGTTAGTTGTAATTCGGTAGTTTTAGTTGTAGTTTCCATTTCATATTCATTTTCACTATATGTTGTTGTTAATTCATTTAGGGGCATGGGACACATGCCATCAGCCCCGTGTAGGCCTATGGGTGTGTGTTGAACTTGTCTAATAGCCTGTATTTCTGTGATGACTGTACTTGTGTGTGTACGTATATTAGGGACAGGGATTAGATAGGTTTGAAATTAGGTACTATCCCGGAATTTGCCTGGGTAAAACACGCTCAGGATAGCCTCTGTTAGCGCCTGGATTCGAACCTCTGATATCCGGACTTCCTATAGCTCCCCATAGTGGTCGTGGTGTGCCGCGGGGTATTTCCACTATCACCCCAGACTATTAGGGGATGATCTAGATATTTCGCCCCTTAAAAACAATCACATTACGCACTTATTTACTCATTCGCTCACTTACTTACTTACAGAGGTGTGCAAATTATTAATTAGACTGGATGTCAGTTTTGCTACTTATCACTTTTTACTTTTCGTGACTTACTGGAGTAAAAATGTTTGCAATTCGCTGAAATTATTCCAATTGTTAAAACAATAGTACTATTTACAATTTCTTTTATGAAAAGGACAGTATAATGATGATTTCTACTTGAAGAGGAGTTTTGCTAATGCAAAAAGTCACAGGTTTTGTTTTAATTACTTTATTCTAATTTTTGTGTACATTTAAAGCTGAGGGATTTGAAATTCATTCATTACTGAGGTCCACCCTTGAACTATTCAACGATCGTAGACGATGGATTGAAATCACTTGATTGAGAGGGTACATTCAAAAGTCAATGAAAAAGAGAAAGCGGACTAGCTCAGGATCCCCAATTCCGAAGATTTACAGACCTAATTTTTTATGGGAATATCTATAAGTCTACGAGGGATAAAACATCACTAAGTTGGGTGTTTTATAAGTCAGCGAATGGCCAATAAAATGATTTTGAAAAAGAATTGAGACTATTAAAATTAATTTTTAATTCTAATAAATTGCACACCTCTGTACTTACTTACTAACTTACTTCTTGATATAATTATCTTCCATATACAGGGTGCTTCAAAAAAATGTATACACACTTTAAACTATCGTAGTTTTTCCGCTCTACTAGGCTAATGTTATATTTCTTCGCCAGGTGGCAGCATAATCGTCCCTCTATGTTATATTGTCAGTTGGAATTTGTAATATCAACATGGCGGACGTACGTTTGAGTTTTGAAGAACGTAAGCAGGTTATTAAGTGGTACTGGAAGTTTGAGAATGTAAATGAAGTTCAAAGACAGTGGAGAAGGGAGTATGATACAGAACCACCTTTAAGATTAACAATTACACGCATACGAGACAAATTCGAAGTTCATGGAACAGTGTGTGATGTGCATAAAGGTCATTCAGGTCGACCTCGAACAGCTACAAGTGATGAGTCATCAACGGCAGTCTTGGAACTGTTTCAACGCTCTCCTAACAAATCTTCAAGGCAAGGGGCACGTGAAAGTGATGTAAGTGCTAGCAGCGTGCTACGCATTCTGAAGAGAGGCAAGTATCGTGTTTACATTCCAAGGCTGGTGCAACAGCTAAGTGACGACGATCCAGATCGAAGGTTGCAATTTTGTGAATGGGTTCAGGAGATGGTGAACCGGGATTTATGGGTAGCATCATTTGGTCGGATGAAGCCCAATTCAAACTTAATGGAACTGTCAATAGGCACAATTGTGTTTACTGGGGTGAAGAAAATCCTCACATTACAATTGAAAAAGCTGTAAATTTGCCTGGTGTAAATGTGTGGTGCGGTTTGTCTTCAAGGGGACTCATTGGACCTTTTCGATTTGAAGGCACTGTAACTGGTATAACTTACCTAACAATGCTTGCTGATTCCATATTTCCTGCCATTCGTGCATTATACGGTAATGATAATTTTTATTTTCAACAAGATGGTGCCCCGCCGCACTATCACAGGGACGTACGAGCTTACCTGGATCAAAATTTGCCGGGCCAGTGGATAGGACGCAGGGGGCCAATCGAGTTTCCAGCACGCTCTCCAGACCTTACACCACTGGATTTCTTCTTATGGAGCACAGTAAAAGATGAGGTGTACAAACGTAAACCACGTAACCTAGACATTCTTTGGAATGAGATTCAAGCCGTGTGTAGAGAAATCTCATTGGACGTTTTGATACGATGTACAGAATCAGTGGTGACTCGTACTCAGAATTGTATTGATGCTGCAGGTCGCCAATATGAACAGTATTAGCATTTGTTATTTATGTTTCATTTACATTGGACTTTCAGCTTTCTAATTTCCTGAAATTTAACTTTGTAGAACGGTAAATAAATTTTCTATTGAAGTTCAAAGTGTGTATACATTTTTTTGAAGCACCCTGTACATAAAAATCAATGTAACGTGATAGTTTGTCTGTGGGTATGTATGTCTCCTATGCGTTCATATACCATTCGTCCGATAGCGATGAAACTTGGGTGAGATGTTGTGTACACTTACGTGAAGGTTTCAAAATTAGTGAATACATTTCACAGTAGATAGCGCACGAGTAGATTCAACAAATGAGCGACGACACGCAAAGCGTTTCAACAAAGTCCCGTATGCATTCATATACCATTCGTCCGATAGCTATGAAACTTGCGTAAAATGTTGTGTACACTGCAGGGAAATTTTCTGGCTTAGTACATCCACTTTACAATAGGCAGCGCACGAGTAGATTCAACAAATGAGCTACGACGCGCGAAGCATTTCAACAAAATCACGTTTGCGTTCATATACCATTCGTCCGATAGCGATGAAACTAGGCTGAGATTTTGTGTGCACTCCAGGGAAGGTTTCTAGCTTAGTAAATCCCTTTAAATGTAGGTAGAGCACGAGTAGAATCAACAAATGAGCGACGACGCGCGAAGCCATTCAACAAAGTCCCATATAATTTCATATACCATTCATCCGATAGCTATGAATTTTGGGTGAGATGTTGTGTACACTCCAGGGAAGGTTTCTAGCTTAGTACATACATTTTACAATAGGTAGCGCACCAGTAGATTCAACAAATGAGCGATGACACGCGAAGCGTTTCAACAAAGTCCCGTATAAAGTCATATACCATTCGTCTGATAGTGATAAATATTTGGTGAATTGTTGTGTACACTCCAGGAAAGGTTTCTGGCTAAGTAAATCCATTTTACAATACGAAGCGCACGTTTATGTTCAACAAATGAGTGACTACGCGCGAAGCGTTTCGACAACGTCCCGTATACGTTCACATACCATTCATCCGATTGCGATGAAACTTGGGTGAGATGTTGTGTACACTCCAGGGAAGGTTTCTGGCTGAGTACATCCATATTACAATATGTAGCGCAAGAGTATAATCAACAACTGAGCGACGACACGCGAAGCGTTTCAACCAAGTCCCGTATGCATACATGTACCATTCGTCCGTAGCTATGAAACTTGGGTGAGATGTTGTGTACACGTCATGGAAAATTTCTGGCTTAGTAAATCTCCTATACAATATGCAGCGCACAAGTTGATTCAACAAATGAGGGACGACGCGCGAAGCGTTTCAACAAAGTCCCGTATAAGGTCATATACCATTCTGCCGTTAGCGGTGAAACTTGGGTGAAATATGGTGGACATTCCAAGGAAGGTTTCTGGCTTAGTAAATACATTTCACAGTAGGTAGCACACGAGTAGATTCGACAAATGAACGACGACACGCGGAGCGTTTCAATACAGTCCCCTATGTCTTCATATCCCATTAGTCCGATTGCGATGAAATTTGGGTGACATGTTGTGGACACTTACGTGACGGTTTCTAACTTAGTAAATACATTTTACAGTAGGTAGCGCACGAGTAGATTCAACAAATGAGTGACGGAGCGCGAATCGTTTAAACAAAATCAGGTATGCGTTCATATACTATTCATCCGATTGCGATGAAACATTGATCAGTTATTGTGTACCCGCCAGGGTAGGGGACTTAATAAATCATTTTCACAATAAGTATCGCAAGAGTAGATGCAACAAATGGGTGACGACGCGCGAAGCGTTTCAACAAAGTCCCCTATTGCGTTCATATAACATTCTTCGATTGCGATGAAACCTTGATGAGTTATTGTGTACACGCCAGGGAAGGGCTTCGACTTAGTAATACATTTCTCAATAGGTAGCGCACGAGTAGATTCAACAAATGAGTGACAGCGCACGAATCGTTTAAACAAAAACCCCTATACGTGCATATACCATTCATCCGATTGCGATGAATCATTGATGAGTTATTGTGTGCACGCCAGGGAAGGGTTTCGACTTAGTAAATCCATTTCACAATAGGTAGCGTACGAGTAGATTCAACAAATGAGTGACAGCGATGAAACTTTTGAAAGTTGTTGTGCACGCCCCCACGAATGGTTCTAAATTAGAAAATCCATTTTACGATAGCTTAGAGGCAGTTAACATGTTGTGTATCCAAAAGCACTTCAAGAAACAGAATTTCAACGCCAACAATTTCTTTGATTGGCATTGCAACGCATGCCGGGTACAGCTTGTACTCTATAAATGTTTAGTCTGAAAATTGTACATAAGAAGTTATTTTTGCGGAAGCATACAATTGCGAATTGATCTTCTTTTTGACAATGAGTGATAAAACCAGATTAGCTACATCTTTGAAAGATTCGCCATATTGGTGAATAGTACTTGCTTAGCCTAAGTATTTGTGTTCAGTACTGGATTCGTAATGCACTTGGTGATTAGAAAATTAAAGTGAAATTTTGAATTTGCGAAGTGCGTACATTTCTATAACGAATAGGCTACACATGACACGTGACACAGTGATTATAGTTTCCAACAAGTGAATAAAAAAACATGTGAATTTCGAGGATCTGCGTGAGGGGGTTGTGGCAAAACTGTCACAGAATGTCACCTCTGTATCAAATGGGCACTTAGAGAGGTGCGTTTGTTAAGTGCACTGTCAAGCTTTATTTATTCATGTATATTTGAACCATCTCTGGAAGTTGTATCGAGCACATATATGCACTGATCTCTACGTTGCTCAGGTATGTGATTTGTTGTCTGTTTTAAACATATTGTGTCCGGCTGCCGTTCGATTCTTCCTTTTTCTTCTTTCCAAGTTTTCAATATCAATAAGAGTTTGTAGCTCCTGTAGCTCATTGTATTCTACGCTGTGGAAAAGAATGAAAGACAAAACTCAAGCTTTTCGCAAGTGACGAAAGTTGTTTGCGGGCGTATCCATTGCTTTCGTTTGCGATTTTGTTTGTCAATAGTTATTCAGATAAGCTTATGTAACTGCCAAATATTGCTTGTTATATAAATATGAAAAGCGGCTTCTGATACTTCAATCTTGCTTATTTGAAAATTTCTAATCGCGCATGTGCACCCGGTTTCTTCTTTTAATTGCTTCAATTTTGAGCTCAGAAGTCTAGGTTTATGCCGTGTCTTGTGCGGGTTTTCGCCTGGAATACCAAGATAGGTGCATCATCGGACTCTTGGTGTCCGCTGATGAGCCTATCTTGGTGTTCCTATGTGAAACGGCATAAACCTAGAAAAAATGCCGAGTTTTAATTCCTTGGCCGTGAAAGTCAATATACCATTAGATTGAATCATGTTTTACTAAGAAATGTCGTACTATTGTGCTCGGAATGTATGTGAAAACTGGACTGCGAAGATAATTTCTTTTTACGTCAATTGTCAGGAAAGGTCATAATAATTCTAGACGAAGAGAAAAGGAAGAGGAAAGCAAATATTAGGAAAAACTGGATTAAATGACTGGAGAAATTTTCCAACCTGGGCAGTGTAACTGATTCTATCTTTACAGTGGTCGATAAAAACATAACAGGTTCTACACACACCCAAGTGCATGGGGCTACATGACCACGAAGTTACAAAGCCCCGAAAAGAATCAAAAACAACAAAAGGATAACAAAAGCGAAACAAGCTTTTTCCATTTAGTATGTCTTTTCTTACTTTTATTATATTGCCCTCTGGAGAATATGCAGTCTATATTCGCTTGTTCACACCACCTTTATATGTGAGAGGATATTTCTTTTAAATCGTGAATTTGTGCATATAGTGAGCTTTTAATTTGTGTGGCATGGCTAGTCTTGGGACGTGGAGGGAATTGAGCGTTGTGTGGTCGTCCCTCTCGCGACGCGTCGCGACCCGACCCGCCGTTGACTGAGTGACCCTAATTGGAGTCTTGCTGATGGCACGTCGCGTCGCGCCGCGCCGCGCCCGCCTCCTTTACTCTCGCTCGCGCTGCCTGCATGCCACGATCAACAAGTGCTCTCCCCCTCCATTCCCATCCTTCTTCCCCCTTTTCTTCTTTTCATCTTAATCTTCTTTCATCTCCAACAGCACTGAGGAGTTTTCCGATAACAAGAATTTACACCGTCACTTGGTAGAATTCATTGGTTTCTTTTCTCGCGATCAAATGATTCCTCCCCGTACTTCGGTTGTCTATACTCTTAAATGACAGCACTGGCGAATTACAAAAAGTACTCTCCAGTGGGTTACATTTCCTGAAATAGATTATTAACTCTCTGCGATATAAAAAAAAAGGCGTGAATGGAGGGGTAATAGCAAATAATTAAGTATTAATAATTAAATAATTGCCGAGTGCAGGAGGAGGTCATATTTTGTTATAAATGTTCATTATGATGGCTAAGAAATACTCTTACTCCCTTGAAATAAAATCCAGCATCCAGTTTAGAAACCTTTATCGTTTTATAATCGTGCCCACTGTGAGAGAACAGACAGAATAGCAGCACACTGGGATGCGAGGCTCTAATCCTAAAGAATGTTCCGCACGCAAGCTAGTGATAAGATGACTTGTCTCCTAATTCCAGCTCCGAAATAATCAAAAATTACGCACGCTAATAAAGATAACACAAAAATAGATTAAATATGACTTTCAGTCATACTAAATAAATGGATCTTTGCCCGCGTCCGTAGGCTGCATAACAGGCAGCAAGCCTTCTAGAAATATGTGTAAGATACTGGTGGGTTGTTACCTTCCAGTGGATAGCGGTGTAACTGTTGACAGAATTATTGGTCAGAAGTAAAATACCAAAAGTATTTATTTAATCTTAATCCACCTTGGTCAATAAATAATAATAATAGAATATATTATACCAGTTTCGGCCACATTATGGCCCTCGTCAGTAATTGTCTTATAAATAAATTAAAACTACTTGAATTACGATCAAAGTTGATCAATACTTACCTTGGGTTTTCCTTTTCATTGATGGCAATTTTTTTCATAAAAACAAAGTATCTAAAAGAAAACAGATCTGTAACAATGTGTACTTTAAATTGATGATACTATAAAATAATTTTCTCAAAAATACGTACATTATCTGAAATAATAATGTTCGCGCTGGTGATTGTAAAAATTATTTTAAAGTATCATAAATTTAAAGGGCACATTGTGATAGATCGTTTTTTTAATACTTTTGATGAAAAATTGTTATCAAGGGAAAGAAACCCCTAATGTTAATATTGATAAACTTTGCTCGTACCAATTCGTTTTAATTTATTTAGAAGACAATTACTGAAGAGGGCTACAATGTGGCCGAAACTGGTATAATATATTCTATTATTATTATTATTATTATTATTATTATTATTATTATTATTGTTATTATTATCATTTATTGACTAAGGTGGATTAAAATTAAATAAATACTTATGGTAATTTACTTCTGATTACAACGTCAATAAGGAAATCTTCTTAATATGATTAATTTCATATTATTGGTAACATTTCATTTTCACTTTAATCTTACTTATGTTGGGCCTTGCTTTTCTGAATACAGCTCCCTCCCACACTCCCCATTCCCTGTATCTCGACGTGGAGTGAATTTACTATTTCATGAATTGATAATTTAGATTAGAGTTTTTTTTTAACATTTTGTGGTATACACCTGTAAACGAAGAAGGAAACAGGAAGGTGAATGTACGACTTTTCAAGAAACGAACGTATCGAGTAAAGAAAGAGGGCGAGCTATAAAAGTGCGGAAATGAGATATCCTGGGCTTCCATACGCAGGCTAATAGCGTCGATGGTGGAGCGAAATCGAGTCATGGGGAAAAGTCTGGCATGAAAAATAAAAGTGGAACATCCTGACACAAATAAGTGCAAGAAGTGCCTGACTGGCAACTGCATCTTTTATCATTGTCGACCGGCGACATTTGCTGGTCTTTTTATATTTCTAAACACCTCCATTTACTGCCAAGCTATAAAGAAATTATGTTATGACCTTATTAATACAAAGCTGCTTGCCACGGTGGGTGAGTGGTTATAGTGTCGGACTACCAACCCCAAGATTGCAGGTTCGCCCCTGGCCATGGTAAGTGATTTTTTGAAGGCGACAAAAATCTCGACACTCATGTCATACGTTGTTGGCATGTTAAAGAACCCATTTGAATTCAGTAGGCCGTGTTCAATGGCAAAATTAATCTCGGGATTTTCCGCCAACACAAAGTTCGTCCATTCTCTACTTGAGAGCGCTGTAGTGTCAAGGAGATTAGATATCTAACCTCCTTGACTTTCATAGCGTTCAAAGGAACGACGAAATTCGACATGCAACTTACCCTCTGGGTGTCAATTAACAAAGCTTGCACCAGGCACCCGAGGCCATACGATATTATTATTATTATTATTATAATACAAAGCTATTACACCATGAAAAGGATCGTATTATGAAATACATCCTGTTGACCATTATTCACCAAAAACTAGACCGGCAGTTTTGGACTACAAACCGTACATACATAGGCCTACATACATACTGTACATACATACATACATACAAACATAGGGTAATTTAAAAGAGTGGTACAAATGGAACATAAACTGGTGTATAGAAACGAGCACACAATATTTATTGGATATTTACACTATATCACAACTGCAGCGTGGGTGGGATTCTAACCCACATTACGATGGAGTCGGTAGATGCTATCTTCGAAGAAGGATGCTGGCTGCTAGTGAAAGTATGAATAATTTTTTGAATGCAGCCAATGGCCATTTGTTTCCTTTTCAGGGCGGGTGAGGGAAAGGATTTTGGAGGGAAATCGGACGTGGACCTATTAAAAGGAACCGTCCAGGCATTTGCCTGGTGGTAGACATGGGAAACAACAAAAAACATTTTCAGGACGGTGGAGGTGGGATTCTATCCCACGTTCTGCTGATGCCAGCAAGGCACGAAGTAGCGCGTTAGCGCTCTCGGCAGTATTCTGCCACCGAATCACGAACGCTTCATCAGTGCTGAAACGCCTACCCTTCACTTACATGCTAACTTTTACGGCTGTTCCGTAAAATGTATGGAATTGCGGTGCGTTTTACGGTTTTACGAATGAGCGATATTATTGTATTATTTTATGCACGGTACCGAGATTTTCTCTTTCAAATTCGCGCCAGGACGAACTTCCGCAGGCCGCCGATAAATGTTATGTGACCGGAGAATATTCGATATATAGACGTTGATTTGTATTTTGACTGACGGTCTTCGATTGGGAATATGGCGCGGCGTTCCCTGATAATTGCTTCTGAATCATTCCTAGTCGCCCCAATTGTGAAGTTGAGGTCGTGTGCATTTATGGATTACGTTGTGTAAATTGTTTTTAATGTAAAGATATTTGTGGTAGTTTAATTTGGGTGAATTGTTTTGTCCCATAGTAAGTCATTAATTTCTTGTAAAATTTATATTTATGTTAAATAATTCTGCTTATCAAAAATAAAGAAAACAATAGACAATTGGACGCGTTTTACTGCTTTGTGCATGCGGTTTCCCATGTATTGTGTAACTTGGGTTATTACTGGTAGACCATTTGGAAAGTTGGTAGGTATGCCGTAAGGATTTCTTTTTCAATGGACCGAACACGTGTAAGTCTCACGGAAAGAGATCTGGACTGTAAGAGTGGTTTCACCAGCGAGTGTAATTGAGTTTATTTCTGGATATCAATCTACTGTATGTTACATTTGAACAACCCTTATAAACTCTCTTCACCTGGCAATAGTTCTAGCATCTTACACAAAAGTGATGTAGTTGAAGGCTCGCGGCTAACTTCTGATGTGGCGAGTTCGTTATTGTGTCACCCGTGGGCGTTTCTAAGCCGACTATTAATGTGCCAGTACCCTCGCTGGAGAAGTAGCAAGCCAAACGAATAACTACATGATCTTAGTTGTTGTTTCATTTGAGGGGCTTGGACATGGTGGTCATTTCGCCACGTCTACGCGTGTGTGTGTGTGCGTGTGTTATTTTTTTATTTTGTAATTCAGGTAAGGAAGTGGCCGTGGCCTTCATTTAGGAACCATCCCGGCATGTGCCTGGAGTTGGAGTGGGAAACCACGGAAAACCTTCCAGGATGGCTGAGGTGGGAATCGAACCAACTTCTTCTCAGTTATGCCTCACGAGGCTTAGTGTATCCCGATTCAGCTCTCAAACCAAAAGTAAATTTCTTGACAGCCGGGAATCGGACCTGAATCGCCGGGGCGACAGCTAACCGCTACACCACGAGGTCTTCTGCCTTATCTTAGGATCGTGTCAAGTGAATTATGCATTTACAGTTCATTCAGTTTGTAAAACTTAAAAGCTGCTGTGATAGGGCAGATAGAAGAGCACACTGGGGTGCGAGGTTCGTATCTCGCCGCTGACAGAAGTTATCCTAAAGATTTTTCTGCACGCAAGCTGGTGGTAAGATGATTTGTCCCCTCATTCCAGCCCTGAAATGATTTAAAACTGTACATGTTAATGCGGATAGCATGAAAAGTAGATTGAATATGACTTTCAGTCATACTAAATAAATGGATCTGTGGCTCTTCGACGCGTAAACAATGCCCGACTCAGAAGACTTTCGTCTTTGCCTCGCAAGTTTACATTTCCGAGAAAAAAAATAAGGCTATTGGATTGACCTAGATGTTCCTCCCCTTCAAACAAGTATCAAAACCAATGTTCGTTGCGTATAATCCATATAGATATTATTTGAGAGTTAAAATGGTATGACACGTGTATTAACCTAGGGAATCTTCAGCTCTTCGGCGCGTAAACAATGCACGACTCGACTTTCGTCTTTGCCTCACAAGTTTTATGCCTCAGGAAGGTTGAAAGTTACTGGAAGTAAGTCAGCTGGGGATATTCGCTTCGCATATTTGTAAGCATCGTCAAGTTTGTCTTGAAAGTTGGAGTACCTTAATCAGTTGGTGATGGTGGTGGACAAAACATCAAGGTTATAAGCTTCTAGTAGTCCGTTAGTCTTGTATATTTTACACAGGAAGTTCATTGTAAAACGCAACTTGCTGCAAGTAACAGTATCAAAATAAAACGCAATCGGCAAACGAAGGGACGTCATCCCACAATGTTTGGCTCTGGTTCGGCTGCCTATCGCGTATCGTAGAGGACTGTTCGACCACTGGATCTCGCCGATCATTCCGGCTGCTTAGTGGATGCTGCTGCAAGGGCGCTGTCGGCATGAGAATAGGTGGGTTGCGTTTCCTGATGAACAGCCTGTATATGCACCGTCCGCTACAATATGTTACAACATACGCTGGCTTCACATAGTGTACCTTTCACAAACAGAAAAAGAAATGTGGCTGCTCCATTAATTTAGAGATTAGAGTAACTGTGTACAAAGCAGGAAGTCGCAGTTTCAAGTCCAGCATAGATCACACAAGTGCGTTCGCACATACATACATACATACATACATACATATATACTGTACATACACAAACACACACACATATACACGTATAAATAGATAGATTTATAATCAGCAATCCGGTAATAAATTCACGTGAAGTCCTTTACGGGGCTATATGAAGGGTTAAAAGAAAACTCAAAAGATTACGTGGAAAGTCCTCATCACTAATTTTCACAGCAGAAAATCCTATGGTTGGTGTTATTTCTTTCTGCACTTGCCGGATGGCTATCTGAACACCTACTGTACGCTTCAAATTTGGGTGTGCTACCTAACATCACTTTGTTGACACAGGTTCTAAAATCATGCTTTTGTCAGGGCTTGAGCGATTTCAATGAAACTCGGTACGAACATAGTATTATTTTGTCCGACCCCAACCGTGCCTTTCAAATTTTAATACGTTTCACCAATACAAGAGGGTTTAAATTTTATTAGAGACAGACAGACACACGCACCCCAAATACGGGGCTATGACTACGATGTCGCAGTCCCTAAAATAACCAACATCATCCTCATCGACAACAACAACAACAACAACAACAACAGCAGCAGCACCAATCTGGTCAGATGCTTGTAAAGGGTGATCATTGGAGTTTGTGAACTCGAGGCGATGTAAAATACACTCGTTACTTCGTAATATTTTTCTCTCTGTACTTCATTTTTCAGACCTCGAGACTTTTTCATCAGGAATTCGAAGTATTTTCTCCTTTTAGTGGGTTCACTACTTTATAACTGTGCAATTAGTCCCCTTCTTATCGTCATTAAAATTGGCTCATTCTTGTCCCATATTTTCTTTAATATTTTATTTATTTAATTATTGTATTTAATTCATGTATTTGTTTATTTAGTTCTTTATTTTGTAATTTAACATAATTTGCCTACTTGAACTGTGTCTGATGCTTGGAGACCTTGATTGTAAAATGTATCCAAAGGTAACGGGCTGCCGATACTTACGAACACGTATATAAAACGGATGGTGACCTTTGTAGAGCAGGTGGCAGGGCTCATACTGTTTGTTGGTGGTCGCGATAGGTTCACTGTTCTACTACGTTATAAGCTAACCCTCAGAACGCTACAATTGCCCGAGGTGTCAAAATTTATTACTTTAATAAACCGCCTTGTGTACAAAGAGCGTGTGATTGCTTTGCCCTTTCTGGTGTTCACCGTAGAAGAATGTAGTTTGATCGCTTGTGCTAGCAATTTATACAGAAGCTGGTTACGGTATACTGTTTCATGCACTCCATCCGTGCAAGACACATTTCGCCAGTGTGTATTATTATATATGCACTACATAGTTTGTGAATTCCTTCCCGAGTTTATGTATTCCTCCTCCTTTTCAAATTACACTTCAAATAAGTCCATGCGTACAATAATATGTATTGTGTGTAATGCATATGAAAGCTGAGCTTGCCTGCCAACCCAAAGAACAACCAAGCTAGCTTAGCTGGCCACAGAAGTCAGCATAGTTTCGTAAGCAATTATTCTACTCCACCCTCTCTCCAATTATATAAAGTACAACTTATGATAACGCTGCGTGATTCCCAGACATTTTCTTTTTTCCCTTCCCCTCCCCTCTCTCCCCCAACACAATAAGAATGTAGGGGCGGGGGCATCTATCATAGAAGGCCGCCCGCAGGTAACATGAGCGATGCAAATTACAATAAGCGAGCTATACAGTAATTACACTTTTGGAAGAAAAAAAAATATTATCCAGCATAGGAGTGGATTGAGATAGACGACTTGATATTATAATAATCAGCAATGAGGTTGTCGTGAATCATTGACTTGACCTTGCTCCTTCTATCTTTCTCTTCTTCTTTATAACTTTTCCTTTGTGGCCGAGCCTATGACTCTTCAGCTCCTCCCTTACGATTATTATTATAATAATATACATTTTGGTGGCTTGGAGAGTACGCATAACCTTTCCTCCGTTGTGTCTGCTACATTCCTGGATTGTCTTTTAAGGAAACTTTTGTTATGGGTGTACCGCTAAATCAATTTTAGATATCTAGGTAATATGTTACGTGTTGATTTACCCACTGTACCGTGTTGTATATGTAGACTTATGGGTATATTTAACGAATTGTGATGTTTTGAATTGCTTTAGTTATGAATAATGACATTGTTTTTACGTCCCTTTTAACTACTGTGGGTTTTAGAGACGCCAGGGTGCCGGAATTTTGCCCTATAGGGGATCTTTAACGTGCCAGTAAATCTACTGACATGGCTCACTCGCATTGACCCACCCTCAAATACCTACTGACTGCGCCAGGATTCGATCCTGCAACTTTGGAACAGCAGGCGAGAACGTTACTGCAGAGCTACGCACCCATTCTTTTGAATTGCAGTTCAACTGACTAACTTATTGCAACAAAAATAAAACCTGCAGATTACATGTCTCACTCCCATATACATATGTATTATGTTCCCTGTATTCTTTCTGTTTCTACGGGGTTGGATTGAGGTTTTTTACGGCCGGATACCCTTCTTGACGCAACCTCATCAGAGGTGTTAATGAGAGATGAGATGAAAAGAATGAAGATGAATGAAGCTGGGTAAGAGTTGGAAGGAAGCAGCCGTGGTCTATTAGAAGATACCGTCCCGGCATTTGCCTGGATTAGAAAACGGGAAACCATCGTAAACCGTTTCAAGGACAGCTGACAGTGGAGATCGAACCCACTCGTCTACCGGGTCCGGTATTGCCTGGCCTCATAGTCCAGCGTCTTAGCACGTATAACTACCGCGGTCAGTTCACTCCTATATAGCTTACATGTCCGTATAAGTTACGTATTGCCTTAAGACCAAATGTCCCGATTTTTAATTCATAATTCTGACACCAAGTAGCAGCACCAAAGTGAGACTTTTTTAGGTAGATTTCATTAGAAAGCTAACTATTGCAATGGGTCCCATGTTTCGACTTCCGAAAAATTTCGACATATCTTCGCGTTTCACATCCCCCAGACCCCAAAACCACCGGCAGTTCAAAAGTTTATATATAATTTATATATATGTATATCAGTTTCTTGTGGACACGATAACTGCCGTAATTTTGCACCAATCACTTTTAATTTTTTTACATAATATGTATCCCTATAAAATCTCGGTCGAGTTCGTTAATGGGCAAAATCGGTCGAAGGGGCTGAAAATGGGGGGCTTTTTTCGAAAAATTGAAATTTCGCTATAACTCTCTTAATACGTGAAATATCGAATCCATCCGACGCGCTGATCACGCGTCACCCCAATATCTGCAGGCCAAATGGCTGGGCAGCGGTCGCTTGGTCGGCCTTAGCCCGTCATGGGCTGGATGGTGCCAGGGGTTGACTTTGACATCTGACTAAGTGGGAAGCGGCTTCGGTGACGTAACTGGTAGCATGCAGAATGTCTATGCCCAAGGTCGCGGTTTCAAAGCCGGCCGAAGTCGTCGGATTTTCTAAGAGCGCTAAAATCCCTCAGTATGCTTTCCTTTGGAGGGGAAGTTCCAACGTTCGTTACGAGTTGCTGGTTGGGGTGGCATCTAGTAGCCAAGTTCACAGCTAGGTGTCATTGACGGTTGTACCTGGTAGCAACATTAGGAACTACTGCTTGAAATTGACCGTCTGCAGTCCTTACCTGAATTACAGACTAATACATCCATTACAATTCACACCGTTTATCAGACAGATTCTACACTTACCCAAAGTACACGGGGTTAGATGACCACGTTGTCGCAGCCCCTAAACTGAGGAACCAACCAGAGGTAGATTTCATTAGAAAGCTAACTATTGCAATGGGTAGGCTACCATGTTTCGACTTCCGGAAAATTTCGACATATCTTCGCGTTTCACATCCCCCAGACCCCAAAACCACCGTCAGTTCAAAAGTATATATATATATATCAGTTTCTTGTGGACACGATAACTGCGGTAATTTTTCACCAATCACTTTTTACCGAATATGTATACCTATAAAATCTCGGTCGAGTTCGTTACTGGGCTAAATCGGTAGAAGGGGGTGAAAATGGGGGGCTTTTTTCGAAAAAGTGAAATATTGCTATAACTCTCTTAATATATGAAATATCGAATCCGTTCAACGTTCATACTATGTGTCGGATAAAGCCCAAAAATTTATGTTTGAAGAGTTTTTTTTATATCACCAACCATTGACCAAAGGGGTGGGAAAAAGTGGGTTTTTCGGGAAACATTAATCATATCTCTCTTAATAGGCACAATATCAAAACCGTACGAAATGGACAATATTCCCCTAATAATTACCTAAAACTTTTGTCTGAAAGAATTTTTGATATGACCCACCATTATGCCAAGGGATGAGAAAAATGATTTCGGAATTATAAGAAAATGCCAAGAGCTATCAGAGGTTGGCATGGCAACACTACTAAATTGATGAGGGATGAGCCATCAGACGTTGCTATGACAACGCACTTGCACGAGATCAGATTCAGTATTTTCATCTAAGTGGGAAGCGGCTTCGGTGACGTAACTGGTAGCATGCAGAATGTCTATGCCCAAGGTCGCGGTTTCAAAGCCGGCCGAAGTCGTCGGATTTTCTAAGAGAGCTAAAATCTCTCAGTATGCTTTCCTTTGGAGGGGAAGTTCCAACGTTCGTTGCGAGTTGCTGGTTGCGGTGGCATCTAGTAGCCAAGTTCACAGCTAGGTGTCGTTGACGGTAGTACCTGGTAGCAACATTAGGAACTACTGCTTGAAATTGACCGTCTGCAGTCCTTACCTGAATTAAGACTACTACAGCCATTACAATTCACACCGTTTATCAGACAGATTCTACACTCACCCAAAGTACACGGGGTTAGATGACCGCGTTGTCGCAGCCCCTAAACTGAGGAACCAACCAGAGGTAGATTTCATTAGAAAGCTAACTATTGCAATGGGTACCATGTTTCGACTTCCGGAAAATTTCGACATATCTTCGCGTTTCACATCCCCCAGACCCCAAAACCACCGTCAGTTCAAAAGTTTATATATAATTTATGTATGTATATGTGTATATATATATATATATATGCATATCAGTTTCTTGTGGACACGATAACTGCCGTAATTTTGCACCAATCACTTTGAATATTTTACCGAATATGTATACCTATAAAATCTCGGTCGAGTTCGTTAATGGGCTAAATCGGTCGAATGGGGTGAAAATGGGGGGCTTTTTTTTTTTGAAAAAGTGAAATATTGCTATAACTCTCTTAATATGTGAAATATTGAATCCGTTCAACGTTCATACTAAGTGTCGGATAAAGCCCAAAAATTTATGTTTAAAGAGTTTTTTTATAGCACCAACCATTGACCAAAGGGGTGGGAAAAAGTGGGTTTTTCGGGAAACATTAATCATATCTCTCTTAATAGGCACAATCTCAAAACCGTACAAAATGGACAATATTCCCCTAATAATTACCTAAAATTTTGTCTGAAAGAATTTTTGATATGACCCACCATTATGCCAAGGGATGAGAAAAATGATTTCGGAATTATAAGAAAATGCCAAGAGCTATCAGTGGTTGCCATGGCAACTCTACTAAATTGATGAGGGATGAGCCATCAGACGTTGCCAAGATAATGCACTTGCACGAGATCATATTCAGAATTCCATCTGACTAAGTGTGAAGCGGCTTCGGTGACGTAACTGGTAGCAAGCATGCTGAATGTCTATGCCCAAAGTCGCGAGTTCAAAGCCGGCCGAAGTCGTCGGATTTTCTAAGAGCGCTAAAAATCCCTCAGTATGCTTTCCTTTGGAGGGGAAGTTCCAACGTTCGTTGCGAGTTGCTGGCTGCGGTGGCATCTAGTAGCCAAGTTCACAGGTAGGTGTCGTTGACGGTAGTACCTGGTAGCAACATTAGGAACTACTGCTTGAAATTGACCGTCTGCAGTCCTTACCTGAATTACAGACTAATACAGCCATCCCTAAGTACACGGGGTTACATGACCGCGTTGTCGCAGCCCCTAAACTGAGGAACCAACCAAAATCTCTGCGGGAGATATAATTTTGCGTGAAGAAGTAACAGACCGTTACATAGTTACACCTCAGTGTCGAAACCTTGCATAAGGACAGTGTGACCACAAGTATAAAAATGGACCCCAAATGACAAGAAGGTTACCGTTCCCATAAGACAATAAAATGTTTACAATAAGCATAAAATGACGAAAAACAAAGTTAATTAAGCTCCAATTATAAAATACCTTCTCGCAATAAATGAGGTCTGATCCTTCTACGAAAACCTGCATATTCTGCCTATTTTCGCCTATCCCCAAGTTTGTCCGGTGAAATCTACCTCCGCCTTCCGGCGTGCCGAGAGGACTTTTTTAGTATTCTCTTGAACGGAGGGGGGCGTGGTGGCTCAGCGGTCTACCTGTGTGCCTCTCACCAAGGCGGTCCGGGTTCGATTCCCGGTCAATGCATGTGAGATTTTCGAAGTGAAATGCCATGTCCTGTGGTTCGGATTCCACGTAAAAAGGAGGTCCCGTGGCTCATAATCACAAGATTCACGGTCACGTAAAACTACAATCTTCCTTCCTTCCTTTTCTTGAACGGAAGCTCGTATTTGCGATCTGAAAAACGCTATGTATATTAGTGTGCAATATAATTGATATTAATTCTGTGCATTTTTCAAAATGGAAAAGCAAAAAGGTAACTAGCAGTATTTTATAGTTCTGCTTAAAATATGATGATGAAAAAAAAAAAAACCAGGTAATACGAAAGCGGAGATTATTTCCTGATTCCAATGCATTTTTCATTCAGAATTAAAATCGGGTGAATGGAATCGTCAGCATTAGTTTGGGAATTGTTTTGAAAAGGGTGGTAGGGATAGCGGCGCGATCTCACAAGATCTCTTGCTCAAGGAAAAAGATGAACACGCAGAGTGGGCGAAGGGAGAAGGGAACGAGCTGACCACAGGAAGAAGTTGTCTTCCTCTTATCATTAATATTATAGTTCGGCGAGTTACATGTGCAAGTGCCTAGGCGCGGAACAATATCTGAGCAATAACATTATAGTATATTGGCTTTCGCTGCCCGTGAAATAAAATTATAGCAGTGTCACGCTTATGTAACGTGACACAATGTGTTTGTGCAGATACATTTCTTTCTTCCTGAAACATTCTTGTTGTTGTTGTTGTTGTTGTTGTTGTTGTTGTTGTTGATAATATATTGTAGGGGCTTGGGACATCTTGGCCATCAGTCCCGTATAGTTGATTATCTGCGTAACTGTATTAGAGTCAGGGATGGGACAGGTGCCCTGAGACTTCAAGTAAGGTACTATCTCGGCATTTACCTGGGAGGAGTGTGGTAAAACTGGGGTAAATACACTCAGGATAGATGCTGACAGCGCTGGATTCCCATTTAGGTAATTGTTTAGTTATTTGAGGATAAACTCCCGAACAAGAAACATATTGTTCCGACATTAGTAATACTTTGAAGGGCATGTTTCTTACCGAGCAGAGCAGCGATGGTTTCACTCGATGCAAAATTGAATAATGTATAGAAAGATATGACTGATGTATAGATTAGTTAGCGCGTTCTTGATATTTTAGACAAAAGATGGACAAGATGTGTTCGTGTTCAGGTTTATTGCGAATATCTATTCTAAAAGCCATCCGATGCGGATGTCCTACTCTAGGTAGGCCTATCGTCTTCTAGACATAACAAAGACCACAAACCGTGAAAAATTCAAATTATCGATTTATAAGAGGCCAAATGTGCGCACACATATGCCTAGATACATACATAGCCTACATACGTACATACATTGTGGTGATTCGTATGGGTATTTGGTTCTTTCGACTCTTCCCTTTTTAACCTATTTTCATTTATGAAAAAATAGGCTTATGGGATCACCTTTTGTCCGCGTGTGTATGTGTGTGCGTCCGTGTGTGTATCCCCCCTAATAACTTCTAAATGGCTGGATCGATTTCAGTGAAACTCGGTAAGGTCATAGTACTATTTTGACCGACCCCACCGTGCTCATAAAATTGCATTACGTCTCACCAATCCAACATAGCGGTTGTGCGAAAATTTTCACCGGCGTTCTTTATCTCCGAAACTATTACTCATTGTCATATCACCCTGAAATTTTGTATGGTGATAAAGGGCACTGCTAAAGTTCACCTAGGCCTATGTGTTTTCCAAAAACCTGTTAACTACAAAACGAACATGGTACCCAAGCGAGGTTGAAACATTTAAATTTAATCATCCGAACGCAGCAAAACTTGGTACAGAAAATGACTATACCAATTGCAATGCACTGACATCTAATTTAGTGCAATTGTTAACATAACCTCAAGATGGCGGCTGTGCGAAATTTTAAAATAAAAATTTTTGTTTCTTGTGTCCTAATCATGTAATCGAAGTCAACGTTTAAATAATGAACCTACACAATAATCCTCATCTAATTGTACATAACTCTATGACCTACATGTATATTATAATCCATCATGGCGCAATCCAAAATATTTAGACGGTTCTCAATATATTTTAATCTATGACAGCAATCAAACTGAAATTTTGTATGTTGATAGAGGCTATTAACATAAGTTTACCTATGGGACATTCAATAACCTAGCGAGCACAAATCCAACATGGCGGCGACGCGATTTGAATATTCAAATGGACGTTTTTCGCGATTTGACCATCCGAGCGCAGTGAAACTTGGTACGGTATATGCTTATATAAATTTTAATCCACTGGCATCTAATTCATTTCAATTATTTTCATAACCACAAGATGGTGGCTGTGCGAAATTTTGAAATCTCGTTTTTATTTCTTGCGTCCTAATCATGCGATTGAAGTTTGAATAGGCTAATACACCTACTCAATAAACTTCATGTCTGTCTGTCTGTCTGTCTGTTAGGTAGTCAGCCCGAAGGCTGGTTGGATCTCAATAAGTACAGCTGTTGGTAGATACCCACAAACACTTAAGGCAGTGCTATATTGAGGCGTAATAGTATATAAATCTAAGGCCTATATATAGAGAGATCCAACATGGTGACCATCCGAAATATTTAGAAGGTTTTCAATATCTTGGAATCTGTTACAGCAATCAAACTGAACATTTGTATGTTGATAGAGGCTACAAACATAAGTAGGATATGTGAAAATAGGCTATATAGTTCTTTACGGAACTACTTGTTTCTTCATGAGATCTGAAACAACACCGTGAGGCCAATCACTATACTTCAATTTTCATGGAAGTAATAATAAAAGTTTATTTATGTAGGACATTTTATTACAATAAACAAATTATGACAATGCACACCTATAGCAAAATTATGATGTACAGAATTGAAGTTCCTAAAATAATCTCATCTGATATTGTCATTTAGACTTTCACGGCCCGTGTTATTATTCATAATGTTGAATTTTGGGCTTATGCCGTGTTTTATTATATTGCAATTCGACGCGTTTCGAAAGAAACCATGTCTTTCATCGTCAGGAATAATCTGGAATACGACAATGTTGCTAAGAGAAAGCAACGAAGAACATATAGAAGGTGCCCAAAGATGGACGCCATTATAGCCCCATGTTAGGGACAACGGAAAGCAGCAGTGAATTACTTTCTCAGGGTTCTGATAATAGGTAGCCAGGATTCACTGAGATTGTAGCCGGTGTCGCGGTTGAAATTATCTGGGTGTTTACGTATTTCAACCGCCTCCCTGATGATTCTGGGACGATATTGCTTTATACTGGCTACCTATTATCAGAACCCTGAGAAAGTAATTCACTGCTGCTTTCCGTTGTCCCTAACATGGGGCTATAATGGCGTCCATCTTTGGGCACCTTCTATATGTTCTTCGTTGCTTTCTCTTAGCAACATTGTCGTATTCCAGATTATTCCTGACGATGAAAGACATGGTTTCTTTCGAAACGCGTCGAATTGCAATATAATAAAACACGGCATAAGCCCAAAATTCAACATTATGAATAATCTCATCTGCCTATTGTCAGCACAGGTAAGAGAGATAACTGCGTACTAGAAACAAAACAAAAATACAGCATAGTATATAGGTAATTATTTCCTGTTCATGAACTCAATGCTTCAATTTTTTTCCATATCAAAGGTAACTTACCATGATTTACACACACTCAGTATTTTACTTCACCTCAGCTTCTCTTATATTAATTTATCTGGTCATCCAGGTATCAATGATCTCAGGCAACAAGTTGCATAGGCATTTTTTTGTCTCCAGAACATTTTATCTCTCTTTATTGTTTCTATGTGAATGTCCTCAGGCGTCCATACTACAAAATAACATATTTCCCGCTGTGTTATTTCCTACTGGCCCGGGGTATGGAAATAAAAATCATGCGAGTGTTTGAGAGTTATCATTCTGTTCTGTTCTGAATGGCACTGTTCTTGACATTCTCTAGGCTTTCTCTTTCGCTTACTTTCTGCCAAACAAAATCCCTTCAGCATTTTGCAGGTTTCCAGTATGGTCATATTCCGTGCAGAATAAGGAAAGTAGGAGCGAAAATTACAAACGTATATGGCGAAAGATCCATTACTACTGGGTGCGGAAAGTTTCATGGTATTGATGTCACCGGTTCCACTTGAAAAAGTTGTGTGGAAGGCACATTAGTAGGATCAGAAGATGGTTGAATTGCTAACGATTATCTGCAAAAGTAAACACATGGTAACGTAGTTACATAGGTTGAAGATCACGATGGTTAATTAATGGAAATCAATTTCCAACATACAATAAATTATTGTAATGAATTAGATTTGCACTGAATAATAATAATAACAATAATGATAGTAGTAGACCGGTCAGGCCACCACCAGTGCCACTAATAGTTTGATGAAATATTAAAAGTAATAGGAATCAAAGTGAGAAAACTATGAGCTGATTACTTTGGTGCTATGTACACATGATATCATAGCATAACTGTTGATCAGTAACGATGAATCTACAGTACGATAACATCCAGTGCAAAAACTTGCTCTTGAGGTTTTTGGTGTTTGTTTTTTCTTGAAAGTAAGACCATACAATTCATGTAGGCACCTTTTTATATTAGTGTTTGATGAATCAAGAGGAAACAGGCACAACTGAACTTCAGGTGCAACCACAATATTGTAGGTTGATCGAGAGGTGTTTATCTAGTCGATGAGAGATGTTTGACTGATGACAGTTTCCTGAGGGGGGGGGGGGGGGGAATCATAAAATAAAAAGACAATTCTGAATGACAACAAACATCTCCTGTAAGAAACATTGTTTCAGTTCCTTACCTCTTCTTTCGTTCAATGCGCCAATCTCAAGCTCTGCTGAGACTTTTCTTAGTTTTCTGTGGCCGTACAAAGGAAGTGGATATTTATGCAGAACGGTTGCGCCTGGAGAACACGGAGCTTGACTGTCGTCAGCATTTCCGGAAGTCAATTTTCACTATCGCTACGTCTTACCTTTCCATACAACGCATTGTTTTCATTTGAAGTCGAACTTACTTCTCTGAAAAAAAGTTGACGCAATAGTTCGTGATCTTGTACTCCTACACTTATGTATTAGAAGTAAAAATAAAACTACACCCGTGGTGCGACAGCCCATGAAGGCCTAGGCCTACCAATCAACCGCTGTTCAGCCATATAGCCTGCAGATTGCGAGGTGACGTTTAGTCATCCAACTTGTACAGGTAAAATATAAGTGAAATCGAAACTGCTCACTACATTACAGATTCTCTAATGCAAGCGTAGAGAAACATATAATTCCAAACTAGCAGAAGTACCCATTCTTCGAACGGCCTTCGGTATTAATAACCAGACGTTATCAAATTAGCTACTGTTGCAATGGTGAGGGGCTTGGAACCTGTTTGTCGACAAAGAAAAATTATTAGTTAAAATGTGCTGTCAAACTAAATTTACCTAACGTGTTCTTCCTGGCGTGAAAATAAAATTGAAAACCTCGTAGACGATTCGCAATACACGTCACATACAAACTGACCCTAACCGTCGTGTCAAGTGCCCAACCACAGGAAGACCCCTTTTATAAGTTATAAAGGCTTGGGGTGCATGAAAATTCAGGGGTTTTTTTCGCCTCCGGCCCAAATTCCTAAAATCAGCAAAAAATAGTCTACTATTTCAAATCAGGAATTTTTGAAAATAATGTTGCTCTTTGGAGATATAATAGACCTTCTGTACGACATATCGCACGTGTAAGTCGTTTGAAAAAATTTAGGGTACTCCTTGAACCCCTTAAGCATATTGATGAATTTTACAGTTTTAGTTGGTTCTGTGCCATTTGCAAACTTTCAGAAATGTAATAAATGGAGTATTACTTCTTGCAGAAATAGATGGAAAGTTGGATGTCACCTCTTGAGATACTGTTGTCATGGTTACTGGTTTGCACTCCTTCATTAGTTTATTAAATGTAATTAGTTTTCTGGGAATATCTAAGCAACTGTTGGTTATAGAGCCTTAAAATGTAGTTTTCGGGGACCCTTTACGGCTCTTTAGGGGCCCTGAGTTTTGTTTCTGACACCAAGGGCTTGAAAATGAGCTTTGTCTCGTCGCTGTACGCCATAATAATGATAATAATTATAATAATAATAATAATAATAATATAACAATATAGGGAGACTTACAAGTTATCAGTATACACAATTTCGAAGACCGAACTGAGTGCCAGACGAAAATCGCGAATGTTAAGTTCGAACCAAGATCATTATGACAACCTGGAAAAAAGTGGACGGATGAGAGGAAGCGGGAACATTCCGCGAGAATGAAGAGATTTTGGGAGGAGCGGAGGAGACACGCCTCTAAATGACATCATGTGATCCAAGTTTAATCGCTCTCCTGTAGGGGAATTTTCGCTTATATAATAATATAACAATATAGTGATATGATATACCTTCCGTACCATACCCGCGCGTGTAAATCGCGTTAAAAAAATTCTAGAGTACCCCTTGACCCCTTAAGCGCATTCATTATAATGAATATTTCAGCTTGATTTGGATCCGTTATAACCTTATAGCCATTTGCAAACCTTCACAGTAATGTAATAAATGGAATTGCATTGCGTCTAACCATGCCATGGTTACTGGCTTGCATTCTTTCATTAATTTATTAAGTGAAATTAGTTTTCTGGGAATATCTCTAAAACTGTTGGTTTTAGGGCCTTAAAATGTGGTTTTGCCCCCGTGTTTCGTTTCTCACATTGAGGGGCTGAAAATGAGCTTTGTCTCACCCTTCTACGCCTATTTCAGCATGTATTTTACAGGGTTAGGCCCCCTTTTATGAGAGGTACGGAGAAGAGTTACATCAATGATTAGTGTCGTGCCTCTGATGGATATCTGCATCAAATTTTACGTTGATCCACCCAGCCGTTCTCGAGTTATAAGGACACAAAATATTGTCCATAGACAGACAGACAGACAGACAAAAATAAATTTTATTTTTGCGCGCATCCGTCATAAAACAGTCTGAAACGTGCAAATATCGCAAATTTCCGTGGAAATTCAGAAAAACCAGACAAACTTTCATTAATAATAATAATAATAATAATATAATAATAATAATAATAATATCGTATGGCCTCGGGTGCCTGGTGCAAGCTTTGCTATTTGACACCCAGAGGGTAGCTTGCATATCGAATTTCGTAGTTCCTTTGTCTATGAAAGTCAAGGAGGTTAGATGTGAGATATCTAATCTCCTTGAACACAATAGCGCTTTCTAGTAGAGAAATGAGGAACTTTGTGCTGGCGGAAACTCCCGAGATTAATTTTGCCATTATGAACTCGGCCTACTGAATTCAAATGGGTTCTTTGACATGCCAACATCGTATGACATGCGTATCGTATTTTTGCCGCCTTTCAAAAATCACTTACCACGGTCAGGGGCGAACCTGCAATCTTGGGGTTAGTAGACCGACACGCTATCCACTCGCCCACCGTGGCAAGCAACTTTCATTTATATATACAGGATCCGGTAGCATAACTTCCTTTTTTAAAAAGCGCGCCATTCAGTCGTTTGATGTCGTAGCGGAGCTTGAGGACGCTGTTTTCCTTTTTAGTGATGAAGCCCATTTTCATTTTTGTGGATCCGTTAGCGATCAAAACATGCGCTACTGGGCTGCCACCAATCCTCGAGAACTGCACCAAAGGCCATTGCATTCACCTAAAGTCACAGTATGGTGTGCACTGTCCTCAGCTGGAATTATTGGTCCCGGTTTCTTTGAGGAAAACTCAGTCACAGTTACAGTGAATTCGGACCGGTATGTAAACATGTCACAGGATTGTTTTTCCTACGGGTTGATGCGTTGGTCTTAGCAGACATTTGGTTACAACAAGGCGGTGCAACGGCACACCCTTCAAGAGCAACGATGGCTATATTGAGGGAACACTTCCCGGAGCACCTCACCTCACTGAGGGGCGATTTGGAGTGGCCGGCCCGCTCTTCCGATTTGTCCCCTTGTGATATTTTTCTATTGTTATTTTTGAAATCCTGTGCTTATGTGAACCGTCCAAGGACCCCACAAGATTTGAAGACCAACATCCAGGAAGAATTTACCAACATATCGCCTGATTTGCTGGCAAGAGTCGTGATAAACGCCAGAAAGCGGTTTTCTCAGTGTATGGAGAATGGGGGACGTCACCTACCTGATTTGATCTTCAAAACTGTATGTATGCGCCTACATTGTATAAAAGAAATAAAGTTTTCTGATTCATACAATGGGATTTATTACGTTTTTAAAAAAGGAAGTTATGCTGCCGGACCCTGTATATAGAGATATAAACTAGGAAAAAATCTTATAGGTATGTAGATTTTTATTTTTGGTCTGGCTTCATTTTCTTGGTACTTAGTCGCATTCTTCCCTGGGATTTAGTGGAACGCCCTTTTGGTGTTGGCTTCGTTTTTTCAACAAAATCGTAAAACTGACTGCGTCTGATGACCGTAATGATCTCCACCAGTCGTACCTATATGTACCAGAAATACTGTCCAAAGAATTAAGTGCCGAAAATAGAACACCTAACGAACAGTTAATATACTATTGCAGGTAAAATAAATTATACAAAAATGTAATTAAAGAGATCGATGAACTAAAAACAGGAAACTACACTGACCGGCGAAAAAATTGGAACACTTTAATTTTTTATGTAATTTCTTAATTTATTCCACTAAAATGTATCGGTTTTCCAATATTTGCATTATTCATGTAAATTTAGATGGTTGGCAACAGAAAATACCGAATCATGTTTTACAACACGCTTTAACTCACAAATTTCGTTACATTTTGCAAATCTTACAATTTTCTATTTTTTAGTAATGCTCTTTTGGGCTGGTGTTTATCAAACGTATTGCCAAACAAAACAGTATTAATGTTTGCACTGCACTGCAGGAGGACACTGGTCACTAAAAACGGGTGTTTCCACCTTTAGCGTCTATGACAGCTTGTAAACGCTCAGGCATACTGTTCACAACTCGTCGAATGGCATCTGCCGGGATGCGATCCCATTCCTCCAGCAGCGATGTTCACAGTTGTGCCAAGGTGGTGTGGTCATGCTGTCTGACGTTCCTTCCATGCGTATCCCATACATGTTCGATGGGGTTCAAGTCAGGACTACGAGCTGGCCAGTCCAGGGTTTGAATCTCCACTTCCTGCAGATATTGTACAACACAGCGAGCAGTATGAGGGCGGGCATTATCCTGCATCAGCATGAAATTCTGACCAATGAAAGGCGCAAAGGGCATCACATGGTTCATCAGGATCTCTTCGGTGTACCTTTGGGAATTGAGCGTCCCGTGATCGATGGACATCAACTCAGTGCGGGCCATAACGTTTATGCCACCCCACACCATAACCGAGCCACCTCCAAATGGAGTCCTGGAGGAGAAAGCAACAGGGCTGTACCTCTCCCCGCGCCTTCTCCACACTCTTTCTCTTCCATCAGGAGATCTAAGGTTAAAGCGACTCTCGTCAGTGAAGAGAACAGAGGCCCACTGCTCGTGGGTCCATCCCAGATGCTGCCTTGCGAAGCGAAGACGCGCCTCTCTGTGATGCCGTTCGAGTGCGGGTCCACGTGCAGGTCTCCTGGACGAAAGACGAAAGATGAGCTTCTTCAAACGTTCTTCTTACTGTTCGCTCACTCACTCTCACATTTCTGACATTTTCCAGTTGATTTCGTGCCTGAACTGCTGTGGTATGCCGATCACGCAGAACTTGGAGGGTGAGAAATCTGTTATCCCTGGCACTTGTGCTTCTTCTACGGCCTGACCCTCGTCTCCTGTCGTATGTTCGGAGCTCTCTGTAACGTTGCACTGCACGATGTATGCTACCGAGAGATGATCCAATGACCTCAGCAACATAACGGAAGCTGCGGCCATCCTCCCTCCACCAATGCAACTGCCTGTGCAGCTTCTTCACGGCTAAGAGGCATGTTTTAGTGTGAACTGCAAATGGATAACTTGCTAAAATGTGTGACAATGGTTCACACGTGTTCAACAAGTGCCAGTTGTTATCCCTAGAACAACAATAAGCGAGCGGCAACACTCATAAACCTTAAACGCTTCCAGTCCGCTTCCCGCCATAAAACCATTAAGATAGGCTCATCGAGGATTGGGGGTAATTGGTGGTAATAAACCACCCTAAGAAATGTCATATTATCAATGTCTATTCACGGATGTTTCAGATGTTTGTTCTAATGCATGAAAAGCTTTTAAAATGTGATTAAATCTTTTTCAAGGCTAGATTTATACTATTTATATTACTTTTTTTAACTGTTCCACTTTTTTGCCGGTCAGTGTACATAGAAAACTAGAAGTCGTAACTACGAACTGGTAAAACATCAAAGGATCACTCAGAAATATCTTGACCTGGATGATAATTCTGAAATAATCAGCACAGTCAATCGCAACGTCGAACCACACTCCGTCCAAGCAATCTGCGAAGTGCCAGTGTCAGCGCACAGGAGTGGCTCGGCTGACTGAACAATTCTGGTAGGCTATATTGATATTTTTAACGGTTTGCCCAGCGTAAGCTTAAAAAGCGCACGGACGCCAGGTTTTGTTTTCGACTTTTTCACTGCTCGGCTTCCTGTGATCATAAATAAATTATTTTCTACAGATAACTTCCTCCAGATATCCTTTACAGAATGGTGAAAACCGCATCAAAATCAATCCAGTGGTTCTCGAGTTTACCCGTAACATTCAGGAATTGAGGACTTCGGTTTTTTACTAAGTAGAGATTATGGAACTATTTTCCTCGATGTTCTTCTAATTGGAGGCTTGGAATATTGGAACATCAGTGCCGTATTTTTGTGTGTTTAGTACATGCATGATAATCTGTGTTATATTGATGATTACCCCTGTGTACTATTATTGTAATCATTAGCGTCGAGGATTGAGGTAGGAACCTCAGGACTTAAGGAGTGGGTATGGAAAAACCTGGAGAGAAACCACTTTCAGGATGGCCGCGGAATTTCAGATCTCTGTACTACAGACGACCACTTCCTGGTATAGCGGCTAGCATTTTTGGCTGTCGCCCCGGAGGTCCATGTTCGATTTCCGGCTCTGCCAAGAAATTTAATTCTGGACTGAAGGCTGGAATGGGATCCGCTCAGCCTCGTTAGACCTATTTGAGACGAGGCGGGTTCCTTGAAGTGGGTTTCCTTGGTTTCCCGCTCCTACGCCAGGCAAATGCCGGGATGGTTCCTAACTTAAGGTCACGGCAGTCTCCTTCCCAATCCTCACCTAAATTACAAATACACACACTAATACAGCCATCACAATAACACAGATTATCAGACACATTACACACATACACCCAAGTGCACAGAGCTAAATGGCCACGATGTCTAACCCCTCAAATGAATAAACAACCACCACCATTACAAACGAGGAGCGTGACTGCGCGCTTGCCTACGCTGCTGAGTGACTTCGGGCCATTATGACTAATAGTCACATAGAAATGTGTCTCACCTCATCCCTGATATCCTAGAAACGATAACAATAGGGGGTGGAAATACACGTGAGAGTCAAGATTTAATACATCTTGTTTCACCTCGTGAAAAATAAATGACGCCAAGTTGAATTTAAAATTAAAAAGAAACCCTTGGCTCAACAGTCCATTGAGGGCCTTTGTATACTAAGTGGCTGCTTGCTCAGTCCTATGATGTGCAAATTGCGGGGTGACGCGTGATCATCATGACGTGTCCCTTCTTGGCCGCTGTCTCTCAGATAAGACAGTTGTTCCGTTATCCTTACGAGGCTGGGTGTACCCCGTTCCAGCCTTCACGTTAGTTCTAATATCCCAGAGAGAGGCAGCGATCGAACCCGGTTTGTTAATTTTTTGATAGATAACAAGTTACTTAAGACATGTTTAGGCATATCCGCATGCATCATTGGAGAGATGTTTCATCTAAATAATGTTCGTTATCTCCGAATCTAGCGACCTTTAGGATTCTGTAAACGTAAAAATAAATTTACAAAGCTTACGATTCAATAGACACATCTTGAGAAAATATGGAGTGGATTAAAATACGCTAAACCTACTTAGGCTGACGTTAACAAACACTATATCCAAGGTGAAATTCCGGGGAGAGACCAGCAAACCCTTCCAAATAAAAACTGGTTTGAGGCAGGGAGACAGCCTATCACTGATGTTGTTCAACGTGGTTCTAGATAAGATCGTGAAGACATTATGGACAACCAATGACTCCGGGGCTTTACTTGGAAGTAAAAATACAAACAACAAACCCAGATGTCTGGCCTTCGCGGATGATCTGGAACTTCTAGCTGAAACGGAACAAGAAGCATTAATACATATAAATGAACTAAAAGAAATCTCTGGGAAAACAGGGCTACAAATCTATTTTCCAAAAACAGAGATGATGAGCACCAACAAGAACTACATGAAGAAAGCAGTTAAGACGAAATATGGGAAGGTAAAGGTCACGAAACGGTTTAAATACCTCGGAGAGATCGTTAGCAACAATGTACTGGACAAAGAGTCAATGGAAAACAGAAGACTTAAAACTAGAAAAACTCAACTTCTCCACTAAAAATGTATACAACAAAAAGAACCTCTCCCTTAATGCCAAACTACAACACTACAATGCTGTGGTAAAACTGGTGATCACATATGGTGTGGAGACGGCAAACTTGATGAACCTGGAAAAGCTTCTGAAGATTGAAAGGAGGATCGTGAGGAGGATTTACGGCCCAAAAGTGGTGCTGGGGTCCTACAGACTAAGATCCAACAAGGAGATTTATGAAAGGGTGGAAGATCTGGAAACAACAATTAGGAAAAGACTTTTACGTTTCTATGGACATATGGTTAGAATGGATGCAACAAGAATAAACACATTTTTGATAAAATATACAATCTGAAGAGCCAAGAGGGGGGGGGGGGGGGGTTACACCAAGCAGATGAAGGAAGAACTCCGGAGGCTAGGAATTACAGATGACGACTATCGAGACAGGACACAATTCAGGGCAATACTTTCTAACATAACGTTTCTTGTGGGAGATAAGATAGAACGCAGGGAAGGAAGATGGACAGCACAGAGAAAGGCGCAACACTCTGAAAGAATGAAGGAAGTGGGAGGAAGAGAAGGGAAGAAAGAACTATGAGTTGGAATTGAAATGATATTTGCGTGGTCCTTAGTTTTGGCCGGTTCGCATAATGTAATGTAAAAATGAATTTCCAACCTCAACTGGTAAACGTTCCATATATTAGTCAAATCTTGGTCATTCTACAGATTGTTGTTATTACTTTTGGTATTATTATTATTTTCGTTGATTCCCCCTTAAGGAGAGCGTTAAAACACAATCAATTTTCATGGGTTTTTTTCTGTCCCTTCTTTTTTTCCCCAAAACCTCTCATATATTCACTATGCTTCCTCTTTCTCTCTTCTGTCCACTTATTTCCTTTTTTTTTTTTTCTCTCTTTGGACATTTGCTCAAATTTCTGTTGTCTGAGGTTGGTTGGTTCTTAAGTTTAGGGGCCGCCACAACGCGGTCATGTAGCCCCGTGTACTTTGTGTGTGTATAATCTGTCTGATAACCGGTGTAAATTGTGATGACTGTATTAGTGTGTGTTATCTGTTTTTTAATTTAAGTACTGCTACTTAGAATTTTTCAAATAGTTCCTACTTTTGCCGCCAAGCGCCACCGTCAACGACTACTAGGCCAAGTTCAGAACTTAGCTACTAGACGCCACCGCAGTCGGCTCTTGGCAACGAACGTAGAAACCTAAGAGCGTTGTTTACATTCTTAACCTATCCAGTTTAGCTTCACACAGGTGCAATTAGTGGAAGGTTCTTTAACATGCCATAAATCTATGACATGGGACCGCCGGCTTTACTTCCCCTCCGAAGGAAGGCATACTGAGGGATTTTTAACGCTCTTAAAAGATCCGACGGCTTCGGCCGGGTTTGAACCCGCTATCTTGGGCATAGAAGCTCATCATGCTACCGACTACGCCACCGAAGCCGCCATTTGTCTGAGTTTTCCTCTGTATGTTTTCCGGTCTGCCATGTCTTCTATAGAGATGTGTTTCTTTCACCCAATTGGTTTTCAGTGTACTATTCATAACTACTGTATATTAGAGATTTTCTTGGTCTGCCTGTCATCGTTCATCCTATGTACGTGTCCATACAATTTTGCCCTTCTTTTCCTGATATGTTGTATGTAATCGTCGCTATCTGTTTGTATAGTTCTATTGTCGGTCTCTTTATCCATATTATTATCATTAGCTTTATTATCATTCCTCTCGTTTATACATTACATCGAGTATTAATTAATCTAAACAGTGCAATAACATTTAGAGCGGTTAGAAGTCTGTGCATACAATTTTAACGCACAAACTTGCTTCATTTCCCCTCTGTCTCCTTCCTTTTTCCTGTGCTGCAACTCAAACTCGTAGATATCCTGCTCGCTCCGTTTACTTTGTTACAGAAGCAGAGAAAATTACTTTAAGGCTGCTTTCATCAACTTATACTGTATGCCACCTTGGTTAGCGCAGACCTTGATGGCACTGTGCATAAAGGCTTTATCCTCTACTCTTGGTTTTGGAAGGCTATTGGGATTTGAATCCCATTGGTGTCTTTCTTTAAATTGATTTCTTTGGGTTTTCCATTTGAACTGTGGGCATTTTTTGACACGGGCCTTTCTTCATCCCTGCCTTTTGATTCCTAGCCCCAATAATTTGACAGATACAGACACTAGTATAGACTGGAAGCCCTTAATGAACCTTATCTTTTAATCCTTCCCTGTCTGTCTTGTACGGGCTAACTATCGAGCTGTAAGGTGTGGGGAGAAATGGTTGCCCCTACGTCTTTCAGTAGGTTAAGTGCCCAAATAAGAGAGACCTTTTTTAAAACGTTGTTCGAAACATAGGGGGAAATTATATCTTATACTATGTGCCGGTGTATTCCTTTCCTTCAGACGTAATGAGAAGCAGCTTTTTGCGTCCTTATTCGAGTAATTTTGTTGTTAATCTTCACTTTATTTTAACACGTTTCAACAATCCAACATGGCGGCCGCGCGAATTATTTCACTAGCAATCTATATCTCCGAAACTGTTTAATTATATTAAGCTGAAATTTTGTAGGTGATAGAGGATATTAAGGTAAGCTCTCGTATGGCACTTCAAATATCTGTTAAGTACAAAACCAACATGGTGGCCAAGCGAAGATAATATTTTAATAGACCTTTCTCGCGATTTAATCATCCGAGTGCAATGAAACTGTACATAGTAAATGCTGATTTAATTCAATTGTTTTCATAAACTCACGATAGCGGCCGTGCGAATTTTTAAAATTAAGTTGAAAGTTTGCATAATGCACCAACGCAAAAATATTCAACTAACCATACATGCGAGCGCAGTGAAACTTGGCACAGTAAGCCATTCAAGGCTTATTATACTGGTGTCTAATTTAATTCAATGTTTATAATAACTTCAAAATGGTGGTTGTGCAACATTCTAAAACCATATTTTTATCGTGCCCTAAACAAGCAATCGAAATGAAAATTTCTATAATAAACCACCATTTTAGTATTCATCGTTGTTGTTGTTGTTGTTGTTGTTGTTTGAGTCTTCAGTCTTTTGACTGGTTTGATGCAGCACTCCATGCTTCCCTGTCTTGATCTAATCGTTCAATCTCTACATAGCTACCACACCCTACATCCGAGGCCATCTGTTTAACATATTCTAACTTTGGTCTACCCCTACAGTTCTTGTCCTTGGAACTTGGCACAGCGAAACTTTATTCAAAGCTTAGTTTAGAGTCATCCCATGTTTTATTTGTTTAAAACTAAATTAAGATGGCATCAGTATAAAAATTGTAAACCTTATTTTTATTTATTTCTCGTATCCTATTGACGTCAGAAAAGTTGGATGGCGCAACCATGCGGTAGAATGTTGAAGCCGAAACATAGTGACTGGTGAGGTTTATTTAAATGGTGAAGCATTGACGTCGTGATGGTAACAGAAAGGAAATTCTCAAATTCGAGGAAGTACTGCTCTGTATACGGTTGCAAATAGTATAAAACGGGTACGAAATCTCTTCACTACTTTCCTGTACAAAAAGTTCAGGAGAAAGATGGGCTTCGGCGCTGTCAATTGGAAAACGTGTTACACGTTACATGACAGTGTGCAGTCTGCATTTTTGTGAAGACGACTTCTTTCCACAGCGTAAGTACCGGTACTGTTGATTGTACTGTTGATTGTTGATAGTTATTGTCTCTAATTTGTATTCACAAGGATTTAGCTACATCAAAAATACTCATAAACTTGTACCCTAATGCTTCTGTGCCGTACATAGAATGTAATCCGCTCTTTGCAAACTTGCATTCCTCACGAGTTCCTTATTTATTTTAGGGGTTCTTCCGATTGACAATAACCGAATGGTTAGAAAACTTAAGAAAAATGCTGTTCCTATCCTTAATTTGCCAGAGAATTTATATTCTTGTCTTTGAACAGCAAGTATGTAGGTTAATATTTGAAATATTGAAGTACCGTATGATTTGGCTTAAATTGTGTTTTTGGCTGTGATCTTCTTACTGTTGAATTTAATTAATTAATGTGTAAAATCTTAGTTTTAAGTACCGGTTTGGTGACTCATCATCCCAGGCAGGCCGGTAACACCTATACTACTCAGGCAAATAGGTCACTTAGCCATAAATTGGAAGTTAAAGTGATGTCCAGTATACATATGTGGTAATGTAGCAGGAGACCTGACCGGCCTAGGCTATTGTAAATTTAATTAGTTCCCATTTCAGAGTTTTTCAGTTTTGATTGCGAATAGTAGGTTTGAAAGTTGTACAACAGTAAGGAGAGTATGTTTTGTATAGGTTTTAATTGGTATTATGGTTTATGTCGAGCTGAGGAGTGAATTTGATTTGGCTTAAAGTGTAGTTTTTGATCTGTTCCGTTTGCTTATGACAAGTTCAAATGGAGACTCCAGCTTTGTTAAATATCTGTATTTTAAATATTTAATTAAATATATTGATAAAGAGGATGCCTCCATTTTAACTTGCCTGTGGCAAGAGATTAATAAATTTATATTCTTGCCTTTGAACAGCAAGTATGTAGGTCAATATTTGCAATATTGAAGTATGATTTGAGCATCCCAAGTAACGTTTCTTTGAACCCAAAACATTCATGCAAATTCAGGGTTGCTGGATTCAATTTATTATCAGCGAGTCTTCCTTTGTGTTATGTGAGATATATATTGTGAAATTAATAAAAACATCGATACCGCTAGGCTCCCTGGTACAGGCTTCATATATGTAACAGTAGACAGTAAATTAATGTGGGTAATATTTTTGACTGGTAGTAATTAAGCAATGTGATTTAAATTGATTGTAAAAATATTTCTATCAATGAAAGAAAATAATATGTAGTATTTTGCCATCATAAATTAGAAGCCATAACAAACGCACACCCAATCACTGTCTTGCTTATTTCTCGTCACTATCTCGCCGCCATATGGAAACAGCTTACCGTAAGCTCCTCCCCCGTTTCGGACGTCAATTCAAGCGATCGAAGAGAATATTCGTATGATGTGCTATTATCATAGTAATTATCTAGTGGAAATAAAATTATGTAGCTCACTTTACGTACATCATAGATACAGTGCGATTTACGTTTCTTAAAATTAACTCCCGTCACTTGTTACAGAAATATGTCATCTCGTGGGATTCATTATTACCGATATTGACAATTATATTATTTCTAGCTCATAAATTCTCAATGTAATTGTGGTTGAGATTGTTTTAAGGGGTAAAGCTCCAAGGTCATCTACCCCAATTTTCTATTGCAGGCATCATAAATTATGAATTATTCGCATGTTCTTATCTGAAGAGGAACATATTTCACTGTGCTCTATTGAACCTGTGTAAGTTGTCGAGAGTACATCTTAGGTAGCCTATATGAGTTTGAAATTGTTGCTCCATACTTGATCACAACTTAGGTCGTGTACCAAAGGCTATGTAGTAGGCTACATCACATGGAAAACCATTTCAACAGCCGTGAGGTTTTTTATATTAGAAAGGCCAATAGGCTATTTCTTTACGTAACTACGTGTTTTAATATTACAATACCTAGTAGTAGCCTGCTAATTAATCCCAACTCTTACATGTTGTAAAAGGCTATAAATCACAAGTGTGGGACGTTTTGTAAGTTTTTTTAAACGCAAATCGACATCTGTCCTTAAACGATGGATTGCACATCTAATCCGTAATAATTACACGTCATTCACCCATTTGTTCTTCAATGAAAATGTTCTTTAATATGGTTGTCCACCTGGACGGGAATGAACAGTAGTGGCAGGATGTACTTCTCTCATTTGTCTTGATGTTGTCGGATGTGCATCTATTGCCATATCATTGGCTTTCCGCCTTTTTGACCATCTATAGTAGCCTATAATGTGCTGATGCTCATTATTCTACACTTTAATGGTGCACATATTTTTTTCAGCAATGATACCTTATGGGTTAGTGCCTTTGTAATTGGAAGCAATCGGTAAAGGTTTGCAAGAGACTGTGAAACGTACAACTAGATAGCGTATTGATGGCTGGTGTTAGTATATCATAGAATTATAATTGCATTGCTTACCATTAACAGGATAATGGAATAAAGGACAAAATGGCCAATATTCAAGTAGCTTTTTTCTCTCCAGCTAACTGCGCGCTTAGGTGATCTTGCGGAAAATGTTCTATTTGTATTATGCATCACATCACGATGAGCATAATGCTCAGTGTCCTTCACTTGGTAGCATTACGTTAATTTCAATCTGATGATGGATTAAACAAAGTAACGTTGGTCTTATTTCATATGTTTATTACGGGAGATGACTAATTCAAGTGCACAGTATATTGCACCACTTATTTACATATAACACTAGTCTGTAGTTTTAACCGTAATGTTCGTTGTAGTCATAGAATTGATTGATCCAACACAGTGGTCACCTACCACCGCTTCAACGGACAAGTGTAATCTTCTAGTACAATTCCTGAAAAAAGAAACTTGTTGTTTTCCTCGGCTGAAAAATCTTTAGTAAATTACACTGCATACTGGGCCAGCTGGTGGCTACTGACCTAGCATAAGTGGGATTTATGGTGGATAAGATGTTAACTAAATAGTGTGTATTCTCGGAGCACTTACTATCATGTCCTGCTAGATAATTTCATCCATACCCTCCTGAATGAAGAATTATTACTCTTCCTTCCATTGAACTGAGACTTAGTGTATTTTTTTATTGATCGTTTCGCGCGTGACGAGGTCCTCACAATAGCTAGACCTACCTTTATTGGCTTAGGTGTGGATTAGGTAGGCGACGAACCTTAATGCTACGGTGCCTGAGGAAATGGTCTCTAGGGTGACTATCAAATTGGGAAAGTCGTAACAAATGTAGAAGCCGGCCATTTTGCATTAATCAATAATGTGTTTCCAATAAAGTTAACCTATCAGATTAAGTATTGTGATAATGTTTGATTGTTGTTTTGATAAATGAATTCGAAACTGGACATGTTCTGTTTCTGGTAGGTAGTTGATAATAACTTTTCATGCTATTTCCTATTTTGTTCAGTATAATTTTTAGTGTTATTTTTATTTTTTTATTTATTTATTTATTTATCGTATGGCTTTTAGTGCTGGGAGTGTCCGAGGACATGTTCGGCTCGCCTTCGTCTGTAGCTGCTTCCAGTGGACACCCTTAGGGTGAGCTACAAGTTCCGTTCAATTTCAAGTAGTTCCAACTTTCGCTACCAGATACCTAGTGGTGAACGTTGGAACTTTGATAGAGCGTTCCGACGAAATCTAACCTAACAATTTAGCTTCACACAAGTTTAGTCTGTGGAAGGATCTTTTACATGCCATAAATCTATGACATGGGACCGCCGGCTTTACTTCCCCTCCGAAGGAAGGCACACTGAAGGATTTTTAACGCCCTTAAAAATCCGACGACTTTGGCCGTGTTTGAACCTGCTATCTTGGTCTCAGCAGTTCAGCATGCTACCAACTACGCCACCGAAGCCGCTTTTAGTGTTATATTAATGCATGTTGCATTGCCCTCTGCTGCATAGGCCTATTCATTAAACAAACTGAACTGGTAAATATCGGATATTTTGTTTGGCATTGTGAACGTTCTTTCGATTACTGTATGTAAAAAGGAGTCAGTTGATATACGAGGCACGTCCAGAAAGTAAGTTCCGTTTGGTAATAAAATTAAATTGTGTACAGATACAGAAAAAATATTTATTGCACAACTTTCTACACCTCTTAAACTACTTTTCCACATAACTGCCGAACTTTTGCAGGCATTTGTCATAGCGTGGCACAAGTTTTTGGATACCTTCTTCATAGACGTTTGCCGCCTGTGTCTTCAACCAGTTGGAAACATCTTCTTTCCGCTCGTCGTAATTGTTGAAGTGTTGACCGCCAAGGAAATACTTGAGATGTGTGAACAGATGAAAGTCGCTAGGAGCGAGGTCAGGGCTGTACGGAGGGTGGTCAAACACGTCCCAGCCAAATCCCTGTAGGAGGTTTTTCGTCACATTTGCAGTGTGTGGTCGTGCGTTGTCGTGAAGAAAAACAACACCTTTTGACAGCAACCCTCGGCGCTTATTCTGTATTGCGCGGCGCAATTTCCTAAGTGTCTCGCATTAAGCATCTGCGTTGATTGTTTGACCACGCGGTAAGAAATCAATGAGTAAGATGCCTTTCCAGTCCCAGAACACTGTGCACATCATTTTCCGAGGTGTCAAGATTTGTTTCGGCTTAACCTTTGCTGGGGATGAAGTGTGCCTCCATTCCATTGATTGCCGCTTACTTTCAGGGGTGTCGTAAGAAACCCAAGTTTCATCTCCTGTGACTATCTGTGTCAGAAATTCTTCGCCGCCTTCATTGTAACAGGTCAAAAACTGACGTGCACTACCCATCCGTTTTGTTTTGTGTTGCTCCGTAAGAATCTTTGGCACCCAACGTCGGCAAAGTTTACGAAAGTTCAGTTTTTCGGTAACAATTTCATGCCTTAGTGATCGTGAGGTTTGGGGAAATTCCATAGCGAGAGCACTAATTGTAAACCTGCGGTTTTCCCGGATCTTGTCATCAATCGCGTGAACCAGTTCTTCTGTAACCAAAGATGGACGCCCACTTCGTTCTTCATCGTGCACTTCACTACGTCCTTCATTGAACTGTCGGACCCATCTTCTCACCATTGAATCACTCATCGCATTTTGTCCATACACTTCGCAAATTTGCCGATAAATTTCAATTGGTTTCACTTTCCTAGCATTCAGACAACGAATCACAGATCTGATTTCACAAGCGGCGGGATTTTCAATAAACACCGATATTGTACGAGTAAACATGCACAACAACGCGTACGTGGCTGACAGCGCTCTCCAAATGGCGCACGTTTCTTCTCCTTCATACAGAGCGTCTACCGCGCATATGCGGAACTGCGCTGCAGCGGAACGTACAACTAGTTGAAGACACAGGCGACACATGTCTATGAAGAAGGTATACAAAAACTCGTGCCCCGCTACGACAAATGCCTGCAACATTTTGGCAGTTATGTGGAAAAGTAGTTTAAGGGTTGTAGAATTTTGTGCAATAAATAATTTTTCTGTATCTGTACACAATTTAATGTTATTACCAAACGGAACCTACTTTCTGGACGTACTTCGTATGTATTAATTAAAGTAAGTCAATGGTAAGTTGTAGATGCAAGATACACCATACCTCAAGAGATAGAATGAAACTTCCTGAAAAAAACTTGGAAGCGATAACCTTTCATTCTGATCCTCCTTGATTATCATTAACTCTCATTAGTTTTTATAACCTTGCACAGCCGTGCTGTTACTGTTAAATTTTATTTTCGGTTTAGATCACGTGAACATTTTAGAATTTTCATTGTCAGACAAATTCTCCCATGCTTTGATTGGTATTTACAATGACTTCCCATATGGAAACCGAAGTTGAGCTCAGCAGTTACTTTGCTAAGGGCGACTAGTTTCAAAGTCCTTGGAGAACAAAATCACGCAGTATTTATGTGTATGACGTCACAATTGCCAGTTTGCTATGGTATACTGTGCCCAACTCTAGGAATGGGTATTCCAAGATTCAGACACCTAGATATCAAGGGAAAGGCTACAGCCGCTTTTGAAAGTTGAGATATTTGAATATCGCGCTCCACTACTTCTAGAAGGAAATGGAAACTTTGTTCAGCCTAGAGCATGTTAAGTGACGTAGCGAGTAGTAGCAGAGGACGAGACTATTTGTTGATTAAATAGTTAGCCATGGAGTAGAGACTTGAGACTTGGATCAGATTACTGGCACGGCCAAATGAAAGAGAATGCACTTAGTCTCAAGTGAATCGGACCAGAGACACCGGAGATATGAGGATTTCCAGATTTCAGCGTGATCAAGCGTGGACCCGACCGTTTTGAATAAAAGCCGACCGGCCCAAGCATCATCAGCTCACTTCGAACCAAGCTCTTGCATGACAAGGAGCTGCTGCTACGTTGAGCCAAGGCACATGGTTGCCGGATCTACGCCGAAGATATCGTTAAATTGTGATAGTTACAAAAGTACTACGATACGTGTGGAACATAGTAAGTTTCCGGCAGAGGGAATCACTAAGGTGATTGTTATTTTTCTACGGACACTGGTGAAATACTTCATTTCTATATGGACATATGCTAGACTTTGTCTAGAAAGTACTTTGTCACAGTCCAGTAATAATAATTCTATACTTGGATATTTTAATCCAATTAGTCAGTTTCATATATTGTAACTTGATAACCACTCCGATCTTTCAGTATATTGAAGGCCAGTCTATCACGGTGTTGTTCATTAGCCGACAAAGGGAAACTATAAGTTGCTTCGCGCATGATAGATGGTGATAAACCATGCCCAGGGAACGATCTTCAGAACAGCCGTTGATTGATTTAGACTGTCAGTGTTTTCTTGTACTGAAAAGATTACCGTGAGTTATGTTACAACTGACGTATTTGAGAATAGATCATTTGGATCTGACCCCAGTTAAGCAAACTGTTATGGCTTTAACAGAAGTAAATATTATAATGGATCAACAGTTACTTCCAACTTCAAGAGATATTTCCACTATGTCTTGTTAGACAGATTGTGGGTATATAATGGCGGCCGATACAAGGATTAGACGTGCGTGTCCAATAGGACATGTATCTGGATAAATCTGGTACAGACCAGGTTCACTACGCTTCAAGACCAACGAGAAATGTAAGCCACATTTGATTTTATATTATGCCTAGCTAATTGGAACAAACTCATTTTCTGCAGATGACCAACACATTTATTTTTCTTCGTATTTAAATCTTGCAATGATTTACGCAAGACACATTAGGGTTATTCTGAGTATTTTCAGCACTCAGAACAGTTTAGGATCGATGGCCGAGCATAACGAGCATTTATTTGAATGTTTCATATTTTTTTTATGATCACGGTAATCAGCCGAGGTAACTGTAAAAGTTAATAATTATTTTTTGTTGAGAAATGGAGATTTTATCCATATTCGAAGAATCGAACATGTAGATTCTCACATAATGAAATAATAATTAAATATATTTAAAATAATATAACTAATAATAATAATAATAATCCACTAATAATAATAATAATAATAATGATTTTCATAACTTTTCTAAATAATTCTTGGATCTTATATTTTCTAATAATCAAATTCATTGAGAGAGAGATTATGAAGTAGTTTAATCATTTCTAGTTTGGAACAGGTGATTTTCCGAAGGATAGTGGTTAGCGCAAGCCCGCATTCAACCAACATGACAGTTCTGGTTGAACAGTTAATATTTGCCATAAGCAAAGTATATTTTTCAGATAACACGGAGAGGCATGAAACGTGAAGCAAATGATATTTGTATCAATTAGGATATTTTGTATTTATATAAAATCATGACGTAAATACACATTCGAAAGTGAAATAGAGAGTATCATAAGTGTGATAACTTCACGATTTGAACTGAATGGTAAAATAAAAGAAACTTGTAAGTTTATAAATCTTCCAGTGTGGATAACAAGCAGAGGCTTGATTTATTGTATAAATTTTGGGAAGAAAATTTATGTGTGTGGAGTAGTTGAAATGCCATTCCCAGTTGCGCATGTTTAAGTCGCAGGAATGAGGAGGTTTTTATTTGAGCATCAATCAAATAGCAGGTTCGATGACTCAGTGATAAAGAAGGAGTATTGGAACTACACATTGCGTCGTATGAATGACCCAAAGATTATTTCTTAAAAAACCATCAGTTCTTATTTCAATCTTGTTTACGGATTCCATTAAGATTTTGATTTTGCTAGAACCCGGATTCGTCATGATAGTATTTTATTCTTCTTCAGAGGAAGACCTTTGCCGTTGTTGTTGGAATATTGTGTTCTTATAAAAATAATAAAATGGGCCACTGCCAATTATAAATAATTCTATAATCACGAATAATTTGAAGGATGTTTTTCAATCCTAGTGTCATGAAATAAATGAATTTATTATGAAGCTACAATTAGAGCCTCCGTGGCTTCGGCGGCAGCACGCCGGCCTCTCACCGCTGGGTCCGTGGTTCAAATCCCGGTCACTCCATGTGAGATCTGTGCTGGACAAAACGGAGGCAGACAGGTTTTTCTCCGGGTACTCCGGTTTTCCCTGTCACAATTTCATTCCAGCAACACTCTCCACTATCATTTCATTTCATCTGTCATTCATTTTATCATTGCCCCAGAGGAGTGCGACAGGCTTCGGCAGCCGGCACACTTCATATCCTCGCCGCTAGATGGGGGCTTCATTCATTCCATTCCTGACCCGGTCGGAGACTGGAAGCAGGCTGTGGATTTTCATTCATGAAGCTACAATTCTTATTTCCGCATTCTGTTCAAGAATTGCAAGTTGTGAAAATTATTAAAATGACCACAAATATAAATATTTTTTTAATAATGATTCCAAGTGGAAAATCGAATAGTTGAATGGTCCAACAATTTATTGATCAAGTTGATGATTCAGAAATCATATATTTTGTTAGGAACTTGAAGTTCATAGTCGAGTCACTTCTCGAAACGTTTAAGGTCGGAAGAACAATTAATTTTGTTGTGCTTCGCACAGTTCTTCGATGCTATGCTCAAGGGTCAGATACTTTTCAGATGTTGTTATTAATATGTGTAGGCCTACATAATTTGTGTTGATTCAGAGATGATAATATTTTTTGACAATATTTTTTTGAAACTGGAAAAATAAGAGAAAGTTAAAAATTCTATGAACAATTATTCTACGAGTGTTAATATTATGTGAACTGCAATATTTCCAGTAAAGACAATTAAATTTGAACTGGATTTAATCATAAATCATTATTATAATTTTGGAACACAGTCTACAGGACTGATAATCAGACTTGTGTCTCCAAAGATAATTGTCCAATGTGTTGGAAAATTTCTGTAAATTGTGCAAATAGTAATGTGGGTCGCCACACATGCATGATGCTGCCTTGAGCATTTTATTTTGCAGTCAATTTTAAATTCAGAATAAAATGAGATAATTTTACATGATGTGTTATGCCAGTTGAATCTCCTTCTATCCTTATTGTTGCTTTGAGCCAAAAATCAGTAAAGCATTTTTTTCATTTGATGTCGTTTTTGCGTTTAGCTTTAACCCATCTGGCGCCCCGGGATATTTTGACTCTCGTGCTGGCTGATTCTTGGTAAAATGCATATGTGGTCGTGCGGACTCCGGTCTAAACGGGCACATAAAATAAGATAGAGAGAGAAATGGCTTCGAACGTGGGGCTCGAGTTATACATGGTCAATCGCATGCTGATTTAAATTGTGATATTTTTTTATATATATAGATATTTTGGGAGTTGAGAGTTGTCTGGTTTGGATGAATAAATTAGTAGGAAACCCAATTAGTGGGGAATATTAAAAATTTAACTGGGTTAATAATTAGAATAGGTTTGATTATTTTTGATAACGGCTTAACCATTAGGGCGTCAAGTAAATTCAGTAGTAAACGTTCGATGACTGGACATACGCATTATTAGAATCCAGGTGGAGGATATTTGAGAACTTGCATATTTTTCTTGTGTTATTGTAGTAAATGTAATTCGTAAAAGTAGAGAATTTTGTTTTTCCATCACGTCGACATTAGGACAAATCTCAATTTATTAGAGTGTTCTAATTAGCTATTCATATTTCTTGTTCTAGTTATAATCTTGTGTCTGCCAACATGTATACCCCTAAGTTTTGAATAATAATTGAAAATTATGGAAGAGATGATGAGGAGTTTGGAAGAGAGTTCCAAAGAAGCTGGTCTGCGCGTAGCAGCCATTATGAAAGAAAATACAGAGGCTTTGGAAAAGAAACTTAAAGAAAATTCTGATTCTTTAAAAGATAACTTGAAAGAAAGTTTATATGATAAACTTCAGGAAAATTCCGATTTGTTAGAAAGCAGGTTAAAAGATCACTTGAAAGAAAGTTTAGATGATAAACTTAAGGAAAATTCCGATTTGTTAGAAAGCAGGTTAAAAGATAACTTGAAAGAAAATTTAAATAGTAAATTTAATTCTATGGAAAATAAATTTAAAGAGAATTCAGAAATCTTGAAAATGTCACTGGAGAGTAAAATGACTAAATTATGCGAAAAAACACATGAACTCGAAACTTCATTAGCCACTAACGCAAGTTTAATGGACGATAAATTTCGCGATGCCGATCTAAGATCCCAAAGCTTAGCTGATAGGATTGAACGTTGTCTTAGGACAGTTGGTGAAGACATGATCAACCTAGAAGTCAGGGTGAAAAAAAGAGAACAATAAGATGGCAACTCTAGTTGTTCAACGTTTGACAGAACAATTCAAAGAACTCATAGTGGGAGAAATAAGAGAAAGTGTGATTAGTGAATTACAAACTGAAATTAAAACCACAGTTATCGATGAGATTAAGACACACTCAAGCTGGAGAACCAAGAGGGAGTCAAGGAGATTAGGGAATCTTTGTCATCCCATATTCAAGTAATTTCCAAAGAGATTCAAGCAACTCAGAAGGACATATCAGATGTGACAGGGTCGTTGAAAAGTCACGAGGCTGTTATGAACCAGATATCCACTGATGTCAAGGAGAACTGTAAGGAAACCGAAGAAATTAGAAAACTGGCAGAAGAAAACCATAAGGAAATTGAGACTATGAAAACCCAAATCAAGGACGAGAAACAGTCTGACCATTTGTTGAAAATGCCAAGTATAAGGGGAGAAGAACCGATACAGATAAACCTAGGAGCAGCTAGAGAAACTGATAGTCAAAGACAGGATGAGGTCAGGACAGTATTTCAATCCAACCCCATAACTGTATTCAAAAATGTAGAGGATAAGCCATCTAAATTTTCAGGGCGAGATTCTGTGACACCCGTAGAATTCTTGAGAGAAGCAGGTGATTACCTAAAAGATTCCAAAATCCCTAAGGAAAGACAAATCCGAGTGATAGGGAAATTTCTGGAAGGTCCCGCACTTCTTTGGTTTAGAGCTTTCAGGTCCACTCTCACCAATTTTGAGGAGTTTTCCCGTGGGTTATTAAAAAGTTTTGGTCCCCGGAAACCCAACAGCAAGTCAGAGCAGAATTATATTCAAAGAGATTCTCGACGTCACAACCTACTCGATACTCTACGTACTTTTCTGGACAGCTTTCTAAACTTCAACATTTAGATCCGCCGATGCCAGATAAAGAATTAATTACTGCATTAATACGTCAGTTTCCAGCAGAAGGCCAAAGAACTTTGATCGCTGCTGACATTTATAATATGGAGCAATTTGACGAGGTATTGCCGAAACTTGATCACACGAACGCTCAATTCTTCCATCAGAAGGGAGGAAAGAATAGCAACGCTGTATACGCTGTTATGGCCGACAGTTATTCCCAAACACCTCGAGAGGGGCGAGAAGAGAAAACGCAGTGGGAAGAGCCCGATAAAAGAGGATGGAATCAGAACAATAACAGATACAGTTACAAGCCTTATGCGAGACCGGATGGTGGATATCGATATAATACTCGATGGAGAAGGCCAAGGGATAATCAGGGAAGGTACCAGGAAAGAAGGTACTATGGTAGAAACAATAACTACAATAACCGAGGGAATGTGAATACTCGTCAGTCCAATGAAGAGTTCAATAAGGAGACGAGGAAGAACTTGGAAGAAAGACACCAAGAAAACTTGCAGTTCTTGGAACAGAAGTCCAATGAACCAGGTCCATCGGGAACACAACAATCCCGGGGGAATGGGAAAGAAAAAAAACTTCGAATTCACAGTAGAAGATAGAATTTTAAACACTTTCACTTCCAGGATTATTAAATGGCAAGCAGAGGATGATGACTTAATTCAACATAATGACGAACGGAAAGAAATGGGTACAAGAATTAAAATGCCAATCATATCATGCGAAGTATTCGGTATGCCTGTCGATACTTTAATTGATACTGGGGCTATGCTTTGTCTTGTGAGCGAGAAGCTTTATATTCTGTGGAAACTCAAAGAGAATTTAGAGGAGATTCCAGTATCAGGAATTAAAATCCAAGGAATAATACCCAACAAAATATCTCTGTGTAAAACACAATTATACTTATGTGTTACTATTGGAGGACATGATTTCCGACATGTGTTTGTAGTAATGAAGGACATGGCTTTTGGCATGATATTGGGAGCGGATTTCATTCAGAAATATCAAGCAGTGATAGACATGAAGACAGAGACGATCAGATTCAAGAATACCGAAGAGATACTCTTCGAGGGAAGAGAAGAGGAAGACATCGAGGGAGATGCTCAATGGTCTCTGATTTTTCATGAAGCTGAAGGAAGAGAAGTCTACACTGAGAAGGAGTCCCCAGAGCTAGGAAAAATTTTGGAAGAGTACCACGATATTTTTGATATTAAACCTGGTGAAATTAAAGATTTTGAATATAGTATTCGTGTAAATGATGATGCACCTTTCCATGCTAAATTGTATCCGGTAGCGGAAAAGCATCGAGAAATGGTAAAAGTGCTTATCAAAGAGATGGAAAGTAACAATGTGATTGAAAAGTACACTACATCTTATGTCAATCCATTAGCAGTAGTGTCTAAGCCAGATGGAAGTCTGAGACTGTGTTTAGACGCGCGAAATTTGAATTCAAGATTGCTGCCAGAGTATGACAGACCACCAATCATTAGGGAACTGTTAAGGAAATTCCAAGGCAAGGTCTGGTTCTCTAACATTGATCTCACTTCGTCCTACCACCACATTAGGCTTAGTGAAGATTCCAAAAAGTTTACAGGATTTATGTTTGACCAGCAGACATATGTATTCCGCCGTCTACCATTTGGGGTCAAAACATCTGGATCTGTTTTGATCAGAGTACTGGAACAAAACTTGAGTCCTGAAGTAAAAGAGATAGCAATTCGTTACATAGATGATATCCTAATTGCATCTGAGACTAAGGAGGAACATTTGTTACATCTTCAGATGTTATTCGCAGATTTGAGAAAAGCGAACTTAAAGTAAACCTTCGGAAATGTCAGTTCTTTCGGAAGGAAATAAATTTTTTGGGCCACATTTTGGATGGTGAAGGATACCGTCCCAATGAGACAAAGATATAGGTGATTGCAAATTTCCCTAGACCTACTAGAGTGAAGAATGTCCGCAGTTTTCTCGGGACATGCCAATTCTTCGCAGGGCATTGTCCAAGCTTCACCAAGACGGTTGCTCCATTGCAGGAATTATTAAAAAAGGGAAACAAATGGAAATGGAATGAAGATTGTGAACAATCATTTCAAGATGCCAAGAGGTTATTGGTGAACAGCGTGAAATTGGAGTATCCTGACTTTACCAAGAATTTCATCTTAGAATCCGATGCATCCACCGTAGGGATTGGAGCTATTCTTCTTCAAGAAGATGACGATCACAAGAGATGTTCCCTGGCGTTCATAAGCAGGAAACTTCGTCCATCAGAAAGGAATTATTACACCACAGAGTTAGAAGCCCTTGCTGTAATCTTCGCGTTGGAGTCGTGGAAGAAAATGTTAATCGGACATTCAGTAATTGTGAGGACTGATCACCATGCATTGGAGTTTATCTTGAGAACAAACTTTGCCAGTGATAGGATAACTAGATGGTCACTTTTTATCCAACAATTCAACCTAGTTATTGAACACACTCCTGGAAAATTGAACGTTGGAGCCGATTTATTGAGTAGAGCAGTGGAGTCTACATCTAAGGTTTTTCAAGTTAACCTGACGCAGGAGGATGAGGATACCTTCAGAAGGTTAAGATTGTTGCATTTATCCCAGAGGAGAGACCGACGTTTTAGAAACATTTTTCGTTTTCTACAGGGAGACTCTAGCTTTAGACAAGTTGAGGAGCCAAGCTGAGAAAAGAGAGCGCAGAGTGAGAGGAAAGCGTTTTCGCAGACCCTTGCGCGTAGGAACTCTTGTTTTAGTGAAAAGATCTACACCCTCTGACGTGCAAAATCGAGTGTACTCGAAGTTTGCAAGCCTTTATGCTGGACCCTATCGTATTGTGGAAGTAAACAACAATGGAAGCTATAAAATCGCCAATACACGAACTGGTAACATCGTGGGAACTTATAATGCAGCGAATTTGAAGATTTATTATTCATGAAACAGATGATTTAATGTGTAGATAGGAAAAATAAAATTTTTTCAATTTTTATTTTTTGCTAGGTGTGGGGTGGATGTGCCCAACTCTAGGAATGGGTATTCCAAGATTCAGACACCTAGATATCAAGGGAAAGGCTACAGCCGCTTTTGAAAGTTGAGATATTTGAATATCGCGCTCCACTACTTCTAGAAGGAAATGGAAACTTTGTGCAGCCAAGAGCATGTTAAGTGACGTAGCGAGTAGTAGCAGAGGTCGAGACTATTTGTTGATTAAATAGTTAGCCATGGAGTAGAGACTTGAGACTTGGATCAGATTACTGGCACGGCCAAATGAAAGAGAATGCACTTAGTCTCAAGTGAATCGGACCAGAGACACCGGAGATATGAGGATTTCCAGATTTCAGCGTGATCAAGCGTGGACCCGACCGTTTTGAATAAAAGCCGACCGGCCCAAGCATCATCAGCTCACTTCGAACCAAGCTCTTGCATGACAAGGTGCTGCTGCTACGTTGAGCCAAGGCACATGGTTGCCGGATCTACGCCGAAGATATCTTTAAATTGTGATAGTTACAAAAGTACTACGATACGTGTGGAACATAGTAAGTTTCCGGCAGAGGGAATCACTAAGGTGATTGTTATTTTTCTACGGACACTGGTGAAATACTTTATTTCTATATGGACATATGCTAGACTTTGTCTAGAAAGTATTTTGTCACAGTCCAGTAATAATAATTCTATACTTGGATATTTTAATCCAATTAGTCAGTTTCATATATTGTAACTTGATAACCACTCCGATCTTTCAGTATATTGAAGGCCAGTCTATCACGGTGTTGTTCATTAGCCGACAAAGGGAAACTATAAGTTGCTTCGCGCATGATAGATGGTGATAAACCATGCCCAGGGAACGATCTTCAGAACAGCCGTTGATTGATTTAGACTGTCAGTGTTTTCTTGTACAGAAAAGATTACCGTGAGTTATGTTACAACTGACGTATTTGAGAATAGATCATTTGGATCTGACCCCAGTTAAGCAAACTGTTATGGCTTTAACAGAAGTAAATATTATAATGGATCAACAGTTACTTCCAACTTCAAGAGATATTTCCACTATGTCTTGTTAGACAGATTGTGGGTATATAATGGCGGCCGATACAAGGATTAGACGTGCGTGTCCAATAGGACATGTATCTGGATAAATCTGGTACAGACCAGGTTCACTACGCTTCAAGACCAACGAGAAATGTAAGCCACATTTGATTTTATATTATGCCTAGCTAATTGGAACAAACTCATTTTCTGCAGATGACCAACACATTTATTTTTCTTCGTATTTAAATCTTGCAATGATTTACGCAAGACACATTAGGGTTATTCTGAGTATTTTCAGCACTCAGAACAGTTTAGGATCGATGGCCGAGCATAACGAGCATTTATTTGAATGTTTCATATTTTTTTGATAATCACGGTAATAAGCCGAGGTAACTGTAAAAGTTAATAATTATTTTTTGTTGAGAAATGGAGATTTTATCCATATTCGAAGAATCGAACATGTGGATTCTCACATAATGAAATAATAATTAAATATATTTAAAATAATATAACTAATAATAATAATAATAATAATAATAATCCACTAATAATAATAATAATGATTTTCATAACTTTTCTAAATAATTCTTGGATCTTATATTTTCTAATAATCACATTCATTGAGAGAGAGATTATGAAGTAGTTTAATCATTTCTAGTTTGGAACAGGTGATTTTCGGAAGCGCAAGCCCGCATTCAACCAACATGACAGTTCTGGTTGAACAGTTAATATTTGCCATGAGCAAAGTATATTTTTCAGATAACACGGAGAGGCATGAAACGGGAAGCAAATGATATTTGTATCAATTAGGATATTTTGTATTTATATAAAATCATGACGTAAATACACATTCGAAAGTGAAATAGAGAGTATCATAAGTGTGGTAACTTCACGATTTGAACTGAATGGTAAAATAAAATAAACTTGTAAGTTTATAAATCTTCCAGTGTGGATAACAAGCAGAGGCTTGATTTATTGTATAAATTTTGGGAAGAAAATTTATGTGTGTGGAGTAGTTGAAATGCCATTCCCAGGTGCGCATGTTTAAGTCGCAGGAATGAGGAGGTTTTTATTTGAGCATCAATCAAATAGCAGGTTCGATGACTCAGTGATAAAGAAGGAGTATTGGAACTACACATTGCGTCGTATGAATGACCCAAAGGTTATTTCTTAAAAAACCATCAGTTCTTATTTCAATCTTGTTTACGGATTCCATTAAGATTTTGATTTTGCTAGAACCCGGATTCGTCATGATAGTATTTTATTCTTCTTCAGAGGAAGACCTTTGCCGTTGTTGTTGGAATATTGTGTTCTTATAAAAATAATAAAATGGGCCACTGCCAATTATAAATAATTCTATAATCACGAATAATTTGAAGGATGTTTTTCAATCCTAGTGTCATGAAATAAATGAATTTATTATGAAGCTACAATTCTTATTTCCGCATTCTGTTCAAGAATTGCAAGTTGTGAAAATTATTAAAATGACCACAAATATAAATATTTTTCTTAATAATGATTCCAAGTGGAAAATCGAATAGTTGAATGGTCCAACAATTTATTGATCAAGTTGATGATTCAGAAATCATATATTTTGTTAGGAACTTGAAGTTCATAATCGAGTCACTTCTCGAAACGTTTAAGGTCGGAATAACAATTAATTTTGTTGTGCTTCGCACAGTTCTTCGATGCTATGCTCAAGGGTCAGATACTTTTCAGATGTTGTTATTAATATGTGTAGGCCTACATAATTTGTGTTGATTCAGAGATGATAATATTTTTTGACAATATTTTTTTGAAACTGGAAAAATAAGTGAAAGTTAAAAATTCTATGAACAATTATTCTACGAGTGTTAATATTATGTGAACTGCAATATTTCCAGTAAAGACAATTAAATTTGGACTGGATGTAATCATAAACAATTATTATAATTTTGGAACACAGTCTACAGGACTGATAATCAGACTTGTGTCTCCAAAGATAATTGTCCAATGTGTTGGAAAATTTCTGTAAATTGTGTAAATAGTAATGTGGGTCGCCACACATGCATGATGCATGATGCTGCTTTGAGCATTTTATTTTGCAAGCAAATGACACAAGACCAGTTTACAATGGCGAACACCAGAGTAGTAGTGTAATTGTTCCCTTTACAAGTGGCGAGGTCGAATTAGCTGTGCAACAGTTGAAGAACCAAAAAGCATGTGGTCCTGATAGGATATTTAATGAACACATTAAAGGTAGTTTTGAAGAAATGAAAGAAGACTGGTTGGCCCTTCTCAATCAGTGCTTAATACAAGCGAATATACCGGACAAGTGGAGGCACTCCACAATTAAAGTTTTGTATAAGGGAAAGGGAGATGCAGGTAGTCCAGATGCATACCGAGGCATAGCTCTGGAATGCTCAGGATTTAAATTGTTAACAAAACTACTAACATTGAGACTGACAGATCTAACGGAACACCAAATTCCAGATGAACAATTCGGATTTAGGAGAGGCAGGTCAACTACACATGCAATTAAATGTCTTCAAGGTGACATTGAGGAAGCCTTACGACACGGAAGAGGCAAGTTGAATGTGGTATTTATCGACTATTCGAAAGCGTTTGATTCAGTAAACAGGAATAAGATGTTGGAGAAGCTAGATTCACTGATAGGACATCAGCACTATTTAACGAGACTGATAAGAAATATCCTAACCAGTAACCAAGTACGAATTGATGACAACAGAATGGAATCGCATTGCATTGAACAGACAATCGGTGTGCTACAGGGGGACCCACTAAGTCCTCTCCTGTTAAATATTGCAACCATGGATGTTACCCAGATTATAGAGGATCAAGATGTCTCCATATACATGTATGCGGATGACATGGTGCTAACATCCACATCACTTGAAAGGTTACAGGAGACTTTCAACAGACTAGTAAACTGGGCGGACGAAAATGAACTTAAATTGAACGAAAACAAGACAATGTTCATGGCCTTTAGAAAAGGAGGTAGACTGTCAGTCAATCATCATTTGGAATATAAAGGCAAAAGATTGCAATTAGTGAACAATTTTAAGTACTTAGGAGTAACATTCCAAACACAGGGAGTTGTATTTACGAAGCACATACAAGACAAAGTTGACACAGCAATTGTAGCAATGAATGACATAAGACAACTCGGAAAATTGTCCCTTGATACAGGCATGGCGTTATTTAAGCTCAAAATTACTCCCATAGTTGCATATGCATTGGAAAATATATGGCAACACCTGACAAAGAATGACCTGAAGAAAATGGAAAGAGTGAAGGCAGTATACTTAAAAAAGTTACTCAATCTTTCAAAATACACATCCTCTCGCCTTGTCTATGTATTGGCCAAAGAGCAATTTTATATAGAAGATTTAAGAAATCAATGGATGCTGCCCGCCACTGGAGCATATGATGCTTTACTGAGTGAACTTCGTGACAAGAGGAGACATATTTGGAGTGACTTATACTGTACAGATGCCATGACGACTTGTGAGTGGATGAACTCGAATTATGAACTCCGTCATATGATGACACGAATTGCAGTGCACGGTTTTCACCATAAAGTTTGCACTGAAAAGAAGTATCACCTGCCAAACTTAAACTGCGTGTGTATTTTATGTAAGAGGCAGTGTGAGAGATATCATGTATTAACATGCGGTGAACGTCAGATGTCTATTACAAAATTTTGTACCGAATGAACTTGTATGGTATTCCTACTATTATGGCCATTGGCTGAAATAAAATTTATTATTATTATTTTATTTTGCAGTCAATTTTAAATTCAGAATAAAATGAGATAATTTTACATGATGTGTTATGCCAGTTGAATCTCCTTCTATCCTTATTGTTGCATTGAGCCAAAAATCAGTAAAGCATTTTTTTCATTTGATGTCGTTTTTGCGATTAGCTTTAACCCATCTGGCGCCCCGGGATATTTTGACTCTCGTGCTGGCTGATTCTTGGTAAAATGCATATGTGGTCGTGCGGACTCCGGTCTAAACGGGCACAATATATCATTGGTATTCAACCTTATTTTAATGAAGGGCCAAATTTTTGTTATTGAAGGGCTTGCGGGCCGCATTAATCTTAATCTTTCAACTTGGAAGAAGAAAACATCATTTTTTTAAATAAGTTTTTATTTGGTTTTAAAATTACAGTGAAATCAATATTAGAATATGTAACAAAACATAAAATTAAATTTAAAATGTCAAAATGGTACGGTAATTGTTTTTAGTTCAATGAGAAATCTGACACTGTTATTCTTTCGCTTATCTGTCAACATTGGCTTTTATGTTGGATGAAGCAATTCGAAGTGAGTTCTCTAAATGAGTGACAGAAACACAATTCCTCAATTTTGACTTCACATTCTTCATTTTGGAAAATAACTGCTCACAGATGTAAGTGCTACCGAAAAGGGATGTTTTTGACAGAGCATGTGATCTGATTGCTGGAATTGATCTTTTTCAACATACAATTGGGTGAAACTCCAAAAGTCCAAATTTTTTAAATTTCTCCTGTAAATCGCTATTACATTGAAATTCAATAAGTTCCATTTGTATGTTTCCGGGATAGTCTTCCACATTCATACGAAATGGAGCACAAAATAACTTCATCATTTCTTTTATTTAACTCGAAATCTTCAAACCTGTTACTGAAATCAGATCGTAGAACAGTGAGTGCTTCACTGTATTTTCCTTTGTTTTGAACTTCACATCGTTTTGCGGGCCGCTGAAATATACGCGGTGGGCCGCGGGTTGAAGATCACTGGTATACATCCTCTAAGGATGAACAGGCAGAGCGCCATGCATATTCCAGCAAATTACCTCACAAACACTTGATCAAGACAGAAGTATGAAATGGTGTAAAAATTCTAAGGGTGAGCAGAAAGAAGCGACATACCTCTTTCCACTGCATGACTTTACAGCATGTTACGCTATTTAACCTTGACTAATACAGGCAACCACGCGTTGAAAATTTTGTAGCTGCCATCTGCGTACAAGTTCCTATTTTGTTTGGCTATTTATATGGCTTCTCCATTTTGGAGAAATAGTGGGGGAATACTGGCGAATTTCTGGGGTTGGTCAAACAATATGGCAGGCTTAATAGCAAGGCTGTACTCTGCTACGCCGGATTTTTCAGTCTCGTTGTACTTGGTACGACTGAAGTGTTCCTTGAGTCTAGTACTGACGAGTCTTTTAGTTTCCCCTACGTAGGCCTATATAGACCGACAACTACCCACGGCATTCTGTGAACTGCAGGCGCAGTTGAACATAATAAGCCCTTTATTTTTTGTGGCAGGTTTGTAAATGGTATTCATGTTGTGACGTCAGTCCTCTCTGGAAATAGAAAATGACAGGCGCTCACATAAAGGAAGAGTAACGGATCGGTAGGCCATGTAGCTCAAGACCATCTACAGATAATAGTAATATTACTGGTTTTACGTCCTTTTTAACAACTGGGACATTTAGAGACTCCAGGGTGCCGGAAATTTGCTCCGAAGGTGATATTTAATGTGCCAGTAAATCTACTAATCTCGCATTTGCGTCCCTCAAATGTCAACTGACTGCGTCGGGATTCGATCCTGCAACCGTCGGCATAGTGGGCAAGAACGTTACCGCTACACACGCAGCCAGTCATCTACAGAAACCGCTTACTAACGCAAATTCTCTGCTCCACCCAGCGCTGAAAAACGGTATCCTGAACAACCTAATCAATCAGGCTCTGACGCAGTGCTAACAACATTGCAACAGAATAGATATCCGAGGGAAAAGGTCCATAGAGGATTTCGTGCGCCAACGACTTGGCCACACAATCTCATATTTTTAGAGAGCGGTACCAATTCTGATTTTAGCGGTGTATCAGATTGGTGGAAGCTGACATACGTACCTTATTACAAAGGCACTACTGATAAGATAGGTCATGTTCTTAAACGTTACAAGAAATAACATCTACAAACCTGCCGCAAAAAGGAAGGACATATAATGTTCTGCTAACGACCGTATCCCCCTGCTTCTGAAGTTCATAGAATTCATAGTGTAAGATACACACTCTACCAGTATAAGATACACACTCTACCAGTATAAGATACACACTCTACTAGTATAAGATACTGTACACTCTCTACCAGTATAAGATACACACACTACCATTATAAGATACTGTACACTCTCTACCACTATAAGATACTGTACACTCTCTACCAGTATAAGATACTGTACACTCTACCAGTATAAGATACTGTACACTCTACCACTATAAGATACTGTACACACTCTACCAGTATAATATACACTCTCTACCAGTATAAGATACTGTACACTCTCTACAAGCATAAGATACTGTACACACTCTACCAGTATAGTATACACACTCTACCAGTATAAGATACTGTACACACTCTACCAGTATAGTATACACTCTCTACCAGCATAAGATACTGTACACACTCTACCAGTATAATATACACACTCTACCAATATACGATACTGTACACACTCTACCAGTATAAGATACACACTCTACCAGTATAAGGTACACTCTCTACCAGTATAAGATACTGTACACTCTACCAGTATAAGATACACTCTCTACTAGTATAAGATACTAGTATAAGATACTGTACACCCTCTACCAGTATAAGATACACTCTCTACCAGTATAAGATACTGTACACTCTACCAGTATAAGATACACTCTCTACTAGTATAAGATACTGTACACTCTCTACCAGTATAAGATACTGTACACTCTACCAGTATAAGATACACTCTCTACTAGTATAAGATACTGTACACTCTCTACCAGTATAAGATACACCCTCTACCAGTATAAGATACACACTCTACCAGTATAAGATACACTCTCTACCAGTATAAGATACTGTACACTCTACCAGTATAAGATACACTCTCTACTAGTATAAGATACTGTACACTCTCTACCAGTATAAGATACACACTCTACCAGTATAAGATACTGTACACCCTCTACCAGTATAAGAGACACTCTCTACCAGTATAAGATACTGTACACTCTCTACCAGTATAGTATACACACTCTACTAGTATAAGATACTGTACACTCTACCAGTATAAGATACTGTACACTCTCTACCAGTATAAGATATACACTCTACCAGTATAAGATACTGTACACTCTACCAGTATAAGATACACTCTCTACCAGTATAAGATACACTCTCTACCAGTATAAGATACACACACTACCAGTATAGGATACTGTACACACTCTACAAGTATAAGATACTGTACACTCTACCAGTATAAGATACTGTACACTCTCTATCAGTATAAGATACTGTACACCTCACCAGTATAAGATACTGTACACTCTCTACCAGTATAAGATTCACACTCTACCAGTATAATATACACACTCTGCCAGTATAAGATACTGTACACTCTCTACCAGTATAAGATACACACTCTACCAGTATAAGATACTGTACACTCTACCAGTATAAGATACACTTTCTACTAGTATAAGATACTGTACACTCTCTACTAGTATAAGATACTGTACACTCTCTACCAGTATAAGATACTGTACACTTTACCAGTATAAGATACACTCTCTACTAGTATAAGATACTGTACACTCTCTACCAGTATAAGATACACTCTCTACCAGTATAAGATACACACTCTACCAGTATAAGATACACACTCTACCAGTTTAAGATACACTCTCTACCAGTATAAGATACACACTCTACCAGTATAAGATACACTCTCTACCAGTATAGGATACTGTACACACTCTACAAGTATAAGATACTGTACACCTTACCAGTATAAGATACTGTACACTCTCTACCAGTATAAGATTCACACTCTACCAGTATAATATACACACTCTACCAGTATAAGATACTGTACACTCTCTACCAGTATAAGATACTCACTCTACCCGTATAAGATACACTCTCTACCAGTATAAGATACTGTACACTCTACCAGTATAAGATACACTCTCTACTAGTATAAGATACTGTACAATCTCTACTAGTATAAGATACTGTACACTCTACCAGTATAAGATACACTCTCTACTAGTATAAGATACTGTACACTCTCTACCAGTATAAGATACACTCTCTACCAGTATAAGATACACTCTCTACCAGAATAAGATACACACTCTACCAGTATAAGATACACACTCTACCGGTATCAGATATTGTACACTCTACCAGTATAAGATACACTCTCTACTAGTATAAGATACTGCACACACTCTACCAGTATAAGATACACTCTCTACCAGTATAGTATACACTCTCTACCAGTATAAGATACTGTACACTCTCTACCAGTATAGTATACACTCTCTACCAGTATAAAATACTGTGCACTCTCTACCAGTATAGTATACACACTCTACCAGTATAAGATACTGTACACTCTACCAGTATAAGATACACTCTCTACCAGTATAAGGTACTGTACACTCTCTACCAGTATAAGATACTGTACACTCTCTACCTGTATAAGATACACACTCTACCAGTATAAGATACTGTACACTCTCTACCAGTATAAGATACACACTCTACCAGTATAAGATACTTTACACTTTACCAGTATAAGATACTGTTCACTCTCTACCAGTATAAGATACTGTACACTCTCTACCAGTATAAGATACTCACTCTACCAGTATAAGTTACTGTACACTCTACCAGTATAAGATACTGTACAGTCTACCAGTATAAGATACACGCTCTACCAGTATAAGATACACTCTCTACTTGTATAAGATACTGTACACTCTGCCAGTATAAGATACACACTCTACCAGTATAATATACACTCTCTACCGGTAGCCTATAACATACTGTACACACTTTACCAGTATAAGATACACACTCTACCAGTATAATATACACACTCTACCAGTATAAGATACTGTACACTCTCTACCAGTATAAGATACTGTACACCTTCCCAGTGTAAGATACTGTACACACTCTACCAGTATACGATACTGTACACTCTCTACCAGTATAAGGTACTGTACACCTTACCAGTATAAGATACTGTACACTCTCTACCAGTAGAAGATTCACACTCTACCAGTATAATATACACACTCTACCAGTATAAGATACTGTACACTCTCTATCAGTATCAGTTACTGTACACTTTACTAGTATAAGATACACTCTCCCCTAGTATAAGATACTGTACACTCTCTACCAGTATAAGATACTGTACACTCTCTACCAGTATAAGATACTGTACACTTTACCAGTATAAGATACACTCTCTACTAGTATAAGATACTGTACACTCTCTACCAGTATAAGATACACACTCTACCAGTATAAGATACACTCTCTACCAGTATAAGATACACACTCTACCAGTATAAGATACACTCTCTACTAGTATAGGATACTGTACACACTCTACCAGTATAAGATACTGTACACTCTACCAGTATAAGATACTGTACACTCTCTACCAGTATAAGATACTGTACACTCTCTATCAGTATAAGATACTGTACACCTCACCAGTATAAGATACTGTACACTCTCTACCAGTATAAGATACTGTATACTCTACCAGTATAAGGTACACTCTCTACCAGTATAAGATACTGTACACTCTCTACCAGTATAAGATACACACTCTACCAGTATAAGATACTGTACACTCTCTACCAGTATAAGATACTGTACACTCTCTACCAGTATAGTATACACACTCTACCAGTATAAGATACTGTACACTCTACCAGTATTAGATACTGTACACTCTACCAGTATAAGATACTGTACACTCTCTACCAGTATAAGATACACACTCTACCAGTATAAGATACTGTACACTCTCTACCAGTATAAGATACACTCTCTACCAGTATAAGATACTGTACACTCTACCAGTATAAGATACTCACTGTACCAGTATAAGATACTCACTGTACCAGTATAAGATACTCTCTCTACTTGTATAAGATACTGTACACTCTACCAGTATAAGATACACACTCTACCAGTATAATATACACTCTCTACCAGTAGCCTATAAGATACTGTACACACTCTACCAGTATAAGATACACACTCGACCAGTATAATATACACTCTCTACCAGTATAATATACACACTCTACCGGTATAAGATACTGTACACTCTCTACCAGTATAAGGTACACTCTCTACCAGTGTAAGATTCACACTCTACCAGTTTAATATACACATTCTACCAGTATAAGATACTGTACACTCTACCAGTATAAGATACTGTACACTCTCTACCAATATAAGATACTCTACATTCTCTATCAGTATAAGATACTGTACACCTTACCAGTATAAGATACTGTACACTCTCTACCAGTATAAGATTCACACTCTACCAGTATAATATACACACTCTACCAGTATAAGATACTGTACACTCTCTACCAGTATAAGATACACTTTCTACCAGTATAAGATACTGTACACTCTACCAGTATAAGATACACTCTCTACCAGTATAAGATACACACTCTACCAGTATAGGATACTGTACACACTCTACCAGTATAGGATACTGTACACACTCTACCAGTATAAGATACTGTACACTCTACCAGTATAAGATACTCTACACTCTCTACCAATATAAGATACTGTACACTCTCTATCAGTATAAGATACTGTACACCTTACCAGTATAAGATACTGTACACTCTCTACCAGTATAAGATTCACACTCTACCAGTATAATATACACACTCTACCAGTATAAGATACTGTACACTCTCTACCAGTATAAGATACACACTCTACCAGTATAAGATACTGTACACTCTCTACCAGTATAAGATACTGTACACTCTCCATCAGTATAAGATACTGTACACCTTCCCAGTATAAGATACTGTACACACTCTACCAGTATACGATACTGTACACTCTCTAACAGTATAAGGTACTGTACACCTTACCAGTATAAGATACTGTACACTCTCTACCAGTATAAGATTCACACTCTACCAGTATAAGATACACACTCTACCAGTATAAGATACACTCTCTACCAGTATAGGATACTGTACACACTCTACCAGTATTAGATACTGTACACTCTACCAGTATAAGATACTGTACACTCTCTACCAGTATAAGATACTGTACACTCTCTACCAGTATAAGATACTGTACACCTTACCAGTATAAGATACTGTACACACTCTACCAGTATACGATACTGTACACTCTCTAACAGTATAAGGTACTGTACACCTTACCAGTATAAGATACTGTACACTCTCTACCAGTATAAGATTCACACTCTACCAGTATAATATTCACACTCTACCAGTATAAGATACTGTACACTCTCTACCAGTATAAGATACACTCTCTACCAGTATAAGATACACACTCTACCAGTATAAGATACACTCTCTACTAGTATAAGATACTGCACACTCTCTACCAGTATAAGATACACACTCTACCAGTATAAGATACACTCTCTACCAGTATAAGATACTGTACACTCTCTACCAGTATAAGATACTGTACACTCTCTACCAGTATAGTATACGCTCTCTACCAGTATAAGATACTGTACACTCTCTACCAGTATAGTATACACACTCTACCAGTATAAGATACTGTACACTCTACCAGTATAAGATACACTCTCTACCAGTATAAGTTACTGTACACTCTCTACCAGTATAAGATACTGTACACTCTCTACCAGTATAAGATACACACTCTACCAGTATAAGATACTTTACACTTTACCAGTATAAGATACTGTACACTCTCTACCAGTATAAGATACTGTACACCTTACCAGTATAAGATACTGTACACACTCTACCAGTATACGATACTGTACACTCTCTAACAGTATAAGGTACTGTACACCTTACCAGTATAAGATACTGTACACTCTCTACCAGTATAAGATTCACACTCTACCAGTATAATATACACACTCTACCAGTATAAGATACTGTACACTCTCTACCAGTATAAGATACACACTCTACCAGTATAAGATACACACTCTACCAGTATCAGATACTGTACACTCTACCAGTATACGATACACTCTCTACTAGTATAAGATACTGCACACTCTCTACCAGTATAAGATACACACTCTACCAGTATAAGATACTGTACACTCTCTACCAGTATAGTATACACTCTCTACCAGTATAAGATACTGTACACTCTCTACCAGTATAGTATACGCTCTCTACCAGTATAAGATACTGTGCACTCTCTACCAGTATAGTATACACACTCTACCAGTATAAGATACTGTACACTCTACCAGTATAAGATACACTCTCTACCAGTATAAGTTACTGTACACTCTCTACCAGTATAAGATACTGTACACTCTCTACCAGTATAAGATACACACTCTACCATATAAGATACTTTACACTTTACCAGTATAAGATACTGTACACTCTCTACCAGTATAAGATACTCACTCTACCAGTATAAGACACTGTACACTCTACCAGTATATGATACTGTACAGTCTACCAGTATAAGATACACTCTCTACCAGTATAAGATACACTCTCTACCAGTATAAGATACTGTACACTCTACCAGTATAAGATACACACTCTACCAGTATAATATACACTCTCTACCGGTAGCCTATAAGATACTGTACACACTTTACCAGTATAAGATACACACTCTACCAGTATAATATACACACTCTACCAGTATAAGATACTGTACACTCTCTACCAGTATAAGATACTGTACACCTTACCAGTATAAGATACTGTACACACTCTACCAGTATACGATACTGTACACTCTCTACCAGTATAAGGTATTGTACACCTTACCAGTATAAGATACTGTACACTCTCTACCAGTAGAAGATTCACATTCTACCAGTATAATATACACACTCTACCAGTATAATATACACACTCTACCAGTATAAGATACTGTACACTCTCTACCAGTATAAGATACACACTCTACCAGTATAAGATACACTTTCTACCAGTATAAGATACTGTACACTCTACCAGTATAAGATACACTCTCTACTAGTATAAGATACTGTACACTCTCTACTAGTATAAGATACTGTACACTCTCTACCAGTATAAGCTACTGTACACTTTACCAGTATAAGATACACTCTCTACTAGTATAAGATACTGTACACTCTCTACCAGTATAAGATACACTCTCTACCAGTATAAGATACACACTGTACCAATATAAGATACACACTCTACCAGTATAAGATACACTCTCTACCAGTATAAGATACACACTCTACCAGTATAAGATACACTCTCTACCAGTATAGGATACTGTACACACTCTACCAGTGTAAGATACTGTACACTCTACCAGTATAAGATACTGTACACTCTCTACCAGTATAAGATACTGTACACTCTCTATCAGTATAAGATACTGTACACCTTACCAGTATAAGATACTGTACAGTCTCTATCAGTATAAGATACAGTACACCTTACCAGTATAAGATACTGTACACACTCTACCAGTATAAGGTACTGTACACCTTACCAGTATAAGATACTGTACACTCTCTACCAGTATAAGATTCGCACTCTACCAGTATGATATACACACTCTACCAGTATAAGATACTGTACACTCTCTACCAACAGTATAAGATACACTCTCTACCAGTATAAGATACACAGTCTACCAGTATAAGATACACACTCTACCAGTATAAGATACACACTCTACCAGTATAAGATACTGTACACTCTACCAGTATAAGATACACTCTCTACTAGTATAAGATACTGTACACTCTCTACCAGTATAAGATACTGTACACTCTACCAGTATAAGATACACACTCTACCAGTATAAGATACTGTACACTCTCTACCAGTATAAGATACACTCTCTACCAGTATAAGATACTGTACACTCTCTACCAGTATAGTATACACACTCTACCAGTATAAGATGCTGTACACTCTACCAGTATAAGATACTGTACACTCTACCAGTATAAGATACACTCTCTACCAGTATAAGATACTGTACACTCTCTACCAGTATAAGATACACTCTCTACTAGTATAAGATACTGTACACTCTCTACCAGTATAAGATACTGTACACTCTACCAGTATAAGATACACACTCTACCAGTATAAGATACTGTACACTCTCTACCAGTATAAGATACACTCTCTACCAGTATAAGATACTGTACACTCTCTACCAGTATAGTATACACACTCTACCAGTATAAGATGCTGTACACTCTACCAGTATAAGATACTGTACACTCTACCAGTATAAGATACACTCTCTACCAGTATAAGATACTGTACACTCTCTACCAGTATAAGATACACTCTCTACCAGTATAAGATACTGTACACTCTCTACCAGTATAAGATACACTCTCTACCAGTATAAGATACACACTCTACCAGTATAAGATACTGTACACTCTCTACCAGTATAAGATTCACACTCTATCAGTATAAGATACACACTCTACCAGTATAAGATACACACTCTACCAGTATAAGATACTGTACACTCTACCAGTATAAGATACACTCTCTACTAGTATAAGATACTGTACACTCTCTACCAGTATAAGATACTGTACACTCTACCAGTATAAGATACACACTCTACCATTATAAGATACTGTACACTCTCTACCAGTATAAGATACACTCTCTACCAGTATAAGATACTGTACACTCTCTACCAGTATAGTATACACACTCTACCAGTATAAGATACACTCTCTACCAGTATAAGATACTGTACACTCTCTACCAGTATAGTATACACACTCTACCAGTATAAGATACACTCTCTACCAGTATAAGATACTGTACACTCTCTACCAGTATAAGATACACTCTCTACCAGTATAAGATACTGTACACTCTCTACCAGTATAAGATACACTCTCTACCAGTATAAGATACACACTCTACCAGTATAAGATACTGTACACTCTCTACCAGTATAAGATTCACACTCTATCAGTATAAGATACACACTCTACCAGTATAAGATACACTCTCTACCAGTATAAGATACACACTCTACCAGTATAAGATACTGTACACTCTCTACCAGTATAAGATTCACACTCTATCAGTATAAGATACACACTCTACCAGTATAAGATACACTCTCTACCAGTATAAGATACACACTCTACCAGTATAAGATACTGTACACTCTCTACCAGTATAAGATTCACACTCTATCAGTATAAGATACACTCTCTACCAGTATAAGATACACACTCTACCAGTATAAGATACACACTCTACCAGTATAAGATACTGTACACTCTCTACCAGTATAAGATTCACACTCTACCAGTATAAGATACACTCTCTACCAGTATAAGATACACACTCTACCAGTATAAGATACTGAACACTCTCTACCAGTATAAGATTCACACTCTATCAGTATAAGATACACACTCTACCAGTATAAGATACTAGTATACGTGGGGAAACTCTTAAGACTGGTCAGTACCAGACTAACGGAACACAAGTTTAGAAAGAACAACGAGACTGAAACATCTGGCGTAGCAGAGCTACTACGCATGCCAAACTATTTGACCAGAATATTGAAAGGAGCCATAGAAATAGCCTAACACAATAGGAACTTGTACGCAGATGTACAAATTTGCCAACGCGTGGTTGTCTGTACTTGCTGAGTTTTAACACCGTAACATATTGTAAAGTCATGCAGTTGAAACGTTGTCTCTCTTCTTTCTGCTCACCTTCAGAAGGTTTTACACCATTCTGGTCTTAATCAGGTATTTGTCTGTCTGTAAGGTAGGCAGCGCAGCGGCTGGTTGGATCCGTACAAAGTACCGCCATAGGTTAGGTCGGTAGATACCCACAAAACCTCAAAGCAGGACTATAATGAGGCGTACTAGGCAAGATGAGGAGTGGGGTAGTTTACCATTGTTTTCCGCACTGAGTCAGAACAATAGCACCAACCCTATGAGTAGAACTTTTCACATACACAGGCACTAGTATTGCCCTGAGGCCATTACTCAGCACCACCCATAACCCAATAGCTTCCATGTAATCACAGCCATGAATGAGGCTGAGACCTCGGAGGAAAGCCACATTTTACTCTAGCCTGTACCAATAGACAAAAGCAAATTCATCTGCATTCATCAAGAGATGGTAAGCAGGCTCCAGGTCTTTGTAACGTAATTAAATGGAGTGTACATGACACTTCTGCCTGTTTATCCTCAAAGAAGGTAAATAGTCGCAATCCGGCCATTGTGATGTCATTGCGTGGCTTTTCTCTCCAGAAACTTCGGAAACGTGTCGTCCTCAGCGGAAATATGAGCTCAACTTCGTTCAAAATGTCCATCATAGCACGGGGGAAACATTTTGTCAATTGTAAATCCTATAATTTTGGCACAGTCTAATCCGAAAATGGTTGTATTATCATAAAATAACATACGTTACATTCATTTTATTAAGAAATTCTTCTTAATTAATCAGGATGTCGATCCATTTGGAACCTTCTGTTGAGACTCCTTATTAGGCAAGTCAGTGACGTAGTAGTGTTAATATAGGCTACATAAACCTTAGTTTCTTCTCAAGTTAAGCATCAATGGTGATAGTAAGTACTTGGTTCGTTGACCGGTCGAGTGACTTAATGATGTTCGTTGAGGAGCTAAAATGAACTGTTCACCTTAAGTGCGTTTACTCCGATCTGAGGGGAAAAAAACCAATATTAGAGTGAGATATTTCTGAAATTGCATATTATAAGAGTAAGGCGAAGAATCATAGAGTCCGAAAACTTTTTTAAGAGCCGACGACTGCATAGGTAATGAAAAGAACGTTCATATTGTTATTAATGGGCAGATGTCCTCGATGTTCCTCCCCTGAAATAAATAAATAAATAAATAAATAAATAAATGTATGTCTACCCCTTATTATTCCCGTTTTTCCAACGGGGTCGGGGATGAGATGCGATGGAAGTCTTTGGGGGCGATGGTTTTTACTGCCGGATGCCCTTCCTGACGCCAACCTCATGAGAGGAGTTAATGAGAGATGAAATGAATGATGGTGAATGAGACTGGGCAAGGATGTGGAAGGAAGCGGCCGTGGCCTGTCAGAAGGTACCGTCCCAGCATTTGCCTGGTGTTGAAAATGGGAAACCACGGAAAACCATTTCAAGGACGGCCGACGGTGGGGCTCGAACCCACGCGTCTACCGAGTCAGTAGAGAGCTTGGCCCCATGACCTAATGCTGTGCTTTAGCCAGCGTAGCCACTACTGTCGGTTAAATAAATAAATAAATAAATAAATAAATAAATAACATATTGTTATTATGCTCTTTCCAAAAATCATCTACCGAAATACTGTTGCAATATTCGTATCATAAATGGACTATCAGATAATATTTTCTCGGAGTTCCTGTGAAGGGAGTTTCCCCAATGCAAAATATGGTAATCTGATGCATTTTTTAGTTCCAACTAATTACAAAAATACAGACCAGTGTAGTCGTCAAAATAACGGCAGTTATTGCCGAATAGATTACAAACACGCTACCGATAACCACTATTTCCCTCACCGCAATACGTTTGTATTGTACCCTACCTTCTCATCATTTTTTCCTCCACTTCATGGCGTAGTGACTAGCATTCTGAGCCTTCGCCGCGGAGGTCTGGTTTCGATTGTTGGCCCTGCCAATAAATTTAATTCTGTCATGTACGATCCATGTAATTACGTCACAAAGACGTGATCAAAACAGAATGGTGTGAAAACTCCTCAGCCATCCTTGAAGGGGTTTCCTGTGGTTTCCCGCTTCTGTTGTAGCACAGCCATCACAATTGCACCGGTTATCAGTCAAATACCACAAACACACACACAAGTACACGGAACTGTCTAACCATGATTCCGCTAAGTCCTTAAATAAATCGGCAACAATAAATCCTATATTTGTTGTACATACTGATTGTTATATTTGTAGATGCAGATATCTTCTTTAACTCCCTTTAATTCCGAAAGGAGAGTCAGTCTCTCGGTCTCTTTCTCTCAGCTAGGAAGATACTGCCACTTGGAGTCGCAGTTACCACTGGGCAGGCTGTATTACTCGTTCGCTCTTCCGGAAGTTGGGATCGATTTATCAAGCCTCCTAAAACCCTGATGATTGCGCTATAAAGAAGGGAGGGGCTTTCAAACTCTGTGGTAGATGATGCTTGTTGCAATAGCGCGCCGAGAAGGGTGAGAAAGCTAGTTTTAGATGTGCTCTTAAAACTCGTTGAAATGGAAAAGGAAAGGAGAGGACTGCCTTGATCGGCAACTTTTTCTTTTCTTTGTTTGTTTCTCTTGTTTTTCTGAACTTTAAAGCTCTTCAAATAACTTTGTAGCAGTTTTTTTTTCATAGACACAGGTGCATAATACATTATTCTCTCTCTCTCATTGTATGAGATGTCTTTTTTAATATGTAATTGAAATATTGTAAAATGCATCCTTTTTATTTTATTTTTAGTTTGATATTGAATAGTGGAGCTTACATATGAATAAGCGCGCAAGAGTTGCGCTAAGTTGCAGCAGTTTTAGATATCTGTCTGTGTTATCGAGTGCAAGAGGTACTTGAATGTGTGCTTGAGCTGAGAGAACCCAATACCGCACAAAACTCTGTACTCAGACCACCATATTAGGCAAACCACCACCATCTGCCCTCCCTGTTCTTGCTCCCTCCACTACAGGCAGTCGCCGCGCCATGCCGCCCGCCTCCCAAGTAATGAACGCTTTATTGCTACTCTCAGAGCAATCGAAAATCCGCGCTGATTTGCCAGAAGAGCATTTCCGAAACTCCCATTTTCCCCAACTTTCCCTCCCGCTGTCTGCCTGCCTTTGATTTAGTCGCACTCCTGGTTGCGGCAATTGTACTGCTGTCTCTAAACAGCATTCATCTTGAAATTATTCATAAACTGTTTTTGAAACACTTAAGAGGGGAGTGACAATGAAATAATGTCATTTCATTACGAACTTCCGATGATACAGTTAGCCGCGAGCGTATACAAAAGAACCTATTCAAAAATCACTATGTGGTCCAGTACATTATGTTCCGCGCACTAACTTCGTATTCTAAGGATCAGCGGGTTACGCTATTTTTATAAATGTAGTTAAGTATTGAAAAGCGTTCGTAGTTTTGTAGGTTTTGCTACTAAAACTTTTCCCCCTAGTTTTTAATTTGTGTATATTTTAGTCTACGCAGAGGCGTAGTATTGATACGAATATAATTAATGCTCTTAATTAATGTTGGGTTATTTATCTTCCCAGTCTTACGTTGTCCATTTGCTCGACTTTTACCCCGTAGATGTCCACAGTTTTCTACAATGTTACCGTTTCCAAAATAGTTCTAATGTATTTTATGTGCTCTTACAATCCTTCGAAATAGAAATGGGAGGGGAGAGGATCGTCTCAATTGGCAACTTTTTTCTTTTTTTCTTCTCTCGTTTTTCTGAACTTTAAAGCACTTCAAAGAACGTGTAGCATTTTTTTCATCAACCCAGATTTCTAACGAATTGTACAGTTTGTTAATCTTGTATTCTTTCCTCAAATCGACCACCTTTGTTGATGGAGAGACAAGTCATGAAGTTTCGTGGTTTGATATCTGTATTCGGTGACTTACGACGGTTATCCGGAGAGTAATCTTTCTGTGATTTATTTCAAGTACCTCAATGCCCTTCATTTAAGTATTTTACCTACAGACGTAATAATTACGGGCCTTTTGCTAGATTTCACTCTCGGAAGTAGTTTATGTGAGGGAAGATCATGGTAATCCTATCCCATACATGAGAGAACAACAACTAACAGAAAATGTCCTACATGCCCACTATTTTAACAATTGTATTTATAATCGCAAACACTTGTATTTTAAAGAGCACATTTCTCAGCTGAAAAATCCCAAGCGAAAAGAGTACTCAGCTTTGTTGTTGTTGCTTAGTATAGAGGCTGCGACATCGCGATCTTATAGCCCCATGTATTTTGTGTGTGTGGAATTTGTGTGATAATCTGTGTTGTTGTGATGGCTGTAATTTGGGGATAGGATTGAGAAGGAGACGGCCGAGGCATTAAGTTAGGAACCATCCCAGCATTTGCCTGGAAAAGAAGTGGGGGAAATCATGGAAAACCACTTCCAGGATGGCTGAGGTGGGATTCGAACCCTACTCTTCTCAGTTTTGCCTCACGAGGCTGAGTGTACCCCGTTCTAGCCCTCACACCAGAATTAATATTTCTTAAAAGTGGCAATGTCAAACCTAACAACAACTGGGTATGTGTTCATTCTTCGCCAGTCAATGAAGGAAGCGGCAAATGACAGGACGATCTGGACATGTTTTTATGGCAACAGACCAGTCTTAAGACTGCAAACCAATGATGATGAGTCATCGCTATACTCAAATGACTGTTTCGCGTTGTGAAAGAGTCGAGAGAAGCCAGGTTAGGGCGTCAGTCGAGGAAAACGTTATTAAGACATGTTTTGAATATCATCATGCACTTGAAATAGCACCGCCAGGTTTATCATTCTTCTTCTTCTTGCCTTGATCTCTTGACTGAGTTCCCATTGTTAATTCAGATTGAACCCAAGGTACTTCAGTGTCGAACTCACTCGATCTCCTTGGAGTCAAGCATCAGTTTCGCTTGGACAGACCTCCGTTACCTCACAATCATGAACTTCGTCTTTTTAATGTTCATGTTTAGCCCCCAGTTGTTACATGCAGTGTTGACTTTCTCCAGCAAAGCTTGAAGATCTTTTGCACTGTCGGCAAGCAATACGGTATCATCGGCATATCTAATGTTGTTGATGTATTCTCCGTTGATGCTGATGCCTTCTGTTTCGGTTGTCTCCAGTCTGTTTCGGTTGTCTCCAGTGCTTCAACCAGTATTGCCTCCGAGTAGATGTTAAAAAGCAGGGGAGACAAGATACAACCTTGACGTAGGCTACTCCCCTCCGGATTTTGATCTCTTCAGAGAGGCTGTCGTCCACACGGACGGTGACTTTCTAGTTCCAGTACGGATTTGCGATGATACGCGTGTCGCTGCTGTCAAGACCGATCTTCCTTAATACTTCCAGCAGTCGACTGTGCTGTACTTTATCGAAAGCTTTCTCATAGTCGATAAAATGCATACACGTCCTTGTTCATGTCCTGGCAACGCTGTACAAGACCGAGTATGCAGCAGAGCGCATCCCATGTCCCAAATCCGTTCCCGAAACCAAATTGTGCTTCTGAGAGTACACCCTCGCATTTAGCGTAGATTCTTCCATGGATGATTTTCAAAAACATCTTCAAAACCTGGCTCATAAAACTGAACGTATGGTGTTCTTAGCATCGCATTGCGTGGGTCTTCTCCTGTAGGGTGACGAAGGTGGACTTAAGCCAATTGTTTTGTTCTGTATACCACGTTGAAGAGGTCTGTGGGACGTCCATGCCATCATTGTCCACCAGCTTGACGATTTCGGTGTGCACTTGAACCGGGCCTGCAGCCTTACTATTCTTCAATCGACTAATTACTGGACGCACTTCCTCCAGCAAGATGTTTGAGCCAATATCGGCTTCTATCATGCCACGCAGCTCTGGTGTCGCATCCCCCGTTGTTCACTATACGACTTCCTTAGCTTCAGCTTATCAGTTGTGTCCGTTACCAGTTGATTGTTCTCGTCGACCAGCGCGTTGGTGGTACGTTTTCTATTCATCCCCAGCGTCTGTTTAATCTTCTTGTGTAGGTTGAATATGTCATGTCTCTCCTGTACTTCTTCAATCTTCAGACACTTACATGACAACCATTCTTTTTAGGAACTTTGATCGTGGCTTTTATTTCCCGATTTACCTGGTTCTATCGCTGTTGGTTACGATTCTTCTCTTTCCGTCTCTCGTCCATTAAGTCCAGAATCTCATTCGTCATCCATGGCTGTTTTTTTCTTTCTCATCCCTGCTGGCAAGTGCTTTGACTCTGTCGTGATGAACACCTGTTTCATTCCGGACCACAACTCCTCCACATCATGCTCCTTATTCTTCACCCGCTTCATACCTTCTGCAAGATCAACCCCCTACTCTGCGGAGAACCTCGGTCTCTTTGACCTTGTTTATGTCTGTTAGCGCTGTTCTCGGTCCCCTGTGAATGGTTTTGGGCCTGAGCTTCATGTTTCCAACCACAGGGTTGTGGTCTGATGCAATGTTAGTTCCAGTGTATGTTTTGACTGACCGGAAACTATTCCTGAACCTCCGGTTGATTTCTGGCCATGTTCCCTGTTCTGTCCCTAGGCAACTCCCACGTATGAAGACGGCGTGGTGGAAGTTTGAAGAGGGTGATCAAGACTGTTAGATTTTCTTCCTAGCAGAACAGAATGAGGGGACTTCCCCCCTCATTCCTCGCATCCAGCCCGAAATCTCCCACCACTTCTCCTGCTCGTCCTTCTCTTATCTTCCCATTGAAGTCCCCCATAATATTGATATTCAGATCTTGCTTCTTCGTCATTCGCATCACCTCCTGTACCTGTTCATAGAACTGTTCTATTTCTTCATCCTCCTTATCCGCAGTTGGTGAATATACCTGGATTATGTTAACATTGAGAGGACTGGCTTGCAGTTGTATTAATGCGACACTGTCTGAGAGTAGTGCAAAATTCTTCACGGCGCGATTCAACAATTATAGCGACTCCTTGGCGAAGATCTGGTTCGTTGTTCAGCGCGTAATACAGCGTATGATCATTGCACATGCATTGTCCACATCCCGGCCATCTCATTTCACTTACACCAAGGATTTCAATCCCCATTCTCATCTCTTTTGTGGTATTGATGTGTTTCCCTGTCTTATACATACTTCAGACATTCCATGTAGCAATCCTAATGGCTGACCTCTTTTAACATCCGTCTGTTGTTGGCGTGATTTTGGTAGGTGACTTCTATTTTTCCTTGACCCTTCATATTAAAGCTGAGTAGCCTACTCTTTTTGGTATGCCAACCCCCACCCAGTGGTACTAGAGCCCATTAAGTCATTAGCCTATCAAGTGACTGCTACTCAGCCTTAGGTCTACAGATTGCGAGGTGAGCGCGATAGGTCCCCTCGACCATTAATGTTAGCTTTCTTGACCGGAACGCTGCCTCTCTGATCAGACAGCTACTCAATTGTCCTTACAAGGCTGAGTACACCCCATTCCTGCCCTTACGTCAGTTTCTAAAATCCCCGTCGAATTCGGGAATCCAAGCTGGATCTCCGGGTGAGATGCAGGCGTGATATCCTCATATCAAGGGACCGGCCTTTGAGAATAACTACCGTCTTGAAATAGCGGATTCGGATTTCGTTAATGAACATAACCTATAGAGATACACCATATTATTGTAGAGCATGAGGATCAATTTTCATTCACGGAAGAAAGCAAGCTTGTAGTTTTACGTGACGTTAATCTCTCGATTATGTGCCATGGGCCCACCATTTTTACGTGGAATCCGAAACTCAGGACGTGACATCTCATCTCGAAAATCCCACATGCATTAATCGGGAATCGAACCCTCTCCTTGGTGGGAGGCAAGCAGCTTTACCACTACACCATCGCGCCTTTAATTACCTAAGTAGACTATTTCATCAGCTACGTGTTATTGTAATTTGATTGATACATTGACCTACCATAATGCAGCATGAGTTTACAGCAGTCGTGAAAGTAAATATCTGTGTTGGCATCAGAATTCTGTGGCTTGCATAGGCCTATTCGCTGGTTGGTGTATAGAAACTTGAATGATTCGGGGGAAAGGAGTTACCTACCAGAAGGTTCGTAGGTTCTAGGGCTGGTACTTTTAATCGATTAATTTCAGATATCGATTAATCGAAACAGAAAGGTCGATTATTTGCTTAAAATAACAATCGACTACGTTAATCAATCTAGTGGTCCATTGATCGATTGGTAGAGTAATTGATTATTTGTTTTGTCGATTAATCGACGTAGGCCTACTTCTTTCCTTTCGCTACGCTCTCACAGAAGCAAAACATATATTTAATTGATTAAAATATATTGTACTGAACATAGCTTATTAGAACCTCATAAGTTTCTGCAGACTATTTGATCTTAAATTTATGTCAACCTTTTTTAGGAAATTACCGAGGAGAAAGAAAACATGGTGCTCTCCAAATCCACATTTAGGTTCATATCAATTGGATCATGTAGCAATTACAAAACAGAACTTTAGAGAAATCATGAATGTTAGAGTAAGGAGAGGATTAAATATTGACTCTGACCATTTTTTGTCTGAGATCAAAACTAAATTCCAACCAAATAAATCCAAGCCAAAAATTCCTAAAATAGACACAAAAGTTTTATCAGAAAATAAGACTGAATTTATCAATAAACTGCATACTAAAGATAAGAGTAACTGGGAAGAGATCAGAGATGTAATGATAGAATCAGCCAAAGAATTGGGACAGCCTCCAAGGAAAAGGAAACACCGATGGTGGAATACAATATATGATGCAGCGATCGAACGTAGATTAGCGGCTTGGCAGTTATGGAATTCCAGGAAACGAGAAGATGACTGGATTAATTTTGTAGAGATCAGAAAGCTAACATCCAAAATCATCAGGATAGAGAAACGTAATTATGATAAGAAGCGATTGGAAGAGATAGATATAGATTTAAAAAAAAACAACACCAGACAATTCTACAAAGTATTTCGAGAGGAGATCCAAGGATACAAACCAATGAACCTCCATTTCAAGGATTCAACTGGTAGACTGGTCACTAATAATAAAGACAACTGCGAGTTACTAGCTTAATACTTTGAGGAACTTCTTAATTGCGAAGAACCTTTAGAAAGACTACAGTTTACATCACCACAAAAAGAGAACCCTCCGTCAGAACCACCAACTGTCCAACAAATAGAACAATATATTGACAATCTTAAAAATAATAAGGCACCTGGTGAGGATGGGATACTAACTGAAATGTTGAAACTCGGTGGTAAATTTGCAGCTGAAGCTTTACACAAAGTTATCAAGGAATGTTGGGAAAAAGGAACAATTCCAAATGATTGGAAACAGGCAATAATCCATCCTTTGCACAAGAAAGGAGATAAGACAAACCCCAACAATTATAGAGGTATTTCCTTACAGCCAATCGCATACAAAGTTCTTTCTAAAGCATTGCTACACAATCTGGAAGAACAAGCAGAACATACTATCGGCGAATACCAAGCCGGATTTAGAAAAGGGAGATCTTGTCCAGAGCAAATTTTCAATCTCAAAACAATCCTTAGAATCAGAACAATACGTAACCTCAACACAGTTGTATCTTTCATTGATTTCAGAAAGGCTTATGATTCAATAGACAGACAGTCTGTATTCCTAACGCTAGCAGAATTAGGGATAGATAAAAATACCAGACAACTGGTTGAACAAACACTAACAAATACAACCTCAAGAGTTAAATTTCTAAACGACATTTCAGAACCCTTCCAAATCAAAACCGGAGTTAGACAAGGTGATGGGCTTTCACCACTTCTATTTAATTTGATATTAAACAAAATCATGAAGGAATGGGAACTTAAATTATGCGAAAGAAACATTGAAGGGGTCCATTTGGGGCAAGGAAAGGGAAGATTTGAGGTGAAATGTCTTGCCTTTGCTGATGACATAGCAATCATTTCAGAAAACAGATTTCAAGCACAAATAATGGTTGAAACCCTACATGAAATAGCAATAAAAACTGGTCTTCAGATTTCATATGAAAAAACCAAATATATTGAACACAGACACAATGGAGAAAAATATCTAACAACTCAACATGGACAGATTCAAAGAGTTGATAAATTTAAATATTTGGGAGAATGGATCCAGTCAAATGGACTTGATAACACATCCTGCAAGGAGAGATTAAGAAAGATTGAAAATGCCTATAAACTCACCCAACATAGATACAACAAACGATCAATTTCATTCCAGGCAAAAATCAGGCACTACACAACTGTAATTAAACCAGAGGTATTATACGGATCAGAATGTTTAACGTTGAACAAAAGAGGTGAACAAGAGGAACTGGAAAAGAAAGAAAGGAAAATACTGAGGAAAATTTTGGGTCCCCAAAAGAATAAAGATATTTGGATGAAGAGAAAAAATGAAGACCTTTACCGTAATGTGGAAAAAATTACAGACTCAATTAAAAGACGGAGACTACGATTTTATGGTCACCTTCATAGAATGGATAGCAGCAGGCTAACTAAGAAAATTTTTGACTACATCTCCAAATTAAAAAACACCACTAGATGGCTGGAAGAGATACGGTGTGATCTGCAAAAACTGAAGATCACAAACAACATCATTTCTAATAGGGTGGAATTCCGGCGACTGATCACTACTGCAGATTTTTCGATTCTGCAAGTTCCACATCAACCACGGAGAGTGTTATCAGCGGAACAGAGGCAGGCCATCAGCCAACGTATGAAGAAGTTTTGGGAAGAAAAGAAAAAACGAAACAATGTACCGTAGTCTTAGGTTCAAAGCGGTCTATAATTGGCCAAATTCTAAATATATATATATATATATAGCTTATTAGCAGCTCTAGTAGGTTCCTCTTAACCGAGTCCAATAGGCTACATACAGTAGTAACACCTCACTCCCTAACAACCATGGGTGTAATGCGTACTAATTTTTGACAACACATCAGCTTGCCTAGGAATTTTACCCTAATTATTATTTGTTGAGTTTATAGTTACCACTGTTGCTCTTATCGGACCAATAAACTATGTACGGTACGACGGCTTTACTTAATGTCACCAGAGTTTGCATAAGTTTGCCGACAAGAAGTTGTGTCGCTCTATGAAATCACACAATGAGTCGGCCTGTATATTTACGCGTCATTTCTGCGCCTAAAAGCAGTCGAGGTAATTACGCGAAAACAATATTCATTACCGCGTTTGTATATTGACGTAATTACTCGAGCTAAGGTAAACATTTGCTACTACTTGACCGTGTTCGCACTCATTGTAATAGTACACCTCACTCCCTAACAACCATGGGTGTAATGCGTGCTAATTTTTGACAACAGATCAGCTTGCCTAGGAATTTCACCCTAATTATTATTTGTTGAGTTTATAGTTACCACTGTTGCTATAATTGTTCTTTCTTTAAGTATTCTTTTCACCTGAGTCTTACGTTATGCGTCATTTACAGAAAAAATAGCTGCGTAGCAGGGTGTCAACTGATGTTGGAAACAATGGAAATTTAAACCTCATAGGCTTACTGGAAAATTTAATAAAATATGGGTCGAAAAAGAATTTACTTTACTTTAGGTGACAATTTTACATGATTTTTGTTGTTATTCTACTCTATTGCGAAACCGTACCTTACTTCACGAAGGGTAGTATTTATTACAGTTAACTTAAAATTATAAATAATAATTTTATAGGTTCTCTAAAAGTCTAATTTTATTGCGATGACTAGCAGTAGTGCCCGGCTTCGCCCGGTGGATTTATTTGTTTTATGGTTGATAGTCAATACTACTACAGAACTGACACATACTTACTACTAAAACTAACAGAAAAAAATATTTTAAAAATATAACTTTTTGTGGTGGTGGTGGGGGGGGGGGGGTGATAAGTAGTACAGTATAATGGACGTAACATTCAGGTCATTTTCCCGTAATGATCATGACAAGAATAAATATGGAAACGGCTATTTACTAACTACAGTACTGACACATGTAATATACGAACGAATTGAGAAATATGATTAGAAAGATGAGTATGTGAAATAAAAGACACTGCCTAGGGCCTACATCTCATTGGCTGTTAGAAAAGTAGAGATCAATAGTGTCGTCTTTTGTCACATAGTGCCATAGGAAAATAATCAGAGCACTTTGGAAAACGTCGGCTGTCCCGAGCTCCTGAAATAGCAATAGTGTCATTTATCTCCACATACCGCTCGAGGATAAGGATCTGAATAAATGAAAGTAAATTTGAAAGCACCAACGTTTATTGGAGTCGATTACCTCTATGTAGGCCTACTGCACCAACACCATCAAACTTATACAGAGGCATAATATTTTCATGATGATAACTGTTTTGAGGGGCCTAAGAAATCTTCTTGCAATAATTACTCCCCGTGACTCCTATTTATAAGCAGCGCAAGTTGTAACTATTTTCGCAATTCTGGTAGGGGTGACGTGATGCAGCTCGCATTGCCAGCCAACAATTTACTTATTAAAATATTCTTGCAGTTACACTATACGGACATGAATGGTTCTAGGACCTCAAAACGTAGTTTTCAAGTTCATTTTGTCTGTTGTTCTAAATATAGAGAATGGAGAGAATTGTCCAAAATATCAAGTGGACAGTGTTACCCGCAAGGTTCCAAAGGGTAAGTACATTAAGTTTGGTTAAGATCGGTGAAACGATGTAGACTTGTGCCAAAGGGCATAAATATAGGGAATGGAGTTGTCTGTCCAAAATTTCATGTAGACAGTGTTATTCGCAGGGTTCCAAAGGGTAAGTATACAAATTTTTGTTCAGATCGGTGAAACGGTGTAGATTTGCATAAATAACAGACAGACAAACTAACATTGAGCTTTATACCGTATTTACACATGCTAGTGCAACAAACACAATATCGCAGGTTATCACAAACATTCTACACGCACACTCATGTACACGGGGCAAGATGACCACGATGTCTAAGCCCCGCAGATGAAATAACAACTCTCTACACATGAAAACTGCAAAATGGTGATAGGAGAATATAGGAATGTTGACCACTATTTTTCTCTGGCAGGATAGCATTACATTACATTTTGCTAATATGCTGATTTACTGTACATACGATAGCATAGAGAATACTACAGTCCAATACAATTCTTGATTGTCAATCGGTCAGTTTTCCCATTTGTCCTTTAGCAAATTTTGCCGGACTATAATGATACAGAGTAAATCGTTGTTACCTAGTGACAACCTGTCCATCAATGGTGCGGCGTTGACTATCATGATACAGTGTTAGTCGTTGTCGCCCAGCGACAATATGTCCGTCAAGTTAGTAGATCGGTGAAACTGTGTAGATTTGTGCAAAAGGGCCTAAATGCAGGGAATGGAGAGGTCTGTCCGAAATTTAAAGTAGACAGTGTTACTCGTCGGGCTCCAAAGGGTAAGTATACATATTTTGGTTCAGATCGGTGAAACGGTGTATATTTGTATAAATAACAGACAAACAAACAAACCAACATTGAACTTATATATATATAGATGTATGCCTGGTGGTATAGTGGTTAGGGTAATCGAATGCCACCGTGGAGACTCAGGTTCGATTTCCAGTTCTGCTAAACATCAAGCTTTTGGGCCACACATGTTTACGTTTCAATTACTATAATTACACAAACTCATACTTACTAACGTTTGTGATTATCATGCAAAATTTATGAAAACGGAGTTCTTTTTTTACTGCTTACGATTCCAAATTTTGCAGATTTCCAGCATGGTTATGATGAAGAACATTAATTTGTATTTATAAATGTTGGAAATGTAATTTGTTCGATGTTGATGACAATAAAATGCCAGAAACGGCATGGAATAATCCCTTTAAATGGCACTTCCAAATTATGTTCCTTTTGTAAATGATCAAATCACTGCAGCCTGTTCCGATTCAACACGGAACTGTAACGTGGGTTGCCTACCCAACCGCAATCGGCTTGAAATCTGCTCGCAGCGCGCTAGCGACGGGGCTGAGTTCGATTTCACTGATTGCCACCTTCTTATGCAGCATTGCAAAGTATTTTGCTCTTTAAAATATATTTACACAGGCTTCACAATAAGTTTGAATCATTTCTGTTTCAGAACTTGTTATTTTACGCTTCTGTTAATGGCATTTGCAGAGCATTTCTATGAAATAAAATTTTATTTTATAGTATAGTTTATTACAACACAATGTATTTTTGTGTTGTATTTTATTTACAACACAGTTTATTGCTTTTTAACCCAATACCACAAAACGAGATACAATTTCGAAATTATTTGTTACAAACTTGTGTTTAATTAAGAATAAGATCAGATGGGTAGGTAGAGTTACAAACGAAGAGGTATTGAGATTAGTGGGAGAGGAGAGATATTTCTGGCGACTGCTAATGAAGAGAAGAGATAGGTTGGTAGGACACATACTAAGACACCCAGGAATAACAAGCTTAGTTATGGAAGGAAGGGTTGAGGTCAAGAACTGTAGGGGTAGACCAAGGTTAGAATATGTTAAACAGATTGCCTCGGATGAAACGATTAGCTCAGGACAATGAGGCATGGAGAGCTGCATCAAACCAGTCAAAAGACTGAAGACTCAAACAACAAATTTCATTGATTTCTATTTCAGAACTATTTACCTGCAACAATGTAAAATGATAGAACGACGAACACAGGCAGTTTAGTCTTAGTTCATACCCCAGGACATCTTGGATGATTTTACATTGGCGGAGTTGAACAACAAGATGGTCATCCAGCGTACTCCTCCAGACTGGCGAGAGAAGTTTTAAACCGTTTGTTTCCTGGCCGGTGGATAGGAATTGGACGCTTTGTAGAATTCCCACCACGTTGACCTGATCTGACCGTCCTGGATTTCTTCATTTGGGGCTACGTCAGGTCGAGAGTATTTTTAAGATCACCACAAACACCCGAAGAAATGGAGCTCGTCATTACCGAAGCCTTTGCGAAAATTACTCCTCAGATGTTGTCGAACGCAAGAGAGAACTTCATGCGACGAGTGGCCCTCTTCTTGGAAATTGATGGACGCCACTTCGAACATCGTATGTAAATGTCCATTTGCAGTAGATGTAACGTCTGTGATAAATTAACTATTTTAGTCGCATCGAACACTGATTACACTTTTGTGACAAATCATTTCCAAATTGTATCTCGATTTGTGGTATTGGGTTACAAAGCAATAAATTGTGTTGTAAATAAAATACAACTCAAAAATACATTGTGTAAAATAAAATTTTATTTCATAGAAATGCTCTGCAAATGTAAATAACAGAAGCGTAAAATAACAGTTTCTGAAACCGAAATCGTTCAAACTTATTGTGTAGCCTGTGTAAATATATTTTGAAAGAGCAAAATACTTTGCAATGCTGCATAAGAAGGCGGCAATCTGTGAAATAGAACTCAGCCCCGTCGCTAGCGCGCTGCGAGCAGATTTCAAGCCGATTGCGGGTGGGTAGGCAACCCATTTTATAGTTCCGTGTTGAATCGGAACACGCTGTACAATGTAAATATAGTTCAAGTTTTGTGAGTGCTGTCTCAAATTTGTCCACAATCGTCAACATGCATTTTGCACTGCTTCTGTCTAGTCTTAGAACAAATGTTAGTAAATCTTCATATATGGCATATATCTACATAGATTGTTTACATTCATGACATTAAATGGGTGTCTTATTATCATCGCAAAATAACGAACTTTGCTGAACTATGAAGATTTCACGGGTTTCAGTTTCAGTAAGTTAGAAAGTATGCACTCTTCTACAGTCGTCAAATAGCACCCACCCTCCAAAGTACACAGGACTGATGACTACGATGTCCCAAGCCGTTAAATGAAATAACTGTCTAATAAGCTACTGTGCCTCCTTCCCGACTTCCATGTGCTAAGGTATCCAAAATTGTGAAAATAAACTTCAAAACTGGGCACCCTGAACGGATGTTTATAAATTTACACTGCCTTGTGTAAGAGTGGTTACATACAATATCCTATTCTCTCATAAGCTCAAAACTGCTGTGACACATTTAATTTGACCCACACTTTATTCAATTCTCCAGTATATGGTTTAAACTTCCATTGTTTCCAACATCAGTTGACACCCTACTACGCAGCTCTTTTCTGTTAAAAAAACGCATAACGTAATTCTCAGACGAAAATAATACTCAAAATAACAATTGTGAAACGTATGCGACGACTACGTGCCCTTGCTGAAACTTAGTTATTGGAGATTTAAGGGGCGGAACAGCGAGGTCATCTGTTGAAAGTGGTATTGTTCTTTCTTGCTTGTGATTTAGCCTACCTCCTGTTTCTACCTAACGATACTATAGGTAGGTAGTGAGCTAGAATGCATTCCATTTTCCCGCCTTTCGTGGCGCTTCCTGGTACTCTCATCTGTGAGAGGGTAATAACTGTCCTTTTTAAACAGTCTACTGGGGTGTGATGCATTCAAAATAGTACTGATGTAAAGTTCACATGGGAAGATGGGCAATTTCAGATCTTTTTCTCGTGCAATAATAGACTAGGACAAACCAATATTGTATTTAGACTGCCTCCTACACCTACTGTAGATAGGCTATAGTGTTCTTGAACTGAAACATCAGTCAATATGTCAGTACGCTTTTCGATCTATTTTTATTTGTCTAGCTTGGACCGGAGATCAAAACTTCGCTGATAGTGGCCATCCTGTGTCCATTTTCTCGGTTTTCCACATTTTTCCACTCAGCTGCCAGGATGGTAACCTATTTCAAGTACCGGGGCACCAAATACTTAAATTTACGCAGATTGCTACAGTCTTCACATTAACACATCTTATCAAACAAATACGACCCACTCGAAAGTACACGGGGTTAGTGACCAAACATATCCAAACCCTTAATTTTAACAACAGCAACAACAACTATTTGTCTGGTGCATCAGTTCTACTTCTTCTCTAGTCCGTTAGCCCTCGCTCTGTTTTTCATGTATGATCCAACTGCATTTTAAGATCATTGTAATTTCAAGGCTGACCTGCTAATTGTCACCATATTCTTGTCCGGAAATGTGTTTTTATGTCGTTCAGGATTACTTCCACAGAGAAATAAGTTCGAATATTTTCATTGGGTCACTCTCTTCTGATTCCCGACATCACGTTCAGCTAAAAACAATTTGTGATTAAACATTGTGTTCACTCTCTGAATGCGCCTGGTGATTGCAAACGAAAAATATGAGTTTTATTGCATGGCTGGATGCTGTATATTTAATTAGCTAGCATATCGCCTTTTACTATCGTTTCTGAAACTAATTACACTTTATTAACAATCGGAACCAATTGATTGAGACACATTCGGATAGTAGACTTTTTCATACTTTTTTAAAATTGTTCATGATTATGTTGGAAGAGGTGCTTCAATAAGTTACATAGAAAATATTGCTACTAAAAATATTCTATTTAATGAACATAGTAATATTCTCCTACTTCCGATGGAAAACTAAGGGCCTAAGACCCCCTTTCAGATTAGGCCTATAATATAAATAACGTAATACTCCAAGCCTTGAGGTACATTGAGTGCCAAAGGCAGCATCGACATTTGCGAGTTAATATTAGTTGTATTCCTTACTTGTGACTTTCTTTCTTTCTTTCTTTCTTTCTTTCTTTTTTTTAAATAAAAGTTCAAATCTCCTGTCTGGACTTTAATTCTGATAATACGATTGACCTTTGTTATTTAAATATAAGAACGAAGTATAGTTGGTCATAGTGAATTAATCCCCACTCCTCTATTCTTATCCGTATTAAAGTTTTGTCTGTATATTGTTCAGAATCAAGAAATTTTAGTTTTGTTATGCCTTTCATGCCAAATAAATGTATAGGTTTGCGTTAGTTCCTTTCCTGCCTGTTTGGTTGTATGTCACACCTCATGCGAATGGCAGCATACAACTTCATGAAGATTTGTACTGACGTCCATGGTCATTAGGGCACCAATCTAGGGTAGACGTAGTTTTTATAGTACAACGGTGAAGGGGGTTTAGGGAGGACTCTTTTTTGGCTTCTCGACTTTATCTCCGTAATGATTGGTTTAGTGAAGAATTTGTATATGACAGAAATTTATGGAAATACAATTATAAGAATTTTTTTCTTCTATTCCGACGTGATGTCTGGTAGGGGGCGTGGCCGGGGAGTTCATTCATACCTAGTTCAAATTGCCCATCACCCGCCGTATGTGGCAGAGGCTCATGATACTGTCCACTTTGCCAGTTAATCATGTAGGCATATAGGCAATTTCAAATGAGCAAACGGTCGGATTCTTCCCTCCAGCATCTCTGGACCGCACAATCAAGCAATGAAACACACTGTCCATCGCCCACCAACTCATAAACTACCTAATCCCATTCAATAACACAATCAGTGGCGCTGAGGCAACTAATATTTAATTTTATGTATTTATGGCACCCTCTGAAGGTCGTTATCATAACTACCAATTTCCAACTACAGTACTATTATTTTACTTCCTGTACAAATAATTTATTTTAATATTGAACCTCATCTCATATATTATTTATTTTATATTTTGTGGCCAAATTTGGACCGCTACAATCAATTATAGCCTACATAGCATTAGCCAATTTAGTTCTTCTATTTTGCCAATAGGTTTTCATCCTTTCAGATGTTAACTTCTTGTCTGCAGCAGAGAACGCCCTTCCTTTAGCTCTTTTATTAATATTATGGTTGTCAGTCTAATATGTGAGTCTTGTAAAATTTTGATTCTGTGAGTTTTATTCTTGAGGTCGTCGAGTGTTATTTGGAGTTCTTTAATATCATCGTTAATTTCTGTGGTCCATAATTTTTCTACTGATTCTAGTTTCCGGTGTTCGAAGAAGATGGCAAAAAAATGAAATTCCGTTGGTTTCTAATTGTACTCAGTAGTGGTAAATTTCCTTATATGTATTATTTGATGCTATTCTCCAATGACTGTTAACTTATATTGCTCATCATCTCATCTATTAATTTTTATTATTAATAATTATCCACCAACCTACTACAAGATTAAATTCAGTGTTATAGTTAACTAATACCATACAATACATCCTGCATATTGTACACCGAAGGTACTGCTGAAACAAACATCACCCTTAATTTCTTTCAAGGAATCAATGGTCATCATCCCATGTATAGTACATTGGAGCACGGCTCGTTGATGCTATAGAAACCGTCATAGGTAAAATGTTCTTAAGCAACTATAGCTTTAATACAAAGGCAACGAAAAAGTTAACTTCGTTACTATTTTGGCAAGTAAGGTTAACTGTAACGAAGTTACCTTTGAAAAGTGACTGGACGAAACCTGAGGCTTGGCTCATTAAACTTAAGGCGAGATTATTGTCGTATTACCATTCACAATACGAATCTTGGAAGACGCTAAACAGACTGAGAACTGGTGTGGGTCGGTGCAAAAGCAATTTAATGAAGTGGGGATAAAGTACTGAAGAACTTTGTAGATGTGGTGAAAGACAAGACCCTCTTCTGAATTGCAGCATGTTACCAAGACCATGTGCTACGCAGGACTTGCTAGAAATTAATGACTGTGTCATTATAACAGTTGAACACTGGAGAAATTAAATTTAGTGCAATTTATATGTATATTTGTATGTGTTTTGGACTCGGATAAATAAATAAATAAATAAATAAATAAATTGTCGCATTTAGTGCTATTGCTAGTCCTATGTAAGCAGGTAGGCAGTTGCCTGGAGGAGATAGCCCGGAGTTTCGTTGCTACAATAGAAGGTGGGAATGGCTGACGGCCCATTCTTCGGTGACCATTGGTGAGAGATAGTTGACTATCACAGCTAAACAACTAGTCTATAGAAGTTTATTAAATTAAGCCGCCAACGACTGGAACGACTGTTAGTCGACTATAATAGACTATACTGAAGTAATGATAGGCTACAGTACTTGCAGTAACATAAGACAGAACCAACGTGCGGGAAAGATTACAAACAGCATGTGCCATTTCTTGGTCGGCCTTAGCCCGTTTATGGGCTGTATAGTGCCAGGGGTTGACTTTTTTTATGTGCCATTTCTTTTTATTCTAACAAATAAATACATGATGTAGCAATATTATTTAAGGCTGCTCCGGACTTTTAGGTGAGAGGGTTCGGGCCCCACCGTCAGCCGTCCTTAAAAAGGATTTCTGTGTTTTCCCATTTTCAACTCCAGGCAAATGTCGGGGTTGTACCTATTAATAGGCCGCGACCCCTCCTTCCCAATCTTTCCGCAAATCTATTCATCTAAATGTATTTTCTCTCTCATTAATTCCTGAGGTAAAGTTGGCATCAGGGCATCCAACCGTCAAAACCATCCGCCACATAGAAATTCATCGGTATCAACAGTATCACAATATTTTCTTGGGATTTATTTTATTTTCTAGATGTCAACCGGTAGCTTATGTAACGAGAAAGTAGATAGTTTTACTAATGGGTAGCTTGAGTTTTTAAGAAATAACTACGTTAACTAACTGGTAACTAAAATGGATAAATTTGAGCACGAAAAATTAGTATTTTGTTGTTTCTTTCACATGTACACTATGGCGTATTAAATGGTGTTTTAATACCTGCTGTAGGGAATGTATCCAGCAAACGTATGCATTTAACGCATTCAAACGTGGCATGTGTGTAGCTTTAATTGAAAGATCTGAAGAAAAATTTCCTTAAATCAGTCCTTCTTCATTTCAGTATTGGGAATATCTACGTTGTTGTTGCTGTTTCTTTTAGGGTCTTTACGACATAGTGGTCTTGTAGCACCGTATAACTTACTTGTGTGTGTGTAAAATTTGTCTGTGTCAATGTGATAATCGTACTAGTGTGTGTATTTGTAATTGAGGTATGATCTGGATAGGAAGCGGCCGTGGCCTTATGTTAGGTAGTATCTGGCATTTGCCTGGAGTAGAAGTGTGAAACCATTCCACTTCCAGGATGGCTGAGGTAGGACTCGAACCTGCCTCCTCTCAGGTTTGCCACGCGAGGCTGAGTTTACCCCGTTCCAGCCCTCAGACCATACTTAAATTTATTGACAGAGCCGGGAATCGAACCCGGGCCTCCGCCAAGATTGCTAACCACTACGCATCGAAACGGACTGGTAGTATAGATTTGCTTCAGGTCATTATCGATCAGAAGAGAATCATCATCATCATGTTTTTCAGTCAAGCGACTGGTCTGCCCCTACAATGAGTCTTTTCCACGTTGTTCGGTCTTGTGCTGTCCTTTTGACCATTTCATAATTTCGTAGGCCAGAACTATGTAGGGAAGATCTCATGAAAGTGTTCCGTGGCCTTCCGCGAGGGCGTTTTCCTGGTATTTTGCCTTCTAGAATGTCGATCATCAGGCCACCATGTCGTAACCTGTGGCCAAGCCAGGTGGGATCTCCTTCTATATATCTGGCGGATCATTTGCCGTTTTTCCTTTATTTGATCCAGCACCGTTATGTTGGTTATTTTCTCTACCCAGCTGATATTTTCCATTCGGCGCCAACACCACATCTCAAACGCTTCTAGTCGTTTAATGTCACCTCTATTCATTGACCAGGTCTCACTGCAGTACATTGCAACTGGCCATATGTAGGTCTTAACCAGTTGTTTTCTAAGGCTGAGGGACATCGAACGTTGACAAATTAGAGAATGCTTTTCATGGAATGCCTGCTTGGCCATGGCTATACGGCTCCTGATTTCAACTTCGCATCGTAGGTCTTCTGTGAAGATCTGGCCAAGGTATTTAAAACGATTGACCTGTTGTACTGGTTCTTTATTTATGGTAATATTTAGTTCGTGTTGATGCTTACTTATCACCAGAATCTTGGTCTTCTTAAAATTGATTTTCATTCCATATTCTGTAGCTGTATCATTTAAACATTGCAACATGTTTGTTAATGTATGCGGATTTACTGTAAGTAATGCCAGATCATCAGCAAATTTAATATTCTGGATAAGTCTTCCACCAACTTTCACTCCCATATTAGAACCTTTAAAAGCCCACTTAGTTATAGCTTCAGCGAAGGCATTGAACAGTCCAGGGGACAGCAAACACCCTTGTCGCACACCTTTGCGGATCTTAGCGGGTTCTGATACGTCATTTCCAAGCCGAACAACAGCAGTTTGATTTATATACAGATCAAATATTAATCTGATTAATCGATGGGGACAACCTATTTTATTCAGAAGAGGAAACAGCTTGTGCCAGCTGACTTTATCAAATGCTTTTTCGTAGTCCACAAAGCACACGTAAAGGTTTCTGTTTACACTTAACATCTTTTCTCCAAGACATCGCAATGACCCGATAGCATCACGTGTAGACATATTCTTTCGAAAGCCAAATTGAGAGTTGTCTAGATACTGTTCGATGTATATTTCCATCCTTTTCCTTAAAATCTGCAGAAGTATCTTTGATGCATGAGAGATGAGACTAATGGTCCGATAGTCACTACATTCAACTGGTACAGTCTTCTTTGGAATTGGAATGATGATGCTGGTGTAAAACTCCTGAGGCCATTTACCTTCTTCGAAAATTCTTGCTACCAATTTGAATATCCATTCAAGTGTACTATCCCCACTATTCTTGATTAGTTCGGCAGGAACATTGTCAATACCTGGTGTTTTACCCATGGATATTGATTTTAGAGCTTCATCGAACTCTGATCTAATAATTCTATCTTCTGCAATTGGCCTGTCTTCCTCGCCACGTGTTGGCAAAAGGAATGGAATTGGTTCTGCGTATAGATCTTCAATATACATCCTCCAGTGTTCCTTCTTGTAATTCAGGTCTGATATAGGATTCCCATGTGTATCACGGAACTGTCTAGTGCGGAATCCTTTTTGTTTCTTAATAGTTTCCCTGATCTTTTGGTAGGCTAAATCTGTTCTTCCTTGTTTTTGCAGAAATTCGATCTCTTCGCATTTTGACTGCCGCCACTCCATTTTCTTCTCCCGACAGAGTCGATCAATCTGGTTCTTTAGCATTCGGTAGTTATTTCTGCCTACTTCTGAAGAGTCGTTTTTAAATTTTCTTCTTTCATCCATCTTTAAGAGAATGTCCTGTGTGATCCATGGTTTGCGATTCACTCTTTCCACAAATCCCACATAGTCTTCAGCAGCCTTTTCGATGGAGAATTTGGCTATTGACCATAAATGATCAACAGTTTGTGAGTTGTTTGCATATGATGATATGTTGTCATCAGTGGCTTCCTGGTATTGCTTTTTAGTCCGCTCGCTTTTAAATGCTTCAAGATTCCACTTCTTTGTTGGTTTTCCCTGAATCCTGCGTTTAAATTTCAGTTCCGTACTCATTACGAGTAGAGAATGATCAGAACAGATGTCAGCGCCCGGATATGCCATGGATTTCTTCACTTGATTTTTGTATCTTTCCTTGACAAGAATATAGTCAATCTGGTAACGCTGATCATCACCTGGCTTTTTCCAAGTATATCTCCGCCTCTTTGGTGAGGTAAACCAAGTGTTACTTATAACGAACCTCTCTTGTTCACAGAATTCGAGAAGACGTTGACCACGTGAATTTCTTCTACCAAGACCATACCCTCCTACTGCAAATCCTTCTTTTCCCTTACCGATAACGTGGATAATTCTCAGATGACTTCTACGTTTATTTAATGACACATGTACAGTAAAATTCTCATTTAGTATTTCATTTGATCGACAATACAGTACGAAATAGTACCCTGATAAATAGTAAATGAGAATTTCACTATTGTATTGACTGGGTGCTACGCATGTCGTGTAAGCGGGTAATATTATGATTATTAAAGATAACTAAAAAAGTAACTTATTTTTACTTAGCACATTTATTTACTACTACTGTGTAGTTCCGTGTTAGTATCAGATTCTAAACGCAATTGCATGACGTATGAGTGGAATAGTTATCATTATTTAATATAATTAATATAAGACGATGACTGATCAAGAGAGAGAAATATATTTACTGCTGTAGAAATGCTCTTACTCCAATCTTGTACTGCCCAAGATTCGTTGGTTTATTCTCGCCGTTGTTACGAGTGATATGCAATACATAATTGAAATCGCTTCTGATATAAATGTATCAATAAATTAATACAATATATGGTAAATAACAATTTATCAACCATGGGAAATCATCGGAGCTTTTTTTAAATTTTAAGCTGAATTATTAATGTGCAGTATTCCTGTTGACTCTTTTATATCGGATTTAAAATAATTGCGTAAAAATGAGGATGGAAAACGGGCTAAAATCATCAATCCTTTTGCTGATTTGGTATTGATACGGGTCGTATTTGCGAGTCCAATCTTAATGTTGCATATAACTCATTTTACGTTCTGAATAATGAATGAATATCGGAACCCCTAGATTCTCAATTAACGGGAGTGTACAGTACATTAACAATCCCAGCGGTATTTTTATCATTTAATGAAATATTTATACGAACCTCCGGTGTTAAAGGCTCACGTGTTATGGAGATTATTCGTTTTAGTTCATACTAATGTAAAATACAATTTTGTCGATATTCATATTAATCGACCGAGAAATGAGAGCGAGTGTTCGAAGGGAGTATCTGTGACTTCAATTGCTGAGTAGCCTCTGCTCTTACCTGAATCCTCGAACACATGCACCTTAAGTTCGTTAAGCCTACTTGTCTGAGAATGCGTAATGATTGTCCCTTAGCCTGTCCCATCTTCGTTTTTATAATACTAAATTGCAGATACTATACATCCTCTCATCTTTCCTTACATTGATCTTGTTCAGACGAGTTCATACGAGAGTGTTTCTTTGCTGAGATTTCTTAACCTTTGGAATATTACTTACCTTTTCATTTCTTTTTTTCTCTTCTCTACTTGTAATAAGGCATTCTTGACCCTGAAACTAAATATACGAAAAATACTGAACTTCTTTCATATTTTTAAAATTAAAAACCAATACATGTTGCTTTTCTTGTTACTAGTAGTATTTAGCAGCGGGAACTTTTCAGCTGAAATTTACTGTTGAATAATATAATCTTCTTTTATGAAAACAACTCAAAAATGTGGGACATGGTTTTGTCAACATGTGCCTGATTCCACTCATCAGTACGCGACTCTTTTCTTTTGTCTTTCATCCAACCTCTCTTGGTCAACTCTTGTTATCTTCTTACAGCATTCTAGGCGTTATGTGTCTTCTATTTTATGACCTTCCGTCTCTTATCCCGATACCTAGTGACCTTTATTATTAGCAATCTGTATTTCTCCAAAGTAAATTGTGGCTAGCGTTATTGGCTGTCACCTGTAAGGCCCAGAATCGATTTCCACATCTGCAAAGAAATTTTATTTTAGTCAGGGCTTAGTCGTGAGGCAGAGCTGAGAAGAGATGGGTTCGAATTCCACCTCAGCCCCCTTATAAATGGTTTACCGTGGTTCCTTACTTATATTCCAGGCAAATGCCAGATGGCTCCTAACGTAAGGCCGCATCGTTCCCAATCCTAGTTAACATTACGAATACACACACTATTACTACAGACATCACAATAACACAGGATAATTGGCCAATGTCTCTCTCTATCTCTCTGTGTGTGTGTGTGTGTGTGTGTGTGTGTACATGGGGCTACATGAAACTCTTGGTGGAGGAATGTTGGAAGTCAGGCGTAATTACTTTTTTTTTTTTGTCGTGTGGCCTCCTGAAAGGCCAAGTGCTGGTCTTACTAGTCGACGCGCGTGGGTGACCTGCGCGTCGGGATGAGGAATGGAATGGATGAAGATGAATGTAACTGGGCAAGGGTGTGGAAGGAAGCGGCCGTGGCATGTCAGAAGCTACCGTCCCAGCATTTACCTGGTGTTGAAAGTGGGGAAACCACGGGAAACCATTTCAAGGACGGCCGACGGTGGGGCTCGAACCCACGCGCCTACCGAGTCAGCAGAGCGCTTGGCCCCCTGACCTAACGCTGCGCTTTAGCGAGCGTAGCCAATGCTGTCGGTATGCGTAGTAACTGAAGTGAGCGTATTGCTGATTTAATTTCACTAGTGGAATTATAACTTGATATGGTCATAGTGAATCGTGTTAACAGCAGACGCGTGCCAATTGATCTGCAGCGTGTTTCTAAGGAAGGAAGCTTGTAGTTTTACGTGACCGTTTATCTCGCGATCATGAGCCACGGGACCTCCTTTTTATGTGGAATCCGAACGACAGGACATGGCATTTCACTTCGAAATTCTCACATGCATTGACCGGGAATCGAACCCGGTCTACCTTGGTGAGAGGCCAACAGCTTGACCGCTGCGCCGCCACGCAATAATAGTCGTACCTCTTGAACTTGATATATATCTTACCTTTTTTTTTTTCCATTAGGTGGACTCTTCTTAGTGAGGATTGAAAAATGCTTCGGAGGATAGAAGCTATTCCACACACAAACAAGTACAGTGTGGTTGGAGCTTCCTCGTTGGATTTTCTGAAACAATTTGCTGAACTATGAATCAGAGTATGCAGTATGAAATAAAAGGAAGTAAATAGTAAGTTCAGATGCTTTGCTGTGATTGTTTTGCAATTGAGAATGTATACGCGACTCCTGTAACTTCGGTAAATATGAAAAAAGTTTCCTTGAAATTGTGAAGAGTTCATGTAGCTAAAGGATGATGCAGGGGAAAGGAAGTAAATAGCGCTCTCGTCTCTCTGCATTGCCTGCTGGGTTGTAGTTGAGGGTGTGAGTGAGATAGAAGAGTTGCCATGCACACAGGCTATTTGTCCATAATGAGACAGATGGACATTAAAACAGTTTTAATAGAAGACTGGTATGTAACTTCATTGATCCACATTGTTTTATGATCTATTACACCCCCGCTGCCTAGATGCTCCAACTTGCATGCCTTCTCTCTTCTGTCTAAGACCTCTAAGGCAGTATTATTTTTATGTATTCTTTGACTTTTATGTTAGTCACCGTACTCACTTCCCATGACGATGGCGATGGGCGAAGCCGGTCCGAATTAAATTATAAATATAACGTGGAAGTTCAAACATACGTTTGATATTTTTTTTATAACGAATAGGCTACTATTTGCAGCTTCTGACTGGTTAACCACACTTTATTTAGTAACGGAGGTTTTCATGTAGTTTGATATCCATGTTCACAGTGAACATTCCTTCTGGTGCCTTACGCTACACCTTGCGCCCTCGCCCGGTAGACACGAGTTGGAGAGGTGTGACTTTTACGACTTGCGTGCATTGTAAAGGTAAGTAGTGTACGCTTAATGGCAATTATTCTTAAATAGAACGTACCTGTTTTAATTGTCGAATTCAAAATTAGGCGAAAAATTATGCCTAACAGTTTGTATTCACTTTCCGAACTTTATTAATTTTAATTGGTTCTTGTTAGCGTATTGACTGATCGAAGAGCAACCTACACAAGCCCGGAAGGTTTAGGATTCATTTTCCCTCTGCCATCATGTCATATCGAACCGACAACCATGTAACTAAACTATTTGGTACAGTAAGAGCTATAATCTTCTTTGACATGTTTGTATTTGCTATTTTAGGGCCATTGAAGCTTCCTGGTTCCATCCGAATCTTATTTCATTGGTTGTGCTATTCCTTTAGAGGAGGGCTTTATCAACGGGTATTGATGTATAATGCCAAGTATGTCGCTAAGTCCACTTACTGAAATTCAGAACAGCCGTACCATTAACTAAAGAGATCTAACCAGTTTCTGTAATGCTATTTCTTCAGTATTCTGCTGGTTTTTGTTTACAACATATACACGTGAAAGTAGTTTTGCCGTGTTGACTAGGATAAAACCAGAAAATGTTAAGTGAAAGGAATGCATGCGGTCTTATCGTATATCTGACGTACCCACTGTACCCGAAATTACCTACCATCGACTTGTTGGAATCCCTCGAAGATCACTGGATAGTAGAACCTGGAAAATCCCGGCTAGAAAACCCCCAGATACTACCAACAAGAGACGGGGATAATAGGGCACATGGTAAACTAACCAGGCAACGTTAAGAAAAACCATGGTTAACAAGAAAAGCAACACCTCAAGAGAACACGAGATTTACAAAAAGGAATGTAATAGCAGGCGTAAGAACACCTAGAAATACCCAGCAATGGCTTTCTTAACGTGACCTCCACTCACTTCTATAAATCACCACAATCGTAGAATTAAAATAGAACTGAAAATATGTATTCAAAAACTGGCAAAGCAATGAGTGCTATGTCCTCAGACCGAAATCTGAAAGAACGTAGACTATCCTAACAAAGTTAAGAATAAAGAACAAGGGTGCAAATCACAGACCTCACTGTGCAACTGCATCTTGCTTAAAAATCAAAAATAAATATTTTACACACACAAGCATGGGTTGCAATGTCCCATTCAAATTAGATCCAAAATAAAAACTCCTACTGGATCTGCTATCAGTTTGTTTCAATGTCAGGAGGAATTTTCCTGAATATACGTAATTATAACCCTGAAATAAATTTGTATACATAGGCTATATACATTTATGTTACAACACCTCTCTGAGTGTTATATGAACAAACACCCTCCATGAGTGTAATTTTATTTTTGTGGTTTCATGATAAATATTTTGTATTTAATTGGTGATTCGCAGACACAATAACCCTTTACGTGCATAAGCAGAAAATCCAATTTAAATCAACACTGATCTTCAAATTAACCAGAAGGGAAGATTATGTAACTACGTTAAGGGGCAGATGACCTCGTAGTTCCGCCCCTTAAAACAACAAGAACTAACTACGTTAGCATTGTAGTAATCTCCAGAAACAGGATAATAAATATCCTTTACTCAAATCATTAATACTAATGCCTAGAAATGCACGTTTCCAAATAACACATTATCGCCATTTAGTTCTGTTGCTGTAATGCTATAATCAGCCTTAGTCACACTTGACTATATATCTATTATCCATTCAACAATGGATTTCATTAATACCATTTCATAATTATTTAATTATTGCATACTTTAATGGTGCCACTACATGGTCTTATCCATATTATAAATTTACTCCACTGAGTATTCATTATTACTATATATTCGTTATTAATACATTTATCATTTCTTGTCACCCACCATGGTGAAACGCAGAATTTCATTGCTAATATATTTTATAGTTACAGTTTGCGAATATATTTGTGTTACTAGAATTATACAAGATCGTAACAATTCATATAGAATCTTTAAAACGTTATCACTTATTTCTCCAAATTTTCACCGGAATTATTAATTATGCTATACAATAGTTTTGTTATAATCACACATCCGTTGAAGGATATGCCTCCACATTCAGTAATCTGGGATTTTCGTTGATAAAAAGAATATGAATGCTTTTCAGAATATTGTCCGCTTGAGTACTATTAGATTCAAAATGCCTGAAATTACCATTAGGAATGGATTTCAACGAGCTCAATATTAACTTGACAATCGTGTGTCAAAACTGGGAATTTAATAAGGATCAAGATTTCTCAAGCAGAATCAGAAATAATCCTGCTCGAATGGATTCTAGAAAATAATACAGGGTTTCGACACCATCGACAAGGGTGATCGTAAAGATAAGCACCTACATAGTCGATTAGAAACCCTGCTGTCTCTATAGTCCACCAAAACTGGGAATAACTCTTAGCAAAATATAAAGAAATCCTAATATCACAATAACTGTGTTCTCAGTAAACTCAAAACTGTCTATATCGACGTAGAAAAGGTTCAAGAAACAACTCTCCAACGAAACAACCAGAAAGATCTCTAAAAATGTAGATCTATCGATTAATTAGAGTGCGAAGAAATGGCATAAATAGACCACATTGAAAGTTCAAAAACACTATCTAGAATAGTGAAGAATTAATAAAGTCTTCTCCTTCTCTACGATAAAAAGGTCCCCACATAAATTACAATAAGTTAATTTTAATTGTGTAAAAACACACTACAAAAAGGATGCATTCCTTAATTGGAATCTAAATCCAGTCGAGAATATAATCAGACATGAGTAAAACGTCATGCCTAAATTCTACCCATCGACTATGCTAATAAAAAGAAAAATATGACAGCTATTAAAACATTACAATGTCTATGCATTACTACTTATTATGGAGCTTGATTTTCAGTACCTTCTCGCCAGTCGCAGATGGAATAGAAAGCAATGATATGCCTCCCATATCATTTCTCCTCCACACATGGAAATGTCGTGGATCATCCTGGTGTACCGATGAGATCGAACCCCGGACTCCCAGTCTCCAACGCACGGGTTCCGGACGGACATCTGAACGACATCGGTTGTTACTGCCATTCCACGTATAGTACATCGCGTTGCATAGAATGTGCTCGTCACATAGTAGCAATTCGCGTTCGACCGAAACGATAGTTACATTTCAATGGCATAATGTCACAAAGTGCGAACATGCTTAATAAAATTTACCATTAGCGACGACACTCTATTTCATACACGAAAATGTCAGTGTTCGTTCCTCAGAATGTATATTGTGTCGTTCACATCGCAGTATTCATGTTTGAAGTGTAGCCTGCCATAGCTACAAGATAACTAGGCCTTTGAACTGTTCCTCCCGACATCTGATTTCCAATCATGTCTTAAAAATAAGAGGACTTAATTATAATGTTCATGAAGGCTGAAATATAACTATACTTGTGACCATATACAAAGCACTGTTACAAAATCAGTTTTATACTGTGTGTATTCCAGTACACTCGAAATGTTAATGTTCCTTGTTGTACAAAACCTGCCTGACTTCACATGTGGCATAATCTTGTCTGCACCTTGCAAGACACATTTTCAGAGTGTTATAGAAATTCACTACTGAAAAGAAATAAGTCAAGAGTTCTTCGACACTCAACTCTGATTTTGTAACACGGCCTCGCGCACGTTCTAACTAGACCTGTGCTAGTGATACGGTATGCGAAAACACACTCGATTGTTGTTCTGCCCTCTGCAGAGATACTTAATAATCTGTTCTCTTCATGCAGCCCGCAGTTTCACGAAGGGTGAACAGCTCCCTCTCCTGCGCTGCGTAGATCTATAAATCATGTCCTTAGCGCATAATCAAAATGGCTTACATATTTCATAAAATCTTGTAGGCGAGATGAAAATAATTCTTCAGAAACGTTATACAGTATCAATACATCTTGAATAATGCTAAAAAGCATAAACGAAATTCTCTTCTTCGTTATTATCCATAGAATAATCCTACGTTGGTCAATCAATACTTTGGATCAATACGTAACATATGTTCTTGACCTCGGGCTTGCAGCGAAGCTTCGGCCGTCATCGGCATAGCTCGGAGATCGCCTAACGGCACTCCCATCAGCTGTCGTGACGTACCTCGCTTGCTAAACGCCGCGCTGTGTTTCAAAACAAATCTCGCAGAGCAATGTACTACAACTTAAGCTTGAGGATAATGGTACAGTACCTTCCTTTGGTCGGGCTGAGTGACAGTCAAGTCTCCATAATCCAAGAATGTTGATTCAATTCCAGTTCAGTACGATGACATTTGAAGGCATTTTGTGACGTTAGATTTACCGGGACAATAAAGACCCCCTCTCCCACAAGGCAAAGATTTGGCACCCTGGCCTCTTTGAAATCTCAGCTCATAAAATTAACGTTAAAGCTCTAACATAGGCATACCCTCGTATTTGAAGTATTCCTCGTTAAGACTAAGTAGCTACACTCTCAGAGATCCGAGATTCGAATCCCAACACTGACAGCAGTCATCCTACTCGAACCACGTTATTACAAGTTACATGACACCTATCCCAATCCTAGACCCAATATTTACAGTTACCACACCTGATACCGTAATAACACAGGCTATCGAACAAATTGCTTTCACTCGGGTCTAAATTAAACAACAGTCATTACCTTTTAGAAAGTAATATTTGGAACATAATGTTCAACATATGCGAGTCTTTATATTCACGATTGTGAATGAGCAGCAATATCGTACTATGTAATTTCGAATGTTACTGTTAGTTACTAATTTCATCCTCCTCTCTTAATTATAATTATGTAAATTGTTTTTGGAAGAATTTATGCTCATTAGTGAGTTGTTTTATTGCGAAGAATAATATGTAAGTATGATTCGATGATTAAAAAGATACTCCTCTCTCTTTCGGGCTCACCTGAATATCTACTGACATCAGACTATCACTAGGGACCGGCTGCGTAATGCAGCGTTAAGGTTGTCGCCTGCTTTGTTTAGTGTTGTGGGATTGAATCCAAGTACAGTCAGTTGGCATTTGAGGGTGATGAAATGCAATGCTACACCCGTATCAGTAGATTTACTGGCTTAATAAATGTCCCCCGAGGTTGGGGAGTAACGTGTTTCTTTTTCGGTAACGAGAGCTTAACGACGTTACTGTTTCAAGATGATGCAATCAGTTGTAGCTCGTGGGAAAGGAAGCAACAACTTTCCATTATGAACCAGCCCATCTTTATACTCGATACAAACAATAACCATAAACGAACCGTAAATTTATTATGGATTTGAAAGGTTCGAGTACATGCGCCTATCAGTTCCCTTTATGTACGTCCGCGCTGGTGCCATAAACATTACAAGTGCTCTCTGAGCCGCAATAATTCTGACATGTCTTTGCGTAGACTCCGAGGCCTGAGAATAGAGAACTTCCCACAATCTTATGTAATGCACATTCGGATTATCTAAAAGATCTGTAACAGATTAAGCCCGACTCGATCAGGGTTTATGAACCATTCTCTGTATAAAACTTGCCAAATTGCTCCTGTAACAGTTATATCTCGGACGTGTTTCTGCAGTCGATTCTGAGAAACAAATTTTCTACCAGGGAGTCTGAGAACACAAAGCAACATTTTATTACTTCCCATCTGTTTAAAAGCTTTAGGGAGTGGGAGGAATTGGAACCAAATCTCTGTCATATTGTATGATGTGCGCAAAATGCCTTATTATTATCATCCCAAGGTTGAGATTACAGTTAAGATGTGTTTATGTCTCGAGTTGTGCCATTGTTATGGAGCAGAAATAACTTATGCATTCACCGTCATACGCCGGTATTAATAATTTCTTAAAATCGGATGTAAAGTAAGTGTTCACAGGTGGGAAAATAATACAGAGCTACTTAAAGAATCATGTGCAGGTAATTCGAAAGCCCGATAATATTATTATTCTTTTCTGGTTACAAACTATTTTATAGTTTAACTGCATACTATTCACTTTTCATGAATTTAATAATTTTTAAGGCACGAGATACGGACAATATCGTCGATATGAGGCAGAAGTTCAATCGGAAGCCTCTGAAAAATATCGAACCGTATGTTATAATTCGCTGAATTTCGTACATGAATGTGAACACTTTCTACACTGTTCGTTTGGCTGTCACCTCGGAGGCCTGGGTTCGATTCTCGGCTCTGCAAAGAAATTTAATCCAGGTCTGAGGCCTGGAACGGTGTACCCTCAACCTCGTGAAGCAAAACTGAAAAAAGGCGGGTTTGATTCCTACCTTAACCATTCTAGAAGTGATTTTTCGTACTTTCCCACTTCTACTCCAGACATATATCGCGATAGTTCCTTACTTAAGGCCACGGTCACCCCTTTCCCAATCCTCACCTGATTTACAAATACACACACTCACCCTCTACTACTGACACCGCACTTTCACAGGTTATCATACATTTTTAATTTTTATCACTGACACACACATAGACCCAAGTTCACGGGGCTAAATCACCACGAGGACACATATAGACCCAAGTACACGGGGCTAAATCACCACGATGGCAACGCACATCTAAATAACAGTTGAAATATCAACTGGTAATTTTGTTGAAATAATTTATCCGGACGTTTCTTGGGATATACCGTATTTTAACTGACAAGTTCAAAACTTGAAATAACACGCCTAGTAAAACTTGCAATTCTGTTTAGTCTCGGATAGGACTTATTGTGATGTGCCGGTAGTTACCTTTGCTTTCTTCACATCTCTTCGTGTTTCTGAACAGGAAAATGTAAAATACAGCTGTATGGAAGTGAGAGCTGGGTAGATTCAAGATATCGCATGCATGGTAACTGATATGAGGGTATCACGAATGATCGTTGGGACAAATACTGTACATTGGAGCTATGGCAGGAAGGTACTCGTAACTAAGAGATAATGGCTAAGTTAGAAATGAACACGCTAGGTGAAGTTGTTCGTATGAGTCGACTCAGTTTGTGGGGTCATGTGAAGAAAACGGGGGAGAAGAGATTACCTTAGAGGTCAATGAGTTCGGCTGTAGAGGGTAAGAAAGGCAGAGATAGACTTAGGAGGCGATGGTTGGATTCAGTGTTGAACGAATTCAAAATGGGAGGTATAGAAGCAGAGGAGCTTGCAATGCGAACTGCTAATACGTGTAGAAGATCATGGAGGTGACTTGTTCGCAAACAGAGGCGTTTAGAGTAGACTGGAAGCTGAAAGTCAAAACAATCTCAAATGAAAATGTTGGTTGGTTGGTTCCTCAGTTTAGGGGCTGTGACAACGCGGTCATCTAGCCCCGCGTACTTTGGGTGTGTGTAGAATCTGTCTGATAACTGGTGTTAATTGTGATGGCTGTATTAGTGTGTGTATCTGTTTTTTAAATTCAAGTAAGGACAGCAACATTCAATTTTTCAAATAGTTCCTACTTTTGCCGCCAAACGCCACCGTCAACGACTACTAGGCCTAGTTCAGAACTTAACTACTAGACGCCACCGCAGTTGGCTCTTGGCAACGAACGTAGGAACCTAAGAGCGTTGTTTACATTCTTAACCTATACAATTTAGCTTCACACAGATGTAATTAGTGGAAGGTTCTTTAACATGCCATAAATCTAAGACATGGGACCGCCGGCTTTACTTCTCCTCCGAAGGAAGGCATACTGAGGGATTTTTAACGCTCTTAAAAATCCGACGGCTTCGGCTGGGTTTGAACCCGCTATCTTGGGCATAGAAGCTCAGCATGCTACCAACTACCAACCTTACGTGTTCGCTCTGTATAGGAAAGGAGTATTCCCTGCTTTGACTAATGGCGTAACTGCAAGGTAAACACAGCCAGTGCCTGCGCCCCATATTCCCTCCGTCGTGTTTGCCCTGTTACAGTGTGCGGAGTGTAGCCTCGTGGTGAACGTGACATCATAATGGCACAACGACGCCATTTGGACCCCGTTTTGCAGGGTAGAATACTCGGCCGCCAGGAAGCAGGCCAGACACAGACCGAAGTCGCCGTATCCTTGAATGTGCCACAAAATGTCATTTCCAGGCTTTGGAGACGATTTTGAGACACAGGAGATGTTAGTCGTAGGCCAGTACCAGGTCGACCAAGAGTAATCACCCCACAGCAGGACCGATATCCGGCCTTAACCGCCCGACGAAATCAGAGTGAACCTGCAAGATAATTAATTGTCGGCGGAGCTTGCAGCCGTCTCAGGGGTTGCTGATTCCCGGCAAACTGTGTACCGGAGTCTCGGAACAGCAGAGCTGCTTGCCAGACGTCCAGCGGTGTGCGTCCCGCTCACTCCTGCCCAGAGACAGGCCTGTTTACTGTGGAGCCGTAAACGTCAAACTGGACCATGAATAAATGGACGCATGTGCTCTTCACAGATGAATCCCGCTTCAGTTTGCAGAACTATTCTCGTCTCACATTAATCTGGAGGGAACCGGGAAGCCTATACACCCTCAGGAACATCGTGGAACGGGACCAGAATGGTGGTGGTGGCGGCATCATGTTGAATGCCCGTACGGACCTGCACATCTTCATGGGTGGTCCGAGGAACACTGTGAACGCTCGGAGATACTGAGACCACATGTTTGACTCTTCAGAGGTGCGGTTGGTCCAGACTTCCTCTTAATTGACGATAATGCCCGACCGCACCGCGCTTCTCTGGTGGATGCATTTCTGACTGGGGAAGACATTTATCGAATGGACTGGCCAGTGAGGTCTGGGGATCTGAATCCTATAGATGGTATAGAACATGTTTGGGATGCATTGGGGAGGTGAATTGCATCACATCAGCCTCCATCGAGGACCCTCCAAGACCTTCGCATTGCCCTTGCGGAGGAATGGGATCGACTGCCACAATAGCTCTTGGACCATCTGATAGAGAGCATGCCACGTCGCTGCGAAGCATGTGTGGCCGTCAGAGGTAACCATATACCCTATTAATAGCATATTTTGTTGTAGAAGACATTGCCAAGTTTTGTTAGTTGTTGTCAAAGGCGTACCTTAGCTATCAGAACCTTTCTGACAGTGGTTTTTTTTTTTGGCGGTGGTGGGGGGGAATTGTGTGACATATGGTGTGTGATTCAGCTTCCGTTTGTTCAGCAATCCATCTGACATTCCTATCAGTGATTAGCCTATGCTTAAATTTTGGACACTGGTGTATTTATGTAGACTATGTATGTATTTAGACAACCTCAATTAATATTTGGTGACGTGGTGGCGCAGCGGTCAAGCTCTTTGCCTCTCACCAAGGTGGACCGGGTTCGATTCCCGGTCAATGTATGTGATATTTTTGAATTGAAATGCCATGTCCTGTGGTTGGGATTCCACGTAAAAAGGTCCCGTGGGTCATGATCGTGAGATTAACGGTCACGTTACACTACAAGCATTCTTCCTGCAATTAAAATTTCATTGTTGCCTTATAGGCCTACCACCTTTTCCCGCAGGTATGATTTGCCTGTCATAAGGCCGATGTTACACTATCTGAGAAATTTGTCAAAGATCATATCGGAGTGTGAACTGCATGGAATGTTACATTATAAATGCTATAAAGACTGTAAAAACATAGATAAAAGGTAGAATGAGTACTTAAAAATAGCAGAGTCGAAGAGTGCTGTACTTAGAAGGATGCACATTTCGCTTTTTTTTTTTTGGCTCGAGGACTCATCATTCGTTTCATCCTCATTATTATTAAACTGATGCAATTTCACAAGTCCGCATATTGCAACACGTTTACAAAGATGCTATATATACCTTTCTTATCACGTGAGCGAATCATGATTCAACCCATACACGTTTACTTAATATTTTCGCTTTTAGCCTACTTTCGATTTTTGCAAAAAGAAAAAAAAAGACGTATACATGAGATCTAGACGGACCAAAAGTTGTCAGTCTGTGTGTGTGTGTGAGTGTGTGTATCTGTCCTCCCTATCAATTCAAACACGACGAAACCGAATTTAACGAAATTCGGTTCAGAGGTAGCACTAGCAAAGGACACCTCAGTGTCATGTTTTATATCACCGCCATCTTGACGGAAACGTAATGGCGGCCACCCAATTGTTCAAAGCTTAAATCAAATTACGACTAACCTAATCATCTGATCTCTACCAAATTTTGCAACAACATACTCTACCTTCTTGTGGGAAGCGTATATTGACCAAACTACAAGGTCATCTGTCAAACAGTTTCAAGATGGCGTATGTATGAATATTGTTAGTATTAAAGCCTAATCGTAACTTACGATTCAACAAGGCCTGTCCTCACCAAATCCGTTTATCGTACATAGGGAGGTTTAAACTGTCCTTAAGGAGGTGACCGGTAGGATATTAGCATTTCCAAATAGAATATGTAACTGTAGCAGGCTGACCGTGCCATATTTTGTTGGGCCGTGCCGTCCCGTTGGGTCAAAATGGAGGCTATTGTTTGCTCGCTAGTCCATATTTCAGTAATTTCGTAAGTTTATATTATTATTGGAATGTACTGAACAAAATAATAAATATTTATTATCAAATGGTTTATAAAAACGACAGAAATCGCTAATGATATCGTTAAATCCAAGACAAAATATGGTATGCAATTATACTAAACCAGTTGTTAACCTAGTGTTAGTACTGGGTGTGTCTAACGTTGTGTCTCATAATCCGCCTGGGGCGGACAATATACGCTTGAAAGACATAAAGGCAACATCCAAAAAAACTATACCAATCATAATACATCTCATAAACAAGATATTCGAATCAGTCATAATACCAAAATATATGAAATACACAATTATTAAACCAATATATAAGAATGGCGATCACTTAGACTTTGGCAACTACAGACCAATATGCATTTTATCAATCCTACACAAAATAATGGAAAATGCTTGGATAAGAGATTGAAGAATTTCCTAAATAAATATGATATTTTCAAGGGACACCTATACGGTTTTAGGAAGGGAAAATGTACTGAACTACTCCTGGCTGAATTTTCCAGTGTAATAAATATTGCGTTAAATAAGAACAATCACATAATGGTACTTTTTCTTGACTTTTCTAAAGCATTTGACACAATAAACCACAATAAACTACTTGCTAAATTACACGATATTGGAATAAGAGGCACGACTTACAAACTATTTGAAAGCTATCTGAAAAACAGGGAAATGGCAGTTATGGTCAATAACACTATCAGTGACGCAGTAGAAGGAACACGGGGTATCCCTCAAGGCAGTTTTATTTCACCTACACTATATAACCTGTTCATAAACGACATGAATGAAACCATTAAACACAGTAAAATATTTATCTATGCTGATGACACCACTATATATACCATACATAAAGACTCTAAAACAGCTTTTGATAGACTTCAAGAAGACTTCAATAACATCACAATATGGTGTCATGACAATAATTTGTATATAAATACAACCAAATCTAAAATAATGCACATCAGAGTTAATCACTTCACACAAGAAAAATACAAACTAACGCACCACAGCATATCATGCATACACCAAAACATCCTGGCAGGTTGCAAATGTAACACCTTCATAAATAGTACTTCGACACAAAAATACCTAGGAATTACCCTTGATGAACACTTTAAAATGAATACACACACAGTAAACATAATAAAAAACCTAAGAGCAAACCTCTACACCTACTTCAATCTCCGATTTTATGTAGACAGGAAAACTTACAAAACAATTTATAGTGCTCTGATTGAAAGCAAATTAAGATATGCTATAGCAGCTTGGGGAAATCAAAACACAACTTTAATTAATAATCTTCAAGATAGCCAAAACAGGTTCTTTAAATATTTCACTGATATCCCTTATTTTAATATTAAAGAGTTGTTCCAAATTACTGTACTGAATCTCTACTACCATGATCCAAGATTCAGGCATAAGGTCTCTCACAACATACAAACAAGAGCCATAACAAGCACTAAATATGTAAAACCCTTATGTATAAATAGCTATGGTTTCAAGAGACTAGATTATATTATACCATCACTACTTAATGAACTACCACCTGGATTGACGAACATTAACAGCAAACAACTAGCTATAAGTCGCATTAAAAAATATTACTTAACTAAACATTAACTCATAACATAAATTTATTAATATAACTACCATAATGTAACTTTTGTGTCTTTAATTATTTACATTAATACTTTATCATTATCATAACAAAAAAAAATTGCATGCACTCTTGTATTGAAATATAATCTATATATATGTTGTAAATAATAATTAATATGTCTCACAGATAATCTCTACTGTCATCAGATTCGTGAGACATATCACAATAATGTTACATATATACTTACTTACTTAATTCCTGCCGCTCCTTCCGGAGCATAGGGCCTTGGCGAAATTTCTCCACGCAGTACGGTTCCTGGCCATTCTCTTCATTTGACTCCAGTTCTTGTCCACCCCTGCAATTTCATTTTCGATCGTCCTCTTCCAGGTCTTCTTAGGTCGACCTCGCTTCCTGGCGCCTTGAGGATTCCAGTCTAGCGCCGCCCTCTCAATAGCTCCGTCCGGCTTCCTTAGTGTGTGACCAATCCAGTGCCATTTCCTCTCCTTGATCTGGATGCTAGTCGGTTGTTGATTGGTGATGGTCCAAAGATCTTCATTTGAGATTATGTCCGGCCACCTCACATTCATGATGCGACGCAGACATCTGTTAATGAACACCTTTAGCTGGTTGTTGATCGGTTTTGTGACTTTCCATGTTTCACAGCCGTAGAGAAGAATCGACTTTACGTTGCTATTGAAAAGGTGGAGCTTGGTCTTCCTGGAAATGTTTCTATTTCTCCAGATGGGGTAGAGCTGGACAAAGGCACCATTTGCCTTCCTGATACGGCTTCGAACATCTTCCTCTGCTCCCCCATCATTTGTGACTATACTTCCAAGGTAGAGGAAGGACTCAACTCGCTCAATGTCCTTTCCGTTGACTGTCAAACTAGTCGTGATGTCAGAATTTATCCTCATCTCTTCGGTCTTATTGGTGTTGATCATCAGTCCTGCACGTTCTGCTTCTCTCTGCAACCTCCCCAGCTTATCTTCTATGTCTCGGTACCGTTGTGCCATAAGACAAATGTCGTCTGCGAAATCCAGATCTTCAAGCCTGTCATTTATACCCTATTGAATACTCCTCTTCCGTCCTCCCATTACCTTCTTCTTCACACTATCCAGGACCAACAGGAACAGAGTGGGGGAAAGGACACACCCCTGTCTCACTCCGGAACTGACCTTTATCTTTTCGGTTAATTTGCCTTCGTGAAGAACCTGGCACTCATACCCTTCGTATATCTCTTCCATGATTCTGATGATCTTTGTTGGAATTTTATATTCCTCGAGGGTCTTCCACATGATTCTTTGATTTACGGAGTCGAAGGCTTTCTCGAAGTCAACAAATGTGAGGTAAAGGGTATTCCGCCACTCCACACTCTGCTCCAGGATGATTCGGAGGGTGTTGATGAGATCCACACAGCTGCGATGTTGTCGAAATCCAGCCTGTTCCTTCCGAAGCCTTTTTTCTACGCAGTCTTTTATACGCTTCAGGATGACTCTCGCCAGCTCTTTGCTTGGAATGGACAGCAAGGTGATACCCCTCCAGTTGTTACAGTTTGTGGTGTCCCCTTTCTTCGGCAACTTGACTATCAACCCCTCCTTCAAGTCGGTTGGTATTTTCTCCTCCTTCCAGATCTTCTCCAACAGCGGGTGCAGCAGATCGATCGTAATATCCAGGTCTGCTTTCAGTACTTCCGCTGGAATATTATCCAGACCTGGTGCCTTCCCGCATTTCATCTGCTTCAACGCTGTCCGTATTTCGCCCCGAGTTGGGGAGTCGAGGCTGATGCTTGGGTCACTTTCTGCTTCCTCTTCATCTTCTCCTCGCTGCTTACTTTCTGGTCCTCTATCTCTATTAAGAACCTCCGCCAAGTGTTCTCTCCATCTTGTCAGCTGCTGTTCACACGTCGTGAGGATTTCGCCCGTCTTGCTCTTCACAGGCCTAGTTTTATTAAAACCTTTCTTCGAAAGCATCTTTGTGATGCCATAGAGCTCCTTAACGTCCCCCCTTCTTGCCGCTTCTTCTGCTTTCTCCGCCTGCTCATCAATCCACCTCCTATGATCCTTCCGTACACTCCTCTTTACCTCCCTGTTTGCTGTTGAATACTTTGCTTGTGTGAGAGCCTTCTGCTGCCTAGTCTTGCAGGTGTTGAGCTTGGCCTTAATCTCCTTCCTATAATTTATCTTGTCCCAGGTCTGATCGGATATCCATTCTTTCCGCAGGTAGTTCTTGTACCCGAGCTGCATCTCACTGGTTTCCACGAAGATATTCTTTACCTCGCTCCACACAGTCTCCACGTCCTTCTCTGTCTCGGAGTCCAACACCTGGAATTTATTTCTGAGCTCCAGTTTAAATTTGTCCAATCTCTGCTGGTTCTTAAGCTTGCCCACATCAAACTTGTTGTGCCGAGTGTTAAACTTTCGGCGGACTGCGACGATCTTCATGCGGAAGTTGGCAACCACAAGATGATGGTCACTACCAACGTCCGCTCCTCTCTTGTTCCTAACATCTTCCAAGCTTCTTCTGAACCTCCTGCTCACCGCGATGTGATCAATTTGATTTTCTGTGACTTGATCAGGAGACACCCAGGTGACCTTGTGGCACCGCCTATGAGGAAATACCGTGCCACCCATCACCAAATCCTGACTGGCGCAATATTCTGTAAATTTCTCCCCATTGTCATTCATCTCACCAAGGCCATGTTTACCCATGATCTGCTCCAACCCCTCATTGTTTGAGCCCACCTTCGCGTTGAAGTCTCCCATAACAATGAGAATGTCCTTCTTACTTGTTTGTCTTGTGACATCTCGCAGCATTTGGTAGAATTCTTCCTTCTTCTCTGGCTCCGACTGTTCTGTAGGCGCATAGCATTGGATGATGATCACATTCCTGATCTTTGTCTTGAACCTAGCAAACATGAGCCTACTAGAAATTGGCTTCCACTCCATAAGGCTTCTCTTTGCATTTCTGTTGAGCAGCAACCCCACTCCATCCCTGTGTTCTTCATCATCGCCCCCAGAATAGAGAAATGTAATTCCATCTGTTGTCTGTATTTCACCAAATCCTGGCCACCTCTCTTCACTCAATCCTAGGATATCCAGCCCATAGTTCTTCATCTCCCGTGTCACTTGTTTCAGTCTGGTTTTCTCCATCAAGGTCCTCACATTCCAGAAACCGATTTTCGTAGTCCTCTTCATGCCAAAAGTCGTCATCAAGTTATCCGTCCGGTTTTGTAATTTCGCTTCAGTTTCCGTAATCAGTTTATTTAAGAGGAGCGAGTGATTAACCCACTGCCTCCGAGTGCCTTGGAGGGGCTGCCACCTTAAGCCTGAGGCACCAGGCTGATTTTCTGTCAGGGTTTCTTCCCTTAGCCTTTGAAGAACCAACTCCAAACTACAAGGCAGCAAGCAGTTGTTTCACCAGAGCCCCGTTAGCCGTAATTTCTTCAGGGTTCCTGTAGGGCCTTCACAGCTACCGTAGCGGTCTTGAGGCACACAAAGTCCCCACTGTACTTCACCCCTACAGGCAATCCCCTACTTAATTACGTTGCCCATCTCCCACGACGAGGACGAGGGGTTGGATTTGTGGGAGACGTAACATAAATAGTATTTAATAAATAAATTAAATTATTATTATTATTTATTTTTTCTTTATTGAATTATAACTGATCTCACGTTATAATGTTAAGCATATATAGTCTGTTTTTGCAATCGCATACTTGTAACACCGCATTTCACCACTCGACTACAGCGATTAAAATTAGTTATCCTTGACCCGCGATTTTTGTTGTTGATTCTTTAAGGGCTTTACGGCATCATGGTCTTGTAGCCCCGTGTCCTTGGGTGTGTGTAGAAGTTGTCTGATAACCTGTGTCACTGTGATGTCTGTAGGCTTACTAATCTGTGTACTTTTATACGAGGAAGGATTTGGGTAGGAAGCTGCTGCTGTTGTTGTTGTTGTTTCATTTGAGATGCATATACATTATGGTCATTTAGCCCCGTGTACTTGGGTTGTGTTGAATTTTGTCGGATAACCTGTTTTATTGTGATGGCTGTATTAGTGTGTGTGTGTATATATAAGTCATGGGGGGGATTCAATCAATCAACGTATAATATCCGTATACGTTGTATTTCAACAAGCTACTACAACCAACATTAAGTAATACTACTTGAAAAGGACAAAGAGTTTTAACTACCGTGAGTAAAAATAAGAAAATATAAATGTATGAATATATGAAAAATATGAAATTTTAAGTGACGAACTAGGAAATTCTATGAAATTGTTTGTGCTGGTTTTAATTTGGATACTTGAAAGTTAATTGATAGGAATTCATGCGAAAATTCAATATAATAAAATTATTAGATTGAATTTTTTACTTTAATATGATTAAGTAATAAGCTTATTTTAATACTGTGTTTATTTAATCCGATCCTAGTAATTTACAAAAAGTACCGGTAATGAAGAAGATTATAATTTATAATTATGTGCAATCAATATGCAATTTTGGAATTGGTCAAAGGCCGAAACCTAGAAGAGGACAAAGTTTGCATACATAAAATAACGATTTTGTTGCAATTTGTTGCAATATACAACTAACAATTTTTCTAAATTTTGAGGAAGCAAATTGTAACGTCTATCTGTCAATATAATTTTGTATGATGAGAAGCTTCGTTGCACATATTTTACTGCAATGTTTGCTTGAATGATGTTTGTCATACCTTCAATAACTTGACTTATTTCATTCAGTACCTGGTAAGACTTATTTTTATCCAGCACAGATTCAAATTTTTCTGACACAATTATCTCTGTGGGCCCAGGAGTAACTGCAACAGCCTTCCTCAGGTGTTCCATTTTCTGAATGGCAAACATTAGTGTCAAATTGTTGCACCCCTTCTCTGCCAGAGCCACACAGTGTGCTGAATTGGCTTTAAAACTGTCTAGCTTCAAAGCTGCTTTTACTTGTACACTAAATCATGTTTTTTATTTCATTTTTTTTTTCAAGTCAATACGAATTCAAGGAAAACACTGTTTGACATCAAATAAATGTGAAAATGTTTATTTAAAGAAACTGGATTAAATCGTATTAAAATTTTCAATATGCTTTAATACGCTTTCAGCTGCTGGGATCTGTATTGAAACAATACACTATGTTTAAGTATACTATGTCGTACGATTTTATACGCAAAACTGTATTCAAAATAGATAATATGAATATTTAATTGTGACAATTTTTAATATGATATGGCATATAAAGTTTAATTGACATATGTACGAAATTATGTTGTCCGTGTTAACAGATAGTATTCTTTCAATTCTTCATTTCGTAAATAAATAATGACACTGGATTTAATATTAAATTTATACAAATTAACTTCGTTTTGTGATTTATTTTCTTATTTATTTCTTTATTTATTACTTATAAAAGCACGAATGAAGGACACGCCTTTTCTGTTTCTAATTTATTTGAATAACTACTTAATGTATAATTATACAGAATTGCATAAATGCCAGAATATGAATAAATATGAAAATTTTCGTAAAATATGAAGATTTTATCAACATATTATGAAATATTATTTCTTTTTTACTGGTGGATTTGTAGCCCTGACTGCATAAAACGTAAATATATCTGGCTCCCACTTAAGTATTATTTATAGTTTACAATATGAAATTTCATATATTTACTCGCTCTAGTTAAAACTATACCCATGCATTTAGGAGAAAGTAAGCTATATGTCCTTTACTGACATTTTGTTTTTACATACCGGTATTGCCACTACTGTATTTCACTACTGTCCTTCATCCATTTTTGCTGAACTATGAAAAAGTTCAGTTTTATATAATATATTTCATAAAATGTCTTTGACAGTGTGATACCGGACCAAGAGACGGAACTTGAAAGGGGCTTGGTGCGGAAATTCAACTCGCCCCTGAGGTCCGGATTCGATTCCTGGATCTGCCAAAATAAATTTGGTCTGAGGGCTGGAACGGGGTACACTCAGCCTCGTGAGGCAAAACTGACAAGTTGAGGATACAATTCCCAGCTCAGCCATCCTGGATATGGTTCTCCGTGATTTCCCACTTCTACTGTAGGCAAATGTTGAGATGGTTCGTAACTTGGGTTACGGCCGCCTTCTTCCAATTTACAAATACACACTAGTACAGCCATCACAATAACACAGGTCATCATACAGCTTTCCCCCTCTCACACACTCAAATACATTGTTATAATGACTACAATGACGCAGCCCCTAAAAATAAGCACAAAAATGATCTTGAATGACTCGTGAGTTAGACCCGTTTACAGTTTCTATAGATATTTTTTGAGCGAAGCTTTTAACCAGTATTTCAAATCAGTTTAATCTCTCTTGGCACTTCATTTCCTAGTATCGGGTGACACAGTTTTCGCAGGTTAAAAAGTGCCGTATTTTCTTTCTATTCTACGCAAATGAGTTCTTATTAATACAATCAACTCCCTATAACTATGCCGTTATGTCCTTGCAAACAGCACTGGACATCATCATGTTATATGTGGGTTAATCATGCAGCTGAAATGATTATTAAATGCCAATTGGCACATTCATTTCGTCGCAAAATTGAGCTCTTTTTTTCCCCCAAAGTTTAATGATTAAGTCGGGGACATTGCGTTGGATTTAAAATATCGTTTTGATTGCTCCAAGGTTATATGCGTCCAGGATGTCTCTTTTCAATGTCGTACATCGATATGACATTACGATAATGGTATATTGTTTGTTAAATTTCTAGGAAGCAAGCCTACTACTCATCCACGGAATTGCACTGTTCTTGTCGGGTTATATCTGATCGTCAGGTTTACATGTCGCCGGAGCTCAGGTTTTAAATATTACATTTGGAACGTTGACATAGCTTCGTACAGCCTTTCTCTCGTTTCTTTATGGTCGCAAAATTTGATTTATGCCTTAACATTAACAACGATGTCATGTGCCTGTAATGGTCGCTAGTTTATTGATTTACGCCCCGTATTTATGCAGCTTGGCTAATCAGGACAATATCAGCTACCCGTTTAACGACACACGGAGAATGACCCTTTCTTCTGAAATGCTACTAACATCCGTATCTTCGACAGGGTAAGTATATACTGAACCTTGAATCCACGCCGTATTAATGCACTCCTGCTGTACGCATGTTCTGGTGGTGTGCTACAAAATGTGCCACTGTAGTTTTAATTGTAGTGTGTCGCACGAAGTTCCACTCCCTGTTACAGCGATATAATGTGGATATCGACTGTAATAGAGCATTCCCTAGATTTGGGTTGTGCTATTGAATCACTCTTTCGACTGTGTATTTTCATGGTTTTTGAAATATTATCCCTTGACACCCACCGGTGTAGTTTAGTAGTTCCACGACTAAATTGGGTAGTGACGTTCGGACATTCGGACAGTTCTCGTGGCACCTACCCCAGGTAGAGTACCCTTTCGTTGCAGTAGCACGCACTGTTACAGCCATGCCAATAACTCGGGTTATCATACAAATTCTGTACGCACAACTACACGGGGTTTATAAAACGATGTCCCAAGCCTCTAAGTAAGAAAACCACAACGAGCTTTTCTAGGCTTTTGTTTTGATAATGATGTGGAGCATAATAGTAAGTTGAAGAAAAATAAATTAATACTTTGTGTTTCAAAACAGTGTAAGGTTAATCATCTGTGAAGGTGCAAATTTGTGCCTCGCCGTGCTAGTGTGCATCATATTAAAAACACTAGCTCCCCAGATTCGCGGAAATGCGTGCCTTTCTCCGCTATAGCAATGGCAGTACTGCTGCAGCAACGGGCAAGTGGAGGATGTGGGTAGTTCAGGAAAAGGGCGTAGTGGTGATTATGTCCACACAGCATAACCATTAGCTTAATCGTTCAGCCATGGGTAATTGTCAAGTTCTGAGTTTTATTTTTGCCTGGAAACCAAACAATTTGCCTTCAGTGTTTGATGAGAGTAAACAAATTGTCGGGACTAAGTGAGTAGATTTTAAAAAAATGTAATGTAGGAAGATTTATTTTTTGCTAGAAACTTTTCCATTCTTGACATTTATCCAGTTAATTGTCTGGAGTAGAAGTGGGGAATAAAATAATAAAAAAAAGAACAGGATGGTTTAGGTGGGAATCGAATCCTCCCCTTCAGTATTTTGCCTCACGTGTCTGAGTGGACCCCGTTCCAGCCCTCAGACCAGAATTGAATTTCTTGACAGAGCCGGGAATCGAACCCCTGACCTCCGGGGCCACAGCCAAGAATGCTAGCCGCTACACCAGGATGTGGTCTGTTCACAAACTAAAGTAATGGTTGTAGCATTTTAGTGCTACAGATTTGAATCCAATAAACAGCCGGTGCTACCTGCCAACTTTTACGGGTTTTCCGTAAAATTTACGGAAAGGCATTGTGTTTTACAGTTTTACGGATGAACTATAATATTTTATGGATTTACGTTCCAAGATCTTTTAAAATTCGCGCCAGAACAAGCTTTCGCACGCCGCCGGTACATGCTGTGTGACAAGTGCACATTCCATACTTCGCTCTGAACTACAGGATCTTTCACTCAAAGTGCCTTGTGGCGCGTGGAGGGTCGGTCGAGCACATGGCGACTCACTGAGCTTGGGGTCGACAGAGCGCCCGTACGAATCACATGTAAATAACAAGCACACATATTAACACATAACACAGGCCTACAAAAAAATTAACAGTTTTTGGTGTCGGGGATTTTGTAACTGATTTTACGTATACTTGGATCGCTGAATCTAATTATGAAATCAATTTTTCTCCAACAGCTCTATTTTTTTTAGATATCAGTTTTCCTCGATCACCTCTATTTGTTTAGATCTTTGTTGTTTTCGTGTGCAGTTTTACACGAAATGTGCAGTTCTAACTCCATTTTGTGCAATTCTCAATCATAATATACAAGGATTGGGTCAAGTATATTGTGTCGTATCGTCAGTCTGATATCCTTGCTTCGTGTGCCTATGGGATAGCAGAGGAGAAAACACCTGGGTTAGAAAAGAGTGGCCTAAGAGAGAGAACAGCGATATTGGGGGGGATGTTGAACGAGAGAAAATCATCTTTCCTCCACTGCATATCAAGCTGGGCCTTATGAAGCAGGTTGTGAAGGCTCTTGATGAAAACGGACCATGCTTTGTATTTATAGGAAATAAAATGCCTCACTTGAGTATGGAAAAACTTAAAGCAGGGTTATTTGTTGGCCCACAAATAAGACAACTCATTAAGGATCCTGACTTCGTAAATTCTATGAATGAATCTGAGCTAAACGCCTGGACTTCATTTGTGTTAGTTGTAAAACATTTTCAAGGCAAACGCAAAGCTGAAAACTATGTTGAACTTGTAAACTTGTAAACGAGATACTTAACAGTTTCAAATCTCTTGGGTGCAACATGAGTATTAAGGTGCACTATTTACACAGCCACTTAGACCGTTTTCCTGATAATTTAGCAGACAACAGTGAGGAACAAGGTGAACGATTTCACCAGGTTATTAAAACTGTGGAGGACCGCTACCAAGGAAGATAGGACATGCACATGATGGCAGATTACTGCTGGAGCTTAAAAAGGTACTGTTCCAAAATATATTCAAGAATGTCACGGAAAAGAAGCTTTCGAAGTGTCCAGTGACTGGTTGGTTTCATTCATGACTTTTTCCTCTAGGTTTGTATATAATAATATTTGTATAATATAATAATGAAAATTACCGTACGTGTTTAGTTTTATATTACCATGCGATAGTGTAATGTATCTTCTTCTTCTTCATTTCCCGGTTCCAGTGCTCTGGGTCGGGGTGTGAATCAATGACCTCCATCCGAGGACTTAATTCACACACTATCATATTTAGGCTATTTGTACGATGGGCTCGCCACACCCAAAGGTTCATTCTTTCTCTACGACTGATTATGTTGTCATAGTACTGCCTTGTATGAAATTATGACTGCTTACGAGACCAATGTCTTAGAACTACCTTTTTTTTTTTAAGTTTTTCAGTTACCGATATGGCACTTGAGGATATTCTGAACCTTGAGGTAATGTATATTTCACAAAAATGTCATATCTCAGAAACTAGACCTGCTAGGCAAAAGCTATGGTATATTTGAATTCAGGGCATCAAATTCATATAAAATCACCTTAAAAAGCCCCGGCACCAAAATCTCTGTTGACCAGTGTAATCGAAGTAAAATCATTGTTACAGAAGATATTGAATATTTCGTCCCTGCATCTAAACATTTCCGGCATCTTCTTAGGTAATTTTCATTCACACGCATTAGTTCATCTACCGAGATAGCCTAAATTTAGCTCGTGATATTTAGTTTGTGTTCATCTAGAGTGTGAAGGTTTGTTGCATAAACTTTATTTTTCAATTTTCCCCATGAAGAAAATTGAAACAATAGGCTTTAACACTTAGCAATAACACGTTACTCAATTTTGAAACACAATAACAATTAAACAATAACCACGGAGACACGTTATAAACTTATAATACATGTAACTTCAAATAGGCTATAAACGAATTAACGAAGTCGACTTTACTCGTCAAATCATGCGTCGCAACTGTCTCAGCTCCGTTTTGCAATGTGCTCGTCTGAACACTGCAGTGCTGTGCCAGCCATGCGGCCGGCCCCACTTTGAGTGAAGACCCTGTATATTCACCAGATCGTTACAGTCTTCGACTGGGAATACGAGATACGTCCTGATTTACCCGAATCCTAATCGATCGATATTGATTTGTTTGTGTTAAATGAAAGATCTGGGATAGCAGTTTGATTGTTCTTTAATGCGTTGATTAGTTCGATAGGTAGCAGGTAGGGACCCACTTCGGGGGTAGCCCTTCCCGAGGGAGTGGCGCTCCTGCCTATGTGAGTCCCAGAGCACACTGGCCCGGTGTGTATCATCTGGTAAGGGTCCCAGCTCAGGGTTACGAGTGAAGACCTCAACGACAGTGAAGGCGGAGAAGCTGAACTACGGTACGGCGGAGCTGGCGGATGGGGCACATCTGTTTAGGCCCGACGGCAAAGCGGGCGGAAGAAGAATTCATTACTTATATGGTTCCCAACGGTCATGAAGGCGGAAGAGGCCATGCCAGACGAATTGGCTGTGAAGGCGCACCTCAGTAATATTTTGAGTCTGCGGCAGTTCGTTGCAGTCTCTGTATCTGGTCTTGCATGTCTCATTTCATATGTGCCGCAGGACACGACTCCGAGATCATAGTGAGTGGGTCACTTCCTGGAAAGTTGTGATCCACCCTAAACAAATACACGCCAGTGGCAATTCTTTCATCAGTCACTTATTTTCTAAAGTCCAACGGCGATGGGATATGGATGGTGGGGGCAGGTTATGGGTGTAACTGGAAGCCCCTAGTTCGGACCTGCACGTTGGCAGCAGATGTGTGATGGTCGTCTTCCTGGGACTCTGTGGCTACCCAGGAGTTCGGTCCTGCATCTGTGTTTGAGCAGGCCTGTTTAGGATTACCGCTGCTCACCCCACATGGGGAAGGCCCTAGAAAAGGTGGGCTAAACATCGGAAGTCACATCTACTGTCCGGCTGGGCGGCCGCACCCAGCAGGTCACCCCTCATGCGGTCGAAAAACAAAAACTACCAAGTCAATAAGGACACATAATTTTATCATTGGAACATGGAACGTCAGAACATTGCTTGACTTAAAAGATAACGACAGGCTTGAAAGAAGAACAGCTCTTATTACTCGTGAATTATCCAGACTCAACATTGACATCGCTGCTCTCAGTGAAACCACGTTGTCCACTGAAGGAAAAATTACTGAGTTTGGATCAGGTTATACCATCTTCTGGAAGGGAAAGGAGGAGGGAGAACATCGTATTCATGGTGTAGGATTCGCTGTAAAGACCAAGCTAGTTAATGATTTCCAAATTACTCCCACTACAATCAGCGAAAGACTTATGACTCTCCGCATTCCATTCCCTGGAGGTTCATTCATGACTCTCATATCTGCCTATGCTCCAACTTTGAAGGCCGATGATGAAGTTAAGGGCCAGTTCTATGACCAGCTTGGCACAATCATCTCCAAGGTACTATCTACAGATAAGCTCTTACTCCTTGGTGATTTCAATGCAAGAGTTGGGAAAGATAACCGGCTATGGCAAAATGTGATGGGTAAACAAGGTCTTGGAACCTGTTATCCCAATGGAGGTCTTCTTCTTGGTCTTTGTCCAGAACATGAACTCTTCATCACCAACACTCAATTCCGATTACCTGACCGTTTCAAGACCACGTGGATGCATCCACGTTCTAAGCATTGGCACATCCTTGATTACGTCATTACCCGACAATGTGATAAGAAGGACATACTTATTACCAAAACAACAAGGAATATTGACGATTGTTGGACGGATCACAAACTTCTCATCTGTAAACTCAGGATATCCATCAGCCCGAAACCACCCAGGGCGTTTCCAAACCCCATCCAGAGGATAGTTTAACACCTCCAAACTTCAGGATGAATCTATTTTCACAAACTTTGAGAATATGATCAATGCCCAGCCATCAGATCATTCAGTTGTAACAAATGACATTCGAGAGGAATGGACCGATCTGAGGGAGATAGTCACTGAGTCAGCTGAAGAAACCATTGGTTTGGTAAAGCAGAAAAGTCAAGACTGGTTTGATGACAACAACGAAGACATTTTGCGTCTCATCAGCACCAAAAGGGAAGCCTATCTATCTCATCTTCAAGACCCACCCTCAAATACGAAGAAAGCTCTGTATTTAGAACTCCAGAGTAAGTGTCAGACACAAATTGAATTTAAGAGAGATAAAGAATACTTGGTGGCAGCAGAAAGCTGAGGAACTTCAGAGGCTATCTGATACTCGTGATCTGAGGAACTTCTATGCAGGGATTAAAGAGATATATGGCCCACTTCGTTCTTCATCAGGTACACTAAAAAGTGCTGACAACTCTGCCACTCTTACTGACAGCCATGATATCTTAGAGCGTTGGAAGGAACATTTCTCCATCCTTCTAAATCTTCCTTCAGCTGCTGAAGACTTCCTTCGTGATGTGCTGAAATATCCTGAACAACCATGGATGGATGTACCTCCTTCTTACACGGAATTCAGTGTAGCTCTCAATCAACTGAAACCACGAAAGGCACCTGGCCCAGATAACATCCCACTGGAATTAATTCAGGCTGGAGGTCAGTCCCTCAAAACGTGGATTTTCACTCTTATTCTCAAAATTTGGGAATTAGGAGAAGTACCTGGTGACCTAAGGAACGCCACTATCATCACAATCTTCAAGAAAGGTGATCGTAGTGTTTGTGGCAACTATCGCGTATATCGCTACTATCTACTGTGGGTAAAATTCTTGCCAGAATTTTACTTAACCGCCTCAGGTTATCTCAGAAAAGATCCTCCCCGAGTCCCAGTGCGGATTTCGATCTTCCAGAGGCACAACTGACTTGATTTTCTGCGTAAGACAACTACAAGAAAAATGTAGTGAGCAACAGAATCCACTCTTCTTAGTCTTTTACGATCTGGAAAAGGCCTTTGACTCAGTTCCAAGATCTGCTATGTGGGCGGTGCTACAACGCTTTGGCTGTCCTCGACGTTTTGTTGATCTAATCCAAGCTCTCCATGATGGCATGACCGGTCAGGTTTTTCATCAAAATAAGATCTCTGACGAATTTCCTATCACTCATGGACTGAAACAAGGCTGCATACTTGCTCCAACACTGTTTGCATTGTATTTGGCTGCAATGCTCTATAAATCGCCCAAAAACATCCCAGGTGTAGAGGTCAGATACCGTTTTGATGGAGGGCTCTTCAACCTAGCTCGATTTCGCTCCAATAAGCTAACTCAGGTTACGAAGATATGCAGATGATGCGGCATCGCCTACACTCACGCCAGTGGAGTTGCAACCGACTGTTAATTGCTACAATAATGCATGTGATCGTTTTGGTCTCACCATTAATGTTCAGAAGACCAAGTTTCTGGCACAACCTTCACCAGGCACGGCCCTTCCGCACTTCAACATTTCTATCTCAGATACTCCAGAGCAGGTAGACCACTTCTCGTATCTGGGCAATTGTGGGCAGGATGTTGAAAAGAGAATCGGTGCTGCCCATGCGGCATTTGGGCGACTATCGCACCGGGTCTTCTTGATTAAAGATCTGACCGTGAAGACGAAGCTCATGGCGTACCAAGCTGTTGTCATCTCAACATTGTTGTATGGCTGTGAAACCTGGACCCTTTATCGACATGACTTCCGAAAGCTTGAGCGCTTCCATCAACAGAAACTTCGATCCATCCTTAAGATAAAGTTGGAAGACCACATCACCAATCTTGATGTTCTTGAGAAAGCGCATGCTAATAGTATAGAATCATCCATCATTGGTCATCAACTTAGATGGATTGGACATGTCCATCGGATGGATGATACGAGACTACCACGCCAGGTTCTGTATGGTGAACTCACCTCCGGCACCAGACCTCATGGAGGCCCTAAGAGACGTTACAAGGACCAATTTAAACAGAATATGAAGTTGACAGGTCGCAATCCACAAACCTGGGACCAGCTTGCTAAAGACCGTTCAACTTGGCGCCAGACCATCTCGGCTGCTGTCAAAATGTTTGAAGAAGAACGTCGTAGAATTGTTAAGGCCAAGCGACAAGCACGAAAGCTCCGTGCGGCACAGCCACGCCCTCCACCAACAGTTCTGTGTGATCTGTGTGGACGTTAGTTTCATGCACGCATTGGGCTGTTCAGTCACCGCAAAAATGCCCACAGACCTCAACCTTAGATTATTTTAGACTGTTTTGGAAGAAGATCTATACTCGAAAACGAGTTAAAGCCGACGACGAGTTCGATAACCTTTACCGTTCTGTAAAAAAAAAAGTTGTTTTCTTCTTCGCCACGAATTACAAAGCGTAGGTCATGTTGTAGTTACGGAATAACATTTGAATTATCATGGTGTCTTCGGGTAACGAAAAGTAGCTAATTTTTGTCTGGATATTTGGAGGTAACGAAAATTCACTGAGGTCGGTTTAAGCTTTAAATCATTTAAACTCGCGCCGCTAAGCTCACAGATTGCGATGGAGCAAGTTTCACGCAAGCGGCGCCGATTGCGTAAGCTACATTTCCCCGTGCCCGCCCTCAAGGTATTCCATACCGAGGATACCTTGAGTGGTATACATCGGTTCAACGTATTGTTACGTGCCACCCCCTAGTGGCACTTTTGTTAACTGGATTACGGTGGGGGTACAAAGCACAACACCAATTACTGCTTAAAGAAATATAATTTATTACAGGCCAGAAAATTACACTAATCAGCAAATACAAGCAATTAGGAGCCTTACTCAGTTTCCTTAAGTCTCTTCCTTATGCGCTCTTGGCCTTCCACTTGTAAACAGACCACAGAAGTTAATCCGTCCTAATGAGTACGGTGGCCTTGACAAAAAATACCTGTCCCTCTCCCTTATGTTCACCGACCACAATTACTTACGATCACTTGCTGCAGGCTATTTCGCTGTCCACAAGCTGAAGAAACAATGCCACTGGATTTCGTAACTCGCACAGCACTTCGTCACCACACTTCTGTCGCACAAGATAATCGCTCGCACTAGCTCGTAAAACACAACAACCAGTGATTGACGGGTCACTCTTATATAGCCGGCCGGTGACTCAATAAATTCTTCTAGATCCATCCAGGGTCCACGGCTTCTCGAGGTTTCCTTCGCTGGTGGTGTCACGAAGATTCTGGACCATCCCTTTCACTTCGCAGTCCGTTGCGTAACGCGCATGCAATACACTGAGGGAGAGCAGTCCAGCCCTGGGGCAGTTTTGACTCATGCGGCGAGCGATGAAACGAACTCACAGCCGTAACACCACCCCCTTCCTAAAAAGGCTGATCGTCCCGATCAATCATTGGTCCGTCTGTGTCCCTCCGTAGGCTGCCAGGCGATCTCGATGCACGATCTTCATCTTCGCCCTCGGGCTCCGCTGGATCCTGTATACGACATCGTTGATCCGTTTCACGACTCGGTACGGGCCCTCCCAGGACTTCTGCAGTTTGGGTGACAGGCCTTTCTTCCGTAATGGGTTGAAGAGCCAGACCAGGTCGTCCTCGTGGAATCCGCCGGCATCCGTCTGCTGGTCGTATCGGGTCTTCATTCGGTCGGTCTCGATCCGCAGTTTCTTCCTCGCGAACGCGTGCACGTCCTCCAGTTGGTCGACCAGTTCTTGACAATACTGGCTTACCGGGAACGGATCATTCCCAGGTCGGCCGAAGGCAAGATCGACAGGTAGACGGAGCTCCCTCCCAAACATGGCCCGGGCTGGTGTGCACCCGGTGGCTTCATGCACGGCGGCGCGGTAGGCCAGGAGAAATAGTGGAAGATGTTTGTCCCAATCCCTCTGGTGCTCGCTGACGACTATTCGAAGATGGTTCTCGATGGTGCGATTGAATCGCTCTACCATCCCGTCGGACTGAGGGTGTAGTGGCGTTGTCCTTGTCTTCCGGATGCCCAGCAGCTGGCATAGGTTCTGGAACACCTGCGACTCGAAGTTCCTCCCTTGGTCGGAGTGCAGCTCCAGGGGTACTCCGTACCGGCTGACGAATTCCTTCACCAGGGTCTCTGCAATCGTCGCGGCTTCTTGGTTAGGGAGCGCATACGCCTCCGGCCATTTGGTATAGTAGTCGCTGACGACTAATATGTAGCGGTTCCCTGCCTCGCTTAACGGGAATGGCCCAGCAACATCGATGGCCACTCTCTCCATGGGGCCGCCCACGTTGTAGGTCTTCAGTGGACCCCGTCGTCTTCGTCCTGGGCCCTTGCTGGCTGCGCAATCGTGGCACCTCGCGCAGTGGTTCTCCACGTCTGTTCGGCATCCGATCCAGTAGAACCGCTCTCTCAGCTTCTCCAGGGTCTTCTTTATCCCTAGGTGTCCACCAGATGATCCTCCATGAACTTCCTTCAGGACTTCCTCCGTCATAGCCTTTGGAACGACGACTTGTTCCCGAGATGTCTTCCCGTCGGTGCTCTCCCAGGTACGGCAGATGAGGCCATCCCTTACAATCAGCGAGTCCCACTGTGCCCAGTAGGACTTAAACTTTGGGCTGCAGTCACTCACAATGTTCCACCCGGGTCTGGGGACACAGGCCCTCTTCCATTCGGCTATCAGTCCCAGGTCATCATCTTCCGCTTGCGCCCGCGTGAAAGATTCGCGGCTCCAGCTCCCTTGAAGTTCCACGGTAGTCCTTCGGCACTGTATCCCGGTGTTCTCCTCCCTTCGGGCACAGAAGGTGCAGTCTTCGGGGCACGGTCTTCGTGACAGGGCGTCGGCGTTAGAATGCAGTTGGCCTTTCCTGTGCTGAATCTCAAAGTTATACTGTTGAAGCCTCTCTAACCACCGCGCGAGTTGACCCTCGGGCTGCTTGAAGTTCAGGAGCCACCGCAGGGATGCATGGTCGGTCCTGATGAGAAATTCTTGCCCGTACAGGTACTTGTGGAAGTGTTCAATGGTCTTCACGATGGCGAGCAGCTCCTTCCTGGTGACGCAGTAGTTCCTTTCTGGCTTTGACAAGGCCTTGCTGAAGTAGGCCACTACTCTCTCCTCGCCGTCCACTACCTGCGACAGGATTCCCCCTATACCAAAGTCGCTGGCATCGGTATCGACGATGAACCTTGTTCCAGGTCTGGGGTAGGCCAGAATAGGCGCGGTGCACAGAGCCTGCTTGAGTTGTTCGAAGGCACTGTGGCATTCTGCTGTCCACGTGAAGAGTTGGTCCTTCTCAGTCAGGCGATGTAAAGGTTTGGCGATGTCGGCGAATCCCCTCACGAAGCGACGGTAATAAGTGCAGAGTCCCAGGAAGCTTCGTAGTTGGGACTTGTCCTTCGGAACTGGCCACCCCCTCACAGCTGCGGTCTTCTCTGGGTCGGTGCGCACCCCTTCCTCGGAGACGATATGCCCAAGGTACTGGACCCGCTTCTGGAAGAGCTGACACTTCTTGGGGCTCAATTTCAGCTGGGCAGCCCGTAGCTTCAACAAGATCTCCTTTAGGTTGCTGTAGTGCTCCTCGAAGCTTCTCCCCAGAACGATGACGTCGTCTAGGTAGACCAGGCAGGTCTTCCAGTGTAGTCCCCTCAGAATGGACTCCATTAGCCTTTCGAAGGTCGCAGGGGCGTTGCACAGACCGAATGGCATGACGGTGAACTGCCAGAGCCCGCTGCCCACAGAGAACGCCGTTTTCTCGCGGTCCTTAGGGTGGACCTCCACCTGCCAGTAGCCACTCTTCAAATCCAAGGTGGAGAACCATCTTGATCCTGATATGGTGTCCAGCGTGTCGTCGATCCGGGGTAGAGGGTAGCTGTCCTTCTTCGTGACGTCGTTCACCCGTCTGTAGTCCACGCAGAACCTGGTGGAACCGTCCTTCTTCTTCACAAGCACGACCGGAGAACTCCAAGGACTATGTGATGGCTCGATCACCCCTTGCTCCTTCATCTCTTCTACCATCCGGTCGACTTCGGCTTGCTTGGCGAGCGGGACACGTCGGAATGGGGCCCTAATCGGTGCGCTGTCCCCAACGTCGATTCTGTGCTGGACCAAGCTTGTCCTGCCGAAGTCTTTGCTCCCCACGGAGAAGACATCCTGGAATTCGCGCAGCAGGTCCTGAAGTTGGCGTGATTGTTCCTCGTCTAAATGGTCCTGGGATCCTCGGTACAGCTTCTGTAGTTCTTCTGGCAGTGTGCGTCTTCTTCGGTTGTCCGTCTGCAGGTGTCCGTCCGTCGTGTCGGTGATGCGGGCAATCCAGGTAACGGGCTCGCAGACTCCTAGGTTGGTGTCCCGGTGAACCGTAATGTCGTAGTCGTTCAGGTTGGACAGGCGGACGTACGGCCGAGACGTCGTGTTGATGAGGGTCTTGGCAACTAGCAATCCTTTTGTCTGGATGTCCTCATATTTTGGCTCGATGACAGCCGCCACTCCCTCAGCAGTTCCGTCGACAATTACGGCGGCGCTGACCTCCGTCTTGGCAGGAACGATGACGTCCTCTCTCAGCCTTACTCGTCGTGCGGTGATGGACTCGTGCGCAGGTTGCAAAGCAAGTTCCTCACTTCCGAAGTGCAGAGTGTTGGTACTCAGATCCAAGATGATGTTGTTCTGGTCCAGGAAGTCCAGTCCGATGATCACTTCATTTGATACGTCAGCCACAAGCACTGGATGCTTTATCGCCCGTCGACCAATGACGAACTCCAGTGATGCTTCGCCATGTATTGGTGCGGTCTCTCCGGTCGCGGTTATTAGCTGGAGGTTCCTTTGTGTGGGTTGCACTCTCCACTTCGGGATCACGGTGGGATTGACGATGGTCCTCGACGCTCCCGTGTCGATCAGCAGGGGCCAGCTCTCTCCGTTGACGACTCCGTCGACCATCAGGCTGCTATTGTCCCTCCGTAACTTCGTCACACGAACTTGGACTGCCGGGGCTTGACGACTGTCACAAGCCAACCTTTGCCCCCCTAGGCTGGCTGATACTTGCTTTCCTGGGCCGCGCGGTTTCTCTACGACTGACTGTCCCGACGGAAACCCTTGGCGGCGGCGATCACCGCAGTCCTTGCTCAGGTGGCCTCTCTTACGGCAGGTCCAGCAGGTCGGTAGTCCTCTTCCAGGCCGCCTCTCCGGATGTCCTTCGGCTACGTTTTTGTTGGTGGTACTGCGATTCTTGAAGAAACGGCTTAGCGCCTCCATTAATTCGTCGGCCAGGGGCTTGGTCTCGTTGGTTTTTACTGGTTCGTCGACGTCCACTTGACGCACCCGCGCGTGCATTCTGGATGCCTGTTTTGCCGTCTCGAATTCAAGTGCGTGGCTCAGCGCATCTGCCAGGGTCTTATTGCGCGCGAGTCGCAGCGATTGTTGAGTGTCCGAGTCCCGTAGTCCGTCGGTGAAAGTCTGCGTCGCTATCTGCTCCAGAAAGTCGGCCGGCGCTGTTGGGTAGGCGAGCCTTACGAGGCGTGCGATGTCCATCTCGAACTCCTGCAGGGTTTCCGCGTTCTTCTGTACCCGGGTCCGGAGCTGCATCTGATAGGCCTGCTGAAGATGGCTATCTCCATATCGGGACTCCATATGGGCGATCAGGGAAGCGTAGTCCTGGGATCCAGTCGGGATGGCCTGAAGGACGTTAAGGGCGTCACCTCTCAGCGCTACAATTAGAGCTGTAGCCTTTTCTGTGTTGTTCCAGTTATTTATGGAACAGGCCGCCTCGAACTGACGTAAGTAGGTGCTCCACGGGACCTTTCCGTCGAAGGTTGGGGGCGTCACTCTGCTATGTCCCGTTCCTGATATTCCCGGTGTAACGGTGGGCGGGCGTTGGCGCAGCTCGGCAACTTCCTCTCGTAGAGCGTTGAATTCCTCTTTCACCCCCGTCAGTGGGCGTTGGCGCAGCTCGGCAACTTCCTTTTGTAAGGCGTTGAATTTCTCCTCCACCCCCATCAGCGGGCGTTGGCACAGCTCGGCAACTTCCACTTGTAAGGCGTTGAATTTCTCCTCCACCCCCATCAGCGGGCGTTGGCGCAGCTCGGCAACTTCCACTTGTAAGGCGTCGAACTTCTTTTCCACTGCCGTGACTTCCTCACGCAGACCCAGTTCTAATTTCTTCAGGTCCTCCGCTAGCTTATTTTGACCGTCTTCCATCTTCTTCTGGCCGTCTTCTAGTTTGGCAGTTAGGTCCTCGGCTAACTTCTTCTGGCCGTCTTCTAGTTTGGCAGTTAGGTCCTCGGCTAACTTCTTCTGGCCGTCCTCCATCTTCTTCTGGCCGTCCTCTAGCTTCTTCTGGCCGTCTTCTAATTTGGCAGTTAGCTCCTTGGTTAAATTCTTCTGGCCGTCCTCCATCTTGGTTTCCATGCCATTTAACTTTTCTAGCAATGCTGCCAATTTCTCCTCCATTTTAGTTGTTTGTCTTGTAAAGGGCATGCACTCACAGGAAAATTAGAGAAAATGACCTGCTCGGGGTTTGAAACCAGGACCGTCAGGTGTTGTGCTTGAGTTCGTAATCCCACTTCTGACACCAGTTGTTACGTGCCACCCCCTAGTGGCACTTTTGTTAACTGGATTACGGTGGGGGTACAATGCACAACACCAATTACTGCTTAAAGAAATATAATTTATTACAGGCCAGAAAATTACACTAATCAGCAAATACAAGCAATTAGGAGCCTTACTCAGTTTCCTTAAGTCTCTTCCTTATGCGCTCTTGGCCTTCCACTTGTAAACAGACCACAGAAGTTAATCCGTCCTAATGAGTACGGTGGCCTTGACAGAAACTACCTGTCCCTCTCCCTTATGTTCACCGACCACAATTACTTACGATCACTTGCTGCAGGCTATTTCGCTGTCCACAAGCTGAAGAAACAATGCCACTGGATTTCGTAACTCGCACAGCACTTCGTCACCACACTTCTGTCGCACAAGATAATCGCTCGCACTAGCTCGTAAAACACAACAACCAGTGATTGACGGGTCACTCTTATATAGCCGGCCGGTGACTCAATAAATTCTTCTAGATCCATCCAGGGTCCACGGCTTCTCGAGGTTTCCTTCGCTGGTGGTGTCACGAAGATTCTGGACCATCCCTTTCACTTCGCAGTCCGTTGCGTAACGCGCATGCAATACACTGAGGGAGAGCAGTCCAGCCCTGGGGCAGTTTTGACTCATGCGGCGAGCGATGAAACGAACTCACAGCCGTAACAGTATGTTTTTGGCATCAACAAGAGTTTTTAGTTTAGTGTGAAATATTTTTCTGTATTCTTAGCAAACCCGACGCTTCGCGACACGTTTATTCGCGAAAACGTTCGAAACTCAACAGACCTCTAAATTTAGAGACTATCTCAAATGTAAGTCCAGAAATAACGCGAAATAATTTAATGTCGCAATCTTGAAAAATGATATCGTTTCGAATAAGAATCAAAAAGCTCCGAATTACATTTTATTTAAAAAAATCCGTCTAGTAAATTTGCGTCATCCAGTATGGTTAATTCGAAATTCCGTTATATGTCGATTTTCCCTTCGAACTTTTGGTTCCATCGGATATATAATCTGACCGGTTATCTCGAAAACTTGTATAATTCGTGAATCAAATTCGAAGAAAAATGTGCCCTCTTGTATTATTCGTGCAATCCTCTCAGAATAATTCGTAAAATTCGATGCCTTCTTCGAACGTTCATCCTCCAGAATCACATCCTCAAGACGGCCGACTGACTGCATGACTTGCTTGCAGGAATCCCATCAAACGGACCGAGATTGACGCCCGTTGCGTAAAATCATAAAACGCATGCCCGATCATGAACATGTGATCACGGGGACTGCGGGAATCCTGTCAAAGGTGATTGTGCACCCATCACGAAACATTCCGAAATCTACTCTTCTCTTTTCCCATGACCGTATACTTAAAAGCGTACGGGGAGCGAGAAGTGCATCAATCCACTTTAAAATGACTACGTAGCATCGCGATACTCATTTCTTCTCGTGATCCATCGTGAAATCTGAACAGTTTTCCTCCTTTTTTTAGTCCCCCCCCCCCTTCTTTTCTTCTGTGTGCCAATTATCGGAATTGTTCTCTTTTTTTTTCTTGGTTGTTACTGGCCTGATCAGTGGACATTTCTATAATTGCTGATCAAGGTTCGTTATGGTAACTTTCTGCTATGCCGAATCGTGATTAGTGGCACCTCTTCCCCTTTTGCTTCTCTTGTTTTTTGTTACCAGGGACAACCCCTTGTTTGTCTCTGGGTAGTCTTCTGTTTTTTCATGTAGGTTTGACTCTTTTTGAGCTCCCACTCCCGTTTTCGGGATGCCTTGCTCTCTTTTTCTTTTATCCCCTTGATCTATGTGTTTAAAAAGGTGCGCGTACCGACGTAACTTTGTGTGTGTTTTTTATATATATATATATTTAGACTGGTGTTTGGATTATTATTTCTACGTTATGACTTTTGATTTTAGGGTAGGCCCATGGTTCATTATGAGTACGACATCGTATTGAAATTGCATTCACTGCTATGTAATTGCACGTTCAGTCCACGCCTCTGATACATTTCACTCCACCTTATTTACCATTATTCGGGTCATTCTCTTTTCAACACCTAGTCCTGCTTCATGGGCTCAGCCACGGCGTTCTTAAGTTAACAGGCGGGAGCGTTACCCCCACTCTGCCACCGGCGAGTGACGTCAGGGGTCTCAGCTGGACGGCCGACAGCGCGCTAGTCATAGGGCAGAGAGGTGCATTCATGTAATTAAATCGGTTTTGTTTACAGAAGAAATTGGGATGGACTTCCGAATTTCACCACAGTCCTACCTTAGTGATCGATGATTTGTTTGAGACGTTTTCCGCTGTCACTACGGGCGATTAAAGCAAATGACTGCGATACAAGTCAGCCCAGAGCGGTATGCAAAAGGAACATGCTGGAAACTGTTTGATTGCATTACAAGTAGGCGGTTTTTGTATCTTCTACAGAACACAATAATTAGTTGAATATATTTAAGTGAGCATATCATATCTGTTTATGTACTTTAACAAACAAGCAGATATTTTATTACTCATCGGTTTTGTCCAACCACTAATGAATGTCACTTGACAGCATACAGGTAACAGTAGGGGAAAGGAATTTGCATCCCTTCCTGAAGCTTAGAAGCAGAACAATGACATCCTCAAACAGCTTGGCGTCACCGATAACAAAGTACAAGGAATCTGCTTACGTGTACTAAAAGATTCTCTTCACATACGATACTTCCTAACTATATTCTGGCAGGAAGAAACCCGGGAAACTGGAGCTGGAGATGATTATAGTGATGATGAGAGCGAATAATTAAAGACTAGCTGTTTTTATTTTCTTGCAATACAAAATGTTTGACATTTTCGTTATTAAAAATGCCTGCTTGAAGAAAACTCGACTCATCACTCTCCTTTTTAGTGTTCTTGATTACACTGGAGGAAACGTACTAATCGAAACAAAGTAAATTTCAGAATATGGCTCCACACACACACACACACACGCCCGCGCGAAAATAATAATGTTTATCTAATAAATCTGCACAGAATATTCATTTTATGTCTACTTTGTGTTTTAATCACTTTAAAGTGTTCAATTTCCTTTTTCTTTTCGGGGCCTTTTCTAAAGAAACTTTATCACATCTTGCTTTCTTGTAATTAGACAGGATAATGTTACAAAGTATACAAATAATACGATCAGTAATTTTCATAATCGGAGTACCACACACACATGTACGCTCCAACATTTGTCTCAGGTCCACGTCTTCGTTGACAACAAGTTTGATTAAAGAACGTAAAATTGAATAATGCCTTTTACATCGATTTAAAAACTTCGTTTCGTATTTGTTCGATACCATAACTTGCATCGAACGAAATGCATATTTTCCTATGCTGATTACTGTACTTGATGGTACAGTCAAACCACCCCTGTTTTTCTCCTCAAAGTAAGCATCCTCCCTATTTTCACCAATTATGAGGTCTCTGCAGATTTTACATTCTATTTTGGCCGCTGTCTTAAAACTTGCGTAGCCACACACAAATAGCAGAGCAGAAGCGTCAATATCACTGTTTACCATACATTCCTGAATTATCGATGGTATGTCGTCACGAAGAATACAATCCAGTTCGTCTTCGGTTTTAATTTCTTCATTACACACTTTTAAATTGTCCACATTGAGAGCAATTTGGCCGTAACGAGCAGATCTGATTCCTAAAACACTTTTTGCTCTGATCTTTCTTTCCGAGTCCATTATTTCCCTGACACTAACGGAGTAGTTTCCACCGCTCATTTGACGGTATACACTGAAGCGTTTTTCAAGTCTATCGGTTTGAAGTTTCCCTGGTAGGACATATTCCACTGAGAGGTGCAGCAACGCGAATCTTATGATTGAGATTAGTGTCTTTGTTGTATGGATCAATGCTTTTCCTGTGTCATTGCTTAGACTGCCACCATGATATTGTTGTCCTATTTTCAGCCAGGTATTGACCCATAAAACAAATCTCTCTAAGAACACGAATCTTTGGTCATTTAGTGACGTAAAAGGCACCCCCAACATATTCTTTCTACAAACGCCACTTATTTTACTCTTTGTATTCACGATTTCCCACCATTTCCAAATTATTGTAATGAAAGCTGCAGTCTCATTAAACCCTTTAGCAGCAAGTGCTGCGCGTGTACTTTCATGGAAAACGTTTACGACCAACATAACATTCTGCCTTTCCAAGTTGGTAGGATATAAAGTTCTGTAATTTAGTTTAAAGGCCTTCTTCAGAATGAAGTTTGATTCTTCTCTGTACACGGAGCGCAGGTCACTAAATGGTGCTCTCAGAGGTGATTTCTCTTCATTGCTATCCTGTACGTCAAATGGTGGAAATATGAAGGTGTTGGAGCTGTCTTTCTGATTAAGCCAGTTATTTCTAATATTTTTAAACAGATGTACGGTATCATACATATAGTACACGGGGTGATCAATATCTGGCAATGAAAGAAGAGAACTATCTTCTGAGTCCCTACTTAGGATTGAAAACATATTCTGGTTCAGTCTATTGTTGTCTGAAATTACACAGAGGACTTTGAAACCACACTCCTCTAGCAAAGCAATATACTCTTTTGTCATACCCGCGAGTTCCTGTCCAGAGAGATGTTTCACCGGATTCAAGGAAATTACATGTTCTAAAGACGAAAAAGCTCCAGTTATCATGAACACTTGCACAGTTTTTGCTTCACTTAACTGTTCTTGGTTTTCAGCAAATCCAGTTATGTTTCCCGACCTGTAGGAAATTTCTTCTTTAACATATATTTCATCAAGTTGCAAAATTACCCACTTATCATCACACTTTTCAGCGGCTTTTTTCAAGAAATGAACGTTTTCGTTAAAATTACCCGGAGCTACATTTAGGGAAGAAGTCAATCTTTGTAAATGTTTAGAATGAGGAAGGGATAGAAATTTGTTCTGCCTGATAGTATCATAACACTTCGCGGATTGCATGTACAATATGTAAGAGCAAAGTATCATGTTGGGAGAATACCTTTTTCTGTTCTTAAATATGAGAGAGAATTGCTCGGATAAAAAATTCACTTGCTGAGAAATTCCCTCTTCTCCACTATCCAATAAAGTTTCTTGAATGACATCCAGCAATTTTAAGACATTGGCCACGTAATTTTCCAAATTGGTTTGGAATCTCTTCTCAGTAAGATACTGTAACAAACTGAACAGTGTTCTCCAACTCTTCACAGCTGTTTCACTTCCCAACACTGAAGAAAGTTCTGTAGAAGACAATTGCAAATTGTTATAGAAAGCCGAAACAAGTAAATGATTATCTACATTAATATAAAAATCAAAAGTCATAGACTCAAAATTGATTCTATATATAACCACTCTATCGTCAAAAATATTGAAATTAATAGCTGAGTCCCCTTTCACTTTAGTACTATTATCTGCTAATCGTTTCTCCAGAGAATTGCATAAACTCTCGAAACTGATTATAACATCGTCCCATTCTGCCGCAGCAACAGCACTTTCTTGAGCATGTTTCTTCCTCACTTCGATTTCTCTTCTCCTCTCTTCTGGATGTTTCCTCTTAATTTCACTTTCCTTTGTCAAGTATTTCGGCAAACCTTCAAAAATAGTAGGACTAGAACCTTTAACTAGCTTAGGTTGATCGTATGTATACACTTGTTTCTGTCCATTAGAATCACAATATTCATTCTGTAAAATAATGCAGTCCGGTTGAAAATGTTTAATGCACACAACACTGTTTACCGAAGGTGTCCAGTCTTTCCTCGGGATGCTTCTCAGCCATTTATTTCTCAAGTTTACTTCCTTGGGAAAAGAGAAACAATTCACGTAGGCGGTTTCAACTCCACAAACCTGAAAATTACTCCTACATCCTGGTACACAGCACCTTCGTGGCATTGTATATGCATTAAAAATATATCATGTGTGGCACGGGTATATTTATCGCTTGTTACTGGACAACAGGAAAAGCAATATATTGTGAATTGTCACCCTCGAAACATGAAACAATGACCACATCACAGCGCGCCCCAACAAGACTGAGCATCTGTTTGCTGTGGGGAGTAAGACCCATGACGTCACAGCCCCGCCGGCAGTGTTCCCGCCTGTAACTTAAGATCGCCGTGGCCCAGCACAAGACTAAAGGTGCACGTTTCCACTGCCGCAACTACAACTGCGTGAAAGGTAAGACCGTTCAACTCCCAACTACAACATAGGGACAGCGGGAATCACGGCGCCGCTTGCCGACCATACAACATGTCGATAACTGCTCGTGAATTTTGACTATGCCCAACCTCGAGCTTGCCTCCGCCATTCGGCCAGGACGGATAGACAGGCAAACAAACATTGAACGGCTGGGTGCGGCGTTGATTGCAAATTATCGCGTTCTCAGTGTCCAACCGTGAGGTCAACATGAATCTCGTAAAACGGTCAAGAGCATAAGCGATATTTCTCCGTATTCGATGACGAGGACAACTGGATTCTTGTGAAACGAACGGCAGATGGCGCCGATTGCGTAATACTGTAACGCTACATTTTCCCGTGCCCGATCTCAAGGACAGTGGAAATCTCGTCGAACGCGTAAAAGTGAAACAGATTATGAAAATCGCGATTTTTCTCCGTGTTCTATCGTGGAAACTACGGGAATTTCGTCAAACGGCTGAGACCAGCCCCGATCGTGTAACATCTCGATATTTCTCCGTACTTGACTGCGAAGACAGATTGTGAACGAATTTTTAGCCTGATTAAGAACATGACATAGTTCAGGTGATTGATGTCCAATGGAAGTCTGGGAGCCATTTCTATTTTGAAGACCGGAAGTTCTGAAGAATATTATACAAATACTTATTCTATTGACTTTCTTAAGAAAGCAAAGCAAGCCACAACTTCTTAAATCAGACCCTTATTATGTCATCGGTTGCTGTAGTGTTTCATATTAATGCTCAGTATGCTTTCCTTCGGAGGGGAAGTAAAGCCGGCGGTCCCATGTCCTAGATTTATGGCATGTTAAAGAACCTTCCACTAATTATACCTGTGTGAGTATAGGTTAAGATTGTAAACAACGCTCTTAGGTTCCTACGTTCGTTGCCAAGAGCCGACTGCGGTGGCGTCTGGTAGCTAAGTTCTGAACTAGCAGTCGTTGACGGTGGCGTTTGGCAGCAAAAGTAGGAACTATTTGAAAAATTCAAAAGTCTGCAGTCCTTACTTGATTTGAAAAACAGATAACACACAGTAATACATTCATCACAATTAAGACCGGTTATCAGATTCCACACACACACACACACACCCAAAGTACACGGGGCTACATGACCGCGTTATCGCAGCCCCTACACTTAAGAACCATTGGGTATTAATGCTGTTGAACTCATAATTTTCCGAAGTGAAGAAAATACATGAATTTTGTCATGTCAAATGAATCGCTGGAGTCTACTTCTATTTTGAAGACCAGTAGTTCTGGTCCCTGTTATGCCAGCACCTTTTCTCCAGACTTTTTGCAGGAGGCTAAGAAAGCCACAGCTATGAATTCAAAAGTGCAAGTAATTTCCAGTGACCCCCGTGTGGGTGCGGGATAGAATACACCCACGGTATGCCCTGCCTGTCGTAGGAGGCGACTAATAGGGCCGACACGGCCGAATAACTTGCCAGTTTTTGATTTGTTCAGACCCCCTGTGGATGGGGAGGGCAGAATTCATCCACGGTATCCCCTGCCTGTCGTAAAAGGCGACTCAGAGGGGGCCTTATAAAGGTCGACTTTGGTTTTCTGGTCCCAGCTCTGGTTTGACCAATAGAAATAAACATGCATGCTGTTAGGGGAAGGGCCACCAGCTTGGCCATCTGGCCAGAAAGCCTAGACGGTATGCCCCATCCCATCAGGTGGGTGCGCCATGTACCCTACAGTAGTATCCGCCTTACAACGAAGGTCCCTGCATGGCCGAATACTGGAGCTGCATAAATCCTGTGCATGCCGAGGGGGAAGTGCCTGTTCGAAGCACTGGGACCCCGGGCAATATCTGCTATGCCAGGTAGGTATTGCCTTGGCTGGGTGGCGCCCACAGTGATAGCCCCGTTCGGAGTGGGCAGTATTCGGGGAGGTTTCCGTACATGGTGGCACCCTCAAAAAGCCGTCTCTGGAGTGTAGACCGAATCCCAAGGTGTATACGCCTTGGGATGAGGCATTTAATAAGAAGTTCCCTGTTGACAGGTCTCCTCGCTACCTGGTAGCTACCAGGACAGACGGGGGAGATTTTAAACAGGTAAAATCGATTCTATTTTCAGAGGAAATCGAGGGGAAATATCGCGACCTTAATGGGATTTCCAAGCTCCGGAACGGGCAGCTCCTGCTGCATACCGTTGACCGGCAGCAAACCGAAGCGTTGCTGGAATGCACGCATTTCGGCGAAATTCCCGTTAAGGTTGAGAAGCACGATACGCTGAATGAGGTCCGTGGAGTTATATTCCATCGCGACCTCATTTTAAACAGCGACGCGGAATTAATGCGGGATCTGGGGAAGCGAGGCGTCACCAGGATTAGGCGCATCACCCGGAAAATTGGAAATGATAGCGTCGATACTGGCGCTTTCATTCTCCATTTTGAGGGTGATGTAGTGCCTAGGCAGGTGAAGGTCACGTCGTACCATTGCGACGTTAGACCGTACATCCCTCCACATACGCGCTGCTACAATTGCCAGAAATTCGGTCATGTTTCTGCCAGATGCACTGCCAAGGCGGTGTGTAGAGAGTGTGGCAAGGGGACACATGACGGTGTGGGGTGTACGCCTCCCCCGACGTGTCCTAACTGCCAAGGAAGTCACTCTCCGAGGCCGAAGCAGTGCCCTGAGTTCTTCAAGGAAGCAAAGATCCAAGAAATCAGAACATTGGATCAGCTTTCATATCACGATGCTCGAAAGAGATACCGTGATATGACTGCACCCGAATTTCCGGTATCTTTCGCGGCTAAGGTGACGCCACCTATCACCCCTGCCACTTTCGTTCCCCGTGCTGTACCCTCGACGACGAACTGCTCTGAGATCGTAAAGTCTTCCCTCGCTGTCCAAGCGAGACCTGTCAGCCCGAAGAAGGTCAAAAAACCGTCTTCGGCGCAATCGGAGAAGAAGCCATCTTCCTCTCCGAAACGGTCGGAGAAGAAGTCTTCCCCTGCCAACGAGGCAAAGAAGACTTCTGCGACCGGGGCTGGATCGTCATCCAGCCCACCTGATAAGACAAAGATAGTGGAGAAGAGGAAGACGGTTCGTCGCCGTCTCTCTCGCCCTCCTGCTGACGGGGTGGCTACTGTCTCTGCTGGCCTTTCTGCTCCCACGACCACCAAGGGAGCGAAGCCTGCTGAAGCCAGGCCCGTCCGTATGGAGGAACTCCCCTGTAGAAAAGAAAATAGATCGGCGGAGGAGAAGGGAACGGTTCAGCGCCGTTTCTCTTCCTCTCCTAAAGGCAGGGCTGCTCACGTATCTGCTGGCCATCCCGCACCCACCACTACCAGTGGAGCGGTGCCAGCAGGAGCGACCTTTTTTATAAGGACCCGGCGTCTGTGGGGAAGGGACCATCTACTTCCCCAAACACACGTCGGCGCCGATCCAAGAAGAAATCTCTTCGGGACGTGTCGGGGACAGACACCCAGTCTTCGGACCGAGAGAAAGTCCCTCGACACCGCTCTTGCTCTTCCCCAAGGGCGAGACTCGTGAGGTCCGACGACGACCGCGCGCAACCCAAGAGAGCGCCCGCTCCATTTTCTTCGTCTTCGGACGGAGATGCGGAGATTGAGGTGTGCTCTCCTGCCGCATCATCTCCAACTAGAGATGGGGAAGGGTGGCAAGCGGTCAAGCATAAGTAGAAGACCCACTTCTACTTAAGTCCATACCATGGCACTATTACAATGGAACTGTAATAGCTATTCTGTTCATCTCGCTGAGTTACGTCAATTAATATCTTCGTTTTCGGCAACCATTGTCTGTCTTCAGGAATCCAGGCTTCGTCCTGGACATGAGACAACAATGCGTCACTACAAACTCTTCTCTAAAGACCGGGTGGACGGTGCTGTGACCGCTGGTGGCGTCTGCACTCTCCGTCCACTCTAGCCTCTTTAGTGTAGAGGTGCCGTTGCGTACTCAGCTAGAGGCAGTTTGCAGTTCGTACTTCGTTGCCAGTAATGGCAACAGTATGTAACGTGAACATCCCGCCTGATTCTCAACCGGATTACAACCAGCTGGTGGATCTAGTCTCTCAGCTCCCCCCTCCTTTTCTCCTTCTAGGAGATGTTAATGCCCACAACACCATCTGGGGCTCCGCTACCACTAGCGGTAAAGGGAGAGATTTTGAGAGGCTGATCAGGCGGCTGGACCTGTGTTGTTGATCACAGGGGAACCTACGCACTTCTCTATTGCACACGGTACTTATTCAAGTATCGATATTACCTTGTGCAGTCGTGCGCTGGTTCCCCTGCTACAGTGGGGTGTACACGATGACCTTTGTAATAGTGACCATTTTCCAATTATCGTTACTCTTCCGAACCAGAGAGCCATCGAGTTACCAAGTCGGTGGCTTCTCCGTCGGGCTGATTGGCCAACTTTCACGGCACGTGCGGTGTTTGTCGAAGATACCTTTGAGAGTGTCGACGATCATACCATTCATATAACGAATGGTATTTTGGCTGCTGCTGAGGAAACAATACCTTCCTCATCCGGCAACTCACGCCGGAATCTTGTGCCTTGGTGGACAGCCGAGATTGCAGCAGCCATTAAAGATCGTCGACGTGCTTTCAAATGCTATCGGAGGCAAAACACTATGGACAAACTTATCACCTTCAGAAGGATGCGTGCTAGAGCCCGATATCTGATTCGGGAGAGTAAGAAAACGATGTGGGAAAAGTATGTGTCGTCTATGACGGCGCATACTCCTTCATCTCAAGTGTGGACTAAGCTTCGTCGGATCTCCGGACTCCCGACATCACTGACGATACCCGGAGTGTCCATCAATGGAGACATCATCACGGACCATCTCGCCATTGCCAACAGTATTGGCTCGCACTTTTCCGATGTATCCTGCTCCGGGAGTTACGATCCTACGTTTCTTACTCTGAAGCGGGAGGCGGAGACTCACCCCTTGTCCTTTGCCAGTGCTGCTTCGGAGTCCTATAATGTACCATTCTCTGAATGGGAACTGCGCAGTGCGCTTGCACTGTGCAGGGATACGGCTCCTGGACCGGATAACATGCATAATCAAATGTTAAAACATCTGTGCGAAGCCAGTATAAAACAACTGTTGATCCTCTTCAATCGTATATGGATTGAAGGGGAGTTTCCATCTCAATGGCGAGAGGGGATCGTGATACCGATTCCCAAGGCTGGAAATGATCCCAAGTGTGTAAGCAGCTAAAGGCCCATTTGTCTGACAAATGGCCTATGTAAGCTGCTCGAAAAGATGGTGAACCTTCGACTGGTGTGGTTCTTGGAGGAGAAAGGTCTCCTGTCTGAGTACCAGTGTGGATTTCGCTCCCATAGGTCCACCACTGACCATCTGGTGCGACTTGAGAGCGCCATACAGGGGGAATTTTTCCGAAAGCAGCACCTAGTCACGGTTTTCTTTAACCTCGAGAAAGCCTACGACACCACATGGCGCTACGGGATCCTTTCCACCCTTCACAAGTGGGGACTCCGTGTTAATCTACAGACTTTCATTGCGAATTTCATGTCCGTCCGACTCTTCCGTGTATGGGTCGGTAGGACATTATCGCGATACTATATTCAAGAAAATGGAGTTCATCAGGGTTCAGTGCTGAGTGTCACCTTGTTCGCGATTGCCATAAATGGCATTGTTGCCGCCGCCGGGTCCGCGGTAGTTCCATCGCTGTATGTAGACGATTTGGCTCTGCATTACAGCTCTGGAAGTATGGCAGTCGTGGAACGGCAATTGCAGCTAGCTATCAACCGGGTCGACAAGTGGGCTCACGACCGGGGTTTTCGTTTTTCAGCAGCGAAAACCTCCGTCGTCCATTTTTGTCGGCTCCGGAGGCTACATTTACACCCCGAATACATCTCAGGGATGCTGCGTTGCCGTTGGTTGACACTTACCGCTTCCTGGGGCTCCATTTTGATAGCAAATTAACCATGCAGCACCATATACGGCAATTGAAAATGACGTGTCTCCGGAAACTAAACATGCTCAAGTTTCTTAGTGGCACTACGTGGGGGGCTGACCATGCGGTGCTGCTACGGTTCTACCAAGCCCTCGTCCTGTCCCTGCTAGACTATGTTCTGCGGCATACGGTTCAGCAAGGCCGGCAACCTTGAAAATGCTGGACAGTATCCACCATTGTGGCGTTAGGCTGGCTACCGGTGCCTTCCGGACCAGCCCGATACCCAGCTTACTCGCCGAATCGGGTGTTCCACCTTTAAATTATAGACGCCAACATATGCTTTTAACGTATGCTGCCAATGTGCGTCAAATGCCGCAACAAGCTCTCTTCGGTACCCAAAACCACCAGGGGTACGCCAACCGGCCTCGTGCCAATCGGCCGGTTGGTATTAGACTTGATAGCTCGTGTACTGAAATAGGAGTGGCTGTAGGTCCCTGTATGATCCGGACACCTAGCGAGGTGCCTCCGTGGCAAGTCCCGCGTCCGGAAATTCGGTTAGATCTGCACCGAGGTCCTAAGGTGAACACGGATGCCTCCGGTACAGCATAGTTCAGCAATTTCCGGACGCTGGCATTCTCTACACGGATGGTTCGAAGGTGGACGAGAAGGTGGGTTGTGCTTATGTTATTGATGGTGCAAATACCAAGATCTCTTTGCCTGAGGCCTGTAGTGTGTTTACTGCGGAGCTCGTTGCCATCTATGAAGCTCTGCAGTTTACACTACGGGATGCACGAATCCACTTTCTCGTGTGTACCGACTCTTTGAGTTCGTTGCAGTCAATTGCTTCATATTTCCCGCAGCACCCCCTAGTGCAGCGAATCCACGACCTACTAGCCGGGCTGTGCCACGCTGACACTCGAATCACCTTTCTGTGGCTTCCAAGCCACATGGGAATAGCGGGAAATGAGTTGGCTGATCGAGCTGTAAAAGAGGCGGTATCACTACCACCTCGACCAATGGAGGTACCCGCTAGAGATATTCGCTCTCAGTTACGCCTACAAGTTCTGGCTTTTTTGGGAGAGTCAGTGGCTAGCTGACCCAATGCCCAGTAAATTGAGAGCGATCAAGGGAGCTACTCGCGTGTGGCGGAGCTCCTTCCGGGTCCGGAGAGATTCCGTCATATTGTGTAGGCTAAGGATAGGTCATACAAGATCCACCCACTCGTACCTAACGAGAAGGGAAGACCCCCCACTTTGGACCTGCGGAGCCGTTTTCACCGTGGCCCACATTTTTACCGAGTGTGTGGATCTTGCTGACTTACGAAGAAACCTTGGTTTGCAGATGACACTCAAACTTATATTAGCCGATGACGCGGTGGCTGCTGATCTCGTTATCCGCTTTATAAGTGAGAGTGGGTTATGGTCAGCAATCTAAATTTTCCAGTGAACATTGACTCAACGACTTGTTCGTTTTTGAATGATAATGTTTTGGTTTTTCCGTAATTTTTGTTTATTTTTATAATTTTTATTTTTATTTTATTGTTTGTTTTGGTTTTATTAATTTTTGGTCTTTTTAAATTTAGATGTCCACCTCAAAATTTTAAATTCAATTCAAAATTTGTATTCTTTAATCTGTGTTAAGAGGGGCAGATGACCTCGTAGTTCCGCCCCTTAAAACAACAATAACTAACTAATTTCCAGTGAGTGATAGACATAAAAGGTGCGTTCAAAAAGTAACGAGCCGGAGATTGGAATGCACAAACAGGTGACGACATCGGCTAATCGTGGCTTGTGTAACGAGGTGTGGTTCCGACCAGAGCGTGGAAGGTCACAGCCCGTCGCTAGAGGGCACGCGTGCACGTCACGTGACGATACAAAGCGAGTAGCAGCATGCATCAATCGTCCAACGCTGCCAGTCGCATTGCGAACAGTGACATGGAGGCGTCAACCGAAGAGCAAAGAGGTGTTGTTCGGTTTCTGACAGCGGAAGGAGTAGGGGGAACAGACATTCATCGCCGAATGTCACAAGTGTACGACGAACACTGCATGTCCCTTGCAAGGGTTAAGGCGTGGCACAAGCGCTTTAGGGAAAGACGGGTGTCGTTAGCGATGATGCCCGGTCTGCCCCCCCCCCCCCCCCCACCCACCCCCATTACCGATGACAACGACAGCTGGTTGATGCACTCATTACCCAGGACCGCCGAGTGACAGTGAACGCCATAGCCGCCGTGGTCGCTCCACGACAATGCACGACCTCATACGGCCAACACAGTCGCGGCACTCCTGCAGAAATTCAAATGGGAGGTTCTCGGCCATCCGCCATACAGTCCAGACCTCTCTCCCTGTGATTACGCCATGTTTGGTCCCATGAAAAGGGCTCTGCGGGGCCAACGATTCACCTCGGACGCCGACGTCCAGCTGTACGTGCGGAACTGGTTCACATCGCAGCCCAGGGAATTTTATGAGACAGCCATTCACTGACTCGTGTCACAGTGGGACAAGTGCCTCAACAGCCAGGGCCAATACTTCTAACATACAGGTACTGGTTTCTGTAATTATGCCTCCGGCTCGTTACTTTTTGAACGCACCTTATATTACCTACTGTCGACCAAAGTATTATGTGCACTCGAGTTTGAAGGTTGTTTGTGAAGTAACCAATAGACCTACATAAAATCCAATGCCATCATCATTTTCGTCGTTCTATTGTACGTTAGTGCATGTAGGTTTGGATTTTTAAATTTATATTTTAATATTTTTATCGCATTTGGAACACAAAAAGTGCACGTTTTTAAGCGTGTTTCAACCATGCGTCACATTTAAGATTTATTATCTCAAAAACCTGTCATCAGATCGAATCCAAATTTTAACACAATATACATTGGAATGTTGTAAACCTGGTTTGTTAATTTCACAATTTTGTGTGTCCAAGAAACAAAGTTGTTATCATTGTTGTAAGGTAACTTTTTTTCGGCTCGGGGTGGTTGGTAAATGTAGTTCTTGGTTGCGTTGTAATCCTTATACATCAAAAGGTTATGCTGTATGACTGTGAAATACGTAAATTAATCCACTTATTTTATATCGGTTTGTATTTGTACAGGGAAATAACACATGGTTCACAAGCTAGCCGCTCCGGGAAAAGCTGTACAGCATTGCTGAGATGGAGCGCATCACTTCTGAGCGAGGCGCGCCATGATGCGTGTGGGCTCCATTTCGGCAACGATGTACAGTTTTCCTTGGGCGGCTAGATGGTGAACCATGTATTTTCTCCCCCTACACATACAAACTGATATAAAATAAGTGAATTAATTTACGTATTTTACAGTCATACAGCATAACTTTTCGATGTATAAGGATTGCAACGCGACCAAGAACTACATTTTCCAACCACCCCGAGCCGAGAAAAATTACCTTTCAAAAATGATAACAACTTTGTTTCTTGGACACACAAAATTTTGAAATTTATAAACCAGTTATACAACATTCCAATGTATATTGAGTTAAAATTTGGATTCGATCTGATGACGGATTTTTGAGATAATAATTTTTAAATGTGACGCATGGTTGAAGCACGCTTAAAAGTGCACTTTTTGTGTTCCAACCGCGATAACAAATATTAAAATATAAATTAAAAATGTCAAACCTACATGAACTAACGTAAAATAGAACGACGAAAATAATGATGATATTGGATTTTATGTAGGTATATTGGTTACTTCACAAACAACCTTCAAACTCGAGTGCACATAATACTTTTGTCGACAGTAGGTATATTATTTCAAGGAAGTCCTGTTATATCTATGCTCCAAACCAAAATTCACCACACCTGCTTCTTGAGATTCATGCTCGTCTACAAATAATTGGCGTATGATGTAAGTAGATAAGATTTCATTGAAATATCCTGTTTTAAGCATGAATTACTGTATTTTGTAGCCCAGGAGGATTATATTTCAAGCCGGGCTATGTCAAAATTTCTTAGATTTTTTGGCGCGCGCGAGTTTTACTGAAAGCCCTTTTTGAAAGTTGGCAGTTATGTAAATTTGTTGAGAAAGCCGTTAAAATGAACATAACAAATGAGGCACTGAGCGAGAGAGGGGGCTGTGCCGAGATTTTGTCAAAATCTAGTTATTGGTACCATTTTGTAGACTGTAGGGCATACATTCATCTTTCAGTGTGCCTAAAAAGACATCCGCGGGCTATTTCCCTCGTTTTGTGAAGAATGTAGTTTCTGTGAATCACGTTTATGCTGCGAGAGAGCAACCGCGAAACCAAATATCTCCTGCCGAAATTTTGTCAAAATTGAGTTATTGGTATCATTGTGTAGGGCATACATTCATCTTTCAGTGTGCATAATATCACAGGCATCCGCAGGCTCCTTCCCTTGTTTTGTGAAGATGTAATTTCTGTAAATCACGTTTATGCTGCGAGACAGCAACCCGCAAAACTCCAAATATCTCGGTTCCATCCAACTTTGGTTTCCCCATCTCTCACTCACTGCCTCAAATATAAAATTGCAAAATACACGTTACTTTTTTCGAAACTGTGTTGCAGTACAGCAGTGGTTCTCAACTATGGAGCACGACCTATATGGGTGGTCGCAAAAGGCTTCAAAGGAGAGCGCAACAAGCTGAAATTATAAACTAACAAATAATAGGGCTGTATTAGCGAGATGTGTCTAGCCTGTAAATAAATTAACAACAATTTACCAATAATAATTATGAATATTTCCTTTCCTGACTGTGTGGGACAGTTGATTGAGGCGCTCGTTCTTTGCGCGTATAGTTTTGGATTATTCTACCGCCACAGCCGGTTGGCAATTTAAGGATAGAGTTTTGACAGATTTATCGGTACATTTAAGAGCCCCAACATACCAAAATTGCGATTAAATCCACAGCAGTTAAAAAGAACATGCAATATGTTGCATAGCATGAAATTTGAGTTTCAATATTGGCCGTAGTGTAAAGCATTAAATGCATTAAATAGTTAAATAGGTCTATTGTTTTATATGTATACTTATTTTGGGTGATGGCAATGGCAATAATTCAATTGTAATAAATCACTTTTATTATAATAGGCACTATTATTTTATTTCTGACCTGAATCATAAAACTGCTAATTGGCACATAGACTAAGTCCAAACAGAAGGAGAAACTAAAACACAGCACATAAAAGTGTAACTAAATGTTTAATCTGTTTAGAAAAAAAACCAGGTGTTTCTAAGGCCAGGGAGGCGTCGGGAGGTAAACGGTGTAATAACTATTGCAATAGGGATACCACTGTTAAATAGGGAAAGAAAGAACTCATTTGAATATAAATGCAAATAATCTACCTATTTAATAAAAGAAAAGCTGCTGTTCTTGATGGAACGCAAAGAATGGGTTTAGTCAAACGTTGTACTGTTCGCTGCAGTTTCAAGGCTGGCTTATATATGGAATATCAAATTTCATTTACGTTTCTGATAACATGACAGTCGTGTTTTATCTTATGTGTTATTACTGTTGAGGGATTTGCCATCGGATATCCAATAAATGCGATTAGCACAATCAAGATTAAACCTCCGGAACTAATTAATTTATTATAGAAACGATTCAATACATGCGTGGTAAGCTCCATTGCACTGAAATATTAAATCTGTAAGGGCTGTGCAGATGGTTAGTTGATATTGTTTGATATTATCAGCGTTGCTTTACTTTTTCTCTGTCCTGTTACGCGAATATCTTCTTCCTAAATTGTAAATACCAATTAAGTTATTGAGCTTCAGTATTGTAGTGCTGCAGGTATACTTTAATGCTGTGGTTTTGAATAACAAATGCCAGCTGCGTAATGACTAGATCGAGGCACACCGAATGCAGTTCGTTCGATTTCTTTAACCGGTAACCGAAGATCGTAGTGTGACCCGAGCTGATTCTATTTTTTCCCCAATTATTTTGGTACTGTTCCCTGATGATATTTCTCACTTGGATCTAATTTGTCAATATGCGTAGCGGTTTAGAGATAATTTTCCTATTTGTAGCCTATAATCATGCTATCTGGCCATATTATCCGTTACCCTCTTTGATAAAGTGGCAGGCATTAAAAGTTTTAATTGTCGTGGTGTTGACAGAAACCCATGACATCAGGTACAAGGAAAATGGAAACATTCGCATATTTTGTTCACTTTTCCGTCTACACGCACAAATATTGTGTGACTCAAAGAACTTGCTATCTTTAATTTGATTTTTCCCGTATCTTTTTGTTTGTTAGTGTAGTTTTATTTTGTTTTATTAATATTTGGCTGTTTTTTATTTCTTATATATTTAAATTACTTTCCATGATGGTTCCGTATTAACGTACTAAATAGTTTTTAACAACAAGTATACACCCGCCTTAGTCAATACATAAACGAAAAGAAATATAATTAGATTTGCTCCTGGTACATGTTTCAGGGATTAATTTCTTTTATCCCCTTCATCAGCCAATATTAATATCTGAAGAAAATTATAAAATAGCGTAGCACTCAAAAAAAAAAAAAAATGGCTATTAGACTTAATAAGGTGCACCATATGTATTGACTTAGGCGGATGTATAATTGTTGTTAAAAACGATTTCTTATATAGGCATACAACTGAAAATTAATTAATCAAAATTCGTATTGTAACTCTGTTATCCCGATGTTCCGACCCTTAAAACAACAAACATCATCATTAGCTGTTCACTTTTAGTGCCAACTTTATAACAGAATCTGATTCCACTTCATAAATTACCATGTATATATTCCTCTCTATAAAGAATTACCAACGAATAAATAAACAGTAGAAATCGAAAGTGGCGATGGTGATTGTTGTCTTAAGGTGATCATCTCATTAGATAATGACAGTTTCTGTTTTACAATTGTCAGGGATATGCATTGTTTTTAGAACAGCCTCTATAGAAAGACTTCTCTTAAAGCGGTCGTACTTATAGCTGTAAGAGTTGTTGATCTTGATTTTTAGGGGCTTTGTGACATCGAGGTAATATAGCCCCGTGTACTTGGGTGTTTGTAGAAGTTGTCTGATAGCCTGTATCTCTGCGATGTCTGTACTAGTGTGTGAATTTGTAATCGAGGTTAAATTTCGGTAGGAAGCGGTCGTGGCCTTACGTTAGTTACCATCCCGGCATTTGCCTGGAATAGAGGTGGGAAACCACGGAAATCCACTTCCAGGATGGCTGAGGTAGGAATCGAAGCCGTCTCTTCTCAGTTTTTCCTCACGAGGCGGAGTGTACCCCGCTCCAGCCCTCAGACCAGAATTAAATTTCTTTGCAGAGCCGGGCATAGAACCCGGGCCTCCGTGGTGACGGCCAAGAATGCTAGCCACTACACAACGCGGCGGACGTAGCTGTAAAGGTTGAAGTGGAACTGTCCGCGAGACACGTAGGCCTACCCAAATGTTTCCCTCAGTCCTGGTAGGCGAGCATTCTGCATCTACTTTGGCGTGTACGCACGAAGAAAGCACATTTATTGTATGTTCTTTGACTCAGAGAGTCAAGGCGTAATGATTCAGTTTCGAAGTGGCCTGCCATCTTATACAGTAGTTGTATAGGAACGATTTGCGATATCCTTATCTGATTCCTAATCTTTGGCCTCTTGGCATCCCTTGATGAATTCAGTATTATTTTGCATTTGTCTGTTGGCGCAGGCTAGAGTAAAATGTGGCATACCGCCGTTGTCTCAATCCCGGCTGTGATTAATGTGGTAGCTGCCTCTAACTGTTGATGTGGTGAAAGATTCTGCTCCTATTTTTTATAGGTTCAGTGTTGCTGCGCTGGCTGAGTGAAGAAATCAATGGCAAACTATTTATCAGCCTATTTGCCTTGCGCACTTCATTATAGTGTTGCCGTGGGCTTTAGGGGTTTCTCTAGATAACTTTTAGTGGTGTTTTTTTTTTTAGGATCCAACCAGCCTCCGGGATGACTATTATTATTATTAGTAGTAGTAGTAGTTTACAGTTTACAGTTTGTTTATTTATGCCCAATATTACATTTTTTGGTCCTACCAAGCTGATGCTTGTCGGTAGGTGCCAATTATGGTTACAATATATATGTTAACAAACACAATTACATTTACACAATATACAGTCCAATCTCTCACCTTCCAATTATTTTATATAGTGCCCCTAATAATATTTCACAATGATATTCAATCAGCTCATAACAATTAATATTGGTTAAAATTATTATAATATGTTAATATTAATATAATAAAGAATTTGTAGTAAATTATAATATGTTTTACCCACCTTAAAACAACACTTATGTCGTTACTATTGTAAAAACTTAACTTAAAATACAAATGTTACTATCATGTTCATAGTCTAATACATATAAAAGCAGTTGTCCATTTAGTCTAAGGAGTTATTTAGTATCCAATTTTCTATATCTTTTTTTGTTTTTGACATACTCTCAAAGGCCAGCAGTGAATGTGGTAGCTTGTTAAATAGAAAAGGTACCATGTAAGCTAATGTTCTTTTGCCAAATTCATTATTTGTTTTTGGAATTACAAAATGTGAATTCTTAAATCTTGTATCCTTTTGATGTTTTAAATGATCTTTGAAAGTGCTATTAAAAAAATTATCCATAATTATCATTAAATATATTAGGCCCCTACAAGGCATTATATGACAATTGGAGAAGTAGTAGTAGTAGTAGTAGTAGTAGTAGTAGTAGTAGTAGTAGTAGGGTCTTCGAACGACGTGTGTGAGAGTGTAACTTGGGGATACGTTTGGGAAAGAGGCGGCCATGACTTTCAGATAAGTACCATTTTGGTATTCATCTAGAATTGAGTTGGGAGATCACGGAATATCACTTCCAGGATGGCTGGGAATGGGATTCGAATCTGCCTATTGTTTCAGTTGTCGTCAGGAAGCGAAGAGCATCCTATTCCAAGTCTAGTTAGTTAGTTAGTTAGTTATTAAGGGGTGGAACAGCGAGGTCATCTGCCCCTTGTTTCAAGTCTCATATCAATATTTTCTTCATGGCAAAGTCGGGAATCGAGCCCATCCGTCTTGATGGTAAGCCACGGTAGTCACGGCGGATATTCTACACGTAAATAGAAACACCGTGAATTTGTAGGTCATCCAGTTGAAGTTCCTTGTATATTGTTTTTGATATCCCAACATTCAAATCCCACAATAAGATGGAAACCAGTCTTCGTAACAGCACTTAAATATCTACTTGAAACTTTTTCCAAGGACGTGACTTGATGGTCGCTTTATATTTCAACTAAGTTTCTATTTATACATCTAAGGTCTAATTATCTCAATTCCTTTGTATATGCCGCTTTGTGGAGCTCGCCTCAATTTTCTATGAGTTCATAGCGGTCGTGCTTTGTTCTGTATACTTGAGTGAAGAACGAGTCCCTCTCTGGAGTATACATGGTCTTAACTTCTTATTTTTGAAATGAACTCGTACTGGCTTAATATATATTGTTATTTATGTAGCGATGATTGTAGTAATTTCGTCTCATATTTTATAGCCTGCAGTGCTGTATGGAGCAGACGTGATTAATATAATATAGATTATGATTGCTGCAGCAGCATTCGTCTATGTGGAGGTCAGATATCGCGTTCCACGTACGTGAAGACGATAATAGTGATTGAAGCGATTATATGTTCAATATGGGTTTTTGTGGTATCGCCGACCTTGGAATAGCTTTTATAGACCGCCTGGCACACCTTCTTTGACGTTCGATATGGATCGTCATTTGTATGTACAATATAATAGTAAAATTGTGTAGCTTTAACTTGTGGACTACGCTCGAAGATAAAAGAACAATATTCTAAACTTTATATCCTGAATCAATGGATCATGGGTTTGAGTCCTGGCCGTTGTAAATCGGAATGTAAAGTACGAAAAAGAAACCACGATGGAACTCCAAGAGTTTGTAATCCTACCACCGACCATCCTTGAAGTTGTTTATCGTGGTCTCTCATTTTATAAACTCCATGCAATTGCAGATATGCTGAATTTTTCTGTAGGCCAAAGACCCATCCTTTTAGGTAGATTTTATCAGAAAGCTACCTATTGTAATGGGTAGGCCCAACCATGTTTCGACTTCCGGAAAATGTCGACATAACTTCGCGTTTCACATCCCAAAACCACCGTCAGTTCAGAAGTTGATGTATAATGTATACAGGGTGATTCTTTTGCTGGAGTGGGGTCAGCGACCAGCTATCAGGCGCGCACGTCTTCCGCCAGCCAACCGAACTTGGTCCGCAGATAGCGCGCAGGTTGAAACCAAAACAGAGTACATTAATTAATGGTAAATGGCAGATAAAAGGGACGTTAACCCAATAATATTAAAATTATTTTTATTTCTAATACCGGTTGGTTGGTTCCTCAGTTTCGGGGCTGCGACAACGCGATCATGTGGCCCCGTGTACTTTGTGTGGGTGTGTAGAATCTGTCTGATAACCGGTGTCAATTGTGATGGCTGTATTAGTGTGTGTTATCTGTTTTTAATTCGAGTAAGGACTGCAGACTTCAAATTTTTCAAGTAGTTCCCACTTTTGCTACTAAACGCCACCGTCAACGACAACTAGTTCTGAACTTGGTAAGTAGATGCCACCACAGTCGGCTCCTTGTGACGAACGTTCGAACCTATGAGCGTTAGTCAAATGAAATGAAAATGAAAATCCACAGCCTGCTTCCAGTCTCCGACCGGGTCAGGAATGGAATGAATGAAGCCCCCAACTAGCGGCAAGGATATGAACTGTGCCGGCTGCCGAGGCCTGACGCACTCCTCTGGGGCGATGATTAAATGAATGACAAATGAAATGATAGTGGAGAGTGTTTCTGGAATGAAATTTTGACAGGGAAAACCGGAGTACCCGGAGAAAAACCTGTCTGCCTCCGCTTTGTCCAGCACAGATCTCACATGGAGTGACCGGGATTTGAACCACGGACCCAGCGGTGAGAGGCCAGCGTGCTGCCGCCTAAGCCACGGAGGCTTACAGCGTTAGTCAAATCTAATCTATAATTTTTAGCTTCACACAAGTGTAATTAGTGGAAGGTTCTTTTACATGCCATAAATCTATGACTTCCCCTCCGAAGGAAGGCATACAGAGGGATTTTTAACGCTCTTAAAAAGTCCGACGACTTAATTACAATACCAAATACATGTTATCAGGTAGTAATTCGCGGGACTGGTGTAAACGTTGGCCTAAATAAGACAATGAAATGACTGCAGTTAAACAAGTGGTAGTCTTTGTTTGTTAATTAACTTGGGAAGCTAATTCGATTTCAGATGGTGCATATGACCACTTTGGAATTTCCTTTGAGTTGACTAACTAGTTCACTCACGTAAATAATTTTCTGTAGCAATTTTGGGGTGACCCAACTACCACGTAACGCGTTACTAGATGGGTTTTTCTGCTAACAGTTCGTTTAAAGGGGCGGTTCAATCTGTCTCAAAAGTAAAGTTTTGGGTCTGTACATGCGCAGTGTCTTTGAGAGAATAAAATGTACGAACATTTTTTTAAATTATTGTCTTGTCGTCGTTGACGTTTTTGTTTGTGCGTATTGGTTAATTGGTTCTTTATACTTCCCCCGACACAGGCCAGGTTGATACCTTGATTTCTTAGAAAATTGCCTTTAAAGTTCGCAGAATTAAATAAATCCCGCAGTGGAAAACTTCGCGCTAAGCAACGGCACTGATATGTAGGTGGCAGACAGTTCAGTTAAAGAAACATTTTGGAAGGAAATAATACGACCAGTTCTTACAGTACAGTAGTAGTAGTAGTAGTAAGTTAGTAGTAGTTACTGGTGAATACAATAGAACCATTCTAGCCACATACGTAGTTGACCTAGCATACTGTTCTAACTTTCTGAACAGTCTTTCCAGTACTGTACTTTTGGGTTGGGTTTGGTAGTGATTGTGATTTTTTTTTTCTTTTCTGGTGGTTGGTTTTGAATGTGATGGGTCAATCCTATGTAAAGCCATTCAGGGTTCTTATTGATGTACGCTGGTGAACGAAGCACTGGCTACTACTGTGTGTAACGGACTATCGGTTATTGCTTCCGAATTTGCAAGGGGTGCACTGAGTGACACCAAATCGTGAGAGGGGATAAATGATCCAGATAAACTGAGGGGAAATGTAGTGTAAAATTGGGAGTGGGGTTGATGGTGAATGAGTGACAAGTACCTGCTGTGAGCTATGGGGGACGCAGTGTGTACGCCACTTGAGCCAGTAATGTTCACATCTTCATGAGGAGATTGAGTTGTATTGCGGAGCAGGAAAAAGGTTATGAAAGCTCCAGGGAGTGATTATCGAGCCGTAATCACGTGAGGCTGCACAATGTAACCGTACAGGCACATCTGTCTTGTTTGTACCCCTGCTGAGCAGTGAAGTTGTTCAGAAAAAAGAATCCAAAGAGCACTGCTTAGAATAGGTTTTTGTGATTTAATTGCTATGGCAATCATAAGTAAATGTATGTTGGCTAATTATAGAGTCAAATTATTGTGTCAACATTAAGAGGTGGAGAAAGGTGGTATTATCGTTCGGTAATGTACTATGTCATTTTATAGGGATTGCCTCTTGGTGTAGCGGCTAGCATTCTTGGCTGTCGCGCCGAATGTCCGGGTTCGATTTGCGATCTAAGGGCTGGAACGGGGTACACTCGGCCTTGGTGAGGCAAAACTGAGATGATGTAGGTTCGATTCCCACCTCAACCATCCTGGATGGGGTTTTCCGTGATTTCCCACTTCCACTCCGGGCTAATGCCGGGATGGTTCTTAACGTGAGGTCATGGTTGTCTTTTTTCCAATCCTCAACTGAGTTAGAAATACACGCACTACATACAATACAATAACACAGGTTATCGATAGAGCCCTGCGCGGATAATCAAAACGTTATCCGCATCCTGCCTGCATCCGCACGACTGTTACCCGCATCCGCCCCGCAACCGCACGACTTGTATCCGCATCCGCACGTTTGTTATCCGTATATACTGGCATTACAATAATATTTTAAATTAGATAAAGCATACATTATTAAAGCAACACATTTTGAAATTTGAGGAGAAAGTCGTTCCCCTAGGATATGTACATGGCATGTGCTATGTTTAAAATGAATGTTATACGGTCAGAATCGTAACGCTTTTCAGTTTGGAGTGTTATTGTGCTTAATGGCATTACTTGATTGAGATTAGCGTAAATCACAATCATATAATTGACATGAAAAAACTTAATGGAAAAATATGATTTTTCATAAGCATCCGGGTCATAGTAATAATATTCAACAAGTTTGCAAATTTACTCCAAAAATTATCCGCTGCTTATCTGCTATCCGCACAGCCATACAAACTATATCCGCATGGCGAAAATTTTTGCTGATATCCGCATCCGCGCAGGGCTTTAGTTATCGGACAAATTTTATATATTTTATATAGACGCACCGAAGTACACGGAGCTGAATGACCACGATGCCCAAGCTAATTAAATGAAACAACATTGTATGGGCTGATAACTTCTATGGTTTGTCTTTAAAATATTAGTCACCACCGTTGTTTGTGAGGACCGTTCAATCTTGTTGCGGGGGCAAGCTGCTTGCCTCCCAACCAAGCGGACGGGGTTCGAATTCCGGTGAATGCATGTGGGATTTTCAAGGTGAAATGTCACGTCCGAAGTTTCAGATTTCACGTCTTTGCGTATGATCACAAGATTAACGGTCACGTATACTGTACATTAGTTTTCAATCTCGTGATACTGTATTGAGATTTTTCCTACCTTGTTTCTGGTCGAGGGAGTTGTAATTAGACTCCTTTCCCTCTGGTACTGCGTTCAATTCCCAGTTCTACCGAGAAATGTATTTCTGGTGTGAAAGGTGGCCAGAGGTGCACCCAGTCCCATGAGAATAAAAGACAAGGATAGTTCTATTTCCACCTCTGCCATTCCAAGGAGTTTTTCAGTGGTTTCCCAGTTCTGCTCCATGCAAATACCAGGATGGTAGTAGCTAACTCAAAACCACGGCTACCTCCTTCCAAATTTCAACTCCTGTTAGAAGCACTCGTACTAATACGGACTCCAGAATAGCCCAGGTTATCAGACAGTTTCTTCGCGCACTCACGTATACGCGACTGATGACATCCATCCCCAAAACCCGTAGAAACTACAAAACGATCACCTTAATATTCAAGCGGAATGTTTTGTGGTTTGTGTTTATAATCACCGATAATTTTCATTATTGACAGACCATTGCCCTTGTGGTCTCAATTACATATATGAATTACTTGTGGAGCCTGAAGTTTTTCGGTGTGTAATAATGTTAAGTATGGCTTCCCGCGGGCCAAGTGCATCTTCTGTCTTTGTATCTATAGTAATTACTCATTGAGCTATGAATATATCAGTTCCAATCACAATGCGAGTTAATGTTTAATAGACTTGAATTACGACAAAAAATAATAAAATACCGGAGATAGAGTTTTTCTTTATTTCAAATTAACATATGGAGAATTATTGTGGCACCAAAACAGTGAAGGAGGAGTGTGTATAAGAAGCTGTCGACATCACGAAAACGTCGTCCATATTTAAATTTTTATTCCGCGTAATGGTTAGTTGCGCGTAACACAACTAGTTATTTACCAGTAGCTGGCTTGTGTATAAGTAGACCGTTGAGAAAACACGAAAGGACTAGCATTATAATAATGCAGATAAGGGGGAAGGTCCATGGAGGTCTCTCAGGCACTGGTTTGGCCCCTCCTGCTGTAATACCCGGGAGCGGTATTCGGCGGCTGGAAACCAAATCACCTCTTTTATTTTATGGTTTTTCATTTGTGTGCACCTCGTGTATTAGAAGCTAATCTGAGTCACCTGTATGTCTGTCATAGTAGGTACGACACGGCATAGTCTTTTTAAATACATGGAATCTACTATTTGTCAAATACCACTCACTCACTCATTCATTCATCACGAAATCTCAGAAACCACCGAACGGATTAGAATGAAATTTGGTATGCAGCTTCCTCAAGGGCCGTAGGTGCTCGCTAAGAAAGGTTTTCAAAAAATTCACTCGGGCAAACCGCGAAAACAGCGATTAAATGAAGCAATGCGGGCTGTCATAACGTGCACGTCATTGTTGTCTACGCTCCCGACCCTTACCCACTCTCTCTGTTCAAACATTACTTCTATGTAATTTCCGTTTGTACTTCATACTTTCACCATCCCTTTATATTCGTCATATTGCATTATTAGCCTTTAGTTGAGGTAACTGTACAGTTCCTTTGTTTGTTGGATTAGGTTCGGCGTTTTTCAACATTTCTTGGTAGTACATAGTTAGCGAGCAGAGTACAGGCAGCTGAGATGAGATTCCTGAGAAGTATGGTCCAGAAAATGAGGAGAGGCAAGAGTGAGAAATGAAGATATACGGAAAGAACTGGGGAGTATAGAAACTAAATGACAATCTGGAGCAAAACGGATTGAGATGATTTGGACATGTCAAACGGATGAATGAATTAAGGCTATCAAGACGAGCACTGGAACGACGGATGACAGGGAAGAGAGGACGAGGAAGACCAATAATGCGTTGGATGGACTTGGTGGAAGACCAATAATGCGTTGGATGGACTTGGTGGAGAATAGCATTAGAAAACGGAACCTGGATTGGAACACCGTGTCGGAAGAGGAATGATGGAACGACAGAACAAAGTGGAGAGGAACCATATTTGCCCCCATCCAGTGTTAGCTGGAAAAGGGGAATGGAAGAAGAAGAAGAAGACATAGTTATAATGAAAGGTAGACTTTGGTGAAAGAAACTTACCTCTACCAACGTTAATTTTGTTAAGTTAGGCTAGGTCTGTTCCATTTATCAGGTTTGGATTTGTTTTATTACGTTAGGAGAGTATCCCTCAACGTCACAACAGCACTCATTCACCTTTGAAGAAGACCGTGTCTGCCGCTAACTTTTACAGCTTCAGAATATTTGAGCTTGAGGGTGATAATTCTTATCTTTGGTTATTTCGCAATCTTCTCAATCAGTTTCTGGTTGATATGTATGCAAAGATTGAGACAGAGAGACCACTTTGGATTCACATCAATCAAAAAAAGTTGCGAAGTGAGGCATATGTGCACCTGAAGGACGCAATGAGTAAAGCTGTCAGCCGTTTGTCAGATATTGGTAAAATGGTCGTGTTGCCGTCGACTTTCACTGGAGGCCCATGCTATGCGCATGAACGCACTCAGGATGCTATGACTTACGTGCGCCATTTTGGACGTCCTGATCTTTTTATAACATTCACCTGCAATCCAAAATGGTCCAAAGTATTCGAGCACCTGAAACAAGGTCAACAACCTCAAGATAGGCATGATTTGGTAGCGCGGGTATTCCATTCGAAAGTCAAGCACATAAGACTTCTTATTAAGGGTTGTATCTTTGGTCCTCAAGGTTTCACATGTATTCCATTGAATGGCAAAAGCGAGGATTACCTCACGTTCACATACTTCTGTGGCTGGAAGAAAAGCTAAGGCCTGAAGTCATCGATAAGGTATTCAGTGCTGAGATTCCTGACCCAAATCTTGACCCTGCTCTCAATGACATTGGCAAGGCAACCATGATCCTCGGTCCATGTGGAGTTCTCAACAGGAGTTCGTCTTGCATGGTGGAAGGAGTATGCAACAAGAAGTACCCCAGACCACTCATCAAGGAAACGCAAACCGGGAAAGATGGGTATCCCAAATATCGCAGGCTGCCCACTTCGGAGGATGTGGTTTCTATTGTTAAAAAGGGAGTGGAAATTGACAATAGCTGGGTGGTACCCTATAACCCCGTTCTATCTCGCACCTTCTCAGCTCATATCAATGTTGAGTACTGCAATTCTGTCAAGTCAATAAAATACATTTGCAAGTATGTTAACAAAGGTTCCTACCAAGCTACTTCGGAGAGTTTGACGAAGTTGCGAGATATGAATCAGGACGATACATCAGCAGCTCAGAGGTGGCTTGGCGCATATTCTGCTTCCTCATACATGAACGCTATCCTTCGGTCATGCAACTTGCCGTCCACCTCGAGAATGGCCAGCGGGTTTACTTTCATGAAGACGACGTTCGTGACCAGTTTAACAGCCCTCCAAACACAACTCTTCTTGCTTTCTTCGAACTATGTCGATCCGATAAATTTGCTTCAACACTTTTATATTGTGAAGTTCCATCCTATTTCGTTTGGAAAGGTAATAAGTTCTGTAGAAGGAAACAAGAAAAGCCAGTCCCAGGCCATCCTGGTGTGAAAAAAGATCAGACCCTTGGCAAAGTTTACACCGTTCACCCTGGTAATGCCGAGTTCTACTACCTCCGCCTCCTTTTACATAAAATCTCTGGCCCTCAGTCTTTTACTGACCTCAAAACCGTGGCAGGGGTGGTTCAACCAACATTTCAAGCGGCATGTAAAGCACTTGGCTTGCTAGAGGATGATGCGCACTGGGACCGAACACTTAGAGGAAGCGTCCTCCACCGACTCTCCCCACAAGATACGCGAGCTGTTTGCCATCTTACTGGTGTTTTGTCAAGTGAGTGATCTCATCATGCTCTGGAAAAAACACAAAGACAGCCTCGCGGAAGATGTTGTGAGAGAGGTTCCGAGGCAGTGTGCTGATGTCAACCTGGTCGTGGGTGTTATCTACAACAGGTGTCTGGTGCTTCTTGAGGATTTAGTACTAAAAATGCCTGGTCAACAACTGGAACGCTTTGGACTTCCGTCGCCTTCTCGAGAACAAGACTCCGTCGTTGTTCACCGAGAATATGTCAGTGAACTATCTTACGACACAATTAAGTTGTCCAAAGTGGTTCCTGATAATGTTACAAAATTGAACAACGAGCAGAGATTGGCCTATGACGAAATAGTTAGGAGTGTTGTTTCAGAATGCGGTCAGCTCTTTTTTCTGGATGCACCAGGTGGAACTGGCAAAACATTCGTGATTAATCCCCTGCTCAGTACATTTAGAAGTCGACAGAACATTGCCATCGCAGTCGCCTCCTCGGGTATTGCAGCAACCCTACTGGATGGTGGAAGTACAGCGCATTCTGCCTTCAAGCTCCTTCTTAACCTCAGTCACGCTGCATCTGCCCTTTGTAACATCTCTGCAGTTTCCTTTGAAAGTCTGCTACGCCACGACAATTAACAAGGCTCTGGGGCAGAGTTTAAAATTAACTGGCGTGGTCCTGAGAAGTGACTGTTTCGCACATGGTCAACTGTACGTGGCATGCTCCAGAGTCAGTTATTCTGGTGGCTTAGTCATTCTGCAGCCTGAGAGAAAGACCAGAAATGTAAAACCAATATACCATCTTTTTACCAGAAATGTAGTTTACCGAGAAGTGCTTAGGCGTTAAAAACACTCTCGATAGACATGGCAATAGGCTAGGGGACCTGCCTTAAATCAAAGCTCCCCGTCGTATATTGCACACGATTCCAATTTAAACGCTCCATGTTGCTGTCATTATCTTCCACTACAGGAAAAATGTATATAACTAATGTTATAACGGGATTCCGTATGTTATTGCGGGCGAAGCCGCGGGTAACAGCTAGTGATAGATAAAATGAAGTTTAATTGTAAAGTGATGTTGAAGGTCAAAAAGGAAGCTTTTAGTTTTACGTGACCGTTAATCATGCGATCATGAGCCACGGGACCTCCTTTTAACGTGGAATCTGAACCACAGGACATGGCATTTCCCTTCGAAAATCTCACATGCATTGACCGGGAATCGAACCCAGTCCACATGGGCCAACAACTTGACCGCAGCGCCACTGTTGAAGGTCAATAGGCCATCTAAGGTAGGAGCCAACTTGGCCCATAAATATTTACTGCCATGTTCATTTTATTTTCTCTTCAGGGACGTAGCTAGAGATGAGTCTTTGTCCATCCTGAATCGGTAGTAGGCTACGCCCGCTCTGGGCTATTTAAGCTGAGTCGAATTGTAGGCAAATTTTAACTCCACTGATTATGGAATGATGGCATTCATATAGTAGGGGACGATAACGTCACCCATCCTTACCGTGGGAATACCGTAATTGAGTATTAGTTAGCAACACTCCTGAAAAAGACCTCGCCAGGAAACTCATTTTTTTTGTACGTAACATTGGAGCAAAGAATAAATACATCCTGAGAAGATAACAGTTTTGATCTGGATATTCAACTGTACTAAACGTATGACGATGGATTCAGATATTCTGAAAATTGTGAACACTAAGATTTAGTTTTATATGACCACACGACCTTTCGTTTGTATAAACTTTCCTCGCGCGCGCGCGCGCGCGTGTGTGTGTGTGTATGTGTGCGTGTGCGTGAAATGTACTTAATAGCGTATTTGTCACTCTGCTATGGTGTATTTCTAGTGTTAAATATGCATATGACATACCCACCCAGTTCTTTAGTCCTCACCACAGGCCTGCTTAATTTAAACACAGCAGTATTCTCACTACTTGACCACGCCCAATACAACGAATAATCTTAAAATATAACATACTAGTCTTCATGCAATGCAAAACCGAATATTACCTATTTTTTACTGTAGTGATATTTTTCAACTAGACAACGTTTCCTTGTAGTTTTCCATTACGTTCTGCCGACAGAGCCAGCACGGCTGACCTAGAACATACAACGAGTCTTGCCGTTTGGAAAAGGTTGCGACGTGATATTTTCGAGTTGGCAAGTTGGTGTATTATGTCTTGTGATGACTGCCCACCGACAATAATCCGAGGCTGGTCGAACTCCGACCTGACTACGGGTTGTTGGATAACTAAGAATGCTTGAGGTAAACGAGGACGTACCATCTGAACGGCACTGTAATAATAATTGCAAATAATGTTAATTATTTCAAGGATAATGTGTCGTGTGCCACTACATCCCATCCCGCGAATCAAATCAATCCACCGTCAGTAGCGTCGACAGTGGGCACGCAAGTGTCTGGATAGGATCAAAGAACCAGTTTGATGGGCCGTTTTGCTGATGGTTCATGTGGATGGGCGGCAGAGTTCGCGTTCGTCGTTAACTGGGAGAATAGGTGGTAGTAGGATAGACAATGTGAAAGAGTGTTGCAATTTGTTTCGTTAGGAAATTATCTGCAATACCTGGCACGATAAAAATTCCCAGAGACAGACTACAATAACGATAATGATCACGAAAGTAAAATAGAAAAATAAACTATATTGTAAACTTCACCTCTTGATCGTCAATCATTTACGGTATGTACAGTCGCTCAAATAGAGAATGACCGCACTTTTGGTAATTGCAACGTTTTTCTTTCTTGTTAGTTCAGCTCTCGAGCCCAGAGCCAAAACTCAATGGAATTGTGTGACCTGTTTTCTGTTATTCTATTTCATACAACTTAAGAAAGAGTAAAAAAAAGTATTAAGTAATAATAATAATATCGTATGGCCTCGGGTGCCTGGTGCAAGCTTTGCTATTTGACACCCAGAGGGTAGCTTGCATGTCGAATTTCGTAGTTCCTTGACTATGAAAGTCAAGGAGGTTAGATATATATATTTTTTTTTTAGCGTATGGCATTTGTGCCGGGTGTGTCCGAGGACATGTTCGGCTCGCCAGTTTTTGTAGCTGCTTCGAGACGGACACCCAATGGGTGAGCTACAAGTACCGTGGGGGAGGAAAGTTGGAAGGGAAGGTCGAGGAGTTGGAAGGTAGCGGCTGTGGCCTATAGTTAGGGACCAACCACGGCATTTGCCTGGAAGGAAGATGGGAAACCACAGAAGACCATCTTCAAGGTTGCCGGCGGGGGGATTCGAACCTCCTCGCCTCCCGGATGTGAGCGACTGCCAACAGTCATGCCGTAACGACCACGGCTAACTCACCCGGTAAGGAGGTTAGATGTTAGATATCTAATCTCCTTGAACACAATAGCGCTTTCTAGTAGAGAAATGAGGAACTTTGTGCTGGCGGAAACTCCCGAGATTAATTTTGCCATTATGAACTCGGCCTACTGAATTCAAATGGGTTCTTTGACATGCCAACATCGTATGACATGCGTATCGTATTTTTGCCGCCTTTCAAAAATCACTTACCACGGTCAGGGGCGAACCTGCAATCTTGGGGTTAGTATACCGACACGCTATCCACTCACCCACCGTGGCAAGCTAAGTATTAAGTGAAGAAGGAGAAGAAAGTCGTATTCATTGTGTAGTGAAATAAATCAAGAAAATGTATAAATTAGGGAAATCACAGAAAACCACCTCTAAATCGACTGAGGTGGTAATAGATTTTTTTCTTACGAAGCTGAGTGAACACCGCTCCACCCCTCAGACCAGAATTACATTTCTTGATAGAGCCGGGAATTGAACTCGGACCTCAGGGGTTACAGCCAAGAATTCTAGCCATTACACCATGAGGTGGTACATAAAGTATAGAAATTGTTTGATTTAGGCAGATGATCTGCCGGGTTGTATGGAACTGCGCCCAAACTTCACTAATGACCCTGGTCATTAGCATCAGCCTTCGAAAAGTGGCAGTGGAACTGCGCCCATTGAGAGCGGTCAGGTAGGTTCCCTCCCTCCACCCCTCTAACGAATTATGTTGTGTCGAGTGGTGTGAATTTGAAGTGACTCATCTCAAATCGGTTGTGTCTTGATTGCGAACAAGTCAAAAACCGTCCAGATTGCGAACAACTAAATATACCCTGTCCAGATTGCGGACAAGAGATTAGTGTTGGCCTGGGATACATAAAACAGGTACAGTTTTCAAAACAGACTAATATTTAATTTTTGTTCTAGCAATATTAGCATTAACTGGTACATGGGATGTTTTCGACAACCTAACCATATTTTAAAAATAGTTTTGTTATTGCAAATGTTTAATAATCTAGTTTGAGGTAACCTTACCATTTAGAAGATTTTTTTTTTTTTTTATTTATTGTATAACAAAACTAGAGGGGTAGTTATTTATGGTGGTTCCCGGTCAATGCATGTGAGATTTTCGAAGTGAAATGCCATGTCCTGTGGTTCGGATTCCACGTAAAAAGGAGGTCCCGTGGCTCATGATCTACAAATTAACGGTCACGTTAAACTACAAGCTTCCTTCCTTATTTATGGTGGATTAGAGAGAGTTGTATTATTATTATTATTATTATTATTATTAGTGTAGCCTCCGTGGCTTAGGCAGCAGCACGCCGGCCCCTCACCGCTGGGTTCCGTGCTTCAAATCCTTGTCACTCCATGTGAGATTTGTGCTGGGCAAAGCGGAGGCGGGACAGGTTTTTCTCCGGGTACTCCGGTTTTCCCTATCATCTTTCATTCCAGCAACACTCTCCATTGTCATTTCATTTCATCTGTCATTCATTAATCATTGTCCCAGAGGAGTGCGACAGGCTTCGGAAGCCGGCACAATGCCTATCCTCGCCGCTAGATGGGGGTTTCATTCAATCCAACCCTGACCCGGTCCAATGACTGGAAAAAGGCTGTGGATTTTCATTATTATTATTATTATTATTATTATCATTATCATTATTATTATTATTATTCGCCTCTGTGGTGTAGTGGTTAGTGTGATTAGCTGCCACCCCCGGAGGCCCGTAGTACAGCTGCTTATCGGGACGGGGGACTGACTACCTCTTATTCTCAGCAGTGCAGAAGCTAGTGGTGGGAGACAGTCCGTCACTTCCCCTTTAACCGACCTTGGGCTAACAGCCGACTTGACTATGGGCGCAGTTCAATCGGCCTAATTAAAAGGATCTGGAAATACCACTGATTATGGACGCAGTTCCATATCTCCCGATCTGCCTGCGGGTTTCGAATCCTGAACCGAGCACTAGTGTACGACTTAGCCAGCCTGACCTCGTTTCCGATTAACTGCGAACCTTCATACACCCTACATACGCGTTTGAGTTGGTTATGTTGCTTAAGATCTCAAAATAGGTGGTCCCAACGATTGCCTACAAGGGGAGGCTGTGCGCTGTTTCTGACTCTCTGACAGGGGAGAGCGGTAAATGCGTAAGAGGCGATAACACTTACGGGAAATGCACTATGTATGTCTACCCCTATTATTCCTATTTCTACGGGGTCGGAAATCTGGTAACAGAAATTTGTATGTTGTGGATGATTTTTACGGTCGGTCGCCCATCCTGACGCCAACCTCACGAGGGGAATTAATCAGAGGAATCCAACTAGGCAGGGAGTTTGAAAGGAATCGGCCGTGGCCTATTAGAAGGTACAATCCCGGTATTTGCCTGGAATTAAAAATTGGGAGAACACGGAAAACCATTTCAAGGACTGCCGACGGTGGGCTTCGCACCCACTTGTCTACCGAGTCCAGGGATAACTTGAACGGTGGTGCTTTTTGACAAAAAGTTAACAACCAAGTTTTCATTGCATTCCAGCTTTGAATAATTATTATGTTGGTATTTCATTTAAGGGTATGTACAGTATATCATGCTCATCAGTCCTGTGGACTAAGGTAGGTGTGGGAGGAATCTATCTGATAACCTGTGTTATTAGGTGTCGGTGCTTAGTCTTGTAATTGAGGGCTAGAATCGGGAGCGAGGCGGCTGTGGCCTTCAGTGGGGTACCAATCCCGGTATTTGCCTTGGGTAGAGAAACCATGCAAAACAATTTCTGAGATCTGAATTGAACTTTCCACTCATCAGTTATCTTCACGAGGCTAGTTGTACAAATAACCTAGGACACAGAATAACAGCAGATGTGTATTAACTTTTCAGAATGTACTGTATCCTCTAAACGTGCAACAAACTACACGGGATGCGTAAAAATATTCTTAAATAGATTGTCTGGCCAAGTATCGCTATGAAGTCCAGTAAGTAAGTGTACGTTCAGTTAACTGAGTCGCTCGCCCCCTTCCCCGTGCTCAAGTTTAAGGGATCTAATCTCTGCCCAGTCGGTTGGCATTTAAGGGTGTATACATCGGAGAGAACCGCCGTTAAAGAACTGGCTGTCTCGGTGTTTGGAAAACCGGAATAGCTGAAGGTCGTGACATTATTATTATTATTATTATGATTATTATTATTTCCAGTTTAGTAAACATGTTACGAAATCTAAGCCACTATGAGTTACTCCGCGAGGGGGATATGTGCTGTTGACCCTTGGCGAAAATCAGAGAGCCTACTAGCATATTAGTCAAGAATTTATTCGCATGTATCTTTTGGTGTATGTATATCTTTTAGGTGTGCAAATGAATAGTCACAAATCCCTGGATTATGATGAAGTGTGTCGTGTTTATGTTATTTCAGGCAGGTGCCCTGTAATATTTTAAGTTGCGAATGATCTAGTGTGGGATATCATCTTGCTGTGAGTGGCACTGCGGGAGTGTAATTAGTGTAGCAAAGTGAACTTGGCAGCATTAATGTAATAATAGTTCAGTGCTCTACCTGCAAGTGGCAGTTTCATGTTCACATTCACCAAGTTCTTGTAATACCATGATTGAATGTATTACACATTCGCATGCATTAGTGTGGACAGCTGGTAAGCACGAATTCAAATTCAGTTTGTATGGAAAGTTTCCACTCCCTTGTTCGTGGTTGTGCTAGTTTATGAAATGCATATGTCAGGTTTTGAACCTTACCTGTAGCTCATAATAATGTATTTTAAACCAGGAAAGCAATTATTCGTGTTGTCGGTCCGTCGTTTCTAAGCAGACGATGCCCTTGTATTCTGTTTGATCGGCACGATGTCTCATGCACAGTCACGTGATACATGTTTTAAATGCACCACTTGTTGTCTCATACTGGCCGTTCAAATATTGAACGACTCATTCCCACAGCCTTACGTTTGGATTATTAAACGTGCAGCCAACCTCTATTCACAGTCAGTTTTCGTGGAAGGCTGTCAAAATTTGTCTTAATAAAATAAGGGATATTCATCAATCCTGCCCTCTTGCTTATTGACACGGCGTGCGTGGCCATTGGTAACATGTTGCTGTTTCCGTCATTGAAGTCTTGTAGGCTTTGAATATTTCATTATTGAAACAGAAATTAACTTGATCAACAATGTTGTGACATCTCAGATATGCTGTACTTAGGATCAGTTGTAGGTCGAATTTGGATATTTGATATGTCACATGATTAGCTCGTTGTCGGCGAAGTGGCTTAATTCTAAGATGGGTGGGTAAGGTACAGCACAACACATATGGTATCAGAACCAACAATTTTTCAGCCAATTAGACCTATATGAAAAATTCTTAATTGTTTACGGTCACCTAGAAACAATTGAATATCAAGATACAGAAATATAACTGTGTAAAATCGACTTTTTCACATAAACTGATAGTTTGAGTGTAGCTCTGGTTGGTTGGTTCCTTAGTTTAGGGACTGCGACAACGTGGTCATGTAGCCCCGTGTACTTTGGGTGTGTGTAGAATTTGTCTGATAACCGGTGTTAATTGTGATGGATGTATTAGTGTGTGTTATCTGTGATTCAGGTAAAAGGACTGCAGACGATTAATGTTTTCAAGTAGATCCTACTTTTGCTACCAAATGCTGTCGTTCACGACACCTAGCTGCGGACGTGGCTACTCGGTGCCATCGCAGTCAGCACCTGGCGGTGAACGTTGGAACTAATATAGCGTTATCAAACTAACCTACAAATTTTTACTTCCACAAGTGTAGTTAGTGGAAGGCTCTTTTTCATCCCATAAATCTATGACATGGGACCGCCAGCTTTACTTCCCCTCCGAAGGAAGGCATACTGAGGGATTTTTAACGCTCTTAAAAATCGGACGACTTCGGATGGGTTTGAACCCACAATCTTATGCATAGAAGCTCAGCATACTACCAACTACGCCACCGAAGCCGCTATGTGTAACTCTATAAACCGTTCAATAAGGGTACACAGGACGTCATTGGATCTTACTTTTTCTGCCTGTTGAATGTTATGGAAGATGCAGAAAGGGGATATACAGTATGTAACAATGGTATACCCCTACTGCAAAGTACAGAATATATGGTGTACTATTGTGTTATTTTGTGACAAGTCTGCTTGATGTAAAATGTCTTTTGTTAGTGGCTATTCCCTCTCGTTGGTTGGCAATTGTGACAGTTACCGAAGAAATGTAATTAAACTATGTACGATGTAATTGTACGATGTGAAATATCAATAACAAATGTGTTTTGACTGTCTATTGTATTGTGTATTGCACTTAAAATATGCTCTTTGCAGATAAACTGTCGTACTTTGTAAAACGGGTGTAAATGACAAGCTACAAAATACAAAATAAATCCCTAAAATTTCTGGTGGTCGAGTTATTTATTTGTCTTTCAGAATTGTATTTTGAGACCAGTGGAAAGCAAGGGAAAAGATTCACACTCAAACATTGTGTAGAGACGTAACTATGCTGTCTTTTGTGCCTACGAAAAATTTCATTTTTGTTAGATATACCCTTTCAGCATCTTGTAATTCAATTGATAACCAGAGATTAAAGTCCCACGTCCTCAATGATAACGTGCAGAGTGCGACCATGCCGGATGCGACCCAGTAAAAATCGTGGCTGTAGCGACCCTGCTAGTAGCTTACAGTGCCCCATGCGACCCATTGTTCGAGAGAAGAATTGAAGATCTTATTTCCAAAGTTACGTAAATCCATGAAATGCAAAACTTCAGAAAAAGCGTTTTTGTTTATTCGTCTAATTAAATTTAGATATGATTATGAATGTAATGTAATTTCATTCATTGCTTTTATGCAGATATGACACTGTTTTAAAATTTTCATTAATGGAAATTGTGGTAATCGTGTCCTGTAAGTTGGAGTTAGGACGTTTTGGAAATAAATCTTATAGCCTATTGACATACGCTTTGAGTGACATTTATGAACATTTAAATGGTTTAAACTCAACAAACACAAACTGATGCTCTACATATTCTTCAAAGTTAGCCATGGCCTTGATTTATCACGTGATATCACGTGATGTCCAGAGAGCCATCGGATTGATCAACATGGCTATTGGAAATAAATACACGTTGAAGTTACGTCACTTTGCAAATGAACTTAGTTTTTAGATCTCTGTTAATATGGGATATACGACGTATTGGGACTTAAAACCTCTGCTATACGTTGAGAGAGCCTATAAACTTGCTTATGAGAGAGAAAAATTAAAAACCGTCAATTTTGAATTTACGTCACTTTGGAAATAAGCTCTTCAATTTTTATGGCGCCTAACCTAAGCGGAATTTTAGCAGAGACAGATGTGTTAGAAATTCCCAGATTCCACCGATACATCAGTACTTGGGTCGCTAGTGGCACGATGGCAAATTGGTGGGTCGCTTGCGGCACGGGTCGCATGCGGCACGGTCGCATCTGACATGACACCTCCTCAATACAATCGTTCAGTGGCACGCTAAATGGAATGTTGTTGTTGTTCTCAGTCTATTTTTACTGGTTTGATGCAGCAGTCCATGTCTCCCTGATCTGAGCGAATCGTTTCATCTCTACATGGCTACCACACCCTATATCCGAGGAAATCTGTTCAACATTTTGTAACATTCGTCTACCCCCCCCCCCCCCCCCCCCCAGCTCCTGTCCTCGTCCCTTCCTTCCATAACTGAGTTTGTTATTCCTGGCTGCCTTAGTATGCGTCCTATCAACCTATCTCTTTTCTTCATTAGCACTCGCCAGAAACATCTTTCCTCTCACATCTGTCTTAATAGCTCTTCATTGTTAAGTGGAATCTTGTTTGAGTCTTCAGTCTTTTGACTGGTTTGATGCAGCGTTCCAAGCCTCCCTGTTCTGAGCTAATCCATCATTCTCCTGTAACACCACATTTCAAAGGCTTATATTCTCTTCTTTTCTGCTGCGCCAACAGCCCAAGTTTCACTTCCATACAGTGCCACGCTCCAAAATAGGAAACAAATGCTTTCAAAAAATGACTTTCTAATAGACTACCTAAATCTTTGATGTCAACAGATTTCGTTTGTGTTGAAATGCTTTCCTGGTCTGTACCAACCTAAATTTTATATCCTCTTTACGTAGTCCATCACTGATTATTTTGCTTCCTATGTAGCAGAAGTCTCTTACTCCCTATAGCTTCTCACCTGCCAATTCAATGCCATTTTATGTTTCTGATTCTTTTCGGCTGCGTTCCATGATTTGTGTCTCTATTTTATGCAATGAACAGATCAAAAAATATCTAGACCTTCGCCCTGACTGTAATCCGCAATTGACACATATTTCGAAACCTTGTAAGATCTAAAACTTCCGTAGAACCTTGAACACTAGCCACATCACGTCCAGTCAACCGATGGAATTAGGACTTGAGAGAAGGACAATTATGCCAATTTATATTTTCAGTAATATTGTATTAAACAAATTAACTAAACTTTTAAAGAATATCAAATATTCTAGTAAGGCTTCCCCAACCGTTTACATTGAATTGGCATGTATTAAGTTTTTGCCCCTTGGATGGTGAATCTTCAGGAGAAATAAGTGGTGCCTTGCTAGGGTTATTCCTGTGAACTAATGCGTACGGGCATGGAGCTGACGTCCCTTCTAGTCCAGATACCTGTCGTTATTGAAGTTTCTATTTATCACTGCTGCATAGGCCTACGTGACCCGTTCGAAGTTGGATTGGCATAGTATGGTGACTTAAAGTCACATAAACAAGATAATAAATATCATTCATAAGTCTTGTTTATGTTAGTGTTACCGTTCATCCTGGAATAATAAACGTGATTCAAGTTTTATAGGATGGCGTGATCAATTTTAATCCCAAGTAAAAGCAAACCTGTGAAAGAGTCTTCGTCTTGGTCTCTCGCTCTAAGATATTCTCAATGGGTATTTCAGACTGCCGAAGAACGTACCTACCTCCTAATTACAGGGTGTCTCACTCGCTCTCCGCTCCTAATTTCCCCTTATAATTTTCAAATATTAACGGACATAATCCAGTGAAATTTAAGGTGTAACGCAATAGCCTGAGATTATCAAGTAACTGCGAGAAAGCATTCGGGGGAAAATTGCCACTGGATTTCCCACGGCTACTTTTCGTTACATGGGGAGACGTGTGCAGCTTTGCCTTGATGGTAAGGGCGACCACTTCGAACACTTGCTCTGGGGCCACGCTTCTGATACACCAAGTTATGTCCTTGTTTCTCCGCTTAAAATATTATAATAAGAATTATTATTATTATTATTATTGTCGTGTAGCCTCCTGAGAGGCCGAGTGCTGGTCTTTCTAATCGACGCCCGTGGGCGACCTGCGCGTCGGGATGAGAGATGGAATTATTTTCGGTTTATACAGTACATATAACACATTTCTGGTATATTACAACGTAACTATACGGGCTTCAGTGAACCAAAGTATAGCTACGGAAACAGCAACTTCTAAGCTAGAATTTCGCTACCCATGAACTTCCGAACGATTCTGGTTGTTGATAGAACCACTGCCTTCTGCATCAGTTCGTACAGCCGAGTATCCAGATCCAGCTCTTTAAGGCCATGGAGCAAAGTACTTGGGATCACGCCCGTACTCGAGACAATGATAGGTATGGTCTTCACTCGCTCCACATGCCCTTGTCTTTTGATAGGGTCGACCAACTCGCTGTATTTGCTGATCTTTTCAATGTGTTTAGACTGGAGATTCTTGTTAGGAATCGCAACATCAATCAATGTAGTTTGCTTGATTTTCTTGTTTACAACCATCAGATCCGGCCTGTTGTGTGATACCGATTGATCAGTCAAAATAGTTCGATCCCAATACAGCTTGTATTCATTGTTTTCAAGAACACACTCTGGCTGATATTGGTGGTACGGAACTTTCTTTCCTTTCAAAAGCTGAAACTTATCAGCCAACTCATGATGCAAGATTTTAGCAACTGCATCATGCCTTTGTTTCTGCTCTGTTGCCAGGAAATATCTACATGCAGATGTAATATGCTGTATTGTTTCGGACTGTTGACATCCGTAGCGGCACTTATCATCTGGTACAGCGGGATCTTTTACAATGAACTTGAGGTAGTTCCTTGTAGCGATGACTTGGTCTTGAATTGCTAGCATAACACCTTCAGTTTCTGGAAAGATCTGTCCTGAAGTGAGCCAGTAGTTTGACGCAGTTATATCAACATTTGCTTGACTCACCTCATTTGGATGTCTTCCGTGCAAAGGTTTTGCTTTCCATGCTTCCATCTTCTGAAGGTCAGTATGTAGGAGGTGTTGAATCTCTTGCTGACACAAGACCAGTGGCGTTGATCTGTCCGCCTCACTGTGGCTCTGTGAAGTACAGATGACCTCGCTTCTGCATAGAAGTACTCCCTAAGGCTGACTATCTGTCGTTTCATCTGATTATCAATGTCAACGAACGCACGTCCACCTAGGCTTCTGGGTAGAGTCAATAGCTCTATTGAAGATCGTGGGTGGTGTTTCCTTCCTTTTGTGAGCATCGTTCTCATTTTTCGCTCAAGTCCTTCGATGTCCGTTTTACACCATTTGATTATGCCTATAGCACAGGTACAGCATACGTGTTAACAGCTTTCACTAGGTTTTTGCTGTTCAAGTGCGTTTTTAGGATTTGTTTTAATCTTTTGACAAATTCACAGGACAGATCTTTCTTTGTTGACACATGGTCAATATGCTGAGCTTGTTTTACTCATATGTATTTGTTGGTGTCTTCTGCCAACATAGCCCTAATATGCTGTCCATCTTCCAGCTCATACCCGGACTTCTGTACTTTTCCTCTCACCACCTTTAGTGTCCGACACTTGTCCAAACCTAATCCCATTTGTATGTCTCGTGAGAATGCTTCAACTATTCTCAACAAGTTTTCCAGATGCGACTCTGTTTCGGCATAGAGTTTAAGGTCGTCCATGTATAGCAGATGATTTAGCCGAGTACCAACTCTCTTTCCAATCTTGATAGAAAAGCCGTAGTGAGTAGAGTTAAGCTGGGTAGATAAAGGATTCATTGCCAGGACAAACCATAAGGGGCTAAGGGAGTCTCCTTGTAAGATGCCTCTCCGAATCGATATCTCATCTGTTCGTATATCTCCGCGTGGCGTACTGAGACACAGTCTAGTTTGCCATGCTGACATAACCCTTTCCAAGAAACTGACAAATACCTCATTGATCCTAGCACTGCTACTAGCCAGTCATGGGGCACAGAATCAAAGGCCTTCTTATAATCGATGTACGCCATGTGAAGGTTTCGGTGATTTATGTGTGCCTGGCCACACACAACTGAGTCAATTATTAGTTGTTCTTTGCACTCTTCTTACAACCTTTTTGTTGCACGGCAATTATGTTGTTTCTTTCACAGTGTGCATACTGTATATCCTGTTAGCCAGGCATGATGTAATGATCTTATACAACGTGGGCAGACATGTGATGGGACGATATTTTGTAGGATCCTATGTATTCTGAAGATCTTTTGGAAGCAAATATGTGATGCCACGTGTGATGAATTCGGGCAAGCTATCAGGATGAAGGATGGCATCATTAATGAACTCACCTAGTCGATTGTGGATGCTCCAGAACTTCTTATACCAACAATTCTGAATCTGGTCAGGGCCAGGGGCTTTCCAATTCGCTAAGTTGTTGATAACTTCCTTAATATCATTTGTGGTGAATTTCTCTTGCTGCATTTGCTCAAATCTTTGGGAAGCTTGCTGTTCTTCTCTTACCCAACTTTATTGAGTGTCATGATGGGATGGTGTAGACAGTTGTTTGCCCCAAAATTCTTGAACTTCTTCTTTAGTCGGATAGTTTTTGTCCGCAGAAACCTTTATCTTGCCCAGAGTCTGATAGAATCTTCTCTCTGATTTGGCGAAAAGGAAGTTATCTTTCTTCCTCTTCATACTCTCCCTATACTTTGCAAGTCTGGCGGATAAAACAGACAGCCTTTGTTTCAAGGTATCTAAGCACTCTTCAGGTGTTGAATTCGGTACATCTCGCTGTGTGTGGTCTGTGTTTTGTCTCATTATATGCTCAGCTTTCCTCAGTAATTTTCTTTTTTTGTACCACGAACATATTGTGTCATTCTAGCAATATCTGCCCTGAGCTGTTCAATCCTTCCAACAAGTCTTCTTTCCCAGTTTGGCATCGATGGCATTTGCTTTTTCCGTTCATGTTGTCCAATACCCATAGTTCTCACAACAGTTACTGCACCACAGTAAATAATAGTATGAAGGGATTCCAGATTGGCAGATGCTCCAACATGTTCCGGCAAAACATCCCGATTCATGATACTGAGTATCTTTGTCAACTTTCTTGAACCATTGACTTTCCGTATTTTCGGCCTGCAATTTGTATCGGTTCCATAAAACTCTATGACTGTAGTCATCATTTCATTCTTCAACTTTCCAATTTGGTGTTGAACGATAATTTGCATGGAAATTGGATCTACTTCTTTAAGGTTCTGGCTATCGGCTTGTGCCGACTCCGGTTCTTCAGGAACACAGTTCTGAGTGTCCCCAGTCACACCTTCCTTCTCACGCCGTACCTCTTCTTTAATGGTGTTCATTCTGGCTTCAGGGATAAGATTATTCCGGAGAATAGCCCTGTATTGATCAGATACTCTCTGTTCGGTCACAGTTAGTTCAGGGTAATGCAACAGAAATTCAGAATGTAAGCGTTGTCTATAACCAACTGAATTCTGTCCGAAGTCAGTAACCCTAAAATAAATGCGTATTGTGGTGTTTGAAGCCATATTTTCAGTGTTGCCTTAGTAAACAAGAGTTTATTGCTTTTCAGTCGGTCAACACGAATGTACCCAAAAGAGATGGGTTATGCCCTAATCCTGAAATAAATTACATGAGATTAATAAAACACTAGGATGACCAGTTTCGATCGGCAAGCGATCATCATCAGATCCATTACACTTAGGCTATAACATCTATGTTTGAAATACAGGTGAAAATATTTACAATATGTACAATTATTTAGTCGCAGTATTGGTACTGCAACTGCCAGTGTTTGCTAAATGCAGTATATATGATGTTAGGTGAAATGCTAAATGGTGATAGCTATCCGGAGTTTGTACTTTGGAGAGATTATATGGTTGTAAAAATCAACTATGGTTAAACGATAAAATTATAGGCTAACTACTTATCTGATTGTCTACCTTACTCCAGCTACTCGCAGTTTTCGTGCTCACTGAAACTCACTGTGCGGTCGACTGCGGTGGTTATCTTAACGACTGTTTTTTTCCTGCCTTCTCCCCCCTGCCCATACGTGCTGTGAGGAGTGATAGCGATGTGAGGTGTTGCCAACCTAGATAAGATGTATGTTATTGAATGAGGTGGGTCTACAACTATTAAAGACCGTGGATTAGCCCTCGCCACGCGTGGACTATAAGCCATTCGAACTAAGCGTTGACGGTCTTATGAGGACGTCCCGGCACCTTTAATACTGCCGCGAATATGGGCCTTGGTTTATTTCAGAAGAAAAGTACATCGTACAACTGATCCAGATAACATTTGCCTATTAAAAAAAACTAATTTCCCCCCTTTTTCTGTCTAGCTTGGCTGTGTCGCTAAATTGTGTCTTGTTTCCGACAGGGTGTGTTTTTTAGTAGCGTGAAGAGGGGTGAGCTCTCCATGAACGTGTGTTCATTTAGATTGTTGGGATTGTTTCGTTTGGGTAGGTGTATCTCGATTGCTTCCTTTATTTCAAGAGCTCTGCCTTTCGATTCGTGATGGATTATTTTAAGGTCCGACTCTATGTTGGTAAAGCTGTGCCCCGCGTCACACATATGTTCGCACACGGCTGAATGTGTTCCGTATCTTATCGCATTCCTATGTTCATTATAACGTGTGTCTACTCGCCTTCCACTCTGCCCGATGTAATTAGCTTGACAACCGGTGTCTTGGCACGTTATAGAATATACCCCTGACCTTGAATACGGGTCACGTTTATTTAGATTACTATTTAGGAGGTGCCTAGCGGTTGTGTTTTTCGTCGTGAAAGCTATCTTTATGCCTTGCTTTTTGAATAGGTTAGTGATTTTATATGTATTCGCATTCACATAGTTGAATCGCGCAAATTTTTTCTCATTACTGTCCGGTTTGGGAATCGTTTTAGCTTTATTTTTGTGTTTGGCTATAATTTGGTTTATTTTGCTTGGCGGGAAATTGTTTTCCTTTGCTATTTGCTTAATAGTTCTTATTTCCTTATTATAGTTGCCTTTTGACATGGGTATGTTTAAAGCCCTGTGCACCATTGAATTGAAACCCGCTAGTTTGTGCGTACTGGGGTGATTAGACTGATTGTCGATTGCATGCGAGGTTTGTGTTGCTTTCCGGAATATGGAATATGAAAAGTCGTTGTCTTTATGTTCAATAGTTATATCGAGATAATTTATTTTTCGGTCTATTTCGGATTCCTTAGTGAATTTGATAGAGTGGTGTAGGCTATTAATGGATTGGAGAATTGTTTCTTCGCTTGTTAGTTCAGTATCGTAGATGCAAATTACATCATCTACGTATCTTTTCCATATTACTATTCCCTTTGTTGAAGTATTTTCTAAGAATGCATTTTCTAGTGCATTGATGAAGATGTCAGCGATTAACCCACTTAGTGGCGATCCCATCGCTAAGCCTTCTCTCTGTGTGTATATTTTATTGTCGAATTGAAACACGTTTTGGTTGAGAACGACCCTCAGTAATCTCACAATCTCTTCAGTTTCTTTTACCGAATTGTTGAATTTTAAGTTGTTTTCGATAGTGTTGATTGCTTCAATAATCGGAATATTGGTGTACATGTTAGTTACATCGAAGGATACTAGCCTGAAGCTAGGTTTCATTTGTAGGGTGTTCAATGCTGTTACTAGTTCTGTTGTATTCTTTACAGAGTTGTTTTTGTCGTTGGCAAGACGGCATTTTAAGATTTTTAGTAACTCTTTGCTGATTTTGTAATTAGGGGCATTCCTACAATTGACTATTGGTCTCATTGGGCATTCCTTTTTGTGTATTTTTGGTTGTCCCCTCAATGACGGTATTTTCGGGTTCATGTTTATTAGTTTTGATTTTTCGGCTTTAGTCAGTATGTATTCTTTTTCTTTTAGCGCACTTTTTATTTGTTTTTGGAATTTGTTGGTGGGGTCTTTTGTTAATTCCTTGATTTCGTTGTTGTTTAGGAATTCGACTGTTTTTTCAATGTATTCTGTTTTGTTCAAAATTACTGTAGTTTTTCCCTTATCTGCTTTTGTGATGATTAAGTCATGTTCTTTTATTTTTTCTTTCAATGACTTTATTTCTTTGAGTTGTTTGTTGTTTTGAATGTTATTGCTATCGCCCTCTCGTTTGAGGATTTTTTTTTGGCTTCGTTGGTGGCGAGATTTTTGGTTAATTCCCTGTCTTCTGCTGGGAGCTTGTGACTGGCTATCTCAATATCTGTGATTAACTGTTTTATATTGTGGATCGTGTGTGCGTCTCTGCAGTTGTATTTCAAACCTTTGTCTAACACATTCATTTCACCTTGAGAAAAGGTTACGTTCGTTCTGTTGTTTACTCTGCTGTGGAAATTGAATTCATTGTTATTCGTGTGATGTTCGTTAGATTGATTGTTCTGTGTTTCTCCTAGTTTTCTTAATTTATTTTCTAGCGTTTCATGCTTCCTCGTTGCTCTGATTTTGATGGTGTAATGTATGTGCTCGGTGAAGCTGTCCCATTGGGCTGCGTGCCAGAAATTACTTAGTTGCAATTGAATGTCGTATAATTGTTGGTTAATTTTTTGCTTTCTTATGTAAGCAAATCTTAATTCGTTTTTTATCCAAACCGCTTTGGCTTGTTTAGTTGAAATGATCGAGGCTGGTGAGTTCGGTACGGTTTTAATTGGTACGTATTTAGGGGTGAGGTTTAGTTCTATACATTTTTTGTTGAACCAAATTGACTTTTCTAAATTCTTGAGTTTAAGCCTGAGTTATTTGAATTTCTTGGCTTCACGATTTGCCTGACTAGCCGTGAACATTGTGGTGTTTGTGAGGACCAAGGGACCAAGCACTGCTTGGTGACCAGCGGGTTACCCAGAGCCAACGGCCAGGTGGAGCGCATCAACGCGATTGTGACGTCCATCACAGCCAAGCTGTCTGCCGAAGATCCAACCAAATGGTACAAAGTCATCCCGTCGGTTCAACTGGCACTGAACTCGACTTATCAGAGAAGTATAGTTCGAACACCGTTTGAACTCTTGACCGGGGTCAAGATGCGAAACAAAACAGATCTTCAGATCATGGAGATGTTGTAAGAAGAAGCCATTAAAATTTTTGAGGATCAACGCGACCAGATCAGGCAAGAGGCAAAACTGCAGATTCTCAAGACTCAAGAGGAGGACCGCAAGAACTTCAACAAAAAACGCAAAGAAGCCTCGACTTACAACATCGGAGACTTAGTGGCTGTCAAGATGACTCAATTCGGACCAGGTATGAAATTGAAGGCCAAGTACCTGGGGCCCTATCATGTCACGAAGGTCAAACCCAATGATACGTACGTTGTCGAAAGACGAGGAAGCAACGAACGACCCAAGACCAACACCACCTGTGCGGACTACATGAAGCCCTGGCCTGAGGAGGGCTTATCGTCCGGGTAGGAATTTCGAGGTTTTGCCGCGAGTGATATAGAGGGCGCGCGGACATAGAAAAAACAGTGGCCATGGACTTCAATATTGTTGTTCTTTGGAGCTGGGAAGGCATCAACGTATTCTGTATTGATAATGTAATCTACTGTATTTTATTTGCATTTGTTAAGTAAACAAATATTCTTTTTCAACAAATCAAACGTGAGTATTTTGACACCGGTTCCCACACTTAATATAACTAGTGCTGTCGATCAATTAAAAATTTTTGATCGGTTAACCGAATGCCTTTTATCGGTTAATCGGTCGATTAATCGAACTTTAGCCGGTTTCACACACTATCAGTTAGAGAAAAAAACATTTTAATATTATATTTTAAAATGCTTACAATTCCATTTGCTATGAGGAAGATATAATTTTAAATTTTAACTGTATTAGTGGCGTGCAAGTAAAAAATAAAAATAAAAATGAAAAGCATTTAAATTAATAATAGGCCGATTATTTAAAATATATTTCATTATTGATTATTTTATGACACAAGAGCATGAAGTTGAAGTTCACAGTTACTTACAGTCACACTTCTTTTCTCCAGTACTTCAGACATGTCAGTAATTTGACATCCTCAGAACTAAGGGCTGCCCTTCTATTAGTAACAATATTTTTCCAGCTTCATTCAACACTCTCTCACACGGAAACGAAGTAGCTAGAAAATAAAACTTTTTTTTTTTCGCTATGCGTGCGAGATGTGGAAGGTGGACTGAATATTTCTTCTACCATTGTGGAAGTCATCTTCTAGATATTATCACTGAGGCATGAGAATCAGCCAACTTTAATGACCTGTCAATCTTACAATAGCTGACGCTAGCACGCCAAATGGCAAATAATAATACAATACACAGTTGTATTTTTTTGCCACCCAGCTAATGGCCATTCGGCTGCAATTCATATATAAAAACAATTACTTTTCCTTCACCACACTACTATTTTTAATCGGTTTGATTAATCGACTAAAGCACATTGAACGGTTAATCGTATTTTTAGATCAATCGGTTAATCGATCCAATTAATCGATCACATCGACAGCTCTAATTATAACATAAAATACACTACTATTCACGGCTTATTTAACTTTTCTTAATGTTTTTATATCCTGAAATGTGCGTACCTTAAGTGTAGCGCTTCTAGCCTCGGCTATTTTTATCTACACTTTCTATCTGTTATTTATATTTTATATTGTATACCATTCATTATTTAACATATTATGTAACATTTCATGCACATCACACTATGATATGAGCGTATTTATTTTGGCATTATTCCAGCTGTTATGATCCGTCATTTTGGTTTGAATATTTTATCAAAGATAGCATGATGCTCATACATTTTATAAAATAACTTTTATAAAACCACCTTATATAAAAGATTTCCCCATTACACTGTCATTTGTTTATCAAAGATATTTTACAAATTTCGTGGATAGTGTAGTACCGGCCTTACTCATAAAGCAAGAATGTGTCTCCTGTAAAATTAGGTTTTTTTTTCATAATCTTGTTTGACAGAATTGATAGTATAAACGAGGCTGAGACTATTCCCACACTTTTTTAAAATGTCGTGTGTGTCGATCGGTTTGATTTAAATGAGCGCCGAAAACTGAGATAAACATGATGTTTCTGAACTTTGCCAGCGTAAGAGTTCAGACGCCCATAAATTCAATGCATTTTGCTTTATCATAATAAAAAGATAATAATAATGTTATTGGATTTACGTCCCTTTTAACTACTCTGGCTTTTAGAGACGCCGGGGTGCCCGAATTTTGCATGGAGGGGATTTTAAGCGTGCCTGTGAATCCCTCGCATTGGCGCACCCTCAAATGCCAGCTGATTGCGCCAGGATACGAACCTGCAACCTTGGGCCCAGAAAGCGAAAACATTACTGCTGATTCACGCAGCCAGTCTTAATAAAAAGAAAATAAGTTCAGAAAGAGCATTATTTGCATAACTTTCAAAATACTCTAAGCCAGAAATAGGAAAGCACGGATATCACGATTAGGTCAAATGCGTAAAATCACTTCGTTCGTTAAAATGAAGCCGTACTGTGTAGTGGCTAGCACTCTCGGCTGTCACCGCGGAGGCCCGGGGCGTGTTTCCCGGATCCGCCAAGAAATTTATTTCTGGTCTGAGGGTTGGCAGGAGGTAAAGAGGTGCGTTCGATTCACAACTCTGCCATCCTGGAAGTGGTTTTCCGTGGTTTTCTCCACTTCTACTCCAGGCGAATGCTGGGATGGTTACTAAATTAAGGTCACGGTCGCCTCCATCCCAATCTTCATCGGGCGGGCATCAATTCCTCCCGGGAATTCCAGTCAGGTAGCCAGGGTTACCTCAATTCCACCCGGTCCTCCAATGAACCCAGAAATGAGTTCCTCAACTCCGCACAGGCTTTTCCCCAATGACGCAAACAAATGTCATAACCCTCCTGCTCGCATACCAAGGGCCGTGTCAAACACCTTATGCAGCGCATGAGTAGAAGAAAATAGAAAACTTGGCAGACTTATGTAAAAGAATATTATGATTAATTTTAAACCACCATCACCAAGTTCGCTCAATCGTTAAATCGGATATGAACATAATACAAAGAGCTAGATATTAATCACTGTTGTTAAATAAAAATATGGACAGGACATTTAATAAAATAAGAAAAATTAGCATCTTCAAATCACATAAATCTATACTTCATTTCAAACTATACAAAAATGCATTCGATGAAACTCTTTTCATTCCCTAACTATTGTGTGAGAAACACACTTCACAAGATCTAATCTACTCATTGTTTGGTTGGCGTACTGCATGAGCTTGTTTTCAATGAATTCTTTTCTCACACGACTATTCTTGTCTTTGCTCGACACCCGCCCGCTGCTGTTAAGTAGAATGTACGTGTCTGTCTGTATCTGATGTAGGCACTTTAAAAAAAGAAATATATTTGGATGAGGTGTTGTACTTGTGTTGTCGTGTGGAATGCAAGAATTCGCTCATGCGCTGCAGAAGGTGTTTGACGTTGACCCGGCCCTTGGTATGCGAGCAGCAGGGTTATGACAATTGTTTACGTCATTGGGGATAACCCCTTTGCCGACCCCTTGTCAAAACCTGAGCGGAGTTGAGGAACTTATTTTTGGGTCCCTTGGAGGACCGGGTGGAATTGAGGAAAATCGGGCGGAATTGATGTTCGACCTCTTCATCACACTAATACAGCCATCATAACACAGGTTATCAGACAAATTCCCCCACCCAAATACACGGGGCTACATGACCAGTATGTCACAAAGCACCTCGATATATCACAAACATCATCATTTCAATACAATTTTTAGAGTTAATCAGTTAATAAATGGATAAATAATTAATTTACAAGCCTGCGTCGACGGGGACAAAAACAATCCTCAATAAAATTACAGCTGGGAGAATTAAAATAGCATTAGAACAATTTACCTTCATATTATTTCCTCCGTGGCTTAGGCGGCAGCACGCTGGCCTCTCACCGCTGGGTCCGTGGTTCAAATCCCGGTCACTCCATGTGAGATCTGTGCTGGACAAAACGGAGGCAGACAGGTTTTTCTCCGGGTACTCCGGTTTTCCCTGTCAAAATTTCATTCCAGCAACACTCTCCACTATCATTTCATTTCATCTGTCATTCATTTAATCATTGCCCCAGAGGAGTGCGTCAGGCCTCGGCAGCCGGCACAGTTCGTATCCTCGCCGCTAGATGGGGGCTTCATTCATTCCATTCCTGACCCGGTCGGAGACTGGAAGCAGGCTGTGGATTTTCATTTCATTATTTCCTAGGATACAAGACTGCAATATTGGTGAGGGTAAACCAGTGCACGGCAAGGGACTCGAACTTGTGGCGGCGGGGCAAGCAAACCGAAGGACATTTGGGTCCCTCGGCTAGCGATTCACTATTACGAATATAGCTCAATAGGGCCTTGCTCATCGCGAAGAGTGGCATGTACGGCTGTAAGATGTCTCTCTATAGCCTAATCCGAGGCAAGTCAGGCCAGTGTAGCGGCATTCATTAAGGAGTTGAAAATGGGGAAACAATTTCAATAACGGACGACGGTGGGGTTCTAACCACTCGTCTACTGAGTCCGCAAACATCCCCCCCCCCCCCAACTCCATAGCGCTGCGCCCAAAGCCGGTTAATAATAATAATAATATTAGTAAAGGCACCCTGTCTAGGAGATGGAAAACTCCAAAATAAAACGTACAATGGTAGCGTCTGACCCAGAACGGGCGGCTGCCAACAGCGTCTGTATCCCATGTTAGGGACGGCTGATAACAAAACCTGGCTGTAGGTATAAAAGGCAAACCCATCTAATGCATGATAGAGAAATTAACGAGTAATGCCTCGGATAAAATGCCGCTGCCTGGGGAGCGCCAGGGAACGTCTGGAGCCGGTGCTGGACGTGACAGTATGCGAGCCGCTGGTGGTAGTGGGCTGAACAGGCGGGTCCCTACCGGGCAAGATCCCGAAATCATTACAGTCGACAAGCGTTTGCAAGATGAGCCTGAGCAGCGAAGTGAATCATTATCTAGTACTTCACCTGCTGAAGGTGCTGCACAGGTAACTCAACCTGTGCTCACCCAGGCAGGACTGCCACGACAGCGTATTAAATGGACAAATGTCATGAATGAAACCATAATACGCATTTACAAGAGTTTAGTGCTTTTCAGTCGGTCAACACGAATGTACCCAAAAGAGATGGGTTATGCCCTAATCCTGAAATAAATTACATGAGATTAATAAAACACTAGGATGACCAGTTTCGATCGTCAAGCGATCATCATCAGATCCATTACACTTAGGCTATAAAATCTATGTTTGAAATACAGGTGAAAATATTTACAATATGTACAATTATTTAGTTGCAGTATTGGTACTGCAACTGCCAGTGTATGCTAAATGCAGTATATATGATGTTAGGTGAAATGCTAAATGGTGATAGCTATCCGGAGTTTGTACTTTGGAGAGATTATATGGTTGTAAAAATCAACTATGGTTAAACTATAAAATTATAGGCTAACTACTTCTCTGATTGTCTACCTTACTCCAGCTACTCGCAGTTTTCGTGCTCACTGAAACTCACTGTGCGGTCGACTGCGGTGGTTATCTTAACGACTGGTTTTTCCCTGCCTTCTCCCCCTGCCCATACGTGCTGTGGGGAGTGATAGCGATGTGTTTATGTGAGGTGTTGCCAACCTAGATAAGATGTATGTTATTGCATGAGGTGGGTCTGCAACTATTAAAGACCGTAGATTAGCCCTCGCCACGCGTGGACCATAAGCCATTCGAACTAAGCGTTGACGGTCTTATGAGGACGTCCCGGCACCTTTAATACTGCCGCGAATATGGGCCTTGGTTTATTGCAGAAGAAAAGTACATCGTACACCTGATCCAGCTAACATTTGCCTATTTTAAAAAAAAACCTAATTTCCCTCCTTTTTCTATCTAGCTTGGCTGTGTCGTTAAATTGTGTCTTGTTTCCGACAGGGTGTGTTTTTTAGTAGCGTGAAGAGGGGTGAGCTCTCCATGAACGTGTGTTCATTTAGATTGTTGGGATTGTTTCGTTTGGCTAGGTGTATCTCGATTGCTTCCTTTATGTCAAGAGCTCTGTCTTTCGATTCGTGATGGATTATTTTAAGGTCCGACTCTATGTTGGTAAAGCTGTGCCCCGCGTCACACATATGTTCGCACACGGCTGAATGTGTTCCGTATCTTATCGCATTCCTATGTTCATTATAACGTGTGTCTACTCGTCTTCCACTCTGCCCGATGTAATTAGCTTGACAACCGGTGTCTTGGCACGTTATAGAATATACCCCTGACCTTGAATACGGGTCACGTTTATTTAGATTACTATTTAGGAGGTGCCTAGCGGTTGTGTTTTTCGTCGTGAAAGCTATCTTTATGCCTTGCTTTTTGAATAGGTTAGTGATTTTATATGTATTCGCATTCACATAGTTGAATCGCGCAAATTTTTTCTCATTACTGTACGGTTTGGGAATCGTTTTATCTTTATTTTTGTGTTTGGCTATAATTTGGTTTATTTTGCTTGGCGGGAAGTTGTTTTCCTTTGCTATTTGCTTAATAGTTCTTATTTCCTTATTATAGTTGTCTTTTGACATGCGTATGTTTAAAGCCCTGTGCACCATTGAATTCAAACCCGCTAGTTTGTGCGTACTGGGGTGATTAGACTGATTGTCGATTGCATGCGAGGTTTGTGTTGCTTTCCGGAATATGGAATATGAAAAGTCGTTGTCTTTACGTTCAATAGTTATATCGAGATAATTTATTTTTCGGTCTATTTCGGATTCCTTAGTGAATTTGATAGTGGTGTAGGCTATTAATGGATTGGAGAATTGTTTCTTCGCTTGTTAGTTCAGTATCGTAGATGCAAATTACATCATCTAGGTATCTTTTCCATATTACTATTCCCTTTGTTGAAATCTTTTCTAAGAACGCATTTTCTAGTGCATTGATGAAGATGTCAGCGATTTACCCACTTAGTGGCGATCCCATCGCTAAGCCTTCTCTCTGTGTGTATATTTTATTGTCGAATTGAAACACGTTTTGGTTGAGAACGACCCTCAGTAATCTCACAATCTCTTCAGTTTCTTTTACCGAATTGTTGGATTTTAAGTTGTTTTCGATAGTGTTGATTGCTTCAATAATCGGAATATTGGTGTACATGTTAGTTACATCGAAGGATACTAGCCTGAAGCTAGGTTTCATTTGTAGGGTGTTCAATGCTGTTACTAGTTCTGTTGTATTCTTTACAGAGTTGTTTTTGTCGTTGGAAAGACGGCATTTTAAGATTTTTAGTTACTCTTTGCTGATTTTGTAATTAGGGGCATTCCTACAATTGACTATTGATCTCATTGGGCATTCCTTTTTGTGTATTTTTGGTTGTCCCCTCAATGACGGTATTTTCGGGTTCATGTTTATTAGTTTTGATTTTTCGGCTTTAGTCAGTATGTATTCTGTTTCTTTTAGCGCACTTTTTATTTGTTTTTGGAATTTGTTGGTGGGGTCTTTGGTTAATTCCTTGATTTCGTTGTTGTTTAGGAATTCGACTGTTTTTTCAATGTATTCTGTTTTGTTCAAAATTACTGTAGTGTTTCCCTTATCTGCTTTTGTGATGATTAAGTCATGTTCTTTTATTTTTTGTTTCAATGGCTTTATTTCTTTGAGTTGTTTGTTGTTTTGAATGTTATTGCTATCGCCCTCTCGTTTGAGGATTTTTTTTTGGCTTCGTTGGTGGCGAGATTTTTGGTTAATTCCCTGTCTTCTGCTGGGAGCTTGTGACTGGCTATCTCAATATCTGTGATTAACTGTTTTATATTGTGGATCGTGTGTGCGTCTGTGCAGTTGTATTTCAAACCTTTGTCTAACACATTCATTTCACCTTGAGAAAAGGTTACGTTCGTTCTGTTGTTTACTCTGCTGTGGAAATTGAATTCATTGTTATTCGTGTGTTGTTCGTTAGATTGATTGTTCTGTGTTTCTCCTAGTTTTCTTAATTTATTTTCTAGCGTTTCATGCTTCCTCGTTGCTCTGATTTTGATGGTGTCATGTAGGTGCTCGGTGAAGCTGTCCCATTGGGCTGCGTGCCAGAAATTACTTAGTTGCAATTGAATGTCGTATAATTGTTGGTTAATTTTTTGCTTTCTTATGTATGCAAATCTTAATTCGTTTTTTATCCAAAGCGCTTTGGCTTGTTTAGTTGAAATGATCGAGGCTGGTGAGTTCGGTACGGTTTTAATTGGTACGTATTTAGGGGTGAGGTTTAGTTCTATACATTTTTTGTTGAACCAAATTGACTTGTCTAAATTCTTGAGTTTAAGCCTGGGTGATTTTAATTTCTTGGCTTCACGATTTGCCTGACTAGCCGTGAACATTGTGGTGTTTGAAGCCATATTTTCAGTGTGCCTTAGTAAACAAGAGTTTAGTGCTTTTCAGTCGGTCAACACGAATGTGAGATGTCGTTGTAGCCTTTATGCGTTGATTCCAGCGGTCCTACATGATCCATATGATAGTTGTGTAAATGCTGCCTTTCCTTGAACAGGGGGGAAGTAATCCTTCCTGATTTCCAGACTTTCTGTTTACAATCAGGCATTTCACACAGCTTCCGATCATTTTCTTCACCTTCTCTGTCAATTCTGGAGCGTAGTACTGCTGTTTTATCTCCTCCTCTGTTGTCTTCACCTCATAGTGTCTGATGATCTCTTGATGCATCGACTTGGTACTACTAGAAGTTCTCAGCCGTCTACAAACTTGAATAACATCTGGTCTGTCAACACGTAATCTTCATAGGGTCCTTCCTTTAGGATAGTCTTGATAGCGAGTAGTCCTTCATCCTTGTTTTGAATCCTCTTGATTTTAGCAATCAGACTATCAGCGAATCCGAAAAGGGCTGCGGTACACCGACTCAAGGCATCACTATGTCGCATCTTCGTTCCAGAACGATGTTCGATGGTGTAGGAGAATTCTTCCAACGACAGGGGCCCTTCGAGCAACTCTGGGTGTTAGATCTTTCTTTTGCATAGTCTTTTGGAACGCCGACCAATCTGTCACTATTTTAAAATCCACTCCCCAAAGGTAGACTCGGAACTTGTTCAAGGCTCGAACAAGGGCGAGGACTTCGAGCTCGTAACTGCAATATTTTTCTTCTTGCGGCGTAGTCTTCTTGCTCATGTATGAGACCGGGTCAAGTAGACCATCCTCGGGTAGCTTCTGCAGGAGCACGGCGCCATAACCGAACTTGCTAGCGTCTGTATGAAGCTCAGTCTCATATCTGGGGTTGTAGATTATCAACACATGACTGGATGACAAGATTCTTTTCAACTCCCTGAATGCCTCTCTTTCCTTGTATCCAAACCGGAAGTCATGGCCGGTTCTGAGCATATCGCTCAAAGGTTTGGCGATTGAAGCGTAGCCTGGAATAAATTTCCGGAAATACCCTGTCAATCCCACGAAGCTTTGGAGAACTGTGATCGTCTTCGGCACCGGGAAGTTTTGTACAGCTGCTGTCTTCTCATCCGACGGTTGGAACTTTCCTTCCTCGATTTGGTAGCCCAAAAATGAACCTTCGTTTTCAAGAATCGACACTTCTTGAAATTTATCAGCAATCTGTAGTCCCGTGCAATGTCAAGTGCTTCAATTATCAATTGACTAGCTTCTAGTACAGTTTTGGCCGAATTATCAAATCATCCATGTAGATGAAGATGAGTCCTCTCTTTATCAGCTCCAAAAACACAGCGTTAATAAATCGTTGAAAGACAGACCAAAGAGACCATAGGGGACTTTCTTGAACTCATACTGACCTGAGTGCGTAACAAACGATGTATACTTTCTTCTCTCTTCTTCAACGTCTACTTGGAAGAAACCATTCTTCAAGTCAAGATTACAGAATACACGAGCATCTTGGAGTTTGTCAAGCAAGTCTTTGATGAGAGGGAGGGGGTAGTGATCCTTGACGATGATCCTATTTAGTGGTCTGTTGTCCACGCAGACACGATCTGAACCGTCCTTCTTTTTCACGACTACAGCGGGCCTGGCGTACTCGGACGCACTTGTTTGCACAATTCCATCTTTCAGCCATGTCTGAATCTGCTTCCCAACCACCTCTTTTTCTCTCAGTGCCAATCGTCTCGGTCTGCTTCAAATCGGTTCTTCTGTCTTCACAACTATCTTCGTCTGGATATTCGTGGATTTGATTTTCATTGGGGTGTAACTCGCTACGATGTGCTCGACTGTTGCCTTGGCCTCGTCAGATACATTCTTCCTAATGTCCAGCTCTTTCTAGTCTTCACCAGCGTCAATGCACATGACCAACGTCTCTTCTCTCTTTTTCAACTGAACGCCCTCTCTAGAAATCAACACCTCAGCCTGATCCTGTAAGTCGATTCCAGTAATCATAGAAACTGGAATAGCTTCGTCGGGAACAACGTGGACGTCGACACAAAAATCCTGGTCGTCAACGGTGATCGTCGTGTTGAACCATCCCAGCACAGACGCTTTGCTTGCGCCCAAGCCAGTCAGGATCCGGTTGCTTGGTTGCAGCTCTGGGGTGTCGTTTGCCATGCCCTAGTAGGCGTCCTGCCTCAACAAGTTGAAATGACAAGCACTATCTACCAGGGCTGATAAATTGTGGTTGCAGATTTTGACGTCCTTGTATTTGTAATTACTGACTGCTTCCTTCGACGTGTTTCTTTGATTCTTCATCTTTCTTTGGATTGGTGCAATCTGCGGAGATGTGTCCGAATTTGTTACAGTGGAAACACTTCGGACCCTTGTCCTTATCCTTGCACTCGCTGGATTTGTAACTTGACTTGCCACAGTTGTAACACCTCTGCGCCTTGTCGTTATCTTTGCCTGTATCGTCATCCTTCTGTTTATTTGAATCTGCTCCACCGGATTTCTTCTTGTTGTGCTGCGGCGACGTGGAAGACCTCTTCGAAGTAATCCTTCCCGCGGAACGTTCATACTGACGTAGTTTCTCTTCGAAGTCTCTAAGCGACTGAGAGCCGTACAATAACAGCTTGGTGCCAGGGTCATCCTCTATTCCGTCTATCACATACTGTATGAGTGAGTCATCGTCTATATCTCCTCTACTTGCTATTTCCTTCATTGTAAAGTAATATTCCTGGAGAGACTCCTCACTTTTTTTTCCTTCGTCTAAACAGCGTCGAATGGATCTCCGCTGTACTCGTCTGCACGTCAAATTCATCTCGAAGAGGTTCCTTCAACGCCGTCCAGCTGGTAATTCCCTTCTCGCCCTGGATGGAGAGTTTTGCCAAGCTGGTTAGAGATTTCTTAGCGAAGATCAACTTCTGCAGTTTGTTCCATCTCATCAACGCAGCTGTTTCCTCAAACTCGGTGATCCATCGGTTGACTGGATATCCACTGCTACCTTCAAATGACCTGACGGAACCTTCGATGTCGTGAAACGTCAAACCAAACTTCGGGGAATACCTTGATGCTTCGCTACCGTCACCTGAGCTGTCCTCTGGTTCACTCTCGTCGTCGTCGAGTTTCATTCGATTTAGCTTCTTTTTTATTTTCGCCACTGTCAATTCCCTCTTGATAGTGCCATATAACTTCTTAGTCTCCTCTAGATCCGCTTTGGAGATCGCTGCAGCTTTAGCTTGTGCCTTCTTTTGTACTTGTTCGTCATCGTGCTCGTCGTCCGAAGATTTCTCAATCATCTCAATGTACTCTGAAAAATGCGTCAGGTGGTGACAAATCGTCATTGCCATTTCCTCCGGGGTGCCCTCGTCTAAGCGCAGGGTCGCGCAAGATGCTTGCAGTTCCTCTATCGCCAATTCTTTTGTTATAAACTCGACCTTGGCCACATAATCCTCTAACTCAGGTTCGAAAGTAAACCCTGAAAATTCTCGCAACCTCTTTCTATTGTCTCGATCATTTGGAGCGTCTTCAAATATAATCGTATGTAAAGCTTTTACAGCTGCCACCGGAACAGTTGAAATGCTTTTGTTTATGAGTTCAATATCTCCTAACGTCATCATTTTGGAAATATTAGGCTATGGTACTTATCTCCGTCAACACCGATCCCAAAGCTCGTTTGTTGTCTTTCTCAAATCGTCTTCAGCTTCTTTTCGTCTTTGTCCAGCTGCAAACCTTTCACTGATGAGATAAGCCTTCAGTCTCGATCATCCCTCGTCAATTCGAGCTGAATTCGTCGTTGGCCTTTTGTCGTTTCGCCATCAGCAAAATTGGCAAGTGAACATAACCTCAGAAATGCGTCGTTGATTCAATCCAGGACGTGCCCCCAATTTGAGGGAACCAGTGTCAAAAACACTCACATTTGATTTGTTGAAAAATAATATTTGTTTACTTAACAAATACAAATAAAATACAGTAGATTACATTATCAATACAGAATACGTTGATGCCTTCCCAGCTCCAAAGAACAACAATATTAACGTCCATGGCCACTGTTTTTTCTATGTCCGCGCGACCTCTATATCACTCGCGGCAAAACTTCGAAATTCCTGCCCGTCTTCCCACATATGTGTATTATAATTCGTCAATTTCACTTATGGTATTACAAGCGCTTTATCTTTACCGGTAGGTAATACATGTAACTATCCGCAACACACAAGTGTCAAGTTTTCGAAATGAGGAGAGCGCTTGTCTGCGGTACGAGAGGACCAGTGATCGAATCCCTCCTAATGCGTACTTTTTTACTTCGTATGTTTCAATTTTCTTCGTTCAGGCAGTGGTTGTTTCGAACGTCACCATCATTCATTTCATCATAATTATTAACAATTAAATATTATTGTAATTTTTCAAATCCTCGTACTGCTCCTCGTTCACCAAGATTTCACTCGTATAAATATCTTTGTCACGTGAGAGACCCTTGGTTTAACCCATAGACGTTGTTTCTTTTACATACCGGTATTGCCACCACAGAATTTCAACTACCGTAATGCATATAGTGAACAAGGAACTTCCTTCATCCCTTTTCCTGAACTATGATAAAATATTTGATGTAGTGTAATGGTGTGATCATTGCTTTGTAGAACTTTTATAAAATATTTTATAAAATTTCTTTGATAGTGTAATACCGGCCTAAGATCTTCTGCTTCCTCTTCTTCGAGTGCCGTGTCCTTCATTACCGGGATGATATCTAAATTAGACCACGACCACCTCCTACCCAAATTCTAACTCCAAACACACACACACTAGTACAGCCATCACAATGACACACCGCACACACTCAAGTACACCGGGCTACGTGACCACGATGTCGCAAAATCCCCTAAATGAATCAACAAATACAACTGAATTACTCGTACAAGCAACCACAACATGAATGGAACGTTGCAACATAGACACACGAGGTGGGAAGTAATTTAGATGATGGTGTTTCAACCTACCTTTGTCGCTCAGTATTTCTGTATTTGCAATAAATCACAAACCAACTGATTTTTGGGCACATTTAAGATCCAGTTTGCCAATCTGTGTGTTTGTGAAAATTTCACCACCACAGACCTATTCATAATTGTTGTCATGCTGCCATCTAAATAGAAATGCACGGTCCCTGTAACTACAATGGATTCAGTGCCCGACTGCACCTTTCTTCCCACCCTTCTTCTCACGTACAAACCAGTTACGTCAGGAGCCGCCTGTGAGGCGTCCAGACGCAGTGCGTATTTGTGGAAGGGTAATAAGGTGGGGACAGTGAGCGTGAAGGGTCATGCGATGAGTGCGTAGCAGCTATCTCACAAGAAGCAGGTAAATACAGTACAGTAGTCTGAGGAATACAGCTAATTCGTTTTTTAATCGTAGAAATTACGCGATAATCTCCAATAATCTTTTCTATGATTGGCGTTTGACTCAGTTGTTGCTTTATTTAGGGGAGTCATGCATACCTGCCTGGATTTAGTACGCGTGTGCATGTGGAGGTCCCGTCGTAACTATTTATTTGGAGCCATTATTGAGATAGTTGTGCAGGTTCTTGATATTAGGTAGGCTATTTTCCTCCCACTTTCCCGTAGTGAGAGGAACCTGACTCTTGGTGTGCCTTTCTTAGAGTGGAGCGTGTCTTACACGTCTTGGGCGACGAACGTGGTTTTGACATCGTAATCGTGTTCAGATGCTACTGTACTCATGATTTTAGTATTTAGTATGATTTTAGATTTTAGTAGTTCAAGTGGATTTGTATACATTCATAATTCACTCACATTGCTAGCTAGTGCGAGTGGATATTTCAAAGTCCTGTTAAACTTATTCTGATTCGGTAGTTCCTGCCCAGTAGTAGACTTTTTTTCCGCATCATTTCATAAGGACCATTGTCAGTGCTAAATATTTCGCATTTGTGAACATTAGGCTGAATATATCAGGATCGGAGAGTTACTTTTAGAATGAAATAAAATTTTACTCGTGTCAGGCTGTGGTTAATGCACAAGAGCATATGACATTTGACCTCCACCCTCTGTTTTTCTTTAATCGGTTTAATCAAGGTAATTTTTAAAATACAACCCTCTCTCTAAAATATTTGACAGAAGAATTATTAGGCGATATGTGACGGTGTCGTGCCATTTCGTCCAGGTGCTATTTCGTCCAAATTTCACGAACAGAGGCAGGTGGGTTGACTCTCTGCCGGCCCACTAGTGCTATTTCGTCCAAACACCTATGATTGACAGTTTGACAGGTCTACAATAACTGTTTCATTTCATTGCGTTTCTTGTTAAAAATAAGTAATTTTTTAATGTTTGTAATAATGGACGTTACTCGCTCCGCTCGTTTGCCACCAGTCAACTATAGTTTACAATGAAATGCTTATAATGTAAACAACATAGTGAGAATAGAAAAAAATGTGGATTAAAATCGCTCTCTGAGCTTCGGTGTATCTTAATTATCTAAATATTGTGCCGTCGTTCGCTGCAAGGCATGAGGTACAGTTATATACAACAAACAAATATTTAGGAAATTTCCTGAGATTTTCGTAAAAGCACGCCTGTATACGAGTTATGTTACATCATGTGTCCGGCCTTGCAGAACTTGATATATGCAGTAGATCTGGCATCAGCGCGCTCCATTTAATGCGTACTGTCTTTTAAGGTAGAGACGCACTATAGAGTCTGGGGCGTAAATATTGTCACTAATAAAATTATAAACCTACCTGTGAAATGGATTATCAGCTTCTTCGCGGGCTGTCTTCTTTACCTGTGCCATAGCCTTATGGACATCTTGTGCAGCCACATCAGGAACACACGTATTGTGGATCTCTTTAATAATTTCACGGTTTATAGTAAACACTTTCCCACTACAAGAACGGTTAACACAACGCCACACAACTTCACCGCACTTCTTCTCATTCTTAACCGTATACCGATACCCGTTAAGTAGTAAACTAGGTTGGCCCCTTGTAATGGTTGAAAACTCCATAATTAACAAGGATGTTAATTCATAGAGATCATTCGAACGAATTAAGCCTCTGTTCATAAACAGAGGTGGGGAGGGGAGGAATGGAATTCCACAGCAGGGATGGGTGGGAAATCCCACACTGCACTGCCTCAACCCTTGTCAACATTTCGTCTGAACGAGATGGCACTCATTAAATTGTGTAATAATTTGTAAAACCGAGCTGGACGAAATGGCACTTTTTTTAAGGAAATTTGTTGCTGTACGAAATAGCACTGAACCTATGTGACGCCTATATCAATTCAGCTGGTTATTGTTGTTATAGTTTGGTCTACCTTCTGTTGTAATGGCTACCATTATTGGCTGTCGCTCCGGAGGACCTGGCTCGATTCCCGGCTCTGCCAATAAATTTAATTCTGGCCTGAGGGCTGGAACTGGGTAAACTCAGCCTCGTTAGGAAAAATTGAGAAGAGTTCGATTTCTACCTTAGTCATCCTGGAAGTGGTTTTCCGTGGCTTCCCATTTCTACTCCAGGAAAATGCCGGGATGGTTCCTGACTTACGACCACGGCCGCTTCCTTCCCAACCCTCACCTGAATTACAAATATACTACTACAGACATCACAATAACACATGCTAAATGACCAAGATGTCCAAGCCCCTCAAATGAAACTACTGTTGTTGTTGTTGTTGTTGTTATGGTGGTTACGTGTAACTCTAACTCTGATGGATGCAATAAGAAAAATGAAAATCCACAGCCTGCTTCCAGTCTCCGACCGGGTCAGGAATGGAATGAATGAAGCCCCAAACTAGCGGCGAGGATATGAACTTTGCCGGCTGCCGAGGCCTGACGCACTCCTCTGGGGCAATGATTAAATGAATAACAGATGAAATGAAATGATAGTGGAGAGTGTTGCTGGAATGAAATTTTTTGACAGGGAAAACCGGAGTACCCGGAGAAAAACCTGTCTGCCTCCGTTTTGTCCAGCACAGATCTCACATGGAGTGACCGGGATTTGAACCACAGACCCAGCGGTGAGAGGCCAGCGTGCTGCCGCCTAAGCCACGGAGGCTAATGGATGCAATAAGATTTGGTTCGATTTATTTTATCTTCGGTTATCGATTTCTAATCCATGGTTTGGGAGCTTACATTTTGTTATTTGTGTCTAGCGGCGATCTGTTTTTAACTCGCCCTCTCTCGGATTCTGTCAGATACCTCCTCTGGTGGCCAAATCACCACCAAAAATCCATATGCCCTTGCCTCATTCGAAATGTTTTGTCATTTGATCCTTAGCATCGGTATTATATTTGGTGTTTGAAAATCCTGTATGTACCTGCCAATATTTTAGTGTGGAAATATGTGTTAACTAAAACCGGTGAGATTCGAACCGTGTAACTTGGGATCGAAAGCCAAGTTAAGCGATCCGAGATGCTTTTACCACTCTTCCTTTGTTATATCTTCGTTGTTGAGAATCATCATCTTGGATCGGGATTGGTCGCCTGTTATCTATGACCTCTTAACGAATATGAGACATGTATTTCCGTCCTTCGAAGGATGCACTCAAAGTTCCGGAAGCTAATGCGGACATATCCGTCCATTATTGATGGTGGCTTTGTGTACGCGGCTGCTGTTTGTTACTAGAATGGAACCTCGGCCTCTGCGTGGTTGTCATGAACTATATAATTGAATTGGGACAGGAGGCTGCTGTTAAGTAATACATTGCATTAGCTTGTGAGGGAGCAGAATAGGGGTTCTACTCCCGTCATCATATGTTCTGCGCCGCTGGGTTGCTCTTTTATTATCTGTTGGAGAGATTGCGTTGAAGTTTATTTTAAAACAATCCAATGTTTAGGATGGTGTAACCAGTTGGTGAGAAACTTAGTGAATTTTATATTTAGAGGATTTGTACTCTTGTCTTTTATTTATATGAATTTAACAAAAATCAAATAACGTGTCTGTATCTATATCACCATGGAGGCATTTCTTCTGTTAGGACGTGTATTAATCAAGGAGTCCAAGCCTTATACAGTGATTCATATAGAAGTTGTACGCTTATCCTATGTTAGTTTATTGTACGTCTTTTTGATATGGACATTCAGTATATTGGGAATATATATATTTACAATCATCATCATCATCATAATACACCAGTTGCAAATCTCTTTACAAAATGTACATTTACGAAAGAAAAAAAGTTCTGAGGCCAAGTTTTACACTACAATGAAAAATGATGTGTGACGTCCACGTTTCTTTTTCATCTCCCCTATCTGGCATAGATCGAACCAATCTTTCACTATAAGAGGGCTCATTCGTATCCCATTCGTTTGAAGGGGAATTTTGAGCACATTCCGATTATATATGGGATGTTTGGGGACGTTTTCTTGTAATACACAAATTTTCGAAGATATTGATATCTGGGCATAGTCGAGGGATATCGATTACACGGTGACAATTGTAGAGTAAACACATGCATGTTTTATTTTCGAGTCGTTATCCTGGTAGAACGTGAAGCAGTCCCACAAGTCTGATTTCTCTGCACTAGGTCTCGGTTCTTTCCGCGATGTATTCAGATACACATAATCTCTATATCTCTATATATAAAAAAAATGAAAGTTTGTCTGTTTTTTCTGAATTTCCACGGAAATTTGCGGTATTTGCGCGTTTCAGACTGTTTTATGATGGATGTGCGCAAAAATAAAAATTTTGTCTGTCTGTATGTTTGTTTGTTTGTTTGTTTGTTTGTCTGTGGACGATTTTTTGTGTCCTTATAACTCGAGAACGGCTGAGTGGATCAACGTAAAATTTGATACAGATATCCTTCAGAAGCACGACACCAATCATTGATGTAACTCTTCTCCGTACCTCTCATAAAAGGGGGCCTACCCCCTTAAAATACATGCTGAAATAAGCGTAGAAGGGTGAGACAAAGCTCATTTTCAGCCCCTCAGTGTGGGAAACGAAACTCGGGGGACCTCAAGGGACCCCGAAAACCCCATTTTAAGGCCCTAAATCCAACAGTTTTTGAGATATTCCCAGAAAACTAATTTCACTTAATAGATTAATGAAAGAATGCATGCCGGTAACCATGGCAACTGAATCTCAGAGGTCCATCTATTTCTGTAAGACGCAATGCAATTCCATTTATTACATTACTCTGAAGGTTTGCAAACGGCTATAAGGTTATAACGGATCCAAATTAAGCTGAAATATTCATCAATATATACAATGCGCTTAAGGGGTCTAGGGGTACTCTAGAATTTTTTCACGCGATTTACACGTGCGGGTGTGGTACGGAAGGTCTATTATATCCCTTCTCTATTATATAAAAATGAATGTTTGTCTGTTTTTTTCTGCATTTCCACGGAAATTTGACTTATTTGCCCGTTTCAGACTGTTTTGTGACGGATGCACGTACATTTTTTTTTGTCTGTCTGTCTGTTTGTCTGTGGACATTTTTTTTTGTCCTTAACTCGAGAACGACTGGGTGGATTAACGTAAAATTTTATACAGATATCCATCAGAGGCACGGCACTAATCATTGATGCAACTCTTCTCCGTACCTCTCATAACAGCGAGCCTACCCCCTTAAAATACATGCTGAAATAAGCGTAGAAGGGTGAGACAAAGCTCATTTTCAGCCCCTCAATGTGAGAAACGAAACTCGGGGGCCCTAAAAAGGATCCCGAAAACCACATTTAAAGGCCCTAAAACCAACAGTTTTTGAGATATTCCCAAAAAACTAATTTCACTTAATACATTAATGATGGAATGCATGCCGGTAACAATGGCAACAGAATCTCAGAGGTCCATCTATTTCTGTAAGACGCAATGCAATTCCATTTATTACATTACTGTGAAGGTTTGCAAAGGGCAATAAGGTTATAACGGATCCAAATTAAGCTGAAATATTCATCAATACATAATGCGCTCAAGGGGTCAAGGGGTACTCTAGAATTTTTTAACGCGATTTACACGTGCCGGTATGGTACGGAAGGTCTATTATATCCCTATCCCTATATTATATTATTATTATTATTTTAATTATCATTATTATGGCGTACAACGACGAGACAAAGCTCATTTTCAAACCCTTGGTGTCAGAAACAAAACTCGGGGCCCCTCAAGAGCCGTAAAGGGTCCCCGAAAACTATATTTGAAGGCTCTAAACCCAACAGTTTCTTATATATTCCCAGAAAACTAATTTCATTTAATAAACTAAAGAAGGAATGCAAGCCACTAACCATGACATCAGTATCTCAAGAGGTGGCATACAACTTTCCATCTATTTCTGGAATAAGTAATGCCACTCCATTTATTACATTTCTGTGAAAGGTTGCAAATGGCTATAAGGTTATCACGGAACCAACTAAAACTGTAAAATTCATCAATGCGCTTAAGGGGTTCAAGGAGTACCCTAGATTTTTTTCACACGACTTACACGTGCGATATGTCGTACAGAAGGTCTATTATATCTCCAAACAGCAACATTATTTTCAAAAATTCCTGATTTGAAATAGTAGACTGTTTTTTGCTGGCACGTTAAAGATCCCCTTCGGGGCAAAATTCCGGCTTCCTGGTGTCTTTAAAAGCCGTAGTAGCTAAAATGGTCGTAAAACCAATAACATTATTATTTTTATTGTATTACATAAATTTAATTACTGTACGTTGCAATGCTACATACAATATTTTGCGACCAGTATATCACAAATTTCTACATTTTTTCCTACGTATCTCCCTAACTCGAATGTTCGATTTATTCGTATTTATTTTAACGTTACCTAACGATTCGATATCTCGAGGTTCGACTGTATTAGGCTGCCATCTTTCTCAGCGCTACAGACGTCTGACCACTTGACGTTCCATGTCCCTTGAATGTACTGCTTGCCTTCATGTTCAGGTAGAAGTTACGTGTGGTCGGAATGTTTGAGCTACACATGATACGCTTGGTAGTCCAGTAGAGTCCCGAATTCAAATACACACACACAGGGGCGGATTCAACTTTTTGGCGCCCCTAGGCAAAATAAAAATTGCCGCCCCCCATTTTTTAGGTTTGTGTGAAAATTGAGTGGTAGTTAGTAAGGCTACCTATTAAAACTTCGAGTTTATTTTTATTTACACGTATAATTAAATTGTATATGTAGGTATAACTTAAGATCTAGGTGTGCTAACACACATCTTTCTCCGTGCTTTTTTTTCAGCAAAAGTTTTGATAATATCGCCAAATTCCATATCTGACATTAATTCTGCTTCTATTGCCAAAATCATTTGACAAACCAAACGGTCCTGGCTCGTGGTTGAGCTCAAATAGTCTTTTATGCGCTTTAAACATGAAAACGAGCGTTCGGCACTGCGGTTGGTAACTGCTGTGCAGTTCAACAAGCGGTAGGCTATTTCAACATTTGGAATTACTCATTGTAGATCATTCTGTCGAATACATTTTAATATTTCTAAAGGCGGGTTATTCTCTTTTTTTTTTTTACTTGGCAATATTTTTGAAAGTGGCACAACTCGTTTATAAATATTTGTTCTATATCATTTGGAATATATTGTTTTAATGGTGCCGCATGTTTCCTTAATTCAGGTTCATTCAACGTACAAAATTCGATAAGCGCGATAAATTTTTAAAAATTCTTTCATAATCGGCGCAATTGTCCTTTGAATCTGTATAGAGTCTATCCAAAATTATATTGAAAGTATTTACTCTGAAATTCTCCCTTCCATCTAGCTCAACATCATCTTCATACAATTCATCAGACATTAATTTTCTTCGTTTCTTCCTACGAACGTCTTTTTCAAACTCCTGGGTGGTAGAAATTTTCTGTGCTGTTTCTTCATAAAACTCAACATTTTTACGAGCATCTTCAGCAAAACCAACCAACGATTTGTACAGATCCAAAATATCTGAAATTCTGGTATCCATCGCTTACAATTTCTGACTTGTAGCATCGAATCGTTCAAGTAAAACATACCAAATGCTTAGCATAAATGCAGTTTCTAGTCGTTCCATATTATTCCGAAGGCATGTAGCTTTATTTCGAACTATTGATTTTTCGTTAGGATTTTCTTCAAAAGCTGATGAAGCATTTATTATTTCGGTCCAAAATTCTACCACAACAGAAACCGCATCAGCACGTGCTGACCAATGAGTTGTAGACAATGATTTTAGTTTCGCGAATTTTGAATCAGCAAAATGCTGCAAAGCAGACCATCTTTCTGTCGAATCTGAAAAGAAAAAAAATATACAACTCCTGGACCAATTCAAAAAACTTACTCGCTTCTGTACAGCTTTCTGCAGCGTGTGTACCAACCAAATTCAACGAATGTGCAGTGCATGGTGTGCACTCTGCGAGAGGATTGTCGTTTTTTATTCTAGCTTGAAGTCCCGAATATACTGTATGCCCTTCATGTTGGCAGCGTAACGTAAGATTGCCCTCTCATATCACGAATTTCTATGCCATGAGATTTCAAAGTATATGTGACTGCATCATATAAGTCTTCACCTTCGTGACCTGGATTGTCTAGTAAGTTAAAAAAAAACGTTCAGTAACAGTGCCGTCTGGTTTGACATATCGTAAAATGAATAAAAGTTGGTCAATACGAGAGATGTCTGGGGTCGAATCCACAATGATGGAATAATACTTCGCAGTTTTGATTTCTTCAACTATTTTAGACGTCACTTTTTAGCCATAATTTCGATGACCTCTTCATAAATAGTTTTGGATTGTTCGCTTGTACTACAACTGCCTTTATCTCCATAATTACGAATATGCTCATCTATAAATGGATTGAATTTTCTTAAATATTCTATTAACATCAGAAAATTTCCATTGTTAGGAACACCGAAATGCTCATTGCTGCCTGTGCCCCTAAATGAAAGTCCACGAGTTGCTAAGGTTTTGACAGTAGCAACAACTCTTTTAAGAACTTCTTTCCAGTACGGTACGAAATTTCTTCTTGAAGTTGTTGTACTAAACCATGTATATTAGCTCTTTCAAACAAGTTTAGGAAAGATTGTTTATGATCTGAATTTTCGTGGGCAGAAGCCAAGTCATGGATGTTTTTCCAATCATTGAATCCGTGTCTGAACGCAAATCGTCATTTGTGTCTCCAAAGAGCAAACACGGTGCACAAAAAACAGAACCTTTACTCTTGGAATAAACAAGCCACTTACGATCCCCTATTTCCCCGTTCTGAAGTTTTCCTTTAAACACTGAGCGGTTCAAGTACCTATTATATTCAGGGTACAATCGTTTGGATTCTTTAAAATCAGAATCGTTATTCTGATTGTAACCATTCAATGCAACGTACTGTTGGTAAATTCATTCGCAATCCAAGTAGCCGGATCACTGTTGAATACAAACACATTTTTCTCAATTTCACTCGCTTCTGCTTTCTCATCAGAAAATGTAGTTAAATCTGAGTGAGCTGTATCTGGTACATTTTCTTCAACATCAATAATCTCAGGTACAGGGTCAGTAGCAGTCAGGTCGGCAGAAGTAGAGGAAGGGCAAGAAGGAGGAACATCTGAAGATGGTTGTTGACCTACACATTTGCACATAAAAATGTCAGTTCATTGCATTTGAAAAACTGATTTCTTACATTATTCAATTATTATTTTGACCAACTTGTCGAAGGTTTACAAAAATTATCAATTTTTGGCGTTTTAGACAAAACTTTTTCTTGTTTTTGCGCCTTTTCAGATGCTTGATTTCTACATTGAGCACCACTTAATCTTTTACGCCCATCTATTTTCAATTTTTTTACGAAAAATGAACGTGTTGTTACGCGCCAAATTTTAGCTCTCAGATAATTCGAATTATAGACAGTTAACTGTAGTTCAATGTTGTGCAATCTATTAGATAAATTGGCAAAGAGATCAACATCAAAAAGACGTCAAGAGACTCACAACAAAGGCGGTGAATAATAGTTTATAAGCAGGAAACAAAGACCAGTCTTCACAAAGAATTTGGTGAGGTTAGATAGACTAAACTCCAGCAATTAACAACTCGAACACTTGGAGAACAATTTCTGTGAATGCCCTCGCACACATAGCAGTCCAGCTTCGTATGAAACATAACCATACCGGAGAACTATTTCTGTGAACGCCATTGCACAAAAGATTCATACATAGCAGTCTAGCTCCGTATTAAACATAACCGTACCGGACAGAACCAACTCCTCTGTTACAAACGTAACAAGGCTTTTACAAGCCTCACACGAAGTAAATCCACACTGGACCTAGACCTATCACTTGTTTCATCAAAAAGTCTGCCCCTCCTCTGTCACCGAGAATGCAGGAAAAGGACCCTACAGAGCTCTGCAGAAAAGGCAAACGCTGCACAGAAGACGATGGGGACTCAGCTACATGCGAGGCATGCGAAAGAAGGGAACATAAGAAATGTGCGGGTCTGACGCAAGGTGAACTAGACACGCTTACGAGGGCTAACTGCAGACTCACGTGGATATGCAAAGAATGCAAACCAATGCTGCGGAAAGCAGGGAAACAAGATGACCTCATACAAAGTTTATTAAGCTCTATAGAATTCATGCAAGCATCCATAGAGCAAATGAAACAGAACATGGAAACCACACTCATAGAAAGAGTACAAGAAGCGGTAGCCAGGGAGATGGGAAAAATCCTCTTTCCCCCGGCAAGAACCATAAACACAGCCACAATAAGCCGGACGACCATAGAAGACAGGAGCCCTCCATGCAGACACAACAAAAGAAATTAGCTAAGCTACCACGATCAAGTCACCAGCCACACAAAACTTGGTAGATGTACCAGCCACGCAAAACAACCAGAGCGCCCCCCAAGATAATCAGACCAATCCCCATCCAAACGAGGCTTCGACCACCAACGCGCAGCACACAGAGACGGAAACAGAAGACCCACTATTTCTTATCTTATAATATGTCACATGGGGTGGTATTGGATTGTCTCTAAGGGGCGCTCATTACTCTTGTACAGGCTGTTCCAAATCCACGAGTTTGAGTATGCGTACACGCGAGTACTCAGCAGTGATGGTCGGAGCACGTTTGGAGAGGGACTGGCGGTGATAGCCAATACGTCACTGGGCGAAGGTCATAGTACAATTCCATGCGCTTCGTGCCAATTTTGATGTATCAATCGCTTAGTAATGGCCGCCCCTACAGCAGAGCTGTATTGCATATTGCAGGTTTACTCACACAAGGCGGCGAGTACTCAGCTGCTCACGGGCGAGCTGCTCGGCTGGAACAGCCTGCAGTCTTGTAGATGCAAGAACAATTTTAGATTTCAAATTTTTATTTTTTAAACAAAATATATATTTATTTTAATTGAAAACAATTTAGTCAAAATTTGCCGCCCACTAAAATTTGCCGCCTATACAGCCTATACGTAAATCCGTCCCTGCACACACTAGTACAGCCATCACAATGGCACGGTTATCAGGCAAGTCCGCAGAGATTCATGACCACAACGTGGCAAAGCTCCCAAATGAAGATTACTAGGATTTATTTTAATGGAAAGAAACAGATGATTTAAAATTACTAGGCTATATTAGGAATGTCTTGTGTTCCAAAATAAAACTGTAGCGTACGTGTTGAATAATATGTTTGCTAATTTTTTGACATCCAAAACTAAATGTATAAAATTGGTTGCGTATTTACGAGCGCGGTCCCTTCCTTGGAAACTGCGACTTTTAGGATATTTGTAGCTGTTTGCAGATGAGACCCATAATCAGCTGGTGGTATGAAAATAATAATTTTTATTTTATTACCTTAATTGTTTTCTCCTTGTGCTTTAAACATGTGTTTATTAAGGTATAAGTGGATGCCCGGTCAGATTCGATTTGTTTATGGTACCGACCGTGGAACCCTTCGCGATTTCTCACGAAGCCACTTTTCAGAAACCCTATCGTAGATAATCGTCACCAACACCAATGATTTTATCCATTAGAAATACAGCATTTAAATGGGATAACTTCTACAAAACAGCTTGAGCTCCGTCGTAACAATTGTCAATAAATGTAACAGTGTAAGATACAGACAACTTTGAAACACGATCTTCCTTAAGGCGGTCATACTTCGAAGCTTAAGAATTGAATTGACTCGAACCCAAATCCCCAACATTCCGGGCGTTAACCAATTTCACTACGACGGTCTACGCTCCAAAGAAGCTCATTATCAACTCTGGCTGAAGAGAGAGAGAGAGACTGACTGGGTGAGTTACTTTTTTTTTGTATTGCATACGTAGGACTAAAAAGCACACTAGCACCACTTTTGTAATTCTGTGCTTAACGATTTATTTCTCGAAATTCTTTTTGTTTCAAATGGCTAATCAGCATAAAGGTGTCTGTTGTCAGATTGTTTTGTGTTAAAATAATCAGAATCACTGTTCTTGACCCAAATGTTTGTATTGATTTTTTATTATTTTGGTCATGCGTCACGTGGAGTGTTATTACTCCTGTTTACAACAATCAGTCCTTGACTTCAGGCTGTTACTGTGATTTGCCTGTGCCGTTTTATCATTACTCTTCAGAGATTGAAATTTAATATCTTAACCGTACAATCAAAATACATGTGCGTGTAGATGAAAAGGTAACCGTTTCCGGCTTCAAGTTTAGGTGATATACCAGTTTGAACTGTAAATTGTCAGAACTTATTTATTAAACGTATTAGCTTTCTTCCGACTCAAAACTAAATGTTGATTGAATCAGGTTAATGCAAGCACCAACATACGAAACTTGCGATAACGTTCTAGGTTGTAGATTAAAAGTGCTAAGCTTTTTTCTGTTTTAGGTTGTAAGCCATATTAAATACCGAACACAACTATTTACTACTTCCGTACAAGCGTACACAGCCCAGAAATGGTGTTGATACCCGTTTAAGATACGAGCGATGGTGACCAAGTTGCGAACTATGTTTAGCCTACATGCGGCACTGTTAGGCGCTCCTGTTGCGCTTAGCAGTACTGGACTTACGTGGACACTGTACTGGTTGTACTTCCGTCACCGCTGTGTCCACCTCGTCCCTCAAGACTCCAATAAACGCTACCGTAGCCAAGGTCAGCGGTACTAGTTTCTCAAACACGTGATAACTCAGTACCCGACAACTGGGCCCACTTCATATGCACGCACCTATATTGAATGGACTTAATCATTTAACTATTACTATCATCAGAGAGAAATGTATTTAAATGTTTGAATGACGACAAACTCCAAAGTAAATTTCAAAAATTTACCAGAAATTTTACCTACGTCATGAGTGTGGAACTGAACAACTCGCAAACGTCATTATTTCCCATTTTTTCTGTTAACATTATGCAGATTTATTTCATAAATACTGAAAGTAATCATTTTACGGTGTTCCAAATGGAGGATGGATGGTAACCATACATATTACAATATATTGATTTCTTCCTTTAACTCCCCAAAGGAAGATTCAATATTTTCCATGATGGAAACGCTGGTTCAAAACCCCCTTCTATAATCCTTGGTCGCAACCTGCCACCAAATACCTTGAAACTACTATTTTATTTTGATAAACAATAAACCCACTTCAGGACTTCGGCAACAGATATACAGTAAAAGAAATATAATGCAGATAATTCATTCGTTCTTGCCTTATTCTCCTTATTAGTCTCACGTAATACCAGTTTCTTGCCATACCTCAGTGAAAGGACCTAAATTATCCTGTTTCTTTGTATGATTTCCTATGCTGTAAGTGTCATTGTATGTCTTGTGTGAATGGAAAGAAGGTTAAAGTATTAAAACTCGGCAATTTTTCTAGGTTTGTGCCGTGTCTTGTGTGGGGTTTCGCCTAGGAACACCAAGCTGGCTCATCAGCGGACTCTTAGTGTCCGTGACCCCCACAGGAGTAGCGAACTGCGTGCTACCTCCCTTTTTATGAAGCCCACCTGCATCTCTTTACTGCGAGAGCTAAAAGCTCAAGCAGTCTTCACCTCCCTATGAAGGCTTCCATCTTTATGGTTAAAGTGTATTATGAGTATTCCTATTTCAAACATTTTGCCTACGAAATGCAGCTTCTTAAATCACTTGGGGGAGTGTAAGTGAGTGGGATAGCGAGATGTGAACCAAGGAAGAGAGATTACAGCTAGACCAGGTTTAAATATCCCGCGCAATATTAATTCTGGTCACTTGTACAAGAATGCGCGAGCGTTTGTATTACGTCATCTATGTATCTCCCATTCTCTCGCTTACGGCTGGAGTTGTGCGAGTATCTTTACAGCCCTCAGTTAACTATTTTGACTTATATTCTTTGGTCGTCCGAGGGTAATTCTCAAATGGCATGAAATAAAAGTTAGTCTTGGCCTAAACCTAACAAAATTACTATGCAGATGTAAATCAGTTATGTCCACCACTTGCCTGAGGGTGAAAAGACGTTTAAGATTGTGCTATGATTTTTTACCCCACTATATTCCGGATTTTCATTAAATAACGCTTCGTGCTATCAGCATACGACTAGTAGTTGATGTTATGGATTGTGCATCTTGCCGGTTTTTCCCTGCTCTTGTTGGAGAAGCGCGAAGTAGGTATATATATTCCTCGTTTGTGCTGCAGTGGCGCTAATCAGCTTTACCTCCTAAAACTGTAATGCCTCACTGTTACGCTGAGTGGATCTCAGTGAAATGTAGCTGGCTAGCACACTCTCACTGATCATTTTACCCGGAGCTTGTAGCAATTAGCACATATGTTTGAATGTCAGGAACAATTTGAAGTTCCCGAAGGACTTTTTTTATTTTTTTATTGTCGTTTCATATCGAGCTGAAAGCTTATTTCAAGGCGTGGACTTATATTCGGTATTTCTAAGGATCATTTGCCAATACAGAAAATGTGTGTCCGGGATAATATGCATTAAGCATTGTGCTAACATGCTGCAACATCGATAACTCATGTCTCATCAGGCGTGTTCTTAAAGACCGCGTGTATGCTTGCCCCGGCCAATGCACAGAATTAATATTCAGAGCTGTCATTGCCTTTGTGAGGGACATGACAAAGTTCTATGCACCACAGTATGATTACAAAACTATGATACGGAGTTGAATTAATGCACTTCATTGTTCTCAGAACCTGTTAATGTTATTTTGATGCATCGATCATATCCATTATCGTGTTGTGTGTCGATACACAGAAGACTTCTAATGCACCAGCGTAGCCGAACTATGTAGACAGGGTGGCTGGCTTTCTGAGATCTAAGGCTCAAATCCCACGCCGACAGTGGTCATCCTGAGAACGTGAGTTTATCCATCTGTTTTACCGCAATCGAGACAAAAACTTGGATGGTACCTTTTTTTAAGTACCGGGGCACCTACCCCTTCTTCTTCCTCTCCTTCTTCATCTTATCCCCAATACCCTGTAATTATAATTGGACACACTACTACCGTCACCACAGAAACATAGGCTCATCAGACGAATTTAGTCTACTCCGAAGTATACGAGGTGGAAGACCGAGATGACCAATGTCCTCAAACGAATAAACAACGAGCACCTTCAAATGCAGACCTATCATTCAGGCCGGCTATGTAGCTCAGTCGTTGACGTGCTCGGCCCCTATACCCAAGGTTGCCGTATTGAATATTTGCAGTTGGGTTGATATTTAAGGGTAGGTGTTTTATGTATATGGAGGGCTGAGACCGTTTGTGGGTGTCATTGTGGGTGTGGTAGCTTTTTGTAGTGATAATAATTAGTGTTGTATATTTGGATGTGATGATGCTCGCTTGACGAGTGAAACATGTCATCACGATAGTTTTGTCCATAACAAATACATATTTTAACCGACCGAGGTGGCCGAGACCGTTAACGCGCTACCTCGTGCCTCGCTGGCATCTGGAGAGCGTAGGTTCAAACCCCACCTTGGCTGTACTGAAAAAGTTTTTCGTGGTTTCCCATTTTCAGCACCCGGCAAATGCTGCAATGTTTCCTTTCGATAGGTTCACGGCCGATTTCCTTTCAAAAGCACTTCCCTGACCCGTCCTGAAAATATTATTTATTTAGCATGAATAAAAAGTATTAAATACGTACATATTTTAATCACGTGTAATTTTTTTCAGGTTATATTTTCGTATGTCCTAGTATTTGGGATTGTATTGTGTTTACCGACTGAAGAGTTGCAATAACATTTCTTGTGTAATCCGTTATATACTTTCGCTTTCGAAGAAAATGTTGCCTTTTAAGTCTCTTTACGTTACAGCAGCTAAACCCATAATAATAATAATAATAATAAGAAGAAGAAGGAGATGAAGAAGAAGAAGAAGAAGAAGAAGAAGAAGAAGACGGAAAAGCAAATGTATCAATTTAAAAATCGTTTACAGATTAAATATTTAGTTAATGCGTGAAAGATTTCTCGTAATAAGTCACTTGCATTGGTTCTTATTTCTACATATAAAGTTAGTTAATATTTGGGCTTATAATTGAGTGATTTAAAGCCAAGGTTATTATTATTATTATTATCATTATCTTGAGTCACAGCAGATAAGGGCACATTAGACCCCTAATAGTAATAATAATGTACGTTTAAAAACGTTTACGGAATGCATATTTGATTAATGCATGTTTGTTTCACAGCCAGACTTGTGATGCTTAGCTTCAAGGAACTTCGCAGTTTGAACTATTAAAGCAAGCGAACTTCTGAAGCATACAGTTAACCGAAAACATATCTTTGTAAAGGTAGGCTATGCGTACAGTATTGAAAACGTTGAGTTTCCGTGTCTCCTTCTAAGAACCTGGATAGTGATGATAGTATTACATTCTTAGCACCGCTGCCTTCTGCATTGGGAGAGATGGGCTCTTCTTTTGCGCCTGCTAACAAATCAAAATTATTATCAATTCTAAAGTGCTACCTAAAGGAACGGTAAAGCCATAGGGATCAAAAGGCGTTCAGAGTTTTATTCGATGTAATGCAATTACCTCAATATTGCACAGCAATTACTGCGCAGGAAATAACATTTGCATCATAATTGGGACTAATAACCGGGTACAGTACGCCAAGTCGGAATACTGAATCGAATAATTTTCGAACATTGCAGCGGTCCACTACAATTTCTGCAGGAATGTGTGAGGATATTCTGGCGTGGAGGTCGTGAATATCAATATAGTGTGGCAAACTGGAACTTCAGACATACTGTAGCATGAGGAGAAAGGCGCCATTTTCATACTGTACGAAAATTCATACTGCCGCTGGGAGTGTAAGGTTATCGATGAGCCAGAAACTACTCATTAAGTGTGGCAAAACTCACTGTTACGGTGTAGAAAAGTTGTCGAGGTGTGCTACAAGGTCAGGCAGCAGCGTTGTCGATGTAGCACGGCCCTGAAGCTCAAAATTCACTACAGCACAAGTCAAGTTCGATGGCTTTGAATCCCGCCACTGACAGTAGTCATTACGCATGTAGTTTCTTTGACACTCCCACCGGACAAATCCTGGGAAGGTACGATATTAAAAATTTTAAGGAACTTACCCTTAAATTACAGTTATGTGCACCACTGCAGCCAATACAGAAGTTATTAGACAAATTCAACACACCATTTCACGAGGCTGATGACCAAGATGTTCCTAGTCCTTATGATATAATAAGCCTGTAGTAGAATCACCTGAAACAAATACATTAAAATCATTATCTCGGAACACAAAATTAAAACACTATAACACGGTAATTCAACTAGAAGTATTTTGCATCAGTAACCCTGATCATTGCAGGAAAATTGGTAACTAAAAATTTTGAAAATCAACTAAGGAAAACCCTTAGGAAAATCTTTGGCCCAGTGTCCTTGGAGGAATTGTGGATGAAAAGGAAGTTTCGAGTTATACCAACATTCCGAGAAAATATCAGACACTATTACAAAAAAGAATATTGACATTTTATGGACAAATTCAAAGAATGGACAATAAAAGACTTACTGAAAGGATATTTAATCGTGCCTCTTCATTAAAAGCCTGTTGCGCCTAGTTGCGTAGTGGCTAGCATTATTTTCTATCACTGCGGAGGCCCGGGTTCGATTCCTGGCTCTACCAAGAAATGTAATTCTGGTGTGAGGGCTGGAACGGGGTACACTTAGTCTCGTGAGGCAAAACTGAGAACAGGCGGGTTCGATTTCCACCTCAGCCAACCTGGAAGTGGTTTTCCATTTCTACTCCAGGAAAATGCTGGGATGGTACCTAACTTAAGACCATGGCCGCTTCCTACCCAAATCCTACCTCAATTCCAAGTACACACATTGATACAGACATCACAGTGACACAAGTTATCAAATTCTACACTCACCCAAGTACACGTGACTACATGACCACGATGTCACAAAGCCTCTAAAAAAATCAACATCATTAAACGCCAAGAATAACAGGATAATGAAACATTGAAAATGTTCTTCAAGAAATCAACCGAACAGATGAACTTTTAGGTGTCAGGCCTAGCTTCAGATCGTTCTGCATAGACAAAGGAAAGGAAAAAAAATCATAGTGAAAGAATGAAGAGATTTTTGGGATGAGGAAAGCAAATTCAAACTCATCTGTTAAAACAGGTTGAATCGCGCTCCTTAGTTGGGCATAATGTTGTAAATATATAATATTGGCTTTGCGACCATTTAAACTGCTGCGGATTTTATAGTCGCCTGGGTACCGGGTTTTTCGCGAAGGGTTTCTTCGCATTTGCGCACCCTCAAATGCCAATTGACTGTGCCGTGATTAGATCCTGCAACATTAGGCACTGCACGCTAGAACGTTACCGCTGCGCCACGCCGTCAGTCTAGTCCCTACGAATCAACAACAATGAATACAATCCTACGAAATTTCAGTTTGTTTCGTTAGGTCACTCGCCCGCGCGCTATGTACAGTAGCCTATATATCGTCTTTTCACCTCCTTATTGATCATTTAATTTCACTGATCATAAACACTTATCCAACGTGAAATGCCCTGCGTAGTAACTAAAACACGCAAGTTATTCAAACGAGAATTACAAAACACAACCGACAAGAGTATGCAAATGAAATATGGATCTCTGCGTCACGTGGTCCAACGGTCCCCTGGTAAATCGCCGACTCGGCAGTCCCTTTTTTCCCTTTAGCTCCCCATCCTAACTTCCTCATATAATTTTTTCTTGTTCCTGCTTAGTATGTTTCGATATTGAACATTATACTACGGAGTATTTTGAGAAAATAGTCAAAATGCAGTACTATCCAAATGCTCATATATGCTCGTTAGCACTCTAAATTAAACGAGTGGCGTAAAGGTACCATTTGGCAACACTGTCAAGCATTGTATGGCAGAGGCCAATGCGGTGTTCGAAAATATCTGATGGATCACCGTACACACTTCCGTCGGCGTAGGCTTTCCTTCTGGCTGCAGGAGTCATCCTGGATACTTTTGATTTTGACCGGGTATTTAAGGTCGTTTCCCCCTTCTTGACGCCACATTATTCGTCTGATGAAATTTCCACTTTTGCTGTTACCAGAATTCGAAGTTCGAATTTCGAACCTCGACCGTCCGGTTGGAAGGCAAGTGGTTTTGCCACTTCGCCATCACCTTTTCCTGACGGCCTGCCAGAACAAACATATCGATGACGTTTGTGAAATTAAAAAGTAAGGTTTTTATTACATTGACTTCAGTAAAAAATTAAAACAGGTTTGATTGGTTTTCCTTTTCATACTTATATCTATAGTGTAAAATTATATTCGTTATGTTACAGTTAATCGAAGAGAAACTTTTATTTTGCTATAAATTCAAAAGGCGTTAGAATGAACTCTGTAGGCTCTTAAAACTATTGGTAATTCAGGACCGGCGTTTTACGTAACTAACAAGGGGACCCTACGGCAATCGGATTTTTGTAATTTTTCCCGCTTCGGGTAAGTAAAGTTCAGACCTCGAACAATAATTTCCCAAAGCCGTTCGATGCCATATTCATAAATTCTCGAGAAAATCGACTTCGAAGTTTTCTGAGCGCTTCATATCCAGTCAAAATGTTACCGTGTTTGAGCAGGACGCGTGGCTCACCCGGTAAGATTCGGGCACAGTAATCGCTGGGACGCTAGTTCGAGTCTCACTTCGGGTGCTATTTTTTTTCTTTCTTTCAATTCATATACTACTAATGTGATTGAAATCATCAAGTCTGTAGTAATTCACAGATATGTAATTATAATTTCCAATGAGAAAACGCACGTCTCATTTCTAATTATCTCCTATTTGAAATTGCGAATAAGCGACAAAAATAATATCCAGCAATAATATTCACACCTTGTAAATTAATAAAAAATATAACCTAAATAGAAGAATAAATTAATGTAAACAATGGAATGAGTAAAATTGAATATGATGAAATATTTGAATATGGCGGTTTCTTCGAGATCTGTCATTATTTCGAATAACAGTTCTGCGTGTATCGTTTGCCTTTGTCACGTTTTTTCACCTGCGAAGTGGGCACAGCTGCTCTAGCACAAAGGATTTGTGGGATTCCAGGACGGGTGGAAGGGATACATACCACGTCGTTCGCAAGGAATGCCTGTTCGAAGTAGCATTTGGCCATTGGTTTCCAGAGAAGCAGATATTGTTTCTTGGCGTGGTGGGTGATTTTTTCTAACATACGGTAAAGAAGACCATAATGTCGGGCGTGGAGGACGACAATCCGCCGGATGATGATTTTTATATTTCAATCACATTAGTAGTACAGTATATGAATTGAAAGAAAAAAAATAGCACCCGAAGTGAGACTCGAACTAGCGTCCCAGCGATTACTGGGCCCGAACCTTACCGGGTGAGCCACGAGTCCTGCTCGAACTCGGTAACATCTTTACTGGATATGAAGCGCTCGGAAAATTTCGAAGTCGATTTTCTCGAGAATTTATGAATATGGCATCGAACGGCTTTGGGAAATTATTGTTCGAGGTCTGAACTTCACGTGTCCGAAGTGGGAAAAATTACAAAAATCAGATTGCCGTAAGGTCCCCTTGTAAGAGGCGTGATGGCGCATTGGTCAAGTTGCTTGCCTCTCATTGGGTTCGATTTCTGGTTATTGCATGAGAGATATTTGAGGTGAAACGTCGTGTCCGCTGTATATTCCTGCGATTGATTTCCTTCTGTAAAAAAAAAAAAAAAAAATCTCTGGAATCTCATCTCCATGTGTTTTTGGTAAACCTTGCTAGGCTTATACGAGAAATGTATTCAGTGTATTGCCAGGAATAGGATTGGGAGTTGTTTTGAAACTTTGTATTCAGTATGGTCCGGAAGTCATCTGACTATAATGGAGAGAGTTAGTGTTGTATTTGAAGTTTTGTTAAGCTTGAGGTATCTGCCAATTGAGATATTGTAATAGATTGGTCAGAACCATGAAATTAATCAAAGACATGTTTTTAGAGAAGATTCTTCGGGAATGAATTAAATTATACTAGCATTACCCGTCGCGGCTTCGCCCGCGAATATTCTAGTTGGAAAGAGTGTACTTAGCAAAATCTCAATCATGAATGCTATGACTGATTTATCCTTGGTATGAATAATCAGACTTTATCAATTCATCTACTGGTGCAGTGGTTAGGGGTTTGTCATTCCTTCATAGGTATATCAGAGCGAAGTTAGTTCTCTGGGAATATCACAGACACTGTTAATTTAAGGGCCTTTAAATGTGGTTTTTGGAGACCCTTTATAGTCGGGTGAAAAAGACCTTTCGTACCACACTCACACGTGAAAATTGCGTGAAAACATTCTAGAGTGCCCCTTGACCCTCTTAAGCGCATTATGCTGTATGTACTGATGAATTTTACAGCTTAATTTGGTTCAGTGATAACCTTATAACCGTCTGGAAACTTTCACAGTAATGTAATAATTGGAATTGCATTGCGTCTTACAGAAATAGATGGACCTGTGAGATTCTGTTACCATGCTTACCGTGTTGCATTCTTTCATTATTTCATTTTGAATATACATGTTTTAAGATATTTATTTAATTGTGAGGCATTTAAAGAGTAAGTGAGTGCGTTTCGCTTACGCATTGGGTTATGCTGAACCTGTAGGTACCCCATATGTGTAGGTTGGTGTCAATGGGACCTTATTGTCGGTACAAAACTGGAATGGGACCTTAGCAGAATAATATAGGGAGCGATTATATTATATTAATTTATTTTGCCAGTTCAATTATTTCATTTGCTGTGGCAGGATCGAATCCTGGCGCAGTCAGTTTGGATTTGAGGGTGCGCAAATGCGAAGGATCTGTGCCAGTAGCTTTACTGGCATGTTAAAGAACCCCTTCTGTAAAAGCCTCAGTAGTTAAAAGGAACGTGAAATCAATTGTATTATTATTCAGCCATTCATTTCGTATAGACCATCTTCGGACCGCGTCATTCCAACTGTCTCCTACAGGCTTTGATATTCGCCCAGTACGCCCGCATTCGTTCTCGGTGGACTTCCTTCCGTTCCTGGGTTCAAATCTTTCCCGTTTTTAGCTTCGGTTTTCTTGGAAACCTTGCAAGCTTGAATGTTTCTTTTGAGTGTGGCGCGCTCCTGAATGTCAGTTGGTGTAATCCCCATATCTTTCAGATCTTTATCCAGTTCAATGAACCTGGCCGATTTTGTTTTATTATTATTATTAGGCTAGTTTGCACATGACTTTCAATTAATTTAAATATATCAGGATCATTGGACCAATCATTACTGGTTGCTGTTGAGAGATTACTTCACGTACAAAGGCATGAAATCTACGTTTCACGAGCATAGGTTGAACTATTTGTGATGACCGCTTGTCCCTTTGCTCGGCTGACAAACCGTCATGAATACACAAGCAAACCAATTTGTCATCGCTTCGGAAATAACTAAAAGTAATGTGACAGCCTTTGAGGAATTGCTTGTGTACATTTTCCTCTATCTCTGCACTTCTGATCATGTGTGAGTGATCACGCACGCGTGGATCTACACACACACACTGCTCAGACTAGGGCACCGCCTGGCAAACGGCTAGCATATGCTAGGCAACTTTTTAATAGTCGAATATAAGCCTACATACGTGTAGTTCCCAGTTTTTCGAAGTTGAAGATAACGATGTATACATTATACAGTATAAAATAAATTCTTATGGCCACGCTAGCCTGGTGCAAGCCTTCAAAGTTGATAGTCTGGGTGACATGCATGCCAGCGATACTGTTCTTGTACCTCAAACAAGAACTAATTTTTACTTTGTCAGAGCTACAAATCGAACCCGGATATCCGGGTTGGTAGCCAACTACTACGCTGACCACTACACCACAAGACGTACCTTTCTTTATATCTTCTTTCTCGCTCTTCGCCCATTTCTGAGAAACGTTAACATGAAAACATATTTTTATCATTTGGATTTAACCTGTGATGTGTAAATAGTTTTAAATTGGAGGGTAAATGCGGATGACCGCTAATAAAAGAAATGTCTGCTTCAATCCTAATTCCAGGTTCTCTCAAATACCAACTAGCCTACATGTATGTAGGTGTGGAGAATAAGAAAAAGGAAATCTTCTTTATATGTCAAATGTTCAAGTTTTAAAAATTAAATGATGGCAGTATTTTGGGTGGCTGAGGGAAATACGGTACTGGAAGATTATCTTTGGACATCTTTGTCTACAGTTACCGACTGTCTGTGAGAAAAACGAGAATGGCCAAGTAGGGCAATCTGCCATTACACACTCGTCCTAGTGTTTTAAGCATATAACGCTTGTTCAGAAAGACTACACGGCGTCTTTAGTTAGGAATATGTTTCGAGACTCCTCGCCCGAAGATCCTGGGTTCGATTCCCGGCGCTGCCATGAAATTCAATTTAATTCTTGTTTGAGGGTTGGAACGTGGTTCATTCAACCTCGCTAGGCAAAACTGAGAAGAAATTTGTTCGATTGGAACCTTAACCAGACTAGAAGTGGTGTTCCGTATTTTTCCACGTGTGCCCTAGGCAAATATCACGATTGCATCTAACCTAAGACCATAGCCGCCTGCTGCTCTATTCTAGCCCCCAGCTACATGTGGCACTGTGTGTACAAAATAAATATTTGTTTCGCATAGGAAACATGAACTTGCATCGGTATCGACGCCTCAGGCCTCTGATAGCACTTGCTGTAATGTGGGTGTGTGCGCAGGGCGGAAAACGTAACGTTGCCCTTTAAATAGTGAAATGAAGATAGTGTGAGCTGTCAAAGTTGACGGGTGATTGAAGGAATCGGGTCGTGATGTTCCATTACACTGGCTTGAATGATGGAGTTACTCGAGCATGATGTCCCTGCAGTTATATTACATCGGAAGTTTCAGTTAGCCACGCACACAGAAATAAAACGCTTCACTTTTTTTTATTCGAGCTCAATTTTTCATAATCAAAAGTAGTTTATGATATACCGGAACCGCGGTTCGTCTATAAAGTTATATAACCCATCATGTTGGTTGAAAAGCCTTTACAATATGTATGTGCCCCCTTGTTTTGTAATTGGTAATTGTACTATAGAGATGTGCAGTTTTCAATTTTTGACGTATATTTCCGACTATTGTATAACAAATGCAGCTGACATGTGAACTTTTCTCGGTTTTTGACGTGTTTTGTGAATGTGAAGGCCCCTGTTTTTTAAAATGCTCCTGTCGATTAAAACATTGGTAATATAATATGTTCCGGTTAGTCGCCATATATAATCCATGAGGTATAAAACGCACAAGAATTGTGGTTGTAGACTGCATAATGGTCGCTGGTGTTGTGGAATTGATTCCTAGCGAGGACAAAAGTTTGTAAAGCGTTCGTGCGGGCGTGCATGCGCTATATTTTTAAATATCGGGCACTGTGTTCCTTTAGTACGCGTGGAGCAATGAAGTGCAAAATGAAGTGACTTTAGGTGTTTTACAATTCTCTCCGACCAATTACGTCTGGTTTTAATCGCCTAGTTATTACTTCTCGACATCTTCGACTAGATTGATTCCAAGATAGCACACATTTCATTTGCCTGCTATGAAACAGTTGTTTCGGTAAGCATAATGGTAATTTCAGTCTCGTGAACGTGTGTATATAATTTGTCTGATAACCTGTGCTATTGTAGTGTATGTATTTGTAATTGAGGCTAGGAATGAGGAGGAGTCAAACGTGGCTTTGAGTATTGGCGTAGAGTAGTAATGGGAACCTACAGAACACCACTGCTAGGCTGGCTAAGGTGGGAATCGAACACATTTCTTCTCGGTTTTGCCTGGAGGTAGAATGAACCCCGGAATTCTGGGGTCACAATCAAGTATGCGAGCCAGTACACCACGAGGTGGTCTTATGCACTAGTACGTCCGTTTGGCCTCTCAAAGGCCCTCAAGGGCTGCATAATGTCCCATATAAATTACCCTTCTATTGCTTCCACTTACTTGTGCCGCGCTCCTCTATGTCTTCTTTCCTGTCGACCTCCCTTGGTCAACTCTTGTTCTCTTCCGACCCCGACGGTATTAGGTTATCCGAGGCCTAGGGAGTCTTTCACTTTCCCGCCTAAATTGGCCCTTGTCTCATCTTTCCTGATACCCTCCTTCTGTGAGGGGTCAGCCTTCTTTTTCTTTTCCTTTTACCTCCTGCCTTGTGCTCAAGGCCCTTAAGGAGGCAGGGTGTATGTAGCCCCACCACTTCTGGTGCACCCTAGATAATGCTACACCCTCAGGGGCTCACGGCTGGTGAGTTCGGGAGTTGGCGACCCCGAGAGATCCCTGAGCTGGGTCCGTTTTCCCCTTTTGTCCCTTACCTTTGGGGCGGACTCTCTCCTCTCCTCTCCTCTCCTCTCCTCTTTTCATTATATTTCCTTTCTCTTTAAGATTCCCGCACTGTTTTTGTTACTTGGTTCACCGTGTATCTAAATTCCCTTTTAGCAATTTTTAAGGTATTTTTAATCTACGTTGCATTTTGTAAGTTTTTTCGATCTAAATTACATCTCGCGATTGTTTTCAACTTCAATTACATTTTGTAATGATTGACAATCTAAATTGCTTTTTGGTAAGTCTTTCAATGCAGGTAGCCGGGCCTTTTAGTGAGAATTTTGAATTTCAATTGCATTTTGTAAGTATTTTAAACCAAAACCGCATTTCGCACGAATTTTGAATCTAAATTGCATTTTGTTTGGTGGGCATTTTGCACATATTTTGATTCCTAATTGCATTTTGTGGGTATTTTGAATCTAAATTACATTTTGTCAAGTATTTTCAATCTAAATTGCATTTTGTAAGTATTGTCAATCCATATGAGTCGTTTGAATCTACCGTACATTTTGTAAGTATTTTCAACTTCAATTGCATTTTGTAAGTATTTTGAATTTCAATTGCACTTTGTGAATAATTTGGATTGGAACTGGGATATTTCAATCTGAATTGCATCGTGTATTTTCAATTTCAATTGCATTTTGTAAGTATTTTGAACCTCAATTGCATTTTGTACGTAATTTCGATCTCATTTGCATTTTGTAAGTATTTTGAATTTCAATTGCATTTTGTAGGTATTTCGACGCTACATTGCATTTTGTACGTATTTTGAACCTAGCCTTCATTTTGTGTGTGTGTGTTTTTTTTTCAATCTATTCCTTTTGTGAATCTTTTCGTTCTAAATTCCCTTTTGTAAGAACATTTTGTGAGTTTCAATCTGAGTTCCCTTTTGTAAGTATTTTCCGTCTCACTTAATTTTCGTTCTGGTTTCCGTTTCATTATCATTTTCGCTATCACCCAGATCATTAGGGGCCGATAACCTAGATGTTAGGCCCCTTAAAACACCAATTATCATCATCATCATCAATCCACATGGGTCGTTTGAATCTACCGTGCATTTTGTAAACATTTTCAATTTCAATTGCATTTTGTAAGTATTTTGAATTTCAATTGCACTTTGTGAATAATTTGGGTTGGAACTGGGGTCTTTCAATCTGAATTGCATTGTGTATTTTCAATTTCAATTGCATTTTGTACGTATTTTCGATCTCATTTGCATCTTGTAACTATTTTGAATTTCAGTTGCATTTTGTAAGTATTTCGACGCTACATTGCATTTTGTACGTATTTTGAACCTAGCCTACATTTTGTGGGTATTTTTCAATCTATTCTTTTTGTGAATCTTTTCGTTCTAAATTCCCTTTTGTCCGAACATTTTGTTAGTTGTTTCAGTCTGAGTTCCTTTTTGTAAGTGTTTTCCGTCTCACGTAATTTTCGTTCAAGTTTCCACTTCATTATCATTTTCGCTATCTCCCAGGTCATTAGGGGCCGATAACCTAGATGTTAGGCCCCTTAAAACAACAATTATCATCATCATCATCATCATCATCAAATTACCCTTCTCTCTGTTTCTCTGGAATAGCTCAGTTTATAGTGTCTTGCTGGACAGCTGCAGTTACAGAGACCGGAAATTCGGATCTCGGTTCTGGTAACAGCCATTCTGAGTGAGGCTGCCTCTATGCTCAGTCTAGGAATCTGGATAAGTCGCTCCACAAGAGGGATGGAAAGATCCACAATACTGAGATTTGATGCTTGAATCCCGTTGCTGATAGCGGCCATGTGGTGATTTATATATAATCCCCCCCCAGGGGCTCACGACTAGTGGGACGTGGGTTGGTGACCACGGGACTCCAGCTGAGTCCGGCATTGCTTCCACTTACTTGTGCCAGGCTCCTCACGGTCACCTTTTCTTTCTGCCTCCCTTGGCCAACTCTTGTTCTCTTCTGACCCGGACGGTATTAGGGTATGCGGGCCTAGGGAGTCTTTCACTTCCCGCCTTAATTGGTCCTTTTCTCATCTTTCCTGATACCCTCATTCTTCGAGGGGACAGCCTTCTTTTTCTTTTCATGATATCTCCTCCCTTCTGCTCAAAGCTCTCAAGGAGACTGGGTGTGTGTAGCTCTATCATCTGGTGCACCCTGGATAGTGCTACACCCTCAAGGGCTCACGGCTGGTGAGTTCGGGATTTGGCGACCCCGATGGATTCCTGAGCTGGGTCAAGTTTTCCCCCTTTTTCCATTGCCTTTGGGGCGGACCCTTTCCTCTTTCCCTTTCCCCGCTGCCTTTCTTGGCTCTCCTGCCTTCCAACTCCCTCAATTCTCATTATTCGAGAGTTGAGGGCATTTCCTTTTCTCCCGTCTTTTATTTACATTCTCCTCCTTTTTGTTTCCCATTTCCACTTCTGGTAGTTAGTTTTAGTTGTAGGTTTCATTTGATCATCTTTCATTTTCACTATCACCCAAACCATTACGGGCCGATAACCTAGCCCTTTAAACAACAATTATCATCATCATCCTTCATCACCGATTACTGTTAGGTTATACACTTTTTCAGCCACCATTACAACACTGGTTATCAGATATTCCTGTCACACACATATACACGGAGCCTAATAACCTAAATAGGTAGAAGTCTCTAGCCGCAGATGAAGCATTGGCGACATCAGTTTAGCAAGGCAAACCCCGAAATGGTCCATTACCTCAAGTCTTGTGACACAACTCCTAATTACAACTTCAACTAAAATAGTTCACATTCACTAATGCAGATCTCACATAAATACAGAGTATCAGAATATATGTTCACAAGTATACACGGCAGATGATTAATTCAATTCCTTATGCCGGTTCCATGGATGAACGGGGTGCACTCAGCCTCGTAGGGACAATTGAGTAGCTGTCTGACAGTGAGACAGCGCCCCGATCACGAATACCAAGATTAACGGCCGAGGGGACCCGACGCGCTAATCACGCGTCACCCCAATATCTGCAGGCCAAATGGCTGGGCAGCGGTCGCTTGGTCGGCTGTATGGTGCCAGGGGTTGACTTTTTTTTTGTTCCATGGATAGTCTATCTTCTGCCTTTTTATTTTATTTATTTATTTATTTTCCTTCATTAATTAGTGGGGCAGGCCTATTGGTTGTAAGAGACGAAAAATAACACGATGCACATTGGGTAACCCCAAGGATGTAATACCAACAAAAGGAGGTTCCTCAGCTGCCCTAAAAGGTTAAAAGTGCGCATTGTTTTGTTTCAATCTTCATTATTCTCATATTGTTGGCTGGTAGCCTTATAGGTTAAAACCTATAAAGAAATACTCGTATATCAGCATTATTGTAATTCCCACGTTTCTTCTTCGGGATAGGGGGTCCTCCTTTATAGTTTTGTGTTAATTTTGCAGGGCATATAACCTTGTTAACGTCAGTCTGTTTATCAGTCTCTCATTGAACTCTCGTACTATACTTCGTTTGTCAATTATTATCGCCTTGCGAGTAGAAAAGTACCTTTAACCAATAGATGATAAATTTAGATGTAATAACTCTCTCTCTCTCTCTCTCCGGGGGCGTGGTGGCTCAGCGGTCTAGCTGTATGCCTCTCACCAAGGCGGTCCGGGTTCGATTCCCGGTCAATGCATGTGAGATTTTCGAAGTGAAATGCCATGTCCTGTGGTTCGGATTCCACGTAAAAAGGAGGTCCCGTGGCTCATGATCTCAAGATTGACGGTCACGTTAAACTACAAGCTTCCTTCCTTCCTTCCTTCTCTCTCTCTCTCATGCTATTTCTTATTACTCTAAAGTGTGTGCCTTGTAGGTCGTATAATGAAATGGGAACTTCCTTATTGTATAGTAGATATAAGAGATGGATGGATTAATTTTACGCTCGTCTTTGCTTTCACTCGCCTTGAAGCGATAAACCTTTCTGATTTCGTATTTTCGTATTGTAATTGCAGTTTATTAGCGAGAAAACTAGGATAGGAGGATTGCCAGAAATGTCCACGATCTTCTAAATGAAGAATCAACATATCGGATATAGGCAACGTCTTTGCAAGTCACTTGCAAGACTGTTGTTGTTGGTTGACTTAAGGTCTAAAGACATCGTGGTCATGTAGCCCGTTATATTTAGGTATGTGTATATTCCATCTGATAGCATGTGCCATTGTAATGTCTGTAGTAGTGTGGGGAATTTGGAACTAGGTGGCCGGGGCATTGAGAACTATCCTGCCATTTGCCTGGAGTAGAAGTGGCAAAACACAGAAAACCACTTGGACGGCTGAGGTGGGAATCGAACTCATCTCTTCTCAGTTTTGCCTCACGAGGATGAGTGTACCCCGTTCCAACCCTCAGACCAGAATTTCAATTTCTTGGCAGAACCCGGAATCTAACCCTTTGGATCCAGAGTCTCAATACGTACCCCGAGACTACAGGAGAGGCGGCTTCGGTTGCGTAGTTGGTAGCATGATGAGCTTCTATGCCCGAGATCGCGGGTTCAAACCCGGCCGAAGTCGTCGGATTTTTAAGAGCGTTAAAAATCCTTCAGCATGCCTTCCTTCGGAGGGGAAGTAAAGCCGGCGGTCCCATGTCATAGATTTATGGCATGTTAAAGAACCTTCCACTAATTACACCTGTGTGAAGCTAAATTATACATGGGTTGGTTTTTTAGTTTTGGCACCTTAGTTATAACTGGATTAATAACTCACTTAGATGGTTCCAAGTTTCACAGGCCCTCGATGTAGTCCCCACCGTTGCGTACAACGTGTTCCCAGCGATGCGGAAGTCGTTCGATCCCGTTGGCACTGCCCAATCTGTTGATGGTACGAAGAGAGCGCTCGGCAGCCTGCTTAACGTCTTCAATGATACGGAAGCGCTCCCCGCGCATTGTCATCTTCATCTTCGGGATGCGATCATAGTCGCAGGGACTGATGTCGGGAGAATATGGGGGGTGATAGAGGACCTCCCAGCCCCAGCGATCCAACAATGCCGACACAACGCCTGCTGTGTGTGCCCTAGCATTGTCATGCAGAACGATGGGCGGTGTAACCATGTGGTGGCGCCGTTTCCTTCTCAGAGCTCCTCGGAGATCGTCTTGCAGAAATGAACAATAGTACGCCGCATTAACGGTTTGCCCTCGGGGAACCGTATGGTGAATGATCACACCATCCCAATCATAGGTAAGAATCAACATTACCTTCACATTGGTGGGGGTTGGTCGAACTGTTTGTTTCCGTGGTGATCCGTGGTGCCGCCACTTGTTCGATTGGCGTTTTAACTGTGGCTCATAAGATCTGGCCCACGTCTCGTCAATGGTTATGATACGCTGTAAGAAGGCTCTCCTTCGCGCTCATAACTCTGCAAGTGCATACGACAAGCGTCATATCGCAGCCATTTGCGCATGTCGGTTAAGTCATGTGGAACCCATTTGGACTCAATCTTCCTCATTTTCAGTAAGTCCTTCAGGATGTGGAGGACAGTTGAATGCGCCAGAAGGGTATCTTGCTCTAATTGACGAATCGTTACGTTCCGATCCACCTCCACTAACGCGGACACCATCTGTACATTGTCATCACTTACTGGTGGGTGACCAGATCGAGGCATGTGCTCCACACGTTCGCGCCCATCTCGAAAGGCTGCAACCCACCTTGCTACCGTTCTGAACGGTATCGCAGCTGCAATCCTCGGTGACACTGTTTAGCACTGCGACCCCTAGCACACTGAATTTTTATCCACGTTCTCTGCTCCTGCTTGGAAAACATTGCGACTGTCCTTCGCGAGCGCTGGTCGCACACTACTCATCTAACAGGCGCGACTGCGCACGAGCGGTGGTGAGGACGGGCGAGGTCATGTGCTCTGAGGGAGGGGATGCAGGGCAGCAACCGTCGGTAAAAGTGGCAGCGCCCAACATTGTTGCAACTTGGCACTGAAGCATTGGTGCCAAAACTAAAAAAACAACCCATGTATATAGGTTAAACATTCGACAAACGCTCTTAGGTTCCGTCGTTCGTCGCCAGGAGCCGACTGCGGTGGCATCTGGTAACTAAGTTCTGAACTAGTTGGTCGTTGACGGTGGGGTTTGGCGGCAATAGTAGAAAGTACTTGGAAAAATTGAATGTCTGCAGTCCTTACTTGAATTAAAACAGATACACACACTAATACAGTCATCACAATTAACACCGGTTATCAGACAGATTCTACACACACCCAAAGTACACGGGGCTACATGACCGCGTTGTCGCAGCCCCTAAACTAAGGAGCCAACCAACCAGACTACAGGAGGAGGCCACTAGAATACTAAATGCAGTCACATTTCGATGTATTTCTTCTGGTAACGTCGATTGCACTGTTTTGTAGTTTGCTGGTTCTTTTCGCAAGTTAACATCACATTATTCTATGTTGAGCTTGTTTATATAGTCAGACCATTAGTAGCGGAGTCGTTCTTATATCGTCTCGAACAAGATAAGAGTCGATGTTCTGGAAACCAGTCGGAGTTGATAACTTAGCGATCATCTTGGAAAAGGGCTCCCAGAGGGAGGGGGTGATCTGATACTTAGTGTATACCTGGCAATAATTTCAGAAAGATTGTCTCCTTTTTTGAGTGCCATGTCTTCACACGACGTTGGCAGTCATCTTGCCCCATAACATTTTCCTGGTACTTATACTGCAGTTGATGTCATGCTTGAATTTGTGGGACATTCTTCAGCCATGAAGTAGTCTTCTTCCGGGCCCCCTCCTGCATTCGATGTTTCCTTTAAAAACCAGCTGATATTTCTCATTTAGTATAACATGACCTAGGTATCTCATTTTTCTCTTTCTTGGTCGATTTTTTGGCTTCCTTTTTCGAGATATTTGGAGCAGATTGCAATAGTACCTTAGCTGAAATAAATTTATTCGGATTATTCTTGACTGGCTGCGTGGCTCAGCGTTAACGTTCTCGCCTGCTGTTCCCAAAGTTGCAGGATCGTATCCTAGTGCAGTCAGTTGGCATTTGAGGGTGCGCAAATGTGAGGGAAACGTGTGAGTATATTTACTGGCACGTTAAAGATCTCCTTCGGGGCAAAATTCCGTCACCCCGGTAGTTAAAAGGGACGTAAAACCAATAGTATTACTATTGTTATTATATTATTAGTATTATTATGTTATTATTATTGCTGTGAGAGTGTATCCGTGAAGATATTAAAAATGCAATCCCCTCAGGAAGAAACTAAACGACCACCAGGATAAAAAAAAAAAAAAAAGTTGAAGACAAGAAAGATGAGGACAGAAGTAAGAAAAGAGCAACACCGGCAACGTATGAAGGAGCACTGGGCAAAGATCAAAGCCCAGAGAAGGCAGTTGAAATGACGTGGTCCTTAGTAGGCCGATACGATTAAAGAAGACGACTTGATGTTTTAAATAAGCTTGACGCTTAATAAGTGAATACAATTGAGTGGTTTATAGAAAAGGCGCCGTGGCGTACCCTAGCGAGCCTAGCTAGTAAAGGTGTGGGGTATTTGAATGAGGCAGTGTGTACTCGAAAAACCAATTTTGACATAATTCTTGGCGATTGCTCGTGCTTTTAAGGATGAACTCTGAAGTTGGAACGGAGAGATGGTCTCTTTCTGTTTCTACGATATATGTGCAAAACGTTCTTGAGGTTCAGGGTGGTAGATAGGTTGCTTAAACAAAATATTTTCTGTCTCGGAACTTCACAGTATTGTAAACTATTGTCTTAAAATTAGCATACAATACAGTATCTGCCTTGTTTGATGCGTTTAGAATCTTGATTACCATTAAATATTATAGTAAGTCATTGTGACGTTATTATGAAGCGAATTAACATAATATATGGAAAACAGTTTGCGTACGTGAATATCCTGTCGTACTCAGTAAGTTAAGTACCTTACATGACTGTATAGATTATTGTATGCATGCCGTTACTTATACAAAACATACAGGACGGTGACTATTCTAAAGCTTTCTTATCCACATGAACTGAGTTAGCTTTACGTCCTGAAGACTGTACTCTTATTTGAATTGCATATTTTTATTATGCGTCTAATATTGGTATCTGTATACCCAGGGTTTTATTATTTGCATTCTTCACCGTCTTCTTTTTCCTCGTCTTGACTTGAAACTTTTATCGTATCTTCTTCTATTGTCGATTCCTATTGCTTTATTCCTATAATTTAACTCCCAGTTGCCTCACTACCGATCCATTATGATGCGAGTCTTCCCCTTCATGTATTTTCCAATTTTGCTATATGAAGTATTATCGCTTTACTTAATTCATCCTGAGTCAGTTCTTTCTATCTTGTTTTAATTTCGAAAACGAGACAATCAAAAGTTGAATCTATTGATAACCTCCATTTAGTATTTGTGTCCTACAGGCTACTCCAAACCCTTACTTAGTGCCTTAATTAAGGCGTATTTTGAGAGCTTGAGTTTCCAATCCCGCTTGTCTTCGTCAAGATTTGTTACATGTGAAGATCTTAAGTTCGCTTCATACAGCTGGCATACGTATCACAAGGGATTTAAGAGCTGCAGGCGATTGATACCTAAAAGAATGGTTTTGTATGTATAAAGGCTCTGTATTGTTGACAGTAGACAATGCATCAGTCTTTACATAGAGTGACGCAGCATACGTTCAATTAATGACTGCCTAATGGTGTCTTTCCATCAATTTCTCAAAGAAGAGTGCGTGTGTTGTCTTATAAAAAGAACCGTACTGTGTGCTGTAATTTGTAAATGGCTGATTCTTCAATATTCCACGAGGAGTTGCGAGATTACAATTGAATTGAGTACACCCGGCCAAAAGTTCATAAAATATTTGTTGAAATTTTGATGTATACTCTTGTATAACAAGAGGCTTAGAAATATTTTAGTGGTGGAATGAAGTATGCACAAAGAAAATGAAACGGCATTACATGCAGTTTAGATTATTTTAGACGCACACTCGGGCGTTATATAATGTATTATAAACCTAGTGGGCATATAGAGAATCGGCAAAAGCTCGCGCGCCCCTAGTGCATGCATTAAACACTAATGTTAATGGTATGATGTAACCCCTTCCCCCCTCCACCCTGCGCTTCCCTTCTAGCGAGCAATGAAATTAGTATAGGACGCCTCGTGTATATGATATTAGCGAACATTTCAGAGCCCTGCAGGGTTAAACAAAAGATAGATAGATAGACGGACAGACAGGCAGAGAAGCAGAGAGAGAGAGAGAGACAGTGAGTGCGAGAGAGAGACGGTCAGAGCAGTTTTCTCTTAAAACCTGCACAAACACGCAATAGCTAGTAATGCTAGTCACGCTATGTCTACGTACCCACCCACAATATAGCCTACAGTTCATACTCGGTGAAATCTAACATCCTTTTGTAATGTGTGTGTGTGTGTGTGTGTGTGTGTGTGTGTGCCGAGGAAAGAGTAAGAGAGAGACAAGGCGAGAAGAAATGATGGCTGTGAAGGGGGGGGGGGGGGGGGGGGGAGGTGGGGGGGGAAGGCAAAATACTACTTGAAACCTAGTGTACGTATAATATTGATTAGTAAGTTACTTGAGTCGTGCGCTGAAGCTAAGTCGGCCATACATGTAATGCTCAACATCATATAATGTATACTCAGAAACCAGGGGTAGGGGGCTCGATGTGGATACACCTATTATGCTAATTAGAATCTTTCAATACCCAGCGTGCTTCTGCTAGTATAGGATGGCCCAAAAGAAAACTTTCTGGCATACTTTGTTGGTAAGGTAAGATTTTAAGAAATACGTGTGCTGAAAAATACGTGGCGTTGCACCATTCTCCCAACTGTGGAGTTTTTTTTAAGGAGTGTTAGATGCAGTAATCTTTCCCTTCAGCATCCCCCCCCCCCCTCCTCTCTCCCTCCCTCCCTCTCCTCCCCACATGGTGTTCTGCTGTCACCAATTTCATTTGTCGTTTATTATCACGGTAGGCCTACTTGTTAGTTCGCGGGACAATCGGATAAGTTTCCGTAGTTTGCCTTTTCCGTAGGAAAATTTATTAATGAGATACAAGATGTGAACAAGCGGCTTCGGTGGCGTAGTTGGTAGCATGCTGAACTTCTATGCCCAAGATCGCGGGTTCTAACCCGGGCCCATGTCATAGATTTATGGCATATAAAAGAACCTTCCACTAACTGCAATTGTCTGGATCTAAATTTGTAGGTTATATTTGATTAACGCTCTATTAAGTTCCAACGTTTGCCGCAAGGTGCCGGTTGCAGTGGCATCTAGTAGCCAAGTTCGCGGTCAGGTGTCGTTGACGGTAGCATTTTGTAGCAAAAGTAGGATCTACTTGAAATTAATCGTCTGCAGCGCCCAGAATTACATATAACACACACTAATACAGCCATCACAATCAACACCGGTTATCAGACAGATTCTACACATACCCAAAGTACACGGGGCTACATGACCGCGTTGTTGCAGTTCCTAAACTGAGGAACCAGCCAACCAAAATGTGGACAGAAACTGGCATTTGTCGGCTATTTTTATGCATATTCCGTACCAACATTGGTGCATTTCTCCTGCAATTTACAAGCTTGAAGAACCAGCCCATGTTGGCAAAAGTCCTTCTCAGGGTACGCGCGAACGTCGTCATTGGTAATGAAACGGCGCTCGTAATGTGCCCTATTCAAGATAGGGGAGAAGTGAAAGTCACTGTGCGCTAGGTCGTGATTATAAAGCGCGCGATCTAGAGGCTGTCAACGATGGTGACATTTAATTGACTGTTGATGCTGTCGTATGGAATCTCGTATTATCGTGCAGAATGATGTCTTTTACTACACTGTCTTCTTCTTCTTTCCTCGATTTTGGCCATATTTAGACCGCGTAAAATAACCCATTGCATTCACTGTCTCTTTCCTTTATCCTTTCTTGCCTTCCAGTAGTTCGTCATTACTTCACTTTGTCTCCTTCTCTCTTCCGTCCAGATGTTAACCCGCTTCTTCTTTTCCTTCTCCTGGAAACCATTGAAATTTTTGATTATATTTCTGAAAAGTGGTCTCTCCTGAATAATATCTATAATATCTACTTCCATCTCTTCCATATCCCTTTTTATACTTTGTACCCATTGATTACCATTCTTGCTTTTGTATACATGACTGAAAATTTGTTTTGTGAGTCTGGTGTTATTCATCCTCATTACGTGTCTAAAGAAATTAACCCTCCTTTTCCTGATCGTATCGTAGATTTTTTTCAATTTCTTTATTTTTGTAGAGGTCGTCATTTTTTCTGTGTCTGAACTCTCCACGTTTTGTTCTTAATGGTCCCAATATGTTTCTAAGTACTGTATCCTTCTTTCCCTTTTCTCTAGCTCTTATATTTCGCCTTTTTTAATGAAAAACATACATTCTGAAGCATAGAGACTTTCCGGTTTCATTACCCTATTGTAATGTCGGATTTTAGTTGCAATAGAAAGATTTTTCTTATTGTAGCTATCCTTTGTCAGTTAAAAAGCTTGTTCCAATTTTCGTATTCTTGCTCTATTTGCTTCTTTGTCTATTCCATTAATTTGAATCATTTCTCCCAAACACTTAAACTTTTCTACCTTGTCAATTTTTCCTGAGTCTGTTATTAAGACTGTAGGAGAATTTTTAATATTAGTCATAAATTTGGTCTTCTCAAAAGATATCTGAAGTCCAACTTTCTCTGCTATCTTTCTCAAAAGGTTTATTTGGACACCAGCTGTTAGTATATTTTCTAAAAGAATGGCAATGTCATCAGCAAAAGCCAAGCAATTGATACCTACCCCTTAAAATTTCGATCCAAGTCTTATTTCCTCTTTCCTTGAGCCTTTCTTCCCATTCCCTTATTACCTTTTCTAGAACACAGTTGAAAACAATTTGAGACAGTCCGTCTACCTGTCTCACACCGGTATTAATTAAACATTCCTTTGAGATCTCTTCCATAAATTTCACTTTGGATTTTGTATCAGTAAGTGTATCTTTGATGATGTTGATGGACTTCGAGTCCACTCCGAATTCCTCTAACACATTGAATAATGAAGTTCTATCTATTGAATCATAGCCTTTCTGCCTTTCTGGAAGTCCACATATTATGACGTAGTTCTTGTTCCTGATCATTCTATCTCTTATAATAATTGTTTTCAAATTAAATATCTGTTCCATACACGACCTACCTTTTCTATACCCACCTTCGTATTCTCCTATTTGTTTATCAAGTACAGGCTCAAACTTGTTTTGAAGAGCTTTGGAAAGGATCTTATTTTATGTAACTGGTACCAGGGAGATGCCTCTGTAATTGTTCACTGTAATGGGTGTATCAATGCAATTTTCCAATCTTTTGGATTTTTTCCGACTGCCAAATTTCTCTTAGTATGTCCCTCAGTTCTTCTCTTGCTCGACTTCAAGTTCCAGTTCCACCACAATCATATCCTCTCCTGCGGCCTTATTATTTCTTAGATGTTGAATGATGGCATCCATTCCCATGTCATCAGGTGGGTCCGAATCTCTGCTTTTTATTTGTGCTTGACCGAATGTTAATCTTTCTTCAGGCTCTTTGCAATTCAAGAGTTTTTCAAAATTTCTTGCCAAAATATCACAATTGTCCTTATTATTGAGTCAGATTTTCCCCTTCTCATCCCTAAATCCAAGGTTGGGAGATTGATATTTTGTAATTTCCTCTTTAAAGGTTTTATAAAAATTTCTTGTATTATTTTTGGCAAAATCTTCCGCAATCTGGGTGAGTCGGCTTTTTTCGTACTTCCCCTTTTCAGCTCTTATAGTGTTAGAAGCCTGCTTCCGGGTTGTTTTAAACCTTTCAAAATTATCATCTGTTTTACATGAGTGCGACCTTTTCCATGAGTTCAGTCTTTCCGTGATATCTTCATCACATTCTTCATTCCACCATCTATGCTTCCTGTTTCGTTTTAGAGGACCGAGTTCTTGTGCAACGTTCTGTATTTTCCTTTTTAAGTCCTTCCAATTTTTTGTATGGTCATTTTCTAATTTTTCCGTGTATTCTTTGTTTACCGCCTTATTATTTCTCAATTTGTCAACATCAAATTTAATTCTCTTAGTTATTCTTTCTTTGCGTATGTTTAGTGGAATGAATCTCATGTTGATGGTCGTGAGGTAATGGTCACTGTCAATTTTGGCCCCTTTCTTCACTTTAACAATCTGAATTTCTTTCTTGTTCCTAGAAGAAATAGCCACATGATCAATTTGTAATTCTCCTAGGTTTGGATTAGGGGACCGCCATGTTTTTTGCTTTCTACTTAGTTTCCTAAGGTAGATAGATATCAATTGCCAGGTAAAGGCCTTAGACCGTTATTACACCAACAAAGAAATTTGTCAAAGATCTTTGATAAAAGATCTTTTATAAAATATTTGACAGTATAATGGGGAAATCTTTTATATAAGGTGGTTTTATAAAATTTATTTTATAAAATATATGAGCATCATGCTATCACTGATAAAAGATTCAAACCAAAATGGCGGATCATAACAGCTGGAATATTAGTACAACAAAGATGCTCATATCCGAGTATGAAATGCATGAAATGGTACATAATATGTTACATAATGAATGGTATACAATGTAAAACATAAATAACAGATAGAAAGTGTAGGTAAAAATAGCCGAGACTACAAGCGCTGCACATAAAGAGCGCCTTTTCAGGACATAAAGAGGAATTAAATAGTTAAATAGGCTGAAATAAGCCGTGAATGGTAGTGTGTATTATGTTATAATATAATTCGTTAATTTCACTTATGGTATAATAAGCGAATGTAAATAAGCACTTTTATCTTAACCAGTACGTGGGCATGTGCCTAGTTGGCCGAACGAGTAGAGCGCTCGACTGCGGACCAAAATGACGAGGGATCGAATCTCACCTAATGCATAGTTTTTTACTTCGTATGTTTCAATTTTATTTGCTCGGGCAGTGGTTGTTTCGAAAGTCACTATCATTGATTTCATCATAATTATTAATAATTAAATAATGGTGTAATTTTTCAAGTCTTCGTACTGCAGCTCGTTCACCAAGATTTTCCTCGTATCTTTCCTGTCATATGGCGACTCATGGTTTAACCCGTAGACGTTTAGTTTATCTTTCCATTTCTTTTACATATCAGTATTGCCACTACAGAATTTCAACTATCGTAATTCAGTAAAGTGAACAAGTAAGTGTCCTTAATCCAATTTACTGAACTATGATAAAATATTTGATGTAGTGTAATGGTGTGATTATTGCTTTGTATAACTTTTATAAAAGTTCAGTTTTATAAAATATTTTATAAAATTTATTTGACAAACTTCATTGATAGTGTAATACCGGCCTTACACAGTTCAATTAGGCGTAGACCATTCTTGTCCACTGCCTTATTCTGTGAGCTTTTAATTTATTTTTTATATTTCTCCTACTTTCTCTCGTTTAGTATTCTGTAAATTCAAACCAATGAAAATCGATTTGAGTGATCAGAATAATTTTCATTTCTTTCGAAATTGACTCGGAAACGCTAGACGAGAAGTGGTATTTTGGCAGGATAACTGAAACTATTTGTACAAACTTCAGGAGATGATTCCTAAGAGGTTACGGCGGCCGTGACCTTACGTTACGTATATCCACTTTCAAGATGGCTGTGTTGGGAATCGAACCTACCCCTTCTCAGTTTTGCCTCATGAAGCTGAGTTTACCCCGTTCTAACCCCCAGACCAGAATTAAATTTCTTGGTAGAGTCGGAAATCGAAGCCGGACCTCCGGGGTGACGGCCAAGAATGCTAGCCGTTACACCACGAGGTGGACTCTATATTAATAATGTTGTCCAACTGAAAGGCAAGTCTAAACTAAGTATTAACTAGACAACAGTGATAAAATACGGATTTTTAACCAGCAACGTTAGTACAGTTTACGCCACAGTTTTTGGCCGGTCAGTCCGGGTTGCGCAGTTGTACAGATGCCAGTCGGAGAGCCTGAGGCATGTGCAGATAACACGTGAGGCAGGCTGCCGTTCCTCTGTACGACTGCGCAACTGGGGTTGACTGGCCAAAAACTGTGGCTTAAACTGTACTGTAGTGTTTTATAGCAAAACATTGACGACCTACAAGATGGCACTGATTGTTGTTGAGTCGTAATTCAATTATGGGTTACAGGCAGCTTTGTTCTTAAGTGTATGTAGCTCTTTTTAGTTAAATTTAATATTGAGAAGATGTCCAGGACCTAAAATATGTATGATTGAAACTTCGTATCTTATAACGTGTAGCTACCCAGTCCTTAATATGGAACACGACTTACTCCAGTCAGCTGTGCTGTCTCATTATTGAATCCTGTAGTGTATAAGTCAATTATTTTACATACCGTATTTTTATATGTTAGTGTTCCAAAGCATTTAATTAGACTGTTCGATGTGTTGTATTGAATGGCAGGAATGATTTTCTATAATATTTATAGAATTAATTTAGAAGATAGTGATATTGGCTGCAACTAGGATAGTTCGAAAATTCATTGGCAGTAATGTAAGTTATGCATTGATCCAATGTAATCTGTATAATTACTTTGATTTTTGAGACAGTGTTCAACTCCAGGAAACTGTGGGGAAGGTAGACCATCTTTATAACCGCTTTCTTCCAACTCCTCTCCCGATTTCATTCGTCTTAATTTTATTTCAAATTAACTGTTCTCATGATAGCGTCAGGAAGGTCATCCAGCCGTAAAAGCCATTCGCCCCATAAAATCTCATTACACCTCATCCTCAGCCTAGTAGAAACGGTAATACGAACGGGAAGACTTACATAACTACATGCAGCACATGCATAGTCTTCATTGTGCACTGTGCTTCCTACACGCGATGTGTTTAAGACCAACATCTAATACAGAAATCGACATTTTCCGAATGAAGATACTCGGAAACATAATATTAAATTTGTATATGAGGCCTGAAAAATAAAGTACTTGAGCCATCCGGGAAATAATGCATGATGAAATACAGTACTGTTTGTAGAAAGTGAAACACCAAAAACAAGAGATTTGACCACATTGCACTTTATACCACAGATTCGGGACATGACAATACATTAGTGATTAGAAGGACAGTCCGGTACATGCACGTTGACGGTCGATCTTCTGTGCGAGTCGCGCCACCACGTGCTGCACTCAGAGCCGCTATAGAGCATCCAGCGTTTAGAAAAGACTGTGGAGTCTTATGGCGACAGTGTTGCTAACTCTACGCAGAGGTAGCGCTGACGTCATACGTTATGTTCACCCGCTTCGAGTACTGCGCTTTCATAAGTTAGCGAGACAACCACAACCCCAGCAGCTACCTGAAATAGAACACGCCCAGGAAGGGGCAGTTTTGCAGGTGTTAACGGATTGGACCAGTATTAAGGATACCGTACGAGAAGAGAACCAATAACGACATTCATTTCGTTGTGATATGACGCATTACTGATTGACAGATGTCGAGAGCACAACCCTTCGTTCCTTCTCGGATGTACTGTATGCCGACGATGTTAACAATTTTTACGTCAGCAATACTGTTAATCATCACTTTTTTGTTATTAGTTAGGCTATAATTTAGTTTCTTTCAATTTTATTCTTGTTGTTTTGTTTAGATTAATATTCGTAATATTGTAGTGAGTTAGCCGTGGGGTTGGGGGCGAGCAGCTGTGAGCTTGCATTCGGGAGATAGTGGGTTTGAACCCAACTGTCGGCAGCCCTGATTAGATCGAACAGAAAATAAAACAAACACGCAACAATAACACCAATGACGGATAGTGCTTCAGAACTTATGTTGCCGGCGGAACTGAGCACGTGCTCCACTCCGGGCGAGCATGCAGCACAGGACGAGGCTGTTCTTTCCAGCGTGCTAACCTTGAAAATTTTTAAATTACTAAGACGTAATATAAACGATACGTGTATGCAATAACAAAGATAGTCAATTGGCAGATAATTGTAGGAAGCAATTATGACGAAAAATATATATGTTCAGAGTTCCTTCATGATAAAAGGTGAGGTAACAAAACCAGTGTAGGGGAGGTTTCCGTTAAAAGTAAAAGCCCATAAGACCCACAGTCTTTTCTAAACGCTGGATGCTCTATAGACGTCGTGGCATGGAATCATACAGCGCTTGAATACGCTGCTGGGGAATACCGTCCCACGTGGTTTGTAGGCGCGTCCACAAAGCATCAACAGTGGCGGCAGGTGGACCTGAACGAACACGTTGCCGACCGACCATATCCCAGACATGTTCGATGGGCGCCATGTCAGGCGAACGGGCAGGCAAGGGAAGCAGAGGTATCAGTCGTTCTGCGAAGAAGGCTTGCACATTCCTTGCCACATGAGGGCGGGCATTGTCCTGCTGAAATATGGCCTGTGGAACGGCCTGCAAGAGGGGCAGTGCCGAGGGCTGTAAAACTTCCCTGATGTAGCGGTCACTGTTCAGATTACCCACAAGACGTACGAGGCGCGATCGCCTGTTACAGGCAATTGCGCCCCAAACCATTACACATGGGGTTTGTCCGCTATGCCGCTCAACAATCCAGTCTGCCAGATTGCGTTCTCTACGTCGGCGTCGAACGCGTGTGCGGCCATCACTGTAGGACAGGTTGAAGCGGGACTCGTCCAAAAACACAACATTTCGCCACTCAGCCTGCCATTGTCGGCGTGCATGTGCCCATTTTTAGTCGGAGGCGTCGCATCGGTGGTTCCCAGTCAAAGGAAGCCGACGGAGTGGTATGCGTGTTAAAAATACAGTGGACCTTGGTGTCAATATTAAACTGGGAGGCATATTTCCTGTAATTTGCTTAAACTTGGTAATAAAATAGGCTGCTTGATGGCAAGAAATTGTATTTATTAATAAAGATGATTGATCTGCATAGAAGTTTACTCGCCAGTTATGCAAATTTCTGAGGTAAACGAAGTGGGACCAGAAGCTTTCCTGGCGGTCTTTGAAATAAATATAATCACTTGACTCATTTAGTTGGCGTACAGTACATTAAAGAATGCACGGAATATATTAGAAATGTTACAAAATTCCGTGAAGGAATGAATATAAATAAGTACCGGTATAAGCTGGTCCGTGGTGACATTAGTTTTCAAATAATAATAATATCCCAACATATGCTAACTGCTTTAAAATACTGCGTGGTCCGGAAATGAATTCTGCTGATCTACGATTTGGCTAATGTACCGACTCGAGGTATCCACATTCACGTTTCTTATCCTGTCATTGGCATGAGCTTGATCGAACCCGTGATATTAGGCCATCTCTCAACAGTTAGTACAATTTACCACAAGTGATATACAAAGTAAGAACGGCAAGCGGCAGTTTTGTTATTCGCTGCTGGTTGTGGCGCGCCATAGCCCCTGCTTTAAGCATGTGTACAAATTCTGTATGAAATATTACCTTATAAAAGATGCTGGAAGTGTTGTCCTTCCTGGATTATACAGGGCATTGTATCTGGTAACCACATTCTGGCTGACGTGAGTGAGTTCTGCCACTTTCATGTTTCTGATTTTTAATTTTATGCTTTTTATTGAGCACTGAGTCAGTAGTGTCAAACTTATTTACCCTATAATTACGTGAGTCAGTGCTATTGAAGGTGGCACTTCATCAGGAAATTGCTTTTTATTTTTTTTATTTTTTATTTTAGCGTATGGCTTTTAGTGCCGGGAGTATCCGAGGACATGTTCAGCTCGCCAGTTTTGTAGCTGCTTCGACGCGGACACCCAATGGGTGAGCTACAGTAGCGTCGTGTGTGGAGGAAAGTTTGAATGTAAGGACGAGGAGTTGGAAGGTAGCGGCTGTGGCCTATAATTAGGGACCAACCCCGGCATTTGCCTGGAAGGAAGATGGGAAACCACAGAAGACCATCTTCAAGGTTGCCGGCGGGGGGATTCGAACCTCCTCGCCTCCCGGATGTGAGCGTCTGCCAGCAGTCATGCCGTAACGACCACGGCTAACTCACCCGGTAGGAAATTGCTGAACAAATGCATCACGTTCCTGCCGAGCCGACTCGTACTTAAAATAAGTTTCATATACAAAAATACGATGTTGTATTGATAACTGTCTCATTTTAACATCTGAGGTTCAGACTGGCGACTGAACACCTGCACGTTTATTGCAAGGTCGAATACAGTATATCCTATGCGCGCGCTTCAATACTGCAGCAGGGGGGCCGTGGCTCGCCACGAGCTCGGCCAAGGCCACTGCAGCAGCGGATAACAAAGCCACCGCTCACCGTTCTTACTTTATATGAAAGACCCTGTACTGTATTATATTGTCCTGCGAACAATTATTGTGTACCCGTGGTTGATAGAATCATCCTGTGGGACAGCATAGTAAAGGGAAGTTTGCTCATAGGGTATCAACTCTGCCGTGTGGAGAGCTGTTGAATTAGGAATAATCTGTTAGGTCGATATCCATAGATTTGTTGAAACCCAGCAGCCTAGCCGAGCGCTTAAAGCCACGCTCCACGATAGCAGTGGGGTGCTGCACTAACTAGCGATGATGCGTCAGTGCTGAGGATTCCGAGTTTATCTTACTATAGCGAGTGTGTCTTTAAACCCTATAGGCAGTGCTGGATTAACCATAATGCACAATAGGCAATTGCCTGGGGCCCCCGGCTCAAAAGGGCACCAAAAAATGAAAAAAATTCCACCAAAAAATGGAAATAATTTCTTTTTGGGAAAAAAAGTCAAATAAATTAGGTACCGAAAAAAATGTGAAACTTAGTATTACAGTTTAATTTCTTGGTTTATTCTTCGTAAAGTGCTGGTCGTAAACACTCTCTGCCCGGGGTTTTCCCATAAACTTTATCTTCTTATTAGACTTCCAATTCATAAATAACTTAACTATTGTTTGACACATTCGAAGACAATCGAAATTTCAACTTTCTGTTCGCTCTTTTGTCTAAGGATTGGAAGCAATTAATCGATATTCCCACGGTCGGGTTCCAAAATGCCATGACTATTTGAATTAACTGATAAGTCCCACCCGCCATCCCCTCCACTTTATTAGCCATAGATAAGCTCGGAAAATGTTTTTCCGAATTCTGGCATTCTGGTCTGTAGAGTAATTTCGGAAACAAGTAACGTGCTCCCGCTTGAGTTCAGATTTTAAATCGACGGTTTTGTGATCGACAATTTTCATTTGTTAGTGTTCGATGAACAGTTTTATCTGCGTATCGGGTTGAATTAAAACCCCAACTCAAAAATTTCTTCACGTACATATTTGAGTGGTGCACAAAAAAGAAAACTTGCCAAAGACAAACATTACCGAGAAAGTGCGGTGTTGGAGAAAGTACCAAAACTGACTAAATTTTTCCTTCGGAATGAAACCTCTTCAAATTCATCGGAAAATCAAGGATCTGCCACTAGCGATGAATCAAAGGAGCAAAACAAAACGAACACTGGTCACTCAGAAGACCCGGATAAGGATCCGGTAATTTCAAGGTTTCAAACATCCAGTTCTTCTTCCGAGGATGGAAATGAAGCTGGACAACCAGGTGCCGAAAATTTGAACCGTTCCACTGATCCAGGACATTGGGTAAAATTAATTTTGAACAGTTTTGGGTTACAGATGGTCTGTCAAATTGTCAAAACTTGACTGGACCGTTTGAATCGTCCAAGCGTCGATATGATAAGGAATCAACGTCAAGATATTGCTCCCAAAATGTATTCTTTGGAAAGAAACCGAATGGAGAGAATACAAAATGAGATTGGCTCATTTATTCACCTGCGAAAGGTAAGCTTTGATTAACAATTGAGCCCTTCATGTATTTATGATACATTGACAGTTTTTGACTTATTCAATAGAAACTTATTATTTTCAACACTCAAAGCAAGTTTATTCATTAAATTTTGTAGCACAGTGAACTATTAAGTATTTTTCAATGTTCTTTGGAGTCATATTATATGCATATATCACACACATTGTAACGTCTTTCCCTGACGGGTGCTTACCATTAACTGCTAAGTCTAAGAATGATCTATTGATTGGGCGCCAAGGTGCCAACACTAAGTTGAAACCTAAATTTATATTTCTATCAACCCCTAGCTTGCGTAGAACACATATAATACTCTTTACACTCAGACCGTGGTATGATGGAATCATTAACCCAGATAACATTTGTATTGGAAGAAGGAACTTGTCTTATATCTAATGCAACCTACTGGAATCAAAGAATGCATTTTGTAAGAAATTAATTTAATAGTCAAAAACAAGTCAATGGTAATTTTAATAATAAGAATAAAAGTGGAGCGCAAAGAATGTATCATTACCACGGTCAAAGTATTTGAAATGGAGGTCGGATGAATTTACGTTTTTTTCCAAGCTTGAATTTACTGAATTTACGGTGACAAACAAATAAAATAGAGAGAGTGCGTATATGTCATTCCCGCTCACTATTGGAGGAGCTCTCTCCCACGTGCTAATTGATTCAGTCGAGAATGTTGTTGGATGTAGATTGGCGACATCTTCTTCGTTGCTTGTTGCGTTGAAGTTATTATACTGTTTAGTGGCGGATCTAAATCCGTAAGCCACTATACACGGCATGCCAGTACACAACAGCACGTGTAATACCCATGACGACTGGTCAGTGGAGTATATCAGTTTGTAGAAGTTCACCATGGAACGCAATTAAATAGTAAGTCCGTACGGTACAAAATTGTAACAAGAATAGTCTCCCTCTTCACGGCGCGCGCTGTCTATATCAACAAGCCACGCTCCCCTCCAGAGTTCCACTTCCAGTCTCCCCTCTCGCCGGCTTGACCAATCGGCGTGCGTCTACATGGATTCGAAATCAGCCGGATAGGCCCGCTCTCCTCTTGATTGGCTGTGACGCTCCACGCGCTCTGTTCCCGCCGTAAAGTTCAATGCACTCGACCTGACGCTTCATGTACAGTTTCCGTTTCACCCGTCATCGATGTTCATACCGCCTTTTCTTAAAGTTGAAAGTGTTCCCTCGATTTCAACATCCCTTTGTTCACAAGTCTATATCTGGCTCCGTAGTTTCCGATGACGCACCACTCTCAACTGCCCTAACTGAATAATAAAAATCCTAACTCCGCAATCAAATTATTTACCGTGTAATGAATATCGGAATAATCCGATTGATAGTGTTTTCTAGAAATAGAAACCCTATCTGTATGCGTAATAAAATTTAAAAGGCTCAAAGATAAAATACGACACGAATAATGATAATAATAATAAATAAATAAATATAAAAAAAAATTAAATTAACTAGGCCAAATAATTGCCGCGTTCACACAAACATTAATTATTCCCATCTGACTTATGTCAGTGGCGTAAAACCCTACGAAAAACATGTTACAACATATTCAAAAGAAACTAAGACCTAATAGAGACATTTCAAAGGAAGACAGCTCGAAGAATAGATTTGGAAATTCCTAAGTACATAACAAAGAGGTCACAAAAATGCGCTTAGAGAAATATTCCTGGAAACTCCAACATGAAAGTGGCTAGTTGTAAGGCAATTAACTCTAAAAGGGATGAAAGATTTAAGACTGGCACATGTAAAGTAACAGTTTTCCTTCAGCTTTAGAAAAAACCTATCATCCTCTCAAATACCTGTCACTCATAATTACCTTAATCCCCCTGTTGAGAGGACAGACAACAGCCCCACATTAAGTGTGAAACTTCAATTAAGTAATTTATTTCATATCAAAACAGGAAAACGCTGAAATATGTAATTTTATGTAATATCACTAAGAATATGTAGAATACCCACAATTATGAAAAAATATGTAAAGTGAAATTCGTTTATAATAACCCGAACTTAGTGTTTTGTGAGCATATGACTTTTCCCAGCACCTAAATAGCAAGGAACAATATATGTAATTACTAGAGACGAGAATTATAGGCACTAAAAACAGTTAAAATAGGCAGGCATATAGGCTCTTAAAATAGCCAAAATAGGCATGTAAATAGGCACTAACGTGTAAAATAGGCAACAAAATAGGCATGAAAAAATTTCTTTTAATTTAATAACATATTTAATTACTATAAAAAGAATTAACAATATGCAACTTATAATTTAATAACACACTTATCTTATATATAAAAGTGAAAGTCTATATTTATGTATGTATGTATGTATGTATGTACAGTATGTATGTGGGTGGATTTGTTCCGTATACAAATCTACACCGTTCCACCAATCCCAACCAAATTTGCATACACATAGTTTAGGACCCAGAAGTAACGGCTGGCTACATGAATTTTCGATAGTCTTTCTCATTCTTCTGATTTCGGCCTTTTTGCACTCGAGCAAAGGCTAATAAAAGCAGAAAATAAACTGATGAAGTAATAGCAAGGCCGGCCATCTCCATAGCAACAGTAGCTCGAGACGGGACCACCAAGTTTACATCTATCTTGGTAAGAGGCCATGCTACACCCACTGCCAGCTAGATCGCATCCCTCCAAGCTGCTTTAAACTGCCTGTCCATTCAACACAAGATAGGTTACAGCACCAACGCACTGATCGCCGCTGCATTTTCACTCCCAGCTGGATCGCTTCCCTCCTGGCAGCTTTAAACTGCCTGTCCATTCAACACAAGATAGGTTACAGCACCAACGCACTGATCGCCGCTGCATTTTCACTCCCAGCTGGATCGCAACCCTCCTGGCTGCTTTAAACTGCCTGTCCATTCAACACAAGATAGGTTACAGCACCAACGCACTGTGATCGCCGCGGCATTTTCACTGCCAGCTGGATCGCATCCCTCCTGGCTGCATGGTAACAGTAGTTCAAGACAGGACCACCAAGTTTCCATCTATCTCGGTAAGAGGCCATGCTACACCCGCTGCCAGTTAGATCGCATCCCTCCAAGCTGCTTTAAACTGCCTGTCCATTCAACACAAGATAGGTTACAGCACCAACCCACTGTGATCGCCGCGGCATTTTAACTGCCAGCTGGATCGCATCCCTCCTGGCTGCTTTTAACTGCCTGCCCATTCAACACTCAGGCGCGTACAGGATATACTGTATATTAATTCACAGTTAGGTTGCAGCGCCAACCTAACGTGGCTTTTGAAGGGGACGATACCTGAAACGAAATGTTTTTAACTTTGGAGGCTTAATATCGAGATTGAAAAAACGCGAAAACATGGCACTAAGTTAGTTCTTTTGTACTTCTATCAGCATAAAGTTTATGATATTAATTCACACACATACTAACGGGTAAATTTTCAATAAAAAGAAAAGCGAAATACAAAACGAAGGGTTGTTAAGTTTGGAGGCTTAATATCGAGATCCCAGGCGATATTTCTGGTGAATTCCGAGAATTCCCATTCTTGTTCGTGGGGTAAACACATATTGAGAAATGAAAATATAATTCTGTCGAGCACACCAGCTGCAATATAGCCTAATGCACTTTAAAATACAGTCAAAAGGCATCAAATAGGCAATTATACTCCAAATAGGCACAAACCCTTGAAATAGGCAATTATAGGCACAATAAAACCAACGAAATCCAGCCTAAAAGAACCTAAAACGGATTTATATCTCGAAAGCCTACGTTTCTAAACACAGGAATAAAATAGGCAAATAGGCAAATTCCCGTCTCTAGTAATTACATAGAAATCCCAGCTCTAATTAAAATTATAAACGCTTTTATTTAACTTCACTTGTGGCAAATCAAATCTTGCAACAACAACTTTGAATATTTCTATCTTACCAAAACTAATCAAATTTTGCAAAGTTGTATAAGTTGAAATTACAAATAAATTGTTAAAAAACTGCTCTTTTAGTAAAAAAAAATACTAATACGATCATATAAAAAATCAAATAATACAAAAAACCAACTGAAGCGCAAAAAAATACAAAAAGTCAAAAGTGAATTAAATATGTAATAAACATTTTCATTAACCTTAAAACGCAACGAAAAAAAAATAAAAATAAAAAACAGTTAAATTTATTGGTCATTTTTTATGATCAAAAATGATCGAAAATACATCGTTTTTAGAGAGATACGATGCTACGTTTTATCTCCAGACTAAAAGGGTTAACATATCAGTTACGGGTTTTATGTCTTGAATACCGTTTAATTCATTTTTGTTCTCAAATTATGATATTTTTTTGTTTCATTTTCAGGCTGAGTCTATTGCTTTTTTTTTTTTTGCGAGGTTTTTTTCCGCCATAAAAATCGAACAGACTTGTGCGTGAAGGGTATGATGATTGGACGAACGTCGGGATTCATTTACAGCAGCATGAGAATAATTTGAATAATCGGGAGAGTGTGTTGATTTACCTGGAAGAACTGAAACATGAAAATTTGCCAGATCTATTCAGAAATGGACTTCTTGAAGAAAAAAAAAACTATTGGCGCGATGTTATAAAAAAGAGTAGTTGCTGTTATCATCACTCTGGCAGAACGAGGATTGTCTGTTATCATCACTCTGGCAGACCGAGGATTGTCATTCCGAGGTACGAACGAGCACTTTGGAAAGCCGGATAATGGGAATTATTTAGGTATACATGAACTTATTGGTCAGTTTGATCCATTTTTGCGGGATCATATTGTACGATACGGAAATGCTGGAAAAGGTGTTCCTTCGTATTTATCCAAAACGATCTGCGAAGAGTTAATAAACATCATGGACAAAAAAGTTAGATCATATACACACATCAAAAAAAGTTTTGCATCACCTCGGTTCCCAGATCTCCGGCATATAGACGTTGACTGTGTTTATTGTATCCAAGATACAGTCCCTTTGACTGTTCATAGATGTCACTAAAACTGCTCAAAGATGTAAACAACCATGCATGAGCAGGGCCTATTAGACGGAGGGGGTACGACAGCCGATCAGTTCCAGTCATTCCACCAGGACGAAGGTACGCTGCTCATGTTGTCTGTAGTTCTACCATGCCTAGAAGGTCAATACCGCAGTTCGATCGCGTCCGCATTGTTACTTTGTGTCAAGAAGGGCTCTCAACAAGGGAAGTTTCCAGGCGTCTCAGAGTGAACCAAAGCGATGTTGTTCGGACATGGAGGAGGTACAGAGATACAGGAACTGTCGATGACAGGCCTCGCTCAGGCCGCCCAAGGGCTACTACTGTAGTGGATGACCGCTACTTACGGATTGCCGCTCGGAGGAACCCTGACCGCAATGCCACCATGTTGAATAATGCGTTTCGTTCAGCCACAGGACGTTGTGTTTCAACTCAAACTGTGCGCAATAGGCTGCATGATGCGCAACTTCACTCCCGACGTCCATGGCGAGGTCCAGCTTTGCAACCCCGACACCATGCAGCGCGGTACAGATGGGCCCAACAACATGCTGAATGGACCCCACGGAATTGGCATCACGTTCTCTTCACCGATGAGTGTCGCATATGCCTTCAACCAGACAATCGTCGGAGACGTGTTTGGAGGCACCCTGGTCAGGCTGAACGTCTTAGACACACTGTCCAGCGAGTGCAGCAAGGTGGTGGTTCCCTGATGTTTTGGGGTGGCATTATGTGGGGCCGACGTACGCCACTGGTGGTCATGGAAGGCTCCGAAACGGCTTTACGATACCTGAATGACATCCTCCGACCCATAGTGCAACCATATCGGCAGAATATTGGAGAGGCATTTGTCTTCATGGACGACAATTCTCGACCTCATCGTGCACATCTTGTGAATGCGTTCCTTCAAGATAACGACATCGCTCGACTACAGTGGCCAGCATGTTCGCCAGACATGAACCCTATCGAACATGCCTGGGATATGTTGAAAAGGGCTGTTTACGGACGTCGTGACCCACCAACCACTCTGAGAGATTTACGCCGAATTGTCGTTGAGGAGTGGGACAATTTGGACCAACAGTGTCTTGATGAACTTGTGGATAGTATGCCACGGCGAATACAGGCATGCATCAATGCAAGAGGACGTGCTACTGGGTATTAGAGGTAGTGGTGTGTACTGCAATCTGGACCACAAATGCTGAAAGTCTAGCTGTATGATGGTACAACATGCAATGTGTGGGTCTCATGAGCAATAAAACGAGCTGAAATATTGTTTGGGTTGATCTCTATTCCCTTTGTATTTAACGGTTCCGGAACTCTTGGAACCGAGGTGATGCAAAACTTTTTTTGATGTGTGTATATTAGAAGAGGTGCCTCTAGCTCTATATTACGTTGATTCAACTCCCGATGTATCGCATATAGATCAATTGTCAGTTGTGCTCCGGTATGTTTCACCAAAAGATCACAAACCAGTTGAAAGGTTTATATATTTTCTTGAAACAGAAGGTCATACTGGCGAATGTTTGAAAACTCAAACTGTGAACTTCGTCACTGAAGATTGCGGTTTGGAAATTCAAGATTGTAGAGGACAGTCCTATGACAACAAGTATCAGGGTCTGCAATCCAAAATATTAGAACTGAATAAATATGCGATTTATGTTCCTTGCGGTACACATTCCCTCGATTTAGTTGGACAATCTGCTGTTAAATGCTGTTTTTACGCAGTTGAGTTGTTTTTTTCGATAATGCAATCATTGTATAACTTCTTTTCTGCAAACCCTCACCGTTGGGGCGTGTTGAAAAATATTATCAAGAAAGCAAAAACTTTGAAATCATTGTCAGATACGCGCTGGGAATCACATGCTAATGCAATGAACGTGGTTCATGATTCGTTCCATAAAATTGTCGAGGCTTTAGAAAGCATTGAAGATGACGAGTCGGAAAATAATGTCACTCGGCATGAAGCGGGGTGCATCGCAAACAGAATCCAAATACAGTATTCGAATTCATATTAATTTTGTGGGATTCAATTTTGACTTATATGCGTGCAACTAGTAAATCATTACAAGCTGAACAGATCGACTTACAAACGAGTGCTGCCTTGTATGAAGCTTTAGACGAAAAGTTAGGCAAGTTTCGTGATGAGTTCGATATTTTCGAGGAAAAAGCTAAGAAATTATTACCTGATGTATCGTATTCTAAATAATAAAAAATGACGACCCTTACAGTAGTTGCATATGATGTGTTACATCTGACATATAAGAAACCTCACGTGAAATTGTTGATGCACCGGTATTTTATACTATTATTGGCACAAATATTAATCAATTGTAAAAGGGAGTATTTTACAGATATTGTAGTTTATAATACGGAACAAATTTTATTAGATGATTTGTAGCTTCCACCAGCACTAGCCTAAATAAAGAATGCGATATGGATTAACTAGATTAATAGACGCGACACCGCTCATAACCTTAAATTCCTTATAAACAGATCCTTTTGATTCACAGACCAACACGTAATTTCATATAGATTCTGTTAAAATGAGTCATATTGATATGATAAATATCGTTTAAAATGATAATCTGGTAACAAAAATATCTACCCCGTCCGGGATTCGAACCCGAGTTCTCTAGATTCACAGTCATAGGCGCTAACCCGACGGTTATTTTGACTACGCAAATATTGTGCACAAGATGGTGACTTATTTCCACGTTCCAATAATACTGCAATACGGAATTAAGTTTCATTTATATTTTGCTTGTTTCGATAATGTTCCTGCGTGAAATAGAGTTTAAAATGCCTTATGAATAGGCCCTCTTGTGAGTAAAGAGAACGTATTCAGCAATAGTTCACGAAGGCTTGCTCAATTCTCGTATAACCACAACGATTATATTATATTGATGACTGCATTACCGTTATGTGGGTTAATATTTGAATAGCCATTGCGCAGAAAAATAATAGCGGCAATGCCGACTACTTACAATATTTGATATTAAGGCATTTTGCCATTTAAATACTGATACGAAGACTTCGAACATGTACCATATGCTTTGTTTCAATCACTTGACACCAGAGTTCGCATGAGCGTTTACCGTTCAGTATGTCATATACATTCCACATGGCCGAGAGTACGTCATGGTATCAACTTCCGACACCGTGCGCTCATTGTTTCTCTTACCACTGCCAGCTGGATCGATCGATCGAGTTGGCAGTGTGTCTTGCACTTCCATTCGATCCACCACTGCCTGCTAGCACACTTCCGTTCGAGCACACTTCCGTTCAATCGAACGGAAGTGTGCCAGCTGGTGCCACCTCAATCATTCCGATTCACATCCGTCCCATTTTTCAAAATCACTGCCACAAAAATATCCAGCAACCGAGTGGAAAGATGTTACACATCAAAAATCGTCGCGTAGAAGAAAATACAACCGAACGACGGTGGCGCTCCTGAAGTCGAATTTTCGCCTCGTGAGAATTTTAGAATAACAGGATTTCTAGAAATCATCGATAAACTCAACGTCGAAATAACAATAGGTCAAAAGTTTATATGGAAGATTCCAAGAAAATTGCATTTTTGAATAATGAAGAACTCTGTGAAGAGGTAAACAATTTGGTTGGCTTTTATGATAAAAAATTGGAAGAATTTTCAGCTGAACTGAAACATTTTCATTCTTATATAAAGAACCGATACACCGCTGCCGAAAAATCTCATAGTCAGTTGTATGAGATTTTAATGAAAGACCAATTGACAAATGTATTTCCGAATGTAGAAATAGCTCTCCGATTTCTTAAACTTAAATGATAACGAACTGAACTGCGGAACGTTCTTTTTCACAGTTGAAACGAATTAAAGCGCCTCGTAGAGCTACTAGGCGACAAAAAGGACTGGACATGTTAAGTCTTCGCTGCATAGAATCAGACATTTTAAGGAAAATCAACTTCGATGATGTTATTGAAACTTTCTAGGAAACAAAACGCAAAAAAATAGGGTTTTCTGAAAATGTACATATGAGCTAAATTGTATTCATTATTCATTGTAAATTTGTAAATAAAATCTCTTTCAAAGTTATATGAAGGGGAGGTTGAAAAAAACGGGAAAAAGGAGCCTCATATTAATAATTGCCTAGGGCCACTGTGAGTCTTAATCCGGCACTGCGTATAGGCTATACCGCAAAATCATACATGTATAAAATGTTAGACAAAGGATCTGTGGCTTTGATTTTGTAGCCGAATATGGTAAATGAGTTTATTTACACCTTCCACAAATGCTCCTTTTACTTATATCTCGACGAAAGATGTGAATATTTTGTGCATTTTAACTCATTTTGGCTTTGTATACATAGGCCTAATAGTGGCATTGATTGGTTCCTCAGTTTAGGGGCTGCGACAACGTGGTCATGTAGCCCCGTGTACTTGGGGTTTGTCTAGAATCTGTATGATAACCGGTGTTAATTGTGATGGCTGTATTAGTGTGTGTTATTTGTAATTTAGTTAAGGACTGCAGACGATCAATTTCAAGTAGTTCCTACTTTTGCTACCCAATGTTACCGTCAACGACACCTAGCTGTGAACTTGGCTACTAGATGCTACCGCAACTGGCTCGCGGAATCGAACGTAGGAACTAATAGAGCGTTAATCAAATCTAACCTACAAATTTAGCTTCACACAACTGTAGTTAGTGGAAGGTTCTTTTACATGCCATAAAATATGGCATGGGCCCGCCGGTTTTACTTCCCCTTGGATACTGAGGGATTTGTATCGCTTTTAAAAAATCCGACGACTTCGGCAGGGTTTGAACCCGCATCTTGGGCATAGAAGCTCAGCATGCTACTAACTACGCCACCAGAATGGTAGGTGCGATTTGTTCTTTCTTTCTTTCTTTCTTTCTTTCTTTCTGGGTCAGATGAGTTCGATGTTCCACCCGTTAAAACAACAATCACCGCCCCCATCTCTTGTTTAGGGGCCGTGGTAGCGCAGCGGTCAAGCTGTTGGCCTCTCACCAAGGTGGACCGGGTTCGATTCCCGGTCAATGCATATGAGATTTTCGAAGTGAAATGCCATGTCCTGTGGTTCGGATTCCACGTAAAAAGGAGGTCCCGTCGCTCATGATCGCATAATAATAATATCGTATGGCCTCGGGTGCCTGATGCAAGCTTTGTTAATTGACACCCAGAGGGTAGCTTGCATGTCGAATTTCGTCGTTCCTTTGAACGCTATGAAAGTCAAGGAGGTTAGATATCTAAACTCCTTGACACTACAGCGCTTTCAAGTAGAGAATGGAGGAACTTTGTGTTGGCGGAAAATCCCGAGATTAATTTTGCCATTGAACACGGCCTACTGAATTCAAATCGCATGATTAACGGTCACGTACAACTAAAAAGTTCCTTCCTTCATCTCTCGTTTCTCGCGGTTCACCTGATTTGATTGGAGCACATAATTCAAAAACAGTCAGTTGTAAAATTTCAGTCCGTAAACACGAATTTGCCCAATGACTGGGCAGCAGGGGTTCTCAAACTTTTTCTGTCACGCCCCCTTTCTGAAACATGAAATATCTAGTGCCCTCTTCTCCCGCCCCTATTCTCATTACTAGCACTTCTCTTAGGCTACTTCCCACAACAACAAAAAAGATCACTAAAGATCTACTGTGTACGCTACTACCTAATTAGGATTTCAACTACCAGTTACATTAATAATAATAATAATAATAATAATAATAAAACACACAATTCATTATTCTTAGAGCACATCAAAGTACAACAACGTTTTGAAAGAAAAATGTCATGCTTATGTATTACTTTTGCTTATAAAAATTAAAACAACTGCTGCATGTGCAGTTATTGGAATTGAGCAAATTTTGTTTGTTTTACTAATTAGCTCTTTAGCTGTGACGCCTGTGTTCAGTAATGCTTTTCATATTTGAAAGCTTGTGACTTATAAATGACAATAGAAATAATATCTACAATTTTCAACATTTCACTGTAAATTTGAAAAATGTTATGTTAAAACTCTTCACCCATGAAAAAGTAAAACAGGAGAATAAACTTGTACATGGATCAGAATTCGGTAATTCTCAAACGGACTTACTGTGATGTGTGAGCTTGAATTTTAGATTAAAGTAAATCCAGTCTTGGTTGGATGTTTGAAACAGCAACCCGCAGATTACAGCTGCATCCGAGACCGATGCTTCGTCATGACGGACGCCATTGCGGAAAATGTTGACTCACACAAGTAAGTTGAAGCGAAGGATAATACCAGGTCCACTGCTTTTCTTGATAAAAAGGGATATTCATTCCGAATCTGCATCCAAAAAGTTTCAAGCGACTTCGACCTTAATTCATTTCGAAGTAGGCCTATTTTGTCACTTGAGAGTTTATTAGTTCCTCCTGTTCTGCCGTTGACAGGTGGGCTGTTACGTTCGTTTCAAACGGACTGCGAATCCAGTCATTCTGAGTTGAAGGTTGTGGAAATCTACCCTCGAATATTTCACGAAGGTTTTGGAGGTGTTCTCCGACAATTCCACTAATTTGACTAATATCTAACTCATTTTCTTCCAGGAGTTCATTCAGACAATGAAACGTCTCACAGTTACCTTTGTCCATCTGGGCTTTCCAAAGTTCAAGTTTTCTCTTAAAAGCAAGTACTTTGTCGCTTAGAATGAAAATATTACTATTAGTCCTTGAAGTGACACATTAAGTTCATTCAGTTTTTCACATACGTCAGCCAAGTAGCCCAGTATTAGAAGCCATTTCTCATCCAGAGGGTTGCGAGTGTAGGAGTGCTGTCCAATAGGAAAATACGAAGTTCATTCTTCAACTCCACAACGCGACGAAGGACTCGACCACGAGACAACCAACGTACCTCCGTGTGCAATAGAAGCGAATCATGTGTAGATCCCATCTCCTCGCAAATAATGGAAAATAGCCGACTGTTTAAAGCTCTTGCTTTCACAACATTTACAACACTAATTACATCGTTCAGCACTTTATTGGTTTCCGGTTGTAGTATTTTTGAAGCCAATGCCTCTCTGTGTATCATGCAATGTGTGAATTTTACAGAAATAGTTACAGAACTCACTCTTGCTCTGAAACCCTTTTTAGTTCCAGTAAAAGCCGAAGCCCCATCAGTACATATACCAACACAATGTGTCCATGAGAGATTGTTGTCAATATAAAAGGAATTCGCAAGAGAAAAAAATATCTTCGCCTGTAGTCCGCCCTTCCAGAGCTTTACAAAATAGAAAATCCTCGTGCATTTCATTTTCATGACGGTAGCGTATAAACACAAGAAGCTGGGCACTGTTTACGATATCAGTACTGTCATCAAGTTGCAGGGCAAATTTTGGGCGATCATGAAGGCGTGGTAGCAATTGATTTTTTTGTCAAAGGCTATTACATCAATACGACGAGTAACTGTATCAATTGAGAGCGGTATCGACTTCAAACCCTCGCCGAACGTTTCTCCATGATGATCGCGCACATTTTCACGGCTGCAGGAAGAAGTAATTTCTCACCAATAATATTTGGTGATTTGGATTTTGCAATTAAATAGGATACCTCCAAGAATACTCGTAGCGCTTTCTTAGGAACTGTTGCGTGCTTTTCTAGGAATCTTAACATTTCCTTTTAGTTGTTGCTCGTGGCGCTTAAAAAATGCTTAAGGTTTACTTACACAGTCTGGATGTTTAGTCTGCAAGTGTGTCTATAGTTCACAGGCTTCAAACTGTTGTTTGCTAAAATCTCCAAAGAACGCATTGAGGTTGTTCCTGATAATTATTCGAAAGAATGCTGGTAAAGCCTAATGTCAGATAATCGTCCTGATATTTACGCACTTTCACTTTGTGTGTAGAATTTATAATCCTGATGGGAGCATAAGTAGACGCGGAAGAACAATGGACTTGGTTTAAATTCGAACCTTGTTCTTTTTCCGAAGGAGGGCAAGCACTATCACTTTCATTGGGTCTCTTTTTACCACTTAAGCCACTTATCCATGGGTAATGGCGTCACTCGTATCAGTTTATTGTAAAGTTGGCTAACCACGCACTAAAATTCACCTGTTCACTCACTGTCTTTGAATTGACTGGAAAGGCCTAGCTGAATTCGAATCAGCAACGGCAGAAATATAAGAATCCATTCTTGAAAGGAAGTGGCGGTCACATTGTCAAGCGGCTTATTGTAAGGAAGGAAGCTTGTAGTTTAACGTGACCGTTAATCTTGAGATCATGAGCCACGGGACCTCCTTTTTACGTGGAATCCGAACCACGGGACATGGCATTTCACTTCGAAAATCTCACATGCATTGACCGGGAATCGAACCCGGACCGCCTTGGTGAGAGGCATACAGCTAGACCGCTGAGCCACCACGCCCCCGCGGCTTATTGTCATTAAGTGTTTGTTAAGGAGATGTCACAGCGGGTGGCGAGTGAAAGGGAGCTGTGTGGGAAATGTTACTCGCCACCTTTTCTCAGAATTCCTTCTGGCAGGATCTACTGGTCAGTTCTTGTGAAATGAGACAGCAAAGGTACGAATTTATTATTCTTGAATGGTCTTGGGAGCTACCTGCCTATGATAGGTTCATGAATATTAGGATAGTAATATTTGTTATAGTAGCCTCACTTTCCTGGTTAACGACCGGCGACTCAAACGTTAAGCATTAGCATGAGCCGACAATAGCCATTATTTATGGCTGCCTGTTTGCCAGATCTTGATGAATGCAGTACATTTGCATTTGTCTGTTGGCACAGGCTAGAGTAAAATGTGGCTTTTCACCGATGTCTCAGTCTCATTCATGGCTGTGATTATATGGAAGCTACTGAGGTATGGGTGGTGCTTAGTTAGTAATGACATCCTGGCCACAGTCAGTGCCTGTGGATGCTGTGAAAGGTTCTACTCATAGGGTTAGTACTGCTGTTCTGACTCAGTGAGGAAAGCAATGGCAAACTACCTCAGTCCTCATCTTGCTTAGTACGCCTCAATATAGCACTGCCTTGGGAACGGCGGTGCTTTTTGAGGATCCAACCAACCTTCGGGCTGACTACCTAACAGACAGACAAGTACATGACGGTTCTTGACCAATAAGATTCTTCCTCCATCTGTCCACGAGGGTGCAGACAAGGTGTTGCCGCCAGTCCTGTCTACCTGCTAACCGGCCTTAAGCCGTGAATGCCTCGGCACCCCGCAGCTATGGAATGTAAACATTCGTCCAGCTAGATTTCAAAGACGAGCCGGTCGTTAACGAGGAAAGTGAGGCTACTATACATAATATGAAATATAAATATTTCTATCAAAGCCGGCACCCCCCTTTATCACTCTCTGCGCCCCCGGGGGGGGGACGCCCCCCACTTTGAGAACCCTTGCTGGTCGGGGTACACTGTATACATAATATATGAATAATAGACTAAGTAAGTAAACTCCTGGAAAAAAGTACATACACTAGTTATGATCACTATTAAATTGAGGCAGTTTTAAGATTACGTGTTTCGACCTTAAAGCGGTCATTATCAGATCCTGATCACTGTGTTTTGGTTTAAATTTATGTACAAATATTACCTAACTACACTGATAAAATTTGTTTTTTTTTATTATTGAGTTAATCCTTTTAATTATTTTTTCAATACAATTTGATGATTGGTTCAATGTTTATTATATTTGATGACTTTCTTTTTAAAATTCATGTACAAATATTATTAGTTAAGGCAACGCTTAAAGAATGGCTGCTAAACTTTACATTACATTACATTCCTTTTTACTTTAGTTTAATTGATCCATCGCAAATCGTCGAACCCTATAGTACCGCACGGTTTCGCAGTGAGTGGGTCATGTTAACGACAAAACAAATATTCTTGGTAGGGCGTGTCATTATTTGTATGCATTTCATATGGCTGTGAACAGTCTTTGGACTTCAAAATTTTTATTTGTATGCTTGATTTCCGACTTACTGGCCATGTAGTATCTTTAAATACATGTTAATGTATTTCGTACAATTAAGTTTTCTTGATTCATTGTGTGTTGAAAGGAGTTATGATCGAACAGCTCGACAAACAGTGACCACACACGAGAGAGAACTGTCGAATGATCAGCGTATGGGAGATTGTTTTACGCGTTTATTGCGATTAAACGCTGTCTTGACAGTTTTTGGTCTCTGGAGACAAATGGGTTCGATTCACCCAGTCTTGACAGTTTCTCATTTCAGCTTCAGGCAGGCTGCTAGTAAGCCGTATCTTAAAATTTGAGTTGTCTATTAAGTGCAGTTTTGATGCTCTATTCATACAGTCGGGCTAACTGTAGTCAGTGAAGTGTTATCATAACTCATGACACGGTCCTGGCTTAGTTCGAAGGCATTTAGGGATGTTTAATTGCGACAATCAGTTGATTTACCGACGCGTTAAGATCTCCTCCAAAGTTAACATCTTGACACTCGGACGTCTCTAAAAGTCACGGTAGGTTTTAAAAAAATTGATATTTAACCAATAACAAATTCACAAATTCTTTTTTTTTTTTTTTTTTTTTTTTTTTTCGTTATTGGACTTGGGGTGAAAAAAGAATGAATTATTTTAGAAATGTAGAGCGAGGCGGACAGAACCTACGAATCTATAGTCTTGTTTTGAAGTGTTACTCACATTGTGCTGTTAAATGTCAATGTAATTTCAGTATGGGTGTTGAAGTTAGACGTTTGTTTTAAATATTGACTATTCTATGCATAGTTATAGCATACGTTCTTAATCGCTCTTGAAGTATATGTAGGCATTCAATTTGAACGGCAGCTATTGCGTTGGGTGCCAGGGACGAGTTTCAACAAAGTGTCCCCATCCCCTTAAAAAATATCCTGACTTTTAAATTCATTATAGGATGTAACAAAGTTGTTAATGACAAACGGGTAGAACAACATTGTATCGCTGATGTAGTACACCACTTTCATTCTCCTTCAAATTGTATTTTGCAACTATGGCGAAGTTAATCATGCCGATTGAAATAATACACATTCAATTTATTTTGATTATTTTGTGGTCCTTCTAGTTTGTTACGTTAGCAATGCTAATAAAACGCAAACGTCATTTGAAAGCCATTTACAAAATAATATAACGTAGTTATCCTTAAGTTTGTGTTTATAATAGACTTTGGTTTTTGGAAGTCTATTGTGAGACTTCCCTAATTCAAAAATCGTACATTCAATCTGTTGTCCCTCACCTACCAAACATTGCCATCATTGCCCGTGCTTAAGTAATTCGGGTGGAAAAATGGCTAGTTAGGAAAAGTCGTAATTTGATTTACGAGCTTATCCTGGCATTGTTAGACATTCCTTTTGTAAGGCAACATGGAAGTCAAATTAATGAATTTCATTATAGTGTTCTCTAATCGCGTTCAACGGCACTATGTCAAAGTGGTTATGACGAGCGGTCGCTTTTGAAGATGTCTTAAAGCAAACATGTTCGTGTCGCCGCCTGGTGATCGAAATTGACTTGTTCAGAGTGGCAATAAATATAAATGTGTGAACAGGTAGCAAGTGTGGATGTTTCCCAAGCATAAAATATAAACCATTGTTTGGTATTCTCTTTGGTTATCTATGTGCTCATGTATAAGTTGTCGCCTGATTTCATCGATACCAAAGAGGAACAAGTGGCAGGTTGCATGCGTATCATATTACCAAGATTTTGTGGAGGATATGAAAAAGTAAAATCTCTTCTATATTTCGTTGACATTCTGGGATGTGATGGACAGGTAACTTTTCCATGAAGCTCTTTTGTGACTAAGTTACTTTCCTTTTATACAAGAATTCTGTTTAGATGATTACTGTAGGTCTGATGTTAGATATTCATATGTGGAAGACAGTTGGTTATGACCCCGAAAAAATATGAAATGTCCAATAAAATTCTCATAAATACATAGACTATACTCAGTAAAGAATTAACTTAAATATGTAGCCTATTTCTACGCCTTATTATTTCCGTATGTACAGGGTTGTAGAACACAGGTATGAAATTACTTCAAAATATTTCAAAATACTGAACTCTCGCTGTATAGGTTTTATGACCAACTTCTAGGTATTCGATTCCCTATAGATTTTTTTTTATGGACATAATAAAGGCCTACCACTCGGATGACGAATGGTTTCGAACCGCACCTTCGTCCATTCTTGAAATGGTTTTCCGCAGTTGCTCAATTTCAGCTCCTGGCAAATGTCATGACTTTCCCTTCTAATAAACCACTGCCACTTCCTTCCAGCTCGTTGCCCAGTTTCATTCATTCATTCATTCATTTTATCTCTCATTGGCTCATCTGATGAGGCATATCCGTCACAGAGAGGTTAATCATATCTGATCCCCTTCACCATAGAAATAGGAATAATAAGGGCAGGTGGGGCTGGTAATAATAGGCTCTAAGGTGAAGCCTCTTCCAAAGAGTTTCGTTAAATATCTAACTTATCTAATGGTATTTAGCATCTGTATTAATAATAAACGTTTTGAAATTTTGCTCTATCAAGGGCAGTCAATGTATTTGGAACCTGCGGATGATTATTTTTGAGAGAGGTTTGAGAGTTTCGTTAAATATCTAACTTATCTAATGGTATTTAGCATCTCTATTAATAATAAATGTTTTGAAATTTTGCTCTATCAAGAGCAGTCAATGTATTTGGAACCTGCGGATGATTATTTTTGAGAGAGGTAGTAAAACCACGATCGGTAGGAACTTAACCTTCCCGATCTTCCCTGTGTAATATAGCCGAGAGGTGTGATTTAGCGAGCTACATTTGTAGCAGCTAAAGCTCAAGTAGTCAGAACCTAAACATGTGCACTCCTACAAGATTTCTTATTCAGTAGCAAGCATTTGATGATGGTCAAGGAGGCTAAAACCACACTCTTAAAGCTTTCTCTTCTCTCTTTGCCATTGTCCGATTAACTATGAATCGATATGTTACCAAAATCGCTGCGAGGAGATTAAGAAGTGATTTTTATTTATTTACTCAAATGGTGTCCCTGTAAGGGAAGGGAAAAATACTCGTATTTCCGTTGGAGAGTACTGTGATAGTGGTGTCATCTACCTGCAACCTTTGACATTTGAACTTTCTTCGTGTTTTTACATTTGCTCGCACATTTCAGTCTTGGCGGACCGTTCTTTTGAAATTATAAGTGGTTAATGTTAATTTCTAAGGAACCGGAGCACAATCAAGGCTTTAAGATCGATATGAAAGTTCAGTTCTCATTGATATCTGCAACATGCCAACATACATCTGTACCGAAAATGTATTAATGTACTAATTTATAGTAACATTTATTTCTACTTTTCCTTCCCTTTCTTTCCCAGTCAACAGCTTCCGGACCGCGGAATCGACCACCTATCCAATAATAATAATAATAATACATTCAAGAATAAAAGAAAGTACTATTTCGGAACCTACAATATTAATTCTCTCATTCAGGTTGGAAAGCTGAAACAGCTAACAGCTGAATTACACAGACTTGACATCTCGACACTGGCCCTACAAGAAACGAGGTACATTGATGAAGAACCCTTTGAATCAGGCGGATTTAGAATTTTCAAGGGGAAACCTGGGAAGAAAATCATGAAAAACACTCCACACCTGGGAACAGCTTTTGCAGTAAATAAGAAATTATTGAACACAATAGTTGACTTCAAGAGTATAAACTCGAGACTGTCACTCTTAATGGTTAAATCCACAAACAAGAAATACACACTGATAAATGCCCATGCACCGATCAATCAGGACAATAAATAGAATCCTGAAAAGGTTTAGGAGTTTTGGGAAACACTGGCGGACGCAATACTTAAGATTCCACAAACAACATCAAAATCCTCCTGGGGGATTTCAATGCACAATTGGGCCGGGAAAATAAGTACATGGCAACAGTGGGAAGATACCCGGCACACAAAAGGACGAATAAAAATGGAGAAAGATTGATCAACTTCTGCAGAATGAACAGCCTCAAAATCATGTCTACACATTTTAAGGCACGGCCCCCAAAAAAGAAAACGTGGGTATCACCAAACCCTGTGGTGAGCGAATTTGAATTGGACCATGTTGCAATTTCCCAGAACAAAATAAGGAAATCCAAAACGTCAAAGTCAGAAAAGCGGTTAATGTAACATCAGATCACTACTTATTACAGATCAAGATGAATTTCATACCCTGACGGAAAACGCACCCCCACGTCAACAGAATCCCGAGAATCAACCGTAAATTACTCGTCCAGGAAACGAAAGAAGACTATCAAAGACAATTAAAACACACAAAAATTGGGATGAAGTGACAAACAATCTGATAGAGCCGGCGAGAGAATTAGCATCTATGAAATACCACAGTAGACATACTTGGTGGAATGAGGAATGCGAAGAAGCGATCGAGGAAAGACTCGAGGCATGGAAATTATGGAACGGAAATAAAACACTGGAGAATTTGGAGAAATCAAGAAAAATATGGAAGTAAACACACCGCATACTGAGAAGAATCAGAAGAGAATATCTTAGTGAACAAGTCACAAAAATGGAAGATAATTTTAAGAAGAACAACACCAGACTATTCTATAGGGCTTGAAACAATAACATAACTGGTTACACGGCACCGAGCCTCCACTTAAGAAACCGGACGGATCCCTTGCCTTGAATGATAAAGACAACTGTGAGATTCTTGCCAAATATATCGAAGAACTCCTTAATTGCGAACCACCACAGGAAAAATTGGAAACTCTGAAAGACGCAGTCCAGAACCTACAATCAGAACCACCAGATGAAGAGGAGATAAGGATTGTAATAAAATCCGTAAAGAACGATAAAGCGTCCAGAGAAGATGGAGTTATCGCAGAACTGTGGAAGATAACCAATGACGCCTTCATCACTGAAACGACGGAACTGTTCAGGAATATCTGGACGGATGAAAAGATACCGAAGGACAGGTTAGTGGCATTGATTCACCCGTTACATAAAAAGGGACCGAAAACTGATGTCAATATTTATCGAGGTGTATCACTTTTATCAGTTACATACAAAATATTTTCTAAACTGCTACTGAAAAGACTGGAACCACAAATTGACCCACAGCTGGGAGAATATCAGGGAGGTTTCCGGAGAGGACGTTCTTGTCCAGAGCAAATACTTAGTCTGTAAATGATAAAATATTACACTGCACGACCAAAAGATCTATTCATCTCATTCGTTGACTTTCTCAAAGCTTACGATTCAATAGATAGAGACACATTGATGGACCTATTGAGGGAATATGGAGTGGATTAAAAGACGCTAATCCTACTTAGGCTGACGTTAACAAACACTAAATCCAAGGTGAAATTCCGGGGAGAGATCAGCAAACACTTCCAAATAAGAACTGGTTTGAGGCAGCGACACAGCCTATCACCGATGTTGTTCAACGTGGTTCTAGATAAGATCATGAAGACTTTGTGGACAATCAATGACTCCGGGGCTTCACTTGGAAGTAAAAATACCAACATCAAAGCCAGATGTCTGGCCTTCGCGGATGATCTGGCACTTCTAGCTGAAACGGAAGAGGAAGCAATAATACAGATAAATTAACTAAAAGAAATCGCTGGGAAAACAGGGCTACAAATCTCTTTTCCAAAAACAGAGATGATGAGCACCAACAAGAACTACATGAAGAAAACAGTTAAGACGAAATATGGGAAGGTAAAGGTCACGAAACAGTTTAAAAACCTCGGAGAGATCATTAGCAACAATGGACTGGACAAAGAGCAATGGAAACAGAAGATTTAAACTAGAAAACTCAACTTCTCCACTAAAAATATACACAACAAAAAGAACCTCTCCCTTAATGCCAAACTACAACACTACAATGCTGTGGTATAACCGGTGATCTTAAATGGTGTGGAGACGGCAAATCTGATGAACCCGGAAAAGCTTCTGAAGATTGAAAGGAGGATATTGCGTAGGATTTACAGCCCAAAAGTGGTACAGGGAACCTGCAGATTAAGATCAAACAAGGAGATATATGAAAGGGAGGAAGCCTTTGAAACAACAATTAGGAAAAGGCGTTTACGTTTCTATGGGCATATGGTTAGAATGTATCCAACAAAAATAAATAAACAAATTTTTAATAAAATATATAATCTGAAAGGCCAAAGGGGTTACACCAAGCAGATGAAGGAAGAATTCCGGAGGCTAGAAATTACAGATGGCGACTGTCGAGACAGAACACAGTTCAGGGAAATACTTTCCAACATAAAGGTTCTTGTGGGAGAAAAGAGAGAACGCAGGGGAGGAAGGTAGACAGCAGAGAGAAAGGCGCAACACTGTGAAAGAATGAAGGAAGTGTGGAGGAAGAGAAAAGAAGAAAGAACTATGACAAGGAAATGATATTTGCGTGATCCTTAGTTTTGGCTGGTTCGCATAATGTAATGTAATAATAATAAAGACTAAAGAAGAAATTCAAGAATTTTGGGGCAAACAACTATGTACACCATCTCATCATGACACACTATCAGTTGGGTAAGAGAAGAACAGCAAGCTTCCCAAAGATTTGAGCAAATGCAGCACGAGAAATTCACCACAAATGATATCGAGGAAGTTATCAACAACTTAGAGAATTGGAAAGGCTCTGACCAGATTCAGACCAATGGTATAAGAAGTTCTGGAGCATCCACGATCGACTAGGTGAGTTCATTAATGATGCCATCCTTCATTCTGATAGCTTGCCCGAATTCCTCACACGTGACATCACATATATGCTTCCAAAAGATCTTCAGATTACAAGGGATCCTACAAAATATCGTCCTATCACATGCCTGCCCACGTTGTATAAGATCATTACATCATGCCTGGCTAACAGGATATACAGTATGCACACTGTGAAAGAAACAACATAATTGCCGTGCAACAAAAAGGTTGTAAGAAGGGTGCAAAGAACAACTAATAATTGACTCAGTTGTGTGTGGCCTGGCACACATAAATCACCAAAACCTTCATATGGCGTACATCGATTATAAGAATGCCTTTGATTCTGTGCCCCATGACTGGCTAGTAGCAGTGCTGCGATTGTATAGGATCAATGCGGTATTGTCAGTTTCTTGGAAAGGGTTATGTCAGCATGGAAAACTAGACTGTGACTCAGTACGCCACGCGGAGACATACGAACAGATGAGATATCGATTCGGAGAGGTATCTTTCAAGGAGACTCCCTTAGCCCCTTATGGTTTACCCTGACAGTGAATCCTTTATCTACCCAGCTTAACTCTACTCACTACGTCTTTTCTATCAAGCTTGGAAAGAGAGTTGGTACTCGGCTAAATCACCTGCTATACATGGGCGACCTTAAACTCTGTGCCGAAACATAGTCGCATCTGGAAAACTTGCTGAGAATAGTTGAAGCATCCTCACGAGACATACAAATGGGATTTGGTTTGAACAGGTGTCGGACACTAAAGGGGATGAGAGGGAAAGTACAGAAGTCCGGGTCTGAGCTGGAAGATGGACAGCATATTAAGGCTATGTTGGAAGAAGACACCTACAAATACAAATACAAAGAATGAGAACGGTGCTCACAAAAGGAAGGTAACACCACCCACGATCTTCAATAGAGCGATTGACTCTACCCAGAAGCCTAGGTGGACGTGGGTTCTTTGACATTGATAGCCAGATGAAACTACAAATAGACAGCCTTAGTGAGTACTTCTACGCAGAAGCGAGGTCATCTGTACTCCATAGAGCCATCAGTGAGGCGGACAGATCAACGCCACTGGTCTTGTATCAACAAGAGATTCAACACCACCTACACACTGACCTTCAGAAGATGGAGGCATGGATAGCAAACCCTTTGCACGGAAGACATCCAAATGAGGTGAGTCAAGCAAATATTGATATAACTGCGTAAAACTACTGGCTCACTTCAGGACAGATCTTTCCAGAAACTGAAGATATTATGCTTGCAATTCAAGACCAAGTGATCCCTACAAGGAACTACCTAAAGTTAATTGTAAACGATCCCGCTTTACCAGATGATACGTGCCGCTGGCGACGGAGCATAAACAAAGGCATGATGGAGTTGCTAAAATCTTGCATCAGGAGATGGCTGATATGTTCCAGCTTCTGAAAGGAAAGAAAGTGCATTACCACCAATATCAGCGAGAGTGTGTTCTTGAAAACAATGAATATAAGCTGTATTAGGACCGAACCATTTTGACTGATCAATCGGTATCACACAACAGGCCGGATCTGGTGGTTGTCAACAAGAAAATCAAGCAAACTACCTTGATTGATGTTGCGATTCCTAACAACAAGAATCTCCAGTCAAAACTCATAGAAAAGATCAGCAAATACAGCGAGTTGGTCGACCCTATCAAAAGACAATCGCATGTAGAGCGGGTAAAGACCTTACCTATATCATTGTCTCACGTACGGGCGTGATCCCAAGTACCTTGCTCCAGGGCCTTAAAGAACTGGATCTGGATACTCAACTGTACAAACTAATGCAGAAGGCAGTAGTTCTATCAACAACCCGAATCGTCCGGAAGTTCATGGTTAGCGACATTCCAGCATAGAATTGTCTGTTTCATTAACTATACTTTGGTTCACTGAAGCCCGTATAGTTAAGTTGTAATGTACCAGCAATGTGTTATGTACTGTATAAACCGATAATGATAATAATAATAATATCGTGTGGCCTCGGATGCCGGGTGCAAGCTTTGTTATTTGAAGCCCAGAGGCAGCTTGCATGTCTAATTTTGTCGTTCCTTGGAACACTATAAAAGTCAAGGAAGTTAGATATCAAAGCTCATTGACACTATAGCGCTTTCTAGTAGAGAATGGAGGAACGTTGTGTTGGCGGAAAATCCCGAGATTAATTTTGCCGTTATGAACACGGCCTACTGAATTCAAATGACAACGTATGACATGCGTGTCGTGATTTTTGTCGCCTTAAAAAAAACACTTACCACGGCCAGGAGCGAACCTGCAAGCTTGGGGGTTGGTAGTCCGACACGATAACCACTCACCCACCATGGCAAGCCCGCCTATCCAAGTTCTGGCTACACCCAATGTTGCTTTACAGTAGAGCTCTCTTGAGTGTTTCAAAATAGCTAAGCCATTGGCCATTCACCTGGAGAAGGCCACATCATATTTTGTTTAGAAGAACTGTATGCCAGTAACAGTCATCAGGGGAACAATCGATATCTACTTTTGATTTTCAATACAGCATTGACATAGGAGCAGACCATAATATTCCCTGGTATGAAGATCATAATCAACGTTGTAGTTGAGTCGTTAAGTGTCAGCCAGTCTGTGCCATCTGTGTGCTAAACGTTTGCTACTGTGATACATTCATATTACCCCTGTCTTTTCACGTGCATGTTTATTGCCAATCACTCCCAATTCCCTAACAGCGTGTTCACCATTCTGTTATATTGGTTATTGTAAATTTTTGCGCTACCAGTAGCTGTGTTGTGTGGAATGGCACCCGCAAGTCATATTTTCCGCAGTGAATACGATGTGCTTCGTAAATTATGCGGAGCCTTGTTACAGAATACAATTCCATGCGTTATGTTACAGATTCCCGTAAGTGCACAAATGACATCGAAAACTGTATACATCACTTTATTGCCGGGATTGGATTTGTTGGAAGCCAGATGGTATAGAAAATAGCTGCTCGTATCTTCAGTACCATCAGCGAACGGATTTAGATTAATATAATTCATACCAGGAACGTTTAGAACGAGTGGGTGAGTTCGATATTGTTTTTTTATATTATTATTATTCAATAGTTGTCATTTGATTGGGGAAAGTGTTAGAGAATAAACGTTACCTCGACAGCGATATCTTGAGTGAAGAGAGGAGAGATTTGAGTATCTCCAGACAATTTGCCTGAATAGGGTGGCCATTTATAATAATTGGCCCCACCCACCTCTAAGCTCACCTCTCCCCCTTTACAGTCCTGATTCCATTACCATAATAGAAACCAAACGAAATTAAATATGTTTTTTCTCTCTTTTGGACCTTCCTCTCTCCCTCACTGGCTCGCCCATCTCCTCCTTCTATTAAATTATAATTTTCTGTTGGAACTTGCATTAGCGATTTCTCTCTGAACTAACCTAACCAATAACTTTTCTTTACTTAGTAAAAACAGTTCCTAGAAGATAAATATCTCTTCCTCATTATTGTAATTTAATTAAATCGAATAACCTTCGTAAACTGAAAATTAAACGAAGTTATTTCGGTGCGGTTCCTGTCTCCTAGTTGAATTACTTCACTTGGCGGTACAGGCGTCGCAAGCAGAGTTGACACAGGACACGCGCATTGTACAGTCACCCTTGCTATCGGTACGAGCCTAGTATGTGGGTATTTTTCCACCAGTTCCTGTACCACTTTATCATTGGCTCCCCCTCGTCTCCCGTTCTAAGTGCGCCTACTTCCGCCACACCCTACATCACCCTATCTTCTCTGTTCTTGCCAAGCAAATAATATGATTAAACACAAGTACTTGTGCAGTGTATCGATGGATGGAGCCTTTTATCTCAGTTTTGTCCGGTTTGGGAACTGTAAGTGGTAGACTACAATGTATCGTTTTAAATGTTTCTAAAGTTTACAGCAGATGCTGTTGTATATGAGTGTTGTAAAAAGAATGCTTCTACTTTCGTATAATTACCATCAAGAATACTCTCATAGTTTAATATAGCCCCTTCCTGTTCTATATTTATGTATGTACTACTAAACTGTTGTTGCTTACAAAGTATACTAATGTGTCTTTTTATGTTTTTCAGGTGAGTATTGGTTCTACGATTAAAGGAGGTTATCTCTTGTCGGTGAGTTGCTTTTCTTAATTATGTTTACCTGTTTGAAGAATGCGTGACTGACCCATTTGGAGAAATCTAACCCCGTTAGATGTCGCATTAAATCAACTCCTAATTAGCGTTAATATCAACTGAATTTTCTGTGCCGTGGATTTCATTATTTTGGTACTGGTGGTTTTTTTTTTTTTGTGTGTGGGGGGGGGGGAAGTGCTTCATTAATGAGAATAAAATATAATGTTAGACGTCAATCAATATTGTAAATTGTCTGGCTGTCACCGCGGAGGCTCGGGTTCGAATCCCGGTTCTGCCCAGAAATGTAATTCTGGTTTGAGGCCTGAAACGGGATATACTCAACCTCGTGAGGCAAAACTGACAAGTGTGGGGGGGGGGGGGGGTTCGATTCCTACCTCAGCTATCCTGGGAGTGGTTTTCTGTGATTTCTCACTTCTACTCCAGGCTAATGCCGGGATGGTACCTAACTTAAGGCCACGGCCGCTTCCTACGCAAATCCTACCCCAATTACAAATACACACACTAGTGCAGACATCATAGTGGCACAGGTTATCAGACAAATTATACACACACCCAAGTACTCGGAGCCACGGTTTCACAAAGCCCCTAAGAGCATCAACACATACAAACCTCAGTAATATGTCAAGCACGTTAAAAGGTTTGACATGTTTCAATATATAGGCCTAGTTTAGTTCTTCATCGGCAAATTATATTATTGGGCCTATCTTAAAACATAAAGAAACCTTACAATTAATAAGATACAAATCTAAATGCTACAACATTCATACCTAAGGAATTTAGGAACATAAGGAAAACAAAATATCAAAAAACTTATAACAAAAGAGTTGGACTAATTTCTTAAATACTACATGTAACAAAAAAATGCAATTTATAAGAAACGTTTAAGTATATTAGAGCCTATCAGATATGTTTTTGAAAATTATGCAATAAGCAAACTAGAGAAATAAAACAGCTTTTGTAATAGAGAAACAATCAACTTAAGAGGATCTTGAAAAGTATTCAAAAATATGTGTGAATAGATACGTTCAACGAAGAATAGCCTATACTTAATACAAAGAACAATGGATTTGTGGGAATAATGAAAAATTAACTTGAGATCTCTTCTTAAGTCTTTCATGTTCCTAATAATCAATGCGTATTGACAATTAAGTGTTACAACATTAGTTGTACGTTTGATGTCTATCAATGATCAGAGATACTTTGATGTTGTGGGAGCGAATTGAGGGTCGTGATAACACGTGGTCCAAGTCCTCGCTTCTCACCAAAACTGTCTGGGTTTGATTCCTGGTCAATCCATGTGGTGTATTTAACAGGAGAAATCACGCCCAGTAATTTGATTCCACGCAAAAAGGATACGCTATAACCAGTGACGTAGCCAAGTCGATTGCATACTGATCATTAAATTCAGCAAATACAGTTATACAATAAAACACTTCCTGTAAATAAATGCGTATTTATGGAAGAATAACATCTCTAAGATGTTATGTGTTTAGTAAATGTTTGATGCAACGGTGGGTGAGTGGTTAACGTGTCGGTCTACTAACCCCAAGCTTGCAGGTTCGCTCTTGACCGTGGTAAGTGATTTTTGAAAGGCGGCAAAAATTACAACACGCATGTCATACGATGTTGGCATGTCAAAGAACCCATTTGAATTCAGTAGGCCGTGTTCATAATGGCAAAATAATCTCGTGAGTTTCCGCCAACACAAAGTTCCTAATTTCTCTACTAGTGTTCAAAGAGCTTAGATATCTAACCTCCTTGACTTTCATAGTGCTTCAAGGAACAACTAAATTCGACATGCAGGCTACCCACTGGGTGTCAAATAACAAAACTTGCACCCGAAGCCATACGATATTATTATTATTATAATGTTTGATCATGAGCGTGAACCTCACCCATTCTGGTTCTGGTGTAATTTACTGAGCCTGCCACGTGCAAGCCGAGCTTTGACAACTCGTAGGTTGACTGGACCATACAATTGCCTCGAAAAGATCATATTTTGTTGCGTAGGATCGTATACTCAGTGAAATTTATTCTTGAACTTCCCCTCCTCTCTATATACATTTTGAATACGTTTTGAACTACATACTCGTTGGTCTATCAATTTCAATACGTGTTTTCATTGTTTTCTTGACCTGGTGGCGGCTTAAACGTTGTGTGTAAAGTTAATCAAGCAAGTAGGAGGGGAAAGGAGCCCCCGCCCCGAAATCAAATCCTGGCTACGTCACTGCCCATAACATATGATCGTAATTTTAATAACCATGTAAAACTGCATTGTTCTTTAATATTAGTATTGTTATGCGAACCGGCCAAAACTAAGGACCACGCAAATATCATTTAATTTCCTTCTCATAGTTCTTTCTTCCTTTCTTTTCCTTCACGCTTCCTTCATTCTTTCAGAGTGTTGTGCCTTTCTCTCTGCTGTCCATCTTCCTCCCCTGCGTTCTCTCTTTTCTCCCACGAGAACCTTTATGTTAGAAAGTATTTCCCTGAATTGTGTACTGTATCGACAATCGTCATGTGTAATTCCTAGCTTCCGGAGTTCTTCCTTCATCTGCTTGGTGTAACACCCTTGGCTCTTCAGATTGTATATTTTATCAAAAATTTGTTTATTTATTCTTGTTGGATCCATTCTAACCATATGTCCATAGAAACGTAAACGTATTTTCCTAATTGTTGTTTCCCGGTCTTCCACCCTTTACCACTTTTGGGCTGTAAATCCTTTCAATCTTCAGAAGTTTTTCCAGGTTCATCATGTTTGCCGTCTCCACACCATATAAGATCGCCGGTTTTTACCACAGCACTGTAGTGTTGTAGTTTGGCATTAAGTGAGAGGTTCTTTTTGTTGTATATATTTTTATTGGAGAAGTTGAGTTTTTCTAGTTTAAGTCTTCTGTTTTCCATTGACTCTTTGTCCAGTCTATTGTTGCTAATGATCTCTCAGAGGTTTTTAAACTGTTTCGTGACTTTTACCCTCCCGTATTATTTAGTATAATAATAATTACTGTTATTAGTGAGAAGTCCGATCGAGAAATGTCCCAGAGGAGAGTGAACTCATTGGCTCGATCAGAAGTCGAGTCAAACTTGGCTGTTCCTCGATATTCGAGAGACTTGAAGTCTCGTCATGACTCAAGCACCAGGCACCCCGTAGCCTATGCACGTGTGTTATCCGCTTCCATTTGAGCAGAAGTACTGACTGAGGCTCACGTGAGAGCCGCGAGTGTTGCTGGTGCATTCAAGGACGTGCCTCTTTTAAGAAGCAACCCAATGCTTTTCACCAGCGCGAAGCCTGCGAGCCCACAACATTCAACGACACGCTCACTCTGTAAACATAAGGTCTCTTTGTTCATGATTAAATTTATGTGAGAGGAATGCAATGTTTGTTTTCCGTTAACAGGTAGAATCGATATTGAAAAAAGATACTTACTTCTTTGCATCAGATTATTTACAACTTGGTTTTTAGGGGAACATATTGCTTGCTTAGATAACAAGAACACAGTTAACTTCTCAACAATCCCATAAACATAGGCGTTAATATTCGTAGCCATGATTGGCCTAAGATATTTAGACAATCCAACAATCTACACACAAGAATAAGGAGCCATGTATAGTAAACACTTCACGGTTATATAAGTTCTTCTGCGTTGAATCCACGCAATGCACTTTATAAGTACCTGCGCATTGCATTTCAAAAACCCGTGCTCTTCACTGCAACAACTGAAGACGTCCTGTAGTTCCTAACTCTAGTGAATATCTACGATCTGCCTAGGTCACTTCGGCCACTTTCGGTCGTGGCTCCCGGGCCTCAACTCTGACGGACGGAACTTCGAGCACAAACAGAGGTCTCTGCGTTAGAACTGTCCATTTACGAAGTGTGCTATATAACTCTGTTCTAGACATTTTAATTTTTACCCATGCCATGTTCTGATCATAGCTATTGGAACAGGCTTTCATCGTCGAAAGGGCAGATGACCATGCTGTTCCGACCCATAAAACAGTAATAACTAACTTACATTGGCAAGCAAAATCACAGCCATTTCTATGTTTGGCCAGCAGAGCGCTACATAGACACACAGTCTCCATCAACAAGTTGGAAATTGGGGAGGAAGGCGTCCTGGCATAATCTTAATCCTCTCATCACGGACTTAAAAATAATTTGATTTGGAGTCCTTAAGGCTATCTCATTCTGATTTCTTACCTTTAAAGCACGGCCGCCTGGAGAGAACTGTCATCTCTTTTACGTTTTATAGAGGCTTGCTTTTTAACACAAGTTTCTACCACACATTGCTGTTATTTGGATAAATTATCCCTGCTATCTTTATCATTTAAGCCTCCGTGACTTAGGCGGCAGCACGCCGGCCTCTCACCGCTGGGTCCGTGGTTCAAATCCCGGTCACTCCATGTGAGATCTGTGCTGGACAAAACGGAGGCAGACAGGTTTTTCTCCGGTTTTCCCTGCCAACATTTCATTCCAGAAACACTCTCCACTATCATTTCATTTCATCTGTCATTCATTTAATCATTGCCCCAGAGGAGTGCGTCAGGCCTCGGCAGCCGGCACAGTTCATATCCTCGCCGCTAGTTGGGGGCTTCATTCATTCCATTCCTGACCCGGTCGGAGACTGGAAGCAGGCTGTGGATTTTCATTTTCATCTTTGTCATTCAGTTCATCCTCATCACGACGCACAATTCTCATATGGACGTCAACCGAAAGACCAGCACCAGACCGTTCAGGAGGTTACATGCCATTATTATTATTAATCTTGATTGGTCACATTGGACCACTTGAGTCGTTCCACAATCACTTCTTCTTTGAATGTAGTACTGCTAGGTTCTTGCGCTCTTTCCAGTACTTTTTCATTCTTTCAGATCGGGATTTTCTCAACTCATCTGAAATCTCCATAGGCTTTCTATGTGTCATTTCTGCAGAAAATTTGTGTGTTATTACATGCCATTATTATATAGCGTTCCATTTGAAATTGAAAGTCGAATTTTCGCTCCGTGTCTGCTTTGCGATAAACATTGACCATCGTTGGAATAGAACTTCAGCGTTTTAGTTGCGTTTACAATGGCTAACTTTTATGCAGCATGTTTAAGAGTAACGTTATCCTGCTCCCTGTACCCTCGTGACGCAATGTAATGAATCCCCTATAGTCGTTTACTCATATGTTATTCACTACGGGAACTGGAAATTTGGAAACACTCAAATTGGACTTTTATCATGGTCTGCCATTTTCTCTTTTATATGAAAGTCGATTCCTACGCACGCTCTTGCATCTGTCCACAGGAAGGGCTGATCGTCAGAATCGTCCTCAAAATCGAGCTTGAGGATACATAACTCTTTGAGATTAAGCAAATTTTGAGGTATACTCGTGTGCTTCTTAAAAGTTGAACTGAGGACATATATATTTAAAATTCAAATAGTCTGCCAAAATTAATTTAGAAGGATATGCAAATTACTAAAGAGGAACATTCATGAAGTGCCTGACTGATCATGGTATGAAAGCAACTACGGTGGACAGTTCAGCTGTAAACAAATGCGTATTGTACCAGGTTTAGCTGCCCATTGCAATAACTATACATTTTATGTGCCCGGATATTTATGGGTATAAGAATGAATACGACAGGAAACACAGCTATAAATAATAATTATTCCATTAATTGTAGCTGTTCTTACATATACCTAATTATGACAATAAGAACATTGAATGAAGGATGCATTTGTGCAGTTCGGAAATGAACAACTCTCCTCGTCTGTGCCCCAGATAACATTGTCAGGTGTTTCAAAGCCATCACATTCAACCGGAAATGTAGCTTTCTTCCACGCATGCTTAATCATGTTATTCAATAAGGGGGCACTGAACTGATTTATGGATCAGCACATAAAGATGATGGCATTACGGCTTTGGAGGTCAATATCGATGTTTTCGAGTAACTCACGCTCACAAGAACGTTTCGCGAACTTTTCCATCGACGAAAAATGAATACACCCAAAGATTGAATAAGGGACGTTGCACCCGGTGGAATTGCTGTTAAATGTAGCCTGTGTGTTTATACAGATTGACGAACAGATTTTGTTGATGGAGTGAATATCAGTTCAATGCTACTTCGATCTCGCTAACTACGCTAAACACTACCCCACGCGGCGTTTATACAAATTACTGATTATATATGGTTCGTGCTGTATTTCTTGACGTTTCCTTTTCGTACTTCTATTTGAAAGAATTCAGAAAGTTGATTGCACTTCGGTATTTCGCTCCTCAATTCCTCCTTATTCGTATATTGTAATTCTTGCGGCTGTATGTATGTTTGGTGGCAAATCAAATGTTAGGCGTTGTGCGTCATTATGACGATTGGCAAAAATGTATGTTTTTAAAATGTCTGTGCCATTATCACGGAAAGACTGTTGAGTGTTGATCCGAAGTACATGAAACTAGCAGTACCCGTGCGCTTCACTGCACGTACAAATAGGAATGAGATTTCACTATAGTCCAGTGATGGACGAAGCAAAGAGGATATAAAAGTAGGTTGGCTCAGGCCAGGAGAGCATTTCTAAAATAAAATAAAAAAGGAATCTCTGGGCATCGAATATAGATTTAGGTATTAGAAAGTAATTTTTGAATGCCTTTGTCCGGAGCGTGGCACTCTATGGAAGTGAAACTTGGACTATTTGTGCAGCAGAAAAGAGGAGAATTGAAGAGATTGAAATGTGATGTTACAGGAGAATGATGAAGATCAAACGGGTAGATAGGCTTACAAACGAAGAGGTATTAAAACGAGTGGGAGAGGAGAGATGTTTCTGGCGACTGCTAATGAAGAGAAGAGATAGGCTGCTAGTACACATAATAAGACACCCAGGAATAGCAAGCTTAGTTACGGTAGGAAGGGTCGAGGACAAGAACTGTAGGGGTAGACCAAGGTTAGAATATGTTAACAGATAGCCTCGGATGAAACGTTTAGCTCAAGACTGGGAGGCATGGAGAACTGCATCAAACTAGTCAAAAGACTGAAGACTCAAACAACAATGCTAAATGTATTTTATCAATGGAATAGACTGTGTTATATGGTAATATTATCGGTAATAAACTGATGAATCAGGCCCATCGCGTTCTTAAAATTAAAGGGTTATATTACACTCACAAGGTATGTAGGGTAAAGTTAAATAACTCCGTGATACTAAGCTTTTTTGTTACTATTTCTGAAATTTTAGATTTCAGTTATTTCGATTCATTTCATGTTAAAGAGGAATACCCTACGGAACATTTCTGGCATATATCTTACAAATATTCGTAAGTTATTTCAAGGTATCAACTAACAAAATCCGGTAGTAGAAGTAGGTAACGCCGTGATATTCAAGTTACTCCGTGATAGCATGGTGTTCACCATTCAGTGTACTTTTTAAGCGTAAAAACTAATGTTTAATGTAATAAAAGTGTTCAAATCGTATGTTGACTATAAGTTTCTATTACCCCATATTGCCTATTATGAAACATTTCACTACACAGATTTGTATAGAAAAAACATTCTATTAAAAATTTTCCATTAAACATATTTTACGTTGTCGCAGCTCCTAAACTTAAGAACCAACCAAACATATTTTAAGTCTTCTTAGTCACTATCAGATTCCTCACACCTATCACACATAAAATAGACATTATAGGTACCAGACATTACAAAACTGATAGTCAAACCATTCGGCTCCATTCTTCCTCTTGGTGTCATCCGCCAGGGGAGCCACCTCACGCACCACAACCATCATCGTCTTTGTTCTGGGGTCTGGAATTAGGCCAAGACGATCTATTGTGTCTATCTTGACACACTATCTTCACTTAAATTCAGGTGACACAACGAGTGGCTTTCCAATTTTTGCAAGGGTTGCACTTCCTGGATCGGCTGAATATGTTGTGCAATAATCCTTCAGTGTACTCCACGGGTTATCAAAACGTCTAGTGGACTTGTATACTGACCATCCGTCTTCCTTTATTGACCTCAATGCTTCTTTAATTGTTTCAGCTGTGTAGGAGCGAGCCTCTTTATTCCGTTTTGGCGCCATTTCAGCGTCCAACCTGAGAAAAACGTACTTTTTGCTAAGCTCACACACCTTGCATGCGTAACACTACATGCAGGTAAGTTTTGTATGCGAATGGTCTGCATCTTACCTCTGACTGGTGTTAAAATGAAACTTATACAATGAAACAGCTGTTTATAAGAAATTAAAATCTTCACCACAGATTTCACGGGATCACTTGTTGAAATGTCAACTCTCTGTTAATATATTTCTTAAACCTCATTGAGTTGGTCAAAGATAGAACGCAAGGGCTTCCTGGTTTCTACTACCATCTGTTGGTAAAAACGTAGAACTTTTGGAATTGAACCTACGTAGTGATAGAGGAAATACGCTTTATCACGGAGTTACTTGATATCACGGAGTAACTTGATTGATTTTAAAAATATATGGGAAGTTCCGTGAAGAACTAAATATCCTATTTTCATATATACACCAGTATTTTTCATTTAATAACTCTCCCACTTATTAAATGCATTTTCCATATAATTGACTTAATAGCCTTGGGTACACGGCATACATTATTTTCTTAAAAATGTCTAAGGTGTTCAGAAGTCCCTAGTTTCAAAATCTACCTACCTACATATAAATATACATATCTAGCTCCGCCTCGATGTCCAGGTTCTATTGTAGATTTCGTCTGTGTGTTCGTATCAGTTCAACTGAGAAACACCGCTCCATAGCGTTCCAAGGAACGACAAAATTCGACATGCAAACTGCCCTTTGGGCCTCAAATAACAAATCTTGCACCCGGCATCCGAGGCCATACGATATTATTATTATTATTATTTTATACAGTATATATAACACATTGCTGGTGCATTACAACATAACTATACGGGCTTCATGGAACCATAGTATAATTACTGAAACAGTCACTTCTAAGCTGGAATGTCGCTACCCATGAACGTCTGGATGATAAATTATATACATACATACATACATACGTGCATGCATACATTAATACGTGCATACGTACATTATTGTAAAATAATTATCCAGTTAAATGCTGATACTCGTAGTAATAATAATAATAATAGTCTAATAATAATAATAATAATAGGATGTATCGTCCTTCGTTTTATAATGGAAGAGTTAACTGTAATTGTTTTACAATGAATAGGACATCATAACACAATCTAGTTGGCAGTGCATATCTATTGCCGTGTGATTGCATTCACGATTCTGATGGTCGTGTTGATTGAAGACATTTTCTCTGACTTGACCGTTTTGCCTGTAAAAGTATTGGGTGTTATATCATGTATGCAGGGTGGAAACAGCTTTCACGCCCATTAACCCGTTATAATGCAGTGCGCTCACTTATTTACACAGTTAATGTACGTCATGTCATGACAGTTCTAACGATGATCATTAAGCAGCTAAAGCGAATGTTGATATTGTCTGCTTGATAGACGATTGCCTTATATACTTGAAAATGAAAATCCACAGCCTGCTTCCAGTCTCCGACCGGGTCAGGAATGGAATGAATGAAGCCCCCATCTAGCGGCGAGGATATGAACTGTGCCGGCTGCCGAGGCCTGACGCACTCCTCTGGGGCAATGATTAAATGAATGACAGATTTATTTATTTACTCGTGTCAGGAACAAAAATATTACATAACAAACTATGTACAAAATGGGCAAAACAATGGCAACACTTGAACATTAAGGTTCTAAATAATGCATGACCAATATTTTGCCATGTCACGTCCATTTGGTGTAGCGTTCACCAGATCCTCCATGGTGCACAGTATAGGACACAGACTGCACTGAAGCAGATGACCCATAGTCTGTTCTTCACCGCATTCACAAAGGACCGGATCGCAGCAAAAAAACCATTTATGAAGGTTGGACTTGGATCTGCCAACACCAGATCCCAATCTGTTGAGAGACTTCCAAGTTGTCCAAGCCTCTGTATGTCCTGCTGGGAGCCTTTCAGATGGAACCATCCACTGGGTAATGTGGGGGCTTCTGGTCAACCAAGATGTAATCCTCAAAACCTGAGGTGTGTCAGTTAGGCACTCAGTTGTGTGAAGAAAGCTTCTTCTGGACTTCAGTCGAGAGTGGGCTGGTTGAAGGCTAAACAATGGATGTGCTTGAGACACATCAACCCTAGATCTCTCACATTTAGCTGCAATTTCTCTTCTGATATCTGGAGGTGCAATGCCTGCTAAACAATACAGTTTATCACATGGCGTGGGTCTCAGGCAGCCAGTGATAAGTCTACACGTTTCATTTAATGCAGTATCAACCTGCTTGGTATGACACGACCTATACCACACAGGACATGCATATTCTGCTGCAGAGTAACAGAGTGCTAAAGCAGTGGTTCTTATTGTTTGAGCTTGAGTCCCCCAGCTGGTACCAGATAATTTGCGAAGGAGGCAGTTTCTTGCGGATACCTTATTTTTGGTGTTTAGACAATGTCTTTCATACGTGAGTGCACGATCCAATGTAATCCCTAAGTATTTGGGATTCGCACAGTGATCCAACAGCATGCCTTCCCACGTTACATGCAGTTTCCTCTTTGCCTGTCTGTTCTTGAGATGGAAAGCGCAGACTTGTGTTTTCAAAGGGTTTGGTTTCAATTGGTTTCCTCTATAGTAATCACTTAGTTCCCCCAGAGCTTCAGATAGACGTCTTTCCACAACTTCAAACTGATCCGCCTGGACGGTAATGGCACGATCATCCGCATAAATAAAGCTTCGAGTACCTACTGGTATTGGCTGGTCATTTGTATATATGTTAAAGAGGATAGGGGCCAGAACACTACCTTGAGGCAGTCCATTTCGTTGATTCCTCCAACGGCTGTGCTGCCCTTGAAAGTCTACAAAGAGTCTACGATTTTGAAGAAGACACCTGACTATTTCAGTTAATTTATAGTCCTTTGTCATCAAGTAGAGTTTATTCAGCAGTAAGTGATGATTGACTGTGTCATAAGCAGCTGTTAAGTCAATGAATACTGCCCCTGTGATCTTCCGGTTCTGGAATCCATCTTCAATATGCTGAGTAAGATGTAGGATTTGTGAAGTGCAGCTTTTACCTGTTCTGAAGCCAGCCTGTTCAGGTATTAGGAAAGGTTCAATTACCTTTGTGAGCCTACTTAGAATCATTCGCTCCAGTATCTTGAAAAGGTGGGAGAGCAATGAAATAGGCCTATAATTCTTAGGATCATGTGCATCTTTCCCGGGTTTGAGAATCGCTATTACTCTGCTCTTCCTCCACATTTTGGATATTTTACAGATAGTAATGCAGTTATTAAACAATTCTAGCAGCCATTCTTTATCCCCAGGTCCAAAATGTTTGATTTGATCCACTCAAATTCCGTCCAGACCAGCCGCCTTTCCATTCTTACAGTAATTAATAGCTATATTCAGTTCTGAAAGTACAAAGGGTTTAAGGAACATGTTGTCTTCCTGTTCATGTTCCCTTACCAACTTCAATTTAGGTTTCTGGATTGTCTTTCCAGAATTACCATTTCGAATAAGTTGATTAACAATTTGGTTGGCAGAGACATTAGAATGTGAAGAAGTTCTATTGTGATCATTGTTAAGGCGTCTAAGAAACCTCCAAGCCTTCTGGCTGCTCCTTCCCATATCCAAATCTTCCATAAGCTTTAACCACTGTTGTCGTTTTGAGTCTGAAATAGAAGAGAGAACACGTTGTCCGCTAGCAATAGTTTCCTCACTGAAAGGATCTTCGTCAAATGATTTGCAGTAATTTGACAAAAGAGTCGTTGTCTGAGGAGTAAGACCTTGTATGTAATTTGTTCTACATCCTCTCGGGATGGCTGCATTGGAACATACTTTAATCACATCAATGAATTGCTCATAGGATTCTGGAATGGGACTGACTGAGGTGATCTTCTCATCAAGTAATGAGGTGAACAGTGTCCAGTTAGCCTTCTTGAAGTTGTATCTTCTTCGAAAAGGGACAGTCTGTGGTCTGACAGCTGGAAATAGCTGGCACATTATGGGACGATGTTGAGTATTTGGGATGGGCGGACAAACCGATTTCACACATTGGCTGGTGACACTCTCACTTACAAATATGAGATCTGGGTTGTAGCCACGCTTCCATCTTCCACTGTTAAATGATGAAGGGAGTTTACTGTCATGTATGAGGGACAGCTGAAGTAATTCTGCCCATTTTAAAACTGCTTCCCCATTTTCATCATCGTGGGAATATCCCCACACATTACTATGGCTATTAAAATCACCAATGATAACAGACACTTTTTGCGAACTTAAATTGTCAGGAACTTTGAATGAAAACTGTGACTTAGGTGGTTTGTATATTGAGAAAATGATCAAATTGCTCAGTTCTACGGCAATGATTTCTATATCGTTTTCTTCTGAAATGGATGTCGCCTGGATCATGATGTCTGGTTTCGTGAAAATAGCACTACCATATTGGCCATGAGGACGTTCCACTACCAGCTTCATACCTGGAATTTTAGTTCGGCGTTGGTTAATGTCTCTATGCGTTTCTTGTATGCACAATACGTCACAATCGTGTTTGTGGCATATGTCATGTAAGAGTTCTTCCTTATTTATAGAAATACCCTCAATGTTCACAGAAATTATAGTCATCTTTGGCTCTGATAAGAGCCTTTTCCATTTATCATAGACCATTCTGGTATGTAAATATACTATGTTCCTGGAATGCTGACGTTCAGTTCAGTACTGGAAATTTGAGTCCAAGTACCTATGCAGGGGCACCACGGGCAGGAATCAGCTTCATCCCCGAATGTCAAATGAAATGATAGTGGAGAGTGTTGCTGGAATGAAATGTTGACAGGGAAAACCGGAGTACCCGGAGAAAAACCTGTCTGCCTCCATTTTGTCCAGCACAGATCTCACATAATTAGAATTTGAATTATTATCAATTTGTGTAAAATGTATACTTCTGATACGAATAAATAAATAAATAAATAAATTTGTGTATCACAGTAATATAACTTATCATACAAAAAAAAACACAAGTTGCATTTGTTGTTGATTCATTGAGAGACTTGGAGACATTGTGGTCATGTAGCCCTGTGTAACTTGGTTGAGTGTAATTTGTTTGATAACCTGTGTTATTGTGAAGGCTGTATTAGTGTGTGTATTTGTATTTCAGATGAAGATTGGGAGGGAGGCGTCCATAGCATTAATTTAGGAACCATCCCGGCATTCGCCTGGAGTAGAAGTGGGAACCACGGAAAACCACTTCCGGGATGGCTGAAGTGGGAATCGAACCCGCCTCCTCTCCGTTTTGCCTCACGAGGCTGAGTGTACCCAGCCCTCAGACAAAGACTCAAATTTCTTGGCAGGGTCGGGGATCGAACCCGGGTCTACTACTAGCCACTACGCATGGAGGCGAGCACATAAACAAGTACTGTCCTCGGGACTGATAGCCAGATGCCCTAGAGATTTGAGCAGCAACAAAAAAATAAGTTATTGGCGTTCTTTATTTCCGCCATAAGTATTACCGTATTAAAATTTCGGATACTACGAAAATCTATATTTGTGGGCGTGGCGGTGCAGAGGTCAAACTGTTGGACTCTCACCAAGGTGGACCGGGTTTGATTCCCGGTAAATGCATGTGTTATTTTCGAAGTGAAATGCCATGTCCTGTGGTTCGGATTCCACGTTAAAAGGAGGTCCCGTGGCTCATGATCGCATGATGAACGGTAACGTAAAACTAGAAGCTTCCTTCCTTTTTTTTTTAAATCAGCAGCAAGGATAGTGACTACGTGCTTTTGGAAGAGATCATAGCACCCGTTGTAAACTCGTGGTCGTGTGGAACCTCGTTGGTATGTTATGGTTTAGCCGTGTAGCAGTAATCGAAATTCTGTTCGGAGTGTGGGATGAATTCCAACAATATACTCATGTTTAGCAATAAATGTTAGCCACATACGTTTCATGTAGATTTTATTTCTGTAGCACGTATTGGACCTCGACGTGCTTGGACCACGCCTTATCTGTAAACTAGCAGAAGTACCCATTCTTACGGTCTTCGGTATTATTAACTAGACGTTATCAATTGAGCTAATGTTGCAATGGTTAGGGGCTTGGAACCTGTTTGTCGACAAAGAAAAATGATTAGTTAAAAATGTGCTCTCAAACCAAATTTACCTAACGTGTTCTTCCTGACGCGAAAATACCAAAATTGAAAACCTCGTAGACCATTCACAATACTCGTCACATACAAACTGACCCTAACCGTTGTGTCAAGTGCCCAACCACAGGAAGACCCCTTTTATAGATTATAAAGGCTTGTGGTGAATGAAAATTCAGGTTTTTTAGCCTCCAATGGCCCAAATTCCTAAAAGCAGCAAAAAGTAATCTACAATTTCAAATCAGGAATTTTTGAAAATAATGTTGCTGTTTGGAGATATAATAGACCTTCTGTACGACATATCGCACGTGTAAGTCGTGTGAAAAAAAATTAGGGTACTCCTTGAACCCCTTAAGCGCATTGATGATTTTTACAGTTTTAGTTGGTTCCGTGATAACCTTATAGCCATTTGTAAACTTTCACAGAAATGTAATAAATGGAGTGGCATTACTTCTTGCAGAAATAGATGGAAAGTTAGATGTCACCTCTTGTGATACTGTTGTCATGGTTACTGGCTTGCATTGCTTCATTAGTTTATTAAATGAAATTAGTTGTCTGGGAATATCTAAGAAACTGTTGGTTTTAGAGCCTTAAAATGTAGTTTTCGGGGACCCTTTACGGCTCTTTAGCAGCACCGAGTTTTGTTTCTGACACCAAGGGGTTGAAAATGAGTTGTCTCGTCGTTGTACGCCATAATAATGATGATGATAATAATAATAATAATAATAATAATAATATAACAATATAGGGAAAGGGATATAATAGACCTTCCGTACCATGCCCGCATGTGTAAATCGCGTGAAGAAATTCTAGAGCACCCCTTGACCCCTTAAGCGCAATATTTCAGCTTAATTTGGATCCATTCTAAGCTTATAGCTGTTTGCAAATCATCAGAGTAATGTAATAAATGTAATAGCATTGCGTCTTACAGAAATAGATGGACCTCTGAGATTCTGTTGCCATGGTTACCCGCTTGCAGAGTTTCGTTTCTCACATTGAGGGGCTGAAAATGAGCTTTGTCTTGTCTTCTACGCCTATTTCATCATGTATTTTAAGGGGATAGGCCCTGGACAGGATTTAGGAAGTGTTGGTTGTTAATGTTGGCAGCATAAACAAATGAATGTATGTAAGACAGGCCATCTTGTCGACGGTTTTAAGAGTCGCATTTTAAGTATTCAATTCGTGTTATGTTTGTTACCGGTATTGTAATGCAATTTAAGTGCAATAAACCTAATGATAGCATGCGGTAGAATCAGTGTACACTCTATTGTAGTTCTTAACGCTACCAGACTAACATTTAAGTTATTTTATACATTAAAAATGGTCCTCCTGGATCGGATGCTATTAAGAGGCGTCATCGAAGTCGATGTATGGTGATCTCTTTAGTGCTATGGTTTTATGTGAATATGAACATCCCACAGATTTGTGAGTGTTATATAAAATGTGCTAGTGAATACGGTACCGTAGACCTACTAAAAGCCGGTAAGATTTTAAGCGTATCTTTCATTGTGGTGGATGCCTGTTGCGTTCCACAACTGGGATTGTTAAGGAGTGACTGGTGCTGATACGGTATTTCAATCTCGGACTGTAAATGTCGTAGAACTTTTAATGCGCAACGAATGTTCTGTGGTCTGTGAACTGGTTAGAACGACGGTGTGATTATTTCCCAAACTGGAGTACCGAAATAAATATTCGAGTGAATAACGACATGTGTGAAGTTCAAACTGGGTTGAAGTGGAGCGGCGTTGCCGTCTGGTGGACAATTGGGAACCAGTGGAGTGAGCTGTCAGTCTACGTAAAGGTTATCGATGATCAACAATAAGATAAGTCCTCTCCTATTGTCTATTCCTTCATCTTAGATTCACAATGGATCGTAACACGATTAAGGGCCTTGTAAAGCATCTTTAACACGCATGCAGACATTTGTAACTAATTATGATACCCAAGGAGATGCTATTAAAGTAGAAGGAAGATTACGGTATTTAACAAGTTGAAGAGAAAATTTTGAAAGAGTACAATTGGATCTAGAATTAAATGATGAAGCTCAAGATCATTCAACTGCTAGACTGAATTTTGAAGATCTCTACTATCCAGTATTAGGAATGTTAGAGGCCTTGGCTAAATCCATACAGTCTTCTCAAAATGTCAGCACATCTGGAAATACAATTTCAAACGGTATAGCTGTGAACAATGTGCATTTACCTAAAATATCAATTCCTCAGTTTTCTGGCGATTTCAAGGAATGGGTTAGCTTCAAGGATACATTTGAGAGGTTGGTAGGAAATATCCCTTCTCTTACTGGTGTTTAAAGGCTACATTATTTGTTTTCAGCATTGAAGGGTGAAGCCAAGCAACTTGCATTGAATATTCCTGTCTCAAATGATAATTTTACTGTTGCATGGGAGTTGATAAACAGTAGATATGATAACCCTAGATTAATTGCATTACAACAGGTTCATGAATTGCTGTCTCCTCCATCTGTTAGTGAAGACTCTGCAGTTGAACTTAGGCTATTGATAAATCACATGGCCAGTAATAAGAATGCATTAGAAGCACTTCAATTATATTTCTCTTTGTTTGAACTGGTTCTTATCCAAATTATGCTGAACAAATTGACAGTAGAACCAAGAAGGAATTTCAAATGATTTCAGCATCTAAAAAGGGTTGTGACTGGAGGGATTTAAATGAATTTTTGGAAATAAGGTGTCAGGCACTAGAAGTAGTGAGCGTAAACTCACAATCAACTAACAAATTGAAGGTTAAACCAAATAAGTTCAGGGCAGAGGGGTTCCACAGGTTTTCCCAATATTATGTTAGCACAGACAAGCAATGCAGATACTGTAATCAGTCACATGTTCTATATCATTGTGATACGTTTAAGGACTTGTCTATTTCACAGAGGCTGGAATTTGTTAAGTCTAAGAATCTGTGTTTCAACTGTCTTCTTAAAAATGATCACAAGTCGTCACAGTGTAAGAGTAGCTCTTGTCGTACGTGTAAGAGGAAATACCACACGTTACTCCATGCTGTAAATGGTAATGTTAAGGAAATGGGTGTTATTCACGAAACCCAATCCCAACTCACTCACGGAAATGAAGCAGATGTCAGGTCAACGGAGATCAAAGCTGGAAGCTATTGTTCATTTGAAGGCCAAGAGAATGTTAATGTATTGTTGGCAACAGCTATCATACACGTTTTGGACACGGAAGGAGTAATGCATAAGGCACGTTGTCTTCTTGATTCTTGTAGTCAAAGAGTCAATCTAGTTATGGGACGGAACGATTAGTTCAAATGTTGAATTTAACAAGATCGAGAAATCATGTCCCAATTGAAGGAATAAGTGGAATTAGTCATCCATCGAAATACTGTCTTCAGTTGTCAATTAAGTCGAGGATTTCCGAGTTTAATGCTGGTGTTCATTGTCTGGTATTAAGTAAAATAACTAATTCCCTACCTGCCAGACACATGGACATATCTAAATGGAACCTCCCGAAGGATATCCAGCTAGCCGATCCTGAATTTCACATTCCCGGAAATTTCGACATTTTGTTAGGAGCAGAAGTGTTTTTCGACATTATGAAGCATGATTGCAGGTCCAGACAAGGTGACTGACCAGTCTTATAAGATACGCAGCTGGGTTACATTATTTCTGGCAGATTTCAGTCAACTTCTCATGTTCGTGGGTCTTCTCAAAATTTCTTCCTTTGTAACGAAGCACTAGATCAGCAATTAACAAGGTTTTGGGAATTAGAGGATGTTCCGAGCAACTTGAAGGGAACTGACCATGATGTCTTTGAGAGGCATTTTCAGAAAACCACAGTACGTGACGCAGATGGACGATTTGTTGTAAACTTCCCATTTAAGAAGGATTCAAGTTATCTTGGAGAGTCTCATCAGAATGCATTAATTCGTTTTTTTTTCTTCTGGAGAGGCGTTTTGCAAGACAACCTGTTCTGGCTGAAGCATACAAAAAATTCATCACTGAGTATGAAGAGCTAAATCATGTGAAGGAAGTTAAGGAGACTCAAGACGTGCATCTGAAGGACGTCTATTACATGCCTCACCATGCTGTCTTTAAGGAATCAAGCACGACAACTAAGTTACGAGTAGTCTTTGATTGTTCAAGTAAAACGTCTAGCGGGTGCTCTCTGAATGACTTACTATTATCTGGCCCCACACTTCAACAAAATTTGTATTCAATAGTACTAAGATTCAGAACTCATCCAGTGGTATTCACGGCCGACTTTGAAAAAATGTACAGAAATATACTAATATGTCCAGATCAAACGCGCTTCCAGCACATCCTCTGGAGATCTAATCCCAAGGAACCCGTTCGTATTTACGAATTAAGAACGTTGACGTATGGAATGGTACCAAGTTCCTTCCTAGCAACGAGGTGTTTGCTACAATTGGCTTACGAAGAAGAAACGAGATATCCCATTGTATCTCGAGTGTTGATGGAAGACTTTTACATGGATGATATACTTACTGGAGCTGAGAATGTCTGTGAGGCAGTACAATTACAGCAAGAGTTAATTCATATTCTGTTGAATGCTGGATTTCCATTAAGAAAATTTTCCTCCAATCACCCTGCCTTTATTGAAGCTGTACCGCCGGACTGCAGGGAAACTCAATTGCCAGTTTCATTGGATAAGGAATCAGGTGTTAAGACATTGGGAATATTGTGGCACCCAATATCAGACAAGTTTCTTATCGCAGCTAAGGATCTCAAGTCAACTGTTAAGGAGAATGTTCTCACGAAACGACAAGTGATGTCAACAATTGCTTCAGTGTTTGACCCAATTGGTCTCATTGGTCCTTACGTTATTGGTCTTAAAATGTTTATGCAAGAATTGTGGTCGCATAATTTGCAATGGGACGAACCCTTGCCAATATCATTGAGAGATACCTGGTGTGAGTAAACTTCTCAGCTGTCTGATGTCAAATATATTCAGATTGATCGATTTGTTTTAATTTCTCCAGTTTCGAAGGAAATACAAATGCATGCATTTTGTGATGCGAGTGTGAAGGCGTACGGACGCTGTATTTATCTTAGAAGCGTCAGTAAAGAAGGTGACATTTATTTAGGAGGTTTGGGCTGTAAAGTGACAGTTAACTGTGAATCATGTTCTGAAGTAGGTACTTTTTACAACAGTGCAGTATTGGGGAAAAACAAAGAATGTGCTATCTGTAAATAGGAGAGCAGTTTATGCCATGAGGTGTATTGGGCAAGGACTACAAGGCCTAAGTGTGTTTTGTGCTATAATGAACATGCCACCACCTGTGCAGAGAAGTACCTATATCCGTATTGTGGGTCACATTCTTGATGCCACATCTAAAGTTTCAGTAGAATGGATGATGCAGGCTGCAAAAGAAGAATCTGAGCATAGCAATTCTTCTGAGGTATCAGTGTCTTGTGATGGAACTTGGCTGACTAGGGGCCACACTTCACACCATGGTGTAGCTGTTGCTATTGGAGCTAAAACTGGTAAAGTTTTGGACTTTCATCAGTATGTAAGCTTGCCACGGTGGGTGAGTGGTTATAATGTCGGACTACCAACCCCAAGATTGCAGGTTCGCCCCTGGCCATGGTAAGTGATTTTTGAAGGCGACAAAAATCACGATACTGATGTCATACGTTGTTGGCATGTTAAAGAACCCATTTGAATTCAGTAGGCCGTGTTCAATGGCAAAATTAGTCTCGGGATTTTCCGCCAACACAAAGTTCCTCCATTCTCTACTTGAAAGCGCTGTAGTGTCAATGAGTTTAGATATTTAACCTCCTTGACTTTCATAGCGTTCAAAGGAACGACGAAATTCGACATGCAAGCTACCCTCTGGGTGTCAATTAACAAAGCTTGCACCAGGCACCCGAGGCCATACGATATTATTATTATTATTATTATTATTATTATTATTATTATTAACAGTATGTAAGGGATGTGAACACTGGAATGGGAAGGGAAATCATGGAAATACACTCAGAAGTATGTGGAAAAAATCACTCAGGTACAGCTGGCAGCATGGATGTGGAGGGAATGAAACGAATATTCAGTCGGTCAGAAGAGTGGCGGGGGCTGTAATATGTCAACTACATTGGGAATGGTGACACAAAAAGCTACAGAGCAGTCAATGAAATGCAACCTTATGGGCCTCACATAAAGGTCAATAAAATTGAGTGTGTTGGCCATGTTCAAAAACGCACGGGGACTCGGCTTAGAAATCTAAAGGCTAATTATAAAGGGGAAAAAAACTAGAAGATGACAAACCGCTTTCAGGTAAAAATAGGCTCACTGATGCTGTTATTAAGACCTTGACAGTGTACTATGGCAATGCCATTAGAAGTAATAGCACTTCAGCTTCAGAAATGAAAACAACCATTAGGGCTATCTGGCATCACAAAGCCTCAACTGATGAAACACCTATGCATGATTTCTGTCCCAAAGGAGTTGATTCCTGGTGTAGTTACCAAAGGGCTGTCTCTGATGGCAAGGAGAAAGAATAACATACCTATGGCAACAATGAAAGAAATTAGACCATTTGTAAAAATTTGTCTTCCAGTGATCTTTTGAAGCGGTGTGTGGGTAGTCACACACAGAATAGTACCGAATCTCTGAATGCCAAAATATAGAAAATATGCCCTAAAACAGGATTCTTTGGCCAAAAAAAAACTGTATTGATAGCAGCAAAGGATGCAGCTATCACATTCAATGTTGGGATGAACGGAAGACTGAAGGTTGTAAAAGAAAGGGGACTGGACCCAGGAGCTTACTGCATTCAAGGACTGAATCAGAAGGATGTGAGAAGAATTCAGTTAGCTGAGAAGAGGGCACTTGAATCCACAAAAGAAGCCAGGAGATTCAGAAAGAGGCTCCAATTGCAGGAAGAAGGAAAGAAACATGATATTGAAGGAGTGACTTATGAACCAGGAGAGTTTTGAATGGTGAGGGGTCCGAAAGTTGTATTATTTTTATGCCGACATTTTTAAAGCTGTTTTCCTGAAAACTATAATTTTTAATACCGTTTTCACCATAATTCTGTTGTTATTCCATGGATTATGATGATTTTTTCAGGGTTTCCTCCCATAAGGCTGTACTACAATATGTACCTCATTCAGGTCTTTAGGATTTATATTCGTTTTTTTATACTGTATTTTTTGTAAATAACTATATTCAGCTGCTCTGAATGAAAATCAAATAACGGTAGGCCCTACTTAATATACAGTTTATGCTAGTGATTGAGGTACATTTTGAAGGTGCAGATGTAATACACACCTTAAAAAGAGAAAAGTAGAAAATTTCTCATAAACTTGGGATATATAAGGAAAACGATGATGCATGGTAAAAAATTTGGCAATTTTTGAAAATTCTCTAAAAATTCTTATGATAAGAATTTTGACACTTTAAAAGTTGCTTTTGGTTGCCACAAGCTTGCCATTTATGTCATACACATTATCATATGTCAACAATATTTGTAGCATGTTCAACAATCGAATGAATATTGACATTTTTTCCTTCTCTTAAGCTGGACCTCCCCCCTTAGGTGACGAATCTTCGACAATCGTCTTTATGGTGGCAAGGTGCAGCCTGGTTGAAACAATCACAGTCCTGTTGGCCCAAACAAGTCCAGACAATTCATAAGGATGAGTGGCCAGAAGGAAGAAAACTTTGCAGCCAGTGAACAGTTCCGATGGCATTTCATACCGACCAGCTCCCTACACTTTGGTGGTCTTTGGGAAGCAAATATAAAATGTTTTAAGTATCATCTCAGACGCATTGGATCAAATTTACTCACCTATGAAGAGTTATGTACCCTGGTGTATCAAATAGAAGCGTGTCTGAATTCAAGGCCTTTAACTGTGTTAAGGTATATGTTCATGTTGAAAATAACATTTTTGTGAAATTTTTCAAAAAAAATTCATTTTCATTCTATGGAAGCCTGGTCTTTCTACTTCAATGTCCTTAATGTACATTAAACAAAAGCAAATGACCTTCAGAGAGGTTTAAAACCATATGTGCATTGTCTCTGAACTGAGAGTGGGCGTGGCATGTTGGCAGGTTATATTTTAATTCAATTTCTTGTGGACAGTCATTTTGAATTTAGCACCCATAGTATGTTAGTTGCCTGAATTGAACATAGTTCAAGTTTTTATCACCTGATGATGTCCATGTAGCATTCCCTCCAAAAGGAATTGAGAAAACTGGTCCGAGATAAGAAATTTGGTGGGAAAGGAAAGTTGACTGGGAAACTCATAGGTAAAATGCAGAACTATGTTGGGATAGCTCTACGTTCAAATTCCAGCAGTATTGATGCCTTGAGAAATGCTGTTCGGGCTACTCTCTACCACTTGACTGAGACTCGAGGTCGTCCCCCGCATCACGGGTGTCCTGTTGGTGTGACAGCTGGTGTGCATACCAGCGGGCAAAGGCCAAAGACAAACTGGAAGGATATAAGCATAAACCAGGCATTTCTCTAGAGATTCTACATGCTGTAAAACCATTGTAATATGAGACTGTGCGACCCATCTACTGTATATTGTCCAAGTGTCTATATGGCCTAACACAGAACAGCAATGAGTGTTTCAATGGAATGGTGTGGCGGCGGTGTCCTAAAGGAACTTTTGTGGGGCTGGACACCCTCAGATTGGGAGTGATGCATGCTGTGTACCATTTCAACTGTGGAAATACTGCAGACATAGAGATTTTGACTAGAATGGACAAACATCCTGGATATTACACCATGAGAGGAGCATTGATGACAGATCAGCATCGGATAGCGAAGAGCTCTTACCACTCTCTCCGCCCCCCCCCCCCCCCAAACAGAAACAGGGAAGAAGGTATCTCAGAGGGAGGAGGAAATTAAAAGAAGATAAGAACACTAACAAGGAAGGAGTGACTTATCGAGGTAGACTGTTTTAAAGAGCCAAGTAGGTGTGTGGAATGTGTGTCTTCAAAACATATCATTGTGTAACTTCTTCCTTGATTTTCTCAAAACTACTTTTTTAAGCAGATTTCCAAATTCAAAACAAGATATCTCATTCCGTTTTTACCTAAGATAATGAATAATATGGCAAATTAAAGGTAAGAAACTGGCAAATGTTGTATACTAGGATCTTTAGGATAATTTGAAAATCTGAAATGTGGCCCACAATTGAAAAATAAATTGCATAAGTAAAAAATAGAAATAACAGGAAATTCATTACCTGTCCACTGAATTAAAGTGTATCATCATATCTGTAATATACAACATTAGGTATAATGGTAGCTTCAATTTGATACCACATGCAGGTAGATTGTATTATTTGTTGAGGAGATACAATGTTTTGAAATTTTTGAAAAAATGTTATTCTTTTTAAATTTTTTTCACTTCAAATTAAAAAAAAAAATATATATATATATAAATTGTTTTTGTTAATATGTATTAACGCTGAATCCACCATGTAAGTTACATTTCAAAATGAACAAATAAGAACTGTAAAAGTTTACTTGCAACGTGAACACATATTTTAAGTAATGACCCTAACGATCCTCTTCCCCTTACACCTGGTCATTTCTTGATTGGTTCTCCACTAGTATCCTTTCCTGAACCTGATTTGAGTGATGTTCCAATGTCTCAGTTAAGAAGATGGGAGAGATTGCAGCATTTCTTGCAGTATCTGTGGAAGAGATGGTCCACTAGCTACTTGAGTGGTCTCCAGCAGCGGCTGAAGTGGAGAACAGTGCAACCTAATGTTCCTGTCGGCACTGTTGTGCTCGTGAAGGATGAGAACATTCCACCTCTCCAGTGGAAGATGGCGGTGGTGGTAAGGACTTATCCCGGGAAGGATGGACTGGTGAGGACAGTGGACGTAAAAATATCTAGGGGGATATTAAAGCGTCCTCTAAGCAAATTGGTGCTTCTTCCTACGGAAGAATAGTTGATCTTCACAGATCAAGGGGGGCAAGATGGACAGGATTTCGGAAGTGTTGGTTGTTAATGTTGGCAGCATAAACAAATGAATGTATGTAAGACAGGCTATCATGGCGACGGTTTTCAGTTGAGTCGCATTTTAAGTATTCCATTCGTGTTAAGTTTGTTACCGGTATTGTAATGCAATTTAAGTGCAATAAACCTAATGATAGCATCCGGTAGAATCAGTGTACACTCTATTGTAGTTCTTAACGCTACCAGACTAACATTTAAGTTATTTTATACAGGCCCCCTTTTTTGAGAGGTACGGAGAAGAGTTACATCAATGAATAGTGTCGTGCCTCTGATGGATATCTGTATCAAATTTTACGTTGATCCACCCAGCCGTTCTCGAGTTATAAGGACACAAAAAATTGTCCACAGACAAACAGACAGACAGACAAAAAAATATTTTTGCGCGCATCCGTCATAAAACAGTCTGAAACGCGCAAATATCGCAAATTTCCGTAGAAATTCAGAAAAAAAAGACAATGTTACATTTTTATATACAGGGTGATTCACCTAAAACTTGCACTGTAAATATTTCTGAAATGGAAGGTGATATTGATATGCGGTTTTAACCTAATGAAATTGTAACCAAGGGCTCGTATTTGTAGCTGATACACTGATATTTATAATTTTTAGAAAGTGGTTTTATTTACAACAATTACAATTTTTTAAATGGAACAATACGCATTGACATTAAAAAATAAAAGTAGAACAAATTAGAATACCAATGGTGTTTTGTGCACGATTCTAGTGCAAGTAGTTTACGAGATATTGATTGTTATTCGAACATTGTACGCACTAACAACCAAGTGCTTAGTGGCGAGGTTACGATGTTGTTATGTTTGTTGAGGTTGTGGTTTGTGTACACTGAGTGCACTGCGACTTTCCAGTCAGTTATTGTGTGATACTTCAAGTAGTAGGACGTGCTTGCAGGATGAGATTTACCATTTCAGAAAAAGCCGACATGCTCATGGTTTATGGCGAATGTAGGAAGAATGCCGTTCGTTCTTGCACCGTGTACGCGGAAACATATCCCATTAGACGTCAACCATCTCGGCAATTATTTGTGAACCTTTTCAATCAATTACGTGAAAGTGGTAGTATAACGCCTAGAAAACGTAACAGAGACAAACAAGTGACTGGAGAAGAGGGAGAAATTAAGATTCTGGCTGCTGTTGCAGTAGATCCACAAATTAGTTCCCGTGCAATTGCACATGGAAGCGGCATGAGTCAGGCAAGTGTACTACGCATTCTCCATCGTCATAAGTTCCATCCGTATCACATCTCTCTCCATCAAGTGCTGCATGGTAACGATTTTGAGAATCGTGTTAACTTTTGTACATGGGCATTAAGACGTGATACTCCAGATTCGTCATGTATCTTGTTTAATGATGAAGCAACATTTTCTAATCATGGCCAAGTCAATCTTAGAAACATGCACTATTGGTCTGTTGAAAATCCCCGTTTACTGCGTCAAGTAGAACGACAGCGTCCATGGAGTGTAAACGTCTGGTGTGGAATAGTGAACCATCACATCATAGGTCCCTTTTTCGTAGAAGGAACACTGAATTCGTGCAAGTACCTCAACCTCCTAACAGACCATCTTCCACAGATGTTAGAAGACGTTCCGCTTCAGACTAGGAGGAACCTGTGGTATCAACATGATGGCTGTCCGGCCCATAGTGCACGAATTACTACAGATTATCTTCACGGATTGATTCCAAATCGTTGGATTGGACGAAGGGGACCTGTACTTTGGCCGGCCCGTTCACCAGATTTGACTCCTTTAGACTTTTTTCTGTGGGGGAAGCTAAAAGACACTGTCTAAAAGGACATACCAACTACACCAGATGATATGAAACGGCGTATTACTGCTGCCTGCGCTGAAATTTCCTCTGAAATGCTAGAACGTGTGCAGCAATTTTAACATAGCAGACTGGAAGCTTGTATTGAGGCTGGTGGTCGTCATTTTGAACACAAGCTTTGAGGGTACACTGTACTTGTCAGAAACCACAGAATTACTTCATTCACATTTGTTTTTCTTTAGTTTGTCCTAGGCATTGTCCCATTGTGTACAAATAACAATATCTCGTGAACTACTTGCACTAGAATCGTGCAAAAGACACCATTGGAATTCTAATGTGTTCTACTTTTATTTTTTTAATGTCAATGAGTATTGTTCCATTTAAAAAATTGTAATTGTTGTAAATAAAACCACTTTCTAAAAATTATAAAAATCAGAGTATCAGCTACAAATACGAGCCCTTGGTTACAATTTCATTAGGTTAAAACCGCATATCAATATCACCTTCCATTTCAGAAATATTTACAGTGCAAGTTTTAGGTGAATCACCCGGTATATACTAGCAGGTACCCGCGGCTTCGCTCGCGTCATAGTCGTGTCATATTTTTATTCAATGAAATGCAGGTTTAACCCCGTTAACACCCCTTTAGAACCTGATTATCCAAAAATCCCTCCTTAGTAGACGTTTTCGACACACAACAAACATATCCCCAAAATATCATTCTTCTAAATTGAATAGTTTTGGTTGGTCGATGAGAGTGAATATCCAAAAATTCCTCCTTAGTGGACGTTTTTCTTCCAGAATTTCACCCCTCCCCATGGGCCCCTTAAATCGGATTTATGAAAAAACGGTCGAACACCTATTTATTTAATTATGTATTTATTTATTTATTTATTTTTAAGCTGATTGTTTTCCTCTGAGTTTCAAACTCTTCGCCTATATCGTTTACGGGATACACGCTCCGTTAGGAATCCTTCAACCCCCACATTTCACCCTTTTAACTCATAATATACACCACATCGGAAAACCATTACATGTGTCAGCTTATTTTTAAGCTTGCTTCCTTATTTTTAATGATTAGTTTACATGCCAAGTATCACATCCCCACATGAAACCACTCGTGAGATATTGTTATTCAATGAAATGCACGTTTACCCCCCCTTAACACCCCTTTAGAACCTGACTATCCAAAAACTTTCCTTAGTGGACGTTTTCGACATACAACAAACATATCCCCAAAATTTCATGTTTCTAACTTCAATAATTTTGGCTGGGTGATGATGAGTGAGTGAGGACATGTTCTTTCATTTATTTTTGAGAATTTCACCCCTCCCCATGAACCCCTTAAATAGTATTTATGAAAAAAAAAACGGTCGAACACCTATTTACTTATTTTTTAAGCTGATTTGTTCCGCTGGATTTCAAACTTCTCGCTAATGTCATTTAAGTGATACACGCTCCGTTAAGAATCCTTCAACCCCCAATTGTCACCCCTTTCACCTCATAATATACACCATATCGATAAACCCTTAGACATATGTCTGCTTATTTTTAATGATGAGTTTATATGCCGAATATCACATCCCCAAATGAAACAACTCGTGAGATATTGTTTTTCAATGAAATGTTAGTTTAACCCCCTTAACACCCCTTCAGATCATGAATATCCAAAAATCCATCCTTAGTGGACGTTTTCGACATACAACGAACACATCTAACTGCAATAGGTTTGGCTGGGGGATGATGAGTGAATATCCAAAAATCCTTCCTTAGTGGACTTCTTTCCCCAGAATTTCACCCCTCCCAATGGGCCCCTTAAATTGGATTTATGAAAAAACAGTCGACCACTTATTTACTTATTTTTAAAGCTGATTTTTCCCCCTGAGTTTCATACTTTATGCCTCTGTCTTTTAAGAGATACTTGCTCCGTTAGGAATCCTTCAACCCCCACTTTTCACACATACACCTCTACACTACATCGAAAAACCCTCAGACATGTGTCTTCTTATTCTTAATGATGAGTTTATATGCCGAATATCGCATCCCCCAAGGAAACCAATCGGGAGATATTGTTATTCAATTAAATGCAGGTCTACCCACTTAACACCCCTTTAGAACCTGAATATCCAAAAATCCTTCCTTGGTGGAAGTTTTCGACATACAACGAACACAACCCCAAAATTTCGTGTTTCTATCTTCAATAATTTTGGCTGGGCGTTGATGAGTGAGTGAGTAAGTCAGGACATTTTCTTTCATTTATTTTTCAGAATTTCACCCCTCTCATGAATCCCTTATATTGGATTTATGAAAAAAAAAACGTACTTCTTTTTAGGCTGTTCTTCCCCCCTGAGTTTGATGAGTGAGTGAGTTAATCAGTTAGAACACTTTCTTTCCTGTTTTTCCCCCAGAATTTCACCCCTCTCCAAGGGCCCCTTAAATTGGATTTATGAAAAATGGTCGAACACATATTTACTTATTTTTTAAGCTGATTTGTTCCGCTGAATTTCAAACTTCTCGCTAACGTCGTTTAAGAGATAAACTCTCCGTTAAGAATCCTTCAACCCCCAATTTTCACCCCTTTCACCTCATAATATACACCACATCGATAAACCCTTATGTCTGCTTAATTTTAATGATTAGTTCATATGCCGAATATCACATCCCCAAAGAAACGACTCATGAGATACCGTTATTCAATGAAATGCACTTTACCCCCTTAACACCTCTTTAGAACCCGAATAAACAAAAATGCTTCCTTAGTTGACGTTTTCGACATACAGCGAACATATTCCCAAAATTTAATGTTCCCAACTTCAATAGTTTTCGCTGGGTGATGATGAGTGAGTGAGTCAGTCAGGACCTTTTCTTTCAATTATTTTTACCAGAATTTCACCCCTCCCTATGGGCCCCTTTAATTGGATTTATGGAAAAAAAAACGCTCGAACACCTATTAACTTATTTTTAAGCTGTCGTTTTCCCCTGAGTTTGATGAATGAGTGATTAAGTCAGTTAAGACACTTTCTCTCCTTTTTTTTTTCAGAATTTCATCCCACCCCATTGGTCCCTTAAATGGAATTTATGAGAAAAAAAACGGTCGAACACCGATGTACTTATTTTTAAGCTGATTTTTTCCCGCTGAGTTTCAAACTTCTCGCCTATGTCGTTTAAGAGATACACGCTCCGTTAGGAATCCTTCAACCCCCACCTTTCACCCCTTTCACCTCATAATATACACCACATCGAAAAACCCTCAGACACATGTCTTCTTATTTTTAATGATGAGTTTATATGTCGAGTATCACATCCCCCAATGAAACCAATCGGGAGTTATTGTTATTCAATGAAATGCAGGTTTAACTCCCTTAAGACCCTTTTAGAACCTGAATATCCGAAAATCCTCCCTTAGTGGACGGTTTTGACATACAATGATCATATCCCCAAAATGTCATGTTTCTAACTTCAATAATTTTGGCTGGGCGATGGTGAGTGAGTCAGGACTTATTCTTTCAATTTTCTTTTTTCAGAATTTCGCCTCTCCCCATGAACCCCTTAAATTGGGTTTATGAAAAAAAACTGTCGAACACCTATTTACTTATTTTTAAGCAGTTTTTTCCACCTGAGTTTGATGAGTCAGTCAGTCAATCAGTAAGGACACTTTCTTTCCTGTTTTTTTCCCCAGAATTTCACCCCTCCCCATGGGCCCCTTAAATTGGATTTATGAAAAATCGGTCAAACACCTATTTATTTAATTTTTAAGCTGATTTTTTCCGCTGAGTTTCAAACTCCTCGCCTATGTTGTTTAATAGATACACCCTCCGTTAGGAATCCTTCAACCCCCACTTTTCACCCCTATCACCTCATAATTATCGCCACATCGAAAAACCCTCAGACACGTGTCTTCTTATTTTTAATGATGAGTTTATATGCCGAATATCACATCCCTCAATGAAACCAAGCCGGAGATATTGTTATTCAATGAAATGCAGGTGTACCCCCTTAACACCCCTTTAGAACCTGAATATCCAAAAATCCTTCCTTAGTGGGCGTTTTTGACTTACAACGAACATATCCCCAAAATGTCATGTTTCTAACTTTAATAGTTTTGGCTGGGCGATGAGTCAGGCAGTCAGTAAGTCAGGACACTTAGTTTTATATATTACTAGCTGTTACCCGCGGCTTCGTCCGCAATAACATTTGGAATCCGGTTATAACATTAGTTATATAGATAGATAAGCATGGTCTATCACCTGAAACCAAAAATGCATGGGACGAAAAAAAAACATCAAAATATCATGTTGGTTTCGGACCCTAAAAGACGTGAAAAATATAATAAAAGTATTAAAAAAATCTTTTTTGAAATTTCATTCGAAACAATTTTTATGTCATTCCTGGGACTTAGAAAATTCCGACCAAAAAGTACAAAATCATTAATAACTCCGTAAGTATTCGTCGTATGATGAAATAGCAAGAGACAAATAAAGATGTAATGTGTTATTGTCTACAACATAGGCCATGTATAATTTTACACTCAGACATATTACGCCCCCCCCCCCCATAATTTCACCCATCCCCATGGGCCCCTTAGATTGGATTTATGAAAAAACGGTCAAATACCTATTTACTTATTTTTTATGCTGATTTTTTCCCGCTGAGTTCCAAACTCCTGGCCTATGTCGTTTAAGGGATACACGCTCCGTTAGGAATCCTTCAACCCCCACTTTTCACCCCTTTCACCTCATAATATACACCACATCGAAAAACCATCAGACACGTGTCTTCTTATTTTTAATGATGCGTTTATATGCCGAGTATCACATCCCCCAATGAAACCATTCGGGAGATATTGCTATTCAATGAAATGCAGGTCTACCCCCTTAACACCCCTTTAGAACCTGAATATCCAAAAATCCTTTCTTAGTGGGCGTTTGCGGCCCTTGAGGAAGCTGCATACCAAATTTCATTCCAATCCGTTCGGTGGTTTCTGAGATTTCGTGATGAATGAATCAGTCAGTCAGTGGTATTTGAGCTTTATATAGTAGATATATATATAGATGTATTATAAATAAAGCCTATTTTCGAAGGTCTGGATTTAAAATATTATCTCTCCCTCTCACTTGTATGCTTTCTTTTGTATCGCAGTCATTTTTGTGTTCTTTTGTGTCTCGAAACGTAGTCTAGTGCTATTTTATAGATTTGGAAATATTCCTTTGCTCTTCCATAAATGTCATCGTCTCTTCTAACCACTACATCAAGCGTAAAAGACATGCCATTCATTTATTTAATAAAAGAGCATGACGTCACACCTTTTCAACCTCGGTGGCACTTGGTTGTTAAATAATTCTTGTAACTCTTCAGTGTTCGCCGTATATTGACATCTAGCAATCAATGTGGACTGACGAAAGTAAAAAATCTAACACCATTATTCCCCCTTCTCGTTCCTCCATCCCTTTTCCCTTCCTCCTGCGCTGTATAGTACGATATCGATGTTTTTAATAATAAATCAAGGTGACCTTTAATTCATAAATAACTTGCTTTTGACTTTTCGGAGAAGCTGTTTACTATTGCACGAGGATTGGAGGGATCGGGCTGCCTTGTTGTAGTTAATGTTTAAACTCGCTCCAACTCATGCAGGTATATAGAGGAGTGCGCCCCCTGTACACTTAACAAATAATTCAGTCCTCGTCTGCCAGGTATAAGATATTATATAAAACTACCTCCTTGCTAGCCTAGCCTTTCTCTATTTTGTATGATAATAGAATATCTAAGAGTTAGACCATGTTAGCTGCTGTAAATTAATAATACCTTGTTCAAGCGTTGAGTTCGGAAGGTTGTGTTTTAAAGCATACACTTTCCTTTGACGTTTCGGCTTCCTGCTGGCACACTAGTGTTACTAGTTACATCTCAATAAGCGAGTTCCATTTTACAAATTACCTGTTGCTTGTTGCAATCATATTCATTCTTTACATGTCTGTCGTGAGTCAATCTGTTATTCGCCTCAGTGTTTGGAGCTACAGTTTTAGTCGCGGTGAAGCTTATATTACTGCCATGAGAAGACGATGAAATAATTAATACATTTAGTGGAACGTATGTGTGTAATTATACTACTGCGTTACGATACCTGCAATACCAAAAGAAACCAGTGATGTCTGGACGGGATCTCTCTAATTACCTTGTAATAAAATTTAAGTTACAGGTTTATGCACTAAAATGGTCATGAAAATAATTTCAGTTTTAATGGGTGATCACTGTCTAGCCCAGGGCAAATATTATTCTGGTCATTAAAAAAATGAGAGAATGGTAAAATTTTGGTTATAGTCTTATATTGAAGGAATGTGGTTTAAGGCTAGAAACACGTTTGAATACTTTGTGCTTTTTTTAAAATCATTTGATGCTTTATATTATCTTTGGTGTGTTCTTGTCCACTGCCCCCAAGGAATCGGAATTTAACTGGGGGCAAGTTGAATTCTAGAAAGTCGCTTCTGCCTCCTCTGAAATTTAAACATCCGTTAAATTACAGTGTACAGTGTATGCATTTTCTTTCAGTTCACTAAATGCATTCTTAAACCGTGACTAGCTATTCTTGTTATATCACTCTTTTCCTTTTCGTGATTCCATGTTTGTGTTTATGTGGTACTCGTTTCGTAATGGTGATTAAAGTTTTTACTATAGAAATATTGATATGCTGCGATGTAACAAATTTGCTGTATTTGGGAAGAGGCACGCGGCGTTTAAGGTAATATTTTATTACGTGTGGCAGTCATAATATGATACGGTTTAGCGGTATTCCGTGGTCATTTCGTGTGGTGCTGCCCTGTGCTAATGGGTTGATTGAGAAACATCTCTGTTAAGTGCTTCATCTCTCCCCTTCATTGAAGGCTACGTTATCAATTACCTTGTGTGAAGGATTTCTTTGATCTGTGCTTAGCTCTTGGAGTGGAATATTTTCAGTACCGCTCTGTGTGTGTATTGAAGATCTGATATTTTTGTTTGCAGACGTGGCCAGATTATTAGAATAAACGCTTATCTACTCGATTATTTATTTTGGTCTTCACAATTCGCAAGATCTGTGTGTCTCCTGTATGCACGATAGGTGGCACTGATGGTTACTACATAGGTCTCGTAGTAGTTCTTCTTTGGCTGGTGACATGCCTTCTATGTTAACTGAAATGACTGTTAACTGTGGTCCTGAAATGGGCTCAAATGCTGTTGATGTTTCTGGTGTGAAAGGATCTGCCGCCAAGTCATTTCGAGACATTCTCTGACGTTGCTTGGGTACGCCCGTTTGCTGTACTTATCACTAACACTTATCATTGCAATCTATTAGGAGGGCCGTTTTCGTGTTTAAAACCTACTCCAGTCGAGTGGCTATATCATCTCTCTGGAATAGCGCCACCTTCTGTCCGAAGAGAAATAGCAGCAGATAAGGAGAGGAAGAAAGTGGAGCACGAAATAATCATCCATTACTTGGGTATGAACCACATGCACATAGACTGAATTCCAGGAAGCGTGTCCTAAGAACATCACGGGAACTCACAACCACTGATAAACAAGCCAGGTTGCAATTGTGGAAAGCTAAAGGCTCCATTTCTAATGGCTGGAAGAAAGTAGCAGCAACTTCACCTCCTGGACTCTGTAAAGGATGGACATCATGGAAATCTCTGAAAGGATAAGATCTGGCGTCGGCAGATCAAGAGTTAACCTGGCAAGATGGTGCTATAGACAGCAAGATATTAAGTGTGATTGTGGAAAAGACCAGCCTGTTAGATACATGCTCCAGTGTTGACTGTGCCCAGCTTCCTGCACAGAGGAGGATTTACATCAAGCTTCAGACAATGCACTGAAAGTAGCCAAATTTTGGTCTACTTTTGTTTAATGTTTGTACATGTTTGTGTCTGTGTATATATATGTATGTGTATTTATTTATTGTACTTTTTTGCTGGTTTGTACGTTCCTGACACGAGAATAATAATAATAATAATACTCGATTATTTTCAACTCTGTTAAAATTTCCACAGTGTATAGTACAGTCACTGATAACTAATTGCATTGATAATATGAAATACCTATCTACTCAAAATAACCTTTACAATACCTGAAATTACAGAAATATACAGTTGCAATTTATACATTATTCCCCATGTTAACAAAGTCCCCGATTCTTGGATATTCTGGGTAATCTCGAGAACTACTGGATGGATTTTGATGCGGTTTTCCCCATTCTGTAAAGGATATCACGAGGAAGGTTTTTGTAGAAAATAATTTATTTATGACCAAAGGAAGCCGAGCTGTAACGATTTCAGTGAATCGAATCGAAATACCTTACCGCGGTGCGCCTTTTAAGCTTACGCTGAGTAATCCGTTAAACATATCTATATACTATTAGTGTAAGAATTGTTCAGTATTAAAAATTCTACAAAGACGTCCGGGACAGCATATCTCTATCGTCAGTACATCGCCCACTATGAGTGTTTCTAAGCTTTCATTTGTTCCAACAATCTCCATTCAATTACTAGCTTCGGAGACAGTTTATGAGCTAGCTAATAGCGAGCGAGCCTATCTCCCCAGTTTCATCCTTCGTTCCGCAGAATGCACAATCAAGTTTAGATTGGACGGAAGGGGGGGTTTGTGTTACATGCACCTCGCCATTCTTAAATTACGCCTGACAAGAATTCGTTGCACATGCTATCTCTCTCCGTGATAATATAATTAATAGTCCAGTCGGTTATTTTGACCCATCATGCCGCGACGGAAAACTGATACAGGTCGTAGTTCATTGAAACCAGAGAAAATACGCCTTTTAAGCTTACGCTGAGTAAGCCGGGGCTGGTTGCTACTGAAGTATATTCAGTAATTTGCAAGTGCATCATTTGTGTATTTCATAAAGTTGTAAATAAAAATGTTAATGGTTTTACGTTCCTTTTAACTACTGTGGGATTTAGAGATGCCGGGGTGCCGGAATTTCGCCCCAAAGGGAATTTTTAACGTGCCAGTAAGTCTACTGACACGGCTTCCTCGCATTTGTCCACCCTCAAATGCCAACTGACTGAGCCGGTAACCTTGGACACTGCAGGCGAGAACGTTACCGCTGCGCCACGCAGCCAGTCAGATTTTGTAACGGTTAGTTGAGTTGATCAAAACCCAATACTATAACTTTAATTAATATTACGTGTTGTCCGACAGAAGAACAACAGACACAAGTGCACGGGGTTAATGATAACGGTCTTAAATTAAATAATCACTGGACTGAGCATGCTATTTTTATAATGTTTACGGGCGTAGAATATCGAGCACATATATTTAGCCTTTATAAAACTAAGTTTGTTAAATGGCCTGCCTGGTTTTTGCGACTATTTTACGTCACGTAATTTGTAAATGTGAGCACTACCTAGTAAGATCCTTGGCACGCTGCAAAGTGGCTGTCTGGACGGCACAACGAAGTTTAGTACGCGGCCATAGCGAAGTGTAGCCTTACCCGCCCTGTTCCGCTATACAGCTCATTAATATTTAAAGTTTCACAAATGTATTGTTTTATGTATCGTTTGCGTGTAGACTTCTCGTATAATGTCACCGCAGGTATGTCAACACAAAACACTGCAATGAAATGAAATTGTGGTATGGATTTTTATAAGCGAACTGAACAGTAACGGGCAAGCATATTGTGCGTTTCGAAAAATTGCTGGATGTTACTTTCATGAAAACCAGAATGCATGTCATTATTAATTGTTTACTCAGTCCCTGTTCCCATCCAAACGTTATGCGACAGCTATTTTTGTCGACGCCTCGGCAACTTTCGCTTTTGCAATTAATTATTGTTGTGTAGTAGGCGTATTCAGAAACCCGTAGTTATTTCTTTGGTAGTATGATGATTACTCGCTAATTTGGTTCCAATGGAGATGTGTCTAGAATGTTGTTGCGCCCTGATTGCTTTATTGGAGTACACAGCAAATTAATTTGCAATTTGAGGCATACAACTAATCAGGTTTAATCTTGAATGGGAGTGCTGACAATGAAAATGAAAATCCACAGCCTGCTTCCAGTCTCCGACCGGGTCAGGAATGGAATGAATGGAGCCCCTATCTAGCGGCGAGGATATGAACTGTGCCGGCTGCCGAGGCCTGACGCACTCCTCTGGGGCAATGATTAAATGAATGACAGATGAAATGAAATGATAGTGGAGAGTGTTGCTGGAATGAAATTTTGACAGGGAAAACCGGAGTACCCGGAGAAAAACCTGTCTGCCTCCGTTTTGTCCAGCACAGATCTCACATGGAGTGACCGGGATTTGAACCACGGAACCAGCGGTGAGAGGCCGGCGTGCTGCCGCCTAAGCCACGGAGGCTTCACAGTGCTGACAATAATGTCACCTAAATATTAATGCAACCCCCACCACCAGTTTAGCTGTTAATTGTGCGTTTTTTTCACTTCCGCCTCACCGACTAAATACGGTGAGTCAAAAAAATGTACAGCCCTTATTCTTTTTTCAAACTAGGCAAAGCTGATCTTCTACAGAAAAAAAATGGAATGAATGAATGAATGAATTCATTAATTAGTTTAGATGTCACCTAAACATGAGATTATTTATCTGTTTCTTCCCACACTGAGCACACAGATCAGTTTAAACTTAGTAGGAAATTAAGAATTTATGGCCTGAAAATGGTGGAAACCCGATGTCGACAAAAAATATTATTCATTAATAAAATTATTCTCGTCCGCAGTTTTGACTGGTGGTGTACGAGAGGAGAACCTAAACTTTTATTTTCATACTACTGTACTTACTACTTACGAGATAATCGTAATCAGATAAGAATCTGGTTCACTTCTGGCTTTCCTTAGGCCTTCTATTACTCCAATACCCTCTTATATCCACAACCTAAACATTCTTAGATGACTAAACAGGCAAGGATTTGAAGTTCGATCCCGGGCTACAGTGACTTGCAGCGACCAGCCGCACGTGTTCCCATTATCAAATGTTGAGATCGTCTCGATATCTCTGCAATTTCTAGTTTCAGATGCACCAGTATAGAAACCACAATAACTGGTTACCCGATAGATTCATACGGGACTAATCACCACCTGCCGTAATGAAAGGTACATTTTAAGTGTTCTTCCGCTAAAATGGAAATGGAAATGAACTTGCAGTATTGTCTGCCTATCAGATGAACAAGGGAACACATGTAGCCTATGGTTTTTGAAAAGAGTAACTCATTGGTCAATCACTTCTTAAATCAGCTATCACGTTCAGGGTTTTAGATTCCCCATAAAACGTAGGTCCTGTGTTTTGATGATCTCGTGATTTAAAAGTTACGTTACTACCGGTTTTTTTTTTGAGACGTCGTGTACCGGATTGTTGTTCAAGGTTCTTGAACGTCCCTGTCACTCGACTGACACAAGTCTCGCGCATTTAAACATCTTTAAACACTTTTAAATGCCAATCGGATTTCGATCCCGTGAACTTCACATGATGCAAGTGACGTCAAGATTAGTGGAGGAAGACAACACTTGTGGGAGTGAATCTATTGAAACGCCCTCTTCTCCTGCCTGTCGCACTACTTTCTGTCTTCTTCTTAGTGACCAGCCATATTAGCAGTTTTATGTACCCAGACCCATAAATCCTGGTTTTAACATAGCAGCCTTAGACGGTAGATAACTGTTGGATTGCAGTGAGAAATTTTGCCGAAGGAACTAATAGTTCAAAGTAAGCAGATTCAATTTCCTTTTTCTTTGCATGGAGAAATTAACTCGTCCATCAGATTGCATGTAGGTTTTAAGGTGAAAACTATGCAAAGATTTAATTTGATTATGGAGCCCCAGTCAGTGTGTTTAGTGAGAAGCATGGTAGTGCCTCCCTAGCAAGAAATTAGGTCTCGTTTTTCTAGCTCATATGACATTGTGGGGGATGTGCTAGACAAGAAGCCACCCCCGGCATTGACAATACAGCGTCACCCTTTGGCATGTGCTGCTGGCTTATTTGTGGTTACTTTGTTTGTAATATGCTAATGTCTCCGTGCATACAATTATATGACATTCTTTTTATAACCGACGTATGCTAAAATTAAAAAACTGGTACAATGAAAACATTTAAAAGGCACCTCTTTCAACGTGTAGTAGCTGTAACGGTTTTCACGTATAATGGGTATTTTTTTTTACATTACCTTGTTATACAATATGCATCCACAAGCTATATTCCTTTGCTTTCGTCGTTGTGGTCACATGATACCTCAATCATGTCAAATTAGGTACGGTACCCTAACTGTTTTGTTAACTTTGCGCTGAAAGTTAGGATATAGTATTCTCATTGTAAACAGTGAAGGTTTTGCCCATCAATGTTCCTTCTTGTTATTTCCATCGTGGCTACTGGCCTATATAAATATTTTATGTGAGTCGAGAATTTTCTATGATCGTCGAATAATGATTGCGAAGTTGCACCAGAAAGTTGTGTACGGAACGGCGTTGCGTTTTGTGCTTTGATGCTTTAGTTAGATATTTGCTAATTCGACTGTATTTGTAAAGTACGTACATTTTATGCAAAATATAGTTTATTCTGTACGAAGACAGGCAAAAACAAATTGAAAACATGTTAATCATATTATTCCGAAGAATACTGTAGTTTATACCTCTCAGATGAGTGTATGTTATGGTAGATCATAATTATGTGTGTGACTATCGTTTAGGGAATAAAATACATGCCGAACTAAAGTAACTTCTGTACTGAAATAACGCCTTCAGATTATCTCAATAAGTGTGGTCATTAGAACCGATCTGGTTCGTTTTTATTATGGCAGGGCTCCCTTGACGCCGCGTGATTTTCCTTGGGAAAATTCTATCACGCAGTCTGAATATTTTGAATTTCTATATATTTTGAGTACCAACTTTCTTCTTAGCCGCACCCTGCACCATATGCACCTGGACGTATCAGTTGCATAACTATAGCCGTGATCTCGGATTGACGGCCGAAATTTTGTACGGTCATAAAGTTCACCTATGAGACTTTCAAAAACCTGGTAACTACAAAACCAACATGGCGACCAAGCGAAGTTGAGACTTTTAAATTGACTTTTCTCGCGATTTAATCATCCAAACGCAATGAAACTTGGTCCAGCAAATGTCTATATGCATTATAATGCACTGGCATGTAATTTAGTTCAATTGTTTACATAACCTCAAGATGGCGGTTGTGCGAAATATTTCACCGGTATTCTATATCTCCGAAACTATTACTGATATCACTCTGAAATTTTTACGGTGATAAAGGACACTACTACAAGTTTATCTATGTAACTTTCAAAAACCTGTAAAGTGCAAAACGAATATGGTGACCAAGCGAAGTTGAAACATTTTAATGGACGTTTTTCGCGATTTAACTATCTGAGCGCAGTGAAATATGGTACGGTAAATGTGTATACACATTGTAATGCACTGACATCTAATTTAGTTCAATTGTTTACATAACCTCAAGATGGCGGCTGTGCGAAATTTTAAATTAGTTTTTATTTCTTGTGTCGTAATCATGCGATCGAAGTGAAAGTTTGAATAATGAACCTACGCAATAATTTTCCTTTAATGGTACATAACTGTATGGCCTATACATATATCAATCCATCATGGTGACCTTCCGAAATATTTATACAGTTCTCAATATCTACGAATCTTTTAGAGCAATCAAACTGGTTTTTTTTTTATGTTCATAGAGGCTATGCGCATAAGTTCATCTGTAGGACTTCCAATAACCTGGTGAACACAAATCCTACATGGTGGCGGCGCGAAGTATACATATTTAAATGGACGTTTCTCACGAGTGCAGTGAAACTTGGTACGGTAAATGCTTATACAAATGTTAATCCACTGGCATCTAATTTATTTCAATTGTTTTCATAACCACAAGATGGCTGCTGTGCAACATTTCAAAATCTCGCTTTTACTTCTTGTGTCCTAATCATGCGATAGAAGTTTGCATACTGCACCTACACAGTCATCTTCATGTAATAATACATAACTCTTAAGTCCTACTGTATATATAAAATAATCCAACATGGCGACTATCCGAAATATTAGACGGTTCTCAATATCTACGAATCTATTACAGCAAACAAACTGAAATCGTGTATGTTGATAGAGGATATATGAAAATAGGCGTTAGTTCTCCACGGAACTACTTGTTTAAAATAATATTTCAGGTATTGCTTGATTTTGGAATGATACTTCAGGTTAGAAGCTCACTTTTTAAAAGGATATTCCAGTTACGCCTCAGGTTTTGTTTGTTTGTCCGTTCCAAAGGTTTCTATATCAATTTTCTAAATCTGATCTTCAGGGCTTTAGATCCATCTTCGATTTGTTTCACAAACTGCTTTTCTTTTGAGAGCATGCAGCCGGAACAGGAAAGGATCGTTTCTAGCCATTCTAGGAATCCTGTGCTATTATTTTTATCGAACTAGTATATAGTGTTTCCCTAGTCAAACTGCTGCTGTTATTAAATTTAGGGTCTAAGGACATCTCAGTCATCAACCTTGTCTACATAATGTGTGTACATTCTACTCGTACTTTAGGGGCAGATGACAACGCTGTTTTGCGCCTTAAGACTACAACAATCATTCAATGTCTGATATGTGTTATTTTGTGGTAAATTGAATTAAATCAAAGAATGTACTACGACGAGGCTTTTGAGGGGTAGGTGTGGAGAAAGCTTGGGCAAAGATCTGACCCAATCTGACCCAATCTACCTACAGGTAGCTTTTGACAAATTGACCAAATGGACAGAAGAACATGATTTAGACTTAAATGAAGACAAAACTGTGGTAATGGCTTTCAGGAAAGTAGGAAGACGGTCAGCGAGCGACAATATCACATATAAGCAGACAACATTAAGACATGTAACAAATTTTAAGTACCTAGGAATCACCCTTCAAAGCAAAGGATTTGTATACACTATGCACATCAAAGAGCGAACAGCAGCAGCATCGAAGGCAATTAACGGCATAAGAAATTTAAGACGATTATCATTGACCACAGCTTTGACTCTCTTCCGCTTAAAAATATTGCCCATACTGACGTATGGTTTAGAGATTATATGGGAACACCTTGGCAAATCGAATCTGAAAGATCTAGAGAACGTCAAAGGAGCTTTTCTTAAAAAAGCATTATGCCTGTCAAAATATACTCCAACTCGATTGGTCTATATCCTGGCAAGTGAACCTTTTCTAATTGAGGAATGTCGACTCGACATGATTTTACTCTGTACAGAAGCATACTCCGATCTACTGAAAGAGCTGGAAGGCATACGAAAGCACATATGGTAAGATTTTTATGCCACAGCTGCCATGATCAACAAGGAATGGATGAGAGCAGAATATGACCTTCGCCATCTGGTGACAAGACTAGCGGTTCACGGCTTCCACCATCGAGGGTGCAAGACAGAGAAATTCCATACGGCCGACACAGTATGCCAATGCAGATTATGTGGAAAACATTGTGACAGGTATCATGTGCTGGTGTGTACCGAAATGACACCCCTAAATTCATTTTGCAAAGACTAAACTTTATTTATGTATGTGTGTGTATATAAATGTGTGTAGGATGTATAAGTGTGTGTATACTGCATTATGGCTATTAGGCTGCAATACATATTATTATTATTATTATTATTATTATTAAATATCACACTCAAGATGTCTGCTGTCAGTACTGGGATTTAAATCGCCAATGCCCAAAGGCATTTTCGGTTACGAAGGATGGTTGCTGCTGTCCTGATTGCACGGATTAAAGGCTCACTTGGTGTTAGTGTTTAGTAGACTGAAAAACTAATATTCTCTGCTTACGTTTTAATAAAATAATTTCCTGAATATGACGAATTTTCAGCTCCATATGTTTCACTGAATTATATTTTGTACATATTTCTGGAGTGGTTATTTTATACAACTATGACAGGCGTAAAATTTGAATTTCATTCCGCGACGGAAGTAGACCGGCCATGTCGAACATTACGGCTCTTCAGTAGAGGTTCAACTTCTGAACTTATCGGCCATTTCGTTCCGCTTTTTCGCTTCCGATCACGATGTGCAACGCGTTATGCGAATTTAATTGTTCATTAGATGCTTCAGGAAACAGTTATGTTCAGAGACTTTATTCGATCCGATAGTCAAAGTAGGTCGTGTGTAAAACTGACTTGCTTGTCCACTGACCGTCTGATCTGCGGTGCATTGTGGTGATGCTGGTGGTATATGTGGTAGGTTTTGAGTTCATAAGAATTCTGCTTGCTGCCGCACAAACTTGATTATGATTATACTGTATGACTTGAGAATAGTAGCATATGCTATTAAAATTTTGGTACGTATTGGCATTCATCTCATGCTCATCACGTCCCTACCTTCAGATTGAAATGGCACAGACCTCCACGTCATATTACTCGTCGTTGAAACAGATCTCTTCGTTACTATTTAAGCCCTGATAGCATATTATACTGTCTTGTATTATTATATGTTCATGTACAATGTAAAGAGATTTCCTGATCTTTGTTCCCACGTTGTAAAATTATATTAAAACTGCAACTGGCAGTGAGCGATGCTTCGTAGTTCTTACTTTGCCATCACAGTAATCTATCTTCTGGTGTCCTAGGCGAAACCCCACACAAGACGCGGCACAAACCTAGAACGATTGCTGAGTTTTAATGTATCTTCTCTTTCTAAACAACATATTCATTTGTGTATTTTTTGTTTTGTTTTAACATCCAAACAAAAGCTAATTGTTAGCGGTCGTGATATTATTGCCTATTCTGGTATTTGGTTTGGACAGACTCAAAAGGCTGTATAGTGGAGGGTTTTCGGGAATGTTTATTCCGTACAAGTTCAAAATTATTCACTCGTTAACAATGTTAACAAACGGCAGATGACCTGTTTCTCCCCTTTAAACAACAACTATAGGTAATGTTAACAATAGCAAGTCACGTAACAATGTTTTGCTGTCAGTACCAGCGATGGAAGCATTTAGGCTGTATCGGCAGAGACAGTTGAAATTTGCGGTTTCAATTAGTGAGGCGGCTTCGGTGGCGTAGTTGGTAGCATGCTTATCTTCTATGGCCAAGGTCGCGGGTTCAAACCCGGTCGAAGTCATCGGATATTTAAAGAGCGTTAAAATCCCTCAGTATGCCTTCCTTCGGAGGGGAAGTAAGGCCTGCGGTTCCATGTCATAGATTTTTGGCATGTAAAAGAACCTTCCACTAATTACACTTATGAAGCTAAATTATAGGTTAGATTTGACTAACGCGCCTAAGTTCCAACGTTCGTCGCTAGGAGCCGACTGCGGTGGCATCTATTAACCAAGTTCACAACTAGTTGACGGTAGCATTTGGTAGCAAAAGTAGGAACTACTTGAAAAATGAATGTTTGCAGTCCTTACCTGAATTACAGATAACACACACTAACACAGCCATCACAATTAACACCGGTTATCAGACAGATTCTACACACATCCAAATTACACGGGGCTATATGACCGCGTTGTCGCTGCCCCTAAACCTAAACTGAGGAACCAACCAACCATCAATTAGTGACAAAGTAAGACACCTATACATACGGACTGCTTCTCTAATTGGGTCACAGTTAACTTACCTGAGGAACTCCGAACTCGTCAAGACACACTACAACGGAATGAATGTAGTATGCACTCCAGCCACCAATAGAATGGTTTCCTACGATGGCAGCATCTAATGCATACAGGAAGTCAACCTAAATACACCGGATTTTAGTCTAGCCTACAGTTCATTGAATCCGCGAATATGTGCTGCCTTTGTCTTGTCTTGTTATTTGAGTAACATACTGTTATTTTCTAAAACACGTTTGAAAGAAAGTGGAATCTACAGGTAGAAATTTCAACCTAGCTGTTGGTTGGCTGAGGATACGAACTACATGAAATTGATCATTTGTTTTATTGGCAGAACAACAAGAAAAGTTCTGCGGGAAAGCCCCGGTGTCGATAAACAGTCGATTATTCCTGTTCGAGAGTGGCATGTTGCTATGGTAACACGGACTAGGTTGCCGTTCTTGTCGTGTCCCGTTCGTTGGTTTTGAAAGTGCCATATTGAGGCGAGAATGCAATTCAGTCAGCCAACTCAGGTGTATGTATATTTGTTTATTTAATTGTATTTATTTATTTGTTTATTTATTTATTCATTTATTTATTAAAATGCGGCAATAACTTGTACCGTTAAGATATTGGCTGTTAAAAACCAAGTATGCCGATAATATAGTTGTGTCTCTAATAATATGTTGCGTCTCGAATATTGATTAATCCAATTGCATTTCAACGGAGGGTTGAAACTAGAGAAGATAGGTAAATATATACGGTATGTCACGTATTATTCTGTTGTGATAACTCGCGTGAACAAGCAGCAGAAGTGGTTTGAGCGACAGAGGCAGCGAAGTAGTGTGCGGCAACGCTGAGCATTAAATCAAGTCTTAGACCGCATGACATCATACTCCAACTTTCATTCGACCAACTTCATCTAAACTATAAAAGAGAGCAAATTCAATCAGTCATGTTGGGATCGTCGGCTCTCATAAACTGGTAAGGCAAATAATTTCATAATTGAGCTTTGTACAGCTGTGCCTAACATGAAAATTGTACTGTATTTTAAAGTGACACACTCAACGTTAAGAGTTTTCATATTCCGTAGTTCTTCCACGTAGATGCCTTGTCATTCTTGCCAATCTGAGAATACTGAATGACATCTATAAGGTGCGTTCAAAAAGTAACGACCTGGAGGCATAATTACTGAAATCAGCACCTGTGTGTTAGAAGTATTGGCTCTGGCTGCTGAGGCACTTGTCCCACTGAGACACGAGGCGGTGAATGGCTGTCTCATTAAATTCCCTGGGCTGCGATGTGAACCAGTTCCGCACGTACAGCTGGACATCGGCGTCCGAGGTGAATCGTTGGCCCCGCAGAGCCCTTTTCAGGGGACCAAACATGGCGTAATCACAGGGAGAGAGGTCTGGACTGTATGGAGTGTGGCCGAGAACCTCCCATTTGAATTTCTGCAGGAGTGCCGCGGCTGTGTTGGACGTATGAGGTCGTGCATTGTCGTGGAGCGACCACGGCGGCTATGGCGTTCACTGTTACTCGGCGGTCCTGGGTAATGAGTGCATCAACCAGCCAGAAATTGTCATCGGTAATGCAGGGGGGTGCCCCAGACCAGGCATCGTCGGCTAACGACACCCGTCCTTCCCTGAAGCGCTTGTGCCTCGCCTTGACCCTTGCAAGGGACATGCAGTGTTCGCCGTACACTTGTGGCATTCGGCGATGAATGTCAGTTCCTCCTACACCTTCCGCTGTCAGAAACCGAACAACACCTCTTTGCTCTTCGGTTTGCACATTCCAGCCTCCGGCTCGTTACTTTTTGAACACACCTTATATATACATAGATTAAGACCTTCAGGGCCCGGAATACTATTCGTAATATTCTTTTGGGTTTATGCTAGGTATTAAAACTAATTTGAAATAGCTAAACGTATTCCTAGGAACCCTGCTTTTATTGTCAACAGAATAATGTGATCTAATAATGTGCGGCAATTAGGCTTTAAAATGTAGGGAATTTCCACTGCTCGTTACTAGATGGCTGATGGCAGCTACTACAATACGCCATTTTTAGTAGGAAAGCTAATTGGGAGAAATTTAGTTCTACTTTTGAACCGTTTTTATCAGGTTCATTATTCTTTTGTCATATTATTATTATTATCATTTCCTTCATGACGCATTATTGTGACATACGTTTCTCTGTCACTCCTACTGCGTTCAAACTTAGTAATTCTGCGTAGACGTTTCACCAGATGGTGAAACTTTTCACCCCTACTGACACAGTTTTATCATTGGTTGAAGCATAACTTGTTGCTAAGCTTTGCTTCTCCCATTGGCCCCCTTCATGTTCTGGAGAGGGGGTGTTCTGCGTCTTATTTTTACAAGGCGCGTGCCTGCGCCCTAAGCAGGAAGGTTCCTTCTTCCATTTTCTGTGGCCATGTAGACCACACGCTTTCAGACGAGCTCTCGCTCGCGACCAACGCAACTAAGTAAGTACGATTCAATCATCAGATTTATTTTACTATGAAGTCATTTTAAATTTCTCTTTCGCCTTTTGCATTTTTTTTGTGTCTCCTTTGATTTTCTTTCCTATGATGATGTGAGGTCATTCCTGTGAACTCAAGTCCTTTCACTCTCGTTCACGTTAATTTAGTGAAGTCTCTGTGTTTATTTGTCATCCCTTCCTTTCATGTAATCGGTTTTATTTTTACGTAAATCTCTCAGGTCTGAAATATCTGCTATTTTTCAACGAGGCTTAATTATGCTCTGTATTGCGTCACCACCTGGTTCGGCGCTCTTTTAAGACGACTTCCGGTGGATTGTCGCATCAAAGCCTTGTTTTTTTTTTGTGGATGGGATCGGCGAAGTTACGGAGCTGAGTCTCACGTCTTCAGCCAGATCCTCCCTCTGTTTTATTGAAATGTATGTGAGCGATGGTCATCGTGCTAATCACTGTCCATGCGCCACATTACTTTCTTTGTTTCTTCGTATGTCGTTGTGATTCGGCATTTCTACCTCTGCGTAAGCCTACATCTTCCTACGAAGCATATTTCTTAGCTGATTGATTTTTTTCTTTTGTTTCCTGTCCCGGTAATGTCAAGTAATTTATTGTAATTTTCATTTCGTTTATTTTTATGTGTTAATTTCGTGTTACTTCCTCTGACTTCGTTATATTACGTAACTCTGTGTCACACCCGTCACAACCCCCCCCCCCCCGTTTCCCTACATACGCACTCCTCCACTCCCCCACCCTTTCACCCCCTACCCCATGATTTCACAACATCATGAGCGTCTTAGTTCTGTTTTTGGCGCTGGCATTCTAGTCCAGGTCATCCTCGTAAGTAGAGGTGTTCTCTTATTCGACTCGTCCATACTCTCTATATTTTGGTTTTTTGTATTTTAAATTTTGGTTATCGAGTTGCGCTTACGGTTTAGTTGCACATTGATTGTAAGTACATTTTAATTAATCTTGTTTCATCTTTGTTTGTGCTTAAGTTCATTTATACACTTTTCTCTTGATATTGTTTTTGTGTACCCCTTTCTTGGGTACCATCTTTAGTCATTAATTTTATTTTGTTTGTTATTAAGTGATTTTAATGCCTCTTCAAGTTTACCTTTCATTTTGTGTTTAGATTAATCCTTACTCTTATGCGCACCTGTTTTAGTTTACTTTAAATACATTAGTAAGTAGTTCACTTTGGCTTCGTCCTCTTTCATTTGTAATTTTAAGTTCCCTCATCTCTCGTTCGATTTCGTCGGTCTTGGCTTCGTACTGTAACGCAGTCACGACCTACACGCTTCTGGGTTCTTCGATCAATTAGATAAATTTAATTCCGCTTTTGATTTGTTTTAAACAATTTATTCGTTTCCTTTTTGTGGAAATTATCTTTCTTTCGATCCGGAATCTTGGGACCAGCACGCATCGAAAGAGACATCCTTTCCCCGCTCCTTAGTGATCCTGTTTAAGTTGTTGTTTTCGCTTCCACCGTATTCCTGATACCTCTGCTATTTTGTTTAACGTAAAAGCACAAGGCGGTGCAAATGATGTCTCTTTGTTTCCTGACCGCGTTGTCGCAGCCCCTAAACTTAAGAACCAACCTTAGCTGTGGATCATAATCACCATCTTGTATCTTCCCTCCAGTGTGCCAGTAATTTCTCCAGTAGTAGCGTATCAGTTCAGTGTCGCCCACTGGTATATCTCTTTTACAGATGCACGTTTTTGGCCAAAATGTACCCAACAATAAGGAATTTCAAAACATAACCACGCTCTGCTACCATTTTCACCGCCTTGTGCTTTTACGTTAAACATGAGGAATACTTAATAACAAACAAAATAAAATTAATGACTAAAGATGGTACCCAAGAAAGGGGTACACAAAAATAATATCAAGAGAAAAGTGTATAAATGAACTTAAGCACAAACAAAGATGAAACAAGATTAATTAAAATGTACTTACAATCAATGTGCAACTAAACCGTAAGCGCAACTCTATAACCAAAATTTAAAATACAAAAAAACAAAAGATAGAGAGTATGGACGAGTCGAATAAGAGAACACCTCTACTTACGAGGATGACCTGGACTAGAATGCCAGCGCCAAAAACAGAACTAAGACGCTCATGATGTTGTGAAATCATGGGGTAGGGGGTGAAAGGGTGGGGGAGTGGAGGAGTGCGTATGTAGGGAAACGGGGGGGGGGGGGTGTGACGGGTGTGACAGAGTTACGTAATATAACGAAGTCAGAGGAAGTAACACGAAATTAACACATAAAAATAAACGAAATGAAAATTACATTAAATTACTTGACATTACCGGGACAGGAAACAAAAGAAAAAAATCAATCAGCTAAGAAATATGCTTCGTAGGAAGATGTAGGCTTACGCAGAGGTAGAAATGCCGAATCACAACGACATACGAAGAAACAAAGAAAGTAATGTGGCGCATGGACAGTGATTAGCACGATGACCATCGCTCACATACATTTCAATAAAACAGAGGGAGGATCTGGCTGAAGACGTGAGACTCAGCTCCGTAACTTCGCCGATTCCATCCACAAAAAAACAAGGCTCTGATGCGACAATCCACCGGAAGTCGTCTTAAAAGAGCGCCGAACCAGGTGGTGACGCAATACAGAGCATAATTAAGCCTCGTTGAAAAATAGCAGATATTTCAGACCTGAGAGATTTACGTAAAAATAAAACCGATTACATGAAAGGGAGGGATGACAAATAAACCCAGAGACTTCACTAAATTAACGTGAACGAGAGTGAAAGGACTTGAGTTCACAGGAATGACCTCACATCATCATAGGAAAGAAAATCAAAGGAGACACAAAAAAATGCAAAAGGCGAAACAGAAATTTAAAATGACTTAATAGTAAAATAAATCTGATGATTGAATCGTACTTACTTAGTTGGGTCGGTCGCGAGCGAGAGCTCGTCTGAAAGCGTGTGGTCTACATGGCCACAGAAAATGGAAGAAGGAACCTTCCTGCTTAGGGCGCAGGCACGCGCCTTGTAAAAATAAGACGCAGAACACCCCCTCTCCAGAACATGAAGGGGGCTAATGGGAGAAGCTTAGCAACAAGTTATGCTTCAACCAATGGTAAAACTGTGTCAGTAGGGGTGAAAAGTTTCACCATCTGGTGAAACGTCTACGCAGAATTACTAAGTTTGAACGCAGTAGGAGTGACAGAGAAACGTATGTCACAATAATGCGACATGAAGGAAATGATAATAATAATATGACAAAAGAATAATGAACCTGATAAAAACGGTTCACTGTGTAGCTTTTGTTGATCTCTCTGCAGCATACGACACCGTAAACCACAGAATGCTGTTACATAAACTTCATAACCTAACTAACAACTATGGATTCACTAACATGATAGCTACACTTCTTCAGGATCACCGATTCTTCGTTGACTTCCAAGGACATCGCAGCCGATGGAGAACCCAGAAGAATGGATTGCCCCAGGGAAGTGTATTGTCTCCTATTTTATTTAATGTGTACACCGCAGCCTCAAGGGTGTAAAAGCTTCATTTACGCTGACGACCTTGCTCTTTCTGCCCAATCAGAACAGTTTGAAGTTGTAGAGCATACACTCGGTCGTTCTCACGAACAGCTTGGTACTTATTATGAAAGGAACCTACTCATGCTCAATCCTAATAAGACTCAAGTATGTGCCTTCCACCTGAAACATAAACAATCTAGCCGGAAACTTGAGGTATTCTGGAATGGTATGTTATTTGATCATTGCTTCCATCCCAGATATCTAGGTGTCACCTTGGACCTACACTCACATGCAAGGAGCATTGCTTTAAGCTAAAACAGAAGATCTCTTCGAAGAACAGCCTCCTCCTAGTCCAGTCAAATTAGACATAAAAAGGAGCCCGACCTTGTTTGGACCTCTAGCAATAGTAAAATGCCAAATTTGAAACTTCGAAAGACCTGTGCTAGCTGTGTAATAGCAAAAAAATAGCCAGATATTTGGATGTTTTTCAGGTTTTGCTCAATATCGTCTAAACTATACGTCTGAGAGAAAACATTGTAAATAACTGTTTACAATTATATTAAATTGTCTGCAATTTGAGTCCCAGGCGAGCTCTGTACGTTTATTAGTTCCCGAGATACAGTTATTTAAAGATTGAATGTTTTTTCAAAAAAAGCAAAAATTGTTGGTTTGGGTCTCCTAATTGGACACATATTGTTGAAAATTCTCACCCTATGATAAATGTAATTCATAATGTACTTAAAGTTTATTTATTTACCTTTAATTTAAGCTTTGACGGGTACCTCTAGGCCCAGTGCTTCTCCCAAAAGTGGCATGTAACAGAAAACCTTGAAAAATAGAAATAGGGTGAAATCAATTAAAACAAGTTTTGAGCGTATCAGACATCACATAGAGGACCTGTACTGATTAAATCTGAGTTAATATTATGATAAGAGTAGAAGCAGCAATGGTTTCATAATTATGAGAATGTTTCCGTGTTAATTAATACTTCTTTACTGAAATGATGTGTTTGATTCCGGTACGTATAATATTACTTATAATGGCTTGTAGTTATTTGCGATCATTTGCCGTGTTATTTCGGTTTGAATATTTTTGTGTGGTCGTAGCGTCGATATGCTTTAACTCTGCTAGTACTGGCTGGTATTAGTGTGGATGAGCTAGAAATGACTGAGGAGGAAAGAACTGCAACTGAAATGGTGCTACTAGAAAGTGAGCGGTCTCTCATCATGTTTGTAAAGGAAAACGAGACTTACCAAATCCTAAGAGCCAAATTCAAAACTGCATTGAATAAGCTGTGGGTCCAATATTTTCGCATGTATACTCTCATAAAATATTCATTCAGGCAGAGTGTGCTGGTGATTGGAACCTTCACCTGTATTCTGTCCATTTCTCATTCTGCTGGTCACTATTTCTACGCAAAGAGTGCTCACCTATATCTGCAAGATATGATGGCTCTAGACGATCGGATGGATCCTACTGAGTGTAAGATGTTTACAGAAGGAGGATTTACTATCCGCCGATCTAAACAGTTTTGGTCTGGCCTATGGTCAGACTTAACAGTTGAGCAAAAATTGATGCGGTCTATGAAAAGCTATGGTGGATTGACACAGGGGCGTGGAATCTTCAGCAGTGTGCTAGTCCGATGGACCGTAGGAATGGAGTTCATTGTAAACGTATGCGAGGAACTGAAACGTTTCTGCCACATCTCCTATCATACTGGTGAACATCATGTTGTTATGAGGCCTTCTCGAATCAGTCGAGATAATGGTGATGCAGAAAACTAAAAAAAAACTGGTTTGTTCTCCACCTTCCATTACCCATCACTGATAAATTGGTATCCATCAGTAATGGAATAGTTGGTGGCCCTAACATAAATTGCCACTTGGCCCAACAACAGGGAACTGAAGGTGTTAAGAAAATCATTGGGAATGCGGTTGATAAAGTAATCTTTAAACGTAAGGACAAAGTAGCAACATTGACATCCATCACCACCTCTGTCAAAGTGGGGTACGAGAGAGTAGTTGTCGATCCACTTACTATTTTCCAAAGGACGAAGAACTCAAAGAACATTTTAAATATGAATTAGCCCCATTTCCAATGTCTTTGTTTAATGAACGGGGGGTGCGAAAGGGGAACAAGTCCAGTCTCTTCTCTGCTTTCACTCCACGATCCAGCCACACACCAGCTGACTCCAATACTTACGTTGTTTTACACACATCAAAAAAAGTTTTGCATCACCTCGGTTCCAAGAGTTCCGGAACCGTTAAATACAAAGGGAATAGAGATCAACACAAACAACATTTCAGCTCGTTTTATTGCTCATGAGACCCACACATTGCATGTTGTACCATCATACAGCTAGACTTTCAGCATTTGTGGTCCAGATTGCAGTACACACCACTACCTCTAATACCCAGTAGCACGTCCTCTTGCATTGATGCATGCCTGTATTCGCCGTGGCATACTATCCACAAGTTCATCAAGACACTGTTGGTCCAAATTGTCCCACTCCTCAACGACAATTCGGCGTAAGTCTCTCAGAGTGGTTGGTGGGTCAAGACGTCCATAAACAGCCCTTTTCAACATATCCCAGGCATGTTCGATAGGGTTCATGTCTGGCGAACACGCTGGCCACTGTAGTCGAGCGATGTCGTTATCTTGAAGGAACGCATTCACAAGATGTGCACGATGAGGTCGAGAATTGTCGTCCATGAAGACAAATGCCTCTCCAATATTCTGCCGATATGGTTGCACTATGGGTCGGAGGATGTCATTCAGGTATCGTAAAGCCGTTTCGGAGCCTTCCATGACCACCAGTGGCGTACGTCGGCCCCACATAATGCCACCCCAAAACATCAGGGAACCACCACCTTGCTGCACTCGCTGGACAGTGTGTCTAAGACGTTCAGCCTGACCAGGGTGCCTCCAAACACGTCTCTGACGATTGTCTGGTTGAAGGCATATGCGACACTCATCGGTGAAGAGAACGTGATGCCAATTCCGTGGGGTCCATTCAGCATGTTGTTGGGCCCATCTGTACCGCGCTGCATGGTGTCGGGGTTGCAAAGCTGGACCTCGCCATGGACGTCGGGAGTGAAGTTGCGCATCATGCAGCCTATTGCGCACAGTTTGAGTTGAAACACGACGTCCTGTGGCTGAACGAAACGCATTATTCAACATGGTGGCATTGCTGTCAGGGTTCCTCCGAGCGGCAATCCGTAAGTAGCGGTCATCCACTACAGTAGTAGCCCTTGGGCGGCCTGAGCGAGGCCTGTCATCGACAGTTCCTGTATCTCTGTACCTCCTCCATGTCCGAACAACATCGCTTTGGTTCACTCTGAGACGCCTGGAAACTTCCCTTGTTGAGAGCCCTTTTTGACACAAAGTAACAATGCGGACGCGATCGAACTGCGGTATTGACCTTCTAGGCATGGTAGAACTACAGACAACATGAGCAGCGTACCTTCGTCCTGGTGGAATGACTGGAACTGATCGGCTGTCGTACCCCCTCCGTCTAATAGGCCCTGCTCATGCATGGTTGTTTACATCTTTGAGCAGTTTTAGTGACATCTATGAACAGTCAAAGGGACTGTATCTTGGATACAATATACACAGTCAACGTCTATATGCCGGAGATCTGGGAACCGAGGTGATGCAAAACTTTTTTTGATGTGTGTAGATGGGGGCTATCTTTTACACAAGGTTGTCCGGCAGCGCAAAACGTCTGTGACAGCCATTGTTTCAGGTTACATCAGCTACATTAAAAACCACTTTGGTAGCAACGTCTCGCTACTTTTTGACGGTTATCCTGAACAGGTCACTAACAAAAACACAAAAAGTGCTGAACGACTCCGACGCTGTGCTACTCACTTCTGCAATGACATCATTTTTCAAGAATCCACCATCATCCAACTACCTCAGAAAAAAGTATTGGCCAATGAAAGCAACAAGAGGTGCCTTATCCCACATCTTTGTGATTCATTTGAGCAGCATGGCATACAAGTAAAAGTAGCCGAAGAAGATGCTGATCGGGACATCATTGCCATGGCACTATCCAAAAGTCCTACATTCGACCATGTGATCGTAGTAGGAGAAGATGTTGACCTCCTCGTACTCTTCAATGGTTTAGGCTCAGGTGCAACTAACATCTACCTTTAGAAGATTAGCAAAGGGGAAGCCGGCTGTGTCCATTACCCAGGCTCCTCTTTCACACATCGACCTGCTGAACACTCACCAGGTACAGTGGCTTTTTATCCATGCATTCAGTGGGTGTGACACCACTTGAGCTCATTATGAGCATGATAAAACCAAGTTAGCTAATACGGTATATAAAAAAAATCCCCAACTTGTAGAACTGGCAGAACTGCTGTCAGACTCCAGTAACGAAACCAGAAGTGCTTTGTGTATGTGTACGGGGAAGATTTCCTAACAGACTCCCTGAATAGCCTTCGCTACCAACTGTTTGTTACATCTGCAGCCAACACCAAAATAAATTAAGTAAAAATTCAGACTTACGACATTTTGTCGTCCTTAGAACACGGCCTATAAGTTCGCGAAACAGAGATTCCTATATCAAAATCAATCTTGCTCGCTTGCCCCCAACAGTGGATGCAGCACGCCACCATGCTTACAGAACTTACCACCAAGTTCAAAAGTGGTTGGGGGTCAACAAAATTCCTACAGATTGGAGATGGAAGCTTGATGATCAAGGGTTTACCCCTATCACTACAACTACGTGCTCCTACTGCGCATGATTTCCTGCAATTGCAGAAAAGGTTGCAGTTGCCGCAAAGCTGGGCTGAAATGCTCAGCCCTTTGTTCATTTTGTGGTGGCAAAATGTGTCGGAATATGCAATCGTTTCAGCTAGAGGATTCGGACGATGAGGAAGACATCCCCACCCCCACATTGTTAGAACTGCAAAACGAGCCTGTGCCTGCTGTTCAGTTCAAAAAATTCCTCCAATAAACCTGCACCATCGTCAGAGGAAGATTTTTCGAGACCCAGGCCATCGCAAATGAAATTACGATGAGACCTGTTGCTTCATAATTGTAAAATAATTTTAGATGTAACATTTTCTATTGTAATAAAACAAAATAGTACCTATGTGAACTCTCTTCTTTCATTTTTCTCAAATTCAATTTTTCAAGGTTTTCAGTTACATGCTACATTTGAGAGAAACACTGAGCCTACTGGTACCCGTTAATGCTCAAATTAAAGGTAAATAAATAAACTTCAAGTTCATTCATTATCAATGACATTTCTCATTGTATGAGTATTTTGGACAAAATTTGTCAAATTAAGAGACCAAAACCAACAATTTTTACTTTTTTGAAAGAAAAAAAAATCCAATCTTTAAATAACTATATCTCGGGAACTACTAAACGTATAGAGCTCACTTAGGACTCAAATTGTAGACAATTTAATAAAATTGTAAACAAGTATTCACAATGTTTTCTCTCAGACGCATAGTTTAGATGATATTGAGCAAAACCTGAAAAAAGTGCAAATATCTGGCTGTTTTTTGGCTATTACACAGCTAGTACAGGACTTTCGAAGTAGCATTTTTTTTTAAACTATTGGCAGAGGTCCAAACAACATATAAAAAAAACTATAATTACATCACCTTTTGCAAGGTCGGATGTATATTTTGACTGGACTATTCGTAGACTGGCAGGGACTAACTGGGGCACCCATCTCCAAAAGTTAAGGACAACAGCATTGGCCTTATGCTATTCAGTTCCCCCAGGGGCTCACATCTTGTGGGACGTGGGTTGGCGACCACGGGACCCCAGGTGAGTCCGGCATTGCTTCCACTTACTTGTGCCGGGCTCCTCTCTGTCTTCTTTCCTGTCGACCTCCCTTGGTCAACTCTTCTTCTTTTCCGACCCCGACGGTATTAGGGTATCCGAGGCCTAGGGAGTCTTTCACTTTCCCGCCTTCAATGGCCCTTGTCTCATCTTTCCTGATCCCTCCTTCTTCGAGGGGTCAGACCTATTGTTTCCTTTTCTCTTTAAGATTCCCGCACTGTTTTTGTTACTTGGTTCCCCGATTTTTTTTGTGGGTATTTTTATTCTACGTTGCATTTTGTAAAGATTGACAATCTAAATTGCTTTTTAGTAAGTCTTTCAATGTAGGTGTAACCGTACACATTTCTTCCTTCATAGTTTTTGGGGCGTGCTTGTTATTTCACAATGAGGGATACTTAAAAAAAAACATTCCTCCTTTTATTATCACTTTGTCTACATCCCATAAAGCTTCTATTATCCGCACTATAATCATTTTCCACTGTTTCTATTACCAGAATCAGACCTCACCACTAAACCTATCCAATCTTCCTAATTAGCAGCACTTTTCAAGCCCATACTTTTTCTTTCATTTATCATTGCAATAATCCCATCTTCGCAAGCACCACAATAATCTCCATAAACAAAACAAATATCAAATCTTCCAGTATGGACTCCTCACAAGAATAGTCATAGATAACTAATAAAAACCAAAGATATATAAAAAGCAAAACAGCATCGTAAATGGAAATATAAAATATAGATGTGTCACTCAATTTAGCATGGCCCTCTTCTTGACTGGTCCACCATTGCAAGGAATCTCTAAGCTTTGCGCTGAGGCCTGCAATAGCTCACCAGCAAAGACACTGCCATCGTAAAGTACAGGCCGTAAGGCTCCTACTGTGACGTCACGCCTAGGGTCGTTATAGTCGCAGCAGCAGTCAGATAGCTCCCTTCACACGCATTCTCTTCAAACCTAATATAAATTACGCTTCCGCTTCAAGACGTAGAAAAATAGCAATGCTATTTAGGGCTGATTGGTACTTCCATCCGTTACCACTACATACGCCTAATAATCGCTCCGCTTGTTCGAATCCGGCCGATGTAGCTGGCATTTTGAGAGTGAATAAAATGGTACATTGCCGGTACATTTACTAGGACGTTGAAACACACAAACAGGGCTAAATTGCAGTATTTTGACTTCGAGAGTAAGATCTATTCTTGGCCATTTTCTCGTTGTTCACCGCTTTGAAAAGGTTTATGGTAGATGCCTGAGAAAACCCCACATCACTCTTGGCTATTCAACAGATCACGTCCTAAACTGCTCGTGGATGACAAAGCACAATGTAACCTATCTCTAACTGTAATCAATGCACAGGCCACCCTCAAGATGACTTAAACAGGGCCTATCCTAACAGCACTTATTTTCTATGACTCAATCTAACTTGTTCCTTGCATCAGGAATTTACAATGGGTTGTAATTTTGAAATCAGGTATCAATAACCTACAGTACATACACCAGGTGCTAACAATCCCATTAATGTAAATACAGTAGCCTACACAAATGCTGCCACGAAAACATTAGGCTACCATATTCACTTGAGCTTGATCGAGAGACCATTCTCACACACAATGTAACTTGGACTGACTTCAGTAGATACTGAATACTGGATATCGCTCTGATTTACATACGATAAGTAACTTAACCTCAGCATTATCATATTAGAAATGTTTCCAGTCGTAGCATAGGCTGAAGTTTGGGAACTTCTTACAATGATTGAAACCATATTAACTAACAACCTACCATCAAGGCGATTAACTCTTCTCTCCCGAAGAATGGTATCTTACTTTTAGGGAAATGTTAACACACACTCTTGTATTCCCCGTAATGTACCTACCAATAATTTCTAGGAATGCTGTGTATGCATTGCTTTCTCAAATTGCCGTGGTGGGGAAGGAGAAGCAAGCCACATTATCATTTCTTTCATAATACCGGTAGTTGCTATAAACAAACTTTCGACATACCTGCTACCTGGGAAGGAGGTTTCCTGAACTAACAACATTTTATTACCATCGAAAAAAAACCTTGTATGAGTCGAAATAATAACTGATATAGAGGTCCTAACTAAAACATAACCTTCTGTGTGATGACAAACATGCAACGCAAAATTTGCCTAGATACCTACCTACAAAATGAACATTTGTTTCAGAAAATAATTAATCCTCATTCTAGATGACGTAAGCAGAAGCGTTCTCAAGTTTCACTTTTCACGCGGATACTCATTCATAAAAGATATAAACAACACAGCACAAAGCAAAATGTTCGCCATCTCTATCCCCTGCCGATCAGCTGATCAATCGTTAAGAGTCGCTGCATGATGGCCTGTACATTACGATGGCAGTGGCAAAGAGTAGCCATGATCAAAACCAAAAGTCATAGAGATTGTACTGTGACAATACGCCCTCCTATATATGTATATATATACAGGGTGTTACAAAAAGGTACGGCCAAACTTTCAGGAAACATTCCTCACACACAAAGAAAGAAAATATGATATGTGGACATGTGTCCGTAAACGCTTAATTTCCATGTTAGAGCTCATTTTATTACTTCTCTTCAAATCACATTAATCATGGAATGGAAACACACAGCAACAGAACGTACCAGCGTGACTTCAAACACTTTGTTACAGGAAATGTTCAAAATGTCCTCCGTTAGCGAGGATACATGCATCCACCCTCCGTCGCATAGAATCCCTGATGCGCTGATGCAGCCCTGGAGAATGACGTATTGTATTACAGCCGTCCACAATACGAGCACGAAGAGTCTCTACATTTGGTACCGGGGTTGCGTAGACAAGAGCTTTCAAATGCCCCCATAAATGAAAGTCAAGAGGGTTGAGGTCAGGAGAGCGTGGAGGCCATGGAATTGGTCCGCCTCTACCAATCCATCGGTCACCGAATCTGTTGTTGAGAAGCGTACGAACACTTCGACTGAAATGTGCAGGAGCTCCATCGTGCATGAACCACATGTTGTGTCGTACTTGTAAAGGCACATGTTCTAGCAGCACAGGTAGAGTATCCCGTATGAAATCATGATAACGTGCTCCATTGAGCGTAGGTGGAAGAACATGGGGCCCAATCAAGACATCACCAACAATTCCTGCCCAAACGTTCACAGAAAATCTGTGTTGATGACGTGATTGCACAATTGCGTGCGGATTCTCGTCAGCCCACACATGTTGATTGTGAAAATTTACAATTTGATCACGTTGGAATGACGCCTCATCCGTAAAGAGAACATTTGCACTGAAATGAGGATTGACACATTGTTGGATGAACCATTCGCAGAAGTGTACCCGTGGAGGCCAATCAGCTGCTGATAGTGCCTGCACACGCTGTACATGGTACGGGAACAACAGGTTCTCCCGTAGCACTCTCCATACAGTGACGTGGTCAACGTTACCTTGTAGAGCAGCAACTTCTCTGACGCTGACATGAGGGTTATCGTCAACTGCACGAAGAATTGCCTCGTCCATTGCAGGTGTCCTCGTCGTTCTAGGTCTTCCCCAGTCGCGAGTCATAGGCTGGAATGTTCCGTGCTCCCTAAGACGCCGATCAATTGCTTCGAACGTCTTCCTGTCGGGACACCTTCGTTCTGGAAATCTGTCTCGATACAAACGTACCGCGCCACGGCTATTGCCTCGTGCTAATCCATACATCAAATGGGCATCTGCCAACTCCGCATTTGTAAACATTGCACTGACTGCAAAACCACGTTCGTGATGAACACTAACCAGTTGATGCTACGTACTTTTGTGCTTGATGCTCGTACTGTAGAGCAATGAGTCGCATGTCAACACAAGCACTGACGTCAACATTACCTTCCTTCAAATGGGCCAACTGGCGGTGAATCGAGGAAGTACAGTACATACTAACGAAACTAAAATGAGCTCTAACATTACGTCAACATTACCTTCCTTCAAATGGGCCAACTGGCGGTGAATCGAGGAAGTACAGTACATACTAGCGAAACTAAAATGAGCTCTAACATTACGTCAACATTACCTTCCTTCAAATGGGCCAACTGGCGGTGAATCGAGGAAGTACAGTACATACTAACGAAACTAAAATGAGCTCTAACATGGAAATTAGGCGTTTCCGGACACATGTCCACATAACATATTTTATTTCTTTGTGTGTGAGGAATGTTTCCTGAAAGTTTGGCCGTACCTTTTTGTAACACCCTGTATATATATATATATATATATATATATATATATATAATATAATATATTCAAATAAACAACACATTCCACACATACACTAAAATATCACACACAACATAAAATTACTTATCAACTACTTCAGAAGATTCATAAGCACTATCATCGCCAGAAATAATTGTTCCAAGTTCACCAGAATCACCAACATGAATATTTTCTTCAGATGTAGTAGCCAAAACTATTTCATCAAGTTTATAAGACACTCCTCTTCCATCATTAGATCCGGGAACGATATTATAATCAGAATGAACGGCAGAATTGTTATCATCTTCGTTCTTCCCTTTCTCCTCCTGCCTCCACGCCTGCTTCGTCGTCTTCTACGATGCTTCCTGCATCCCCGTCGCCTGTATTCCAAACCTCTCTTTTTCTTCTTCTTTTGGTCTGTCTCCTCTGATTCAGTATCATCATATTTTCCTTTCTTTTTCTTCTCTTGGTCTGTCTCCTCTGATTTAATATAATATTTTCCTTTCTTCTTCTTCCTTTGATCTGATCCTTCACTCTCTTATCTTCCTTTACCTGACATCTCATCTTCTTCCTACTCCTTCTCTTTTCTTTCCAACTCATTCTTTTATCCATTCTCCTGGTCCTCTTTGCCTTCATTCTCAACCACTTCTCTCTTCTTCTTTTCCACATTTTCCACCTAATGGAGAAGACATCATACTAGAAGAAGATAAGGTGAAGAAGAAACAGTGGAAAACAAAGTGGAAGAAGAGAAAGGAACTGTTGAGTAAGACAAGACAGACGAGGAAGAGGTGGAAAATGTGGAAAAGAAGAAGAGTGAAGTGGTTGTGAATGAAGACAAAGAGGACCAGGAGAATAGATAAAAGAATGAGTTGGAAAGCAAAGAGAAGGAGTAGGAAGAAGATGGGAAGTCAGGTAAAGGATGATAAGAGAGTGAAGGATCAGATCAGATCTTTGGCTTTTATTAGTTATCTATGACTATTCTTGTGAGAGTCCATACTGGAAGATTTGTTTTGTTTATCTATGGAGATTATTGTGGTGCTTGTGACGATGGGATTATTGCAATGATAAATGAAAGAAAAAGTATGGGCTTGAATAGTGCTGCTAATTAGGAAGATTGGATAGGTTAAGTGGCGAGGTCTGATTCTGGTAATAGAAACAGTGGAAAATGATTATTGTGCGGATAATGGAAGCTTTATGGGATGTAGACAAAGTGATAATAAAAGGAGGAATGTTTTTTAAGTATCCCTCATTTTGAAATAACAAGCACGCCCCAAAAACTATGAAGGAAGAAATGTGTACGGTTACATAGGTTTAGGGTATTTTAGTGAGTATTTTGAATTTCAATTGCATTTTGTAAGTATTTTCAACCAAAACCGCATTTCGCAAGAATTTTAAATCTAAATTGCATGTTGTTTGGTGGGCATTTTGCAAATATTTTAATTCTCAATTGCATTTTGTGGGTATTTTGAATCTAAATTACATTTTGTCAAGTATTTTCAATCTAAATTGCCTTTTGTAAGTATTGTCAATCCACATGAGTCGTTTGAATCTACCGTACATTTTGTAAGTATTTTCAATTTCAATTGCATTTTGTAAGTATTTTGAATTTCAATTGCACCTTGTGAATAATTTGGATTGGAACTGGGATATTTCAATCTGAAATGCGCTGTGTATTTTCAATTTCAATTGCTTTTTGTAAGTATTTTGAACCTCAATTGCATTTTGTACGTCTTTTCGATCTCATTTGCATTTTGTAAGTACACACATCAAAAAAAGTTTTGCATCACCTCGGTTCCCAGATCTCCGGCATATAGACGTTGACTGTGTATATTGTATCCAAGATACAGTCCCTTTGACTGTTCATAGATGTCACTAAAACTGCTCAAAGATGTAAACAACCATGCATGAGCAGGGCCTATTAGACGGAGGGGGTACGACAGCCGATCAGTTCCAGTCATTCCACCAGGACGAAGGTACGCTGCTCATGTTGTCTGTAGTTCTACCATGCCTAGAAGGTCAATACCGCAGTTCGATCGCGTCCGCATTGTTACTTTGTGTCAAGAAGGGCTCTCAACAAGGGAAGTTTCCAGGCGTCTCAGAGTGAACCAAAGCGATGTTGTTCGGACATGGAGGAGGTACAGAGATACAGGAACTGTCGATGACAGGCCTCGCTCAGGCCGCCCAAGGGCTACTACTGTAGTGGATGACCGCTACTTACGGATTGCCGCTCGGAGGAACCCTGACAGCAATGCCACCATGTTGAATAATGCGTTTCGTTCAGCCACAGGACGTCGTGTTTCAACTCAAACTGTGCGCAATAGGCTGCATGATGCGCAACTTCACTCCCGACGTCCATGGCGAGGTCCAGCTTTGCAACCCCGACACCATGCAGCGCGGTACAGATGGGCCCAACAACATGCTGAATGGACCCCACGGAATTGGCATCACGTTCTCTTCACCGATGAGTGTCGCATATGCCTTCAACCAGACAATCGTCGGAGACGTGTTTGGAGGCACCCTGGTCAGGCTGAACGTCTTAGACACACTGTCCAGCGAGTGCAGCAAGGTGGTGGTTCCCTGATGTTTTGGGGTGGCATTATGTGGGGCCGACGTACGCCACTGGTGGTCATGGAAGGCTCCGAAACGGCTTTACGATACCTGAATGACATCCTCCGACCCATAGTGCAACCATATCGGCAGAATATTGGAGAGGCATTTGTCTTCATGGACGACAATTCTCGACCTCATCGTGCACATCTTGTGAATGCGTTCCTTCAAGATAACGACATCGCTCGACTACAGTGGCCAGCATGTTCGCCAGACATGAACCCTATCGAACATGCCTGGGATATGTTGAAAAGGGCTGTTTATGGACGTCTTGACCCACCAACCACTCTGAGAGATTTACGCCGAATTGTCGTTGAGGAGTGGGACAATTTGGACCAACAGTGTCTTGATGAACTTGTGGATAGTATGCCACGGCGAATACAGGCATGCATCAATGCAAGAGGACGTGCTACTGGGTATTAGAGGTAGTGGTGTGTACTGCAATCTGGACCACAAATGCTGAAAGTCTAGCTGTATGATGGTACAACATGCAATGTGTGGGTCTCATGAGCAATAAAACGAGCTGAAATGTTGTTTGTGTTGATCTCTATTCCCTTTGTACTTAACGGTTCCGGAACTCTTGGAACCGAGGTGATGCAAAACTTTTTTTGATGTGTGTATTTTGAATTTCAATTGCATTTTGTACGTATTTTGCACCTAGCCTACATTTTGTGGGTATTTTTCAATCTATTCTTTTTGTGAATCTTTTCGTTCTAAATTATTTTGAGTTGTTTCAATCTGAGTTCCTTTTTGTAAGTATTTTCCGTCTCACTTAATTCGTTCTTGTTTCCATTTCATTAACATTTTCGCTATCACCCAGATCATTAGGGGCCGATAACCTAGATGGTAGGCCCCTTAAAACAACAATTATCATCATCATCATCATGCTATTCAGTAGGAGAATATGCCAGTCCTGTGTGGTACAAGTCAGCTCATGCAAAGCAGGTGGATGTAGCCTTAAATGAGAGCTGCAGGATTATTACAGGTTGCTTGAGGCCAACTCTCATCAGTAAAGTGCACCAACTTGCAGGGATTGCTCCGCCTGATATCAGAAGAGAAGTGGCTGCAAACAACGAAAGAGGTAAATCATCTGCTATGACCTCACACCCACTCTTCGGATATCGACCTGCTAAGAGGAGATTAAAATCGAGAAAATACTTCCTAACAACTACTCAACCATTACAAGGAACAGCAGCAACAGCTCGAGTTGCCGTGTGGAAGGAGAGGACCAGCAATCTGTCTGAATGGATGGAACCAAAGTAATCTCTACCTCCTGGTCGCACAGAGAACTGGCTAATCTGGAAGTCCGTGAACAGACTGCGGGTGGTAGTTGCAAGATCCAGGGATAACTTGTATAAGTGGCATTTTCCGACCAAGACAGTCCTGTGTGATTGTGGCGGAACCCAGACAACATAACACCTCTTCTCCTGTCCATTGTGCCCGTACAGCTGCACAATGAAAAAAAGGAAGGAAGCTTGTAGTTTAACGTGACCGTTAATCTTGAGATCATGAGCCACGGGACCTCCTTTTTACGTGGAATCCGAACCACAGGACATGGCATTTCACTTTGAAAATCTCACATGCATTGACCGGGAATCGAACCCGGACCGCCTTGGTGATAGGCATACAGCTAGACCGCTGAGCCACCACGGCCCGCTGCACAATGAATGACCCGACTGAAGCTAATTCAAGTGCTATCGAAGTGGCTAAGTTCTGGGCAGAAACTGTTTGAAGTCGTCCGATGAACACATACTTGTGTGCATTTTATGTTTTGTACTTCTGACACGAATAAATAAAATATAGTAGGAGGACGGAAAGCGTAGGGAAGATATTATAATTGTAGAACATAGGACCCTCCGCGCTAAAGCCAGAGACATAATTTTGATGCCGTTCCTAGTAGCCTAACGTAAAAGTTCAGCTTGGTGACCAGGCATTCTCTACGAAATTATTTGATATTTGAATTGCAGCCAATGGCCATAGCGTGTGTATTTTAATTGAACGCTCGTAGGCTCCCCATTAAGTTCAATTTCAAGTAGTTCCAACTTTGGCTACCAGAGATGCCACTGACACCTAGCGGTGAAGGTTGGAACTTTATAGAGCGTTTCTAATCAAATAACCTACAAATTTAGCTACACTACCAATTGTAGTGGTAGGTTCTTTTACATGCTATAAATCTATGACATGGGCCCGCCGGCTTTACTTCCCTTCCCAAGAAAGGCATAGCCTAAGTTACCGTTTCTGAAGGTTTTTAACGCTCTAAAAATTGTGTGTTATTTAGGATAGTGGTTCCCAACCCATACAGGTCTGCGGACCTCTCAGTCTGAAATTGAATCATGCACGGATCACTTCCACCCCCCACCCCCTCACCACCATTCTATTATTATTATTATTATTATTATTCCTTCGTTACAGCCAACTAAGGAGCACGTAATGTCAACTGTTTTTTCTGCATTTTAATGTTGGCCCAGTAGTCTACTCCTTCATTCGCAATCGATGTTGCACCTTTCTCTCTGTCGTCCACGCCTTCCCGCTTTTAGCTTCGGCTTAAGTTGAAAACTCCCATGTTTCTGAAGTTTTTCCCTAAGTGGGCCACGCTCCTGGATATCTTAACGTGTTATCCCAGTCTCCAACAGATCTTTCTCTACTTCACTGAACCAGGCCCCCTTTGTCTTTTTCTCACGGAGAAAAGCAAAAGCCGTGTTGATTCCATTCGGGTTATATGTCCATAAAAAGAAATCCTCCTTTTCCTCATCACGTCAGTTATTTTCTCTACGTGAGTGTACAACTCGTGGTTGTGGCGTCTTCGGAACTCGCCGTGTTCTTTGACTGGACCCAGGATTATTATTATTATTATTTTAAACACATCGTACTTTAATTTAACAGCTGATAATCATCGGCACGGATAAATTAGAACCATTCTTGTTCAACGTACATCGCTTTCAATTCTCAATTTCTTGGCAACTTTTTTATTTGTACTTGTCACGCGGACCTATGGTTGGGAACCAGTGATCTGGTAAGGAATGCTCTCAGTTGGATATGTACACGTTAATCTTAATCCGCAAATTATTATGTATGAGCATTTTACCGCTGCGTCCCGAGTTCAAATCTCGCTCTGTGTACAGTTTTTGGATTAGTTAGTTGAGGTTGGACTGGTTTTCTCTCGGATCTTCGATTTCCCTTGCCAATTATTTTTCAGTAACAATCCACAGTCATTCATTTCACATCTTCCCGGAGGAATGTCACTGGCCACAATTATTGCCGGCACGCTTTCATCTTTCGCGGTAGATGAGGCATCGTCCCTGGACCGGCGTTTGATGGAATTAGGTTTAGGCTATTACATAGACGCATTACAGCAAACTCAATTAATTTTGTAAATATGTTCATGGAAAACAAGAACCGTTTCTATAAGTTATAGGGTCAATCCGTAACCCTCCATCCCTACAACTTGTCGCCAAGCGACCACGTGTTAAAAACAGCGATCCTACAATGGTTTATTCTGTGATGTAATGTGACATGAAAATGACCATGTTAGCCCTGTTCCTTATTGACGAAGTATAATAAGTCCTGAAGATTAAAAACCTTAAGTCAATAGGGGAAGGGTGGGCATAGTGGCCACGTTAAAGGGAAAAGATTGTTTTCAATAAGTTAAAATTGTTGAAAACAAATGAAAATTGGCCATACTATAGCTTATTTATATATCTTTAAACAAATCATTTTAACTAAAATTTATGAGCATATTTTTTTACAAATTAAAGTATTGTCTCCACACTTGTTTTACGTCATTATCTAAATGTGACTCTGCAGGCCCAACCAGTTACACCAGCTCTTACTTTCAAAGATGAATTTAAAGCTTAAATTACACATGTTTCAGGTATTGCTGTCATCAATACATTCTAGAATAATATAGCCTACCTAGTTATAATAGTTAATGCAGTACTCTTACCTTACATCAGCAACTTGAAAAACAACAAAATTGATGACAACTTCTAAAAGCGTAATCTCATCAGCTTCTAGGCTCAACACAACACTAATGGCGGTCTAGTGGAGTAGTTGAGGTGCTTGTGGCCTGGTAACAGCACTGTACAGTAGAAAAATAGCCCGTGGCAACTATGCCCGCCGTGGCCACTATGCCCACCCTTCCCATATTAATTTGTACTATTTATTGTACCGGTTTCGGCCACATTGTGGCCTTCCTCAGCGCAAATAATGTGAATAGAAAAGCTAGGCTGACAGTACATGAAAAATTTTACCATAAAAGAAGGATGTTCTCAAAAATATTTATAATAAACTATTCGTCTAAAAGCTAACGAACTAAAAAACACATGCACTAAAATTTAAAAAAAAAAAACATCTGTTACAAAAATATGTTAATTCGAAAGAAAGAAATCTTGATATGAAACCAACTTGAAGAAAGAAACAATGATGTAGTTGTTATGTAGACAAAATGTTTGAGGTTAAGATAGAATTTTTCAGAATGGTTATAAAAGTACCGGTACATAGACTACATGAAGAATCTGTGGAATGATATCCTATCGTTGAGAAAAATATTCCAACAGATTGGAATGTTGTGCACGCTCCCCCGAATGTTTCTAAATTAGTTAATGCATTTAACGACAGTTAGGAGGCAGTTAACGGAAATTAAAACAATATTGTGTATCCAAAAGCACTTCAAGAAACAAAATTACAACGCCAACACTTTCTTTGATTGGCATTGCAACGCTTGCCGGGTACAGCTTGTAAAAAAAAAAAAAAAGAATGTTTGTTCGTCTTTTATGCGTTCATAAACCATTCATCCGATTGCGATAAAATTTTGGTAAGTTGTTGTGTACACTCCCGGGATCGAAAGGGCATGTGTAATAGATAGCGCGCGAGTAGTTTAAACAAATGAGTGTTGGCGATGCGTTCATATACAATTCATCCGATTGCGATCACATTTTGGTCAGTTGTTGTGCACCCCCCCCCCCCCCCCGGGAAAGTAATAGGCATAGTAAATCCAATTTACAATAAGCGCGCGAGTAGCTTCAATAAAATGACGTGCGATTCGTGTCAACCAAGTCCTACGTGCGTTCATAAACCATCCGTCCGATAGCGATGAAACTTGGGTGAGATGTTGTGTACACTCCAAGGAAGGTTTCTGGCTTAGTATATGCATTTTACAATAGGTAGCGCACGAGTAGATTCGTCCATATAGCATTCATCCGATTGTGATGAAACTTTGGTGAATTGTTGTGTACCCTCCAGGAAAGGTTTCTGGCTTGGTACATGCATTAGGTACCGTAGCGAACTGGTAGATCCAACAAATGAGTGACGGCACGTGATCAACAAATGAGCGACGGCACGTGAATCTTTTCAAGAAAGGCCCTTATGCGCTCATATACCATTCATCCGATTGCGATGAAACTTTGGTGAATCGTTGAGTACACTCCCGGGAAGGTTTTAGGCTTAGTAAATCCATTTCTCAGTAGGTAGCGTGCGAGTAGGTTCAACAAATGAGTGACCGCGCACGAATCGTTTAAACAAAATTCCGTATGCGTTCATATGCCATTCATCCCATTACGATGAAACTTTGATGAGTTGTTGTGTACACTGACGTGAAGGTTTCTGACTTAGTAAATCCATTTCTCAGTAGGTAGCGCAAGAGTAGATTCAACAAATGGGTGTTGAAGCAGGACTCGTCCGAAAACACTACATTTCGCCTCTCAGCATGCCAGTGTCGGCGTGCACGAGCCCATTGTAGTCGGAGGCGTTGGTGGTTCCCAGTCAATGGAAGCCGACGCAGTGGCATGCGTGCTACCAGTCCAGCCCTCAAAAGATGGCGCCGCACCGTCGACGCAGACATGTCCACCCCCGTTGCAGTGCTCCAACGTCGAGCCAACACCGAGAAGATGGCGGTCATCTCGCGCCGTGGTCACATTGCGACGTCCTGTACCCTGTCGTCGCTGTGTACTGCTCTTCTCTCTCCACTGGATCCACATACGCCTTACTGTTGACGCAGCGTGCCCTGTACGAGCCGCAATGTCCCGGAACGACAGACCCGCCTCGCGGAGCCCAAGCATTCTGCCCCGTTCAACCGCACTCACATGCTGATAGTCCACCCTGTGATGTTGGCGAGACAACGTTGCACTTGCTTACAAGTTTCCACTTGGTATTACGGCCCCAGAGCTGTACAGAACACTGACCTGTCCGGTCCCACGACAGAGGGCACTGGCGGGCCAATGTGCACTCCGTCTCTCTGCGATTTCAAACACTTAGTATGGTACCACAGGCCTACACGACCCCTGTTCTGGGAGTGTCTTTGACCATTTCTTCTGGGTGTTTCACTTTCTACCAACAGTATTGTATATTTAAAACTGAATGTTTGTTTGTTCGTCTGGCGGACATACAAGACGAACGAGTGAAAACTGCTCTCACAAAATTGAGAAGTATAGAGCAAGTAAACGGCAAACTAAGTAAAGTTATGAAGGAGGAATTGCTTAAAGCGGTGAGTACCTTGGAAGATTGCTTCCGATCCATGAACAAAGGCGAAGACAGTGAAACCAAGGATAAACATGAGTATGTTGATCCAGCAAACGTAGGAAAAGAGGTTAATTGCTTCCCTGAATCAGAGATGAAAAAGGCAAGAGACAGAAGCTCTGTGAAACATGTGGCGCCTTCTATCGACAGTGCGCATGAAACAGATTCAGAGATGGCAAAGAAAAGAGACAGAAGATCTCTGGCATCTACAACCAACAGTTCGTGTAACTCAACTAGCGCGCTAACTAGAGACGTAACACCAGGAACTATAAGTACAACCCAGCAAGCCTCGACATCAAGCGGCGACTTCTATAACCACAACAGCCAGGAGCCAGACCACACGTCACTGGAAGATAAAATAACCAATAATGTCACACAAAAACTAACATATTTGATTGACACCCTTACAGGAAACTTAAGGAAATTAATAAAAGTGGAAATAGAAAGCGCTCAACACCGACACCAAAACGTGACGAGAGAACAGCAGAAGTTAAGGCGAGCAGTTACAAGGAAATTGACCAACTAACGCCATCATCACAAGAATTGGCACAGGTGAGAACTCAAGACCTGGAATATGCCATCTATCCGGGGCAATGGGTTCAATTTGCCAGCAAATCAGATAGAAGGCAAACAAGGCAGCAATACGCAACGATAAGCTCAGGTCCAAGAGTTGAAGAATTGCAAGCAGCAAAGAAGAAAGCTTGGCTTTTTGTGGGGCGTGTAGGCCCGCACACAACCACCGGTGCCATAAAAAAGTACCTAGAGAGCAGAGGAATTATAGAAAACGTTACGTGTGAAGAAATAACAACCAATTACGATACTAAAGCTTTCAAAGTGGGGATCCCATTCGAACTAATGGAAAGGGTATATGAGGAGGATTTCTGGCCGACAGGGATTTATGTCAGACGTTTTCGATTTCGGACCTTTCGTCCCACTCGAGAAATTGGTCACTCCTACGAATAACTCAAAAGAGGAAGTAGTTGATAGAAAGAATCAAAACTTAAAAGACGCACCAAGAAAATTAAGAATCATGATGTGGAACATAGAAGGGCTAAAAAGTGCTATGAGTATGAGCCCAGAACACTTTCTAATAGGTTACGATATAGCAATCCTATTGGAAACATTCGTCACTGATGACTGGCAATACCCACACTTCTATGGTATTCATCTTAAAGCTAGACAAGGAGAAAAAGGTAGACCTTCCGGGGGGATAACTATCTTACTAAAATACACCTAACTCCAATATTATCAACAAGGCAACAGGACCATACCCTACTTTTGGAAATAGGCGGCCTGATAATAATAGCCGCTTATTTCCAACCGAACATAACAGCATTCGACATAATGGACGAGCTAGGCCAAATGATCATTCAAAGCAAACAAGATAAACCAATAATTATCGCAGGTGACCTTAACTGCAGATTAGACATTCCTAACTACAAAACAAAGCTAGTTCTGGAGAAACTGGAAGAAGAAGGCTTCATCCTGCTAAACAACCCCACAATCCCCACATACATCTCACACAACGGAAAGAGCACAATAGATATTGCACTTACAAAAGGACCAATAACAGGAAACGTATTTCCATTATGGACAGCAAACCAAGCTGTGATAAGGAAACACTTACCACTTGAAATAAATATCCAAGGGGAATGGGGAAACCAACAGGAAAAGACAACTCATCCCCTTTCAAGGAAAATAGATGTCGAGAAAGTAAAAGCTATGCTAGATTCATCAATACTTTTAGACTCATTAATAGATAACTCAAGGCTGGAGGACGCAAGAAGAACATTAGAGGAAATCTTGCGAAAGGCCGCCATTCCGCGGGCCACAAGAAGAGCAAAGATATGGTTTGATAGTGAGTGTTATAGGCTGAGGAGGGAGACCCTAGAAAAATGACAACAGTTAAGGCAGAACTTGAATAACCAAAGTCTACTACACATATACAACGACAAGAGGAATCTTTACAAGAGAACATTAAAAGAAAAGAAGCGCGCCTACTTACAAGCAGAGGGCAGGAAGCTGGAAGCTAGCAGAGGAAGCCAAGAAAAACCCCTTCATAGCCCTATGTCCAAAGAAACAATCACATACACACTACATAGACATGGAAAATTGGGAATCACACTTCAGCAAGATTCTCAAGATCGAGGGTCTAGTGCACACCAGAAAAGATCCACATATCATCTCTCCACAAATACCAACAGACTGGGTACCACTGACCATTGAGGAAACTAGAATCGCCATAGACAGCACCAAAAATAAGAAAGCCGCAGGACCGGACGGGATCTATAATGAATATGTAAAAGACACTGCACACTTGCTAGCCCCAATATGGACAAAATTATATAACAAATGTATAGAAACAGCTTCCATACCTGACCAGTGGAGAAAGACAATTGTAAAAGTTTTATATAAAGGAAAAGGAGATCCAAGAGATCCCAATAAGTACAGAGGCATAGCACTGGAAAACTGCCCCTTCAAAATCTTCACCAAAATTATAACAGGAAAATTAAATGAGGAAATAAACGAGCTTCTGCCAGAGAACCAGTTTGGGTTTAGAAAGGGACGATCTACCCTAAACGCTATTGAACTTCTGCTTAACCAAATATGGGATGCCTTAGAGAACAACGGAAAATATTACACCATTTTTATAGATTTCACAAAGGCTTTCGACCTGATAAATAGAAAGCTAGTGACAGAAAAGCTAAAGGAGATGCTAGGCATGAACAACATATGGGCCAATCTCATCACATCAATACTGCAATGGAACGAAGTACGAATTTCGGACAACCTCACTCTATCAGAACCGATAGCCCAATCAAACGGGGTCCTACAGGGAGACCCACTGAGCCCCTTGCTGTTTATAATATCAACCACAGATATCCTAAAAATAGCCCAAAAGGAGGGAGTAATGGGATCCAGTGATTTAACAAAACTCCAGGGAACTGTAAATGACGTGCAAAAATGGTGCTCTGAACACAATCTCCGCAGAGACTGGCATTAATAAAACGTAGTCTGAAAAGTTCTTTGGAATACTTGAGACTCTAGATTGCTTATAAACTTCCACGCCTAACGACTGAACAGAGTCACATGTAACCGCCCATAGTTCCTTAAAATAATCATCATTTCGTTTTTCTTGCAACGATTTTACAAGTCCATAGATCAATCTATGTGCCCCTCCGAAGTCCACATGTTTTTGTTGTAAGAACATAGAGGCTCTATTGGCAAGCTCGAGAATGTCAGAAAAGATTTGTAACACAAACATCACCTTCACTTTACAAAGCTGTTTCAAGAAACCTTTTGCTTCTGCTGCCTCTTTCTTGTTAGCTGACTTTGAAAAATACTCGAGAGCTGCTTTAACTGAAGCAAAACGTTTCTGAAAATACATTACTCCTCTATATTTACATACCCATCACGTGTCACTTTGAAGAGGTATCTCTAAAACACGTTCTCCTGGATGAAGATCACTCGTATCTCTACAAACTTTTGGTGTCTTACAGTAGATACAGACTGAAAAGCATAAATTGCTTCCAGTAAACCAAAAGTGTCCCCTACCACGTCTACAAACTGGCTTTGAAACGTCCACCAAAACTAAATTTAAGCGATGTGCATAACAATGCACGTAAACACACGGGTTATTGACCTTTTGTCGCAATAAACGTTGCACACCGTTTATCTTCCCTGACATAACCGCGGCTCCATCATATGCTTGTCCAATGCACTTACATGGATCGAAACCCACTGAAACAAGGTACTCTAAAGCTGAATTAGCTATACTTTCAGCATTCAGTTGAGACAAATGTATAAAACCAATGAAACGCTCCTCTATAGAATTTTGCCCTACATATCTGACACATACGGACATCTGTTCCACTTTACTAACAACTCTAACTTCTTCCAGGATTAATGAAACATAACCATTGTTATATTTTTTTCGTCTCTCCTCCAATATGTTCAACTGTTATATTAGCTGAGATATCAAGAAATTCATTTTGAGAATCTTTAGATGAGTAAGTTGCATTCTTTGGTAGACTGTTTACTTGTGCATTCACTTTCTAGTTTAATTGCATTTAAAATTTCATGAAAATTCCCTTTATTATTAACACTGTCATCATCTGAAACTGTTTGGCGTTGACCTCTAAGCCCAATGTCTTGCCGGGCACAAAGTAATGCGACTTGGGCCATTGTTGCCACAGGTGAGCGGTTACGCAATATAACCAGAGGTTTCTCGCTTAGCTTCGAAATCACTGTGCCGCTATGTTCACTTACCAGAAAACTGTTTCACTTTACTATTGAAGATTTATAACATTCACTATCAGCATGCTTTGCACGTTTTTCTCATATTCTTTTCCAATTGCAAAATTCAGATTTACTGAAAACATGTTCAGCATGCTTGAATCAGATTGAATGAAATGACGACACAGAAAACAGCATCTTTGTTCTCAGAGTATTCAATAAATGTATGTACCTATCAAACCATTTACTGTTAAAACTTCTGTTCTTATTGTATAGTAACGTTTGTTTATAAACTGATTTACGTGGTTGGCATGGTCCATCATAGATCGATGCACTGATATAAAATGGTACTGGTTCGTCTATATTGGAAACAGTTGCACTCACATTTTTGTCACAGAGTTGGGGAGATATCGATGCACTTGTATCGCATGGAGGTTTGTCTACATTGGAAACTTCTGAACTTGCATGTCATAAAGTTGGGAAAAGAGTTTAATACTCTTGGTGTATTGTATGCACTACGCATTTTAAAAATATTAGATTTATATACGATTTCAATTGTGTGTTTAAATTACATATAATAAAATAAATAAATCTTGAAATTGAAAGAAAAATTAACTTAATTAAATGCATTAGTTCGTTTTATATCAGATAAATTGTACCTGTAAATTATCAATTTATTTAGTAACCAAGGAATTTTAAAATAATTATTTCACTAAAACTGGGGGGGGGGGGGGGGGGGGGGGCAGGGCTAGAACCGCCTCTGGGTTAAAGGCATAATCCATTTTACAAAGCGCGTGAGTAGTTTCAACAAATGAGTGTTGGCGCGCGATTCGTTTCAATCAAGTCCCACATGCGTTCAAATACCAGTCATCCCATTGCGATGAAATTTTGGTGAATTGTTGCTCCCACTCAAGCGAAGGTTTCTAACTTAGTAAATCCAATTTACAGTAGGTAGCGCACGAGTTGTTTCAACAAATGAGTGATGGCCTGCGAATCGTTTCAACAAAATGCCGTATTCGCTGATATACCATTCATCCGATTGCGATGGAACTTTGATGAGTTGTTGCATACACTCCCGCAAAGGTTTCTAGCTTAGTAAATCCATTTCTCAGTTGGTAGCACACGAGTAGTTCCAACAAATGAGTGACGGCACGCGAATCGTTTCAATAAAATCCCGTATGCGATCATACACCATTTATCCGGTTGCGATGAAACTTTGGTCAGTTGTTGTGTATACTCCTGCGAAGATTTATGACTTAGTAAATCCATATTATAATAGGCAGTGCACGGAAAGATTCAACAAATGAGTGACAGCGCGCGAATCGTTTAAAAAAGTTTCGTATGCGTTCTTGTAGCATTCATCTGAATGCGATAAAACTTGGGTGAGTTGTTGTGTACCTTACCGTGAAGGTTTCAGACTTAGTAAATCCATTTTACAATAGGTAGCGCACGAGGACATTCAACAAATGTGTAACGGCGCATGAATCATTTCAACAACATCCCGTATGCGATCATATACCATTCATCCGATTGCGATGAAACTTTGGTGAATTGTTGAGTATACTCCCGTGAAGGTTTCTGACTTAGTAAATCCATTAACAATAATGGTAGCGTACGAGTAGATTCAAAAAATGAGAGACAGCGCGCGAATCGTTTCAACAAAATCCCGTATGCGTTCATATACTATTCATCCGATTGCGTTGTAACTTTGGTGAGTTGTTGTGTGTACTCCCACGAAGGTTTCTTACTTGTAAATCCATATTACAATTGGTAGCGTATGGGTAGATTCAACAAATGAGTGACGGCGCGCGAATCGTTTAAATAAAATCCCGTATGCGTTCATATAGAGCCTCCGTGGCTTAGGCGGCAGAACTCTGCCCTCCTACTGCTGGGTCCGTGGTTCAAATCCCGGTCACTCCATGTGAGATTTGTGCTGAACAAAGCGGAGGCAGACAGGTTTTTCTCCGGGTCCTCCGGTTTTCCCTGTCACAATTTAATTCCAGCAACACTCTCCACTATCATTTCATTTCATCTGTCATTCATTTAATCATTGCCCCAGGGGATTGCAACAGGCTTTGGCAGCCGGCACAGTTGATATCCTCGCCGCTAGATGGGGGCTTCATTCATACCTTTCCCTGACCAGTCGGTCGACTGGAAGCAGGCTCTCATGTCATGCGTTCATATACCATTCATCTGAATGCGATAAAACTTTGGTGAGTTGTTGTGCACGTGCCCTCGAATGTTTCTGAATTAGTAAATCCATTTTACAAAAGTTAAGAGGCAGCTATCGGAAAAAGAATATTTTGTATCCAATAGCACTTCTACAAACAAGGTTACAACGCCAACACTTTCTTTGATTGGCATTGCAACGCATGCCTGGTACAGCTAGTATATATATATCAGGGGTGGCCAATAACATTAACTTTGGGAGCCGCAAATGTATGACGCTGTTTTGAAGATTGATCTATATCTATCTATATATATAAAAAGCAATGTTACGTGATAGTTTGTGTGTCTGTGGGTATGTCTCCTATGCGTTCATATACCATTCATCCGATTGCGTTGAAACTTCGGTGAGATGTTGAGTACACTCCAAGGAAGGTTTCTGACTTAGTAAATCCATTTTGCAATAGGTAGCGCACGAGTAGATTCAACAAATGAGCGACGATGCGCGAAGCATTTCAATAAAGTCCCGTATGCTTTCATATACCATTCGTCTGATAGCTATGAAACTGGCGTAAGACGTTTTGTACACTTCAGGAAAGGTTTCTGGCTTAGTAAATCCACTTTACAATGGGCAACGCACAAATAGATTCAACAAATGAGTGACGACGCGCGAAGTGTTTCGACAACTTTCCGTATTCGTTCAAATACCATTCATCCGATTGCGATGAAACTTAGGTTGAGATGTTGTGTACACTCCAGGGAAGGTTTCTGGCTTAGCAAATCCATATTGCAATAGGTTGCGCAAGAGTAGAATCAACAAATGAGGGACGATAGGTGAAGTGTTTTAACAAAGTCCCGTATACATTCATATACCATTCGTCTGATAGCTATGAAACTTGGTGAGATTTTGTGTACCCTTCAGGGAAGGTTTCTGGCTTAGTAAATCCAATTTACCATAGGTACTTACGTGAAGGTTTCTAACTTATAAATACATTTTACAGTAGGGAGCGCACGAGTAGATTCAACAAATGGGCAACGAGGCGCGAAGCCTTTCAACAAAGTCCCGTATGCATTCATATTCCATTCGTCCGATAGGGATGAAACTTGGGTGAGATGTTGTGGATACTTACGTGAAGGTTTCTAACTTATAAATACATTTTACAGTAGGGAGCGCACGAGTAGATTCAACAAATGAGCGATGACACGCGAAGCGTTTCAACCAAGTCCCGTATGCATTCATATACCATTCGTCCGATAACGGTGAAACTTGGGTGAAATATGGTGTACACTCCAAGAAAGGTTTCTGGCTTAGTAAATACATTTCACACTAGGTAGCACACGAGTAGATTCGACAAATGAACGACGACACGCGGAGCGTTTCAACATAGTCCCCTATGTCTTCATATAACATTAGTCCGATAGCGATTAAACTTGGGTGAGATGTTGTGGACACTTACGTGACGGTTTCTAACTTAGTAAATACATTTTACAGTAGGTAGCGCACGAGTAGATTCAACAAATGAGCGACGACACGCGAAGCGTTTCAACAAAGTCCCGTATGCGTTCATATACCATTCGTCCGATGGTGATGAAACTTTGGTGAATTGTTGTGTGCACTCCAGGAAAGCTTTCTGGCTTAGTAAATCCAGTTTACAAAAGGCAGCGCACGAGTAGATTTAACAAATGAGCGATGGCACGTGAATTGTTTTAAAACCGTCCCGTATACGTTCATATACCATTCATCCGATTGCGATGAAACTTTGGTGAAACGTTGAGTATACTCCAGGGAAGGTTTCATGCTGAGTAAATCCATTTTACAATAGGTAGCGCACGAGTAGATCCAACAAATGGGTGACGGGGCGCAAATCGTTTAAACAAAATCCGGTACTCTTTCATATACCATTCATCCGATTGCGATGAAACATTGATGAGTTATTGTGTACACGACGGAGATGGTTTTCGACTTAGTAAATCCATTTCACAATAAGTAGCGCACGAGTAGATGCAACAAATGGGTGACGACGCGCGAAGCGTTTCAACAAAATCCCCTATGCGTTCATATACCCTCATTCGATTGCATGAAACCTTGATGAGTTATTGTGTACACGCCAGGGAAGGGTTTCGACTTAGTAAATCCATTCCACAATAGGTAGTGCACGAGTAGAGTCAACACATGTGTGACAGCGCATGAATCGTTTAAACAAAATCCCGTATACGTTCATATGCCATTCATCCCATTGCGATGAAACTTTGGAAAGTTGTTGTGCACGCTCCCACGAATGATTCTATATTAGTAAATCCATTTTACGATAGCTTAGAGGTAGTTAACGGAAATTGAGAAACATTTTGTGTATCCAAAAGCACTTCAAGAAATAGAATTTCAACGCCAACACTTTCTTTGATTGGCATTGCAACGCATGCCGGGTACAGCTTATATATCTATATATATATAAATCAATGTAACGTGATAGTTTGTCTGTGGGTATGTCTCCTATGCGTTCATATACCATTCGTCCGATTGCGATGAAACTTGGGTGAGATGTTGAGTACACTCCAAGGAAGGTTTCTGACTTAGTAAATCCATTTTACAATCGGTAGCGCACGCGTAGATTCAACAAATGAGCGACGATGCACGAAGCATTTCAACAAAGTCCCGTATGTGTTCATATACCATTCGTCCGATAGCGATGAAACTAGGCTGAGATTTTGTGTGCACTCCAAGGAAGGTTTCTAGCTTAGTAAATCCCTTTAAAAATAGGTAGAGCACGAGTAGAATCAACAAATGAGCGACGACACGCGAAGCGTTTCAACAAAGTCCCATATAATTTCATATACCATTCATCCGATAGCGATGAAACTTGGGTGAGATGTTGTGTACACTCCAGGGAAGGTTTCTGGCTTAGTACATACATTTTACAATAGGTAGCGCACCCCCCCCCCGTGTGGGTGCGGGTTAGAATACACCCACGGTATGCCCTGCCTGTCGTAGGAGGCGACTAATAGGGCCGACATGGCCGAATAACTTGCCAGTTTTGATTTGTTCAGACCCCCTGTGGATGGGGAGGGCAGAATTCATCCACGGTATCCCCTGCCTGTCGTAAAAGGCGACTTAGAGGGGGCCTTATAAAGGTCGATTTTGGTTTTCTGGTCCCAGCTCTGGTTTGACCAATAGAAACAAACATGCATGCTGTTAGGGGAAGGGCCACCAGCTTGGCCATCTGGCCAGAAAGCCTAGACGGTATGCCCCATCCCGTCAGGTGGGTGCGCCATGTACCCTACAGTAGTATCCGCCTTACAACGAAGGTCCCTGCATGGCCGAATACTGGAGCTGAATAAATCCTGTGCATGCCGAGGGGGAAGTGCCTGTTCGAGGCACTGGGACCCCGGGCAATATCTGCTATGCCAGGTAGGTATTGCCTTGGCTGGGTGGCGCCCACAGTGATAGCCCCCGTTCGGAGTGGGCAGTATTCGGGGAGGATTTCGTCCGGGATGCCATCAAAGCGATCACGGACACCTGTACAGGGTGGCACCCTTAAAAAGCCGTCTCTTGAGTGTCGAGCTAATCCCAAGGTGTATACGCCTTGGGATGAAGCCTTTAATAGAAGATTCCCCGCTGATAAGTCTCCTCGCTACCTGGTAGCTACGAGGACTGACGGGGGTGATTTTAAACTAGTAAAATCAATAATTTTTTCTGAGGAAATCGAGGGGAAATTTGGGGACCTAAGCGGGATTTCCAAGCTCCGGAACGGTCAGCTGCTGCTGCACACCGTTGATCGGAAGCAAACCGAAGCGTTGCTGGAATGCACGCAATTCGGCGAAATTCCCGTTAAGGTCTCAAAACACGAAACGCTGAATGAGGTCCGAGGAGTTATTTTCCATCGTGACCTCATTTTAAATAGCGATGCGGAATTGTTGCGGGATCTGGGGAAGAGAGGCGTCACCAAGATTAGGCGCATCACCCGAAAGATTGGGGAGAACAGCGTCGATACCGGCGCTTTTATTCTCCATTTTGAGGGTGATGTAGTACCTAAGCAGGTGAAGGTCACATCGTACCACTGCGATGTTCGACCGTACATCCCTCCACCTATGCGCTGCTATCAATGCCAGAGATTCGGGCATGTTTCCGCCAGGTGCACTGCCAAGGCCGTGTGTAGAGAGTGTGGCAAGGGGACACATGAGGGTGAGAGGTGTACGCCTCCCCCGATTTGTCCTAACTGCCAAGGAAGCCACTCTCCACGATCGAAGCAGTGCCCTGAGTTCTGTAAGGAAGCAAAAATTCAAGAAATAAGAACTCTTGATAGGCTTTCATATCACGACGCTCGCAAGAGGTACCGTGATATGAATGCCCCCGAATTTCGGGTATCGTTTGCAGCTGCAACTACGCCCTCATTCACCCCTGCCGCATCTTTACCGAGTGTAGTACCCTCGACGCCCGTATTTTCAGCAGTATTAAAATCACCCCTCGCTGTACCAGCGAAAAATGTCAGCCCGAAGGAGGTACAACAACCTTCTTCGGCCCAGCAAAAGAAGGCGCCGGTTATACCATCTCAACCGGCGCAATCGGAGAAGAAGTCATCTTCTTCTCCGAAACGGTCGGCGAATAAGTCTTCCCCAGTTAAAGGGGGAAAGAAAACTTTGCCGACCAGGGCTGGTCCTTCTTCCAGCCCACCTAATACGAAAAATATAGGGGAGAAGAGGGAGACGGTTCGTCGCCGTCTCTCTCGCCCTCCTGCTGACGGGGTGGCTACTGTCTCTGCTGGCCTTTCCGCTCCCACTACCACCAAGGGAGCGAAGCCTGCTGATGCCAAACCCGTCCGTATGGAGGAACTCCCCTATAGAAAAGAAAATAGATCGGCGGAGGAGAGGGGAACGGTTCAGCGCCGTTTCTCTTCCTCTCCTAAAGGCAGGGCTGCTCACGTATCTGCTGACCATCCCGCTCCCACCACTACCAGTGGAGCGGTGCCAGCAGGAGCGACCTTGTTTTATAAGGACCCGGCGTCTGTGGGGAAGGGACCATCTACTTCCCCAAACACGCGTCGGCGCCGATCCAAGAAGAAATCTCTTCGGGGCGTATCGGGGACAGACACCCAGTCTTCCGACCGGGAGAAAGTCCCTCGACACCGCTCTCGCTCTTCCCCAAGAGCGAGACTCGTGAGGTCCGACGACGACCGCGCGCAACCCAAGAGAGCGCCCGCTCCATTTTCTTCGTCTTCGGACGGAGATGTGGAGATTGAGGTGTGCTCTCCTGCCCCATCATCTCCAACTAGAGCTGGGGAAGGGTGGCAAACGGTCAAGCATAAGTAGAAGACCCATTTCTACTTAAGTCCACACCATGGCACTATTACAATGGAACTGTAATAGCTATTCTGTTCATCTCGCTGAGTTACGACAATTAATATCTTCGTTTTCGGCAACCATTGTCTGTCTTCAGGAATCCAGGTTTCGTCCTGGACATGAGACAACAATGCGTCACTTCAAACTCTTCTCTAAAGACCGGGTGGACGGAGCTGTGGCCGCTGGTGGCGTCTGCACTCTCGTCCACTCTAGCCTCTTTAGTGAAGAGGTGCCGTTGCGTACTCAGCTAGAGGCAGTTGCAGTTCGTACTTCGTTGCCAGTAATGGCAACAGTATGTAACGTGTACATCCCGCCTGATTCTCAGCCGGATTACGACCAGCTGGTGGATCTAGTCTCTCAGCTCCCCCCTCCTTTCCTCCTTGTGGGTGATGTTAATGCCCACAACACCATCTGGGGCTCCGCTACCACTAGCGGTAAAGGGAGAGATTTTGAGAGGCTGATCAGGCGGCTGGACCTGTGTCTGTTGAACACAGGGGAACCTACTCACTTCTCTATTGCACACGGTACTTATTCAAGTATCGATATTACCCTGTGCAGTCGTGCGCTGGTTCCCCTGCTACAGTGGGGTGTACACGATGACCTTTGTAATAGTGACCATTTTCCAATTATCGTTACTCTTCCGAACCAGAGAGCCATCGAGTTACCAAGTCGATGGCTTCTCCGTCGGGTTGATTGGCCAACTTGCACGGCACGTGCGGTGTTTGCCGAAGATACCTTTGAGAGTGTCGACGATCATACCATTCACATAACGAATGGTATTTTGGCTGCTGCTGAGGAAACAATACCTTCCTCGTCCGGCAACTCACGCCGGAAGCTTGTCCCTTGGTGGACAGCCGAGATTGCAGCAGCCATTAAAGATCGTCGACGTGCTTTCAAATGCTATCGGAGGCAAAACACTATGGCCAACCTTATCACCTTCAGAAGGATGCGTGCTAGAGCCCGATATCTGATTCGGGAGAGCAAGAAAATGACCTGGGAAAAGTATGTGTCGTCCATGACGGCGCATACTCCTTCATCTCAAGTGTGGACTAAGCTTCGTCGGATCTCCGGACTCCCGACATCACTGTCGATACCCGGAGTGTCCATCAATGGAGACATCATCACGGACCTTCTCGCCATTGCCAACAGCATTGGCTCGCACTTCTCCGATGTATCCTGCTCCGGGAGTTACGATCCTACATTTCTGACTCTGAAGCGGGAGGCAGAGACTCACCCCTTGTCCTTTGCCAGTGCTGCTTCGGAGTCCTATAATGTACCATTCTCTGAATGGGAACTGCGCAGTGCGCTTGCACTGTGCAGGGATACGGCTCCTGGACCGGATAACATACATAATCAAATGTTAAAACATCTGTGCGAATCCAGTATAAAAAAAACTGTTGATTCTCTTCAATCGTATATGGATTGAAGGGGAGTTTCCATCTCAATGGCGAGAGGGGATCGTGATACCGATTCCTAAGGCTGGACAGGATCCCAAGTTTGTAAGCAGCTATAGGCCCATTTGTTTGACAAATGGTCTATGTAAGCTGCTCGAAAAGATGGTGAACCGTCGACTGGTGTGGTTCTTGGAGGATAAAGGTCTCCTGTCTGAGTACCAATGTGGATTTCGCTCTCATAGGTCCACCACTGACCATCTGGTGCGACTTGAGAGCGCCATACAGGAGGCTTTTTTCCGAAAGCAGCACCTAGTCACGGTTTTCTTTGACCTCGAGAAAGCCTACGACACCACATGGCGCTACGGGATCCTTTCCACCCTTCACAAGTGGGGACTCCGTGGTAACTTACCGACTTTCATTGCGAATTTCATGTCCGTCCGACTCTTCCGTGTAAGGGTCGGTAGGACATTATCGCAATACTATACCCAAGAAAATGGAGTTCCTCAGGGTTCAGTGCTGAGTGTCACCTTGTTCGCGATTGCCATTAATGGCATTGTTGCCGCCGCCGGGTCCGCGGTAGTTCCATCGCTGTATGTAGACGATTTAGCTCTGCATTACAGCTCTGGAAGTATGGCAGTCGTGGAACGGCAATTGCAGCTAGCTATCAACCGGGTCGACAGGTGGGCTCACGACCAGGGTTTTCTTTTTTCAGCAGCGAAAACCTCCGTCGTCCATTTTTGTCGGCTACGGAGGCTACATTTACACCCTGAACTACATCTCAGGGATGCTGCGTTGCCGTTGGTTGACACTTATCGCTTCCTGGGGCTCCATTTTGACAGCAAGTTAACGTGGCAGCACCATATATGGCAATTGAAAATGACATGTCTCAGGAAACTGAACATGCTCAGGTTTCTTAGTGGCACTACGTGGGGGGCTGACCGTGCGGTGCTGCTACGGTTCTACCAAGCCCTCGTCCTGTCCCGGCTAGACTATGGTTCTGCGGCATACGGTTCAGCAAGGCCGGCAACCTTGAAAATGCTGGACAGTATCCACCATAGTGGCGTTAGGCTGGCTACCGGTGCCTTCCGGACCAGCCCGATACCCAGCCTACTCGCCGAATCGGGTGTTCCACCATTAAATTATAGACGCCAACATATGCTTTTGGCATATGCTGCCAATGTACGTCAAATGCCGCAACACCCGACCTATCAAGCTCTCTTCGGTACCCAAAACCACCAGGGGTACGCCAACCGGCCTCGTGCCACTCGGCCGGTTGGTATTAGACTTGATAGCTCGTGCACTGAAATAGGAGTGGCTGTAGGTCCCTGTATGATCCGGATATCTAGCGAGGTGCCTCCGTGGCAAGTCCCGCGTCCGGAAATTCGGTTAGATCTTCACCAAGGTCCTAAGGTGAACACGGACGCGTCCGTTTACCGGAGGCATTTCCACAGCATAGTTCACCAATTTCCGGACACTGGCATTCTATACACGGATGGTTCGAAGGTGGACGAGAAGGTGGGTTGTGCTTACGTTATTGATGGTGCAAATACCAAGATCTCTTTGCCTGAGGCCTGTAGTGTGTTTACTGCGGAGCTCGTTGCCATCTATGAAGCTCTGCAGTTTGCACTACAGGATGCTCGAATCCACTTTCTCGTGTGTACCGACTCTTCGAGTTCGCTGCAGTCAATTGCTACACGTTTCCCGCAACACCCCCTAGTGCAGCGAATCCACGACCTACTAGCCGGGCTGTGCCACGCTGACACTCGAATCACCTTTCTGTGGCTTCCAAGCCACATGGGAATTGCGGGAAATGAGTTAGCGGATCAAGCTGCGAAAGAGGCGGTATCACTACCACCTCGACCAATGGAGGTACCCGCTAGAGATATTCGCTCTCAGTTACGCCTACAAGTTCTGGCTTTTTGGGAGAGTCAGTGGCTAGCTGACCCACTGCCCAGTAAACTGAGAGCGATCAAGGGAACTACTCGCGTTTGGCGGAGCTCTTTCCGGGCCCGGAGAGAGTCCGTCATTTTGTGTAGGCTAAGGATAGGTCACACAAGATCCACCCACTCGTACCTAATGAGAAGGGAAGACCCCCCACTTTGTACCTGTGGAGCCGTATTCACCGTGGCCCACATTTTCACCGAGTGTGTGGATCTTGCTGACTTACGAAGAAACCTTGGTTTGCAGACGACACTCAAACTTATATTAGCCGATGACGCGGTGGCTGCTGATCGCGTTATCCGCTTTATAAGTGAGAGTGGGTTAGGGCCAGCAATCTAAATTTTCCAGTGAACTTTGACTCAACGACTTGTTCGTTTTTGAATGATAATGTTTTGTTTTTTCCGTAATTTTTGTTTATTTGTATATATTTTTTATTTATTTAATTGTTTGTTTTTGTTTTATTAATTTTTGGTCTTTTTAAATTTAGATGTCCACCTCAAAATTTTAAATTCAATTCAAAATTTGTATTCTTTAATCTGTGTTAAGAGGGGCAGATGACCTCGTAGTTCCGCCCCTTAAAACAACAATAACTAAACTAGGTAGCGCACCAGTAGATTCAACAAATGAGCGATGACACGCGAAGCGTTTCAACAAAGTCCCGTATAAAGTCATATACCATTCGTCTGATAGTGATAAATGTTTGGTGAATTGTTGTGTACACTCCAGGAAAGGTTTCTGGCTAAGTAAATCCATTTTACAATACGAAGCGCACGTTTATGTTCAACAAATGAGTGACTACGCGCGAAGCGTTTCGACAACGTCCCGTATACGTTCACATACCATTCATCCGATTGCGATGAAACTTGGGTGAGATGTTGTGTACACTCCAGGGAAGGTTTCTGGCTGAGTACATCCATATTACAATATGTAGCGCAAGAGTAGAATCAACAAATGAGCGACGACACGCGAAGCGTTTCAACCAAGTCCCGTATGCATACATGTACCATTCGTCCGTAGCTATGAAACTTAGGTGAGATTTTGTGTACACGTCATGGAAAATTTCTGGCTTAGTAAATCCCCTATACAATTTGTTGATTCAACAAATGAGAGACGACGCGCGAAGCGTTTCAACAAAGTCCCGTATAAGGTCATATACCATTCTGCCGTTAGCGGTGAAACTTGGGTGAAATATGGTGGACACTCCAAGGAAGGTTTCTGGCTTAGTAAATACATTTCACAGTAGGTAGCACACGAGTAGATTCGACAAATGAACGACGACACGCGGAGCGTTTCAATACAGTCCCCTATGTCTTCATATCCCATTAGTCCGATAGCGATGAAACTTGGGTGAGATGTTGTGGACACTTACGTGACGGTTTCTAACTTAGTAAATACATTTTACAGTAGGTAGCGCACGAGTAGATTCAACAAATGAGTGACGGAGCGCGAATCGTTTAAACAAAATCAGGTATGCGTTCATATAGTATACTATTCATCCGATTGCGATGAAACATTGATCAGTTATTGTGTACCCGCCAGGGAAGGGGACTTCGTAAATCCATTTCACAATAAGTAGCGCAAGAGTAGATGCAACAAATGGGTGACGACGCGCGAAGCGTTTCAACAAAATCCCCTATTGCGTTCATATAACATTCTTCGATTGCGATGAAACCTTGATGAGTCATTGTGTACACGCCAGGGAAGGGCTTCGACTTAGTAATACATCCCTCAATAGGTAGCGCCCGAGTAGATTCAACAAATGAGTGACAGCGCACGAATCGTTTAAACAAAAAACCCTATACGTGCGTATACCATTCATCCGATTGCGATGAATCATTGATGAGTTATTGTGTACACGCCAGGGAAGGGTTTCGACTTAGTAAATCCATTTCACAATAGGTAGTGTACGAGTAGATTCAACAAATGAGTGACAGCGATGAAACTTTTGAAAGTTGTTGTGCACGCTCCCACGAATGGTTCTAAATTAGAAAATCCATTTTACGATAGCTTAGAGGCAGTTAACATGTTGTGTATCCAAAAGCACTTCAAGAAACAGAATTTCAACGCCAACACTTTCTTTGATTGGCATTGCAACGCATGCCGGGTACAGCTTGTGTATATATCATACTAATATATAAAAATGAGATGGTGTGTGTCTGTCTTTCTGTCTGTCTGTCTGTCTGTCTGTCTGTTACTCAATAACTCAAGAACCACTGGTCCGATTTAAATGACATTTTGCATGGATGTAGCTGAAATACCAGGCTTACATATAGGATGCTTTTAATTTCGATATTTTGCACTATTAAGAAATGGCGACCATTTTAGTGGCGTCACTACACCCTTTGGTTTCAAAATTTCATAATTCCATATCAAATAAAAAGAGAACGGTAGGAAATAGCAAACTTTTGATGGTACATAAGAACTTCGAAATTTAATTTTTTATCCGAAAGGTCCTTATCACTTTTCGTGTATCACCAACGGTTAGCGAGTAAAACCTACTTTTGTGACGTCACTACACCCTTTGGTTTCAAAATTTCATATTTCCATTTCAAATAAAAAGAGAACGCTAAGAAATAGCAAACCTTTGATGGTATACACGAGCTTTAGCATTTAGTTTTCTATCCGAAAGGTTCTTATCACTTTTCGTGTATCTCCGACGGTTAGCGAGTAAAACCTAAATTTGTGCAATAAAACACGGTCACATCGAGCGGTGCAGTATCTCTCTACATATATAAAAAAGAAAATTTGTCTGTTTTTTTCTGAATTTCTACGGAAATTTGAGTTATTTACACGTTTCAGACTGTTTTATGATAGATGCGCGCGAAAATAATGTTTTGGTCTGTTTGTCTGTTTGCTTGATTGTCTGTGGACAACGTTGTTCCCTTATAACTCGAGAATGGCTGGGTGTATCAACGTAAAATTTGGTACAGATATCCATCAGAGGCACGACACTAATCATTGATGTAACTCTTCTCTATACCTCTCATAAAAGGGGGCATACCCCCTTAAAATACATGCTGAAATAGGAGTAGAAGGACGAGACAAAGCTCATTTTCAGCCCCTCAATGTGAGAGACAAAACTCGGGGGCCCTAAAAGCACATTTTAAGGTCCTACGTCCAACCGTTTTTGACATATTCCCAGAAAACTAATTTAATTTAATAAACTATGAACGAATGCAAGCCGATAACCATGGCAACAGATTCTCAGAGATCCATCTATTGCTGGAAGACGCAATACAATTCCATTAATTACATTAGTGTGAAAGTTTGCAAACGGTTAGATGGTTATTATGGAACCAAATTAAGCTGTAAATTTCATCAATACGTAAAATGCGATTAAGGGGGTCAAGGGGTAGTCTAGATTTTTTTTCACGCGATTTACATCTGCGGGTGTGGTATGGTAGGTCTATTATATTCCTATCCCTATGTTATATTATTATTATTAGTATTATATTATGGCGTACAACGACGAGACAAAGCCCCTCGGTGCCAGAAATAAAACTCGAGGGTCCTCGAAAACTACATTATAAGGCTCTAAAACCAACAATTTCTGAAACATTCCCAGAAAACTAATTAAGTTTAATTTAACAAACTAATGAAGGAATGCAAATCGGTAACCATGACAACATTATCTCAAGGGGTGGCATCCAACTTTCCATCTATTTCAGTAAGAAGCAATTTATTACATTTATTACATTTCTGTGAAAGTTAGCAAATATAAGGTTATCACGGAACCAACGTAGACTGTATAATTCATCAATGCAATTAAGGGGGTCAAGGGGTAACCTAGGATTTTTTCATGCAATTTTCACGTGCGACATATAGTGCAGAAGGTCTATTATATCTCCAAACAACAAAATTATTTTAAAAAATTCCTGAATTGAATCAGCATTTTTTGCGGCTTTTAGGAATCTGGGCCATTTGAGACTAAAGAACCTGAATTTTCATGCACCACAAGCTTTTATAATTTATGAAAGAGGTCTTCCTGTGTATGGGGACCCAACACAACGTAGAGGGTCAGTTTTTATGTGACGTATATTGCGTTTCATCTACAAGGCTTTCAATTCTATTTCATGTCAGGAAGTACACGTCAGGTGAATTTAGTTTGAGAGCACATTTCAACTAATCTTTTTTTTTTTTTTGTCGACATACGGATTCATCGTAAGGATGATTTTCTTTGATACTGTGTGGTAGATATACCCATATTTGGATTTCTGGGTGATATGTTGAAGACAATAGTATTGTCTGTCTGTCTGTCTTTCTGTGTATCCTTATGTACGCCTATAACTCATGTTCGGATGCTTGGTGCATCGTAAAATTAGGTATGGTAAACATGAGTCAATACACCAATCATTTATAAAATACTTCACCGTTCATTTCATACAGTAGAAGGGTGGATATAGGGAAAAACTTCTCAAAATACATGCTAAAATAGGCGAAATATAAAAATTATCCTAGAAGGACGACCAAAGCATATGTTGCACTTCTCAATGTGACACAAAATTCGCGAGTCTATAAAGGGTCTCCGAAAACCACATTATAAGGCCCTTAAATTAACAGTGTGTGTGATATTCCCAGAAAACTAACTTCGTTTTGATAAACTTATGAAGGAATGACAAGCCGCTAACCATTGCAACAGTAGCTCAATTGATAATGTCTGGTGGCAACAGTACTTAAAAGGGACGTAACACCAGTAACATTATTATTATTATTATTATTATTATTATTATATCTGGTGTTAACACCGAACACCGTTCGAAGAACGGGTACTTCTGCTAGTATATATATAAATCAATGTTACGTGATAGTTTGTCTGTGGGTATGTCTCCTATGCGTTCATATACCATTCATCCGATTGCGTTGAAACTTCGGTGAGATGTTGAGTACACTCCAAGGACGGTTTCTGACTTAGTAAATCCATTTTGCAATAGGTAGCGCACGAGTAGATTCAACAAATGAGCGACGATGCGCGAAGCATTTCAATAAAGTCCCGTATGTGTTCATATACCATTCGTCCGATATCGATGAAACTTGGGTGAGATGTTGTGTTCACTTACGTGAAGGCTTCAAAATTAGTGAATACATTTCACAGTTGATAGCACACGAGTAGATTCAACAAATGAGCGAGGACACGCAAAGCGTTTCAACAAAGTCCCGTATGCTTTCATATACCATTCGTCCGATAGCTATGAAACTGGCGTAAGACGTTTTGTACACTTCAGGAAAGGTTTCTGGCTTAGTAAATCCACTTTACAATAGGAAGCGCACGAGTAGATTCAACAAATGAGCGACGATGCGCGAATCGCTTCAACAAAATCCCGTATGCGTTCATACACCATTCATCAGATTGCAATGAAACTTGGGTGAGATGTTGAGTACACTCCAGAGAAGGGTTTTGGCATAGAAAATCCATTTTACAATAGGTAGCACATGAGTAGAATCAACAAATGAGCAACGACGCGCGAAGCGTTTCAACCAAGTTCCGTATGCGTGCATATACCATCCGATAGCAATATAACTTGGGTGAGATGTTGTGTACACACCGGGGAAGGTTTCTGGCATAATAAATTCATTTTACAATACGCAGCACTCGAGTAGATTCAACAAACGAGCGGCGACGCGCGAAGCGTTTCAAAAAAGTCCCGTATGCGTTCATATACCATTAGTCTGATAGCGATGAAACTTGGGTGAGATGTTGTGTACATTCCAGGGAAGGTTTCTGTGTGAGAAAATCCATTTTACAATAGGTAGCGCACGTGTAGATTCAACAAATGCGCAACGGCACGCGAATCGTTTCAACAAAGTTCCGGATGCGTTCATATACCATTCATCCGATTGCGATGAAACTTTGGTGAGTCGTTGAGTTCTCTCCATGGAAGGTTTCAGTCTTAGTAAATCTATATTACAATATGTAGCGCACGAGTAGATTCAACAAATGTGTGACGGCGCGCGAATTGCTTAAACACAATCCCGTATGCGTTCATATGGCATTCATCCGATTGCGATGAAACTTTCATGAGTTGTTGTGTACTCGATAGGGAAGGTTTTCAACTTAGTAAATCCATTTCACAATAGGTAGCGCACGAGTAGATGCAACAAATGAGTGATGAGGCGCGAAGAGTTTCAACAAAATCCCGTATGCATTCATATACGATTCATCGATTGCGATCAAATTTTGATGAGTTGTTGTGCACACTCCCGGGATGGTTAGGCATAGTTAGTCCAATTTAAAATGGATAGCGCGCGAGTAGTTTACAAATGAGTTTTGGCGAGCGTTCATATACCATTCATACGATTACGATCAAATTTTGGTGAGTTGTTGTACACACTCCCGGAAAAGTTATAGGCATAGTAAATCCAATTTACAATAAACAGCGCGCCAGTGGCTTCAACAAAATGGCATGCGATTCGTTTCAACAAAGCCCTCATGCGATCATATATCATTCATCCCTTTGCGATGAAACTTGGGTAAGATGTTGCGTACACTTCAGGGAAGGTTTCAGGCTCAGTACATACATCTTATAATAGGTAGCGCACGAGTAGATTCAACAAATGAGCGATGGCGCGCGAATCGTTTCAACAATGTTCCGTATGCGTTCATATACCATTAATCCGATTGCGATGAAACTAGGGTGAGATATTGTGCACTCGCCAGGGAAGGTGTCTGGCTTAGTAAATCCACTTTACAATATGGAGCGCTCGAATAGATCCAACAAATGGGCGCGAAGCGTTTCAAATAAGTCCCATATGCGTTCATATACCATTCGTCCGATAGCGAGGAAACTTGGATGAGATGTTATGTATACACCAGGGAAAGTTTTTTAACTTAGAAAATCCATTTTACAAGAGGTAGCGCACGAGTAGATTCAACAAATGGTTGACGACGCGTGAAGCGTTTCAACCAAGTCCCGTAAGCGTTCATATACCATTCGTCCGATAGCGATGAAACTTGAGTGAGATGTTGTGTACACTCCAGGGAAGATTTCTGGCTTAGTACTTGCATTTTACAATAGGTAGCGCACGAGTAGATTCAACAAATGAGTGACGGCACGCGAATCGATTAAACAAAATCCCGTATGCGTTCATATGCCATTCGTCCGATTGCTATGAAATTTTGGTGAGTTGTTGTGCATGCTCTCACGGATGTTTCTAATTTAGTTAATACATTGTATGATAGTTTAGAGGCAGTTAACGGAAATCGAAAAAAAATATTGTGTATCCAAAAGCACTTCAAGAAACAAAATTACAACGCCAACAGTTTCTTTGATTGGCATTGCAACGCATGCCGGGTACAGCTAGTGATTAATAAAATAAAGAAAGTTTTTTTTTATTTAAAAAAATAGAAGCATGTAGTTTACTTACCACATACGGTAACATTTTTCTCAATTACACAACAAGATGAAGGATTTTAGTATTTGAATGGTTCATTATGGTTCCGTATTGATGCAACAATTAGTATTAATATTTTGCAAAAGTTCCGCCTAATCAATACCTTTATTGTACTAAATATAAATGATCACTTATTGGTCATTGGTACATGTTTCGGGGCCTAATTGTTTTGGCCCCTTCATCAGCCTGTGTAGATAAAAAGTCATTCATTTATTTTTATTTTATTTATGTATTTTATTTCCTTATGTTTCTTTGGATAAACATCTTTCCCATTTCATTATGGTGCACCATAATAGGGTTTTTTGAAGGGAATATTTTATGAGTGTTAAGCTATCCGACCACCTGTTTGCCTTGACTTTTTATCTACACAGGCTGATGAAGGGGCCAAAACAATTAGGCCCCGAAACATGTACCAATGACCACTAAGTGATCATTTATATTTAGTACAATAAAGGTGTTGATTAGGCGGAACTTTTGCAAAATATTAATACTAAGATGATGCATGTTACTTTTGAGAAGTACTTTTTTCAGTGTACATTTTTGCTGTTAGTTGTTTGAAATCTGACTGATAATTGGTAAGTGCAGTTCGCATGAGTTCACTTTGAAGTTCATCAGTTCTGTGTGTTATTTAGATTTAGTGAACTTGAGCGTTGAGTACAGTGATTCACACATACTGTAGACTAAGTAGTCCCAAATATTGAGATAAGCACTCTCTTTTGTTAGTGAGTATTTCTTTTCTGTAACTTTCTTCCAAAACGCCAGTCAATTTATATACTTTATATGCTTTTTAAACCAATTAAAATCTGAACTAGTTTTTCAAGGAGCCGCTCGAGATTGTCAAGAGCCGCATTTGGCTCGCGAGTCTCGTTGTGGCCACCCCTGATATAATATATAATAATTACAATTTATTTTCTAATACTGTACTTAATAACACTATCAATATAAATACGTCAATAGTACCCCCAATAATGGACTGTTGTTGTTTGAGTCTTCAGTCTTTTGACTGGTTTGATATGCAGCCCTCCATGCCTCCCTGTCCTGAGCTAATCGTTTCATCTCTACATAGCTACCACACCCTACATCCGAAGCAATCTGTTTAACATATTCTAACCTTGGTCTACCCCTACAGTTCTTGTCCTCGACCCTTCTTTCCATAACTAAGCTTGCTATTCCTGGATGTCTTAGTATGTGTCCTACTAACCTATCTCTTCTCTTCATTAGCAGTCGCCAGAAACATCTCTCCTCTCCCACTCGTCTTAATACCTCTTCGTTTGTAACCCTATCACCCATCTGATCTTCATCATTCTCCTGTAACACCACATTTCAAATGCTTCAATTCTCCTCTTTTCTGCTGCACCAATAGTCCAAGTTTCACTTCCATAGAGCACCACGCTCCAGACAAAGGCTTTCAAAAATGACTTCCTAATACCTAAATCTATATTCGATGTCAACAGATTCCTTTTTTGTAGAAATGCTTTCCTTGCCTGAGCCAACCTACTTTCTATATCCTCTTTGCTTCGTCCATCACTGGTTATTTTGCGTCCTAAGTAACAGAAGTCTCCTACTTCCTTCAGCTTTTCACCTGCCAATTTGATGTCCATAGAGGTTTCTGATTTATTTCGGCTGCATTCTAGTATTTTTTTTACAATTATTAATTTTCATCATGTATTTTTTCCGTAAGACGGAGTCCATACCATTCAAAAACTCATTCAAATCCTCAGGCTTGTCGGCCAAGATGACGATGTCATCAGCAAATCTCAGAGTTGAAATTATTTCTCCTTGAATCTTCACTCCCACTTTAAATTTTTCTCTAATTTCCTTCATTGCTTGTTCAATGTAAAGATTGAAAAGTATGGGTGATAAGTTGCAGCCTTGCCTTACACCTTTCTGAATATCAGCTTCTCTCTCATGTCCTTCAGCTCGAATGACTGCTGTCTGGTTTCTGTATAGATTGTAGATCACCCTCCTATCCCTGTACTTGATTCCAATAGATTTCAAAATGTCAAACAATTTAGTCCAATCAACGTTAACAAAAGCCTTTTCTAAGTCTACAAATGCCATGAACGTTCTCTTATCTTTCCTTATTCTACCTTCCAAAATCAGCCTAAGACTTAATACAGCTTCCCTTGTTCCAACATTTCTCCTGAAACCTAACTGGTCTTCACCCAACTCCGAATCTATCTGGCTTTCAATCCTCTTGTAAATTATTCTAGACAGGATCTTTGAAGCATGAGTAATCAAGCTGATTGTACGGTAATCTGCACATCTGTCAGCTCCCACTTTCTTTGGTATAGGGATGATTACATTCTTCTTGAAATCAGGGGGTACCTCACCTGTCTCATAAATCCTACACACCAAGTGAAATAACCTGATCAGACCTTCATCTCCTATGCAGAGTAGCAACTCAATCGGTATATCATCTATGCCTGGTGCTTTGTTCCTGCTTAAGTCTTCCAAAGCTCTATCCAATTCTGATCTCAATATTGAATCTCCTTTCGCATCCTCATCAATTTCCTCCTCCCTTTCCATTACATGATTCTCAATCTCCTTTCCCTTATACAAACTCTCTATGTAAGCTTTCCATCTCTCAACCTTTTCTTCCCTATCTGTTAGAGGCTTTCCGTTTGTGTCCTTAATATTACAGCACTTAGTCTTCTTTTCCCCAAATGTATTCTTAATCCTTCGATAAGCGGTGTCTACTTTTCCTAATATCAGACAATTTTCTATACCTGCACATTTCTCTTTCAACCATTCTTCTTTCGCTTCCTTGCACTTCTTGTTGACCTCATTTCTCAGACGTATGTATTCTGCTTTCCCCTTTTCATCTCTTACATTCTTGTGTTTCCGCCTTTCATCCATCAATTCTAGTATATCCTGAGTGATCCACGGTTTTCTACCTATTCTTTCTTTCCTTCCTACCAATGTTTTCTTCTGCGGATTTTGTTATTTCATTCTACAAAAGTGCCCATTCGTCTGCAATTGAAGTTTGTTTAGGGTTTTTCATTAATCCTTCTTTTATACTCTTCCTGAATCTTTCGTTTACATCCTTTACATTCAGTCTGTCTATTGCCCACCTTTTTGGCTTTTGACTTTTCTTCAGTTTCTTCAACTTTAATCTGCATTTCATTACAACCAGATTGTGGTCAGAGTTTATGTCAGCACCAGGATATGCTTTACAATCCAAAATCTGGACTTGCTTCAACCTTTACTTAGAATTGTCACTTAAGTAATTAGTTTGGCTGGCAACCCACCCGGCCACTCGCGATTTCGAATATGGGCGCGTACAGCACAATCATTCGGATGCCAATAACATTCATAGAAATAACTTATCCTGTAATTCATAATAATTTCAGATATTATAAGTACCGAATTTGGTTAGGCTTTAACATGTTTTATAAATATTAGGACTGCTAGTCTATTATATCTAAAAGAAACGTTTTTTATTTCAGTGTCGTTTAAGTTAAAATGATGAAACTATAAAAATGACGGTGCAAATGCCAACGCTGTAGCACCGTGCTAGCAGCCTAGTGGCACACTATCCAAGTTCGGTAAAGTTAAATATTCCTATAGTTCGTTTTGAAGCCATTTTTCAGTGTTGCCTTATTGACAATTGATATTGCAACTTATCAGTCGGTCTACGCAAAATAATCCACAATATATATCTGATGATACTCGATTGACGAGCGAACCATGCCATCCCTTAGTTTTCTCTACTGTAGTCCATAACAAATTATAGTCTATAATTAACATGTAATTTGTTTCGGGTTATTATTTCGCGCGGCCCAATAATTAGGAATTAAATTTGTGTTGACCAACTGAAAAGTTGCAATATCAATTAAATATTCTTGTTTAATCAATAGATTAGCAATTTCGTTATAGAAAATAAAACTATAATTGGCATCTATCACATGTGGTGGGGGGCACAAATTACCATGGTCAAGAGCCGCCACTGGTTTCTGTACATTTACTTGTCATTTTTATTTGCAACTTCGGACTATATTCCGTTGTTACTAACCAATGTGTCACTTCTTGCTTTGTATTACAGGGTAAGTTTTGGCATGGTGGATGGATCTCACGCAGTCCGCCGGCCGAGAATTCAGAGCTCGTCGTCCGAGCTACGTGCCGCGTACTGGCGGCTGTCAGTGGCACAACAAAAAGAAAAGAAAGGGGCAGATGGCCTCGTAGTTCCTCCCCTTAAAACAGCAATAGCAATAGAAAGAAAGAAAGAAAGAAGGAAAGCGTGTAGTTAAATGTATGGTGCCAGTTTTCGAAAACATCAAGCAAAACTGTCCTAGATACGCGTAATGAATGTGTCGGTTCGGACAGACGATCGAGAACTTACTCTAGTCGGAGTGATTTCCGAGGAGAACTTTCTAAGCTAGCACGGATTTCATCTATCCTCTGCTGTGTGAGAAGTTGGCGTTGATTCTTTACTAACTTATGAATTGTGGATCTGTGTGGAGCCTAAAACACCTGGGAATTTACTACATACTTCCTTTCCAAATAGTGTTAATTAACTTAGTTCTGTATAAGTATGTAATAAACCCATACTTTAGATATGAGATGTAAGATACATGTTGAGGAATTACATACTTATTAGTTATTACTTATTACATAAGTTCGTAAAAACTTGTGTAACGTGTCAATCTTATTTGCAGATGTTCTTGTTCACTTGTATGATTGTTGCGCTAATGTCTATGTATTACCTAGGTACATTTTACGAACTTACGTAATCAGAGCATTGTATGTATATATATGTGTGTGTGCATAAGTGTAATTCATACAGATTATAGAGCAGTATCTGAAGATGAACGCTTGACGTCGAAACATGTCATTCCATTTTAAGTACCCCCATTTTTGTACATAAAAGCGTGTTATTTTGTGATAAATATCTTGTGTAATGTTTTTCATGTTAGGCCATATAAATATTTGATTTTCCGCCTAATGTAATTGGGCACAAAATTTGTGTTGGCCGACTGGAAAGCTTTCTTTAATAGAAATAGACAACACTGAAAAATGGCTTCTATCACTTCAATTGTATTTTATTATACAGTATTTTAGTATGTACTGTATTTTTAATTTATTTATGTATTTTTTCCCAGTATTGTAGATCAAGGAGACACGGATAAAATATTTGGTTTTCAGAATTATTAACACTTAAAAGAAATCGTAAAAATAAGGATGAAAGATTCAACCCTCAGCACCTCTCGTAATATTAATTGTCCTTATAGTAGGTGGTTAGTATGAAGTACATAGACTACCTCTACCCCAAGGGTTAAGTCCGTACTTTTCAGCTTTAAATTATTGACAGTCTCTTTTGAAACGCGCTGGATGTTGTTCTGTTTACTTAACGAACTGCATATATCAATATTAAAATGAACGGTCATTATTCTCTTACTTTTCCGACGAGGTATTCTGAATTATGGAGTCTGTATAGAAATGCGTACCGTGTTCGTTTGCTCTATATTGGGGTTCTGAACAATAAAATGAAAGGAAAAATTTGCGATGTGGTAAACCCTACTTCGTAACTTTCAAAAGGATCCGTATATTCAATGTTGTGACTTTCGCGGAAGTGTTTAGTTTCCTTTATTATAAACGGACTCTTTAGATTGCTTCTCATTCAGAGGTATTTGAGACGCATTAATCGTAGTATGTCAAAATACATAATGCAGACATGTTAGAATGGATTTCTTTATTAGAGGTGCATAACTAATTCATGCAATAATTTCAGTGTAATTGAACATTCGCGCAGAGAAGTCTCTTATATACATTGCTTCATTCAAGCAGTGCTTTCAAATTAGGAGGAATTATAGTGTTAGAAGTGAAAAATTTCAATTTCAAGGCTCGATTATATGCTCTTATCCATTATAAGAAATGGGCATCAAAGTAATTACACGTTCCATTTGATAGGTATGTGCGAGGAATCTGAATTAAATATAGCGAAGTCAATTGAAGTTCCTGATACATTTTACATTTACACAGCGTGTTTAGGAGTGATAATACAAGTTTTGATTACGGCATTTATTAATTAAAGAATGGATGTTAGCTTTCTGTAGCAAGAGACTGTGTTTGAATTTTTTCGTGCTGCAAGTTACAGTTACATATTCTTGGTATGTCTACTAAAAATTTCATTATTTCCTGAATTATATGTCTACGAAGGGCTGAAACTAATGAGTGAAGAGGTATGTGAGTTTTTTTATTAAAAATATTGAAGTTACTCGTGGGCATACAGATGGAAATGAGATTGGCATTTGTCGGCAAGTTTTGAAGGATTTCTATTGTAGAGGACGATCTTGTGTGGTGGACTCGTTCCCTCTCATTGCAGACCGGACTGGATGGAGGGTAGAACACAACATTGAGGCTCTGCCAGGTGCAATTGCCTACTTTTACTCAAAGAACGGCAAGTCCCTGCGTATAATGTCAATTACAGGGCAAACCCTTGTTCTACCCCAGTTCCTTTTGAAGTAAAAGGATGTCCAGTGAAATCTATTTGAGATGACGTGAGATTAGTTATCTTTGTGAGGCAGTGCACAGATGAGATAGAAAGCGAGTGACTAGCTCCAGGGGACCGTCGCGTCGTCCTGCTTGCCCACGACCTGATGGAATTGATCTCAAATGATGCCAGCCAGCATCTTCTGAACTCGCCTGCTATGCTCTGCTCTGCTTGCCCACGGCTACGGAGACAGATGGAGTTCCTCTTCTTTTTTACATTTTTTTTCTTTTACAGTTTAATTTCTCGACTACGTTGGAGTGTGTGAAGTCTTTTGTAAAGAGATGAAACATATTACTGTGACAAAAGCAAATGTTGTACTTAAGGACGGTATAAACTGAGCCAGTGAAATGAGGCGACAAGAATGATGGTTTGTATTCGTTACGAATTCTCGTAATTTTTTGTGTGTTTTATTTTTAAAAGAGGGTCCATTTCGCTGTCTATTTTGTAAAGAAAAATATGACTTTGTAATAAGATATAACTGTCCGAATCGTTGTGTATATTCTTAAGTGGGTGGAGTAGAATTCGATGTTTGTTTTTGTTTATTGGTGTTATATTCGAAATACCACTTTCAAAGAGTAGAAAGAGAAACACGAAACGGCATGAGAAGAGCAATTATTGTAAACAGTAGGTTGTATTTTGTTGATTGCTCGTGACAAGTTATTGGTGAGAGAAAAACAAAAAGACGTGTCACATGTTATTCTGGGTATGCACATTAGAGAACATTTAATGTAGTGTGTGTGGTAACACATATCGTAATCCTATAATGATGATTATTATTATTATTATTATTATTATTGTATGTTTGTAGTTTGACTTCACCAAGAGTGATGTTACGTCCCCTCAATTAAACTGTTGCATTTTTGTTGTTTACAAAAAGAATGTTGTGCTTGTTAATGAAGTTCTTCTTATAGACGATAATACTGGGATTGAAATGATTGTTCATTGGCTTATTGGGGGGAGGGGAACAAATGTGTTGATATTGCGAGCGATAAAAGGTCGCTAGGGTCATGTGTTGTTATAACCCTCCCGTGACCGTACAACACTTGACGAACTCTTCGGGAAGGTACCAGTCCACTAATAACTGAATGATTTTATTTGTATTTGCTCATTGCAAAGGAATTTTCCGTGACCTGAGATTGAAGTTGCCTTGTGCAATCTATCGATTTGCCGTGCGAGTTATGGCGTCCGTTGAATGCATTATATTTGTTAGGATATCCGTACGCAAACATCCATCTCGCGTATAGTTTGCAGCCAAGTGCTTAGGGCATAATATTTATGAATAGTAATACAATATTGGTCAACCATCAACAGAACAAGCTATTGGGACGAGGGGAAAAGGGGGCTGGGGGGGGGGGGGGGTTATTTGAGGATTGTCAATATATACACGTTTGTGTACAGTGAATCTGTGGGTTTGGTGCCCATATTATGCTCGCTCGATGACCAGTGGGGGTAGGGGGAGAGTTGGTGTGAGGTATATATAGGCGATCAGCCGTGCATGCGTGTGGATATCAATCACCGATTATCAAGCCGACAAAATGCCAGATTAACCTCTCTTTCCATCCCTCAAATCTCTAACAACTGTATATGTGTTTACCACAGTATGGGGGCCTAATAGAAACATACATGAAATGACGTGTGTGTATGTGTGTGTATATACGCGACATGTTAGCGACACCTGTATGCCCCGCCTCATTGCATTCACACACATACACTCACACACACAAATAGCCCCCCTAATGCTATCCCACAATATATAGTACACATATGCATGCAACCATACGTTGTACACACATAGGCTCAGTGAGCTCTGAGAATAGTGTCAACATAGCACAAACACGCCAGATCTATATATTCGTATATACAACACATTACTATTTGCATTGCAACTCAAACAAGCCTGTAAGAAAAATGATTCAATAATAATATGATGAGAGGCGCGATGCGTGTTGCAACATTGCAGGCTGATTAAGTCGTACTCGATACAGTGCTGTGTGTGGGCTGGTGGGTGGGTGGGTGGATTAGCATGGAGAACGAGATAGTAGGGAACAGAATATGTGACACTCCCTCCCTTCCTCCCTTCTCTAGAGAGTAGAAAGGTGGAGGGAGATTAACTATCGAACAAGAGTATGTACTAAACTGTTATTGTTCTGAAGAGTTTGGTACGGTCTGTTACGAGCAGGGATGCTACGCGGACGGTGCTTATACAGCACGTCAAAAGTACCGGTATGTGTAACTTGGATTTTTGATCACTGCACTTGTTTCAGAAGAATAAGCAACATATTTTTTATGTAAGGGTAAAGATGATTAAGACACTAATTTCCTTACGTATTGGGTGACTATAGAAGTCCTTCCAACGTATCTTTGCGCCACGTCTTGGTACGGTGGCAACACACTCGCTTATCAGAAGGGTGGCCACGCTGTGTAAAATCGCACGCAAGCGTAGTGTGCTACTCGCGTGTACAGTAGAAGTGACTAGACGGCGTTGCCGCAACCAGCTCGGCACGGTCCGGTCATGCGGTCTCGAATGTGCTGCTCGTCTCTGAATGCTTATAAGTACAACAAGGGAGTTTTCGATTAACAACAGCTGTGGGGTGGAGACAGCTTTGCTATGAATGCGGTGGAGGAAGTGTAAGACTACCTCGAAGGTTTCTGCTCGCGTGCGAGAATTCTACACGTGTTGTCCAGAATAGAATTTCCGTCCCGGCGAACTATCGAACTTCGTCAGCAAGTCCAAAGGACAGGTAAATTGAAACTACGGCTGTGATCACAGATTTTGAGAAAGGTGTTCTGATAGAAATTGTTACAAATCTGTCGTTTCTTTGATTGTCAGATCTAGGTGTGGAGAATAGCTCTCACGAGCTGCGTCATTCCAAATAGTGTTAATTAACTTATTTCGTTATGTTTTTAATAAACCCTTACATTAGATATAAAACGTTGGATAAATGTTATGGAATTACGTTTGCTATAAACTTACTTGTTGTCTTTTACTAATAATTATTCAATTCGTATTGCGTTCCAGATCTCAGAACTAGATGAGGCACTAAAAAATGAGATCAACATGACAAATACCGCTGCACTTTGTATAGCGGCAATTTCAAATAACAGCAGGTCAAAAAAAACTCCCCTCTGGTCAAATCTCCGTATCTCCCCCTACTCAAAGAGGACAATGGCAATATTCAGTGATTCAAGTAATCGATCATCTGAATATGCTTACTTTTTGAGTCCTAATTTAGGTAGTAGTAATAAAAATGTTATTCTCCTCATATGATAGTTAATATTTGTGCACAGTATACTGTAATAACACAGCATCGTCGGAAAACATAACAATGATATAAAGGAGTATTAAGTCACAGCCAATTAAGTATTCGGTCATTAATAAAATTATATGATTCCTATCACTAATAACGATGGCAATGTGTTTTAATACTTCGTAGGATGTTCATTTAGGCTTGTCGCCATTAGTAAGAGCTAAGGCATACTAAAACGAGTTTCTCCGTACAGACGGGACTGATATGTTCCATTCCTCTGGAAGTCACTTCTTAAAAATTTACGTTTTGAGATCACTGGTGCTTTTATGACTCTTTTTCTTAACTTACTCTCATAATGCTTCGCGTGAATAGAGATGAGAATCCATATATTTAGGGAAATTTCACAGTGGCCAAAATCGTACATGAAGAGCTTTGCCTAAGACAACTGGAATGTTTCTATTATATCCACTATTGAGCACTTTCTGTATATCTATTTAGTATTTCTTTCAACAGTGCGTTTCATATACATTGGTTGGTTGGTTGGTTCCTCAGTTTAGGGGCTGCGACAACGCGGTCTTGTAGGCCCGTGTACTTTGGGTGTGTGTAGAATCTGTGTGATAACCGTTGTTAATTGTGATGGCTGTATTAGTGTGTGTTATCTGTAATTCAGGTAAGGACTGCAGACGATCAATTTCAAGTAGTTCCTACTTTGGCTACCAAATGCTACCGTCGACACCTGGCTCCAAACTTGGCTACTAGATGCCACCGCAACCATCACCTGGTGGCGAACGTTGGAACTCATAAAGTGTTAATAATATTTAACCTAGAAATTTAGCTTCACATAATGTGTTTCTTTGCTGCAATAATAATGTTAAAAATGTTACTTTTGCGTGTCGATAAAAAATGCGTGGGGAAACCATTAAGGAAACTAAATAAAGTTAGTATCATGGGGACTCGGCTCCGTCGCATGCAATGATTATGTATGTGGTTCATTGAACTCCGTTCGGGTCGTATGAGCAAGAATGATGCTGAGCGTCCAGGTCATTCGAATTCGATCACGACTAAGGAGATGGTCAATAGAAGCCATGACATTGTGTAGGACGACCGTCGAGCGAAGGTAGGCTACGTGAGATGGTTGAGATGGTCAACGTCTCAGGTGAACGCTCTTTTATTAAGATGCGAGAACATTTGAGTACCGGTGTGAGTAATCTTCTGGCAGGATGGGTGCTGCGATTGCTGACAGGTAACCCAAAGGGGATCATTTTGAACCAACGAGTTGGACATCATCATGCACAATCCAGCTGAGGTATTTGAGGCGAAATGTACGAGGGTAGATCGGAAAGTAACAAATTATTTTTTTCTTCCCTGGTATTGGAGTTGTAATGTTGAAATTGATTGCGCTACCAACCAAACGGACTTCTACGAAAAGGGCATATTGAAACTGGCACCACGATGGCAGAAATGTGTTGAGAAATTTGGTGACTATGTAGAAAAGTACATCATTGATGTAAGTTCATTTGTGATTTGTTTGGTTTTGTTACCTATTAAAGTTTGTGCGTTACTTTCCGATCTGCCCTCGTATCAGTTGCTGAAACGGGATACATTTCTTCCAAGCTGAAAGTGAGGAGCAATAAATCGTTTATTTCTTCTTGCGAACGTGCTTCAATTATCGCAAAAACTGTTTCATCTGTTTGAAAAGTCATAGCCTCATTTTCTGGGATACGCACGGCATAACATTAATATAATACCTGGAGAACGTCATCACAGTTCAGTAGTACGTCTCCACTAGATGAAGGCTCTGCCACTAACTAGTGGTGCTGTTTCGTGTTACTTTCAGATGGCAGGACTGCTATACCACATTACGAAATTTTCAATGAATGATGGGATGAATTGTATCATTGATCACTGATCAGATAATGATGTTTTTCTCGTTTAATTTAATTCTGGTTTGATGACTAGAACGGTATACGCTCATCCTCGTGATGTATAACTGAAAAGAGGTGATTTTCAATCCTACCTCAGTCACCCAACGAGTTATTTTCCGTGGTTTTCTCACTTCTATTCCAGGCGAATGCCGGGATGGTAGTCTACCTAAATTAAGGTCACACACAAATACACGAGGCAAGTCTGTAAACGAATCAACAGCAATCTATATCATCCCTTAGATGTTCTCCATTGATTCTACTTTTGTTCTAATTAGATATAAATAAATAAATTTTATTGCAGCTGAATGGCCAAAATACAATTCATGTTGGTTCTTTAGTCTGCAGATCTTTATTATTTTTAGCCTATTTTCATTTTATGAAAAAATAGCCTTATGAAATCACCTTTTGTCCGTGTGTGTGTGTGTGTGTGTGTCCCTTAATAACTTCTAAACGGCTGGAGCGATTACAATGAAACTCGGTAAGATCATAGCACTATTCTGGCCGACCCCGACCGTACCCTTCAAATTGTATTGTCTCTCACCAATCCAACATGGCGGCTGTGCGAAACATTTCACCAGCATTCAGTATCTCCGACACTGTTACCGATATCGCCCTGAAATTTTGTACGGTGATAAAGGGCACTACTAGAAGTTCACCTATGAGACTTTCAAAAACCTGGTGACTGCAAAACCAACATAGCGGCCAAGCGAAATTGAGACTTTTAAATAGACTTTTCTCGCGATTTAACTATCCAAACGTAATTAAACTTGGTACAGCAAATGTTTATACACATTGTAATGCACTGGAGTCTAATTTAGTTCAATTGTTTATATAACCTCAAGATGGCGGCTTTGCGAAACTTTAAAATTAAGTTTTTATTTCTTGTGTCGTAATCATGGGATCGAAGTAAAAGTTTGAATAATGAATCTAGGCAATAATTGTCCTTGAATGGTACATAACTCTTATGGTCTATACGTATAATAATCCAAAATGGCGAGCATCCGAAATATTTAGACGGTTCTCAATATCTATGAATCTTTTACAGCAATCAAACTGTCTTTTTTATGTTCATAGAAGCTATGAACATATGTTCACCTATAGGACATTCAATAACCTGGTGAGCACAAATCCAACATGGCGGCGACGCGAAGTATAAATATTTGAATGGACGTTTCTCGCGAATTAACTATCCGAGTATAGTGAAACGTTGCACGTTAAATGCTTATACAAATGTTAATCCACTGGCATCTAATTTATTTCAATTGTTTGCATAATCACAAGATGGCAGCTGTGCGAAATTTTAAAATCTCGTTTTTACTTCTCGTGTTCTAATCATGCGATTGAAGTTTGAATACCACACGTACACAATAATCTTAATGTATTAGTACAAAAATAAAAATCCAACCTGGCGACCATCTGAAATATTTAAACGGTTCTCAATATCTACGAATCTATCACAACCTTCAAACTGAAATTTTGTATGTTGATAGACAGAACTACTGATTATTTAGGTCCTGTGCAAGGTACATTGGGCAGCAAGCCTTCTCCAGCGATGTCGGTCGATCGCAACAGCTTCGACATCATCCCAAGAGATGCCAATGGTCCTGAGATCTTCTCTCATTGTTTGACGCCAAGTTCTTCGAGGCCGGCCTTGTTTCCTTTTTCCTCCCAGTGGTGTCCATCTTAGTGCAGTTCGAGGGTGACTGTATTCGGGCATGCGGAGGACGTGGCCAGCAAGTTGCATCCGACGCTCAGTTACAGTCGTTAACAGGCGTACTGAGTCTGATCTTCTTAAGACGACTACGATATGTGACATGATCACAATAAGAGACTCCAAGAATTCGTCTAAGGCAACGTTGTTGGAAAACATCTAACCGCTTAATTACCTTGGCCGTGAATTTCCATGTTTCACAGGCATATAATGCAGTAGGTAGGACTATACTCTTGAAAAGTTTCATCTTTACTATACTCTAAAACTGATTTTGTCCTATTTTTGCATCGGTTGATATGATAGCGTTCACATCCTTCACCACACAAAATACACACACACACACTCCTTTGTTACTTCATGGAAATGTGTCGTCGCACATAGTTTGTGGTGATATTCATGAACCGCTAAACTTGTGATGGCATGCCATAATTCTTGATTCGCCTCCGTCCAGTGTCGGTCCCACATGGTGTCTGTACAATAAAATTCAAGCCAAATATTAGATGTATGTGGTTTGCTAACTAGTGGTGCTGCTTCGTGTTACTTTCAGATGACTGGTAGTCGTATTCCGCGTTACAAAATTCTCAACAAATGATGGAATTATTAGAAACATTGATCAGATAATGATGTTCTTGTTGCTTCACTTGATGGGCTTATGTTATTGTGGTGTCTGTAATAAAGAGTACATGTGTAATTCAGGTGAGAATTGGGAACAAAGTGGCCGTGGCTATAAGTTACGAAGCATCCCGGCATTTGCCCGGAGTAGAAGTGGGGAAACCACGAAAAACCACTTCGAGGATGGCTGAGGTGGGAGTCGGAACCACTCTTCTTAGTTTTCCCTCACAGCGATGAGTGTACACCGTTCCAGCCCTCAGACCAGAATTAAATTTCTTTGTCAGAACCGGGAATCGAACCCGGACTTCAAAGGCGACAGCCGACCAGATAAAGGAGCAATGCGTTGCATGTTAATTTGTTAATCCATGTTCCTGATGACATACTTACTTTGAATTCCTTGTACAATTTATTATCAGGTTTGATTTTTGGAAGTTTGTAGACATGAAATGACCCATTCAGGTGTGTATAGATGGGCTCTCCCCAGTGCATTAATGAGAGAAGATCTCATTCGTTTCACACAGATTTCTAATTGCTTTGCACGCTCTTTAGTTGGCGTTGAGACCTAAGGCAGTATTATTTTCCTCATTTACTTGCGGATGAACTTTTCGAGATTTGGAGCAATGAAGTTTGCTGTGCATTAATTTGTTCTGTAAAATTGCTTATGGTTCTTATATTTTGTGCCATGAGAATAAAAACGAGAATAAAATCTTAAAAGCTGATGGATTTTGCATCAGCAGTTAATTTTTTTTTTTTTTCTCTCAGATGAATATCTACTTGGTGCGCTTTCTTAGTGTTTGTGTGTGTGTGTGTGCTTCTCGTTCTCTCTCTTCCGATAAAATAGCCCATATCCTGAGATCAAGGCTGGGTTCAGAGATTGAAGTGGTCACCTTTTGTTTCTTTTATTCAGTCCATTTGTTCTTTTTATGGCCATGTTTCTGTACAGTATCGTGATGTATATTAAAGTTGAGGCCCCTCTAGCTCCTAGGGCATAAAACATAAGAACGCTGTCATTTACGTATGTTTAAATACAAGCAATAATCAGAGCTAATGGCTATGGGAGCGTTCTGAAGAAATCGTGAGCCACACTGAGCAACCATTAGTATCGATGATTTGTACGACAGCGGTGTTGTTGTAACTGGAGCAATAAACACTGCTCTCTTTCCCACGTTAAACACTTTATGTAATAAGAAAAGGCATATACTTATTTCATACAGGAACGTACGTGAAAACTTGCTGATTCATTTGAGTTCCGTGTTCAGAACTGCGTTGAACGTATGCACATATTAGTAAACGAGGGTCACTCTGAAAGCAATATTTCCTATTTATTTCCACGGAAACTACAACGGATTCAGGGAACAGTCTAATATCGTTGGATGGAACATGTTTTAGCTACACACATAGTCACGGCTAATAGTCATGGTTTCGCTTGCGATGCAAGACGTGGCTGCATGCCGTGAACGTAAAAATTTTCACGAGTGTAAGGACTCATTTTTATTTTACACCTGCAATGATAGATTTTATCACAAATACAGGGTCATTATCTTTGTGCGACCCGGTAAACACGGCAAGCAAAGCCGGCGTTGCCTGGTGCGCGTACACGGTTCAGTTGGTGGTTAGCGCGCACTTTAACACTTTTACCAAACATGTTCAATAATGTGTACTTAATGTGCTCATAGTCGATAATGAAAATGTCCTCCCTCTCTGCTAACACACACCTGACATCTTCTGATGAAAGAATGGGCAACAATCTCATCTATTTTTTATTATATAAGAACACAACGTTGTCTGTTAACATTTTTATTGAATCGTTTAGCGAGCACAGGTCTTCCTGGAAACTTGATTCGAAATTATCATCCTGTTTCAGAACAAGACTTTCTGCTTTTCATATACGATTTATGGATACACACACGTTCGTGCAATGAGAATTGGTGTCTAGGCATGACCAACAATCACAGTAATCACAATACTCACTAAACATGCAACACTAAACAGTAATAAACATAAGACACATCCATATGGATGACAAAACACGTGTGAACTAACGATATGAGTCAGCGGAGCGGGGTATTGCGAGGTACACTCGTTCCGCACCTGACCAGCCAAATCGCGCCATAGTTTGCCGCGATTACCTGGACGCACCAAGATAGACCCTGTATGTTCGCGCCTTTCATTGGCCTGAACAGATGGAAGTTCGGAGGTGACAAATTACGAAACACGGGGAATGCAGTAGGGCAGTACGGCCCAATTCCACAATATCTTCAAACTGACATAAGCCAGAGGGAATTTTCTTCTTTGGTCTGTTTTTGAAACGTGTTTTGTGAGAGTTGTACGTGAATGGCATGCAACTTCTTGTTCACATTAGAGAAGATACGTGGCTAATTGTTCTGTTAAAAAAACAAATAGTTCCGTGTAATGCAGAAACATTTACGTGAAATGCAGAAACATTTAAACACAAAAGATGCGAAGAGAGAATGTTGTGCTTTGGCCTATTCCAATGTCTATTACTTATCAATATACCAAATTTCAGTTTGATTGCCGTATTCGTAGATATTGAGAACCGTCAAAATATTTCGTATGGTTGCCATGTTGGATTTTTATATGTAGGGTATAGAGTTATGTAGTATTACATAAAGATTATTGGGTAGGTGTATTATTCAAACTGCAATCGCATGATTAGGGCATAAGAAATAAAAACAGGATTTTAAAATTTCGCAAAGCCGCCATCTTGGGGTTTTGTAAACAATTGAACTAAATTAGAAGTCAGTGCATTACAATGTGTATAAACATGTGCTGTACCATGCATGTTTCACTGCGCTCGGATAGTTAAATCGCGTGAAAAGTCTATTTAAATGCTTCAACTTCGCCTGGCCGCCATGATCGTTTTGAACAGGATTTTGAAAGTCACATAGGTGAACTTCTAGTAGTGCCCTTTATTACCGTACGAAATTTCAAGGTATTATCAGTAGTAAGTTCTGAGTTATAGAATGCCGCTGAAATATTTCGCACAGTCGCCATGTTGGTTTGGTGTGACGTAATAATATTTGAAGGGCACGGTCGGTCATTGTAATCGCTCCAGCCGTTTAGATTGTATTGCGTACAAACACACATACACGCACACGGGCAAAAGGTGCTCTCATAAGCTCTTTTTTTTTTCATAAATGAAAATAGGCTAAAAAAGAGGCAATGTCCAGACATTATGTACCGTAGGGAGGCCATGTCCCGGAAGTTAATAATAACAAGAGTATGTATTCATAATGTTGAATTTTGGGCTCATGCCGTGTTTATTATATTAAAATTCGACGCGTTTCGAAAGAAACCATGCCTTTCTTCGTCAGGATTAATCTGGAATACGACAATGATTGCTAAGAGAAAGCAACAAAGAACATATAGAAGGTGCCCAAAGATGGACGCCATTATAGCCCCATGTTAGGGACAACGGAAAGCAGCAGTGAATTACTTTCTCAGGGTTCTGATAATAGGTAGCCAGGATTCACTGAGATTGTAGCCGGTGTCGCGGTTGAAATTATCTGGGTGTTTACGTATTTCAACCGCCTCCCTGATGATTCTGGGACGATATTGCTTTATACGGGCAAGAACATCCACTCCTTGGAACATGACATCATGGCCAGGTGTTAATGCATGATCGGCAACAGCTGATTTATCAGGTTGAATGAGCCTGATACATCTATTATGTTCCTTAATGCGAGTGCATATTGCTCTCGAAGTCTGCCCGATGTAAACCTTGCCACAAGTACAGGGAACTCTGTAGATACCCGGTTGTTGCAATTTAGGCAAACTGTCCTTAGTTGGTCGCAGGAGTTGCCTAATCTTAACAGAAGTTCCAAATACAGTCCGTATGTTGTACCGACGTAGGATTTTAGCAATACGATCCGTCGTGTTATGTATGTAAGGTAGGTAAGCAGTTCCTCTTACATCTCTTTTCTCAACTGACGTCCTATTATTATTTGTTGGTTTCAGAACCGTAGAGATCAAAGCCTTGCTATAACCGTTGCTCTCAAAGGTGGTTCGCAAGGTATTAATTTCTTCTTGTAAAGAAGACACTTCGCAAATCCTCCTAGCCCGGGTAGTTAGAGTTGTAAGGATACCATGTTTCTGGGCAGGGTGATGGTGAGAACTTGCGTGGAGATATCTATTGGTGTGTGTTGGCTTACGAAAAACGCTGTGTCCTAAAGATCCATCCTCTTTCTTGGTGACGAGAACATCTAAAAACGGTATTTTGCCGTCAGATTCCTTTTCCATGGTGAAACAAATAGAAGGGTGCTGGAGATTAAGGTGATCCAGGAAATGGCTAAGATTTTCCTCACCTTCCGTCCAAACAACGAACGTGTCATCCACATAACGCCACCAGATCTTCGGTTTGAAAGGAGCCGACGACAAAGCTTTCTCTTCAAAGTTCTCCATGAAGAAATTAGCCACAACAGGAGAGAGAGGACTACCCATGGCCACACCATCAGTCTGCTCATAAAAATTCCCATTCCATAGAAAGTAGGAGGAGGTCATGCAGTGATAAAAAACCTTGTGATGTCTTCAGGAAAAAAGCCATTAATGAGAGTGCAAGCTAACAGCGTTCTAGATCAGGTGAGGGCAAGACATATTTCCAAATATGATTGGTTATGTCAGATGCAGAAATCTCAAGCCATTAGACTTGATGCTAACAAGGTTGTCGTAAATTTGTCCAGCATGCCCCTAAATGATACCCAACAGGCAGTTCTCGCTAAAGGTCTCAATTTTGCTGTAGCGCCAATAAGAATTCCTATTGAAGAACTTATTACATCTGTAGAATCCTCGGTACATCACCTCACACCTGAAGAGACCGAGGAAGCCAGACAAGAATGTTCCAGAGTTCTCAAGAACGCTAAGCCACCTAACACCAACTTAAAACAAGGCGAAAGCCGGGCACTTAAAGATCTAAGGGACAATTCTGATATTATCGTTCTCCCCGCTGACAAGGGTAATGCGACAGTGGTGTTGGATAAGGTTGATTATGATTCCAAGATCTCGTCTTTGTTATCAGATCCTGTATATAGGATTAATAGTCGTGATCCTACTACTCGCTACTCAAATGTCACCGTCAAATTGATCAAGCAATCATCTATTCCAGCGGATGCAGGGGATGCTATTCCTCCGAGACTCTATGGTCTTCCTAAAATACATAAAGAAGATGTTCCTCTTAGACCTATTGTTAGTACGATTGGTTCTCCTACATATGCCCTTTCCAAATACTTAGGTAGACTACTTCAGCCGCTTCTGGGTAACACGCCTTCGTACATTAAGGATTCCACACACTTCGTGGAAAAGTTGAAAGCTATAACACTTCAGCCGGGTGATATCCTAGTGAGTCTCGACGTGGTGTCTCTGTTTACAAGAGTACCTATTGATGGTGTTATGTCTCTCATTAATGGCTTTTTTCCTGAAGACATCACAAGGCTTTTTTTTAAATCACTGCATGACCTCCTACTACTTTCTATGGAATGGGAATTTTTATGAGCAGACTGATGGTGTGGCCATGGGTAGTCCTCTCTCTCCTGTTGTGGCTAATTTCTTCATGGAGAACTTTGAAGAGAAAGCTTTGTCGTCGGCTCCTTTCAAACCGAAGATCTGGTGGCGTTATGTGGATGACACGTTCGTTGTTTGGACGGAAGGTGAGGAAAATCTTAGCCATTTCCTGGATCACCTTAATCTCCAGCACCCTTCTATTTGTTTCACCATGGAAAAGGAATCTGACGGCAAAATACCGTTTTTAGATGTTCTCGTCACCAAGAAAGAGGATGGATCTTTAGGACACAGCGTTTTTCGTAAGCCAACACACCAATAGATATCTCCACGCAAGTTCTCACCATCACCCTGCCCAGAAACATGGTATCCTTACAACTCTAACTACCCGGGCTAGGAGGATTTGCGAAGTGTCTTCTTTACAAGAAGAAATTAATACCTTGCGAACCACCTTTGAGAGCAACGGTTATAGCAAGGCTTTGATCTCTACGGTTCTGAAACCAACAAATAATAATAGGACGTCAGTTGAGAAAAGAGATGTAAGAGGAACTGCTTACCTACCTTACATACATAACACGACGGACCGTATTGCTAAAATCCTACGTCGGTACAACATACGGACTGTATTTGGAACTTCTGTTAAGATTAGGCAACTCCTGCGACCAACTAAGGACAGTTTGCCTAAATTGCAACAACCGGGTATCTACAGAGTTCCCTGTACTTGTGGCAAGGTTTACATCGGGCAGACTTCGAGAACAATATGCACTCGCATTAAGGAACGTAATAGATGTATCAGGCTAATTCAACCTGATAAATCAGCTGTTGCCGATCATGCATTAACACCTGGCCATGATGTCATGTTCCAAGGAGTGGATGTTCTTGCCCGTATAAAGCAATATCGTCCCAGAATCATCAGGGAGGCGGTTGAAATACGTAAACACCCAGATAATTTCAACCGCGACACCGGCTACAATCTCAGTGAATCCTGGCTACCTATTATCAGAACCCTGAGAAAGTAATTCACTGCTGCTTTCCGTTGTCCCTAACATGGGGCTATAATGGCGTCCATCTTTGGGCACCTTCTATGTGTTCTTTGTTGCTTTCTCTTAGCAATCATTGTCGTATTCCAGATTATTCCTGACGAAGAAAGGCATGGTTTCTTTCGAAACGCGTCGAATTTTAATATAATAAACACGGCATAAGCCCAAAATTCAACATTATGAATAGTAACACGGGCCGTGAGAGTCTAAATGACAACAAGAGTATGTACTCAGTGAGTTGGAACCGTTGTAGCGATCTGCTCTCTAATTTCGACGTTATGTTTAGAACTCGACTAGACGATAGGCTCTGTGGCTGAGATTAAATTTATCTTGTTATAGTAGTGTAATATGAGAGAGCTTTTACGAACCGACATCATACGACTCAGAGTGCCGTGAGTTTTTGCCGCCCTTCAAAATTCCTGCTTCCTTGGTTGGAAATCGAACCCGCGATCTTGGGGTCAAGAGGTGGACTCTTTTACTAGTAACATACCAAGAAAGCTAAAATAATAATATGTTTAGAAATTCTGAAAATCAGCTGCCCTAATGTAGCTTCAACAGCGGTTGACTTCCTCAGCAGAACACGTTTAAGAAAACATGCATACACTGTTCACAAATTTATCGGAATTCATTTATTAATGAGCCACAAGATGTAAAGTCAGTAAAGACCCCATTTATGCTTGTTACATTGCCTGAATATCCTTGTCTTATGTTCTGCGATCTCTCAATTTACTGTCGCCACAAGGTAACATATGTTCCGAATTCATCTAAATATGTGTAGTAATAAACATAGACAACACGGGATTTTACTCTGTTAATCTGTTTGCCTTTTGCGGAGCCTCCGAGGCTTAGGCGGCAGCACGCCGGCTTCTCACCGCTGGGTCCGTGGTTCAAATCCCGGTCACTCCATGTGAGATTTGTGCTGGACAAAGCGGAGGCAGACAGGTTTTTCTCCGGGTACTCAGGTTTTCCCTGTCACAATTTCATTCCAGCAACACTCTCCACTATAATTTCATTTCATCTGTCATTCATTTAATCATTGCCCCAGGGGAGTGCCGCTAGATTGGGCTCCATTCATTCCATTCCCTGACCCGGTCGGACGACTGGAAGCAGGCTGTGGATTTTCATTTTCAATCTGTTTGCCTTTTACTTCCTGCGATGGCTCTTGATCAACCCTTTCCATTGGGGGAGAAGGTAGGAAGAGTTTTTTTTTTTTTTTTTGGGGGGGCTAAGGGGGCCCAAGGGCACTCACTCGGCGTTTTGTATTTATGCAATATTCTACTTATCTGGCGGCTAACTTACGACCATATCGATTGAATATAAGATTATCTGATTAATGAATTGTGTAGCCCAGTGTTCCACAGCCGGTGTGTCGCTACACGAGGTGAAACGTGTAACGCGATCCTATTGTCTTATTGTAAGAAATTAATTGTCGAATGTTACGGTAATTTTATTTTTTCCCCATTTACTGTGCTTCATGATGTATGCTTGTAATTCATTCTCTGTCTATGCACTGATTATATAAGACTGCTCTCGATCTGAGCTCACCTGAATTAATATTCCCAATCGGTGTGCAAAATTTCTGGTTACCTTCGGAAATATGGATTTTTCACTGTACACTTTCAGACAAGCAATTGCATTGAAAGTGAAAATTCATTCTCCCGCAGTACATAGGCTCTGCTCGTAATATTTATATCTTGCAGTGGTCTGCCCTTAATTACTGGCCAGCGCCTTACAGCGTCGTACATACAAACTGACGAGCTCAATGCCACGCATGGGCGAAACGCAGACAAATTGATTGAGAAGTTTGAAAAGCATTAATTCTTCTAAAGTAATAACAGGTCGATTAACGTACATCATGTACAACACAGTGGCGCAATTACAGGGGTGATCAGGGAGATCTCCCCCGCCCCCTTAATTTTATGGAGAATAATGCCAATTTTCGGATTGATGACAAACGACTGGATTATGTAGTCTACGTTTCTACTTAGTAATTTGAGAACATTTATCTTTATTCGTGTACAATATTTAGTATTATGCCTACCAAAACTGTTCGTTTCCGAGCTTTTCACATTGATAGGTGCAAATAAAACTTATCAAATACTGTCGAGATCAAACATGAAAACGTATAAGTTTACTTTCATTGATTATGACTTATTTTTCCCCCCGTACAAAGCAAAAATTAAAAAGCGAAAACATGTCCAAAAACACAATACAAAATCAAAATCAAAAATAAACACGAAACCAAATACAAACCCCACAAAAAAAGTGAACAACAACAAAACAGACGTAAAACCTAAAACAAAACTATAAAATGCTCTTATAGCTTATTAGTAGAGAAAGGATTCTTAGATCTTTTAAATTGTCATTTTAGGTTTTCAAAAACATAAAATAAAGGTTTTTATGTTTAAAGTGTAGCAAAAGTCGATATGAACTGCGCAAAGCTTAACATTAATGGAAATTTGAAGTTTTTCAGTCGGTCAACACGAGTGTACCTAATTATGATGGGCGAGAATAAAAAGTGATATTTAATAGTTGAAGATTGTCCAGTATACACTAACATAGGCTACACCACATTAGGAGACTAGATTTGTCAGCACACGGTCACATTTGCTCGATGAACACACACACTTAGGAATGCGAGAGGTGGAAAGCCCAGGTAGATAAGAGATCATCACGCACAGGAACTCCCCCCAGTCGAGAGCAGACAGTGACGAAGTTAACTGCTCTCAACCGGACCGTGCACGACTCAACCAGATAAGTAGCATCTACAATACAATCTGAACTGACCTAACAACAATCACATGTACACACTAAGCAAGCAAATTGGGAGGTCAATCACCACTTTCAGTATCTTAACAAAACATCACATACTGTAGACTATAACTAATAAATATTGACTAATTGCATTATTTAAACTAATACTGAAACTAAATTAGTGTACATAATGTAAATACTTTCACCCATACTTTTAGACATAGATTTAATAGCCTAAGTGTAATGGATCTGATGATGATCAATTGACGATCGAAACTGGTCATCCAAGTGTATTTATTAATCTCATATATGCTATGTGTTGTGTTTTTTTTTTTCAGGATTAGGGAATAACCCGTGGGTACAATCGTGTTGACTGACTGAAAAACATCAAATTTCGATTACTAAGCCAACACTAAAATTGGCTTCAAACGTCATAACTTTAAGATTAATGCATAATTGTTAGTAGAAAATCTGATTATAACTAAAGTGTAAATATTTTACTTAATGACTTTTAGGATATCAAATTATCACCGAGAACATCATACTTTAAAGCAATATTTGCTCTCCCTAAATATGTTAATTATTCAAATTCAATAAAACCAAGGATGCCAGAGGTGAATTTCTCATAGATAGTTATTGTTGTTTTATGGGGCGGAACTACGAGGTCATCTGCCCCTCGATTTTCACATTCTAGCCCGTTTAATTAACTTTTTAATTTAGAATATAGGGAACTTGGAAACAATAAGAGATTTATCCCCACTTTCCTGACATAAGCTGAAAAGTGCTGAAAGTATTTGAATTTTCTGGCAGGGAAGATTTCTCTCAATCATCTAGAGCTAGAAATAAACACTGTATTGTGGTTTACTTTTCAAAATTATGGGCTAAAAATTCAAATATACTACAATAAATGGAACAAAACTGCAATAAGGTATTTTAGGTACTAGCATATCATTTAGGATTTTTAGGTACTATGCTTTTGGTGAGTTGATGATGGCAGAAGCTTTAGAAGACACATGGTTAGGAGTGAAGATAAATGGAATTCCCATAAAGGTAAATACATTCGCAGATGATCAGGCCATTCTAGCTGGCAGCCTATCTACTTTGCAGGCAATGCTGTCAATAGTTGCATCAACGGTGCCAGGCAATGCTGTCAAGAGTTGCATCAACGGTGCAGAAATACGGCATGAAAATAAACATCTCAAAGACAAAATGCATGACAGTCTCAAAATTCCCAAAACCTCTTCGATTAAAGATTAATAACTCGGACATACAACAAGTCAAATCCTTCACATACCTAGGTTAAAAGATTACAGAGGACGGAAGGTGCACCACTGAAGTTAAATGCCGCATTGCTCAGGCAAAACTAGCTTTTATGCAGAAGAGGAGACTACTGCTAGATTCTAAGCTGCGTGAACCTGAGAGGAATGTGCATCGTGGACTATCAGTAGTGGTGTTGACGAGTGATGAGGTTTCTCGGTCCGTGCATAGTACAGAACCAAATACACTGGTCGGTGACTCACTCAGTCATTCCTAATACCACAGTGGTTTGAGCAACTGCCGAATGTTAGCAGTATTGGAATAGAAAGGAATACCATATATCACGGTGGGCTGTTGACAGATCCTTCTCTTCACGCCCGACCCTTCCCTGCTCTTTCTCCTCTCCCCGCAAGTTCGTAGAGCTTGGACTCGAGCAGTACTGTGTGCCAGTCGGCTTAAGCTTTCCCTCCGAATGAGAATGCTACATGCTATTGTATGGACAGTTGCGTTGTATGCCTGTGAAACGTGGACACTAAATAAAAATGAAAAGAACCGTCTTGAAGCCTTTGAGATGTGGTGCTATCGTAAGATGATAAATGTGACGTGGAGAGACAGGATATCGAACACAAGGGTTCTCGAACCAACGGAGATCAATTCTACGCACAATCCGTAAACGTCGTCTCGCATGGTGGGGTCACACAATGCGTCACTCCAATTTAATGAGAACTGTGGCAGAAGGGTTCATTGAGGGAAAACATCAACGAGGAAGACCTAGAAATACCTTCCTTAAACAAATTATAAACGACACCCAAGCACAGAATTATAATTCAATGAAGGAAGTGGCAAATGACAGGACGATCTGGACATGTTTTTATGGCAACTGACCAGTCTGAGGACTGCAAACCAATGATGATGATACATTATATAATTCATGTGTATGGCTCATTTGAGTGTGATTCGGAAAATTATTAAAGTATTTTTGTATTTAGAAGTAAGCAAATAAAATAGGTAAAACCTAAAAATCCGGTCCCTACTTATTAGTTCCGATTTGACTCCGCTCACCCCCCACCCCCTCTCCCTCCAAAAATCCTAGTTACGCCACTGCTACAATATGTACTGTATATTAGTGTCATGTCATACATTCTGGGGGGGATTAACGTTTCGGTGCCGAACACTCGTGTAGCCAATAGAATCACTCTCCAATTCATTGGTTTCTCCTGTAACGAACTTGTATATTAATTCTGTGGTTAACTCGTATATCTATTCTTGTAATAGTATTACGGCCGTCTAACTCGTAGTTGTTTTCTACCTTACATCCTCGTTGCTTTTTTGTTTTTAAAATGTTGTTGTTGTTGATGGTCAGAGAAGGGGCTCGGGACAACTTTGTCATCAGCCCCGTGTAATTGGGTGTTTGTGTTGAATTTGTCTGATATCCTGTATTTATGTGATGACTGTAATAGTGTGTGTAGCCGTATTAGGGACAGGGATGGGTTAGATGCCCCGAGACTAGCATTTGCCTAGAGGGAGTGTGGGGGAACCATCACTGTCAGCGCTGGGATTCGAACCTACGATCTCCGGACATTCTGCAGCTGTCGCACGGTCGTGGTGCACGGTTTAACGAGTATAGCTACGCCGCAGAACCCTTTCTTTTTAAACAGCAGTGAATGAGTGAAATAGATTGATTCCTGTGATCATTAAATGTTGTGTTAACTTTGTTGAGTGAAATGAACCGGCGTTGTTTTTAAAACGCTAACTCATACACGTAGCCTAATTTGGTGAGTGGATTATAATTAGAACAGGTATCGAGTGCTTAGAAACGTGCTAGAAAGCATAAACAAGAAATGTCTGAAAAAGCTCAAGAAATGTGAGTCCTCAACATCCATTTTTTAAGTTCGTCTTGATTGAAGAATTCAGTTAGGACAATGTAAGCAATGATTAACTCTTCGCGGAGGGTTAGTCCATGGGTTTAGTGAAACTTATTCAGCAATTGGACAGGTGCCTAAGCAGTGAAGGTGAATATATGTAGCCTCCCTCTGTCATCTGTATGCCGTCGTTACGATGGAAAAAAAATCCACAGCCTGCTTCCAGTCTCCGACTGGGTCAGGAATGGAATGAATGAAGCCCCCATCTAGCGGCGAGGATATGAACTGTGCCGGCTGCCGAGGCATGACGCACTCCTCTGGGGCAATGATTAAATGAATGACAGATGAAATGAAATGATAGTGGAGAGTGTTGCTGGAATGAAATTTTGACAGGGAGAAAAACCTGTCTGCCTCCGTTTTGTCCAGCACAGATCTCACATGGAGTGACCGGGATTTGAACCACGGACTCAGCGGTGAGAGGCCGGCGCGCTGTCGCCTAAGCCACGGAGGCTTCATCGTCGTCGTTACGATGCATAGTGTATATTATCCTATATATTAATCTAGTCACCAGTCTATGTTTTATTTAAAGAATCCATTATGTATATGTATTGCAGTTCGAGCCCGTTAACTGAAACACACATCGTACCTCGATGCAGTCCATATCACTGTATTGGGCTGTAATTTATTCCGAAATTAACCATAAACAGGGTGTTACAAAAGGGTACGGCCAAACTTTCAGGAAACATTCCTCACACACAAAGAAATAAAATATGTTATGTGGACATGTGCCCGGAAACGCCTAATTTCCATGTTAGAGCTCATTTTAGTTTCGTTAGTATGTACTGTACTTCCTCGATTCACCGCCAGTTGGCCCATTTGAAGGAAGGTAATGTTGACGTAATGTTAGAGCTCATTTTAGTTTCGTTAGTATGTACTGTACTTCCTCGATTCACCGCCAGTTGGCCCATTTGAAGGAAGGTAATGTTGACGTCAGTGCTTGTGTTGACATGCGACTCATTGCTCTACAGTACGAGCATCAAGCACAAAAGTACGTAGCATCAACTGGTTAGTGTTCATCACGAACGTGGTTTTGCAGTCAGTGCAATGTTTACAAATGCGGAGTTGGCAGATGCCCATTTGATGTATGGATTAGCACGAGGCAATAGCCGTGGCGCGGTACGTTTGTATCGAGACAGATTTCCAGAACGAAGGTGTCCCGACAGGAAGACGTTCGAAGCAATTGATCGGCGTCTTAGGGAGCACGGAACATTCCAGCCTATGACTCGCGACTGGGGAAGACCTAGAACGACGAGGACACCTGCAATGGACGAGGCAATTCTTCGTGCAGTTGACGATAACCCTCATGTCAGCGTCAGAGAAGTTGCTGCTGTACAAGGTAACGTTGACCACGTCACTGTATGGAGCGTGCTACGGGAGAACCTGTTGTTCCCGTACCATGTACAGCGTGTGCAGGCACTATCAGCAGCTGATTGGCCTCCACGGGTACACTTCTGCGAATGGTTCATCCAACAATGTGTCAATCCTCATTTCAGTGCAAATGTTCTCTTTACGGATGAGGCGTCATTCCAACGTGATCAAATTGTAAATTTTCACAATCAATATGTGTGGGCTGACGAGAATCCGCACGCAATTGTGCAATCACGTCATCAACACAGATTTTCTGTGAACGTTTGGGCAGGAATTGTTGGTGATGTCTTGATTGGGCCCCATGTTCTTCCACCTACGCTCAATGGAGCACGTTATCATGATTTCATACGGGATACTCGACCTGTGCTGCTAGAACATGTGCCTTTACAAGTACGACACAACATGTGGTTCATGCACGATGGAGCTCCTGCACATTTCAGTCGAAGTGTTCGTACGCTTCTCAACAACAGATTCGGTGACCGATGGATTGGTAGAGGCGGACCAATTCCATGGCCTCCACGCTCTCCTGACCTCAACCCTCTTGACTTTCATTTATGGGGGCATTTGAAAGCTCTTGTCTACGCAACCCCGGTACCAAATGTAGAGACTCTTCGTGCTCGTATTGTGGACGGCTGTGATACAATACGCCATTCTCCAGGGCTGCATCAGCGCATCAGGGATTCTATGCGACGGAGGGTGGATGCATGTATCCTCGCTAATGGAGGACATTTTGAACATTTCCTGTAACAAAGTGTTTGAAGTCACGCTGGTACGTTCTGTTGCTGTGTGTTTCCATTCCATGATTAATGTGATTTGAAGAGAAGTAATAAAATGAGCTCTAACATGGAAATTAAGCGTTTCCGGACACATGTCCACATATCATATTTTCTTTCTTTGTGTGTGAGGAATGTTTCCTGAAAGTTTGGCCGTACCTTTTTGTAACACCCTGTATATTATGTGAACATGTGTCCAGTGTGTAAATCTCTGGCAGTCTTACTTTAGAACTCGCCACAATGTATAGGTTATTGATTCGCAACGTATTATTCGTTGCCGAATAAACATTGTATTGTTTGACATTCGTATTGTAAATTATCTCGTGCGGTGTTTGGCCAGTAAATATACATAGATCTAAACAGTTTTTGAGATACTATCGAAATGTTTTTGTCTTTGTGTTTTTACATCTGGTTGAATTGGATTAGCTTTTTATCATATAATATCGTGTTGTTGCTAGTTTTTTAAAATATTGGTTTTCTCCATTATACAATATGTAATGATCCTTGTTTTGGTCATCATTAGAAGGCTAATTTTGGTGAGATGTCTTTTTTTTTTCTCTGTCTACATTTAAAGTGCTCAGTAGTGTAGAAGTTCATGGAAGGTTATTACGATAGAGGTTATGGGATTTACTTACACATGACTGTGTTATGTAAAGTTTTAAAATAAATTATGTTGATCCATTACCAGAATTATGGGAAACGTTCACAATTTTGGTAAGTGAAGGCCAGTATATAAGTTTTATTTTGTGATAGCTCTGTGTTGTATTTCTTTCTCTTTGTACGAATTTGTGTTAAACACACTAGCATTTTTTATGCCTTAAATTGAAAGGAATTAGTGCTTACAATACGTGTCCGCGAAGCCATCATTGTTGCGTTCTTTTACAATTTCCATCTATTTGAGTTTTGAAGTACGGTAATGATCTTACTTTCTCTCCCTCTCTTTTTCACTATTAAAGTAAATTGTTTACTGTTTTGATGAATCTTTGATCATTTTCAGTGCACCGATGTGCAGGGCATACTTGAAAAGAGATTCCATGTAGCCTATAGCAGACTTCTCAGGGAAGAGCTATCACTCAACACTAAGGTAATTGTGTGACAAAAACATTAATTTATTGTACCTCCATGGTGTCAAATCTTAACAACACTTTCTTTCTCTTTATTTGAGACGTTACACCTAATGTACTGGCTAAAAAAATCGAATTATATACGGTACGTAAATGATACAGGGTGGCGCACGAAATGTCATACATCGAAAATGGTTTATAAAATGTGTAAATCTGGGCTCACAACCATGTCCTTTCGTGAACAGAAACCTTATTTCATGCGTGATTCGACAGACAGCATCACACGTCGCGCAAGCGTACCGGCTTCCAGTTATACAGCATGGTGGACAAAGGGAGGCTGACCCGCGAACAGACGGTAAAAAGTGTTATTTTATGCGGAAACAAAGAGCGTGTAACTCGGACTTAGGAAAGATTTCGTGTTCATTTCCGTACCCGGTGGGCTCCCTGCTGGCTGACGGTGTATAGAGTGGCCAGCCAATTTGTAACAGAAGGCAATATACTGGAGAAAAAACGAACCCGTCTCATGCCAGTCCGCTCACCGGATAATCTTGCTGCTGTGAGAGCGGCTGTGGCTCGGAGCCCCTCCAAATCCACCAGAACTGCCTGTGTTCATCTGGACATCTCTCGTCGGTCAATTCAGAGAATACTGCAATCTGAGCTTGACCAATTCCCATACAATATGACAACCGGTCAGAAACTAATGGCGCTTGACAAGCAACGGCGAGTACAGTTTGCTGGGTGGTCTATTGCAGAAGGTGATCCCGTACTGCACAACACATGGTTCAGTGATGAGGCATACTCAACGGTGCTGTGAACAAACATGTCCGCTTTTGGGCGAAAGAACGGCCTGCTATTGTGCATGAGCTTGAAAGTGTGTGAGCTGCAATGGCCAGTCATGGAATTATTGGGCCAATCTTTATCAATGACACAGTCAACAGTGCGCGTTACATGACATGTTGCAAATCAGTTTCCTTCCACAACTCTTTGCATCAGGACTACCAATAGAGACACAATGGTTCATGCAAGATGGAGCTCGTCTGCACACAGCAAATATTGTTCTGTACTTCCTGCATGAACATTTCGGGCCCCGTGTGATGTCCCATCGATATCCCGAACGTTTTCAGAGCGGCTCAATCTGGCCACCACATAGCCCCGATATTAATCCCTGCAACTTTTTCCTGTGGGGATATTTGAAGGAGACAATCTACCGCCAGAAACCAGAAAATGTACTGCAATTGCAAGCGGCCATTGTGACTTTCTTCCGAGGGTTGAGTGATGAGAAGGCGGTTTAGGACGTGGACCATAGAGACCTAAGTCGAGTTGACTCGCACCTTAAGAACTAGATGGAGAATCGATTACTAAAAAATTACTACACTCTTCGAGTAAAGGTTGTAGACAAAATTTTAATCACATAAAAGACATAACAAAGGGGACGTGAGTAGCGCATGAAATGGTAAATGAAGGCTGATGGGGCTGTAAATAAAGGTATACAAATTAGCAAGAGGTTAACATAAAAATAAAACACACACAATGAAAAGACTATCAAAAGGAAGAGCAGAGAAGCCTAACCCTAGTTAGATTGGAGATCGTAGCGAAATAACCATTTGTGACTTCAATGGGAAAGGTAATTAGAATAAATAAGAAATAATACGTTCGCCCCACCACAGGCTAATTACAGAAAGTAACCAGAAGAGATAGTCTAAAAAGCATATGAAGTCGTACCAACCAAGAACAAAACCCCTTAAATGAACTAAAATATATCTCACAAATAAGTACAACAGTAAGCAGATAACTACGGTATCGGTCAAAACATCATCCACTTACTAAAGTATAACACGACGACAACCATAAAAAGGAAAGAAAAACATACACAACCCTTAAAAGAGAAACAATTTACAACTCATCAAAACAAAACAGCAACTGACTTCATAAACTCTCTGAATAAATCTTCTTCTCGGACGAAAGTATGAGATTCAATCTTCTTGCCGAAAGTAAAATGAGCATCAATGACAGTCCCCGGGTACTTGCCACAAACACACATATCACAAACCGCAAGAATAATCGATACGCCTCATTTAATAAACATAAAGAGTACGCACGTTGTTTCCCGACCGAAAGCAACAAACACAAACCCATAAATTACCCTCAACTTTCGGTCAAGCTCCCACTTAAACAAGACGTTAACCCGCCCTTAACCACATGTCGAGAAACGTGATTATACCATGAAAAGCCTTTCGACACAAACCAATGAATATGTCAGCCCAGTCCTTAAGGAAAATAAGAAAACCTAGTCGGTTATCCTTAAGGTTGCACGAATGACTGACATCTCAAAAGAAACATAATAACCCTAAATACATAAACAAATAAAATATTGATGAGCATTCCAACTATCAGACAAGGACAGAAAGTCATCTGAAGCACAAACACACACCCTCCAAGTCGAGGCCCAAAATACGCGAACTAACTTAAATTACTAACCCCTCAAAAATCTTGTAACATCCCATACTATTACAAGGAGTAGACGTTAGTAAGAAATACCTCCCAAACTACAATCACGTTTCATGACGAACAATGAGAAAAATACGGCAGAAAAATAACACCAATCAAACTAAACAACAACAACAACAACGGCAATAAACCTAACATAAATAAAACCCAAACAACAACGCGTTTCCTCTCCACGCTAGGTATACAAAGGGGAGGACAATAGACAAGCAAGTATAACCAAAAACAAGTACAATCTCCAATCTAACTTAAATACCGCAGGAACTAGGAACATACTGTTACGTGCCACCCCCTAGTGGCACTTTTGTTAACTGGATTACGGTGGGGGTACAAAGCACAACACCAATTACTGCTTAAAGAAATAATTAACTTTATTGTGGCCAGAAAATTACACTAATCAGCAAATACAAGCAATTAGGAGCCATACTCCAGTTTCCTCAAGTCTCTTCCTTGAGCGCTCTTGGCCCTTCCACTTGTCAACAGATCACAGAAGTTAATCCGTCCTAATGAGTACGGTGGCCTTGACAGAAACTACCTGCTCCTCAACTTTATGTTCACCGACCACAATTACTTACGATCACTTGCTGCAGGCTATTTCGCTGTCCACAAGCTGGAGAAACAATGTCACTGGATTTCGTAACTCGCACAGCACTTCGTCACCACACTTCTGTCGCACAAGATAATCGCTCGCACTAGCTCGTAAAACACAACAACAACAACTGCTAGACAGGTCGCACTTATATAGCAGGCCGGTGACTCAATAAATGCTTCTAGATCCATCCAGAGTTCACGGCTTCTCGAGGTTTCCATCGCTGGTCCAGTCACGAATATTCTGGACTACCCCTTTGTCCTAGTAGCCCTGATGCATAAGGCACACGCAATACAGGAGGCAGGCCACAGCCCAGCCCTGGGGCAGTTGTGACTCATGCGGCGAGTGATGACACAAACTCACAGCCGTAACACCACCCCCTTCCTAAAAAGGCTGATCGTCCCGATCAATCATTGGTCCGTCTGTGTCCCTCCGTAGGCTGCCAGGCGATCTCGGTGCACGATCTTCATCTTTGCCCTCGGGCTCCGCTGGATCCTGTAGACGACATCGTTGATCCGTTTCACGACTCGGTACGGGCCCTCCCAGGACTTTCTTCCGTAATGGGTTGAAGAGCCAGACCAGGTCGTCCTCGTGGAATCCGCCGGCATCCGTCTGTTGGTCGTATCGGGTCTTCATTCGGTCGGTCTCGATCCGCAGTTTCCTCCTCGCGAACGCGTCCACGTCCTCCAGTTGGTCGACCAGTTCTTGACAATACTGGCTTACCGGGATCGGATCATTCCCAGGTCGGCCGAAGGCAAGATCGACAGGTAGGCGGAGCTCCCTCCCAAACATGGCCCGGGCTGGTGTGCACCCGGTGGCTTCGTGCACGGCGGCGTGGTAGGCCAGGAGAAATAGTGGAAGATGTTTGTCCCAATCCCTCTGGTGCTCGCTGACGACTATTCGGAGATGGTTCTCGATGGTGCGATTCAATCGCTCTACCATCCCGTCGGACTGAGGGTGTAGTGGCGTTGTCCTTGTCTTCCGGATTCCCAGCAGCTGGCATAGGTTCTGGAACACCTGTGACTCGAAGTTCCTCCCTTGGTCGGAGTGCAGCTCCAGGGGTAATCCGTACCGGCTGACGAATTCCTTCACCAGGGTCTCTGCAATCGTCGCGGCTTCTTGGTTAGGGAGCGCATACGCCTCCGGCCATTTGGTAAAGTAGTCGCTGACGACTAATATGTAGCGGTTCCCTGCCTCGCTTAACGGGAATGGCCCAGCAACATCGATGGCCACTCTCTCCATGGGGCCGCCCACGTTGTAGGTCTTCAGTGGACCCCGTCGTCTTCGTCCTGGGCCCTTGCTGGCTGCGCAATCGTGGCACCTCGCGCAGTGGTTCTCCACGTCTGTTCGGCATCCGATCCAGTAGAACCGCTCTCTCAGCTTCTCCAGGGCCTTCTTTATCCCTAAGTGTCCACCAGATGATCCTCCATGAACTTCCTTCAGGACTTCCTCCGTCATCGCCTTTGGAACGACGACTTGTTCCCGAGATGTCTTCCCGTCGGTGCTCTCCCAGGTACGGCAGATGAGGCCATCCCTTACAATCAGCGAGTCCCACTGCGTCCAGTAGGACTTAAACTTTGGGCTGCAGTCACTCACAATGTTCCACCCGGGTCTAGGGACACAGGCCCTCTTCCATTCGGCTATCAGTCCCAGGTCATCATCTTCTGCGTGCGCCCGCGTGAAAGATTCGCGGCTCCAGCTCCCTTGAAGTTCCACGGTAGTCCTTCGGCACTGTATACCGGTGTTCTCCTCCCTTCGGGCACAGAAGGTGCAGTCTTCGGGGCACGGTCTTCGTGACAGGGCGTCCGCGTTAGAATGCAGTTGGCCTTTCCTGTGCTGAATCTCAAAGTTGTACTGTTGAAGCCTCTCTAACCACCGCGCGAGTTGACGCTCGGGCTGCTTGAAGTTCAGGAGCCACCGCAGGGATGCATGGTCGGTCCTGATGAGAAATTCTTGCCCGTACAGATACTTGTGGAAGTGTTCAATGGTCTTCACGATGGCGAGCAGCTCCTTCCTGGTGACGCAGTAGTTCCTTTCTGGCTTTGACAAGGCCTTGCTGAAGTAGGCCACTACTCTCTCCTCGCCGTCCACTACTTGCGACAGGATTCCCCCTATGCCAAAGTCGCTGGCATCGGTATCGACGATGAACCTTGTTCCAGGTCTGGGGTAGGCCAGAATAGGCGCGGTGCACAGAGCCTGCTTGAGTTGTTCGAAGGCACTGTGGCATTCTGCTGTCCACGTGAAGAGTTGGTCCTTCTCAGTCAGTCGATGTAAAGGTTTGGCGATGTCGGCGAATCCTTTCACGAAGCGACGGTAATAAGTGCAGAGTCCCAGGAAGCTCCGTAGTTGGGACTTGTCCTTCGGAACTGGCCACTCACTCACAGCTGCAGTCTTCTCTGGGTCGGTGCGCACCCCTTCCTCGGAGACGATATGCCCAAGGTACTGGACCCGCTTCTGGAAGAGCTGACACTTCTTGGGGCTCAACTTCAGCTGGGCAGCCCGTAGCTTCAACAAGATCTCCTTCAGGTTGCTGTAGTGCTCCTCGAAGCTTCTCCCCAGAACGATGACGTCGTCTAGGTAGACCAGGCAGGTCTTCCAGTGTAGTCCCCTCAGAATGGACTCCATTAATCTTTCGAAGGTCGCAGGGGCGTTGCACAGACCGAATGGCATGACGGTGAACTGCCAGAGCCCGCTGCCCACAGAGAACGCAGTTTTCTCGCGGTCCTTAGGGTGGACCTCCACCTGCCAGTAGCCACTCTTCAAATCCAAGGTGGAGAACCGTCTCGACCCTGATATGGTGTCCAGCGTGTCGTCGATCCGGGGTAGAGGGTAGCTGTCCTTCTTCGTGACGTCATTCACCCGCCTGTAATCCACGCAGAACCTGGTGGAACCGTCCTTCTTCTTCACTAGCACGACCGGAGAACTCCAAGGACTATGTGATGGCTCGATCACCTCTTGCTCCTTCATCTCTTCTACCATCCGGTCGACTTCGGCTTACTTGGCGAGCGGGACACGTCGGAATGGGGCCCTAATCGGTGCGCTGTCCCCAACGTCGATTCTGTGCTGAACCAAGCTTGTCCTGCCGAAGTCTTTGCTCCCCACGGAGAAGACGTCCTGGAAATCGCGTAGCAGGTCCTGAAGTTGGCGTGATTGTTCCTCGTCTAAATGGTCCTGGGATCCTTGGTACAGCTTCTGTAGTTCTTCTGGCAGTGTGCGTCTTCTTCGGTTGTCCGTCTGCAGGTGTCCGTCTGTCGTATCTGTGATGCGGGCAATCCTGGTAACGGGCTCGCAGACTCCTAGGTTGGTGTCCCGGTGAACCGTAATGTCGTAGTCGTTCAGGTTGGACAGGCGGACGTACGGCCGAGACGTCGTGTTGATGAGAGTCTTGGCAACTAGCGATCCTTTTGTCTGGATGTCCTCATATTTTGGCTCGATGACAGCCGCCACTCCCTCGGCAGTTTCGTCGACAATTACGGCAGCACTGACCTCCATCCTGGCGGGAACGATGACGTCTTCTCTCAGCCTTACTCGTCGTGCGGTGATGGACTCGTGCGCAGGTTGCAAAGCAAGTTCCTCACCTCCGAAGTGCAGAGTGTTGGTACTCAGATCCAAGATGATGTTGTTCTGGTCCAGGAAATCCAGTCCGATGATCACTTCATTTGATACGTCAGCCACAAGCACAGGATGCTTTATCGCCCGTCGACCAATGACGAACTCCAGTGATGCTTCGCCATGTACCGGTGCGGTCTCTCCGGTCGCGGTTATTAGCTGGAGGTTCCTTTGTGTGGGTTGCACTCTCCACTTCGGGATCACGGTGGGACTGACGATGGTCCTCGATGCTCCCGTGTCGATTAGCATGGGCCAGCTCTCTCCGTTGACGACTCCGTCGACCATCAGGCTGCTATTGTCCCTCCGTTACTTCGTCACACGAACCTGGACTGCCGGGGCTTGACGACTGTCACAAGCCAACCTTTGCCCCCCAAGGCTGGCTAATACTCGTTTCCCTGGGTCGCGCGGTTTTCACACGACTGATTTCCCGTCGGATACCCTCGGCGGCGGCGATCACCGCAGTCCTTGCTCAGGTGGCCTTTCTTACCGCAGGTCCAGCAGGTCGGTAGTCCTCTTCCGGGCCGCCTCTCCGGTTGCCTTCCGGCTGTGTCGGTGCTGGTGGTGCCGCGACTATCGAAGAAACGGCTTAGCGCCTCCATTAATTCGTCGGCCAGGGGCTTGGTCTCGTTGGTTTTTACTGGTTCGTCGACGTCCACTTGACGCACCCGCGCGTGCATTCTGGATGCCTGTTTTGCCGTCTCGAACTCAAGTGCGTGGCTCAGCGCATCTGCCAGGGTCTTATTGCGCGCGAGTCGCAGCGCCTGTTGAGTGTCCGAGTCCCGTAGCCCGTCGGTGAAAGTCTGCGACGCTATCTGCTCCAGAAAGTCGGCCGGCGCTGTTGGGTAGGCGAGCCTTACGAGGCGTGCGATGTCCATCTCGAACTCCTGCAGGGTTTCCGCGTTCTTTTGTATCCGGGTCCGGAGCTGCATCGGGTAGGCCTGCTGAAGATGGCTATCTCCATATCGGGACTCCATATGGGCGATCAGTGAAGCGTAGTCCTGGGATCCAGTCGGGATGGCCTGAAGGACGTTAAGGGCGTCACCTCTCAGTGCTACAATGAGAGCTGTAGCCTTTTCAGTGTTGTTCCAGTTATTTATGGAACAGGCCGCCTCGAACTGACGTAAGTAGGTGCTCCACGGGACCTTTCCGTCGAAGGTTGGGGGCGTCACTCTGCTATGTCCCGTTCCTGATATTCCCGGTGTAACGGTGGGCGGGCGTTGGCGCAGCTCGGCAACTTCCTCTCGTAGAGCGTTGAATTTCTCTTCCACCCCCGTCAGTGGGCGTTGGCGCAGCTCGGCAACTTCCACTTGTAAGGCGTTGAATTTCTCCTCCACCCCCATCAGCGGTCGTTGGCACAGCTCGGCAACTTCCACTTGCAAGGCGTTGAACTTCTCCTCCACCCCCATCAGCGGGCGTTGACGCAGCTCGGCAACTTCCACTTGTAAGGCGTCGAACTTCTTTTCCACTGCCGTGACTTCCTCACGCAGACCCAGTTCTAATTTCTTCAGGTCCTGTGTCAACTTATTCTGACCGTCTTCTTCTGGCCGTCCTCTATCCTCTTCAGGTCCTCCGCTAGCTTCTTCTGGCCGTCTTCTAGTTTGGCAGTTAGGTCCTTGGTTAAATTCTTCTGGCCGTCTTCTATGCCATTTAACTTTTCTAGCAATGCTGCCAATTGCGCCTCCATTTCAGTTGTTTGCCTTGTAAAGGGCATGCACTCACAGGAAAATTAGAGAAAATGACCTGCTTGGGTTTTGAAACCAGGACCGTCAGGTGTTGTGCTTGAGTTCGTAATCCGGCTTCTGACACCAGTTGTTATGTGCCACCCCCTAGTGGCACTTTTGTCAACTGGATTACGGTGGGGGTACAAAGCACAACACCAATTACTGCTTAAAGAAATAATTAACTTTATTGTGGCCAGAAAATTACACTAATCAGCAAATGCAAGCAATTAGGAGCCTTACTCCAGTTTCCTCAAGTCTCTTCCTTGAGCGCTCTTGGCCATTCCACTTGTCAACAGATCACAGAAGTTAATCCGTCCTAATGAGAACGGTGGCCTTGACAGAAACTACCTGCTCCTCTCCTTTATGTTCACCGACCACAATTACTTACGATCACTTGCTGCAGGCTATTTCGCTGTCCACAAGCTGGAGAAACAATGTCACTGGATTTCGTAACTCGCACAGCACTTCGTCACCACACTTCTGTCGCACAAGATAATCGCTCGCACTAGCTCGTAAAACACAACAACAACAACTGCTAGACAGGTCGCACTTATATAGCAGGCCGGTGACTCAATAAATGCTTCTAGATCCATCCAGAGTTCACGGCTTCTCGAGGTTTCCATCGCTGGTCCAGTCACGAATATTCTGGACTACCCCTTTGTCCTAGTAGCCCTGATGCATAAGGCACACGCAATACAGGAGGCAGGCCACAGTCCAGCCCTGGGGCAGTTGTGACTCATGCGGCGAGTGATGACACAAACTCACAGCCGTAACAATACTATTACCAAAGGATGGGAGGACATGACACTATTTGCTTAACTGCATATTACACTTCACTCTTTGATAATAGGCTTCAAGATAAAATATGACACTTAGCTTTGGATACGACGTTCTGGATGTTCTCGATGATGTAACATTTTAATAACAATTCCATTTTCCTGTCCATTTAAGTTGTGGTATCAATAGCCATAATCCCGTCATGTCCCATCGATCGTTTCCAAATCCGGTAGATATATTCATAATTAGACAACAGCATCTTTAAGCAGACCAAACGGTAGTAGAAGTTATGTCTCCGACCCTCACTTCTTCTCTTTGTCAACACGATTCTCTCGACATAACAATAACTGCAGTCGAGTTCCACAGAGCCAGAGCACAAACTCCACAGCGGGCGCGTTTTATTTACTCCAGAACAGGTTGCGCTTCAAATATAAACCTACAGATGGCAGACTATACAACAACTCGTATCTCATCGGTCCGTTAATAACGTAGTAACGGATCAAGTGAGGACATGTGTCGTAGAGTGGTCACAAACATGCAGGTTCGTCTCGAAACTGTTGTATGCCGAGAAGGTGGGCATATTGAACATATCCTGCATACTGACTAATCATGCACATTTCAGTGAATGTTGTAATGCCATTCTTTATTAAATATGTTGTATATTAAATATTCTATAAACAATTTCCAGTGTATGACATTTCGTGCGCCACCCTGTACTTGGTCCAATATAGTTGAATACGGTAATAGTACACTCGTGTCGACACACTAGCCTGGTGCAAGTCTCGAAATTTATAGCGCATGGGTGACTTGCATGTTGACGATACCGTTCCAGTACGCCAAACCGGAATTATTTTCTCGGCAGACCCGGGAATCGAATCTGGGCTTTCGGGGTGATATCCAGTTATATTAACCACTACACCATAATGCGTACAGTGTTAATATAAGTTCAATTATTGCAATTTGTTGCTACACTACAGTGAGTTATGTATTAATTTCTGTTCTTTTGTTTCCGATAAGGTTATTTTTGTATCAGAAGTAGTCCTGATCAATATTGAATTAATTATTAATTTTCAAATATGCGTAGAGAATGAAGTAGGAATATTATCTTACAGAACAGTGGAAAAGAATAATCGTACGGTCTTAGCTACCTGGTGTGCGGATCATTCGAAGTAGTTGTCTAGGCAATCTATTCTTCAATTTCGTCTCTTTGTTTGCTCTGCCAACCAACAAAGAAACAGGCTCTCTGTTGGGCGTCGAATGGCTGAAAATTAATTAAATTTAGCTCGCAGTCACCAAACATTATTATATATTAATATACTTTCTATAGGTTTATATATTTTATATGCATAACAGATTTACTTTTACGGCCTTACAAAAGGCATGAGCCACATCTTACAACTCGGATGTGCCATGGATTTTCCCCGCCCTTTCAAAGTCTTGCTTCCTCGATCAGGAATTGAACCTGCTTCATCGGAAGCTTGAATGAGTTGGATCCTCAACCATTGATCTTCGGCTGTAATGCTCTGTTTTATTTACTCTATTTCTACTTCATCAATATTTTTACAATCAATTGTTAAGCCTTACGGCAATTTATCGTAAATATAAGGACGTATTATTTTAATATTTTTTTAAAGATCGGCATCCATCCACTAGTCGACATTTTCTTGTTTTGCTTGCTGTACTGATTTGTGAGAGTTGGCATTCTTGGTCTGTCTCCCATGCCCCTGCCTCTCCTTGCCTGCACCTGTAATTACTGGACGAGTGGCGCCATGTAGGGGGCTGCGATTTGCGGTGATTGGAGACGAAATAGTTGAACTGTATGTTCAGGCCTGGCTGGCATGTGGGGTGACCAGAGCGGAGTGCTTTGTCAATATTTAGATGTCAATATTTTTTTAGTGATAAATTGTTCATTTCCGTCAGAAATGGCATGGAATGCTAACCACTGCAGCATATTATGTGCCGCAAAAACTTCTGTGTTCGACATGTGTGCACTGAGTGAGAGAATCGCTCGATAACACCTGTTTTAATGAGTACGTCATGTAAGTGAGCCTTTCACTCACCCGCCCAGTTATGATGAAGTCCTTCTTTTCCGCATATTTGTATTCGTTCTTAATCTGTTTCGGTGTACTAGGAGGATGAAACATTATTAGGCCTACATTATTTCCCTGGGTTACATATTTAGCTTATTTTCATCATATGAAATATAGGCGCGTGTGTGTGTGTATCTCTCTCTCTCTCTCTCTCTCTCTCTCTCTCTCTCTCTCTTTCCCCCCTCCCACCATCACTAGTCAATCTTGATTGGCTATACCGATTACAATGAAACCTGGTTAGGGCTTACTACGGTACTATCCCGTCTGACCGCTTTCAAATTTAAATTATTGTAACCAATAACATGGACATCGTGTGTAATAGGGGTGTGGTGGCGCAGCGGTCAAGCTGTTGGCCTCTCACCAAGGCGGACTGGGTTCAATTCCAGGTCAATGCATGTGAGATTTTCGAAGTGAAATGCCATGCCCTGTGGTTCGGATTCCACGTAAAAAGGAGGTCCCGTGGCTCATGATCGCGTGATTAACGGTCACGTTAAACTACAAGCTTCCTTTTTATCGTGTGAAATATTTCACTGGTACTCAATATCTCCGAAACCTTTACAGTAATTAACCTGAACCTTTTATGGTGATAAAAGACTATAACAGTACGGTCACATATGTGACTTCGAAAAACATAATAAGTACAGCGAAGTGAAACTTTGTATGATGAACCGCTATTATAATATTATAATCTACTGATGTATAAATCAGTGTACAAAATTTATGGTGTATTGCTGAACAGTGGAAGTGAATAGGCTATCTGTACATTTCCTTGAACTGTCATCTATATGCTGTCGTTATGATTTTGTGTATATTGCCCAATACAAGTGGTTCTCCAGCATTGTCTCCTAGTAGCCCTTCTATTTATGGCCCTGGTGTCAATTTCTTTAATTTTCAGAAATTTGTCTATTTTATTTCTTCTATAAATAATCTTCTGTCCCTTATTCTATGCAGTTGTTCATTTTTCATCTAAATAGCTCTAGCAATTGCCCTATTCACTTGTTATTAAAATGTTGAACTGTGCTTGATTATAAAAGTTTGCATTGTTATTTATTTCTTCAAATCGTTGCTTGATTTTCACTGGTCACCTGCTACAGACTACCTGCGTATGTAACGCAATTTGTTAATATAGGCCTCTAGGGTGTTTCTAAATTCCCATTACATACTTTGAGGGCCTATAGTGGAGTCCAAGACGGTTAAGTTTAGCATAGGAACTTTTGTCCGGATACGTACCGTCTTTCCGCTACCCGCAAAAAGAAACACCACAGCACACGTTCCCAGCTCCAGCATTTTCGTCGCTCTGTCCGACTCCTGCTGCTTGTCGTCTGGGTCCAATTACAGGTGGGGATCGATGTGATGACCAACGACGTCAACACAGACATGGTACCTCCATACCATGTTCTAGTACAGACGATCACCAATCCCTGGTCCTCCAACATCCGCCGCAACCATAACCCACGCCAGTAGGTTGGATTCCACAGGCGTCTCGTAAATCAAGGGTTTCATGTGACCCCCAGGTAGCAGTCTAGTGGTGTCAAGTTGGGTGAATGTGCAGTCCAAGCATCGGGCCAGCACAGCCTATCCACTTTTGCCCAAATCTGTGGTGCAGATGATCTCGGACCGGCAGTGAAAAATGAGGTGGTGCGCCATCGTGCTGAAACCACATGTTTTGACGCACATGCAGTGGCACATCACATCGTCTAAGAACTCATGCAGTACGTCTTCGAAGAATACCAAGCACTCGGCACCCGTGAGATTTCGTGGAAGAAGATATGGTCCAATCACATATCCATTCAGGAACTCGGCCCAAATGTTCTCACCGTATCGTCAGGTCGTTCAATGGCGTACGTACTCCAGTCAGTGGCGCCGAAACTGCGGGAGATTTGAGCGTGTGCTGTGGTGGTTTTTTGCTGGTGGCGGGAAGACGGTACGTTTCCGGACACAAGTTCCTATGCTAAACTTAACACTGCAAGCCCTCAAAGTATGTAATGGGAATTTAGAAATACCCTGTATAATGTGAATTCTGACGAATATGAAGTACGAAGTAGGGTCGTTCTTTTCTTAATCCCCTTCAGTTTATTACGCATGCGTATCAAAATAATTAAAAGGATTCTACTTGTGTATAGTGTATCACCTTATTTCATCAGATGTTAAGTTTTAATTTTCGCGTAACGTAACCACGTATTCCACAAAACCTAAAAGAACATTCTGCTTTCTGCTGGTTTTACTGGACAAATTGTTTAGTATTCATGAAAGTTGGCTCTCATTACGGAGCAATATAATGTAGCCATTTGACTAATAATTAGATTGTACGTATTTCATGATTGACATAGCTGAAATCTAAATGCACGAAGATAAAACGATTACCAGGTAGATCGGAAGTTAGTTGAGTCGCCTGAAGCACCAAACTGTTTTGAGTCTCTCCCTCATAGCAATGAACAATGTCATTTGGACTCTGTGTTGTCATATTATTATTATTCATTATGTTTGGAATGCTGGGGATTCCAAATTATTTATTTTAGATCCTACTGCCTGGGGATAGTTACTTTTAATTTAACAACATTTAATGTTGCAAATTAAACAATCATGCAGCAGTTTTGATAAATATAAAATGTCCAAACAGCGCCCTATAAAGTTGCTGGAAAGCACTTTAATCAGTCGCCTATTTTTATGCGATACGCTGCTTTAAAGAAAGGACAATACAGTGGTTCCTATGTTAATTTATCTAATAAAATATCTCTTATTGATTAAGGGGTGCATGTTTTCAGAGACGTTAAGTTTTAATACCAACTTAGCAACTCGAGTTTTAAAAAAAAAATGTAAGGTGGTGGTGTTGTTTCATTTTAGGCCATTGCCATCGTGGTCATTTCAGAATCGTGTACGTGAGTGTCTGGTAACCTATGTTGTTGTGGTGTCTGTAGGGCCTAGTAGTTGTATATGTGTTAAGGCTAGTATTGGGAAGGAGGCGGTAGTGGCCTTAAGTCTGGAACCATCCCGACATTTGGCCGGGTAGGAGTGGGAAACCATGCAAGACTACTTCTAGGATAGCTGAGGAGAAAATCGAACCTAACTCTTCTTAGTTTTGCTTCACAAGGCTTAGCGATCCCCTTCCAACCCTCACACCAGAATTACTGTACTTTTCTTGGCAGCGCAAGGAGTCGAACAAGAACTCATGGGTGACGGCCAAGAATGAATGTTAGCCACTATACCACAAAGATACCTTAGTGATAAGCTCACAGGACAAAAAATGAGTCACCCCCTTGACTATTCTCTGGCAGTACGATTGCGTCACGCAATAGATTTATAGTCTGGTTGCCTCGGAAGGCTCCTCGTATTCTATCTTCCGGATTTATTTATATATTTGTTATTTGGGTTTAATTTAAATTGAATTTTATATGAATTATTTCCTCTGTTATGGGACTGGTATAGTCCTTTACCAGAGCTTTGTTGTTGTGAGGTTTTGTTAGGTTTATTTGTTTTTGGATAATATATAAATTATTTCTGGTCATTAGAGAATAGAAATGTTTTTGATATACAGAGGTTGCTGACATTTGAGCCTAGCCTTAGCAGTTGACCGTCACTTTCCTATTGGGAAAGTTAGCAGTGCAGTCGTTGCCATGGTCGTTGTTTTAACCTCCTGGAGTCATCGTTGATACCGTGTAACAACGTATTTAACCTTTTTTTGGCGAGGAAGGGAACCCACAAGTTTTCACAAGTTGAAGCCACTTACAAATTTATGATTAGGTCCCATAGAGCCACCAAATTGTGGGAATTCTGATTTCTGCGTTTCACCCATTTCCTATAGGATTAAAGTCGGGCCGGTGGAAGTGCAATAGGATGTCTGTATGTGTATGTTCGTCATATCTGTCACCTGTGCGTTCAGCCCTGTGAACACGTCTGTCGTCATCTTGGAAAATAGGAGTGTCCACAGCTTTTTTCCACCCTATAGAGATTTTCCGGAAGATGGCATATTGGCTTTCACGGGCATGCTGCAAGTCTTCTAGAATTTTGCCGTGTCTGTTTCGCCTAGGTGCACCAAGCCAGAATTTTGCCGTGTCTGTTTCGCCTAGGTGCACCAAGCCAGGCTCATCAGTGGGCTCTGGGTGACCAACCCGGGCCACCGCTGGGGTAGCGTATCTTGCACAGCTGTGGGAACTCTTGGTTCCGTCAGTAAAGTAGCACAGCGTAGTGACTGTAGTGGTTCCGTACCGACTCACCCAGAATTCAGTCCTTCGTGAAATCTTGAAACAAGTTTCCTGTAGGGGTTGGGATTTCAGATTTAGACGGACATGTTTCTACGTAATAAGTCCTGAAAAATAAGGTACCATAATTTTGATCATTTTATGATATTTCAACTTCAGTCGGTCAACACAACAAGTTGCAATATCAATTGTGAATAAGGCAACACTGAAAAATGGCTTCAAACCTATAGCATTCTGTATGTGTTTTCAGATACATTTTAGAATAAATCTTCTATATCCTTATTCTCTGCCAATTTTCTGCGCATTTGTAGTTTTTAGGACCTTGGCAGAGCCTGATAAATGTCTCAGCTGAGAAAGTGGGCCATTGAACTAGCAGCCTAAGTCAGAATTTACTTGTGGTAGGGTGGTCATTTCCATCCCTCCTCGGCCATCCAAACGCACGAGACAATCCTTCCAGTATTGGCCCAAGTTCAGTATTGTTTAATCATAGATGATCAAGATATCTGGGATATTTTGCCTATTTTCATCATTATATATTTTTATTTTTTTATTTTTTTTATTTTTATTTATTTCAGAATTCGTGACAGAAGGTTTGAACGCCTTCATTTTGGGTCATATGAATGAAATTCTAAATTTGATTCCTTTTAAGCGTAAACACAAACACTCCTTTGTAGTTCATGATGGTGGTGTTAGTCGTTTTAAGGGGCACCCTATAGCTTGTTTTCCATTTTTAAAGAGTTTATGTGAAAAGTATTTTACTCACTGTTCACCTTATTATATACTAGCAGTAGTGCCCGGCTCCGCCCGGAGGATTTATATGTTTTATGGATGATAATGAATACTACTGCAGAACTGGCACATTATAAATAAACTAACAGAAAAAACAAATGTAAAAATATAACTTTTGTGGTGGTAGTGGGGGTGATACGTAGTACGGTATAATGGACAAACATTCACGTCATTTTCCCGTAATGATAATGATAATAATGAATAGGGAAACGGTTATTTACTAACTACAGTACTGACACAATGTAATTTACAAACGAATGGAAAAATATGATTAGAAAGAGGAGTAAGTGAATTAAAAGACACCTGCTAGGGCCTATATCTCATTGGCTGTTAGAAAAGTAGAGACCAATAGTGTCGTCTGTTGTCGCATAGCGCTGTAGGAAAATAATCAGAACACTTTGGAAAATTTTAGCTGTCCCGAGCTCCTGAGGTAACAACAGTGTCACTTAGCGCCACATAGCGCTGAAGGATAAGGATCGGAATGAATTAAAGGAGATTTGAAAGCACCAACAATTATTGCAGCTGATCTACACCTCAATGTACTGCACTAACACCATCGCACTTAAACAGAGGCATAATATATTCATGATGATAACTTTCTTCAGGGGCCTAAGAAATCTTTTTGTACTAATTACTCCCCGTGACTGCAATTTATAAGCAGCGCAAGATGCAACACTATTTTCGCAATTCTGCACCAGAACACGGGTAGGGGCGGCGTGATGCAGCCCGCTTTGTCAGTCAACAATAGACTTATTAAAATATTCTTACAGTTACACTACTACGCACATGAATGGTTCTAGGGCCTTAAAACGTGTTTCACAAGTTCCTTTTGTCTGTTATTCTAAATATAGAGAATGGAGAGGGTTGTCCAAAATATCAAATGGACATTGTTAACAGCAGGGTTTCAAACGGTATGTAAAATTCCTTGTAATTAGGTGAAACGGTTTAGATTTGTGCCATGGGCCTAAATGCAGGAAATGGAGTAGCCTGTCCGAAATTTCAAGTGTACATTGTTACTCGTCGGGGGGTAAATGCGTCAAGTTTGGTTCAGATCGGTGAAACGGGGTAGATTTGTGCCAAAGGGCCTAAATGCAGGGAATGGAGTGGCCTGTCCGAAATTTTATGTAGACAGTGTTACTCGCAAAGTTCCAAAGGGCAAGTATAGGCCTACAAATTTTGGTTCAGATCGGTGAAACGGTGTAGATTTGTGCCAAAGTTCCTAAATGCAGGGAATGGAGTGGTCTGTCAGAAATTTCATGTAGACAGTGATATTCGCAGGGTTCCAAAGGGTAAGTATACAAATTTTGGTTCAGATCGGTGAAACGGTGTAGATTTGTGCCAAAGGGCCTAAATGCAGGGAATGGAGTGGTCTGTCCGAAATTTCATGTAGACAGTGTTACTCGCAGTGTTCCAAAGGGTAAATATACAAATTTTGGTTCAGATCGGTGAAACAGTGTAGATTTGTGCCAAAGGGCCTAAATGCAGGGAATGGAGTGGTCTGTCCGAAATTTCATGTAGACAGTGTCACTCGCAGTGTTCCAAAGGGTAAGTATACAAAATTTAGTTGAGATAGGTGAAACGGTGTAGATTTGTGCCAAAGGGCCTAAATGCAGGGAATGGAATGGTCTGTCCGAAATTTCATGTAGACAGTCTTACTAGCTGGGTTCCAAATGGTAAGTATACAAATTTTGGTTCAGATCGGTGGAACGGTGTAGATTTGTGCAAAAGGGCCTAAATGCAGGGAATGGAGTGGTCTGTTCGAAATTTAAAGTAGACAGTGTTTTCGTCGGTTTCCAAAGGGGAAGTATACAAATTTTGGTTCTGATCGGTGAAACGGTGTAGATTTGTATAAATAATAGACAGACAGACAAACCGACATTGAGTTTTATATAATATAGATTTACACATACTAGTGCAACAATCACAATAACGCAGGTTATCACAAAAGTTCTACACACACACCCATGTATACGGGGCAACATGACCACCATGTCTAAGCCCCGCAAATAAAATATTAACTATGGATACGATAGAATAGAGAATGCTACAGTCCAATAAATCCTTGAGCTACACTGCAAAATGGCTTCAAATACCATATCCTATCTTCAATTTACACATGCTAGTACAACAATCACAATAACGCAGGTTATCACAAACATTCTACACACACACCCATGCACACGGGGCAACATGACCACGATGTCTAACCCCGCAAATGAAATAACTGTCTACACATGAAAACTGCAAAATAGTGATAGGAGAATGTAGGAATGTTTGCCACTATGTTTCTCTGACAGGATAGCATTACATTACATTTTGTTAATATGCTGATTTACTGTGCATACGATAGCAAGGAGATGTCAATCGGTCAGTTTTCCCATGTGTCGTTTAGCAAATTTTACCGGACTATCATAATACAGAGTAAATCGTTGTTGCCTAATGACAACCTGTCCATCAATGGTGCGGCGTTGACTATCATGATATAGTGCTAGTCGTTGTCGCCTAGCGACAATATGTCCGTCAAGTTATTATATCGGTGAAACGGTGTAGATTTGTGCAAAAGGGGCCTAAATGCAGGGAATGAAGTGGTCTGTTCGAAATTTAAAGTAGATAGTGTTACCCGCTGGGTTTCAAAGGGTAGTCGTAAGTATACAAATTTTGGTTCAGATCGGTGAAACGGTGTAGATTTGTGTAAATAACAGACAAACAAACCAACATTGAGTTTTATATATATATATATAGATAGATGAATTGCAGCCAATGGCCATAGCGGGGTATTTTTAATTGAACGCCCGTAGGCTGCTCATCAAGTTCTATTTCAAGTAGTTCCAACGTTGGCTACCAGAGATGCCACTGACATTGACACCTAGACGTAAATTTTGGAACTTGATAGAGCGTGTCTAGCCAAATAACCTACAAATTCAGCTACATACTACCAATTGTAGTGGTATGTTCTTTTACATGCCATAACTTTGACATGGGCCCGCCGGCTTTACTTCCCGTCCGAAGGGAAGCATACTGGAGGATTTTAACGCTCTTAATGTCCGGGGTTTGAACCCGCGATCTTGCGCTTTATATAAAGGGAGGTAGCGCGCAGTTTGCTACTCCTGTGGGGGTCCGGGCGGGGACACCAAGAGCCCGCTGAAGAGCTAGCTTGGTGTCCTGGGCGAAACCCCACACAAGACACGGCATAAACTTAGAAGAATTGCTGAGTTTTAATTCACTGGCCGTGAAAGCCAATATACCATCTTTTTGGAAACCTTCATAGGGAGGTTATGGCTGCTTGAGCTTTTAGTTCTCGCATCGAAGAGGCGCCGGTGCGCTTTTTATAAAGGGAGGTAGCGTGCAGTTCGCTACTCCTGTGGGGGTCCGGGCGGGGACAACAAGAGCCCGCTGATGAGTCAGCTTAGTGTCCTGGGCAAAACTCCACACAAGACACGGCACAAACCTAGAAGAATTGCTGAGTTCTTGGTTTAAACTTTCTAGTTACTGTAGGCTTAGTTAAATTTCTAATGTGTTTGAATTTTGAGTTTTAAAAATGAATTTAACCTATTTTGCAATGATATATTGTAAACTCTTTTTTAAATGTTATGATATTTGTTTATTTTGCATCAAACAAGTGTTGGAATTCAATTATTCCAAAACCTCCTTGTTATTGAAACATTATATTGGCAGCATTATACTGTACGTTCTACGAAAATGTTATTGTTTATATAGTGAAAATTGTTTTCCCCTGATCCACACTAGTTAATCTAATTGAAGTAAAACATTACATTATTGTATCTCATGTTAATGAGTTTGTTGGACTCATTCCTACATTGGAAAGGTGGAAAAATGCCATGACACTCCGAGTTGTACGATGATGGCTCGTAAAAGATTGCTCGTATCACGTTTGATGATTACTAGACTAAATTACTTAAATCTCAACCACAGGTCGTCCAGTAGAGTTCCTGTTTATATGCCTGATGACAGGGCAAAACGGAAAATTGGAGAATGGTCACCCAACAGATTCCAACTCAAAATGTGTACACCACGATAGCTGTGACCATACAGTTATTATTATTATTATTATTATTATTATTATTATTATTATTATTGCTGCATATTCCTCCCTTATTATTAACGTTCCAACGGGATCGCGGTGATGCGATGAATTTCTATGTAGCAGGTGGTTATTTTTACGACCTGGCGCCATTAACGCCAACCTCATATGAAGAGTTAATGAGAGAAGAAATTAATGAAGATAAATGCAATTGGACATGTACTTCGAAGAAAGAAGCCATGGCCTATGAAAGGCATTTTTCCGACTTTTGCCTGGAGTTGAAAATGGAAAATCTTTTCAAGGTCGGCCGGCGGTGGGGTTGGAGAACAATCGTTCCCCGTGTGTGGAGATTGCCAGGCTCTAGGGTCTTGCATGTTAATCCGCCGAGCTACCACGCTCGATGGTATTATTATTATCATTAAATGAACCTTAAGTTCCTTTCTTCTCCTGCCTACACATAATACTTCCTTGAAGAAAGGAACCCTGAGATTTTTTTAATACAGCCCTCTAGCGGTGTTCGAAGTATCATAATTTATTTGTGACTTGGTTCCAATATATAATTTACCGTGAAAAAGTAGGCACATTGCATGGTCCTACATTGATGTGACGTCAGTGTGTGTTTTATTAAACGTACAATAACTCGATAAAGTGAGTGCTCTTGGAAGTTGGGTGTGAATATCGATAGCGTGAGGTTGAAGTTGCTTTAGAACATTAATAATACATTATTGTTCTCATAATCCATGTTGGCGGTCCCCATTATAGACGTGGATGGAGTTATGAACAGTTATATGAAATATGAATTGGTATTCTCTTACTTTTTGCTCGCTTCTAAGAAGAAACTATGGTAACAATATTATTAAATTAAATGTAGTACAGCGTATTCTCCTCCTCGGAGATGGTTTAATTTCGAACTATCGAGCATTATACTTCGTTTTGGTTTAGTATCTATTACTCTGGTTCGTCGCGTATTTTTAACACCAACTGGGGAAAGTTGCTGCTCAAATTGTATGTAACATAAATATGACTGATCCGTTTAAATGAGGGCTCAGGATCAGAAATGTTTCTGCGATATACCGATTAAACGTTTAAAACCGTCTCATAGAAAACGTTTTTAAATTAGACGTTTTTCTAAAATCGTTTTATTAAACGTTTATAGTTTCTTTTTAATCTTGACCCTCTTAAACGACTATGCATTTAAATTTATAAATGTTACTGACGACTGCCGTTATGACTGATTCTGAGGGAAGTGGTACGAAGGTTTTTCAGTTAACAAGTTTAGTGCGAGGAGTAAATGCACAGTCGTGCGATATACTGGTATTTTGGAGCAATTATTGCCGCTTTCCGGTAAGGCTTAAAAGATGATGAAAGGAAAGGTGTTTAGACTATTTTACTGACAATAACACCCATTCAAACTCGAGATATCATTATGGTGAGTTTATTAAATTAAGGAAGCAAAAATGTAACATACCAGGGGAGGTCCGTGTAATTTGGACCACTTGACGTCCACAACTTCATTGACCGTAATCAATCTTCTTCAAATTTTATGGACGATACTTAGTGCAATCTATAAAGTTTTATTATTATCTTAATGTATTACTTAAAAGTAATGTTTATACTAAAATGTAATATCGTGTAATTAGGACCGATAGCGTGTAACTTTGACCAGGACATGGTGTAATTTTGGCCGGTAAATATAAACACTGTAAGTTATTTAAGCTATTTACTAGGCAATACTAAACAATATCACATTTGATATTTATTTATTTATTTATTTATTTATAATCCACCCTATCCTCCTTTTCTCGTAGAAGATCATCCAACATCTCTGGTCTTAGGGAGTTGGAACTGGGTACATTCAGGTCTGGTTACACCACTTCACCACATGCCGCGTAAGCCTTTCTTGGCGAAGCGTAGCTTACGATTAACACACAGCTAGGAAATGTATTGCCAACTCACAGCTCGAATGAAACAGAAATCACCAAAAGATAGTCTACATTATTAATTACACTAGGATGTATAAACCATTATTTATAGAGCTGCCGAAATCTTGACAGCTTCCAACTAATTCGCAATTGAGACTAATATCGTGACCTTTTTTTAGGAAACCATGGAAAGTCACTTCTTTGGTATCTGAAGTGGGAATTGAAGCAATCTGTTTTACCTCACGAGACTGAGATCACAATGTTCCAGCTCTCAGATCATAATTAAATTTCTTGGCAAACACGGGACCTCTTGAACAATGCTGACCATTACACCATGAGGTGGTCACGGTTTCTTTGGCGTTCTGTCGTCTCATACTTTCGGCTTCGGCTTCAGTATGCCTTCCTTCGGAGGGGAAGTAAAGCCGGCGGTCCCATGTCATAGATTTATGGCATGTGAAAGAACCTTCCAATAATTTAACTTGTGCGAAGCTAAATTTGCAGGTTAGATTTCGTTGAAACGCTCGATCAAAGTTCCAACGTTCACCGCTAGGTGTCAGTGACATCTGGTAGCGAAAGTTGGAACTACTTCTCGTAACTCACCCCATGGGTGTCCGCATTCTAGCAGCTACAGCCTCTAGCGAGCCGAACATGTCCTCGGACACTCCCGGCACTAAACGCCATACGCTAAATAACAAAATGTGGCAGAAAGGGATCGTATCCATTGCCACTCATGTTGAAACCTCATTAACGGTATTACTTAATGCACGAAATCGTTTGTGACGTATCAACCGGATGTGCCGTCCGCTCCCGCTATCTACAGATGTAAAGAGATCAGTAATATCCGGACACACGGATCTCTATGTATATTCTACCTCTGTAGGTAATAAATTAGCGAAGGGAGTATTCCATAATCTAGTTCCTACTAAGTACGCATCGACTACCATTTGCAAGAAATTACAATATCAGTAATCGGAGTTGAAGTTTCTTTCAGTCAGATCCTTTCTTGTTTTAGCTACCTCTATAACCGAGTGTGAACACATGTATCATGAGAGAATTTTGAAGCTAAACCAATGCTTGGTGACTAGCAGTGGCCATCCTGAGCGAAGCGTTTTGGTTTCTATCGCTCACAGCTAACTCGTGTCTGGTCATAAAATTATTATCGCAAGGCCACTCAAGGCCTTAGCCGGCCCCGTGGTGTTGGGGTAGCACGCCTGCCTCTCACCCGGAGGCCCCGGGTTCGATCCCCGGCTCCGTCAGGGATTTTGAAACTGACGTGAGGGTTGGAACGGGGTGCACTCAGCCTCGTGAGGACAATTGAGTAGCTGTCTGACAGTGAGACAGCGCCCCGATCACGAAAACCAAGATTAACGGCCGAGGGGACCCGACGCGCTGATCACGCGTCACCCCAATATCTGCAGGCCAAATGGCTGGGCAGCGGTCGCTTGGTCGGCCTTAGCTCGTCATGGGCTGTATAGTGCCAGGGGTTGACTTGTTGACTCAAGGCCTAAAGAATTAGTGTTAACGTATAGTGTTATCATCTTTCTATCTACATAGCCGTGTGTAATAATTAAATAACTAGCTGTACCCGGCATGCGTTGCAATGCCAATCAAAGAAAGTGTTGGCGTTGTAACTTTGTTTGTTGAAGTGCTTTTGGATTCCCAATAGCTTTTTCTTTTTCCGTTAACCACCTCTAAACTATTATAAAATTGATTTACTATCTAAAAAAACTGGGAGCGTGCTCAACAACTCACCAAAGTTTCATCGCAATGAAATGAATGACATATGAACGCATACGGGACTTTGTTGAAACGATTCGAGCGCCGTCACCCATTTGTTGAATATACTCGTACGCTACCTATTGTAAAATAGATTTACTAATTCGAAAACCTTCCCTGGCGTGTACACAACTACTCATCAAAGTTTCATAACAATCGAATGAATGGCATATGAACGCTTACGGAATTTTGTATAAACGATTCGCGCGCCGTTACTCATTTGTTGAATCTACTTGTGCACCACCCATTGAAAAACGGATTTACTAATTCATACACCTTCGCAGGACTGTACTCAACTCACCAAAGTTTTATCACAATCGGATGAATGGTATATGAACGCATACGGGACTTGGTTGAAACGATTCACGCACTGTCGCTCATTAGTTGAATCTACTCGTGCGCTACCATATTGTAAAATGGATTTACAAAATCAGAAATCTTCGCGGGAGTAGAAACAACATTTCACCAAATTTCATTGCAATCGTATGAATGGTATATGAACGCATACGGAACTTTCTTTAAACGATACGCGTGCCGTTACTCATTTGTTGAATCTGCTCGTGCGCTACCTATTGTAAAAAGGATTTACTAAGTCAGAAACCTTTCCTGGAGGGTGCACAACAATTCACCGAAGTTTCATAGCAATCGGATGAATGGTATATGAACGCATACGGGACTTTGTATAAACGATTCGCGTGACGTCGCTCATTTGTTGAATCTACGTGTGCGATGCCTATTGTAAAGTAGATTTACTAAGCCAGAAACCTTCCCTGAAGTGTACACAACAACTCACCTAAGTTTAGTCGCTATTGGGCGAATGGTATATGAACGCATACAGGACTATGTTGAAACACTTCGCGCGTCGTCGCCCATTTGTTTAATCTTCTTGTGCGATACCTATTTTAAAGTGGATTTAGTAAGCCAGAAACCTTCCCTGAAGTGTACACAACATCTCACCCAAGTTTCATCGCTATCAGACGAATAATATATGAACGCATACGGGACTTTGTTGAAACGCTTCGCGCGTCGTCGCTCATTTGTTGAATCTACTCGTGCGCTACCTATTATAACATGGATTTACTAAGCCAGAAACCTTGCCTGTAGTGTACACAACCTCTCACCTAAGTTTCATCGCTATCGGACGAATGGTATGTGAACGCATACAGGACTTTGTTGAAAAACTTCGCGCGTCGTCGCTCATTTGTTGAATCTACTCGTGCGCTACCTATTATAACATGGATTTACTAAGCCAGAAACCTTACCTGTAGTATACACAACCTCTCACCCAAGTTTAATCGCTATCGGACGAATGGTATGTGAACGCATACAGGACTTTGTTGAAACGCTTCGCCCGTCGACGCTCATTTGTTGAATCTACTCGTGCGCTACCAATTGTTAAGTGGATTTACTCAGCCAGAAACCTTACCTGAAGTGTACAGAACATCTCACCCAAGTTTCATCGCAATGGGATGAATGGTATATGAAGGCATGTGGGACTTTCTTGAAACAAACGCACGCCATTTTGTTGAAGCTACTCGCGCCATCTATTGTAAATTGGATTTACTACCCCTATACAAATTACCGTACGTTGAGTAACTAACGGGATTTCATGTTAAGAGCCTCATTTTCTGTACCGGTAGTGGAGAGTGCTACTCGCATCCAGTCGGCCGTGTCTCGTCAAGAGCTACTGTTGCCTGGAAACGACTTGCCTTAGCTGTCATTTGCGTTACGTTTTATAGTGACTTCTATTGTCTTTAACGTTTTATGTCACGTCACGGGATTAAAAAAAAGTATCCTATGTCCGTCTCCTGGTTCTAAGCTACCTCCACACCAATTTTCAGCCAAATCGGTTCAGCCGTTCTTGAGTTATAAATAGTGTAACTAACACGACTTTCTTATATATATATATAGATTAGTTCATAACCAACCTCTATAGCTGAGCGTGTTAAATAAATATTAAATACTTACCGTTTGTCAACGTTATCTTTCTAGCTGCCTCAAAACACAATTATTATTCCTGTTAAGCGGTTCCATCACCTTGAGCCATTCCCGCGTGTCGCTACATCCATGGCCGTGCGTAGTAAAATAAATATTAGACTAAATATTCCATACTTAGCAGTTCGTTATCCATCCCTTACAACTATTCCTCCCGCCATTCTCCCCGCCTAAATACTAGCTATCGGCACCAGTACATCCATCATCACATAATAATAATTAATAGATCATTAACTAATGAAATATTTATTTTAAAAAACGCCGCAGACTTGCCCCTAGACACGTGACAAAAAAAACTCCACAGGCTTGCCCCTAGTCACGTGGCTCAACAAGGTACCGTCGCGTACAAAAAAGATGGCCCGCTCGCATGTCGTTGAGCCCTTTGGGCAAATTGTAAAAAATCAATGGTCCTTAGTAAAAAGAGGACGTCATCGCAATTCAAGTCCGAACACGTCTTTCTAAAATTACAGGTTCCAAAGTTATTAGGGGGGGACAATGACCTTTCGGTTTTGGGTATCTTGAGTAAATGAGTGTACCATAGGGAAACGGGGGGTCATGCTGAGTCCTATGACACCTCACACGTCCAAATCCAATTATTAGTTTATAAACTCTCAGGTTGATGACCTTTCAGTTTTGGATATTTTGGGTAAATAAGTGGGCCATGGGCAAGGGGGCGTCATGCCGAGTCTTGTGACACCTCACACGCCCAAATCCGATTTTTAGTTTATTAAATCTCAGGTCGATGACCTTCCAGTTTTAGGTATTTCGGGTAAATGCAGGGGCCATGGTAAACGGGGCGTCACCCCGAGTCCTATGACACCCCACATGTCCATATCCTATGATTGGTTCGAGAGATATTTAAAAAAAACGTTAATTATATAAATGTTACGGGTTGTTTTATTTTTGGTAAAAATCTAAACAAGTATTATAGTTCCGTGAAGAACTGTACAGCCTATATTAATATATCCTACCTATGTTAATTTCCTCTATCAACATACAAAATTTAAAAACTCAGCAATTCTTCTAGGTTTGTGCCGTGTCTTGTGTAGGGTTTCGCCTAGGACACCAAGCTGGCTCATCAGCGGGCTCTTAGTGTTCCCACCTGCAAGTGCAGTTGCACTTTATATAAAGGGAGATGAGCGGGCAGTTCGCTACTCCAATGGGGGTCGGGTCGGGGGCACCAGGAGCCCGCTGATGAGCCAGCTTGGTGTCCTAAGCGAAACCCCACACAAGATACGGCACAAACCTAGAAGAATTGCTGAGTTTTATTCACTGGCCGTGAAAGCCAATATACCATCTTTGTACAAAATTTCAATTTGATTGATGTAATAGATTCGTAGATATTGAGAACCGTCTAAATATTTCGGATGGTCGCCATGTTGTATTTTATTATGTAGGTCTTAGAGTTATGTACTACTACATAAAGAATATTGAGTAGGTGTAGCTGTATTAAAACTTCAATCGCATGATTAGGACACCAGAAGTTAAAACGAGATTTTTAAATTTCGCACAGCTGCCATCTTGTGGTTATGGAAACAATTGAAATAAATTAGATGTCGGTGGATTAAAATTTGTATACGCATTTTCCGTACCAAGTTTCACTCACTTGGAAGATTAAATCGCGAGAAACATTTCGCGTCGCCGCCATGTTGGATTTGTGCTCACCGGGTTATTGAAAGTCCCATAAGTGAACTTAAGTTCATAGCTTCTATGAAAAAATCCAGTTTCTTTGCTGCAATGGATTCGTAGATATTGAGGGCCGTTTGAATATTTCGGATGGTCGCCAATTTGAATTGTTATATGTAGGGCTCGGATTTTTAGGTGCTAAAAATAGGGAAAATGTTTATTTTTTATGTATTAAAAATACCTGAAATGTGTGACAAAAAAAGTAAAAATATTTTAATTATAACTTAGTTCATTAATATGTAGTACTCACGAATGCAATGTATGCTATGTCTCACTGACTGCTGAATCATTACAATACACAACGAGATACATCTTGAGGTTGTCCATCGCGAGATACTTCTTCTGAAGGCGCGAAACTGCAGCAATATGTTTCTTGCCCTTAAGGTGTTGTGTAACTTGAGATCGCTGTTCAACCTTGATTGCTTTCCCACATGGTTGGCAGAACAGAACGCCCCCATCAGAAGTAAAATTATCTTTAAATTCTGCAACAGACGATAACTTGTAGTTGATTTTACTTTAGGCATCGTAGAACTGCCTTACACTTCACAGTGCCAGAAATGAACTGCATGTGAGTGACAATGGTTCCTGATAGCTGAGGGAGGGGGAGGTCTATCACGTGGTGCAATATGGCTATAGACAAAGAAATACCCGGCTTCCATAGTGAGTGGCTCGGGGTGACAAGTTAAGAATAACACAGTTGCAAGCTGACATACGCTCTGCAAGAAGATTAGATAGCTCACAGGTTCTTCCCCGTTGAAGTAACACAGAACAAGAATGCAATAAACTGAAATTCTAGCATACTGATTTAAAAAAATGTAAATATTATGTCTTTTTATGTGCTAATAAGTGAAAGGCAGGAATATATGTATTTATAGAAAAAATGCTTAAAATATGTGTTTACATAAAAAATAAAAAATAACTAAAAATCCGAGCCCTAGTTATATGTATAGTTCATAGAGTTATGTACCATTAAATGAAAATTATAGCGTAGGATTATTATTATTTGAACTTTCACTTCGATCGCATGATTACGACACAAGAAATAAAACACTTAATTTTAAAATTTCGCACAACCGCCATCTGGAGGCTATGCAAACAATTTAAATAAATTAAGATGCCAGTGCAATATAATGTGTATAAACATTTACTGTACCATATTTCACTGCGCTCAGATCGTGAAATCGCGAGAAAAGTCTATTAATATGTTTCAACTGCGCTTGGCCGCCATGTTCGTTTTGTACATTACAGGTTTTTGAAAGTTACATAGATGAACTTGTAGAAGTGCCCTTTATTATCGTACAAAATTTCAGGGTGATATCGGTAATAGTTTGGGAGATATAGAATGCCGGTGAAATATTTCGCACAGCAGCCATGTTGGATTGGTGAGACGTAATAACATTTGGAGGTCGGGGTCGGCCAAAATGTTGCTATGACCATACTGAGTTTCATTGAAATCGCTTTAGCCGTTTAGAAGTTATTATGGGGGAGAGACACACACACGGCAAAAGGTGATCTCATAAGCCTATTTTTCTTCATAAATTAAAATAGGCTAAGAATAAGTGGTCCAAGTTAAAGATAAGAAAAAATACCCTGAAAACAAGTCGTCATACAAGTCTATACTATAAATGGTTTACGAGATATTGACTTAGGTCAGGGCGCGACCACCGTGTCCGGCGACATGCTAGTTGGCGCAGAATTCTCCCTAGACCCCTACTAGTACAAGCTTCCTTCTTTCCTTCTTTCCTTCCTTCCTTCCTTTCTTTGTTTCTTCCTTTGACTGGCTGTGTGGCTCAGCAGTAACGTTCTTACCTGCTGTTCCAAAGGTTGCAGGATCGAATCCTGGCGCAGTCAGCTGGCATTTGAGTGTGCACATATGCGAGGGGGCCGTATCAGTAGATTTACTGGCACGTTAAAGATCCCCTTCGGCACAAAGTTCTGGCACCCTGGCGTCTCTAAAAGACGCAGTAGTTAAAAGGGACGTAACCGATAACATTATTATAGTTAAAAGGGACGTAAAACCAACAACATCATTCTTCTTCTTCTTCTTCTTCTTCTTCTTCTTCAGCTTTAACGGTCTCACTGGACCACTTCTTTCAATCATTTCTTGGTCCTCTTCTTCAGTAAGTTTTATTTCCGAGTTGCCCAGTAGCTTTTCATTCGCTCTGATCTTCTCAAGCGTTCCTCATCTGTAAATACGCTTCTTCTGTATGACGTTTGTCTGCTTTTGGTTAAAATCTTATTGTTATGTCTTCCAGTTTTTTTAATTTTTGCTTGTTTGTTTTGCAAGTCATCCAAGGTTATTTCTAATTCTTTAATATCTTTTCTAATTTCCTTAATCCATCCTACTTGTTGTTTCATATTCCAAAGTTTCTCAACATTTTTTCTAGATAATCTGGTTTCCGGTGTCCTCAAATGTGACCAAATGAAATTACATTTGACATGTTATCCTACTATGAAATTGAGATGAAATATATGTGAAGTCAATTTTTTTCCGGCTGTACTCCTCCAGTTTTTAATTGTTTCTCACGTTTCTTTTGTCGATAATTTCGCATATATTCTGCTCTGAAAATCACAAAATCGTGGATAAAATGGGACTCACCCCGAGTCCTACAACACCTCATACAGCATTATTGGTTCGCGAAATATTAAAAAAAAAAGCCGATGACCCTTTAGTTTTGGGTCCATTGGTTAAATTAAGAGGGGGATAGAAAACGGGGGGCGTTACTCCTGTTCCTAGGACACCTCATACAATTCCCTAGCATTATTGGTTCGCGAGATATTAAAAAAGCCGATGACCTATTAGTTTTGGGTCCTTTGGTTAAATTACGGGGGCTATAGGAAAACGGAGGGTGTCACCCCGAGTCCTAGGACACCTCATACAAGTCCCTAGCATTATTGGTTCGCGAGATATTAAAAAGCCGATAACCTATTAGTTTTGGGTACTTTGGTTAAATTAAGAGGGGATAGAAAAACGGGGGGCGTCACCCCGACTCCTATGACACCTCATACAAGTCCCTAGCATTATTGGTTTGCGAGATATTAAAAGAGCCGATGACCTATTAGTTTTGGGTCATTTGGTAAAATTAAGGGGGCTATAGGAAAACGGGGGGTGTCACCCCGAGTCCTAGGACCCCTCGTACAAGTCCCTAGCATTATTGGTTCGCGAGATGTTAAAAATCCGATGGCCTATTAGTTTTGGGTACTTTGGTTAAATTAAGAGCGGGATAGAAAAACGGGGGGCGTCACCCCGACTCCTATGACACCTCATACAAGTCCCTAGCATTATTGGTTCGCGAGATATTAAAAGAGCCGATGACCTATTATTTTTGGGTCCTTTGGTTAAATTACGGGGGCTATAGGAAAACGGTGGGTGTCACCCCTCATACAAGTCCCTAGCATGATTGGTTTCCGAGATATTAAAAAGCCGATGACCTATTAGTTTTGCCGGGAGCGCAAATCCCTTGTTAACAGTGAACTCTGTTGGTCATTGAAATAACTACTTGTAATACTCCAGTGCCAAATCCTGACTGGTGCGCATGCGCGAGGTACGTCGTGGTACCAATGATTTATTGTAGGAATATCTTTAATGGGGCCTCCAAACCTTGAAGTAAACCTATGCGATATACATTTCACAGCAAAAGTATGAAGATTTAATTTATAAATCATAATTGTTTTCAGCAAATATGATATATTGAATATTTTCACACCAAAGAACGACAACTTGAAGATGATGTATTGAGGAATATCTTTAATCGGGCCTCCTAGCCTTGAAGCAAACCGTATGCGATATTTCCTCTTACACATTTCCGTCCCTTTTCTAAAATCACTCTCACGAAAAATATCCAGCAACCGAGTGGAATGATCTTACACATCAAATAGAAATCAGTTTCTTCCGAATAGTATCAGTGATGGGCTCCAATTCTCTGTATACCACTTCATTTGCTACTATCCTCCACTGTCCATCTTACTGATATTTTTTATTTATGCATGTTTTAGCTATTCTTTTACTTTTAGAATTTTGTCGATTATGTTTTTCTGAGTAACTTTAAAAAGAGTTTCGCTTCCATATGCCACCTCTGGTTGAACCACCGTCTTGTAATGTTTTAATTTTGTTGTGATTGATTTAAAACATTTTATTTATATGTAGACAATGTTAATTTTTGGACTTTTATCGTTTTATTGGTTCTTTCTTGCCATGCAGGTTTCTCATCCAAGTTGTAAGTTATAATTTCTCCTAAGTATTTAAATTGCTTTACTATTTTAACTTTCTTGTTATTTACTGTTATGTGGTTGGTTACACGTGGATTTGCTACCATTATCTCAGTCTTTTCAAATGATATCTGAAGTCCAATTTTTTGTGCTTCTTTAATATTATTAGCCGGTAACGCTAAGTCATCTGCGAATCCCAAGTAATTTAAGTCTATTTGATCTTTCGTGGTTCCAATTCTTATGCTCCTAGGATTGTCCCTGTACCAATCCCTCATCACGTATTCCAAAGCACAATTGTAAAGTAAAGGCGATAAACCATCTCCTTGTCTTAATCCTGCTTTAATCGTAAACGGCTCAGATATACGGTATATCCTGAATTTTACTTTAGGTTTGGTGTTTGTTAGATTAAGTTTTATCATTTTTATTAATTTGGGATGGAGTCTGAAATTCCTTAGTATTTTCGGCAATGAAGATCTATGTATACACTCATAAGCTTTTTTGAAGTCTACGAAGGTTATGCCTTGTTGTTTGTGTCTACGATTGTAGTAGTCCATTACTAATTTTAAGGTGATTATCTGTTCATGGCAGCAACGCCATGGCCGAAATCCGCCTTGGTATTCTCCTATTTCCAGTTCTAATTGATTTTTACAACGATTATATAGAATTCGTGACATGACTTTATATGTGATATCCAAAAGAGAAATTCCTCGATAGTTGTCAGGATTTGATTTTTCTCCTTTCTTGTGTAATGTATGTATTGTACCCTTAGAAAAAGAGGCATCACACAAGACTTAGATTCGGGGTCGTGATCGGTCCATAAAGAGTAGTATGAGGAGAAACGTGCTTCTTTCATTTTCCAGGATTCACAGGGGAACTTATAATTACAAATAATTTACATGACAGGTTAAAACTAAATAACAATTTAATTCAGAATTATCTGACAAGACAATAAATTAATTCCACCCTTATGTGTAACCATCAGTCATTTGCCTACCACAAGTGACCTGCAAGCAACCCAGTCGCCCACATGCGACTTCCAGGTATCCGACACTATGTAAACAAAACAGCCAAGGACCCGGAAAGTCCCGCCCATACGTGTCACCAGAGTGCCGTCAAACCGTGTTAGCCGTCAAAACAAATGACTGACTCAAACGTCAATCCACAAAAATAGCTGAATCAAAACAAATCAGCTTAGACAGCTGTAAAACACAAGGTGAACCAAATGTCACCTCAAGAGAAATTTACACTGTATAAAATACAAAGAAACATGTTTATGTGTTGTGTGCGCTGTCGGACAACTAAAGTAAATGAGTACTAGACGAGAATTCATTCCCGTTCGACCATTCTATTAAGTCATCAACTCCCGTTCTGCGGGTTAGAAATCACGACAGTTATGAGAATACACACGAAATGGCTAATACAAAAATAAACAAACTGGCATAGCCTAACCCTTTTATAAACAATCAATAATACACGAATTGTATATTTACACTTATCAGCAGCCGAACTAAGCGGTCTTACAGCTCTACAAATCAACGCAAGGCAATCACGTGACATGCAAGAACATATGGTTCGCCGTATGCAACCTTAAAGTGACATTTACAAATATTGGCAGGAACTAGCCAAGCATCAACAGCAAAAATAAGAACATGTATCAACAGGTGAAAAACAAAATATTACACTTCGATAAATAAGGTCGGAAATTAGTTAGATTAGTGGCATGAATAGCTTCCAAATTAATTCAAAATATTATAATTTATTAGGCAAGACATTTAACTATTTATCAATGAAGACCGCATAGCGCGCGCGCTACTGCTTATCAACATTCCAGATCTGAGAACTGAGGTCGCCCAAGCTCTCCCTATTGTGCTTTTAGTGTGTGCAGACAAAAAATACCCAAGCGTCTGGCCTGGATTCTCGAAGATAGCCTCACTGGCTCCCTGAAATCGTGAGACATAACAAATCAATACCATCATATTCTTGAAAAATCCCCCTTGGGATATCAAGATTCAAATGTCAGCAAATACGTCCCGCAGGTCACGTAAGCTGGAAAATATAGTAGCAACGGTCCTGGATCTACTGTCCATACCTGCTCACTATCGAAGAATTCACACATAGCACACACATCTGATAAGGCTTGACCAAATGACCCCTTACTCGTTCTTCAGACCAAGAATAGATTACAACACAAGACTAATGACCTGAAAACAATAAGGCAGACGGCCTTCTGTGACAACCAAAGTTGCACCAAACAAAACAAAATAAACTAGCATTTGCCTGATCAATCATAATCAAAAAGACGGGAAATTCCCCCAAGTCTAACATTACATTTAATACAGATCCATTTGTCACCACTATCTAACATTTCAGCCGTAAATAATCTCACTAGCACCGTGCTGTCATGAGCGCAAGGCGACATGAGAGCAGGCACTCTAATAAAACAAGCGAATGGCAAAAGCCGAAAGAAAACACACAAAATCTACAACAAATTGTCACGTGATGGTAAGAAAAGTAATTATGTCAGCGAAAAGAATTTACATTTAAAACACAGCAAATCAAAAATTATTTACACACAAATTTCCCAACACTGCGCGTGATCCCGCCCCGTCCAAAATTAAATAAATGTAATTATGTTCTCATCACTTTCAGCTTCGCCTGGTGCCTGACGACATCCCCGTCATCTTCCATCCGATGACTTAGCCCATCATACTATTCATCATGGCAGATGAAATAACATTGTCCAGATCTTCCATCTCGTGGGCGAACATCTTGCTGTAGAAAAATGTTATTATTATTATTAATTAGGCGACTAGCTAGACTGCGTAATAAGCTACTTAATTCACTCATACAGTTCAATGCAGTACCGAAGACTTTCCCTAAAAACTTGTGGAATTGTGTCCACCTAATACACAGTGATTATCACAACACATGTTGCGCGACACACAACACAATTAAACTTCCAAATCCTAAGTGCTGCCATCGCACTCGCAAAATGTATAAGTACCACCCTATAAACGTGTCAGATTTATAAAATCAAGTGTAGCGTCTGTTCACAGACCGTAGTATTTATATGTTTTATCACAGAACTTGGTGGAAGAGGAACATCGCTCCGTAAAAATTCTTAATAATTGTCTCACAGACTTCAGACACATCTCAATCAACTCGTAAAATTTAGCACTTTCAAATGACACTCGCGTGCAGAAATTCGCATCGTGGCAACACACATTTCTTGAATTCGCGGGCAAATATCCTTCCCGCCGAAAAATATCATCATGATGTTATTGGCTGTTCATTTAAATAATTTGAAACACTTAGCTGGTGAACTCCTCCCACTACATGACGTCGTACAGTAGCTCTGTCATCCCCTGGACTCTGCGCTCTCTCTTTTTCCTCCTCTCGACAAGGAAAATCAACTGACCTCTCGTTTGAAATAAGCAACGGACTTTCATCTCGCAACTGCCTTCCCCCTTTCTTAGAATTGGTTAAATTTAGCCGGCCGTTGTTCTAGCTGGCGACAGTGACAAGATACTTTGTTCACCCAGACAGACTACTATTACAAAGTATGACCATCAGTTTCCTCAACTGGGCTATATCAGAGCTGAAGAAATACAATATTTGAAGACTTAAATATGCGTTATATTTAAGGGTTCAGTATTATAGCTGTAGTCCAATGGTCTGTCAGTTCTTCTTTGATCCAAATTTTCACTATGCATTGGTGTAATGAAATATTTACTGGTTCAGCTGCATATTTCCACAATTCTGGAAGTATTTGATCTTCTCCACTCGCTTTGTACAATAGTTGTTGAGCTCTCTCAGAGCTTGTAGACTTCTTGGATTGTGGGTGGATTTATGTTTTCTGATGGTGTTTTAATAGTGATGTATTTTATTTATTTGAAGTATTTCTGGTGATTCTTCGCAATTTAGTAACTTGTAAAATGTTTCTGCTAAAATGTCTGTATTTTTTTTATTACTATGAACTAACTCGCCGTTTTTGTCTTTTAACATTAATGTTGGGGTCTGTAAAGGGTAGTGATGTGCATTCCATTACCTCTCCTACCCAAATCCCAACCTCACCTGCCCGTGGTGCAGTAACCTGCTTTTACAGACGAGGCTCTGGGGACAGAGTCATAGCGGTATAACCACTCCATCCTTGTACTGAGGAAATGCAGTATCATGCAGTGGGTCCAGATGCTGAAAGGTGGCAGCCCCACCACTGGACTTGCCTCCTTCTTGCCAGCAACTAGTTGGGGGGGGGGGGCATTTCATAGCCTATGCTTTCAAGTCTCACAAAGGTAGAAACCGGACGGATCAAATATATGACGACCCATGCGCGAGTAAGGCTAATGAGTGGAAGAAAGAAAACATCCTGAAATTTGATACATGGAATGTACGAGGTATAGCTCACAAGGATGAACAGCTAGATGACATTTTGGCAAAAAAGGGAATCTCAATTGCTATAATATCAGAAACCAAACGAAATTACAGGGTACAAAACAGACACAAAATTACCTCCAGTTTTACGCTGGCGTATCTTCTGAACATAGAGCGCAAGCAGGAATAATGATTATGGTACATAAACGGCTTAAATCTGTCATTGCAAACTACACTTTCTGGAATGAACGAATAATAGAAATACGTCTGAAAATCTCTAGGGGTTACCTGTCTGTCATTGGAGTATATGCCCCAGTGGAAGGTGAAGAAGCAAAAAGTGAAGATTTCTACAACAAACTTCAACAGATTTTGAATAAAATCAATCGGAATGATTTTCTCTTGTTGATGGGTGACTTCAATGCGAGAGTTGGTAATATGAGAGTAGGACAGTCAATTGGCACATTTGGTGAACAAGTCTGTAACAACAACGGAACTAGATTGATAGACTTCTCCACCAACAATCAGCTAAAAGTAATGAATGGTTTCTTCAATCACAGAGACAGCCATAAATATACGTGGGAGGCACGAGACACAAGATCAATAATATATTATGCTATCTGTAATATCAAACTAGCAGAGATGGTCTTAGATACAAGAGTTTGTCGAGGCCCAGTATTAGAAACGGATCACTACCTATTAATTTGTCCCATTAGAATAAAACCGCGATGGTACACCAAGCAGAAGAAATCGACAAAATCAAATACAACCCCTCTCTATTAAGCACACCTTCTTCAGGATCCTAGTATTAGATTGCTCTACCAACGACTGGCTGAATTAACCCACTCAACCCCAACTATAGAAAATGTTGAAGAGGAGAGGAAACAACTAACAAATATTTTAAAACAGGCAGCCAACGAGAGCTTTGGCTCCAAAACGAAATGGCACGGAAACAGGGGACTCAGAATTTGGGATGAAAACATCAAAGAAATTATTAAAGACAAACTGGAGGCATATAGGAAATACCTGTGTACCAAGAAAGATGTAGATACATTAGAGTACCACAGGAAGCAGGCAATTGCGAAAGGAGAAGTGCGTCAATATCATGGGAGGAACTGGGACGAATTTGTATCCCATTTAGAAAACGATTTAACCAGACCTCAGCCACAAACTTACAAAATTTTGAACAATTTGAACAGGAAAACTAAAGACACACTTCGAATCAATACAATCCCTTGCTTTTGCAATACTTGGTCAAATCACTTTCAAAATATATGGTCACAGAATGTCTCCCATATTCCGACATTCCACTCAGATAATTTACACATCGAACATATTACAATGATAGAACTATATGCAGTCCTGAGGACATTAAAGTGCAATAAAACACCTGGAGAAGATAACTTAGATTTGGAGTTATTTAAATATTCCTGTGGGTCTTTCCAAGAAAGATTCCTCCAGCTCCTCAATAAAATTTGGGAAGGCGAAGAACCCCCTGACAACTGGAATAAAGCAATAGTTGTACCCATTTTCAAGAAGGGCGAAAAAACGGACTGTCAAAATTACAGAGGCATATGTTTATTAAATTCTGGTTATAAAATATATGCCAACATCATTAAAACATCATTAAAAATCATCATTAAAAATTAAAAATTAACTATATAAACACTATGAAAACATTCTTGGAGAGGAACAATTCGGCTTTAGGAAGGGAAGATCCTGCTGTGATGGTTATTTCACAATGAAAATCCTTCTTGAAAAACACCGCGAATTTAATATAGAAACACACATTGCCTTTGTAGATTTCAAAAAAGCTTTTGACAAAGTAAACCGCAATACCTTACTTAATATATTAATATCTGATCACACCCCACTACAGATGGTGCAAAACATAAGTAACCTTTACAAACATAACTTGATTTCTGGAAATGTTAATAATAAATTATCCGAGTGGAAATCGATAAACACAGGAGTGAGACAAGGTTGCGATCTTTCCCCTCTCCTGGTCATAATATATGAATGCTCTTATACGAGAATTTAGAGAAACAAGACATGGCTCCATCCGCATTAACAGAAATCTACAGCTGGACGCAATATTATTTGCAGACGACTTGGTGCTGGTTGCCACCTCAGAAGTTCATTTACAGCGTTCAATATATAACCTGAAACTAGTCTCAGAAAACTACTCAATGGAATTATCTCTAGAGAAAACTAAGATAATGGCATTCTGTGGCACGGAACCAATAAGAAGTAAGATCTGCTTGGATAATAACATTTTGGAAAGAGTAAACGATTTTAAATACCTTGATTACAAACTGTCTTTCCTTGAAGAAATGGACATATCGGAGAAAATCTTTCAATTCAGCAGATGTTTAGGAATCACCAATAAAGCTTTTAGACTATCATTAGTTCAAAAACACACCCGAACAAGAATTTACAAAACCTTAGCAAGACCAGTACTTTCCTATGATGATGATTAGGGCTCGGATTTTTAGGTAAATAAATATTATTTTATGTAAATACATATTTTAAGCATTTTTTTTATAAATACATAAATCCCTGCTTTTCACTTATTAGCACATAAAAAGACATAATATTTACATATTTTTAAATCCGTATGCTAGAATTTTCAGTTTATTGCATTTTTGTTCTGTGTTACTTCAACGGGGAAGAACCTGTGAGGTGTCTAATCGTCATGCAGAGCGTATGCCAGCTTGCAACAGTGTTATTATTAATTTGTCACCCCATGCCACTCACTGTGGACGCCGGGGATTTCCTTGTCCATAGCCATATTGCACCAGGTGCTAGGCCTCCCCATCCCCCAACTACGTGGAACCAGTGTCACTCACATGCAGTTAATTTCTGGCACTGTGAAGTGTAAGGCAGTTCTACGATGCCTAAAGTAAAAACAACTACGAGTTATCGTCTGTTGCAGAATTTAAAGATAATTTTACTTCTGATGGGGGCGTTCTGTTCTGCCAACCATGTGGGAAAGCAATCAAGGCTGAACAGCGAACTCAAGTTACAAAACACCTCAAGGGCAACAAACATATTGCCGCAGTTTCGCGCCTTCAGAATAAGTGTTTCGCGATAATCATCTGTCATTTGTGATGGACAACCTGAAGATGTATCTCGTTGTGTATTGTAATGCTTCAGCAGTCGGTGAGACATAGAATAAATTGAATTCGTGAGTGCTGCATATTGTTTATATTCACATTAATAAATTAAATTATAATTAAATATTTCTAGTTTTTTTGTGACATATTTCAGGTATTTTTAATACATAAAAAATAAATATTTTGCCGATTTTTAGCACCTAAATATCCGAGCCCTAATGATGATGATGATAATTGTTTTAAGGGGCCTAACATCTAGGTTATCGGCCCACTTTGCTATGGTAGCGAAGCGTGGACCCTGAGGAAATGCGATGTGAGACGAATAACTACAGCCGAAATGAAATATATGCGATGAACAGCGGGAGTCACTAAGTGGGATCACAAACGAAACACAGAAGTGCTGAATGGTCTTAACAGCAGACCTATATTGGAATACATCCATGAATACCAAAAAAAATTGGCTAAGACACCTCAACAGGATGCACAGAAGCAGGATCCCTAAAGCAGTCGTCAACTACTGCCCCGGTGGGAAGAGATCTCTAGGTCGCCCCAGGAAAAGATGGCGTGAAAATTCAAATCATTTGTGTAGACCGTAACAGTTCTTCTAGGACTACCACATGAAAGGATGATGATGATGATGATGATGATGAACATTAATGTTGCAGGTTCATATCTTTGTAGTTGTTTGCTAAAAATGTTGTAGTAATCTCTTGAGTTTGTTTTCGCGCTATTTGTTTCGATCATCAGAAGTATATCCTTTTGGTGTTGCCGTTTAACCTTTCGTATTATTTTTTTGAGTTATCTTCCTTCGTTTTATGACTCTAATACCGTAACCAGGCTTGATGTCTATCTTCCACTGTTTTATCACACGCATCTTTCCACCATTGGTGTTTCTTCCTTGGATTTATTGGTGCTACTTGTTCAGCTATTTGTTCGTTCTTTGTATCCCTTGTTATTTATTAGTTTATGAGGGTCGTATGCTCTCGTTTTTTGTGGTGAGTTTTTTTTCTTTGTCAACGGGGTGAATTTAATTTCAATCTTTATCATGTAATGATCCGATCCAGTATCTGTTCCTCTCAGAACTTCCACATTGTAGATCTCCCTGTGATAGTTCTTATCCATACAAACATTATTATACTTTCTTTCTTTCTGTTTTTAAAAACTCTAGTTGGGGATGAGATAAGTTTCTATGTGCCAATGAATGAAGGTGAATGAAAATGTTTAAGGAATTGGAATAATGCCGTCCTGATTTTGCAGTGAACATAATACGAGTTAACAAACAATACTGTAATATATTAATTTAGGTTCAGTTGGGGCCAATAATTTGAAGTCATTTTAACTGATTGTTGAGGTCATCAACATCCGCCAATATTATTAGTATATTTCACATTGGAATAGAGCCCATTTTAGTCATCTGTAAACTGAGGTATTGCACGAGATCACATATATTCAATGATGGCAAACCCGAGACTACGAATGCATGCAAACGCCACAAGCTCTGTAGAATATTGCGGTTAACACAAATAGACTAGCGATTGTTGTCTTCTGAGAATCTTCTTTTTATCTTACAGCTTTAGGAATCAGTGTGGGGAGAAAAGGGTAAATTACTTTTATATTGACGGATACCAAAGTTGTATTTAGGCCTACAATATCGGTTACACATAGTGAAACCAACAACAGGCATCAAAATTCTCGTAGGTAAGCAAACCCTGCTAAAACTGGAGTTGCAAACAATATTGTTCTCGCATAGCGTGCATTCTTCCTATGTGGTCACGCTGAAATATAGACCGCAAAGTTTTGTACTGTCTCCTGGATCAAATCTGTGTGTTTTTATTAAAAAATAGTAAAGAACCATACTGTTTAACCGCTGCACTATGGCGACTGTTGTGGGTGCACCAAACCGAAGGTTCGTTTTAAAAGAACTAGAGTTGCTGTTGTATTTGTCAGCGCTCTCTCAGTCATATAGTAGATATTCTTCCCGCAGAGTCATTAAGACATTTTATCTTTAGACAATAGGCAAGTTCCAGTTATATTATAAATACACTTCATTTATCAATGTCAGCATTCCTGTGAATCATATTTCCTATTCATTTTTCAGAGGAAGCATTTGTTATAATTTCTCTGTCCTTAATGGCATTCTTTTGCTCTTGCTGTACGGCTATTGTTTGCTGTATGTAGGGAACGAATCCAGCGATGGCAGCGAAATAGTTGGAAGCTGTTAAGATTTCGGCAGCTCTATAAATAATGGTTTATATCGTATAATGAAATGTATATTTTGGTCGTTTCCGTTCCGTTCGGGCTGTTACTTGGCAATACATTTAAGGCTGTGTGTTGAACAAAGGAGCATAAAAACAAACCCGAAGGTTGTGCATAAATTCATGTGTCGTGACTTAAGCATTGCTCTCGTGTTTTTTCATTAGCATTCCTTCTGAAACAGCCGAGTGTTATAAACAAATTTATAAACAGACTGTAGAAATAAGATGGACTGTAAAGCTCCGGGTAATCCCTCCGAAGGCTCGTCATTATGGAATTATGTAGTTCCGAGCTTAGTTTTGGCATTGCTAACTTTTGCGCCTGGCCCCTCTGTTTAAGTGGACTATAGACCTCTCTCACTCAACTTTTGTTTTCTTCCAATCCGTACTTCTTTCGGGACCTAATAGGTCTACGTATTGCTGTTTTCCGTCTGAATTTGTTCTGCTCTTCCTCATTGCTTCAATCTTTTACGAGTTAGAACTCTTACCTATTTGTTCTTTATTCTTCCTCCTGTGAGTGGAGTTCCAATACGATGTAGCCTTAAAGCAGTAGCATCAACGCGTCAGTCCCTATGTCCTTCTCCGCATTGACCTGGGTTGCGAATCATCCTTTCTGGACTGTGTGGGATTAAATGGAGTCTGTAAAGGCGAAGGCAATTCGTTTTGTCACTCACTAAGTTCTCTGTCGTTTATACTAGTTATATTTCCTACTAGGTTGTGGTTCGTTAACTAACATCGTCCTTACGAACTTTAAAGGACATGTTACACTGTAGGCCTAGTTAAAGTTTTTTTTTATTTTTTTAGGAAATCGTCAATTTTTATACTTAGCCCGGATAAATGCTCCCTATTCCGATCCTTAAAATAGCCTAAAATCGAACAATTTTATTTTCACGAGCATTGCTTTGAAATATCATTAAATCAATACGACGGCCGATAATGTGTGCCAATTTACCGATTTACCGAACCCGATGCAAGAGCTATAGAATCCAACACCGTAACCTAGTGCGATGAGTCATGTTCAACAACTTGTCCGGCTATGTGAGTTCGAATCTGGTGTTGATAGTATCTAACATAAATATGCCAGTGTGTGTCACACTCCTTTTAGGTGAATTTCGGGGAGGTACCTTATTTTAAGTCACGGGACATTTGCACCAATTCTTGGCCCTTAAAATTAGTTATTCACACTACGCTGATGACCAAGGTGTCCCCAAGTCCCTAAACGAAGTAATAACAGTAGCACCAAGAGTTATAGGATCTTAGAAACTAAACGAGTTATGGTTCGGCCGCGTTGGTTTTTTTTATTTTTTTTTATTTTTATTTTTTTTATTTTTTTACAGCTCATCAATCAGAAATGCTACGGTACGTAGGCTACTTGCGTAAGATCTGAGAACAAAACGGATTCATCTGACTTTTCAACTCAGTATTACCGGTTCGAGTGTCTTTGTGAAATGAGGAAACACTATAGTGAAATTCAGCTCAAAACTTCAAAAAGTAAGGAACAATTTTGCATGCAATATATGTTGTATTTTATTTTCTGAAAAGGCAATAGACTAATTTAAGTTCCCCCAGAGCCTCACGACTGGTGGTACATGGTTGACGGCCCCGGGACTCCAGCTGAGTCCGACATTGCTTCCACGTGTGCCGGGCTCCTTTCTGCCATCTTTCCTATCGTCCTTCCTTGATCAACTCTTCTTCTCTTCCGACCCGACGGTATTAGGATATTCGAGGTGTAGGGTATCTGTGTCTTTCCTGCCTTAATTATTGGCCCTGGTCTCATCTTTCCTGACACCCTCATGCTTCGCAGGTTCAGACCTTTCCCTGGTACCTTCTGCATCAAGGCTCTATAGGAGGCAGGCTGTATGTATCCCCACCACTTATTGTGCACCGTGGCTCGGTAGTTGGTGACCCCGAAGGTTTCCTGAGCTGGGTCCGGTGTCTCCCCCTTTTTCGTTCATTGCCTTTGGACGCTCTCCTCTTTCACTGCCCTATCTGCCTTTCATGGCTCTACTTATTTCCGAGTCCCTCAATACTCATTCTTCGAGGGCTGGGGGCATTTCTTTTCACTGTCTGTTTTTTTTATCCTTTATTTTTCCCTCTTGTCCTTTTCTTTTGGTACGTAAGTTAGTTGTTAAGTCTGTAGTTAATTTTAGTTGTTAGTGTCATGTCATCATCTTTCATTTACACTATCACCCAAACCAGAAGGGGCCGATAACCTCGATGTTAGGCCCCTTAAAACAAGAATTGTTGTCATCACTACTTCAAGTTATAGCATCACTCTTTTCGTGCTGATATACTGTCGCAACTTAAAGAAACGTTAACGCAATTTCTTGGAAACTTAATATGACATAAAGAGGTCGAGTGAGCCTGATAAGACATTGCGTTACAGGAAATTGACTTGGATTATAAGCCGAAATTCATTCGAGCAAACCCCGCGCTGGTTTAATCGTGCACCACGGCCGCGTGGGCATCTACAGCAAGTGTGGAGATTGCAGGTTCGAATCCCGATGCTGACAGTGTTTTTTATCGGTTCATTCCACACTCCTTCCAGGCAAATGCCGGGATAGTTCCTTACTTCGAGTCCCGGGGCACCTACCTCATCCCTCTCCCTAACACAGTTAAAACACACACCCAACTACACGGGGCTGATGGCCAAGATATCCCTAGCCCCTTAAACTATTAACTACATCATATTTATATTATTTAACTTGTATACCCTATTCGTAGAGTTCTATCTTTGTAAATTAATGTGTATTCTTCATTCTCGCTCTTTGTCTTCGTAACCCCAAGTAAAGATACCTAGTATATTTTCAAGTGGTAAAAATGAATACACCCAGATTATGCCCTGGCTTGGTTGGCAATTGATGTTAAATCGTATCTTAATATAACAAAATCTGTTCGAGTTTCTTCGAGAGGACAGTAATTTACCTGCGGAAGCTTGCTGGTTTTTCCCCCTTGGTTTCTCCATGTTTTAAATAAATTTGTGATAGAACTGTGAGACAAAATCTTCATCTAGAATTGTAATTTTCCTTTGACTTATTTATTACTTTATTTCTTGTATTTTTAGATGTATACTTCAATTTAAATGTACAGCATACCAGTTTGTCCAGAGCACTTGAATATCTGTATATTGAAAAACAGTGTACATTATTTTCTTAGTAAGGTTGTATCGGGAGACAGTATTGATCTGCACCTGTCGATTGAAGTCCTTTCTGGTAATGATTGAATTACCCCGTATGTGAATGTTCGGTTGAGTAATAATAATCCGTATTACATATCCTCTGATGTTGCTTTCCCTATATTATTAGTAAGCTGTTAGTATCCATATCATATATTAGTCAGTTTTGTTATAGGTAATCCTATATTTCCGGAGGATCAAGCTTTAATATCAGGCGAACGTGAAAGAGCGGAAATAAAATCGAAACTCTTCGGTTTTGGTCAAAGCCGGAGAGTCGGAAACATCATATATAGTGTTCCATTCCGTTCTTGAATTGGCACAGAATTCAGTTAGCGACTGACCTGAGTTTTAATCTCATTAGGTTAGGATCGGTACCTGAGCGGTCGCTGCACCATCTCTTTGATCCATGCTCGGTTCGCTGGATTTTGATCATAGAGCCAGCTTTAATTATTCGCTTCGGTAGAATGTGACAGTCTGTTTCGTTGAGTAGGAGAATGGTGTACCTATCTGTAATGTTGGGAAATGAAATATCTTGTAGAGAACAAGTGCTAGCCTACTTGTTGGTGTTGATACCAACATTTATTAATGGACTTGTACATAAATGGTGTCACTTATTTCTTTTCTATGACGGACAATGACCACGTGTATTGACGACTTTTAAAAGTCAGCGAGGGGTTCATATCATGTAACAGTGTTGCAGGGAGTTGCATAGTGTGAACACGTTAGAAACGCTCAAATGAAGCGCGAACTGAACGAACATTGCAGATTTATCAAGTGCGTATGAGCAAAGTACATAGGAGCTTTTTAGTAACCAGCAAATTGCTTCCTTCAACCGGCTGTTAAACTCGGGGACATTTTTAACGCTTGTATTTATCAAGTATTTAATCCGTTATGTAATCGTTCTCAACAATGATTCTTGAGTAAGTGAAAAAGTCTAGTATTATTTAATTGTTCAAGCACACTGCAGTAATGGACTCTTGACTCAATCATTTGATTGTGTTTAAAATCTAACTTCTGCATTCTCCTGCCCTTACTTCTCGTCCATTGTTTTTGTTTATTAAATTCTGGGCCAAGTGTTTTGAAAATATGTGCCCAAAATGTCAGAATGGAGCCAATCTGGTAGTATATTTTAAAGCTTTTGGGGGTCGAGTGTACCACATCTAGGACCCCGAGAGCATCAGAGTATTGATTGATATGTTCCTTTTAAATTAGACGACATATTTGTCGTACAACCACCTAAATTATTGTATGAATTCCGCAAGTATTAAGTATGGAGTCGTATTATTCCAGATAACTTAAATATGTCCACTGAAAGAGTGCGTTTAGATTTTTCTTATGAGAATGTGATGGGCATAGCGTGAGATTTGGAATAGGTGACTACGTTATGCTTTATACTGATATTGATGCCGTTTTGCCATATTTAGGTAATCCTTACAACAAACAAACCAAGAAAGGAAAAGAAATACAAATATTTATATAGTACATACTAGCAACTCGCCCCGGCTTCGCCAGGAAACTGAAGCATCATTTATATAATTTATGGAGGAATCATAATTCATCGCAGAATTCTCTTTATCGGACCACAAACCATGAATTTTTTTTCCATGTGACATAGGAACTTTAGGGATGACTCCCTTTGTCTTTGTGAATTCCTTCTTTCTCTCTCTTCTGACAATCGAGAAATTTTTGTTGCTCAGTTTCATTGTTAAGTGTTAAGCGTATTTTTTTTGTTCGATTTCAATGAACTACGGCCTATGTCCGTTTTCCGTCTCGGCATGATGGGTTAAAATCACTGACTGGACTATTAATTATCTTATCATGGAGATAGCATGTGCAACGAATTCTTGTCAGAGGTAATTTAAGAATGGCGAGGTGCATGAACCACAAATCCCCCTTCCGTCCAATCTAAACTGACTGTGTATTCTGCAGAACGAAAAGTTCACAGGAGAAGTAAAGAAAAACCGAGTTGCATATCCAGGGAAACTCCAAACACATCCACTCTTCTCTGAAGTCTTAACTCGTCACGACTCCAGTGTCTGGGGTGATAGGCTCGCTTGCCAGCCAGCTAGCTCGTAAACTGCCTCGAAGCTAGTAATTGAATGGAGATAGTTGGAAGAAGTGAAAACGTAAAAATACGTATAGTGGGCGATGTATTGAAGATAGAGATATGCTCTCCCGGACGTTTTTGTAGAACTTTTCATGCTGAACAATTTTTAAGCTCATGGTATCCGTTTGCCAAACGTAAGCTTAAAAAGCGCACGGACGCCATTTTTTTTCCGACTTCTTCAGTGAAATCTTTACTGCTTGGCTTCCTTTGATCATAAATAATTTTTTTCTACAGAAACCTTTCTCGAGATATCCTTTACAGAATGCTGAAAACTGCATCAAAACCGATCCGGTGGTTCTCGAGATTACCCGTAACATCCAAGAATCGGGGACTTAGTTGTATACTAAATAGTCTTAAACTGTGTTCCGAACGAAGGGAGCTGCTGCATTTGCTCAGTGGCCAGAACAATAGCAACAATATATTCAATTGAATTCTCGCGCTTTTCTCCGGGTTTCACATTTCCGCTGCTTTTGATAGAAATTTGTGCAGGCAGCAATCGTAAAGCATTTAACTCCATTGAAGTGTGTTCTTCCTTTCCCAGAATGCAGTTGACTAGGACACGTGTCCAATAAAAGTCAATTTTGCAGGAGAAGCAAAATCAAAACATGATGATTATGATGATAATTGTTGTTTTAAAGGACGGAGCAGCGACGTCAACTTCTCCTAAAATATAGTAAATTTTGGCATTATTTGCAATAGGTAAAGACGATTTCCTTACGTAATAGTGTTTTCAGATTCCTTCTCTAAAAGGCAAAGCAATCAAATTTGTATTCTGGAGATGTACCCTTGTTCAAGTGAATTAAATTTCCTTTGAAATATTATACTCACTTTTTTTCATCCATGTCTTCTTAATTTTGTTGGCATTATAACATCCATTATAACATCTGAAACATTAGCATTTATAATGTAAGAATTACTCCAAAAAAATATTTCACAATGCGTTTTAATAAGGAAATCCGGCTTTTTGTTTACACTATATTGCACATTACGACTATAAGATTAATAGTCTATAAGATCATCACCACTATAATGGATATGTTGGTAATTGGCTGTTTTGTACATCAAAAATAATAAAACAAGAACTTCAAGTAGCTCTTCTTTAAGATGTTCAGATGTTCTGCTTTCTTCTCAGTTCCTCCAGGGGCTCACAACTCAGTCCGGCATTACTTCCACTCACTTGTGCCGGGTTCCTTTAACTGTTTTTCTCTTCCGAACCCGTCGGTTTTAGAATGTCCGAGGCCTAAGGAGTCTCAATTTCATGTCTAAAATGGACCTTGTCTTTTCTTTCCGCAGATCGACCATTTTGAAGGGTCAAAACTTTTTTTTTTTTGTCATGGTATCTCCTGCCTTAAAGGAGTTAGCCTAGTTATTAGAGTTTTAAGGGGTGGAACAGCAAGGTCGTCTGCCCCTGCCATAAACGAGGTAGGATGTGTGTGCATGGTGCAACCTGGTTAGCCCTATACTCTCGAGAACTCATGGCTGGTGAGCTCGGGAGTTGGGGTTCCTTAACTGGGTCCATTTTCCTTCTTTTCGGGGTGGTCCCTTTCGTCTTTCCCTATCATATCTGCCTTTCTTTACGTCTTTCCAATTCATTCAATCCGTATTCTTCGGAGGTGTGTGGCGCGCAGCGCTTTAGCTGTTTGCCTCTTACCAAGGTAGTCCGGGTTCGATTCTCGGTCCATACATGTGAGATGCGATGTCCTGTGGTTCGGATTCCACGTAAAATGGAGGTCTCGTGGCTCATTATCGCGAGATTAACGGTCACGTCAAACTGCAAGCTTCCGTCCTTATCCTTTGAGGGTTGAGAGCATTAATTTTCCGAGTCGTTTAATTTCCCTTTAATTTTTTGACATTTTCTTCTTCGAATATGTACGTTAGATTAAATCAGTAGTTAGTAGTATTTGTATTAATAATAGCATGATTAATAAAAAATTAAAAATAAATACAGCAATGTCTTCTCTGCTTTTCAGTTGCTACGGTGGACCTGGGAAACTGTGTCACTTCGCTCAACGGTCGCACGTTCAGCAGTTCGTATTTTACTATTGTGCAGAGTCAGTTTTAATTTTTCTTTTTCTAATTACAGTATTTACTTCTTTGTGTGATAAAAAAAAGCCTCCGTGGCTTAGGCGGCAGCGCGCCGGCCTCTCACCGCTGGGTCCGTGGTTCAAATCCCGGTCACTCCATGTGAGATCTGTGCTGGACAAAACGGAGGCAGACAGGTTTTTCTCCGGGTTCTCCGGTTTTCCCTGTCAAAATTTCATTCCAGCAACACTCTCCACTATCATTCATTTCATCTGTCATTCATTTAATCATTGCCCCAGAGGAGTGCGTCAGGCCTCGGCAGCCGGCACAGTTCATATCCTCGCCGCTAGATGGGGGCTTCATTCATTCCATTCCTGACCCGGTCGGAGACTGGAAGCAGGCTGTGGATTTTTTACTTCTTTGTGTGATAGTTGTCAATGTTATCTGTAATGCTTTGTGTCGCGCACAAACTAGTGACTTAACAATATAAGGTGTTAGTTTCATTAAAATGTGGCAAAGAATGCCGTACTGTCATGTTCTGTGTTGTAGATCGGGATACAGGTGGAAGAAAATATAGAAATAAGAGTGTGTCGCTGATGAATTAGTAATGATTTCACGTATAGCTTATGATAGGCAGGTTCAAGGCCAGTCTAGCAGTAATGACATTAAAGGCCCGAGTATTTTCCCAACAGATGACGAAAAGGCCATAATGTATCTGAAGAGGCAACTAACAATGTGAATTATAGTGTAACATGATATTTTCTGTTCTCAGCCAAGCCTAAAATTAACGTGCCATAAAACCATAACCCGGAAGTTTGCTTGACTGGTTGCTAACTATTGAAAATGACTGATCAATGGTGATTCATTTCATTGTAGCCATTGATATTTGTTAAATTATCGTAATTGTGCATTTAACTCGTTGTATATTTTAGGTATCCACTGAAGTTTCTTTTAAATCTTAAATTTTAATTTTGCAATCCGCTATCGATTTTGCACAATCGGACGTCTCACGTTATCTTGCGTCACCTTTCACCAGACTCGGTGCAATAGGTTGTTCAGCCCACCCAAAACGTTATACACTGGACTGATGACCATGACTTCCTAGCTCGTGCTCTTACAAAGTACGAGGGTGGATCGAAAAGTATTTGCCCCTATTTATGTATTTATTTTTGCCCCCCCCCCCCCCCCCCAAAAAAAAAATACATGCAGGTAATTACAAATATACGTAGCCTATTGTTGCACGAACCTTACACTATTTTTCCACAAAGTCTCCACATTTGTCCCATCGCAGCACTAAATTTGAGATGCCCCTGTTGTAGAATTCAGCCGGCTGACAGTGGAACCATCGTCGAATTGCTGTCTTGGCGGCATCGTTACACGTGAATCGCTGTCCTGCCAGGAACTTCTGCAGCGGACCAATAAAACACTAGGGCGAGATCCGGACTGATGGTGGGTGATCCAGACTCTCTCAGTGAAATGACTGGAGCTTGTTGGCGGTTCTGGTTGCCACATGTGGTCTCGCATTGTCATGGTCCGCTGAAGAAATTCGTGGTAGGATAGCTATTCACGTGCAACGATGAGCTTCTTTTCAACCTTGTTTTTCAAACTTAAGAAAATAATTATTTAAACCAGTAACACTACTTGTGCGCCAGCTAATATAAAATGGATTTACTTATTCAGAAACAATGGTGGGAGTGTGTACAACAACTCACCCAAGTTTCGATGCGCTAGACATTTCTGTATTATATTAAAGCTTCTAAATTGACTGTAACTAATACGTTTTACAGTAAAGTTAGAAGCCCTTTTCTTTTTCTTTACATTTGGCTTTTTTTTTAAATAATTATCCTGGCCTAGATTTCTCATGCAAGAGTAAAGACGTACAGTAATTGCTTTCATCTGGCCCGTCTCAGACGTAAGAGGGTATTAATTACCTTCCAGTCTTTAAGGATTGAAACAAACAATGTTTGACACACTAACATGCCTTGCAATGCCAATCATCATCATCATCATCATCTTGAGCAGTTTCCAACCGCTGGTCGGGTCTGCTTGGAACATAAGCCTCTCCATCGTTTCCTGTCCATCCACCATCTCTCGTCATTTACTGTGTCCCAGCACACTCCTCTTTCCTCCACACTCTTCTTAACTCCTTTTGTCCATCTGTCCCTTGGTCTTCCCCTTGGCCTCCTTCCCGTCATTTCCATTCCAAACATCTTCTTCGGTATCCTCTCCTCTTGCATCCTCCTCACATGTCCATACCATTGTAGCCTAGATCGCTCTATTCTATTTTGCAATGGTTCCTCTCTTACCATCTCCCTGACTCTCTCATTCCTTACTCTGTCCATTCTTGTCACTCCTACCCTACTCCTCTGGAACTTCATCTCCACTGCTCGTATTTTATTCTTGTCCCTTTCCTTCATCACCCATGTTTCTGAACCATATGTCAAAATTGGCACAAAGTAGGTCTTGTAGATGATTCCTTTACATTTTTGTGGTACATCTTTATTCCATAGCATCCCCCTAACACTCTTGAAAAATCCATCTGCGCACCTTCCCCTCTCATTTATTTCCATCCTATTGCCTCCCTTTTCTTCAATTATGCTTCCCAAGTACTTGAAGCATTCTACTTTCTGCAACTGCTGTCCTCCAAGTGTTATGCCCATATCCAGTCTGTTCTTCTTCCTCGTTGTGATGACCACTTCACTCTTGTGTGCTGAGAACTTCATCCCATATGATAACACTACCTTCTCCCACTCATCGAATTGCTCTTGTACTTCTTCCTCATCCTCTCCCTATACCAGAAGGTCATCAGCAAACAACATTGCCTTCATTTTCCTTTCCCCAATGCTATTTACCACTTTTCGTATGATTTCATCCATCACCACTATAAATAACAGGGGTGAGAGGGCACTTCCCTGTTTCAGACCACTCTCCAGTTGAAACCATTCCGTTCTCTCTCTTCCCACCTTTACACAGCTTTTGCTTCCCTCGTACATTGCTTTCACTCTTGCCACTGTCTCCTTGTTCACTGCTTTTGCTCTCATTGCTTCCCATACCTTGTTTCTATTAATACTATCATATGCTTTCTCAATATCCAAGAAGGTCATCACCAGATCTTTCCCATATTCATAATGGTGTTCTTGTAGCTGTCTTACTGCAAAGATGAGGTCAACTGTTGACCTTCCTGGCCTGAATCCATACTGTTCTTCCCTCAGCCCATCTTCAACTTCTGTCCGAATTCTTCTCTCCAGTACCTTCTCAAATATTTTGGCGCAGTGGCACATGAGTGTAATTCCCCTGTAGTTCTTGCATTCCTTCCTACTTCCCTTTTTAAATATGGGTATTATTATCCCTCTTTTCCAGTCCTCTGGTATTTTCTTCTCCCTCCATATCACTTTCATTACTCGAAAGAGCCACTGTGTTCCTATCACCCCTGCTGCTCTCACCATCTCCACACTCACTTCGTCTATTCCCGGTGCCTTTCCCCCTTTCATCTTCTTTAATGCTTCCTCCACTTCTTTCCATGTCAATTCCTTTTCTGAAATGTCTTGGTCACTGTCTGTTTCTTCCTCCACAATGTCCACTACGCTGGTTTTAGTTGGATTTAGGAGTTCCTTGAAGTATTCTCTCCAGATAACCTTTACTTCTTCCATATTTTCGACCTCCTTTCCATTCCTGTCCACCATTCTGACATTTTCCCCTGTATCTCTTCTCTTTGCCTTTATCATTCCATACAACACTTTCTTACTGCCATCACAGTCCTCCTCCATCATTTCTGTCCATTTCTCCAGCCATTTCTTTTTCTCTTCCTTCACTACTTCTCCTGCTTCTTTCTTCCGCTCTTGGTATTCTTCTCTTGTTCTGTCTGTCCTCTGTTGGAACCATTTCCTGAATGCTTCATTTTTCTTTTTCACTGCTTCCTTAGTTCTGGGGTTCCACCATGGTGTTTCCTTCCACCCTTTCTTTCCACTAGTTCTGCCACACACGACTTCCGCTGCTTCTACCAACACGTCCTTGAACCTATTCCATTCTTCTTCACCTGTTTTCGGATCATCCTTCGGTAATTTGTTCCTCACTAATATCTGGAACTTCTCCTTATTTCCATCCTCCTTCAGCTTCCATGTCCTTATTCTTCTTTCGTGGTTCTCAGTTCTCCTCTTTTCCTTCAGTCCTCTCACCTTGGCGACCAGCAGACGGTGGTCACTGTCCAGGGCTTCTGAAGGTATTACCCTTATATCCGTGATACTCTTCTTTGTCTCCTTCCCGCATAGAATATAGTCCACCACTGATTTCCTAGTCAAATCCCTGCTGTACCAAGTAATTTTATGGCTCTCTCTCTTCTTGTACCATGTGTTTCCAACCATTAGCCCATTTATCTTGCACAGTTCCAACAATCTCTCTCCTTCCTTATTCCTGTTTCCCCATCCTTCACCACCAATCACTTCCTCAAAACCTCTTCTATCAGTTCCGACATGGGCATTTAGGTCTCCCATGACTATCAGGTCTCTCCCCACTAACTGCTTCTGCAACTCCTCTTCAAACTCGTCCTTCTCGCCTTCTGTGCATCCCACCTGTGGTGCATAGACTTGCAGAATGTCCAGGTTTCTACCTTTCACAGTGATTCTGGCTCTAATTATTCTATCACTTACCCTCTTTACTTCCTCCCTCAGCCCTTCTCTCACCAGCATTCCCACTCCATTTCTCTTCCCCTCCCCATTTCCTATCCAGTATAGCTGCAAGCCATTTCTCAGTTCTTTTCTTCCTTCCCCTCTCCATCTGGTCTCTGCCAGTCCGAGTACATCCAGTTTTCTCCTCTCCATCATATCCACAACCTCCTCCACTCTTCCCGTCAATGTAGTTATATTCAAAGTTCCGATTCGTAGTCCATTTCCATAGCCAGGTCTGCTTCCTTTAGATCTGTCCTTTCCGAGGCCCGTTCCCGTTTTAAAAGCAGTTGCATATCCACTACTGGCTTGCTAGGCCTAACGTAGCTTCACCATAACCCTGGCAAGGGGCCTGTTTTTGGTCCGCGAGAGGTATTTTATTTCCCTCAAACCCTCCGGACAAGTCCGGCGAGCCCCCCTATCCGCCACCTGGGACGCGCCCGATAGAGGAACAGGCAAACCCCCACAAAGACAGATAAATAGAAAGAAAGGAAGATAGTAATAATGTTATTGGTTTTACGTCCCTTTTAACAACTGCGGCTTTTAGAGACGCTGGGGTGACGGAATTTTTGCCAGTAAATCTACTGACATGGTCACCTCCCAATTGCGCACCTTCAAATGCCAACTGGCTGCACCAGGATTCGATCCTGCAACCTTGGTCACAGCAGGTGGGAACGTTACGGCTGAACCACGTAGCCAGACCAAGAAAGAAAGAAAGAATAAAAAGAAGTGTTTGAATTGTTATTTCGTTTACTTAAGTGCCTTTGGATGTACAATATCTTTGGTTTTTTTTTCTGCCGGGTGCCTATATAAATAAATCCGAAGGCTTTCCGACGCGTGAGCACGCCACATACAGCTGATGTGAGCATTTGGTGAAACTACTTGTGCGCCAGCTAATATAAAATGGATTTACTTATTCAGAAACAATGGGAGGAGTGTGTACAACAACTCACCAAAGTTTCTTCACAATTGGCGGAATTGTGTATGAACGCTTACGGGACTCGACTGAAACGATTCGCTGGCCATCGTATGCTATCTACTATCAAATGGTTTTTCTAATTCAGAAACCTTTGCGGCAGTGTGCACAACAACTCACCTAATTTTCATCGTAATCGGATGAATGGCATATGAACGCATACCGTACAGGACTTAGATGAAACGATTCGCGCGCTGTCACTAATTTGTTGAATCTACTCGTGCGCTACCCATTGTGAAATTGATTTACTAAGCCAGAAACTTTCCTTGGAGGGTACACAGCAACTCACCCAAGATTCTTCCCAATTGGATGAATGGTATATGACCGCATACGGGACTTTGTTGAAACGATACGTGCGCCGTCGCTCATTTGTTGTATCTACTCGTGCGCTTAGTTTGTTTAAAAAAAAGAACAGTAAGACAAAAACTATATGTCATTACACCAGTCGCCGAAGTGGACCGCACATATGACATTTTAGGTTAAATTCTTGTGTTATATCCAGATGTTGTGCGTGCAACCATGTATTTACCTATGTTTAACAGGAAACTTATTTTACAGAAAATAAAAGTCGTCCTTTCTGGTGAACTAATCATCTTATTGCAGTGAAATTTGCCGTAAAATGTGTGTATTAAATTGTATATATTCCGATATTATTTAGCGTATAAACGAACGTTTTATTTCGCATTAAAATAATAAAGGGTTACGTACACGAGGTACAAAATTCTGTACATTTCTACGAAAGGAATAGATTTATTTCAGCAGAGGATTTTTAAGGCTGTCATTGCTACATTTGAACAAACCTTAGAGTTGTGTACTAACAATTGCCTGTTAAACTGATCTCACAAATTTAGGTGTAAGTGAAAGTGCATCTAGAATGCAAAATACCCGATAGCACTTTTTTAAATTAGTTCCTTGAAGAACTAAATCGTCTATTTTCACATTGTCTAATATTATATTGATCTTTTCTATGTCAGTTAAATAAAGTATCCACATGATGGCCTACCATTGTGAGATATATATATATATATATATATATATATATATATATAGTTTTAGAAATTTGAACAGCCGCCATCTTTGATTAGTTAAACAATTTCCATGTTGCTGTGGTTACGTATTGTCTATATTGGTCAGACATGTAGGAGAATTACATTATTTAAATGACTCATGGTGGTTTCGTATTGATATGCTAGAATAGTTATTAACAAGAAATGTACACCCTCCTGAATTAGGCTAATACTATGAAGAAAAAAAATAATTATTTAACTTGTTTTCAGTTTCAGTACATGTTTCGAGGATTAATTACATTTTATCCCCTTCATCAGCTATTGAAAAAAAGCGTAGCACAGTAATAAGATACGTATTTAAACCTAATATGGTGCACCATAAAATGTAGGTTATAAGAACAGAATAAAATGAAATGAAATAGATGGTGACGGTGATCAGCTGCTCATGACAAATAGTAGTTCCGTATTGAAGCTTGAAATGGTAGATATGTAACGCCAATACTTCACCAATCCGTGTATACAGGCTCTTCATTAGTTATAGATCTACACGGATTTGGCAGTGATTTTTTGTACTTTTGGTAACAAATTAAAGCTAAGACTTAGCGCAAACCATCTGTTGGCAAAATGATGTGCTACAGAGTTGTGAAAGTACGGTCTGCACTAACTCAACCCTCACAGGAACTATTAACCAATGAACGCTTATTAGTCTTAGCTTTAATTTGTTACCAATGACCAAAAAAAGTTGTAGTACAAAAATCATTGTCAAATGTCAAGATAACTTTTTGTTTTTTGTTTTTTCACATAGCAAAATGTCTGCATACCTTCTACAAATCGTGAAAGAAATATCATTAAGACAGCCCCATTGGTTTAGGGTCCACAAATTAATATGTGGTTGGAAATGGCGTTTTAATTCGATACTTAAATTGTATTTAAAAACTAGAAACTCAGAATACTGAGAGTCATATCACATTTTTTTTTCGTACGGGCGGGATGTTCAAATGATCGAATTATTTTAATACGTTTGGTAAAATTTATAACTAAATTATAAAACCAAGAAGTTGATGTTGAAAATAAGCTTGTTGTCTTAAACTATTGTTAGGCCACTGTATTAAACATGCCTTACGTGTTTTTGGAAAGAAAGGCTAAGAGAGAGTGTATGAACACATGAAATGTGGATTGCTCCATAACTAATTAGTCTTAGTTTTGCCTCTGCATGCATGTTAAAACCGTTTTACTGGTTAATACGTGATTTGTTATTTTTGTTTCCACGTGGCTCATCATTCCTGTTCGCTGTCTGCGTTATATTGTTGAAATACCATACATGCAGTAATATTACCTAGCCAATTGTACACAGGATAATGCGATTTTTGGTGTGTAGCAGAGGAACTAAAGGGGGAAATGCCTGTGGGTGTAGACTACCATAAGTTGCAGTGGTAATGTGGCTAATGACTATTTATTGTTATGGATCAACTGCATAGCAATGGAGTAAGAATACAGTTTGAATTGTACGGAACTAATAATACCGATATATTTTAACTATGCTGCAGTAATCTATGCATTATTGCTGGAGCTGTAAAGGGGTGAGTAGAACACGTAGAATACCTCGCATTCCGTGGAGATTCACAGCAAGCCACATTAACCTAGGAACCAAATAATGAGAACTGTTTGTGCTGAGCTCTCACCGTCAGTGAGTAATATAGGGTCTATGAACTCTTTCCGATGTGCCTCTACGTATAAAGAGGAACATAATAAAGGCTGCTACAAAATACTGCACTTTCGTCCGAGTGGAGATGGAACATGTCCATTGTGTTGTAGAAGTATGTTTGAGCTAGGGCCCGACTTTTCAATCATTTTATATACGGTATGTCCTACATTTGAGTACATCTAAAGGTATATAAATGGATGAAAATTATTCGACCAGTTCTGCAACGTCGAGAATAATTAACAATATTGTTTTATGTTGTTGTTTTCCTTTTCATAGGGCTAGTAATCCGGGCTGCAAATATCTCGGAAACAGTATCCAGTACGCCTTTAAAACATGTTTTTTTGTAACCCTTTGGACTTCCGGAGTTTTCTCCATCGCATCGAGACGGTTAAAATTAATTTTGGCTGATCCTTCTACGACAAAGTACCGTTAATTTCGAAGGGAGTTCCCCTTATAAATTCCATTTAAATGACTGGTATGGCACACCGATAATTTGAATTATACCTGTGGTGGGTTTAGTGGCTGTCTCTCTTGCTGGCCCCTCCCTTAGCGGGGATGAGACGTTTAACACTTCTAGGACGTCTGCGTCATACAATGCTGTACATTTAGTCTGTCGAATTTCACTGCAAACCAACCAGCCATGTTCAAGTTAAAAGCGTGCAAACGGACAAAACAATCCTTGCATTTTTTATCAAGCAGTTTGAAATGCGCGAATAAGGTGGAATTCCGGGTAGATTCGCGAAAGACTAATGCATTTCGCATTTTGTATGTAGCCTACAGTTCAAAGAACATTACACATGTTAGATGTCTCATTGGCGTATTTGTTGATCCGCCTGAGTATGTTTCGTTAGAGTTCGAGTTTCTGTCGAGCCAGGCTTCTGGCTCTTGTTCCTTGGAAGTTAGGCCTAATTGGCTAATTGCTGAAATTGATGACTTGCTAAAAGCTCAAGGGCTGAAACTCTCAGTGACAAGTGCTGAATGCAGCAAAGGAAGATATTTTAAACAGGGTCGAATCGTGTGAACTACCTTTGTCAAGGGTGCAGCTGTAGTTACGCGTAAGTTATTCACGCTTCTGCCTATTTTGTGAGTAATATACCTAGTTTTGCCTTAAATACTGTGACAACTATTGAGGATGGCTGTTCTTTCCCCCCTTGTAAGGGCCTCCACATTCCTGTGTTGTAACACCAGCTATGAGTCATTCCGAGTGCAGCTGCAATAGTGGAAAGTTCTGTGTGTTCGTTTTTAAGATGAAATGGGGCGATCACGAAAATCGTGTATTGTGGTCGCGTTGCACAAGGTAGGCAAATCCCCCAGGTGAAATTTACAAAATTCTTCAGAAACTCAAAATAAGCAAAAGGTCCGTGTACCGCAGTATCCAGCGCTTCGTCGAGACCAGAACTATGAATGACCGAGACAGAGTAGGAAGACCACGCACTGTGCGGACTCCAGAATTGCTGAAAGCAGTGGCGGATTGTCTGCGAAGAAATCCGGTGCGGAGACAGACTGAGACAGACTTCGATGGCCTTTGAGCTGAAATTTTCCAAAATGTCTTTGTCTCGCACATTGAGCAGTGACCTGGGACTTCGTGCGTACAAACGACAGAAAGGACACCTCCTCAGAAATGCGCTTAAGTAACAGAGGCTCTTAAAATCAAAACACTTACTGTCGCGTTACGCAGCAAATGGTCACCGAAAAATCCTTTTTACTGAGGAAAACATTTTCAGTGTTGAGGAGACTTTTAATGCCCTAAATGACAGGGTATGTGCCACATGCTCTGCACAAGCTGCTGAAAAGTCTCCAAGGAACCAGAGGGACCATCATCGTTCATTTGTTATGGTGTGGTGGGGCGTGATCAACGAAGGTACCACGGACCTCCATTTCTGAGAGAAATGGATCAAAGTGTGTCAGGAGACAGTGTTGAAGCCACTGGTCAAGAAACTCAACAACATCCTCTTCCATGGAGAACGCTGGAGCTTCCAGCAGGATTCGGCCCCAGCGCATAAGGCTCGCACATCTCAGGAGTGGCATAGGGCCAATGTTCCGGTCTTTATTTCGACCTCTGATTGGCCTTCTGAAAGTCTGGACCTAATCTCCCTGGACTACAAATTGTAGTCCAAGCTTCAGGAAATGGCTTGCAAGAAGAGACATCCAATTATTGAATGTTTAAAGTGTTCTCTTTTGAAGGCAGCAGCAGATTTTCCGATGGAAGTGGTGCGTGATTCAATTGATGAGTGGCCACAAAGACGTAAGGACTGTGTTCGTGCCAAAGGTGGCCATTTTGAATAATTACATGTGATTTTGATTTGTTACACGTCCATTTAACTAACATCATTAGGATATTAAAATATTTCAAACCATTTATTGTACATTTATTGGAAACTTTGTGACAGTATTTATAGCAAGACTAGGTCCTAGGGCTACTTCTTTGCTTGCATCACTAAATTTCTGTAAACGGTTGCAGGAAAAGAAATTGGCTCCTCTTGTTCTTAGCGATGGCAACTGAGTAATAACAACCTTGTCTATGTAAGAACGTTGTATTCATCTTTGTGATGTCCTGAATTGTGTCGTTGTGGTTATCGACTGGTCAGGGCGTCGGCTCGAGCCTTCTGGCGTGTGTGGGTGCTGGTTTTATGTTAGTCTGTGACATTGCCTGAGCAGGTCAAGTTATTTGCGTCGCAGCAGTAACCTCGATATATATTAAGCTTATTGTTTATCCGTAGCGTCGTATTTTGATGTAGTAGTAAATTACCTTGGTCTGGAGCTCTCTCCCTACTGCTCTTATGTTACATTAGGTGAGCGTGGTAAGCCTTTTTTTTAGATACCACTGTCATTGGTTGTTGTGAAATGGCGAAATTGTGAGAGACTAGGTTAGAAATTAATTTACTCGTAACATCGCCGTATACTGTGCCGTAAATTGCCTTATCCAGAATGCTTCCAATACCTACTGTATTTGTTTGTATTGGATCATGCACGTGATGAATGTGGACATGGCAGGCTGGTGTAGAATTCGATCACCATGTTTGGAACCTTGTGAAGACCTGTACCAATGAGCGATTGGTGATTCTCGAAATCTGTTTTGGCTGCTCCGTGAGCCAGCAATTCCTACTAATCCGGGAACTATTTACAGAGGAAATGAATATTTTACCAATCGGTTTCTCAAATTGCAACATACCAAAAGTGCATACCGATAGTTGAACTTCAGAAATTGAAAATTTATCATTATTATTATTATTATTATTAGTCTTCTTCTTTCTTCGATTCGGCCAACTAGGGACCACGTCAGTTCAACTGTCTCTTCTTCCGAGCTCTAACTACCGCCCAGTGTTCCCGCATTCGTCTCCGGTGTTGTTCTTTTCTCTCTCGGGACCACGCCTTCCCTGTCTTCAGCTTCGGCTTTTCCTGGAAACCTTTGTGCGTACGTAGTTTTTCCTGAAGTGGAACACGCTCCTGGATATCTTTAGGGGAAATTTCCATTTCCCGTAGATCTTTCTCAACTTCCGTAAACCATGCCCCTTTGGTTTTCTTATCTCGAAAGTACTTCAATATCCGTTTTGATATCCTGCCTGGGCTCTTTCGTGTCACGTGGCTATAAAAGGCAATCTTCTTTTTCGAATCATGTCACTGATCTTCTCCAAGTGCTTGTACAATTCGTGGTTGTGACGCCTTCTGTACTCGCTGTTTTCCTTGATGGGACCCAGGATTTTCCTCAAAATCTTCCTTTCTTTAGCCTCTAGTTTTTCCATTAGACCTTTCTTGTTCATTATTAGAGTCTCAGCCGCATACAGAGCCTCTGGTCGAATAACTGTGCAGTATTGTCTAATTTTGGCGTTTGATATCGATCTCTTATTGTAGATGTCTTTAGTCAGGTTGTATGACATTTCCATTTTATTAATGCGTGACATGAAGGCTTCCTTCTCTCATAGGTTAGGCTCTATCCATTCACCGAGGTATTTAATTTTTTCTGCCTTCAGAACTTTTCCTAGTCCGACCTCCAGTTCCCTGGGCGCTGATTTTATGTTTGTCATGAATTGTGTCTTCTCAAAGGAGATTTGAAGCCCAGCCTTCAGTGCTTGATTTTTCAGCTGGTTAAGTTGTTCTTCTGCCATATCAATGGAATCTGAAAAGATCACTAGATCATCTGCAAATGCTAGACAGTCGATTGTAAGATTCATATACTTGTACCCTAACCTTACGCCATTTTCTACCCTTGAATTTTTCATTTCCTTCCGCCATTCTCGGATGACCTTTTCCAAAACACAATTGAAGAGAAGCGGTGATAGCCCGTCCCCTTACCTCACTCCTGTCCTGATTTCAAAGGCATCAGACATCTCTCCTCTGAACTTTACTTTGGAGGTGGTGTTGGTCAGGGTTTGCTGGATAATTGTGTCTTGTTATCTAAGCCAAACTCTTCTAGGATTTGCAATAGGGTGGTTCGATCAATTGAGTCGTACGCTTTCCTAAAATCAACAAAGGTCATCACGAATTCCCTGTTCCTGAGTTTCAGATATGAAAGGATGGACTTCAGATTCATAATCTGCTCAGCACATGATCGTCCCTTTCTGAAACCCCCTTGGTATTCCGCCAGTTGTGGATCGATTTGTTGTTGTGGTGTTTGAAGCCATATTTTCAGTGTTGCCTTAGTAAACAAGAGTTTAGTGCTTTTCAGTCGGTCAACACGAATGTACCCAAAAGAGATGGGTTATGCCCTAATTTATTTCAGGATTAGGGCATAACCCATCTCTTTTGGGTACATTCGTGTTGACCGACTGAAAAGCACTAAACTCTCGATTTGTTGTTCCGCCCTATTCTGTAGGGCTTTTGAGAGGATCTTGTAAGTTATTGATAGTAGAGAGATGCCACGGTAATTGTTGACATCGGTTTTCTCCCCTTTTTTTATGTAGTGGATGAATTACGGCAGAGGTCCATCCACTTGGTAGTTTATCGCTCTCCCAGATCTCTTGAATAATTGCAACAAGCTTGTCGACTGCTTTTTCCCCTGCATGTTTCTACAGTTCTGCAGTTATCAAATCTTCACCCGGTGCCTTGTTGTCCTTCAGCTCTTGGATCATCTTCGTGATTTCAGCCTTCGTAGGGGGGGGGGGGGGACGAATCAGGATGGATGTTTGGATTTATTTCATAAACGAAATGCGTCTCAGGAGCCTCACAGTTGAGGAGGTTTTCAAAATAACTTGCTAGAATCTGACAATTATCTTTATCATTGTGAGCTAATTATTATTATTACCCCTCCCTATATTATTCTGCTAAGGTCCCATTCCAGTTTCGTACCGAAAATAAGGTCCCATTAACACCAACCTACACATATGGGGTACCTACAGGTTCAGCATAACCCAATTCGTAAGCGAAACGCACTCACTTACTCTTTAAATTTCTCACAATTAAATAAATACCTTAAAACATGTATATTTACAATGAAATAATGAAAGAATGCAACACGGTAACCATGGTAACAGAATCTCACAGGTCCAAGTAAAGCCGGCGGTCCCATGTCATAGATTTATGGCATGTTAAAGAACCTTCCACTGATTACACCTGTGTGAAGCTAAATTGTATAGGTTAAGAATGTAAACAGCGCTCTTAGGTCCCTACGTCCGTTGCCAAAAGCAGACTGCGGTGACATCTGGTATCTAAGTTCTGAACTAGTAGTCGTTGACGGTGGCGTTTGGTGGCAAAAGTAGGAACTACTTGAAAATTGATCGTCTACAGTTATTACAGATACACACACTAATACAGTCATCACAATTAACACCGGTTATCAGACAGATTTTACACACACCCAAAGTACACGGGGCTACATGACCGCGTTGTCGCAGCCCCTAAACTTAAGAACCAACCAACCATCTATTTCTGTAAGACGCAATGCAATTCCAATTATTACATTACTGTGAACGTTTCCAGATGGTTATACTGTAATGTTATCACTGAACCAAATTAAGCTGTAAATTTCATCAATACATACAGTATAATGCGCTTAAGGGGGTCAAGGGGCATTCTAGAATTTTTTCACGCAATTTTCACGTGTGAGTGTGGTACGAAAGGTCTTTTTCATCCGACTATAAAGGGTTTCCGAAAACCACTAGGGATGTAGCTGGAGAAAGTTCGCACCAGATAGCGCTCGTGTAGTACTGAGTAAGCGCAAGGCGATCGTCTTATGTTTCTGCCAGTTAGCTGCGAGGAATGTATAAATTGCGACCGAGTTTTCTAAGCTAAAGTAAATTATATCTTCTCTAATTTTACTCAAAGACTATATTAATTAATTCTATAGGAATATCTCCTAATATATTATGGACGATTTTCAGCGTTTAAGCGTTAAACAGCTGCAAAATGAGCTATGGACCAGAGGCGCTAAAACTAGCGGGAGGAAGGAAGAGTTAATACAGCGGTAATAACCAAATTCTAACACGCTTTATTATTCAAATAATACCGGGTGAGTTAGCCGTGGTGGTTACGGCATGACTGATGGCAGTCGCTCACATCCGGGAGGCGAGGAGGTTCGAATCCCCCCGCCGGCAACCTTGAAGATGGTCTTCTGTGGTTTCCCATCTTCCTTCCAGGCAAATGCCGGGGTTGGTCCCTAACTATAGGCCACAGCCGCTACCTTCCAACTCCTCGTTCTTACATTCCAACTTCCCTCCTTCCCTCCCCAACGGTACTTGTAGCTCACCCATTGGGTGTCCGTCTCGAAGCAGCAACAAAACTGGCGAGCCGAACATGTCCTCGGACACTCCCGGCACTAAAAGCCATACGCTAAAAAAAAAAAAAAAAAATAATGAATATGAGTCAGCATGCTTTCTCCTAAAGATTACAATTACTTGAATATTGTAAGCCTATATTGATAAATAAATCTCCATAAAACTTAGTCATAAATAGAGATTTAAATATTCACTTGCTCCCCTTTCTTATACACTTCGATTCATGTCTTTTTGTGAAGTTGATAGCTTAGATGAAACTGTCATGTTTTAAGGGTAAACATAATCAAAGAAAGTTGTGACTGTTAATGTTGCGACATTTATTCTTGAAGTATTTGTCCGAGTATTGATGTCTTTGAAAATGGGGAGTCATAAATGTTACATTCACTTCTTCGTGTATATTGGCGATTTCTTCCCGTACTTCAATGGAGATAATTTCTTCAGATTCCGATAGTGTAGGCTTATCGTGATAATCCGGCAATTTTCTTGTGTATGGAACAGCGCCCGGTTTTAATTTTGCCCTCTCACCTTCAAATACAAACGCATAAATTCAGTGGTTGTTATCAAAATATCTAATCAGTTTATAGGTACAATATAGGAATGATTTCCCTTTGTAAATCACACTTATCCAACACAGTTTTCCTGAAGTCATCGGGTTGTAAATGATGGGAACACACTTTAATATGTTCGGTCAGATTTTTCTCACCGAAATTTTTCCTTCTAATAGCATTACTTTCTTTTGTGGAAATTGGTGAAACGAAAGCGGGCTTACCTGATTTTTGCACAGAGGAAAACTGCAATAGCTCGGCATCGTCAAGAAAATAACAATTTAAACAACTTAAATTCGTACATATTAGCGGCATGAGAACACAGGAGACAAATGAAGAGCGCCTTGCGCTTACCCAGTACAACAGCAGTGCGCTCTATCGGTGCTAGTTCTATACATCCCTATTAACAGTGTCTGTGATATTCCCAGAAAACTAACTTCGCTCTGATATACCTATGAAGGAATGATATACCTAGCCACTGCACCAGTAGCTGAATTGATAAAGTCTGATTATTCATACCAAGGATAAATCAGTCATGGCATTCATGATTGAGATTTTGCTAAGTGTACTCTTTACAACTAGAATATTCGCGTGCGAAGCCGCGACGGGTAATGCTAGTTGTTATTATTATTTAGACAACGAAAATTAAGGAAGTGTTTGTACAGCAAATGTGCTGCTACCAAAATTGACTTTTCACAAGTTCCTCTATTTTCTCAAGACCAGCAGCTCAAATCTGATCTAGCAGAAGTTGTGCTTTCTGCGGGTGAACGTTATAGTTTCGCACACCCCTTTGTATTCTTAGCTGTCACTGCATAGGTGCGCGTTCGATTCCCGGCACTACCAAGAACTGTAATTCTGGTGTGAGGGGTCGAACGGGATACACTCAGCCTCGTGAGCAAAAACGGAGAAGATGTGGGTTCGATTCCCACTTCGTACCTAACTTAAAGCCACGACTGTATGTTATCCAAATCCTACCCCAATTACAAATACATACATAACTACAGCCATCGCAATACCACAGGTCATCATACAGGTTCAACACATCCAGTACACGGGCTAGCAAGACCACGATGACGCAAAGCCTCTAAGAGAATGACGCTTGCTGAGCCCAAGGTTGCAGGTTCGTATCCTGGCGCATTCAGCTGGCATTCGGGGGTGCGCAAATGCTAGAAAGCCGTGTCAGTAGATTTCCTGGCACGGTAAAGATCCTCTTAGGGGGAAAATTCCGGCACCCCAGTGTCTCTAAAAGGAAGAGTAGTTAAAAGGGACGTAAAACCAATAACATTATTATTATTATTATTATTATCATCATCATCATCATCATCATCATCATCATCTAAGAGAAACAACAACAACAATGCTTAAAACTTCTATAACGTATCAAATCTCTATGTCATCTTAGCATTGAAGTATGTGCAAGTTGCCGGGCTTGTAGGCCGTGACGAGCGGACCTTTGAAAATGCCAAACGCCGTCTTCAGTTAAACGTCGGGAGAGTTAATCCTGTCTCGACCAAGACCTCACTTTTTCTCAGGGGCTTGGAGATCGTGAAGGCCTACAAGCCCGGACAACTTGTACATAGTTATTTTAAATTTCGGTGGCGTAGTTGGTAGCATGCTGAGCTTGTATGCGGAAGGTCGCAGGTTCAAACCCGGCCGAAGTCGTCGGATTTTAAGAGCGTTATAAATCACTCAGTATGCCTTCCTTTGGAGGGGAAGTAAAGCCGGCGGGCCCATGTCTTAGATTAATGGCATGTAAAAGAAACTTCCACTAACTAAACTTGTGTGAAGCAAAATTTTTAGGTGAGGTTTGATTAATGCTCTTAAGTTCCAACGCTCATAACCAGGCGCTTATTGCGATGGCATCTAGTAGTAGCCAAATTCACAGCTAGGTGTCGTGGACGGTAGCATTTGGTAGCGAAAGTAGGAACTACTTGAAATTATCGTCTGCAGTCCTTACTTGAATTAAAAACAGATAACACACACTAATACAGTCATCAAAATTAACACCGGCTATCAGACAGATTCTACACACACCCAAAGTACACGGAGCTACATGACCGCGCCGTCGCAGCCCCTTAACTAAGGAACCAACCAACCTACTTATTACTTATTTCGTTTTAACTTAATAATTGTATATATTGATGCACATAAGCGTTATATACCGTACATATTCCTCGAACCTAAAAAGACGTAATTAACATATTCTAATGAAACATGTTATTCAATTAATCCTTTTTTTTTTCGAGAAGCGTTTGAAAAGTGTAGACTATACCGGTATTTATTATTATTATTATTATTATTATTATTATTATCAGTTTAGTAGATGTGATTAGATTAGAGTTATTCCATGCCCAAATTAATTGGACACACTAAAAGGCAATTATTTTACTGTCTCTGCACTGATCTTACAAAGTTCTTCAGCCAAGATTGCACTTGTTGATGGATTCATCATAAATCTTGCTGTTATTGGGGTAACGTTTTGTACAGCAGCTGTGCTAGTACCTAGGATTTTCACAAGTACGCTTGTACCGAAATTATTTAAGTTTACGTGCATTATCCTTTTAGAGGCAGGCTAGTAATGAACAGCCGTTTCAACATTTCAGGATATCACATCAATATGCATGCTTTTCACACCAGAATCAATGAGATGTTTCCTGAATATGCCAATAAAACATGGATTGTTTGCTTTGTTTACAAAAACCTCTCTCGGAAAAGAAAAATATTTCTTCTCGGAACACTGAAAACACGGGTTGCTTGAAGTGTGTATGATCTGCTATTGATAGGTTATTGTCGTCAAACAAAACCTCCGAGTAATTGAAGTTCTTCATGTAGTGACAAATAATTTTATGGCAAATTACTATCGTGTATAGTCTTTCTCATGGGGTTCCCTGTCTCATTAACATGCATGTCATCTTTCATCAGAGACCACCTAGTTTGTGTCAAATATGACATAACTGAAACTCTCTTGAAACCTGAGTCAACTATTACACACGTCTTTTCTGCTTGATCTTCATTTAATCCTGTACACACTCAAGTATACAGGGCTGAATGACCATGATGTTCAAGCCCCTGAAATATAACAACTACTACTTTAAACTTGGTTGGTGAACGAAAACTTGAATAATTTTTTGGGGGGCGGGGTCACCTTTTCACCATCATTCTTGTTTTCTTGAACAAAGATTTGATATTTTCTTGTTAACAATAGTCTGTATGATTTGATCTCCGTAATCGTTTCACTTTTTTTTTTTTTTAATTAAAAAATTAAAAAATTAAAAAAAGTTTCACTTTTCATCGTTAACATGGTTTTCGGTAGATCCATTTTAAATGTTTCCCAACATTCCATTAGTCAGTAAAATGTTGTGATTTGATAGCATTAAATTCTTGAGTGTTATTTTTTATTATCTAACTACCAGTAGTGCCCGGCTTCGCCCGGTGGATTTGTTTGTTTTATGGATGATAATGAATACTACTACAGAACTGGCAAATGATACTGAATCCTTCTGAATAGCAGTGTTTTATGCAAGAATCTTGATCAAGGGGTCGCGCTCAGTTCATAGTGTGATGTTTACGTCCGCCAAACAACGTGCTTTACTGAGGCAAGGGTCATAGGATAAAAACTGTAATTAAGAAAGTAAGGAGACAAGACGTAAGATAATAACAAGATTTAATAACTAATTGTGCATAAAAAAATAAACAATCAATAATAAAACATATCCTCCCTGAATTTTTCCCTGACAGGAATATCTAACACTTTGAGGAGTCAGACGGATCTCCCCCTTTATAATAAAATTGTGGGTCCTAGTTCCACTACCTTGCATTTGAGTTTTATGTGCGCATGATGACTAACTACGAGAAAATGAGTACTTGGATGACCGTTCGTTTACAACGCGTTAACAGCCACGGTGCTCACGAACGATCATCACGTAAATCAACGTTTATGGATATGGGCATGACATTAATTAAAAACCTTAAAAACTCTAATGCTGACACACGCACTACAAATCTATTATTTACAGGAATCTCTCAGATCCTCATTAGCGCGATGACGCACTTAACAACATGAGCTACCAACTGGCCAATTGCTCAATACACACAAGGAAAGACAGCATTGCACATGACTCACGGGTCACAGAAATGAAATTAAACCTGAATAAACCAACAACAACAAAAGCCTGACCGGCTAAGATTACTTTATATGAACGAAACTGCATGTTAAGGTAACGCTTTGGAGATTATCGTGATTCGTAGGCAACTCCCAATTATTTCAACAATTTTTACCATTGATCAGTTCTTATCTGTAATTCAAGTAATTAGGGAGCCAGCGAGCACTCCTCACTAATGACCATGCTTTGCACGTTCAGACGATTACATGACAGTTCCCCACACTGACACTTCCACACACTGCCCAAAATACTGACACTTCCACACAGTCCTTGGACGTGGCTACCTGTTTAATGACTCAGAAATATTCCTGACTGACAGTTCCACACACATCCCCCCAGCCCTAATGCTATAGGCTTCAGTGATCATCCTTACAGCCGCACCTGTGACAATGCACCTTAACATAATACTCATTTGGAGTGAAGAAAAGCGCTCGGTCTATGTACTTCATTACATACCACGGTCTCGAAAATATAATTGTGATGTAGTGTAATTTCCATCAAAATAAAATAAATGCAGAGTCCGATTTCCATCACACTTTATCCAGGCTGTCGACTGGCAAAATAATAACAAAACCGATCAGTTTGGTGTTGTTATCATTTTGGCGTGTTTAAAATCAGCTTTCTAGGCTTCGTCAGTTGTTTTGTATTTTTATTTATTTTTGTTTGTTTTTGTTTTGTTTTTTGTTTTTGTCATATTTGTTCAACAATAATATTAACCTACTCCATTTTCTGTGAATAGGCAACTGCCTTCAGAAAACTTTTCATATCTTTGTCATTTTCGAACTTTTTCTGAATGTCCAGTTTGACATATTTTTGTCTTCTTTTTTTCCTTCCATGTTGAGCTCGGCCTTTAAAAATGCGCAGTTTGTCTTCTCAGCTTCCGTCTTGAACACTTTGACAACCTCTTTTAATTTGGGGTGATGTCTCCCGACAAGATTGTTGAGTCGGTTGTTCCATCCCTCAACAGCATTCGTTGCCCTGTTTCGTGCTTGGTGGCAGTTCCACATCTCGATTGGAATGTCTTGGTTATCTAGCCAGTTGTCAACGAAGTAGGCAACTTGGTCTTTTCCAAAGTAGCCTAGGGGGAGAGGGGAGATGTGTGTGGAAATGTCAGTCGAGATTATTTCTGAGTCATTAAACAGGTAACCACGTCCAAGGGGTGTGTGGAAGTGTCAGTATTTTGGGCAGTGTGTGGAAGTGTCAGTGTGGGGAACTGTCCGGACACCGTTCAGACAGCCTTGTGAAACATCTCCCCCCTTTCCTCAAATACTTGTCGTGTCCCAGTCCAATGTATATAAATAGCCGACCAGCTGTTCCGTTACCTCACGGAATCAACAGCAACAAAAATCTCATCCAACTCAACATATGGTCAGACATAATCACATATCCACAATTGCCCTCGCAAGGATACAATATGGACCGGGTACCAAGCTGACAGAAATCAGTCTCAGCTGAAATTCCCGCTTGTAATACCACAAAAATACACACATACACACATCTGGAACTGACATGACGCTTTTTCACACAGGTCTGCTGAATAGGTGCTCACAAACATTAAACACAATATTTAAAACCTACGATAGAGCTGATTACTCTTCGTCACAAATTACATTGCTCCAATCGGCAATAGTCACACTGAATCTGATCAATAATAAATCTTAAACAATTTTAATTACCCTCCAGTCTACTGTATAATTACATTAATTCAGTCCTACTTCTGAAACACAACAGATCTCCGAGAGACGTTTTTAACCGCATTGCGTAACATATGCAAACACGGCCGTTCACATAGCTACGTTAGTTAACACAATACAAAAACAAGAACCTTCCACTAACTACATTCGTGCGAGCTGCTTCCATACAAAAGTGTGTCAGACCAAAACTAAATATACTACGTTAATCCCACAAGCAATTTATTTACAAAAATATGTCCCATAAACCATAAGTTAATTTATCAAATAATAAAGAATATTATTTGTACTCATCTCTCTTGTAGTCACCCGTCAAAGAACGTCTGCTGCCATTTCCCAACTGAATGGTTCTATCTCATCTCAGCCATCTGGTCGGAGTGTTGAGAATTCCAAACTTCCTCTGTAGTCGTCGGTGTCATCTCTGGCGCTGCTTCAAAAATTAGATTATTATACACTTGATATCTGACTACTAAATTCGCTGTTCAGGTACTACTTTCCCTGTCACAGTTCGTTGGCGAATTATCGACGATACTGCCCCTACAATATAGTACTGTGACTATCTGTCACTGAATTTAACACTTTACAATAATTTCTGTGTTCTCATGACACGCAAAGTAATAACTGACTAGTGTCCACGACACACCAAATAAAAGTCAACCAGTGTCCACGACACACAAAATAATAGTCTACGTCCTCAGACGAACAGAATAGAAGTCCATGTCTTGGCTCTTCATGCCACTTATAAAAGAACTGGCCCTAGGTCTCGATGGGGGGGGGGGGGGGAATTTATGTAAAAATTTCTCGAAGTAATTGTGGTACAGGCATGAAATAGATATCACTGAACTCGTAATATTGCACAGGTCAAGAATATGCTCATTAATCCTAGAATCGATCGTAGAGATTTTGTCTAGGCGATTTCCCGCGTGAATGCTAGCCGAGCGTGCCCACGCTAGACCTGCCGCGTTAACTAGGCATTCTTCTCTCATTGGTTCTCACATTTTCTGTAATTTGGCGGTTCATAGCAGATCTTGGCGTCGTAGGAGTGTCCAGCCTGCTCATCAGCCACTCACATTACTGCATCATATTTCTTCTAGGCGCGAATATCACAATGAACATACCAGCAGCATGTCTCACCGCGCGTCGCTTCTATTTGAGGCGGCCCACACCTGTCCTTTCTGACACATCGCTATGCTATTTCCTTTCACAGCTAAAGTATTTAGCCTATTGTCAATCTGCTTCAGGTATGTCCCCGCTGTCTCCAACCAATGCTTGAAATTTCCTCATCTCCGTCTGGCTACTTTCATGATGCTGGTGGAAATATTTATTAATTTGAGAAATAAAACATAGAATCATTTATCCAACAGAGGATAAAAGGGTTCAATACTTAAACTAACAGAAACCAATATTTTAAATATATATATATTTGTGGTGGTGGTGGTGGTGGTGGTGGTGGTGGTGGTGGCGACGGCGGCGGCGGTTAATTTCCGTAATGATAATTATGAATAGGGAAATAGCTATTTACTAACTACAGCACTGACACATATAATTTACAAACAAATTTACAAAAAAATAAAATAAAAAGAGCAGTAAGTGAAACAAAAGACACTGCCTAGGGCCTATATCTCATTGGCTGTTAGAAATGTAGAGACGAATAGAGTCGTCTTTTGTCGCATAGCGCCGTAGGAAAATAATCAGAACTCTTTGGCAAACTTCGGCTGTCCGGAGCTACTGAGGTAGCAATAGTATCATTTATCGCCACAAAGCGCTTAACGATAAGTTTCGGAATAAATGAAGGTAAATTTCAAAGCACCAACGCTTATTGCAGCTGATAACCTCAATGTACTGCACCAACACTATTGCACTTATACAGAGGCATAATATTTTCATGATGATAACTGTTTAAAGGGGCCTAAGAAATATTTTTGTATTAATTATCCCCCGTGACTGCAATTTATAAACAGCGCAAGATGCAACTATTTTCGCAATTCTGCACCAAAACACTGGTAGGGGAGACGTGATGCAGCCCGAACTGCCCGTCAACAACAGACTTAATAAAATACTCTCACAGTTACACTACTACGGACATGAATGGTTCTAGGGCCTTAATACGTGGTTTTCAAGTTCAGTTTGTCTGTTATTCTAAATGTAGAGAATGGGGAGCGTTGTCCAAAATATCAAGTGGACAGTGTTACCAGCAGGGTTTCAAAGTGTATGTACAATTTGGTGCAATTAAGAGAAACGGTGTAGATTTGTGATGAAGGGCCTAAATGCAGGGAATGGACGGGTTTGTCCAAAATTGCATGCTGACAGTGTTACTCGCAGGGTTCCAAAGGGTAAGGATACAAATTGCCGTTCAGATCGGTGAAACGGTGTAGATGTGTGCCAAAGGACCTAAATGTAGGGAATGGTCTGGTCTGTCATAAATTTCATGTAGGCAGTGTTACTCGCAGGGTTCCTAAGGGTAAGTATACAAATTTTGGTTCAGATCGGTGAAACGGTGTAGATTTGTGCCAAAGGGCCTAAATGCAGGGAATGGAGTGGTCTGTCCGAAATTTCATGCTGACTGTGTTACTCGCAGGGTTCCAAAGGGTAAGTATACAAATTTTGATTCTGATCGGTGAAACGTTGTAGATTTGTGCCAAAGGGCCTAAATGCAAGGAATGGAGTGGTCTGTCCGAAATTTCATGTAAACAGAGTTATTCGCAGGGTTCCAAAGGGTAAGTATACAAATTTTTGTTCAGATCGGGGAAAAGGTGTAGATTTGAAACACAGGGCCTTAATGCAGGGAATGGACTGGTCTGTCATAAATTCAACGTAGACAGTGTTACCATCAGGGTTCCAAAGGGTAAGTAGGCTATACAAATTTTGGTTTGATAGGTGATAATATAATAATAATAATAATAATAATGTTATTGGTTTTACGTCCCTTTTAACTACCCTGGCTTTTAGAGACGCCGGGGTGCCGGAATTTTGCCCCGAAGGGGATCTTTAACGTGCCAGTAAATGTACCGACACGGCTCCCTCGCATTTGCGCACCCTCAAATGCCAGCTGACTGCGCCAGGTTTCGAACCTGCAACCTTGGACTCAGCAAGCGAGAACGTTACCCCTGAGCCACGCAGCCAGACGTTTCGATAGGTGAAACGGTGTACATATCACTAACCATAACGCCAGCGCATGCGGATAGAGCTGTTCGGGAGCACTTGTTCTACCGACTTACTGAACAAAAATCAATCTTGAAGGTTATCTGAGAGGTGTAGCCTAATGCTACATAGCCTAAACTATTCCTCTTGAATCAGTCTATCATATTAAAAAAAATCGAATCGGTCTTGTAGTTCCAGAGATTAGCGCGTTTAAACACACAAACACACAAACTGTTGAGCTTTATTATATTAAGTATAGATTCCTTTTACACTTGCTACTTGTGTCCCAACTCCCACTTAACATTGTTAGGGATGGGCAGTAAGGCATATTTAAATAACCAAATCCTGCCTCTCGGGGTCATTCCCCTTGTAGATTTTATATTTCCACAAGAGCTTGCCCTTTGGATTGATTTCGGGAAAGTCCATCTCAAAAGCGTTCTGTACACTTGTGAACCTCAAAATGATTTAGAATTAAAAATCTATACACTTCTAGGAATGTTATTTTGAAGTTGATGATGTTCTGTAGATGTATGTAGATTTTGGATTGGACCAGTTCTGTCATATTTTATGATGCCCTCATGTCAGTTATGGAGAGTCGAAGAATTGTCGCGTGTACAAGCTGATGGGAACAGTGGCAATAATGTACTAGTACAGTAATCCCAAACAATAATATAGATCAATACAAAGACTAGCAAATATAGCTCTTTGAAAAAAAAATTTTTTTTGTTAAATCTATAACAATTGTCACCATCACCAGATATTTTATATATACGTATTTTTCAGAAAATTATTTTATAGTATCATCCATTTAAAGCACATGTTGTTACGAATATGTTTTTTAATATATATTTTTTATGAAAAAAATATTATCTAGGAATGGGGAAAACCCAAGGTTAATTTTAATCAACTATGCTCGGAATTCATCAGGTTAGTGTTAATTTATGTTAGAAGATAATTACTGAAGAGGGCCACAATGTGGCCGAAACTGGTATAATATATTCTATTTTCATTATTATTGAATAAGGTGTATTAATTTTAACAAATAGGCCTACTTATGGTATTTTACTTCTGATTATAACGTCAATAAGGAAACCTTCTAAATATGATTAATTTCATATCATTATATATACGAGTATTTTAGTGTGTTCTATTGAGCTAGTCTCGGTTAGATGAATAACCAGTTCACAATTCCTTCGGGCTGTATTAGTGTATTATAGATAAGACACCTCGTGTAACAAGTTTCCAGTGCTGGAATAATGTTGTTGGTTTTACGTTCCTTTTAACTACTCTGCCTTTTAGAGACGCCTCCAGTGCTGGAGGTGTGTTGACGTGAGTCATCTTGATGTACGATAAAAGCTTTGTTTTAAGACAGGGCTTGCACTTGTATCATAGTAGATATATTTTTATATTTCTTGTTTGAAATGACTACAACTTAGGCCGAGGGATATTGAATTTTGAATTCGAAATTTTTGCTTTATACTTCATCACAACATAGGTCGTGTACCAAAACATAATTAATACATCACATGGAGATTCTTTTAATAAGCGGGAGAATTTTTAATGGATTGGAACAGTAGAATAAATGAAAGTATGTTTGTTAGTTCTTAATGGAACCTCTTCTTTTATTTTACTTTGATGGTATAAAGATTAGATAATTATTGTTACATGGGATTGGATTTCTACCCGCAAAAGCATATTTTTCAAATAGATGCCCTGATATCCAAAATAAAAGCAATATTCATAAACAATACAATTTGTAAGTAAAATAATGCTGGATGAAAAAAAAAAGAAATTAAATATCTAATGTACCTTTACTTCTTTGAAACATAGTATGCACGGATAAACAGGAGTAAAAATAGGTTTATAAATCTGAAACTAATAACTCCTTTCAGATCATTTAGCATAATATTGTACAAACGCATGATATTAGTAATTTATTCACTTATCTAGTATTTTTAATTTGTCTGGGAAGTGCAGTAAGATGTCATTGGTCACGGTCTGCGTGGGGGATTGTCACTTCCAGGGGCGGCCGGTGATATTGGACGCAAGGACGCCGCCCTCCCACCCTCCTCCCTCCTCATCAACCATGATGTTCTCTCTCCTCGCAACTAATGTTTTGCCATCGTGACAAAATGTGTGTAGTTCCTCTCCTTGTCGGTAGAGCGCACTGGATGCTCGTGAGGACTCATCAAAAATCGCCCGCTTTGTTATTTACGTTGCCATGGCAACGAATACCTTCAGTTATCCCCTGTCCATCCTCTCACGCGCTACATCACGAAGTGTGTGGACTCAGTCATCTTGAGTCTGATGCAGCCACTGCCTGCCCATTCAACGATTACGGCATTGGTTTATGCGTACCACGGCCGTCTGCGTACAACCTCGTTTCCAAATATTGGCGCTAGGAAGCAGCACCAAGTCACTGTGGCAGACATAAGTTTTGTATTGATGTTAATGGCGAAGTTGGAATGTACTCTGAATGATTTTATTACGTAGTACTGCTGCGTGCCCTTTTGTAAATCACAACTGGGCAAGTTAGAATACCGGGGAATTTCATGAGATACAATCGGACAATTCATTGCGTGAGAAGTGGTTACGTGGCATTTCCAGAGGTGACAAGAGAGGAAGCAAATGGTTACGGTACCTTCTGATCGCTCTGTTTCTTGTAGTCTTCATTTTTTCCTGAGAGTTTCCGATCACATAAATTATTATCAAATTGGTTACAACTAGTCGGATGTGGGTTGGCGGCTATGGGACCCCAGCTGAGTTTCCTTGAGCTGAACTCCTCTCATATCTTTCATGTCAACTCTTACCCCAACGTTATTAGGGTATCGGAGGCCTTAATTGGCTCTTGTCTTTTTCTTTCCTGATGCCCTAATTTTTGTAGGATCAGACCTCATTTTGCCCTTTTTTCTGCCTTCTCTAAGAGGCCATACAGAAGGTAGGGTGTGTGTTGTCCCACCAGGCACGGTGCACCTTAGATATCGATACACCCTCAATGATGGAGATAATTGTTGTTTAAAGGGGTGAAATAACTAGGTCATCTACCCTTAGTGGTTTAGGTGATGGTGAGAAATTATAATAAAATTAAATCTACAGCTAGGCTTAACAAATTACTGACTAACAACTAACTTATGTACTGGATGAAGAAAACGACAATAATAAAAGAAAGAAACGAATAAGGGAAATAAATAACGGAAAAGAAATGCCCTCCATCTTCGAAGGGCAGATAACCTTGCTGTTCATCCCCTTATAACAAGAATCAATTTTCGAAGAATGAGTATTGAGGTACTTGGAAACTACTAGAGCCATTAAAGGTAGGTAGAAAAGGGAAAGGGGAGAGGGTCCACCCCCAAAGTCAATGCAAAAAGGGGAAAATAGATCTCGCTCTGGAACACATCACGGTCGTCAACTCCCGAGCTTAAAAGCTGAGCTCTTGAAGGTGTAGCCCTATCCAGGGTGCACCTCGTGTGGTGGAGCTTCACACACCCTGCCTCCTTTAAGGCCTTGTGTAGAAGGCATTAGATGTTACGAAACTAAAAGAAGAGGGCTGACCCTCGAAGAATGAGGGTATCAGGATAGATGATATGAGGGTCAATTACGGCAGGAAAATGAATGACTCCCTAGACTTTGGATGCTCTAATGCCATCCGAGTTGGAAGAGAACAAGAGTCGACTAATGTAGGTCGACAGGTAGATGTCATAGAAGATCCCAGCACAAGTGGAAATAATAACCGCCTCTGCTGGGGTCCAATTGTCTCCAACCCAAGTTCCACTATGCCTAGTTGTGAACCCTTGTGGTGGGGATACGCCCTCAAGGGCTCATGGCTAGTGAGGTTGGGAATTTGCGACCCTGCTGGAGTCCTGAGCTGGTTCCGGTATTCTTCTTTTTCCAATGACTGGGAGCAAATATTTTTAATACCTTTGTTACTTCTTAAAAACAAAAGTGCCTAGTCCAAACGAAATAAGGAAATCAAGCTTCAAAAATATGTGAGAAGAAAAAACACAATTCATGTATGAAATCATCTCTGTCAGTTACTGGAAAAGCATCACAAAAAGCGGTTTACATCTTAAAAGATTGAGTCTCCCCCTCGGTAAAATTCACGAGCCGCCACTGGTCACTTCTATCTGTCACTGGGCATGACAAATACAATACCCGGGAAAGTGAAAGAGAACCACTCATCCAGAACTACTTGGCTGGCCCGTTAGCTGGTAGGTAAAAGGATAAGAGGACATACGAGTATAATGCAAAATGGAAGCAAGTATATCCGGTGATAGCATGGGCATAAATATCTTATTTTATGCACTTGGCATTTAAAATTTACGCTGGGCCGTTTAAAACGTCGGTGTGTGGAATATTAGCCCATCCCGCTATTCGATCCGCTAGAGCCAGAGGTCTATTCAGTACACTATATGGATTTTTGGTGTTTTGAATGTGATTAAAATTCAGTCCCATTGACCCTTAAGTTTTATGTTAAGCAATATTTTCTGTTCGTATGTCGTTCATCTGTGACCTTATTTTGCCATTATTAGTTCTGTTGACTATTAATTTGGATAAGTGAGACTCATTTCCTGTCTCTCTCCTAGTTACACAATAGATATAGGTCAATTCCATGGTGCACTTTTCTCATGTACCATAATATTGGCTATAATCTTGCTTTATTAATATCAAAGGAATTTATTGCACGTGTGATAGGAGCAATGAGGCATATTATTTGTGTTCCGAGAAGCGATCGCGTCACGCTTGTTGCTGTACGAGTGACCACGCAAGGATGCCTGCCATGTATTTATTTTGTCTCAAATGTTGCGTAATGGTTTTTGTAAAAGGAAGTAAGCATAATTTGTAGCGATTTTAATTGTTTTATTGCTGCAGCGCTGGCCCCCTGCCCATCCCATCCCATTCCATTCCATCCCGCCCCACCGAGCCGTGCCGCGACCCGTTAATTGCTATACACTCGCGCTCTCTGTGACGCTTGCTGTGTCCCTCATACTCCTGTCCCGTCCCGTCATAGTACCTCTGTTATGCAATTTATTTCGAGACCTGGGACTTTTAAACAAACATTTTGCTGGAGTCACTCCATTTGTATGAAAAGTACCCAAAGTTGAGCGGAACTAGTTGACTTGTTTTTTTATTTGTCGAAGTCTCTTTTAAGCCCCTTTCGTGGTGTAGTGGATAGCATTCTTGGCTGTCAATCCTCGTCCCTGGCAAAAAATTAATTTTGGATTGAAACGATCTACTCTCAGCCTTGTGAGGCACAACTGGGAAACAGTGTGTTCGATTCCCAAATCAGCCATCCTAGAAGAGGTTTTCCCTGCTTTCCCAATTCTACTTCAAGCAAATACCGAGATGGTTTCCAAGGCCGTGGTCGCCTCCTTCCCGATCCTAGAGTCGATTACTACTTCAGACATCTGCAAAGCAGAGGTTGGCAGACACATTCTACACACGCCAAAGGCTGATAACTACGATGCTCACTTCCTGACTGAATGAAGAATAACATTTCTTTTTAAACAATTCTCGGCCTCAAACTGAGGTCCTTTGAGGGTCATAGTTCAGATTTTGATAGAGGACAGGCTATATCCAGACTTGTGAGAAGAATGCACTCAAATGTATAGTTCTCTCACTTTCCTCGTTAACGAGCGGCGACTCAAACGATAGGCAGTAGCCCGCGCCCACAATAATTGTTCGCTACTGACCAATAGCATGCTTGCTCTATCTCTCCACGTGGTGTGCAGGCCAGGTCTGACTCCAGTCATGGCGGCCTACTCGCGTGTCCGTTGTCCAGTGTTGCACAGCTGCACCTGGTTCTGTCCAGTCTCGAGTGGTGAGTTGACAGCACTGTGACACGAGCTGGGAAAGCCTAGGCCCCCCGCAGACATGGAATGTAAACATATCTACTCAGCTACGTTTCAAAGGCGAGCTGCACATTAAAGAGGAAAGTGAGACAACTAGACCACAATCGACCGTCCTTGAAAATAGTGTTTCATTCACGAGACAAATGCCGGGATGTTACCATATACAGTAATAGGCTAGGCTACCTCCTTCAAATTCATTGTCCAGCTCCACATTTATTTTTATATTATTTCGAAGGGATTGGCATACATCTGTCGCCTCCAGTCCCGTACAATTGGGAACAGCAAGGACCAGAAAATCAATATTATTCTTCACATTTCCAATAATACGATTTGCAATCGTGTTGACCAACAGAAGAGTTACAATATCGAGTATGACTATGTGTCAGTGATAGCATTTGGAAATAAATATTTGCCTCAGAGGAACAAAATCTTCTGATACATTTTCACTTGTTTAGTCGTAGAAATCTGATAGTTCAATGGAAATGCGCCTAGTATGCTGACCGAAATTTGAAAAATAATCCCTCTCGGCACGACGGCTGGAGGTAGATTTCACCGGGCGAAGAAAATTATTTCGAATTCACTAAACTTTCCAATTGTTGTATACCTACAAACGTTTACATGTAGGCTATAGCATACGAGAAGCCCCATCTATTATTACGAAAACATTTTGCGCATCCCTTGGCGTAAGAGTAGGTCATATCAAATATTCTTTCAGACAGAAGTTTTAGGTAATTTTTGGAGGACTAAAGTCCTAACGGTATTGATATTGTGCTTATAAAGGTTGGTTGGTTCCTCAGTTTAGGGGCTGCGACAACGCGGTCATGTAGCCACGTGCACTGTGGATGTGTGTAGAATCTGTCTGACAACCGGTGTTGATTGTGATGGCTGTATAAGTGTGTGTTATCTGTAATTCGGGCAAAGACTTCTGACGATCAATTTCAAGTAGTTCCTACTTTTGCGCTACCAAATGCGACCGTCAACGACGCTTAGCTGTGAACTTGGCTACTAGATGGCACCGCAGCCGGCACCTGGCGGCGAACGTTGGAACTCAATAGAGCGTTAATCAAAATAAACTTACAAATTTAGCTTCACACAATTGTAGTTAGTGGAAGGTACTTTTTAATGCCATAAATTTAATACATGGTCCCGCCGGATTTACTTCCCCTCCGAAGAAACGCATACTGAGGGATTTTAACGCTCTTAAAAATCCGACGACTTTGGCCGGGTTTGAACCCGCGATCTTGGGTATAGAAGCTCAGCATGCTACCAACTACGCCATCGAATCCGCTTGTCAAAACTCCAATTTTTCTCCAACCCTTTGGTCATGATTGTAGCTATTAAAAATATTTACTGAGATAAGTTTTTAAGTATGAACTTTGAATGGATTCGATTTTTCACATACAAGGTTATAGCGATATTTCACTTTTTTGAAAAAGTCCCCCATTTTCACCCAATGGGTGCAATTTTTTCCTTTAACGAACTCGACCTAGATTCTAAATAGTTTTATATGTATACATTTGAAAGCGATTGGTGCAATATGACGGTATATAGTTTTCGTAACCACAAGAAAGTGATATAAGGTATAGGCTAGTCTATATAGCTATATGTAAATTATATATAAAAGTTTTAATTAACGGTGGATTTGGGGTCTGGGGGATATGAAACGCGAAGATATGTGGAAATTTTCCGGAAGTTGCAATATGGTACCATTGCAATTGGTAGCTTTCTTATGAAATCTACCTAATAAATTTATAGCACTGGGGAAATAAGCTGTGCAATTGGATCACCTTGTGTTGTAGCAGCTAACATTCTTGGTTGTCATCCCCAGAGGCCTGGGATCGATTCCCGGCTCTACCAAGAAATGTAATTCTGACCCTAGGGCTCAGCTTCGTGAGGAAAAACTGAGAAGAGGTGGCTTCGATTCCCACCTCGACCATTCTGAAAGTCGTTTTCCGTAGTTTCCCACTTTTACCCCCAGGCAAATGCCGGGATGGTTCCTACCTTTAGGCCCCGGTCGCCTCTTTCCCAATCCTCACCAGATTTACAAATACACACATACCACTACTAGTACTACAGACACCACAATAACACAGGTTATCGATCTGAAGATGTCTTGGAGAGTCTTGAAGTTTAGGTGTCTTGATGTCTTGAATTGTTGAATGCTTGAAGTGCTATCGTTGCCAAAATGGAAGCTTTGGTTAATGTAGGGGGAGAATTGAGGGTAGGATTTTAAATAGAATTTGCATAGGAGCAGGAGTAAGTTTGGTGAAAAATATTTAGCTCATCTGAAAGGGAGTGTCAGCCAATCTGTCTCAGCGGATGAACATTTTTTCACACGACTTACACGTGCGATAAGTCGTACAGAAGGTCTATCATATCTCCAAACAGCCATTGGAGGCTAAACAAATTAAAGTTTGTCTGTTTTTTTTCTGAATTTCTACGGTAATTTCGGACTGTTTTAAGACGGATGCGCGCGAAAATAAAATTGTTGTCTGTATGTACGTCTGTCTGTTCGTTTGTTTGTTTGTTTGTTTGTCTGTGGACAACTTTGTCCCTAATAACTCGAGAATGGCTGGATGGATCAACATAAAATTTTGTACAGATATCCATCAGAGGCACGACACCAATCATTGATGTAACTCTCCTCCCTACCTCCCATAAAAGGGGGCTTACCCCCTTAAAATACAAGCTGAAAGAGGGGTAGAAAGTCTAGACAAAGCTCATTTTCAGCCCGTCAATATGAGAAACAAAACTCGGGGGCCCTAGTGGGTCCCCGAAAACCACATTTTAAGGTTCTAAAACCAACAGTTTTGAGATATTCCGAGAAAAGTAATTTCATTTAATAAACCAATGAAGGAATGCAAGCCGGTAACGATGACGGTGACATCCAACTTTCCATCTACTTCTGCAAGATGCAATGCCACTCAATTTATTACATTTCGTGAAAGTTTGCAAATGGCTATAAGGTTATTACGGAACCAACTTAGACTGTAAAATTCATGAACGCGCTTAAGGGGTTCAAGGGGTACCCTAGAATTTTTTCACACGACTTACATGTGCGATATATCGTGCTGAATGTCCACACGCGATGTTGAAGTTTGAGGTGTTTATCGGTCCGGGAGCGGCTGCGGCGGGAAGAGTTGGTGCTAAATTTTCTGAATCGAACTCTCCGACAGGGCGGATGTCCTCTCCTTCCGATGGCTCAGCTGGTGTAGTCTCCATTCCTTCTCCTTGTCTTTCTCGGGCCCTCTTCTTCCTATCTCGGTGCTTTCGGCTATGGGAGGTAGTGGTGCTCCCTCTGGAGCCGGTGGGTCCCGGCATCAGGACGGTCGTTCGTGTGTCCAAGTTGTGTTTGTAGTTCTTTTGTTCGATGACTAGTAGTTGATGTATCGATTTTGAAGTTGAAGTTTTTAGTAACTTTTAGTGACTTTTATGTCACTCAAGAGTGAAGTTGGTCGTCTGGAAGTAGTCGTGATACGATGAAGCTGATGGTGAAATATGTATTGATGTATGAAGTCCTATGACAATTTTTAGTGTTTTATCTAACACTAAATCATATCTTTCCTCGTTGGCAACAATGAAATAGTTTGCCTCGGTGCCACTAGGTGCCTTTGCTCTCCCATATACATATATTTAGGTACTAAATACACATATCTATAAATATATGATTGTTTGTTTATTCAATTTTCAATTTTGTTCAATTTTTACGCGATTCGGAGTGTTATTTTACGGATGCAAGCAAAAAGTGGATTTGTTTGTCTTTCTGTGTACGCCTATAATTCGTGTTCGGATGCTTGGGAGCATCGTAAAATGAGAGTCAATACACCAATCATTTATAAAATTCTTCACCGTTCTTCTCATAGAAGGGTGGGTATAGGCAAAAACTTTTCAAAACACATGCTCAAATAGGTGAAATATAAAAATTATCCTAGACGGACGACCAAAGCATATGTTGAGCTTCTCAATGTGAGACACAAAACTTGGGAGTCTATAAAGATTCTCCGAAAACCACATTTTAAAGCCCTTAAATTAACAGTGTCTGTGATATTCCCAGAAACCTAACTTTGCTCTGATAAACTTATGAAGGAATGACAAGCCCCTAACCATTGCAACATTAGCTCAATTGTTGGTTGGTTGGTTCTTAAGATTAGGGGCTGCGACAACGCGGTCATGTAGCCCCATGTACTTTGGGTGTGTGTAGAATCTGTCTGATAACCGGTGTTAATTGTGATGACTGTATTAGTGTGTGTTATCTGTTTTTTTTTTATTTAAGTACTGCAACTTAGATTTTTCCAAATAGTTCCTACTTTTGCCGCCAAGCGCCACCGTCAATGACTACTAGGCCAAGTTCAGTACTTAGCTACTAGACGCCACCGCAGTCGGCTCTTGGCAACGAATTTAGAAACCTAAGAGCGTTGTTTACATTTTTAAGCTATCCAATTTAGCTTCATACAGGTGCAATTAGTGGAAGGTTCTTTAACATGCCATAAATCTATGACATGGGACCGCCGGCTTTACTTCCCCTCCGAAGGAAGGCATACTGTGGGATTTTTAACGCTCTTAAAAAATCCGACGGCTTCGGCCGGGTTTGAACCCGCTATCTTGGGCATAGAAGCTCAGCATGCTACCGACTACGCCACCGAAGCCGCTAGCTCAATTGTTAACGTCTGGTTATTAATACCGAAGACCGTTCGAAAAAACGGGTACTTCTGCTAGAATTAGGTCACCCTTTTAGAGGTTACCAATTCACTCAAGATTCACTCAAGATTTATTGTGGGGACAGTGCATATGGAGTACATGATATGATTAAATATACAGATCAATAAGTCAAGCGGTTCCGAGATACCAGGTATCGACCCATGCTGAGACACCCATATTAGTACGAGGTGTAGCCTCCACGGGCGGCAATGCAGGCACTGACTCTTGCATCCAGTCGATCATACAGATGGCGAATACTGTCTTGGGTTACGTTATTCAACGCTTGCTCGACCTGTTAACACAGTTCTGTAAGAGATATGGGTGGACGAGTTGCACGAGTCACTTGTCGGCCCATCATGTCCCACACGTGCTCGATTGGTGACAAGTCCGGCGATCGTGCTGGCCAGGGAAGTTGCTGCACGTCTTGCAGTGCACGTTGAGTTGCACCGGCAGTGTGTGGGTGAGCATTATCCTGTTGGAACAACACATCCTCTTCCTGTTGCAGAACGGCAAAACAACGGGTCTAACAACATCCTGCACGTACCGAGCGCTGGTTAGCGTTCCCTCCACAAACACCAAAGGTGAACGAGAGTTGTAGCTTATCGTACCCTAGACCATAAGGCCTGGGGTGGGGCCGGTGTGTCTTGGACGAATGCACTCTACGAGACAGTGCTCACCAGGTCTACGTCGAAAGCGCCAACGACCATCACTTGCGTGCAGGCAGAATCTGCTTTCATCGCTGAAAACCATGACACGCCATTCCATCTTCCAAGTGGTCATCTGACGGCACTAGTCGGCCGTGCAAGTCGATGCTGTGGCGTGAGTGGAAGACGGGCTAGAGGCGTGCGTGCCCGTAGTTCCACTGCTAGTAACCGGTTCTCAACAGTTCGTGTTGACACTTCTGGGCTCACAAACCCTCGTATCTGTGCTGTAGTAGCTGTACGATCTGCCACTGCTGCCCTTCTGCTGCCCTTACAATACGACAATGCTGGCGGACGTCTGTGCTGCGTGGACGTCCAAAACCTCGTCTACTGGTGTGAGAATGTTCACGCGACCACTGATACCAGCATCGTTGCACAACGGACACAGCACGTCCAACGTGTGTAGCAATTCTCCGAAAGGACCATCCCGCCACTCGGAAGGCCACAATTTGACCCCTTTCAAACTCGCTCAGTTGGCTGTAGGAAGCACGAGTGTGTCACCGTGGCATTGCACATGCTTGCTTCACACGTTCGCACCACAATAAGCCGTATGGCTGTGAGCTTTCCCTATTAAATGGTAGACACAGATGGCGCTCTGATAGCTATGCCACTACGCTATCTGTTGGCGGACGACGTTGAAACCCTTATCAGTACATCTACTATCCCCCAGGTGGCATCTGCAGTCATCGGATCAAAATCTACGTCGTCTTTTCAGGTGGCCTAATTTTTTTTTCCTGCAGTGTATATCTATCTTCTATATATATAAAGCTCAATGTTTGTCTGTCTGTCTGTCTGTCTGTCTGTCTGTCTGTTATGTATACAAATCCACACCGTTTCACCGATCTGAACCAAAATTTGTATACTTACCCTTCGGAACCCTGCGGGTAACCCTGTCCACTTGAAATTTCCGACAGACCAACCCTTTCCCTGCATTTAGGCCCTTTGGCCCAAATCTACACCGTTTCACCGATCTCAACCAAAATTTGTATACTTACCCTATGTAACCCTGTGAATAACACTGTCCACTTAAAATTTCGGACAGACCACCCCATTTCCTGCATTTAGGCCCTTTGGCAAACTTCTACACCGTTTCACCGATCCGAACCAAAATTTGTATACTTACCCTTTGCAACCCTGCGGGTAACCCTGTCCACTTGAAATTTCGGACAGACCACCCCATTCTCTGCATTTAGGCCCTTTGGCTCAAATCTACACCGTTTCACCGATCAGAACCAAAATTTGTATACTTACCCTTTGGTACCCTATGAATAACACTGTCCACTTAAAATTGCGAACAGACCACTCCATTCCCTGCATTTAGGCCCTTTGGCAAAAATCTACACCGTTTCACAGATCTCAACCAAAATTTGTTATTTACCGTCTGGAACTCTGCGAGTAACACTGCCTGCTTGAAATTTCGGACAGACCACTCCATTCCCTGCATTTAGGCCCTTTGGCACAAATCTACACCGTTTCACCGATCAGAACCAAAATGTGTATACTTACCCTTTGTAACCCTGTGAATATCACTGTCCACCTAAAATTTCGGACAGACCACCCCATTCCCTGCATGTAGGCCCTTTGGCACAAATCTACACCGTTTCACCGATCAGAACCAAAATTTAAATAGTTACCCTTTGGTACCCTGCGAGTAACACTGTCTGCTTGAAATTGCGGACAGACCACTCCATTCCCGGAAAGAGGACAGGGTCCGTCCCAAAGGCAATGGAAAGGAGGGGTAAAACCGGACCCAGCTCAGGAAACCCTCAGGGTTGCCAGCTCCCGAATTCACCAGCCATGAGCCCTTGAGGATGTAGCACTATCTAGGGTGCACCAGAAGTGGTGGGGCTACATACACCCTGCCTCCTTGAGGGTCTTGAGCAGAAGACATGAGATATTAAGAAAAGAAAAAGAAGGCTGACGCCTCGAAGAATGAGGCTATCAGGAATGATTAAACAAGGGCCAATTAAGGCGGGAAAGTGAAAGAGTCGCTAGGCCTCGGATCCACTGATACCATCGGGGTCGGAAGAGAACAAGAGTTTGACCAAGGGAGGCCGACAGGAAAGAGAACTGAAAGGAGCCCGGCACCAGTAAGTAGAAGCAATGCCGGACTCAGCTGGGGTCCCGTGGTCGCAAACCCACGTCCCACAAGTTGTGAGACCCTGGTGGGTGGAGGGGGGGGAAGGGGCAGGTGTGAGAATAGCTTACTGATTCATCGCGAGGTGACATGAGAGAAATGTCCAGTCCCCGCCGTGTTACCTGGTATTGCTGACTATGCTGATGTTCATACAGGGTCTTTGCTCAAACCACTGTAGTGTTACGAAAGAATGAGTGATTCACCGGTCAATGTGAATTGGACCGGGACCCCCTCCGAACGTCTGTCATCATATTTCGACATCATCTGCGATATTCTCAGGTTTGTGCAGCTTGGACCCGAGCTGTACTCGATAAGCTCTTTCACTACACGCATCGAGTATAGGCCCAAGCCAGAAAATAACGTTCAGACTTTGGAAGACATCGAAGGTAGAGATCTGAATTACCTATATCAGATTTAAAATTACACCATGGTCGTTTAGTAGTCATTTTTCATTACCTTATTATTATCATCATAAGGGCAAATGACCTACATGTTACGCCCATTATACCACTAATCACCACACACAATAAGTCTTCATCGCCTGAGAATTTTGAAATATTTATTTCTATCACGGTAGTTTGTAAGTTTGTCGTGTCAATTCAACTGTAGTTTTCATTACCATCCTCATCAAAAGGGCAAATGACCTAGATGTTACGTCCATTATACTACTAAGTAACGCCACAGTCTTCATCGCCTGCGATTTTTAAAATGCGTATTTCCATTATTTTGTAAGTTTGATATACCCGTTCAGTAGTAGTAGTCTTCGTTATCATCCTCATCAAAGGGGCAAATGACCTAGATGTTACGTCCATTATACTATTAAGCAACACCAGAGTCTACCTAGACTGTGATTTAAAACATATGTATTTCCATTAGTTTGTAAGTTTGATATACCTGTTCAGTAGCAGTCTTCTTCATTATCATCCTCATCAAAAGGGCAAATGACCTAGATGTTACGTCCATTATACAGTACTACTAAGCAACACCACAGTCTTCATCGCCTGTGATTTTTAAAATGTGTATTTCCATTAGTTTGTAAGTTTGATATACCCGTTCAGTAGTAGTAGTCTTCATTGTCATCCTCATCAAAAGGGCAAATGAGCTCTCATTCCTTTAAAGTATCAATTTTTCCCATTCGTTGATAAGTTACATGTGCCAGTAGTCGCTTCTATGTTCATCATCACTATGTAGAAGATGTTTTGCGTCAGAAGAAAAGACAACTGGATGCTCAGGAACGTTAACGATATATCGACTGCGAAATCTGGAAGCTTCTTGGAGGAATTGCTTCAGACATTTATCGTACAGTTTAAACCTTAACAAGACGAAACTTTTAACCAGATAGCGATCTAAGTGAGAGCTCTGTGGCAAAAAATAATCAAGTCTTTCCCGAAATATGAGTCCTAAAAATAACTTTTTTCTATTATTTTCCAAGTTTCATATGTCAGTTATGTAGTAATTTTCAATATCATCCTGATCAGTAGGGCAAATTACCTAGATGTTACGCCCTCAACGTCATTGGGGGCAAATGACCTAGATTTTAAGTCCATTATATTTCTAACCACCACATGAAGTCTTCTACGACTGAGATGTCACGAATTCTGGGACCGCTAACGACATATCTCGACTCGGACTGAAGACAAATATCACGAGAATGATCATTATTTTACAGAGCCTCCCATAGTGACTTAAGTATACACATTGTCACTGGGTTTGATAATGTAAGAAATGAATACATAAAAAAATATAATTTATGACGTTGAGTGTTAAGGAGACTGAAATATTATCATCATTCCACCGGGCGAAGCCGGGTACTACTGCTCGTCTAATATATAAAAGTGAAAGTCTGTATGTGGGTATATATGTATATTTGTTCCGTATACAAAAAGTGTGGAAGTGACCACTTTCTGGTCAGAGGCCACTTACAAGTTCAGTGTAAAGGAGGGATCAGGGCTAAGCTAACCAAAAAAGGTTGAGAGATACCGTGTTGAAAAACTAAAGGATGAAGCCATAAAGACAGAATATCAGCTGCAACTGAACAACAGCTTTGAAGCACTCAGTGAACTCGACGTGAGCGAAGACCCTGAACAAATTTGGGAAAAGATTCAAAGCTCACTGACTGCTACAGCAAAGGAGACGATCAAGGGAGACACAGTAGGCAGGAAGATCTGGTTTGGAAAGGAATGTGCAGATGCTCTGGAACAGAGAAAGGAAGCCAGGAATAATTGGCTGCAGGAGACTGATCTGGCGCAGGGTAAAGAGCGATTTGAGGAGGTTCGAAGGGCTAACCAAGCAACTCTGAGAAGGGCAAAGAGGAAATATGTCAAGGACATCATCGTTGCGGCAGAAGCAGACTTCAGAGGAAACAATACCAGGGAAATGTTTCAAAAGGTGAAGTATTTTAGCAAAGGTTACCAGTCGAGACAGAAATTTGTCAAAGATTCCAGTGACAAAATTCTGACCAACGATTATGATATCGCCAAGAGATGGAAGGAGTACTTCGACCAGCTTCTCAATTGCGAAGACCTTGAAATAGTATTTGAATCCCAGTCTCCAACCACAGTCGCCTTGGATTATCAGCCACCCACTTTGGATGAGATCAAAATCCAGATCAAACGGCTCAAGAAGAATAAAAGTCCGGGTGAAGATGAAATACAGACCGAGATGATCCAGGAAGGAGGAGAGAAACTAACAGAAAAACTGCACAGGCTTATACAAGCAATCTGGATCAAAGAAGAACTACCGTCAGAATGGAAAACAGCTCTAATTTGTCCAATCTTTAAGAAGGGTGGCAAATTGAAATGTGATAACTATCGAGGAATCGCCCTGCTTAACGTCTGCTACAAGATCTTGTCCAACTGCCTCATAGATAGAATTCAGCCAGTGCTTGGTGATTACCAGGGAGGCTTTCGGCTGGGGCGTTCCACAGTAGATAATATCTTCGTTTTCCGACAGCTTACTGAAAAATGGGGGAATATGGCAAAGAACTCCACGTGTTATTCGTAGATTTCAAGAAGGCCTATGATTGCATACACCGAAAGAGCCTACTCAGTTGCCTAAGAGAGTTTGGAATGGCCGAGAAACTCATCAACTTGGTAGCGATCTGCCTGAGCGAAACACGCGGTAAGATAAAAATGGGAAATCGAGTGACGGAGGATTTTGAAATATTGACGGGTCTCAGGCAAGGAGACGGTTTATCTCCTACACTCTTCAATTTTGCCTTGGAGAAGATCATACGTGAGACCTTTCGAGAGAATTTTGAAGGAATCTAAGTCGAAGGGAAGAACCTAGCATACCTTGCCTACGCAGATGATATCAGTTTACTCTCCAGCTCTCAGGAAGAGTTGAGGCAAATGACCAGAGCACTCAAGGCAGCTGCCAACAAATTTGGGCTAATCGTGAATGAAACCAAGACTGAGTACCTCAATATGACTCGCGGGCAAGGCCACGATTTTGGGCAACTACAGTCACTCCGGGTAGGGGACCAGTCCTACAAGAGGGTCCATGAATTTAAGTACCTAGGATCGCTTTTCACGGAGAACTCATCATGTGAGGCAGAAATCAACGCCAGGATCCAAGCAGGAAACCGAACTCTCTACAGCTTAACACAGCTTCTTCGGTCCAGAAGTCTCTCCAGACAGTTCAAAATTCGTTTGTATAAAACTATGATCCAACCCGTTGTGCTATATGGATGTGAGACATGGAGTATCCGAAAACAGGACTTTCATAAACTACTCGTTTTTTAGAGAACAGTTCTTCGGAAGATCTTCGGACTGGTGAGGGATGTGCACACGGGTGAATGGAGGATTAAACACAATCATGAAGTAGAAGACCTGTACCATGATGCCAACATAGCTGGAACCATCAAAACCAGAAGACTGCAGTGGGCTGGACATGTAGCCCGGATGGAAGACCACCGATGGCCACGGAAGTTACTGGATTTCATCCCCACAGGAAGAAGACCACCAGGGAGACCAAGGAGGCGGTGGAGTGATGGACTCCATGAAGATCTGCAACAGGCAGCGATACGCGTCGACAGTTGGCGGATGGCAGCTATGGATAGGAGACGATGGAGAAGGAAACTTGTAGCAGCGCGCGGTCCACTGGGCCTGATCGCGTAGAAGAAGATACAAATCTACACCGTTCCACCAATCACAACCAAATTTTGCATACACATAGTTCAGAATCCAGAAGAAACAGCTGGCTACATGAATTTTTCGATTGTCTTTCTCATTCTTTTGATTTCGGTCTTTTGGCACTCAAGCAAAGGCTAATGAAGTCAGAAAATAAACTCGTGAAAGAATGGCAACGCCGGTCGTTTCCATGGCAATAGTAGCACAATACGAGACGACCAAGTTTCCATCTAACTCTGTAAGAGGCCATGCCACCCCATTTTTCTCCACGGCAACACTAGCTCAAGCTATGACCACCAGGTTTCCATCTATCTCTGTAAGAGGCCATGGCACTCCATTTTCTCCATGACAACAGTAGGTCAAGACATTAGCATCAGGTTTCTATCTTATCTCTGTAAGAGGTCATTGCACTCCATTTTCTATCCAACCCCCGATAAGAATATTAGGAATCTGAACGCCATAAAAATCTGAATACGTATTTTTTAAACGTTATTAACAGGCGTCGTTGTAGAGAGTTAAAATTAAAAAAAGAAATACATTGGCTAACCCTGCATGTGACGTAACGTTACAACAGCTGGAGATTTCATCATGAAACTTAGTATGTATTAAGATTAAATGAGCCTACATGATTCTGTTGTTGTAGATTAATTTAGAGGCTTTGCGACATCATTCATATAGCCCAATGAACCTGAGTGTGTATGGAATATTTCTGATAACATATGTTACTGTGATGGCTGTAGTGGTGTGTGTATTTGTAATTCAAATGAGGATTGGAAAGGAGGTTGCTGTGGCCTTCAGATAGGAACTATCCCGGTATTTGCTTCGAGTAGAAGTGGGAAACCACGGAAAACAAATACCAATGTTTGCCTCGGGAGGCACAGTGTAGCCCATTTCAGCTCTCAGACCAGAATTAAAATTTCTTGACATAGCCGGTATTCAAACGTGGACCTCCAAGGCGAAAGCCGAGAATGTTAGCCGCTAAGACACGTGGTCGTCTGAATGATTTTTACATTGTATGTATAATTTTATTTAATTTTTAGTCTTTAGGGCCCCGAAACCTATGTGACATTTTGAGTCTAATTTTACACTCTTGATACCGCTGCTGTTACGGAAGATTTTGTATCTTTACCTTATGACGAAAGGTGGGGAGCGTGATGGCGCAGTGGCTTAGCTGTTCGTCTTTCACCCGGACGGCCGGGGTTCGAATCCCGGTGACAGCTGGGTGAAAGTTTCACCTGAAAAATCACGTGGCGTCAGGAAGGGCATCCGGTCTTAAATCCCCGGCCAAAACCAAAAAATGAGCCAGGTTGGCTCCGGCGACCTCAATTAATTGGGATAAGCCGAAGAAAATGATGATCTTTGACGAAAGGTATCACGCGCAGTATATTGTATGTAATATCTACTATAAAAAATAGAATTGAAGTGTTATACTCACCGTTACGGTGTGTTCTATAATTGATAAGTTGACGTTTATGTTTTATTAATCATAATGTCTTTATGCTGCATATTTTAATTCTTGACAGTGTTTACCTCTACAAGCTGTCTTTTGTATTACAGATCAGAAATACAGTAACTTTTTTGTGATATTGCAGATTGTTCTATGAATAGTATTTGCCTTTCTTATTCGGGTTATTGTAATTGGTAATTACCCTGCTCTATGACTATGCTAATTTGTAATGGAACCGGATGTTAAATTATTAATTTAGTTGATAACATGTTAATAACATAATTAAACTACTACACGTTCACAATGTTTTTCCTATGTTTATGTATTTATATTAGCCATTTTAGTGCATACTGACAAAAGTTATTGAATAGCCTAATGTTATAATTGTCATGAGTTCTAATCACACTGGTTTCCACTTTAGCATTTTAGAGATTATTAAGGATTGAGTTTAGAGAATGTATTTCTTATCTTACAAAATACTTTAGATGCTAAGGAAGTCCCATGTGTGCAGAATCTTAGCATCATATTTGACAATATACTGGGATTATACTTTGCTTAATTCACTTTAACTTGATATGGATGAGATCATATGCATATACATTATTCTCACAGCAATAATGTTCCTTAATATGCTGTTACGAGTATAGTACACACTGACTTACGTACAGGAATAAGTCATTTGTCATTATTCACGTAATTTGTCTTCTTCTTCTTCTTCTTCTTCTTCTTCTTCTTAGCGTCATCCCGTAGCAACGGGGTCCGCTTTTTGGATCAATGCACGCCATTTCTTGCGATCTAATGCTTCCCGCGATTTCAAGTTTGTTGTTCGTAAATCTGCGTTAATAGTGTCCAGCCACCGCAATTTTGGTCTCCCACGCTGTCTCTGGCCGTCGACCGTTAGATGGTAGGCCGAACCGATGACTGAACTTTGTGGTGCACGAACAACATGTCCATACCAACGGAGTCTCCATTCCTGCATTTTCTCATTGATTTGAGCCATGCCAGCTATATGTCGAATCATTGTGTTGGGGATATGGTCGAGCAGAGAAATGTCTAAAGATCTTCCCATCATCCGCATTTCCATGACATGAAGTGAGTGCTCAACACTTCTAGGTGCTGGCCAACACTCGGTACCATATAATGCAACTGGTCTCACCATTGTGCGGTAGATCTTTGATTTTAGGCGGATAGGCATCTTCTTATCACAAAGAACACCGGTGACATCTCTGAATCGCATCCAAGTCGCATTGATTCGTGCTCGCACATCTTCATTCACAGAGCTGTCGCTATGCAATCGTGAACCAAGGTATCGGAATGTTTTTACCTTGGTAAGAGGAGCTCCATTAATACCTATAGTTCCAGGGGATGGAATCGTTTCAAGGTATTCAGTGATGTTGTTTTTCAAACGAAGACCAAATCCTTGCAGACGATCATGCCATGTCTGCACTTGGGTTTCAAGATCCTACCTGGAGTCTGCCGCAAGCATCACATCATCAGCGTATAGCAATGTCCATGGGACACACTTCTGCAGGTCTCGCGTTATGGAATTCATGACAATAACAAAGAGCAGGGGAGACAGAGCTGAGCCTTGATGAACCTCAACTGTCACCGGGAAGCTGTCAGTGAGGCCTGCAGGGCATCGCACGTGGCTTTTGGTGTTGTTGTACAGCATTTTTACCCAGTTTATATACATTTCTGGAACTTGATGATCTCGGAGAGCGTACCAAATCATCTGGTGTGGTACTTGATCAAATGCCTTCTCAAGGTCAAGGAAAGCAATATGTAGTGGCCTGCTCTTCTCGCGGAATTTCTCCATCGGCTGGCGCACAGCAAAGATTGCGTCTATCGTGCCACATCCCTTGACAAACCCACATTGATTTGCTGAGAGCTGGACGATGTTCCTCTGCCTATTGTCTAGGATACGTTCGAATATTTTCATAGTGTGGGAGAGAAGTCTGATTGGACGGTAATTGGTACATTCAGCTGGGTCACCCTTATCCTTAATGATAGGTACTGTGATACTAGTTGACCAATCTGTAGGTATTTGACCACAGAGAATAATTGAATTGAAGAATTCTGTCAGCCAGGTGGTCGCGTTGTCAGTAAGTTCTCAATTTTCCATATGTCTGCAGGAAGGTCGTCTAGCCCTGAGGCCTTTCCATTTATCATGCTACGAATGGCAACTTTGACTTCATCTTCAGTGATACAAGGGACTGGTCCAGCCGTAACATTGTTGTCTGGTATTTGTGGGTGAGGGAATTCAGTGTTGAATACTTCACTAAAATACTCTCTCCAACGGTGCAGAATCATCTTGCTATCGTGAAGTCGTCGACCATTCTTACCCTTCACAAGCCTATAGTGTTCTATATCCTGACCTGCTCTGCATCGTGCTCGGGCTAATCGGTAGATAATTTTGTCTCCGTCTTTAGTTGTCAGTTGATCATATAAATGTTGGTAGTGATCTACTTAAGCCTCAGCAACTGCTCTTTTTGCCTCCTTCTTGGTGGCTTTGTATTTCAGAAGATTCTCCTCAGTCGGAGATGTTCGCAACTGTTTAAAAGCTGCTTTTTTTCATGCACCATTTCCTGTACTTTGTCTGTCCACAACCACGTCTGTTTATCAATTATGCGTGTACCTGGCTGTGTTACACCAAGCTCAGATTGAACTATACTAGTTACGCAGTTGTTGAATGATGCCCAAGTATAATCCGTATTAACAGAATCAACTGGAGGGAACACAATCTTCTCACTGAATGCCACTTTATGGTCTTGTAGCTTCCACCATTTGATTTTGGCATGACCTTTCACATAGGGTTTTCTTATGTAACCTTTCATTCTAAGATCGGTAACTAGCAGTTTATGTTGAGGGGCTAAGCATTCAGATGGTATGACCTTAGTGTCTATGACAATTGGGAAATCTCGCCTGCGAAGTAATACGTAGTCAATCTGAGTATTGTGCCCTCCACTAGTGTAGATGATCAGGTGTGATGTGCGTTTCTTAAAGAATGTGTTAGTGATAATTAGATCATTTGCTTCAGCAAATTCAAGGATCCTATTCCCATCTTCATTTCTGAGATCGTAGCCAAAATTTCCGTAATTTGTGCGGGGTTAAAAATCATAAGTAGCCTATATTTGACTCCCCAATGATGACTTTATCTTCCAATCATTCAATAATTTAAATATTATTTCCTAACAAGAAGGTAGTTGCTACTTTTGAAAAAATAATAGAGATAACTATGTGAACACTGCTATAAGACGTCTTACTTTCCCCATTAAATCAAAAATGAACACTATCAGGAAAGTAAATATGAGACTTGAGTTCTCGAGGAATAGTGTATACAGTATACATCCCGTTTTACTATTGTTGCATGTTCTGCTACGATAAGGTATTCCACTCTACTTTTCGACTAGGTTTATAGTGAGTTCATATTGCACTTGAGTAACATGAGAGTCGAGCAGAACTATGCTCTAAACTCATTTAGGGGCAGAATGAATATACTCTGCGAAATATATTGCCATGTATCTTTCTACAACATATAATACAGACACCTCCCGGGCAACGCCGGGCACAATAGCTAGTATATACCCAAGTACATGGGACTAAATGAACGCGTTGCTAAGTCCCGCAGATGAAACAACAACAAGCTGTTCAATTGTTCTTCGATGACTAGACTACTAGACTACTTGATTGAAATCGAAATATTGCTCGTTACGGAAGTGGGAAGTTGAATTCCTTATATTTTTCACCTTGGTTGGTAGTTGTGTTTGGGTGGGCTGTTGTGTTTGGTTGTATTTATAATTCCCGATTCTGTCCGGAATGAGGAGAGATGATTTCTATGGGGTGAATTGTTTTTACGCCCGGATGCCGTCCTAACGCCTACATCAAATAAATTCATGAGAGATGAAATTAAGTTGAGAGAAATTGAGCAATGAGTTGGAAGGAAACGAACGAAAATCTGTCCCATTTCATTCTCTGATTGTCCCTAATAAGCATCCGCAACGTCTCTTTGGAACAGCAACATTATGGAATTAGGAGGCGGCCGTGGCTTGTTTGAAGGTACCAACGCGGTATTTGCCTACAGTAAATATGGAAAGCCACCAAAAATCATTTCAAGGACGACTGGTGGCGGAGTTCAAACCCACTCTTCTTCCGAGTCCTGGATTTAGGCTCCCATTCCTTTGCACGTTTGCATACTGAGCTAACCCGATCGGTCCTGATGGACTATTGATATGGATATTAACACTTGAAAAGAGAGGTTGTTTAAAACTATTAGCGACCATGTCTTGCATGTGCAGCCATTTAGTGTTTTATTTCGCCCACGCTCATCCATCCAGTTAGCGTTACATTAACTGGCCATCACACCTAATGCATACAGCATATATCGAGACTGCGGTTATCCCTCCCCACACATTGCACTGCGTGGTTATGTTATTCCCTGTCTGTACATCTGCACTTGGCAATGAATACATGCTGTGTGTGCGTTTGTGGACTCTAAATAAGGCATCTATAAACATAATGAGGACGTCGAAAATATTTCGTCACATGGGACTGAAGCACGGACTGTGAGTCATACACTTCCTGTGCATAGAACATGACGTAGAGTACATCCTGCAATTAGTCTAGAGTCTAGACAATTGATTCTTAGTAATGCCGCTGTCTTTGATAACAATGGAATGTATTATTATTACCGTCTTATTTTAACTTAGCTGTACTACCCTACCAGGGAATTGTTACCGCTAAAAGTGGAGTGGTGCTGTTGTGTATTGACGTCAGAAAAGTTGGATGGCGCAGCCACGCGGCAGAATGTTGAAGCTGTAACATTGTGACTGGTGAGATTTATTTAGATGGTGAAGCATTGACCTCGTGATGGAAACAGAAAGAAATTTGTCAAATTCGAGGAGGTACTGCTCTGTATACGGTTGCAAATCGTATAAAACGGCTACGAAATATCTTCACTACTTTCCTGTACAAAAAGTTCCGAGAGAAAGATGGGCTTCGGCGCTGTCAATTGGAAAACATGTTACATGACAGTGTGCAGTCTGCATTTTTGTGAAGACGACTTCTTTCCACCGGTACTGTTGATTATTGATAGTTGTTGTCTCTAATTTGTATTCACATGGATTTAGCTACATCAAAAATACTGATAAACTTATAGCCTATTACTTCTGTGCCGTACAAAGAATGTAATCCGCTCTTCGTAAACTTATTTTAGGGATTCTTCCGATTGACAATAGCCGAATGGTTAGAAAACTTAAGAAAAATGCTGTTCCTAGCCTTAATTTGCCAGAGAATTTATATTCTTGCCTCTGAACAGAAAGTATGTAGGTCATTGAAGTATGATTTGGCTTAAATTGTGTTTTTGGCTATGATCTCCCTACTGTTGAATTTAGTTAATTAAAATGTAAAATCTTAGTTTTAAGTACCGGTTTGGTGATCCATCATCCCAGGCAGGCCGGCAACACCTATACTACTCAGGCAGATAACTCACTTGGCCGTAATTTTGAAGTTATAGTGATGTTAAGTATACATAGGCGGTAATGTAGCAGGAGACCGGATCGGCCTAGGCTATTCTAACTTGAATTAGTTCCCATTTCAGGGTTTTACAGTTTTGAGTGCGAATAGTTGGTTTGAAAGTTGTACAACAGTAAGGAGATAATGTTTTGTATTGGTTTTAATTGGTATTATGGATTATGTCGAGCTGAGGAGTGAATTTGGTTTGGCTTAAAGTGTAGTTTTTGATCTGTTCCGTTTGCTTATGACAAGTTCAAATGGAGACTCCAGCTTTGTTAAATATCTGCATTTTAAATATTTAATTAAATATATTGATAAAGAGGATGACTCCATTTTAACTTGCCTGTGGCAAGAGATTAAAAAATTAACATTCTTGTCTTTGAACAGCAAGTATGTAGGGCCTAGGTCAATATTTGCAATATTGAAGTATGATTTGAGCATCCCAAGTAACGCTTCTTTGAACCCAAAACATTCATGCAAATTCAGGGTTGCTTGATTCAATTTATTATCAGGGAGTCGTCCTTTGTGTTATGTGAGATATATATATTGTGAAATTAATAAAAACATCGATACCGCTCGGCTCCCAAGTACAGGCTTCATATATGTAACAGCAGACTATCTACATGTGGGTAATATTTTTAACTGGTAGTAATTAGGCACTGCATTTAAATTGATTATAAAAATATTTCTATCAATGAAAGGAAATATGTAGTATTTTACCATCATAAATTTGAAGCCATAACAAACGCACACCCAATTACTTCACGTCACTATATCGCCGCCATATTGCAAACAGCTGATCGTAAGCTCCTCCCCCGTTTCGGACGTCAATAGATTACGTCATCTCGCCTCGTTATGGCTGCTGCAAGTTGTTTGGGGTAAGAGGGGAAACGCATGTACAGTCATACAATGAGAACACACCGCACAGCGCACGACCCAGCACGAATCATGCACACAAATGACGCTGGCGACGACTGCACTTCTATCGCAGGCGTGTGGCTGGGCGGAGCGCTTAGTTCCGATTTTCGCCACCGGTAACAATTCGCTGGTAGGGTATATGTGTATGTTTGTAAAGACTTGAAATGTTGTGTCCACTACCATATCGCAGCTGATCTTCTACTGTAGTAAGTAAACTCATGTAGCCCACAGGTCTGGTGCGAATCTTCGAAATTGATATCACATGGCTAACTTGGCACATCAGCGACACCGTTTCAGAACCTCAAACGAGAATTAAATTTCTTGTTAGTGCCGGGAATTGAACCTGAGTCACGGGGGTGACAGACAATTATGCTAACCACTACATAATGAGAGCGAACGTCGCAGCTGATGTGTATGGTGTGTATGAACTGACGCCTAGGAAATAAATAAGGAAGGAAGCTTTTTTGTTTTGCGTGACCGTTAATCTCGCGATCATAAGCCGCGGGACCATCTTTTTATGTGAAACCTGTATATCCAGAGGTGACATTTTACCTCGAAATTCCCTCAGGTATTAACTGAGAATCGAACAGGGTACGCCCTGGTGGCAGGCAAACAGCTTGAGCTCTGCTCCATGAAATAAATAAGAATGGTTATTGCATTTGAATATTCTGACCAACATCATCACTGTATTGTGAACAGTTCAAGTCTGTTGTTTCGTATATATTTTATTTTATTTTATTTTATTTTATTTTATTTTATTTTATTTTATTTTATTCGAAGGAGAATCTTATAGTGACTCAGCAATTTTTCTAGGTTTATGCCGTGTTTTAATCCACTAACCGTGTAAACCAATGTACCATCTTTTTGGAAGCCTTCATAGGAAGGTTAAGGCTGCTTGAGCGTTTAGCTCTCGCAGTAAAGAGGTGCAGGTGCGCTTCATAAAAAGGGAGGTAGAGCGCAGTTCGCTACTCCTGTATGGGTCCCGGCATGGTCACCAAGAGCCCGCTGATGAGCCAGTTTGGTGTTCCTAGGCGAAACCCCACACAAGACATGGCATAAACCTAGAAAAATTGCTGAGTTTTAATTCACAGGCCGTGAAAACCAATATAAAATCATATAGTGGTTTAAATATATGCCCAATCGTCACTAGGGGGCTATGACACTCAAACCATTCATCATTGTTTGGCAATCGATTACAAGATGTAAAGTAATCAATTTCACTGTCGTAATGTGTTCCTAGATTAATAGTAAGGGTTTAACATCCTCTAAACTGATGTGGCTTTGGATACGCTGGAGTGCTGGGAGAGGATCCTTAACATGCCCGCAAACGTAAGTAGGACTGTAGTGTCATATGCCCCTTGACCTTGCGATCATAAGCCAGGGGGCTGTTTTATCTTTCATGTGACTTTTCTTTGAAAATCGTGCACGCATTGACCAGGAATCGAACCAGTTCGGCCTTGGTGAGCGCCATTACGTGTTTTCAAGTCGATGTACTGTCACGAGGACCACCTTGTGGTGTAGCGATGCCACGGAGGTTCGGTTTTGATTCCCACCTCAGGTATCTTGGAAGTCATTTACCGTTGTTTCTCACTTATACTCCGGGTAATCATTGAAGGGAAATTTTCGGGGGGAAAACCAAGGGGACGACCAAGACAATCGTATCTCAAGAACATTGTCAAGGAAATGGAATGTGACTCGTATGCCTTTATGAAGAGAACTGTTGAAGACCGTAATAAAATGGCTGCAACGACATAGGAGATGATGATGATGACTCCAAGCTAATGCCGAGATGGTTCCTAACAAGGCCACGACCCCCTACTTTCCAGTCCTCATCTGAATTACAAATACACACACGAATGCAGCATCACAGTAACACAGGTTATCGAATCCTGGCGCTGTCAGTTAACATTTGAAGGTGCGCAAATGTGGGGGAGCCTTGTGAGTAGATTTACTGGTACGTTAAAAGTCCCGTTTGGGGTGAATTCCGCCACCCTGGCGACTCTAAATGCATCAGTAGTTAAAAGTAACGTAAAACCAATAGCATTAGACTAAATTCCACACTCACCCAAATACAGGGGGCTAAATGGCCTCAATGTCCAAGCCCCTCCAAAGAAATTACTACTACTACTACTAGTACTACTACCACGGTGGGTGAGTGGTTATAGTGTCGGACTACCAACCCCAAGATTGCAGGTTCGCCCCTGGCCAAAGTAAGGCGACAAAAATCACGATACTCATGTCATACGTTGTTGGCATGTTAAAGAACCCATTTGAATACAGTAGGCCGTGTTCAATGGCAAAATTAATCTCGGGATTTTCCGCCAACACAAAGTTCCTCCATTCTGTACTTGAAAGCGCTGTAGTGTCAAGGAGTTTAGATATCTAACCTCCTTGACTTTCATAGCGTTCAAAGGAACGATGAAATTCGACATGCAAGCTACCCTCTGGGTGTCAATTAACAAAGCTTGCACCAGGCACCCGAGGCCATACGATATTATTATTATAATATTATTATTAGTAGTAGTATTACTACTACTACTACTACTGTCACGAAGTTGACGCTTTTAAGCATCCTTAAATGCGATCGGACTGAGCTGGATCAAGGTTTTGGAAGCCAACGGTTAAGCAACTCCGTCTCTCAAGCCGACTTGCTGTACTGTACTGTACTGTACTGTACTGTACTGAGTTAGAAAATTTCATTCAAGATAATTTTGTAACTAACATTTCCTTCTCCACTTTCGTCCAGGATTCACCAAAAAAAAAAAACATAATGATGTTATGTTTTAGTTTAAAACACTGCATTTATTGATGGAATCACTCGTATTTGACTACACGAGGCTTCTGAACTGTCCTAATTTCATAGAAGGGAAGGATTTAAGAAAAGTCAACAAAACAAAACTCATCATTATAAACATGACCACTCATAGATGTAAAATGTAAAATCTTCATTTCAACATTCTTATAATCATATAGGCCTACCTCTTGTGCGGATCCTGAAGCACTTCACTTGCATCCACCTTCTTCCACCAAATACATGGCACAGGTAGCTCACTTTACTCTCGAGTTGCTTGCTTGTTTGCTCTGTGTTCCTTACACCAAACGAAGGAAGAACTTTTTTTTTTTTCTGTCAGCATCAATCTTTAATTCATTTTGGTCCAGAAGGGGAGCTACAGCTACTTGGTTCATTTACCAAGCCCTTCAAGTGTTACTTTTAAAATAGTGATTGACCTGCCAGATGGGTGAGTTTTCTATTTGCATGTCTGTGTTGCGAGGAAAAAGAAAAAGAACAACGCATTTTCATTGGACTCCTAAGAATGTTTTTTTTTTTTCTTCTTTTAGAAGCTTGTACGACAATCTCTACGATTGTATACGTCTAAAAACAGCACGTGTGTCACTGGTAATGCTGATATTTGTACGTGAGAAACTATGTTATACTCACACGCTGGTTTAGAGTGTGTCCGCTTGTGCTTGTAAATCTTTGAGATATTTTGTTTTGACAATAATGCATTTTAATCTTTTCAGGTTCGGAACGCCGTGTCCCACGCGCCTTGGGTAATACACCATATAGATGTCAACTCTCATCGCGACTGCTGGTGTTGCAGCAGTCCTGCACCCCACTTGGTCCTAACAGGACACATCATCCCGACATATGATTAGGTGAGTATTCTTTTCGACGCGTAAATCCTGTTATTGTTCTCTTTTGTTCATTTAAGAGACACATTCCGAATGACCAAGGAGTGTTGTTGTTTGTATTTTAAGCGTATGGCTTTTTTTAGTGACGGGAGTGTCCGAGGTCATATTCGGCTCGCCAGTTTGTTGCTGCTTCTAGGCGGCCACCCAATGGGTGAGCTACAATTAGAAAATCGGCGAACTGGATTAACATTACCATTTTAATGAACTGGTTGATATTTATTTTTCTCGATACATGGTGATACAACTACTTTTACCTGTTTTTTAAGAAATTAACATTATGACGATGATTCACAAAGAAAAGCAGCGAACTTCTATGGGCAAAAACTCTGAACTAAAAAAAACCTATTCCTCCCATTCATGCCATAAATATAATGTACCCAACGGTACACATCGTCCATACCATTATTCTTAGGTACGGTACCGGTATTTCACTAATGATAAACAAATGGCGACTTTTGGCTTTATAAACAATAGCAAGAGAAGTCGTCTCAGAAGGAAAGATATGGACCCTAATTAAAAGGATAGCCAACAATAGAGTGAGATGGCAGAAGTTTGTAGCTACCCTATGTTCCTACAAGGAATAAAAGGAAATAAGGAAGGAATAAGGAATTTCACGAATGTTTCAATACTCATATTTTTGTATTTTTTAATCTTCGAATATCAAAATGCAAAACCCATTAGTGCACACGCAACTTGTCGCTATCTAATACACGAACTGCACAGTAACTCTTACAGTAGCCTACAGTATTGCTTGAAACGAGAGCAATGTGAATGAACAATCACTGGTGACGAGTAATCAGTGGTGACAGACTGCTATAACAAAGAGCGCGTGCAGTGGCAGTAGCAAGGCGAGCGAACGATCTGACTTACAGGGAATTCGAGATGGGAACTAACGAACTAAAAGAGCGAACTAGTTCGCTAAGGAGCTGCGAACTAAACTGATCGCTCCCAGCCGCGAACTATTATGCGCAAGACTACTGTCGACCAAAGTATTATGTACACTCGAGTTTGAAGGTTGTTTGTGAAGTAACTAATAGACGTACATGAAATCCAATAACATCATCATTTTCGTCGTTCTATTTTACGTTAGGTCATGTAGGTTTGGAATTTTTAATTTATATTTTAATATTTTTTTATCGCAGTTGGAACACAAAAATTGCACTTTTTAAGCGTGTTTCAACCATGCGTCACATTTACGAATTATTATCTCAAAAACCCGTCATCAGATCGAATCCAAATTTTAACACAATATACATTGGAATGTTGTATAACTGGTTTATTAATTTCAAAATTTTGTGTGTCCAAGAAACAAAGTTGTTATCATTTTTGTAAGGTAACTTTTTCTCGGCTCCAGGTGGTTGGAAAATGTAGTTCTTGGTTGCATTGTAATCCTTATACATCGAAAAGTTATGCTGTATGACTGTGATATACGTAAATTTATTCACTTATTTTATATCGGTTTGTATTTCTACGGGGAAATAACACATGTTTCACCTGCTAGCCGCTCCGGCAAAAGCTGTACAGCGTTGCCGTAATGGTGCCCACACGCATCATGGCGCGTCTCGCTCGGAAGTGATGGGCTCCATCTCAGCAACGCTGTACAGCTTTTGCCGAAGCGGCTAGCAGGTGAAACATGTGTTATTTCGCCGTAGAAATACAAACCGATATAAAATAAGTGAATTAATTTACGTATTTCACAGTCATACAGCATAACTTTTTGGTGTATACCGATTACAACGCAACCAAGAACTACATTTTCCAACCACTCCGAGCCGAGAAAAAGTTACCTTACAACAATGATAACAACTTTGTTTCTTGGACACACACAATTGTGAAATTAATAAACCAGTTATACAACATTCCAATGTATATTGTGTTAAAATTTGGATTCGATCTGATGACGGGCTTTTGAGATAATAATTCTTAAATGTGACGCATGGTTGAAACACGCTTAAAAACGTGCACTTTTTGTGTTCCAACTGCGATAAAAAATATTAAAATATAAATTAAAAAATCCAAACCTACATGAACTAACGTAGAATAGAACGACGAAAATGTTGATGGTATTGGATTTTATGTAGGTCTATTGGTTACTTAACAAACAACCTTCAAACTCGAGTACACATAATACTTTGGTCGACAGTAGTTACGACCACGGCTAACTCACCCGGTACCAAGGTGGTGCATTGTACGAAGAGGAGAAGCCGCGTAAATAGAAGGTAGAGAATTAAAATGTCTGATACATGCGGGAGTTGAATCCTTTGGCCTCCGCTGGCCCACCAACTGAGCCAATGAGCGAAAGGTTTTTAATTCTTGTAATTTAGTTCTTGCGCCTTACACAGGGTTAGCCACCTACCATACTTTGTCCCCCTCATCTTACAACTCCACCCTGTTGAACGATGAGGAATTCCTAAAACAATGTTTCCTCCATGGTTGCGATAACGATACAATATTAAGGTTTTTAAGTATAACGAGTTTTATTTCTGCTGCCAAAACAGCTATTCCTAGACACATTCAGCACTTATGAAAATATATGCTTTCAAACTCGCGATTTTGGGCGTGTTTGCAACAGTGTACCTTGATTTCCTTTCATCTTCTTGGTTGTGAATCATTCAGTCATCAAATCTCTTGAAATATTGCATGTTTTTTATATGTTTTTGAGATGTTTCAAAGAAATCATACCGTTGATTTTTCTTAATTACGTATTGGGTTGCTGGCGGTATAAATCTGTGTATTTCTATTCATTAGCCTACTTTTCACATTTTGCAAAAATGAGGTAAAAGTAGACTTATGAATCTGTCTGTGTGTGTGTGTATATCAACTCCTAAACGTCTGCAACAATCGAAACAAAATTTGGTATGATTAAAGATCTATACCTGAATATCTCAATGCCGTATTTGAATATATTGTCAGTGCTACCAACTGTTGAAAAATCGCAATTGAAATTTGAGCTTCATGTTGGATATCTTGGATGGTATGCATGGGAGCTATTTCAAAATTGGCACACGTATAGACAATAATATTTCAGTTTAATTTCCAGGAGGCCATACATGTCAAGTGTTACCAAAATGATTCTAAGTCTGCTGATAGGTCCAATTTTTAAATGCATATAACTTCTACACTTTCAATTGGAATTCAACCAAATTTCGTATGTACTATGTGTTCATAAAAATATGTGACTAAAAGTATTCTTAAGAGCCACCAGGGCTGCCAACTGTTAATGAATGCTCTCAATTTATTTTATCCAAATACCAATGGAGGCAGATAGGTTTTTCTTCAGGTACTCCGGGTTTCCCTGTCAATTTCATTCCAACAACACTCTCCACAATCATTTCATTTCATCTGTCATTCATTTAATCATTGCCCCAGAGGAGTGCGTCAGGCCTCGGCAGCCGGCACAGTTCATATCCTCGCCGATAGATGAGGGCTTCATTCATTCCATTCCTGGCCCGGTCGGAGACTGAAAGTAGGTTGTGGATTTTCATTTTTTACCAACATATCAGAAAGTATGCAAGCCGACAGCTTTAAACTATGCACACCTATAGTACCTGACATTCTATATTAATTTGGAGTAACTAATATTCGTCAGTGCTACCAACATGATTCTAAGCCTGCTGATAGGTCCAACTTTAAATACATGTAACTTCTATATTATCATTTGGATTTCAACCAAATTTCGTATGTGCTATGTGTACCATAACAGATATGACTATACCGATTCTTAAGAATAACCAGGGCTGCCACCTGTTAATAAATACTGTCTCTATTGTTGTTACCCTAATATCAATATATCAGAAAGTAAGCAAGCCAATAGCTCTAAACTTTGCACACGTATAGTACCTGACATTCTAGGTTATTTTGGAGTAACTAATTTACGTCAGTGCTGCCAACATGATTCTAAGCCTGCTGATAGGTCCAATTTTAAAATGCATGTAACTTCTATACTGATGAATTTCATTCAAAATTGGCACAACAATAGATCATGTTATTTCAGATTATTTCTGACCAACACATGCATGGCATTGTTGCCAACGTGATTTTACGCGCGCTGTTAGATCCAATGTCTAACTGCTTGTAACGTCGATGCTATCCATTGGACTTCAACCGAATTTTGTATTCTGTAGGCTACCTCAAGAGATAGAACTAAGAATATTTTCAGTCCCCAGGGCTGCCAACTGTAATGCTCCATTAGGTTATATTATGCCAGGTATACTGTATTTCGAACTAATTAGAAATTTCTATATTACCAACTTAATTTCGTCATTCTTCTAGACCATATCGAATAATCATTGGCATGAACCTTAAATTTTAAGAAAAGTAGGCACTTTAGTTCTTCACGGAATTACTTGTTTTTGTTTTTACAAGGTTGATATCCGTATCACACAGGTTGACGTTTAACTGTTTTATGAGTCCCTTATTTTCATTCATCGGAGTGAGTAGATTTATTGAACGGATCAGACGATATTTGAATGGCGTGACTGATATGAACTAAAGTATTCTACTGTATATCTGTATACTCTTCTCGAACATAAAAGAAAACTTGATACTTGTGAGTCATCCACCGCCGTTACAGATAAAAAGCTCGTTCTTGACACTCACGGCAGTAATATCTAAATAAAAATTAAATTGTATTACATAGAAAGTTTCCTCTCTACATTGTTTCTATCATGGATTCAATGTTGAAAATTTTGTTTCCGTCATAGTAATTACACCAACAGGTTGCAATGAAAAGCCAACGTATTTTAAGGCTCTACGGAGAGCTTTGTCAACCGCAGCAGAATTCCATCACGTATAGCAGATTTTAACCCTTCTGGAGCCAATGTGTAGAAAAGTGAGAATAATGGAAAATAGACCATGTTTTAAGATGTGAACATTTATTTACGCTACTGAAAAAAATGTATTTTACCTAGTTGATTCTCAGGTTTTCTTTGTCTTTTATTATACTCGTAATTATCGGCCTATATTGTATAAGGCGTGATCAAAACGTTCCAGTTTGAGGGCGTTGTTACCGGAAGGTCTGCAGCCAGTGGATACCCCGGGCTTTGAATGTCGAACAAAAAGCATATTGGATGGCTGTTTGTCTGCAGCACCTAATGCGTTTCAACGTTGAAGGCAACACGTTGCTGGAGCACATTGTTGCTAGCGACGATAGCTGGTGCCACCACTGAGAACCGGGATCGAAAACGTCGACGATGTAGTGTTGTCATCCATCGTCCCTTCGTCCCAAGAAGTTCAAGAGCCAACCATCCGCTGGAAAGGTGATGCTCACCCTATTCTTTGATTATCGGGGCCCATTGCTTATTGATTTCAATGAACCTCGTGTCTCCATCACTGGAGAACGATACTGCGCAACACTGGAGAAATTACGGGGTGCAATTAAGGCAAATCGTCCAGGTAAACTGTGACCAGGGGTGCTACTGCTTCATGATAATGCACGTCCCAATACCGTAAGGTTCGGAACGTAGAAGGTACGCCAACTCATGTGAGAGACCCTCGAGCAAATACCCTATAGTCCTGATCCCTCCCCCATGCGATTATCACGCCTTCGGTCCTTTTAAAAAGGCCTTGAAGGGTCGACGATTCCTGTCGAACGAGGATATGCAGCAGGTGGTTGCGGAGTTCTTCGTGCAGCAAGACACGGTGTTTTACCACACGGGGATCTTGAACCTGGTACGTCGGTGGGATGTGTGGCTCAATACTCACGGCGATTTTGTCTGATTGGCATTCCGTTCCTGGACTATATGGCTGACAAACGGAAACCTTTTGATCACGCCTTATACAGGATCATCGAAGAAGGTGGCCTTAATTGTGATTTGTAATAGCTCAGGCTGTAATAAACATAATTTAATTATTTTCACACCAAAAGATAAGAGAAAATCATAAAGTTTTGTTTACCTATTTAGTAGGTTTTGATGTGAGCTCCGCCTGTGGCACGAATCATCGATGCGATAGCAACTGTGACTCCTGATATGATTCGGCGGCCCTGCTAAATAGGTCATTAAAACTGTATGATTTTCTCTATCTCTTGGAGTAAAAATAATTAAATTATCTTATCTGAGTTATTACAAATCAAAATTAAGGCCACCTTTTTCGATGACCCAGTATACGCATGTATTTAATTGGTATTTCCTTACTTTTCAAATCAGCAGTTAATGTACCGGTAGTGTACTTCATACTTTGTCTACTTGTTTTCTAAGAAGACATGATGTTGGTGTTAAACTTCTCTATAACAAATGCTCTTCGATAAGTATTGGTACACGTACACACTTCATGCCAACTTGCAAATCGTACGTTTAAATCGTCAGTCAGCAATATTGATGTTTACTGACTTCATACAAAAAATATTTCTGAAAATTAGTTAGGAGAAAAGAGAATCAAAAGCGAAATGTAAAGCATGCTATGTCAGGTTGGGGTGAAAAGGAGAGGGAAGCAACGTCACCACCTCCCTCTTCAGTTTCACTTGGGAAAGATAGTTTAATATAGCCTACACTGGCAGAAATCGCAGTTGGCAGCGATTGGGAATTAGTGGTATGAACGCTACAGGACGTCTGGCTCGGAGTTCTCCCTCAAGTAGCCTAATCGATTTGTTAGTCTACAGTAGGGTGACCAGTCGTCCCGTTTTTAACGGGACTGTCCCTTTTTTTCGTTATGTGTTCCGTTGTCCCGCCAAACTTTTAACGGGACGCCAAATGTCCCGTTTTTCCGTGCTTGGTAATATCCTGGTCATTTTTCTTCGCTTCTTTTTGTGTTTTAATTTAATATTTGTGTCATTTCGGTCTCATTCGTTTGTTATACTTTTTTACTGAGGTCTAGATGGGACTCGAATGCTCGAGGGAACCCAATCGGGGCCAGGAAAAAAAAAAAAAAAGATCTCTGGTTTCCGCTAGCTCTCCCATTCCGGGTAGCTACCGCCAGGGAGCAGCTTTAACGCTTGGAGATGCGAGCTTGCTCCATTGCGCTCCATTGACTTGTTCGCTTTGGTGGAGATACACGTGCGTATGACTAGTGTACTTTCTCCATAACCCTGAAAGAAGAGTTTCCTTTCTTGAAGGAAAACACACTGTCTACGAAGGTGGAATGTACCTTATGTCGTTCAGTTTTTTCCATTGAGCACGGGGGACGTGCCGATATTACACAGCACATTAAGAAGAAGAAACACATGTTGGCAGTTTCCGCGAGAACTTCCAGCAGCATAACTTTCTATGTAAGTACCAATGGACTACAAACTGAGGAAGATAAACGTATCGCTGCTGAAGAAGGGCTGTTTGCATTTCATACTGCAAAACACAACCATTCTTTCCGTTCTATGGACTGCACAGCTGTTATCATCAGAGAACTATTTGAGAAGAAATTCACGTGCTCCTGGACAAAGTGCGAATCAATTCTGGTGAACGTTTTATCGCCGTATGCAATGCATGAAGTGCAATCAAAACTTTAAAAATGCTAAGTATTTGTATGTGATGGTTGATGCATCAAATCACAAAACCTTAAAATTGGTGCCGATCCTAGTTAGGTATTTCATTCCTACCAAAGGTGTTCAGTGCAAAGTAATCTGTTTTCAGAGCATTGGCGGAGAAACAGCAGAATTATTAACTAGGCATGTTCTGGAAATCTTAAAAAAAAAAACAATTTGGTTGACAAGATAGTCGCGTTTTGTGCAGATAATTGTAACACAAACTTTGGTGGATACAAGAGGGCTGGAACAAACAACGTTTATTCTAAATTGAACACTGTGCTCAAAATGAACATTCAAGGCATTGGTTGTGCAGCCTATGTGGTACACAATGGTGTACTGCCAACATGGTTCTTCCTATTGGCATAGAAACAGTAGTGAACAAAATATTTCAATATTTTCACATTTTTACCGTGCGTGTGGAGGAACTGAAATCATATTGTTATTTTGTTGCTACTGAATACAAGCAGGTTCTGGGTAGTGTTAAAACTAGATGGTTGTCATTGTTGCCAGGAGTTACAAGAGTGATTGATATGTTTGAACCTCTAAAGTCTTATTTCATGTCTCGGGATAGGTGTCCCACATTGCTAAAACAGTTTTTTGAGAACCCTCAATCACTTCTTTGGCTTCATTTCATACAAAGCCAACTGAAAATGTTCACAAATTCTATCGAAAAGTTGGAAAGAACCAAGATTTCAGCCACTGAAGTATCTGAAGAATTAGAATTGCTTAAAGAAAAAGTCAACAACAGGAATAATAGTAAGTTTCAAACTTCAATTATTTCTTCAATTTTAATGAACTTAGTAAATGAAGGTATATTCACCCAGTCCAGATATGAAACTATTACCAATTTATTTTATGACACTTTTTTAAGTTATATAGAAAAGTGGACTTCTGCATATCAGCCTCTGAAATTATTTCATTGGATAACGTTGAAAAATGCTGTATCTTGGGATGAGGTGTTGAAATGTCTGAACATTCTTAAGACAGTAGATTCAGGTTCAACAAGTCACCTAGATGAAGATGAATCATTTGATGATATAGGACATGTGAACAATATTGTATCCCAAAAAAACTGAGGAATGGGAAACAGTTGATGTGGAAATTGATAAGAAATGGTGTAATGTCTTGCACATACTTTTAAAGTGTTGGCATTCCATGTAAAAATATAGAGGTGGTTGTGATTTTCGCTCTGGCTATTCCAAGCACAAATGCTGCTGTGGAAAGAGTTTTTTTCAATTGTGAACTCCCTTTGGACTGATGAAAACCGTTTTACTACCGAAACTATGCAAGCAATTGCAATTGTTAAGACTCATTTTCAAGACCTTAGCTGTAAGGAATTTTACAACCTGCTGTTGTGCAATTCAAAGCTCCTGCTAGATATAAGGTATTCCGATAAGTACAAGGTTAACAACGGTAGTGATATTCCTGATTCAGAAGCCACAAGCTCACATGCAGCAAGGTGTTCTCTAAAAGCCTGATCAGCTATAATATGATGTAGTGTCATGATAAGTAGGTTATTAACATATATGGCTTTTGTGTGTACATGTTAGTAAAGCAGTGTAGTCATATATGAAGCATATTTTCTTCGTAACTAGTGTCCCGTTTTGTCCTGTTTTTTTAATTTCCATATTTCAGAAATGTCCTGTTTTTTACATAAAATATCTGGTCACCCTAGTCTACAGGTCGCTATGTCACTTTGGTGCCAGCTGAAGCTCTAATGCCTACTGTAGATGTAGCACGATCCACCACAGCCATGCGGCGGTATTGCCTATCCGTAGTGGACCTCGGGCTTCCTGAGATAGTGCCTTCCAGTGACCATTGTTGCCAATACCGATGCACTGTGGATACATCCCCGCCAAGGCTCTGCAATGTCGCAGAAATAACATCTACCTTCTCGGAGGCTCAGTAAGCTGCTGGTACTGGCTTCTTCATGTTGAACTCACACCTACCTTTCATTGTCAACATCGGACAATGACTAACGCTCACGAAATGTACAGTGCATATTTAAAGCAAACATCCTTTGCAAGGTATTGTGGCGCTACTCATGGTGTAAGCATAGCGTATGGAAGAGGAAGTGTACTGCTCGAGTCTAAGCTGCGTGGACCTGAGTGGAATGTGCATCGCAGACTATAGTAGTGGTGGTGACGAGTGATGCGGTTTCTCGGTCCTTGCGTAGTAACAGAAGCAAATACATTAGTCGGTGACTCAGTCAATCATTCCTAACGCCACACTGGTTTCAGAAAAGACCCATGTTAGCAGAATTGGAATAAACGAGAATGTCAGGTAACACGGCGGGCTGTCGACAGGCTTCTCAATTCACGCCTGCTCCTACCCTGCCTCGGCCCTTCATCCCGCAAGTTCACAGAGCTTGGAACCGAGCTGTACGCTCTTCTCTTTTCACCCATATGCCAACTGGACCTTCTGCTAGCAGCAGCACCATCGATTGAGACGATAACAGACGATACTTGTCATTAGTGCGCTTTACATTTGTGTCAAGTTATAGGAATTGTTATTGCTCCCCATTGTCACTGTTCGGCAGTTTACATTGAAGTGTTCATGAGTGAGTAGTGTGAGTTGTGGATCGCGGACGACGATGAGAGACGTGTGGGGTTGGTCCATACGTAGTAACAGAACCAAATACATTGGTCGGTGACTCACTCACACATTCGCAACACCGCAATGGCTTAGGCAACGGCCCTATGTTAGCACTATTGGAATATACATTAATTCCAGATAACACGGCGTACTGTTGACAGGCCCTTCTCTTCCCGCCTCCCGCGTCACCTCACCCCTCAAGTTCACAGAGTTTGGACCCGAGCAGTACCTATTGTGCCTTGAGACAACGTGTTTCAGTGCAATATGCCCGGGCATTTCGTACCTGGCTGTAGATCTGGATATCTATCGTCTTCAGGTAGGCAAAGAATGTTTAGTTCATAATTAGCTAGATATATCGTGCGAAATATTTCAAAAGTGACGCAGTATTAATTATGCCCACCTTCCCTCCACGGAAAACCAACTGATAATGTAGCTGCTTCGCTACACTTCTTAAAGATTATGGTTATCCACAAAGCAGCACATATCTAACCGCGGATGCCTGGGTTCGATGAGGCAAAACAAAGGAGAGACGGGTTTGATTCCCAACTCAGTTTTCCTAGAAGTGGTTTTCCGTGGTTTCTCACTTTTACTGCAGGCGAATGCCGGGATGGTTCCTAAATTAAGGCCACGGCCGCCTCCTTCCTAATCTTTATCTGAATTATACACACTAATACAGCCATCACAATAACACAGGTTATCAAACAAATTCCATACACACCCAAGTACGGGGCTACATAACCATGATGTCGCAAAGCCCCTACATGAATCAACAACAACACATCTAACGTACAGTATGCATCAGAAAGTGTTTATAACGTGATATAACAGTAGACCACGGCCCGAAAAACTTGTACTTAATTATGTTTATAACGTGTTATTTTGAGTGGAAAAGGTTGTACAGGAAAAACTGTCGTGTGGTAATAGTTTGTGGGGGGATATATTTTTTGAGTGTTTATATAGTTTAGAATCTATTTAAGGTAAGGCCTATCTCGGCCATGTTAAATCTTCAAATTTTTTGTACACTTTATTCAAAATCTGTTTAGGTTATCCAATTAACACTTTCAGGGATTACTGTTTGGATCATTATCTGCAATAGTAAGAAGGATTATTGACAAAAACGAAATACTTTTGCCACTATGAATTTTTCTTTAAGGTACTATATTTTAATCCAAAATTATGTCGAAAAATATTTATATTTCATTGTGTATATTATTTAAAGGGATATCCCTTCTTATTACTGTTCATTAGGATTATGTTCATACATTAATAAAAATTATGGACCTATATATATTAGTTTTGTTACAAATGGTACCAAAGTAGTGAAAAATGTTAAACTGAGAAAAATGAGGTTGACGTTTTTCATTACATTTTGTTACCTACGACAATTCTTAGAACATTCCTGCCCCATAACTTGCATCATTTCGTCCATCACTGGTTATTTTGCTTCTCCTACTTCCTTAAGCTTTTAAATAAATAAATAAATAAATAAATAAACAAACAAAAGCAGCCCTCAGACTATAGATCATATAATTTTCGTGTACATTGAAGTGAAAAATATTAGGCAATTCTTGATTAATAGTGTTAATAGAGACGCTAACTGGCCGATTCAAAAATCTGTGCTATTAAAAAAGTATTTGAAGAAATTTTCTAAATTTGTTAATGCTCTGGATTTTCAAGCTCTTAGGATAAAACGATGAATAATATTGTTTGATATTGTTAAGATTAAGTCATCTAGAAATTGAATTATTATAATGTAATTTACTTTGTTCATTTATGAAATGTATTGTAAGTGCATGTAGTACTACTTATGTAGTGGAGCATGCAGAGAGTATGAAGCGTAAATAAAAAAAGTAAATAAATAAGTAAATAAAAACAATACAAACATATAAAAAATAAGGAAATGCGTATTTCAACTTATTTGTTTGCAAGTAAGTGGACTTGTTTCCCTCTTCAAATCAACGATTCAATTATTAATAATTAGGGAAGATTACCTCGCTGTTCCTCCCCTTAAACAATATTTATTCAATGGGTCAGTGTAAAATCACAGTGATTATAATATCATGACGATGTTCAGTAACCACTAGTAGCATAAACATGCATGAAGTTGTCATTGTTACCAACACAAAGTCTGCGCTCTACAGAGCAGACAGGAATTGAGATCAGAAATCTATCTATAATAGTTCAGAAGTTTATACGCACAAACATAAATCTCTTTATAAGTGGGCGTTGTCATTCATGGGGTAGCATAGTCATTTATATCTTATAAAATGACCATTTTTCATATTTTTTCAACTTTTGTGACAAATTCCTGTTCTCTACATTGTATATAACTAAAAACGCCAAAAAATTCTTACCTTAAGTGAAGTCGTTAGATCATGTGTTGTTTATGTTACCCCTAAACTTGTATTCCACAATTGAAATGTCGATTCTACTTCCGCACAAAGGATATACCGGACAGTCCAAGTCAGCAAAATCATCTAGAAAATACTCCGAAGTGTCAAGTTGCAAAAGTCATCTTTCAGCGTGAGTTGTATGCTTCGGTTTCTTACGTAGATAGAACCAGTAGTACATGCCTTTGTTGATAACAATACCGGGTTATGCTATGTATGGTTGCAACAACCACTCTAGGAAAACAAATGCGACGAATATAAAATCCTTTGGATTTCTACAAGTCAAAGATGTAGTGTGCGCATCGGCCCGAGCTTGTAGGGTGGAGGATTAGTTTAATTCAAAACACGATAATAAGTTACTATTTCTAAAACTAGACTGTTGTGACATGACAATATAAGCTACAGAGCAGTAAAACGTTCTTAAAATTGAGGAATATCAAGGGTGATGAAAATGTTATAGTAATGGGAGATTGGAATGCAGTGGTAGGAAAAGGGAGAGATGGGAAGATAGTAGGAGATTTCGGATTAGGTGAAAGAAATTATCGAGGAAGCAGGCTGATGGAATTTTGCACTCAGCATAACTTGGCCATAGCTACCACCTTATTCAATAACCACAATAGAAGAATATACGCATGAATGAGACCAGGAGATACAGGGCGTTACCAAATCGACTTCATTTTGGTCAAGCAGAGGTTTCGAAACCAGATTTTGGATTGTAAATCATATCCTGGTGCTGACATAAACTCTGACCACAATCTGGTTGTTATGAAATGCAGATTAAAGTTGAAGAAACTGAAGAAAAGTCAAAAGCCAAAAAGGAATAGACAGACTGAAAGTGAGGGATGTGAACGAAAGATTCATGAAGAGTATAAAGGAAGGACTAATGAAAAACCCTAAACCAACTTCAATTGCAGACGAATGGGCACTTTTGAAGAATGAAATAACAAAATCCGCAAAGAAAACATTGGTAGGAAAGAAAGAATAAGTAAAAAACAGTGGATCACTCAGGATATACTAGAATTGATGGATGAAAGGCGGAAACACAAGAATGTAAGAGATGAAAAGGGGGAAGCAGAATACAGACGTCTGAGAAATGAGGTTAACAAGAAGTGCAAGGAAGCGAAAGAAGAATGGTTGAAAGAGAAATGTACAGGTATAGAAAATTGTCTGAAATTAGGAAAAGTAGACACAGCTTATCGAAGGATTAAGGACACTTTTGGGGAAAAGAAGAAAAAGTGATGTAATATTATGGACACAAATGGAAAGCCTCTAACAGATAGGGAAGAAAAGGTTGAGAAATGGAAAGCTTACATAGTGTGTTTGTATAAGGGAAAGGAGTTTGAGAATCATGTAATGGAAAGGTAGCAGGAAATTGAGGATGCAAAAGAAGATTTAATATTGAGATCAGAATTTGACTTAAGCAGGAACAAAGCACCAGGCATAGATGATATACCGATTGAGTTGCTACGCTGCATAGGAGATGAAGGTCTGATCAGGTTATTTCACTTGGTGTGTAGGATTTATGAGACAGGTGAGGTACCCCCTGATTTCAAGAAGAATGTTATCATCCCTAAAACAACGAAAGTGGGAGCTGACAGATGTGAAGATTACCGTACAATCTGCTTGATTACTCATTCTTCAAAGATCCTGTCTAGAATAATTTACAAGAGGATGGAAAGCCAGATAGAAACGGAGTTGGGTGAAGACCAGTTTGGTTTCAGGAGAAATGTAGGAACAAGGGAAGCTGTACTAAGTCTTCGGCTGATTTTGGAAGGTAGAATAAGGAAAGATAAGAGAACATTCATGGCATTTGTAGACTTAGAAAAGGCTTTTGATAACTTTGATTGGACTAAATTGTTTGACATTTTGAAAACGATTGGAATAAAGTACAGGGATAGGAGGGTGATCTACAATCTGTACAGAAACCAGACAGCAGTCATTCAAGCTGAAGGACATGAGAGAGAAGCTGGTATTCAGAAAGGTGTAAGGCAAGGCTGCAACTTATCACCCATCCTTTTCAATCTTTACATTGAACAAGCAATGAAAGAAATTGGAGAAATAATTAAAGTGGGAGTGAAGATTCAAGGAGAAATAATTTCAACTCTGAGATTTGCCAATAACACAGTCATCTTGGCCGACACGCCTGAGGATTTGATTGACTTTTTGAATGGTATGGACCCCATCTTGAGGAAAGAATTCATGATGAAAATTAATAAATGTGAAACAAAAATACTGGAATGCAGCCGAAATAAATCAGAAACCTCTATGGACATCAAATTGGCAGGTGAAAAGCTGAAGGAAGTAGGAGACTTCTGTTACTTAGGAAGCAGAATAACCAGTGATGGACGAAGCAAAGATGATATAAAAAGTAGGTTGGCTCAGGCAAGGAAAGCATTTCTACAAAAAAGGAATTTGTTGACGTCGAATATAGATTTAGGTATTAGGAAGTCATTTTTGAAAGCCTTTGTCTGGACCGTGACGCTCTATGGAAGTGAAACTTGGACTATTGGTGCAGCAGAAAAGAGGAGAATTGAAGCATTTGAAATGTGGTGTTACAGGAGAATGATGAAGATCAGATAGGTAGATAGGGTTACAAACGGAGATGTATTAAGACGAGTGGGAGAGGAGAGATGTTTCTGGCGACTGCTAATGAATAGAAGAGATAGGTTAGTAGGACACATACTAAGACACGCAGGAATAGCAAGCTTAGTTATGGAAGGATTGCCTCGGATGTAGGGTGTGGTAGCTATGTAGAGATGAAACGATTAGCTCAGGACAGGGAGGTATGGAAAGCTGCATCAAACCAGTCAAAAGACTGAAGTCTCAAACAGTAACAAAATTATTTTTCTTGAAAGTGGAAACATTGGAGTAGATCGAGATGGTAGATTTTGGGCAAGCACTCTGCTTGAGTTTTTACTGTAAATAGAGGATAATGCCGAAAAGTGTCTGAATAAACCAATGCAAACAGAAACCGACACCTTTTTCTCGCAGACTACGTTAGTGAATATTGTCAAACATATTCCTGATATCGTGGACGCTTCTGACAAAGAAAAACTACTCGATTCTCAATTAATATTGGAAGTGGACAAGTTTTGGGCAAAAATAATACAACTGTGTATAATATGTATGTTTCTGATACGAGAATAATAATAATTCTCAATTCACATTATAACTTCTGTCCAACACAAGTAGTGCGCGCAATGTTGCACTCCGCCATCGTTCTTTGTCCTGCAAGACTCCAGGTGCTATGATCAACGAACACTGGCGCAGCCAAGTCAGCGGCACTCGTATCTTGAAAGGCTAATTAACTAACTACTTTCTGGCCTTTACATGCCAGCATGTGCTTAGGTACAACATTAATTATGAGCTCATGCAGTCTTTGCCAGTGGAAGGATGTTAAATCAGATAGTACAATATTGTCCTTTACCTCCCTGGTTTGATTTTAGCATTTACCTCCGTAAGAACTCATTCTCTGGTGTGATCATATCCTCAATGTACTGACCCGTCTCCCACGTCTCTCTTTCTCTGCACCGCGCAGTGGGTCAAAATCGAAATCTAGGGAGACAAAATTATTTTTACGTTTTAAATCATGAATTTAGAGTGAAAGCAGCGTATATTATCTGTTTACTTCTTAATAAACATCAGTTAAGACCTTTTTAAGCAACGTCTACACATGGAAGAAATTGTCTATGACTAGGAGTTGGATAGAGCATTCAGTTATCTCTTCAGAACATTTTTCTACCCCTAATTTACTTTTAACAAAGTCACAAAGTTCCACTTTTGACATAATCGTCGAACCCAGTGGTTCAAACAGTTGTAAACGTGTGAGAACTGGTCGCGCGGCATCTTCTAAAACGTAAAATAACTAAGTACTTGGCAGCAAGATGCAAAAAATCTTATAACAGGCGTAAACTACAACACTTTATCTACATTTTAACATTAAGTAGAAAGTGACGCAGAGTGACGCGGCATACTAAAAATCTAAGTGAAAATATAATTTTAAAAATAATAGTTAAATATTATATAATGCAAATATAGCTGAAATAACGTAACAATTACGCCCATTAATAACTGAAACATGTTACAAAGATCATACCTTCAGTTGCATGTTCCACCTTAAAGCATCACACTAACCACAAAGACAACCAAACCACAGCCACTTACATTCAACCTCCAATTCAGACTGCTGCTCGAACAGTGGTGACAGATTTACACTAAGATGCGTTTATATCCCAGAATAGTGAGCGGCAATTATATGAGAATGCTGTAGAAGTAATACATTTTGATTTTTTTACTTTGAAAATAAATAATTTTGTCCTCCTAGATTTCGATTTTGACCGGTAATCCAGGTGTTATCAGCTCAGTCGGGAACAGGCGCGATTGTTTTTCTGTACACCAGTTAAAATATTAGTTGTTTAAATGGAAATTCTTAATATGTTTCTCCATTATTTTGAGGACTTCTAATTTTAAAAAATGCTGAAATGTGGGTTATATTAATGATGAATATAAATCATATTAATACATTTAATTAGTTTTAGTGGAAATACAGTATTTATGTTGTTTTTAATTATTTAAAATATGAAAATTACCTGATAAATTCTAACCCTCCATTGTTCAACTCCACGCGTAATGATTCATAAAATAATACGAATATAATTAATTTTAGTTTGCTAAGTAATCCGTTCCCTGAGTTATAATTATTGAGTTATTGGTAATACTCAGTGTTACCCGTTGGCGTGTTTTCAACGAATGACGTATAATTTTAGGACATAGGAGTAAATCATTTGTTTGCGTTTATTCGAAATTTGGTGTATTTTCTTCTCAAGTAAGTTACCAACTTTCATACAATTCACTTAGTTACAGCGGATATTTATGGGTAGGAAATTGTATATATTATCCGTAAATAATACAATGTCCTTGTGTAAGGTTTGGAATAGAAGTTGAGTGTACCCACTATTCTTCGTAGTGTCGCCGACTCGCCATCACATCGCCATCAACTTTTCTTTTGTTTGCCCTCACAGTGAGAACGCCTGCGGCGACAACATTCCTGCGGACTTATGACACTCTTGCTGTCTCCACGCACACATAGCTGTGGCATCCACGTTTTTGGGTCGCGTGACATTCTCGCGTTCGTCGCATCTACAGAACTATCGTTCGCTGGTTTTCAGTTTTGCGTCCTCACACTTGATCAGAAAAACTGGAAAACTTCCATAATCTGTCATTGCTGGCAATCGTGTAACCCTCGTGTAGTATATTGTTTAGTCCAAGGACTAATGAGACCTGAAGCCACAGGCGCAGTCATTTTTCTTCATCTTCCGGGTACTCGTAGCCTATATTGTGCGCACTCTAGTTCAGATCTTATAAGACTGGCTGCGTGACTCAGCGGTAACGTTCTCGCCTGCTGAACCCAAGCTTGCAGGATTGAATCCTGGCGCAGTCAGCTGGCATTTATGGGTGCGCAAATGCGAGGGAGCCGTGTCAGTAGATTTACGTTAAAGATCCGTTCGGGGCAAGCTAAAAGGGACGTTAAACCAATAACATTATTATCAAATCTTATAATAACGTGCGTTTACCTAGGACAACGTGCTACGTGATTGGATGAATGTCATAGTCACTGTTTTCATTGGCGAGCGATGGGCCGGTGTGCGTGTTATGCCCTTTCTGTATCCGACACAATCCAGCATACGTAGCCGAGCATTGGCGCTCTGGCTGTGTATCTGCTGGTGTCGGAGTTGGATGGATTCTTACCGAATAGGAATGTTGCGCAGAATCGATTAACGTCCACATGGACACGCTCTCATAGTCTGGCAACATGTGCACATTTTTTAGAATATCATGGTACATTCCTTGTAGGTTCTTCGTCCGGTCCGACATGAATCCCATCGGGAACATGGGGGCCGAGACGAAGAGAGTAATGAACGAGGCCTGTCCCGATCCCGCACAATTACAACAACGCTCTCTGAAATGCAGTTAGGGTGGCCTGGGGCAATGTGGCATGTGGTCAAAATCGTATGCTTCAGCCCAAAGCTATCCCATGGCCACACGCTTGGTCTTGTACAACGGCGGTACGTGGCCCTGTTATATTATTACTGAGGACAAGGATCGCCAAAAGGTCCAGTCAGTCAATAATAATTTTATTAATGCAGCCAATGGCCATGTACTTTTCTTTTCAGGACGGGTCAGGGAAGGGATATTGGAAGGAAATCGGCCGTGGACCTATTGAAAGGAACCGTCCCGGCATTTGCCTGGTGGTGAAAATAGGAAACCACGAAAACCATTTTCAGGACGGCCTAGGTGGGAATCGAACCCACGCTCTCCCGATGCCAGCGGACGGTCAGTCAGTCATTAATGACATGCTAATACAAAGGAAGATAGACCACCTCGTGGTGTAGCGGCTAACATTCCTGCCCGAAAGCCCGGCTTCGTTGGTTGGTTGGTTCCTTGGTTTAGGGGCTGCAACAACGCGGTCATGTACCCCCGTGTACTTTGGGTGTGTGTAGAACCTGTGTGATAATCGGTGATAATTTATTGTGATGGCTGTATTAGTGCGTGTTATGTGTTTTTTAATTCAAGTAGGGACTGCAGACGATAATATCAAGTAGTTCCTACTTTTGCTACCAAATGCTCCAGTCCACGACACCTAGCTGCGGTCTTGGCTACTAGATGCCATCGCAGGTAGCACCTGGTGGTGAACGTTGGAACTAATATAGCGTTAACAAATAATCAAACCTACAAATTTTGGCTTCACACAAGTGTAGTTTGTGGAAGGTTCTTTTTCATGCCATAAATCTATGACATGGGACCGCCGGCTTTACTTCCCCTACGAAGGAAGGCATACTGAGGGATTTTTAACGCTCTTGAAAAATCCGATGACTTAGGCCGGGTTTGAACCCGTGACCTTGGGCATAGAAGCTCAACATGCTACCAACCACGCCACCTAAGACGCCAAGGTCCGGGTCGATTCCCGGCTCTGGCAAGAAATTTTAATTCTGATCTGAAGGCTGGAACTCTGCCTCGTTAGGCAAAACTGACGAAAGTTGGTTCCGATTCCTATCTCAGCCATCTTGGAAGTGGTTTTCCGTGGTTTCCCATTTCTACTCCAGGCAAATGCCTGGATGGTTCCTAACTTAAAGCCACCACTGCCCCCTTCCCATTTCTCATCTGAATTACAAATGTACACAGTAATATAATCATCAGACCATCACCACAACACAGGTTTTCAGACAAATTCCACACACACAAGTACACAGGTCGACATGACCACGATGTCACAAAGCCCCTAAATCATCATCAACAACAACAACAACAACAATTATACGTAACTAGCCATGTACGTCAGTGTAGGAATAAAAATAAACATAATTATTTCAACCTATCTAGTTAGCAACTCATGACGCATGATTTTGCAAGCACGGTTACCGCCTTGACTGACCGAGTCTGCATGTTTGGAGCCACTTCACAAAACTAGAGTACGACCGCCGACAAAATACAGTGCATAGATAGGTAACGACTAATGTGACCACTGGACGGATATACTATGTCCCAGGCCAAGAGACGTAACAAGGCATGCCCTGCGGCTTTGCAATAACAACGAAATAGATCGCATCTGTTGTCAGGGGACGCTCAATTTCATGTGTTGGCGACTATACAGAGGACTTGAGAATATGTTTTCATCGGGGTGTTGGGACAGCATTCTTTAATATGGTACTCTTCTCTTATTGTTTTCATTCCAACTAGGGCAAGTGATAGTACTTGAATATTATTAGTACGGATTGTAGAAGTATCTCCACTATTTTGGTTGGTTGCGCCGGAAGTGTATTGCGTAAATCGGTAAACGATGAATTTATGCTTCATTTGCATTAAGCGGTTTCTTCTTTACGACACTGAACCATTTTAAAGGTCCGAAACATGTGCCTGAAGAGGACATACAGCCTCAAACAAAGTAAGTAGTGTTGTAAAGTTTTGTGCAATTGTTAATATTCAACACGGAATATGTTTATGAAGTAAAAGCAAGCTTGTAGTTTAACGTGACCGTTAATCTCGAGATCATGAGCCACGGGAGTTTATGAAGTCTATTCATTTATAATTAAGTACAAGCCTACAAGCCCGAAAAACTTGTACGTAATTATGAACGCCGGCCGTGAAAGCCTAAGCTGTTATATTCATTTATGCTTCATTCCCATTGTTATTCGATATGGTGTCCGTAGACTGTACGCCAGACCGTATGAACACCATAATCTTTGTTTCTACCTCCTATTGAGGGCCTTGACCTTCTAAGTGACCGCTGTTCAGCCATATAACCTGCAGATTCTGGGGTGACGCGTGGTCAGCGCGATGTATCCCCTCGACCGTTAATCTTAGATTTTTTTTTTTTTTTTTTGACAAAGACCAGACAACACGCCTTTCAATGCAGAGTAAAGGATGGACCACTTGGAAGATGTAGTTCTGACTGGTGTCTTTTCCTACTTCATATTTCAACAAGTGGACATCAACACTGCTGTAGTCTGGTTTGGTATCCTGTCTTGTTATATTGCCTTTATACTGGTGTAACCTGGCTGATGACATATTTTGTAGGAATTTCAACCATCTGCATGCTGCCGAGAAGTAATCTATACAAGCGGATCGTAGATCTCGATGAGTGTGCTGCTAACATATCTGATATTTCTGGTTCAAACGGTTGTTGTTTAATTTGAGAAATTTTAATGGTTTTCCGCGGGGTGGCCAGTTGGTGGTTCCGAGTTTTAAGGCTGTGAGTTCGATCGGTTTTTGAATGACTTGTACCGGATGACCACTATGTGATCCGCGAGGGTATCTCCTGTACACTGGCCATGTCACCTCCGGCCCGGTTCGGCTCGGCCCGGCGCAGGTTGCTTTACAGAACAGTTCAACCAATATTAATTATCAGGCGATCCCTCAATTAAGCTCCACTTCCGGTAACTACCAGCCGTGAATATAATACCCCCATACAAACGCACAAATTTACACACAAAATGTTTCCGGTATGACGTATAGCATTGCAGGTCGACTAGTTTTGTTTATTTACTCTGTTGGCTGGTTTTAAGACTACGAATACTTATGCGACCAATGTCGTTCTGTTGTTGAGTCATGACTTCAGTAAGTATAATCAGAGGTCTAATTATGCGGTAAAAAAGAAAAGAAACACTCACAAAATTCGTTACTTTCCCACATTTCGTGCAAATTCGTTGGTTGATCTCCGAAAATTTGCAAAACGTTTTTGATAATTCTAAAAGTTTTAATATAATCTTGAAATATGGAAGTTATTCCTCATAATAGCAGCATTTTAGGTGAAAAATATAAAAGAAGTATATTTCCACTTACGTAACAATTTATATATTAAATTTGTGAATATTGTCTGGGAAGTCATTTACAATTAACTTACAATTTGGCAGTGTGTTCCACAGTTCGACCATGCATAGGATTAGTGGGTCACTTCGCCTACAATAAGTAACTGTTCTTTCAACTTACTTTTTGTTGAAAATTTACTTTTAGACACATAGACTAAAATTTGTAAGAGTTTTCCAAATGTCCAAATTGCAGATGTAAGTAAATTAGACAGGAAGTTCCACACTCGGCATGGCCTACACTTAAATAGATTAGGAAAAGATTATCTTAGTGATGAAATCTGCAAAATTGTAAATTCAAATGGTAAGAAATAGGAATCTCCGTTTCGCGGGCTTATAGGTCGTGTTCCAAGGACATTTTGTCGTCCTGACGTTTCGCTGAATACTGCGTTCAGCATGTTCACAGGTTACATAAAGCGAGGTAAAACAAGTGTGGGTTGTTGACTATTTATATATCTTCTGTTTACTTGTTTTACCTCGCTTTATGTAACCTGTGAACATGCTGAACGCAGTATTCAGCGAAACGCCAGGACGACAAAATGTCCTTGGAACACGACCTATAAGCCCGCGAAACGGAGATTCCTATTTCAACGCCGGTCGTGAAAGTCTACATTTTTACTCAAATGGTAAGAATTATTCAACAGTAATATATCATTAGAGTGGAAGCAGGGAAACTGGTAGAAGAAGCCAAACGTGAGGTTTGGCATTCACATCTTTTGAAGTCAAATTTAACGGAGTGCAACAATGGTATTTCGGATTTGTCTAGCAACAATAATAATAACAATTATGATAATAATAATGTAAATAAATCACCAACACAAGCTTGTAAAAGTTGTTGTTGTTTCAGTCTTCAGTCTTTTGACTGGTTTGATGCAGCTCTCCATTCCTCCCTGTCCTGAGCTAATCGTTTCATCTCTACATAGCTCCGACACCCTACATCCGAGGCAATCTGTTTAACATATTCTAACCTTGGTCTACCCCTACAGTTCTTGTCCTCGACCCTTCCTTCCATAACTAAGCTTGCTATTCCTGGGTGTCTTAGTATGTGTCCTACCAACCTATCTCTTCTCTTCATTAGCAGTCGCCAGAAACATCTCTCCTCTCCCACTCGTCTTAATACCTCTTCGTTTGTAACCCTATCTACCCATCTGATCTTCATCATTCTCCTGTAACACCACATTTCAAATGCTTCAATTCTCCTCTTTTCTGCTGCACCAATAGTCCAAGTTTCACTTCCATAGAGCGCCACGCTCCAGACAAAGGCTTTCAAAAATGACTTCCTAATACCTAAATCTATATTCGATGTCAGCAGATTCCTTTTTTGTAGAAATGTTTTCTTTGCCTGAGCCAACCTACTTTTTATATCCTCTTTGCTTCGTCCATCACTGGTTATTCTGCTTCCTAAGTAACAGAAGTCTCCTACTTCCTTTAGCTTTTCACCTGCCAATTTGATCTCCATAGAGGTTTCTGATTTATTTCGGCTGCATTCCAGTATTTTTGGTTTACATTTATTAATTTTCATCATGAATTCTTTCCGTAAGACGGAGTCCATACCATTCAAAAACTCATTCAAATCCTCAGGCAAAAGTAACAAATTTAAAATTTACCACCAGAATGTCCAGTCTCTTTATAATAAAATTGATTACATAAATCTAATGCTTAAAAATGAACTTAAAGACATCTCAGCACTATGTATTTCAGAACCTTGGCTGAAAGAGGAACAACTTGAATTAATTCAATTCCCAGGGTTTATACAAGCTAGTAAATACTCTAATCTAATATTAGCCATGGTGGTACTTGCATCTTCTTAAGAAATAATTTAGATCATGAACAGATAACAGCTTATGATTATCTAATTATGGAACAGGATTTTGAATTCTCTGCCGTAAAAATTCAGCAGTTTAAGTTAATAATTGTATGCGTATACCGTTCTCCGTCAGGAAAGTTTCCTCTATTTATAGATAAATTAGAATTGTTACTCAATAACATGATCAAAGTAAATTTCGATATAATAATTTGTGGGGATGTAAATGTGGATTTCTTAAAACTTGATAGAAATTGTGAATTATTAACACAGTTACTAATTTCCTATGGACTGAAACCTACAGTAAATACACCAACAAGAATAACAAAATTTAGTAAAACCACTCCTGATCAAATTTTTATAAATACAGATAAATATCACCATTCAATAGAAGTCTATTGTCCGGGTTTTAGTGACCACCATGGACAAATACTGAGTTTTGAAGTATCCGAAGTAATCAATAATAATGATAATGGAGTAAAATCAAAGTGCAGGTCATTCACTGAATCAAATGTTACATATTTCAATGACTTATTAAATAAGGAAACATGGTCAGAAATTTATGAACTAGAAAATGTAAATGATAAATTTAATGCATTTAACAGTACCCTAAAACACTATTTTGAAATAGCATTCCCCTTTAAACGAAGAACTGTTCAAAATAACAAAACTAGCAATTGGATAACAACAGGGATTATAAATTCATATCAAAGAAAGAAATTTCTACACAAATTATATAAACAATACCACACAACACCTGAATTCAATTTATACTACAAAAAATACACTAGCTTATTAAATAAGGTAATAAGACTAGCAAAGAAAATGCATAATGATAATTTTATTTCCCAATCATCTAATAAAAACAGGGCTATGTGGTCCGTGATAAAGAAAGAAACTGGAAAATCTGCTAAAATACAAAGGAACATTACACTGACCAGAAATAATAAAGTGATTAATAATCCAGAGGAAATAGCAAACACTTTTAATGACTATTTTCTGGAAATTCCACAAAAATTAATAAATAAATCACAGGTAAATACACTAAATTCTAATAATAAAATAAATATATGCAGTGATTCTTTATTTATAAATCATGTCACAAGTGAAGAGGTAAGAATAGTTATAAAAGAGCTAAAAAATAAATTCTGTGCTGGCATTGATGGCATCCCTGATGCAGTTTTAAAGAAATGTGCAGAAAATATAATAAATCCACTTACGCACTTAATAAACAGTTCAATTCTCTCAGGAACTTACCCGGATATTTTGAAGTTATCAAAAGTAATTCCAGTGCACAAAAACGGTTCAAAAGATGAATTAGATAACTATCGTCCTATTACCTTACCGACTGGTATTGCAAAAATTGTGGAAAAATTTATGTATAAGAGACTGATAAGTTTCATAGAAAAAAAAAAAAAAAATTATCAAACTCACAACATGGGTTTAGAACGGAAAAATCTACACAGACAGCAATTTACGAATGTAGTAATAGTATACTGAAATTAATTGACAATAAGGAACATGTAACTGGCCTATTCTTGGATTTATCGAAAGCATTTGATGTTGTTGACCATAAAATCCTCCTTACCAAACTAAATCAATATGGTGTTAGAGGTCTAGCTAATAAATGGATAGAGTCTTACTTAACAAGGCGTAAACAAATAGTAAGCTTGAGACACAAGGATGATGGAACCAAATTACTTAATGAAACATTGTCCAATGAGGGAATTATTGAATTTGGAGTACCCCAGGGATCGGTTTTGGGCCCACTACTCTTTCTTCTATATATCAATGATATAACACAGAACGTTCATTCACATAAGGAAATTTTGTTTGCGGACGATACAACACTCGTAATAAAAGGTGAAACTAAACAGGTCATACTGCAGTCTGCTGACTCCGTTACAGGAGAGTTAACCAAATGGTCACAAGATAATCGCCTCATAATAAACTATAAAAAGACAGTATGTCTAAATTTCCACACTATACAAAATAGGAATCCTGCGATGCCCAATATAACATTAAATGGTCATCAAATAGAAAATAAATCAGAAACAAAGTTTTTAGGACTATGGATACAACAAGACTTGAAATGGAATAAACATATACAATATCTGAATACTAAACTGAACTCGATGTGCTTTGCGTTACGTATTTTGAAAACCTGCACTAGCATGCACACATTAAGAAATACTTATTTTGCTTATTTCCATTCATACTTAAGATATGGGATCATATTTTGGGGTATGTCGCCAGATGTACTAAGCACGTTTAGGATACAAAAGAGGGCGATTAGAATTATGGCAAATGTAAACTCTAGAGAATCATGTAGACCTCTGTTTAAAGATTTAAACATTCTCCCACTGCCCTGCATATATATCTTTGAAAGTATTATGTTTTTTAAAAAGAATTTAATGAATAAAGATGTTTTTCTTAAAACAAACAATGATGTTCATAGGCATAACACAAGACAAAATCAAAACATTCATATTTCACACACTCACACACACAAGCATATATCAAAAAGGAACTTTTCACACTGGAGTTAAATTATACAATAAACTACCCCAGTATATAAAACTGGCCCCAAAAATAAAAACCTTTGATAGAATATTGAAAGCTTATCTGCAGTGCCATTGTTTTTACTCAGTAGTTGAATATTTTAGCGTATAGGAGTGATGGAATCTATAACTATATTTTACTTTTTTATTTTAATTTTAATACCTAGCTGTATGTTGTTGTATTTATAGAATTAAGTTTTCATATTATGACAAGCTGTACCCGGCATGCGTTGCAATGCCAATCAAAGAAAGTGTTGGCGTTGAAATTCTGTTTCTTGAAGTGCTTTTGGATACACAACATGTTAACTGCCTCTAAGCTATCATAAAATGGATTTTCTAATTTAGAACCATTCGAGGGAGCGTGCACAACAACTTTCAAAAAGTTTCATCGCTGTCACTCATTTGTTGAATCTAATCGTACGCTACCTATTGTGAAATGGATTTACTAAGTCGAAACCCTTCCCTGGCGTGTACACAATGACTCATCAATGATTCATCGCAATCGGATGAATGGTATATGCACGTATAGGGGTTTTTGTTTAAACGATTCGTGAGCTGTCACTCATTTGTTGAATCTACTCGTGCGCTACCTATTGAGAAATGTATTACTAAGTCGAAGCCCTTCCCTGGCGTGTACACAATAACTCATCAAGGTTTCATCGCAATCGAAGAATGTTATATGAACGCAATAGGGAATTTTGTTGAAACTCTTCGCCCGTCGTCACCCATTTGTTGCATCTACTCTTGCGCTTCGTATTGTAAAATGGATTTACTTAGCCAGAAACCTTTCCTGGAGTGTACACAACAATTCACCAAACATTTATCACTATCAGACGAATGGTATATGGCTTTATACGGGACTTTGTTGAAACGCTTCGCGTGTCATCGCTCATTTGTTGAATCTACTGGTGAGCTACCTATTGTGAAATGTATGTACTAAGCCAGAAACCTTCCCTGGAGTGTACACAGCATCTCACCCAAGTTTCAACGCTATCGGATGAATGGTATATGAAATTAAATGGGACTTTGTTGAAACGCTTCGCGCGCCGTTGCTCATTTGTTGATTCTACTCGTGCTCTACCTATTTTTAAAGGGATTTACTAAGCTAGAAACCTTCCCTGGAGTGCACACAAAATCTCAGCCTAGTTTCATCGCTATCGGACGAATGGTATATGAACGCAAACGTGACTTTGTTGAAATGCTTCGCGCGTCGTAGCTCATTTGTTGAATCTAATCGTGCGCTGCCTATTGTAAAGTGGATGTACTAAGCCAGAAAATTTCCCTGCAGTGTACACAACATTTTACGCAAGTTTCATAGCTATCGGACGAATGGTATATGAATGCATTCGGGACTTTGTTGAAATGCTTCGCGCATCGTCGCTCATTTGTTGAATCTACGGGTGCGCTACCTATTGTAAAATGGATTTACTAAGTCAGAAACCTTCCTTGGAGTGTACTCAACATCTCACCCAAGTTTCATCGCTATCGGACGAATGGTATATGAATGCATACGGGACTTTGTTGAAATGATTCGCGCATCGTCGCTCATTTGTTGAATCTACGCGTGCGCTACCTATTGTAAAATGGATTTACTAAGTCAGAAACCTTCCTTGGAGTGTACTCAACATCTCACCCAAGTTTCATCGCAATCGGACGAATGGTATATGAACACATACGGGACTTTGTTGAAATGCTTCGCGCATCGTCGCTCATTTGTTGAATCTACGCGTGCGCTACCTATTGTAAAATGGATTTGCTAAGTCAGAAACCTTCCTTGGAGTGTACTCAACATCTCACCCAAGTTTCATCGCTATCGGACGAATGGTATATGAATGCATACGGGACTTTGTTGAAATGCTTCGCGCATCGTCGCTCATTTGTTGAATCTACGCGTGCGCTACCTATTGTAAAATGGATTTACTAAGTCAGAAACCTTCCTTGGAGTGTACTCAACATCTCACCCAAGTTTCATCGCTATCGGACGAATGGTATATGAACACATACGGGACTTTGTTGAAATGCTTCGCGCATCGTCGCTCATTTGTTGAATCTACGCGTGCGCTACCTATTGTAAAATGGATTTACTAAGTCAGAAACCATCCTTGGAGTGTACTCAACATCTCACCCAAGTTTCATCGCAATCGGACGAATGGTATATGAATACATACGGGACTTTGTTGAAATGCTTCGCGCATCGTCGCTCATTTGTTGAATCTACGCGTGCGCTACCTATTGTAAAATGGATTTACTAAGTCAGAAACCTTCCTTGGAGTGTACTCAACATCTCACCCAAGTTTCATCGCAATCGGACGAATGGTATATGAACGCATAGGAGACATACACACACACCCACAGACAAACTATCACGTTACATTGATTTTTATATAGATAGATAGATAATAGAGTGAGGTGTAAATAGTTGTGCAATAAGATTGTATCTATTAAGATTTGCTATTATAATAAGTTATAAATAGTTATAATCTTAGTAATATATACCTGTTAGTTCTTTTATTTTATGCGTGTAAATTCTGACGTGTCCTATATCAAAAATGTATTGAATGCATGTATTTGATCAAATGGAATTAATAAAAATCTATCTATTAATAAAAATCTATCATGTTATTACTTGATACTTAGGGGCAGATGACCTCGCTGTTCCTCCCCTTAAAACAACAATAACTAACTCCTCCGAACAAATACTTAAGTGAACTTTCAGCTGTTGGTATTTTAAGCCAGACTGCCACATAGAATGACCCTAGGATTTCAACCTTAATACTGTTAAACAGAAATACTGACTGAATCCCAGTCACCGTAAATCATTTAGTGCAAATGGTAGCCTACATTAGAATAGAAGCAAATTTATTGAAAACTCGCGGAAATCGTCAGAAATTGCGAAATTGTCGAAATTAGCGAAAATTTGCGATTAAAATTACGGTCTAATTCAAGGTATGTGTAAAGGTTTGCAATATATTTAAATTTCGCAACTGATGAAAAAATCCCAACTTTCCCCTGAGTATAAAGTTGATGCATCCTAGCAGGGCTTAGGGACAACGAAGTGATCAGCTTCGTGTGGTTGCTGTGCGTCGTAGATTGAGTGTGTCTGCAAGATTATTATTATTATTATTATTATTATTATTATTATTATTATTATTATGTCGATTTTGACCTACCGGGGACCGCGGTAAACATCGGCTGACTTGTAAGTCTCTTTCTTACAGTCTATTATTATTATATTTATTAACGTACCGTTTTAGATAGCGGTTCGGTCTGCCCCACTCCGATTGCATTTGAAAGTGTTCAGATGTGACAATTTCGTGTTGTTATATTTACCGGCACGTTAAAGAACCCTTCCAGGGTAAATTCCGGCATCTCTAATCTGAAGCCAAAGCCAGGGATGTTAAACCTATTACATTATTTTATTAGATTATTATTATTATTATTATTATCAAGCGCTCCATTGCTAATGTACGCCCTTTATACGTTTCTCATTTAATGCTGAAATATAACTTCAATGTTGAATGTAGCGTACACAATGTATTTCTGTAATGGATGCAACGATGGGTAAACCCCTGCGCGGATGCTGATATCCGCAACATTTTTCGCCATACGGATATAGTTTGCATGGCTGTGTAGATAGCAGATTAGCAGCGGATAATGTTTGGAGTAAATTTGCGGATAGCTTTTAGAATACACTCTGAACTTGTTGAATATCATTACTAGGTCCCTGATGTTTATAACATATATTTTTCATGACAAATGTAGGATGATGATTTAAGCTAAACTCAAATTACGTCATTATTTCATTAAGCATAATAAACGCTCCAAACTGAAAAGGGTTGCAATTCTGACTGTATAACATTTATTATAAACATAGCACATGGCATACAAAGCCTAAGGGAACAACTTTCTCCTGAAATGTCTAAAAGTGTTGCTTTAATACTTGAAGCTTTATTTAATTAAAATATTATTGTAATGCCAGTAGATTCGGATAACAAATGTGCGGATGCGGGGCGGATGCGGATAACGTTTAGTGTATCTGCGCAGGACTCTAACCATGGGTGATGTAAGATGTGGCGTGGCCATGCTGGTTTGGGACTCAACTTTCCTCAAAATCCTCATCTATGAACTACGTTTATAGTATCTTACGCTTATCACTGTGTCAATTTTTATATTTGCTTTAATAGATTTGCATGTCGAAGAAATGTAAGGCTTCCCGATGAAAGATTTTATAAATTAAGTTCATTCTTTTTTTTTTCATATTATAATTGAAGGAACAATAAGCTCTGAACCATCACGAGCAACGCCGACGCCTCTTCAATGTTTGGTTTTAATATTTTCGCATCTAAGTGGGTACCTAGTTATTTTCTTTTTAGTTTTCTAAAACCTGTAACTGTGAATAGTACCTACAGTGGTTCCTACGCTCGCTAAGGCGCAGCGCTAGGCCATGGGGCCTCTACGAACTTAGTAGACGAGTGCGTTCGAACCTTACCGTCGGCCGTCCTTGAAAAGGTTTTCTGTTGTTTCCCGTTTTCACTCCAGACAAATACCTATACAGTACTTTAGCCACGACTACTTCCTTCCAACTCCTTGCCCATTCATTCATTCAATCTGTAATTAATTCCTCTCATGAGATTGGCCTCAGGTAGGGCATTCGGCCGTAGAAAACACCCGCCTCGTAGAAATGGGAATTGTATTAAAATGGACTTTATGTATGAAATTATGTAAAATTGAGCTGACGTAAATGTGTTCGCTTAACTTTCTTCATACTTCCGCTCAGATGAAAACTAATTTCTTAAAATGTAAAAGGAGGGAATCTGTCTGTCTGTCTCCCCCCCCCCCCCCCCCCCCCCAGTTGTCGACAAAAAAATTAACACCATCTTTATGCAGTAGGCCTATTGAAGGCCACAAAAGTGAATTTTGGACTTAAAACGTAGAACACAGAACATATGTTAGAAATAAAATTAAATACATTTATTTGGTACGGTGGCTCTTGCCTGTAACCTTTTGACTCAATTTGCGTTTAGTTTCGAGTCAGAAGAATACAAGCATGCATGAAAAATAGAAATTAGTCCGTTTGCACTTTCTTAACTAGAAGCCGGAACTGGTAACTTTTGATATACACGGATACACATATGAACTGTGGCATGCACCTTAATAATACAAAACATTCGTTTTGGCTGAAACAAACTTGATGTCCATATTATATGGCTTTCAGATACTGTATAAATAATGAATTAATGCTTGTTCAGTGTTGAATATATATCTTTAAATGGTGTATCATGGAATATCCCAGCGTTGCAAAGTGAAGTATATGAAACTAGGAATAGCAACAGCTGCGCGGTCGCTCCCCTACCCAGTTAGTGGCACATGGGATTGCTCGTGGAGTATTGCTCCACTGGGGTAGCGACACGACAATGTATTGGTATTATGGAAATGTGTATAAAATATAATGTAAAATAAACAAACAGTTACAATTATGTTTTATAATAAAAATTTCATAATGGGAAATAAATGTTAATGTAACAACATGCTGGTGAGCGGTTGTTACAGTAGATAGATATTGGCGCGGTTGAAGGTTGACTGAATAGTGGTACTATGTGACCTCAACATCGCAAACCACTTACATTAGAAATTAAAGTTGGATTTTCCCCTCTCTTCTCTCCCAAGTAGAGTAAACTACACTATAGTATAGTATAGTATAGCAATTTCATTTTCTATGGACTGGCTGCGTGGCTCAGCGGTAACGTCCTCGCTTGCTGGGCCTACGGTTGCAGGCTCGTATCCTGGCGCAGTCAACTGGCATTTGAGGGTGCACAAATACGAGGGAGCCGTGTCAGTAGATTTACTGGCACGTTAAAGATTTCCTTCGGGGCAAAATTCCGGCATCCCGGCGTCTCTAAAAGCCATAGTAGTTAAAAGGGACGTAAAACCAATGACATTATTATTATCATTTTCTATGTAGTTGAGAAGTTTAATCAATCCGTTAAACATGATTTTCTTTTCATAATGTTGAATTTTGGGCTTATGCCGTGTTTATTATATTAAAACTCGACGCGTTTCGAAAGAAACCATGCCTTTCTTCGTCAGGAATAATCTGGAATACGACAATGATTGCTAAGAGAAAGCAACAAAGAACATATAGAAGGTGCCCAAAGATGGACGCCATTATAGCCCCATGTTAGGGACAACGGAAAGCAGCAGTGAATTACTTTCTCAGGGTTCTGATAATAGGTAGCCAGGATTCACTGAGATTGTAGCCGATGTCGCGGTTGAAATTATCTGGGTGTTTACGTATTTCAACCGCCTCCCTGATGATCCTGGGACGATATTGCTTTATACGGGCAAGAACATCCACTCCTTGGAACATGACATCATGGCCAGGTGTTAATGCATGATCGGCAACAGCTGATTTATCAGGTTGAATGAGCCTCATACATCTATTATGTTCCTTAATGCGAGTGCATATTGTTCTCGAAGTCTGCCCGATGTAAACCTTGCCACAATTTTCTTTTGTGGTGGAAAAACATCAGATGTCAAACCATGGCGAAAATTGTTGATTAGTATCGAAAAGAATCACAAAAATCTGTTGATAATTGAGCACAAGACTTGATTACGTTGTATTTGTCAGAATTGATGGCGGTTAAAATACAGGAGCTTATGCTCAAAATTGAAGCAAATACTAAAACTCATCAAGACTGCATTGCTTCTCGCATTTTTCGGTAAGAATTGGAAGTAAGTCTATGAATATTATAATGTATAAATTAATCACAAAACAGCATTGTTCTTTCCACACCGGCACTTAATTGTTAATTGAGAGTTTACCTTGAGCCACAGAAATATTATATGATTTTGTTACGCGCAGTGAACGTTAACATGTAGCATGGCGTATTTATTTTCCCTTTTCGAAGTGTCTGCCAGTAGGTGAACTCTTAGTGCCTACGATGCACTTCCAATGCGTACTCTACGTTCAGTACGTAAACTCTTTGAGAATTGTGACGGATGATACGCTCAATCACACAACCGGCACACTGGAGCGTGCAGGATTTCCAGCGTTGTTTATAGCCTATTTTCATCATATGAAAAATAGGCTTATTATTATAATATTTGAATTGCAGCCAATGGCCATAGCAGGGCATTTCAATTGAACACCCGTAGGTTCTCCATCAAGTTCAGCTTCAAGTAGTTCCAACTTTGACTACCAGACGCCACTGTCACTGATACCCAGCGGCGAAGGTTGTAACTTGATAGAGCGTTTCTCACCAAATAACTTACAAATTATGGCTACACACTATCAATAGTATGGTAGGTTATTTTGCGTGCCATAAATCCGACGGAAGGCATACTGAAGAATTTTAATGCTCTTAAAAAATCCTACGACTTCGGCCGGGTTGGAACCCGCGATCTTGGTCATAGCAGTTCAGCATGCTACCGACTACGCAACCAAGCCGTCTCAAAGAAATAAGCTTATGAGATCACCTCTTGACCCTGTATGTGTCTCTACTCAAATCTAAACAGTTGGAGCTGGTCAAGACATAGTACTATAATATTTGTCCCCGGACCGTGGCCTTCAAATTTAAATACGTTTCACCGATCCAACATGGTGACCGCGCGAAATATTTCGCTGGCTTTCGATATCTGCGAAACTTATATTTCATACGGTGATAGAGAATACTAAGGTCAGTTCAGCAATGTGAAGCTAAAAAGCATGTTAAGTACGAAAGCAACATGGTGGCCAAGTGAAGTTAAAATATTCAAAATGCATTTTCTCAGGATTTAATCAACCGAGTGCAGTGAACATTAGTACATTAAATGCCCAAACAAGATGTCATCTACTGCCATATATTTCAATTATAATGTTCTCATAAAACCAAGATGGCAAGTGTGGAAAATTTTAATGTTTTTTATTTTATTCTATGTGTCCTAATCATGCGATTGAAGTGAACGTTTGAATAATGAGCCTACGCAATAATTTAAATTTAATGGCCTACATATAAAACGATTGGTCTGCAAAAAATCAAAAAAGTCCGAAAATTTAAATACCTAGGGGAATGGATTACCCCTAATAATTCAGAAATAGCTGCCATTGAGAGCAGATGTAACAAATTGGAAGGTGCCTTTCAAACCTGCAAAAACATTTACAAAAGTAAAAGCTTGTCCCGGAATGTCAAACTTTGTCATTATAACACAGTAATTAGGCCCATTGAGAAAATCAGAACTTATGGATCGGAAAATTCTAAGGAAAATATTAGGACCTGTTAATGATAATGGTACTTACAGAAGAAGACATAACAATTAATTATTTGAACATATAGAAGATTTGGTGAGTGTGATGAGAAAAAGGAGAATGTCTTTTTTTTTTGGACATTTGGAACGGATGGAGCATCATCGACTTTCATATCGAATACACTCATCAATCTCTAAAAAAAATCCTCTTGTAAATGGTCGATGCAAGTTAAAAAGGACCTAACAGAAGCTCGAATCAATCAAGCTCTGGTTTGAGATAGGAAACTGTTCAGAAAGGCGGTTAAATCAACCAGTAATCTACACCCTTTAACATCTGTGATGCCTCGCCCTCACTGCAAGAAGAAAGGAGAGCTGAACATTCGTCAAGAATGAAGATCTACTGGCAGACAAGAAAACAAGCATTACAGTGATCATATGAGTGAAGCACATCGTGGCCCATTGATGACCGAAACGACTCAAAAAAAAAAAAAAAACGTGGCGATCATCCGAAATATTAAACGGTTCTCAATATCTGTGAATTAATTATAGTAATCAAACTGACATTTTGTATGTTGATAGAGGCTATTGACGTAAGTTCACCTATGGGACTTTTAATAACCTGATGAACACAAATCCGATATGGTGGCGACGCGAAATTTAAATGTTTATATGTTTTTTTTTCTCGCGAATTAATAATAATTTTCTGTGGTTTCTTATTTGCATTAGGCAAATCCCGAGACGGTGATGTCTAGAATGCTATGGCCACTTCCAAATCCTTGCCCAGCTCATTCATCTTCGTTAATTTCGTCTTTTATTAACTCTTCTAATGCGGTTGGCGTCTAAGTGGGCATGCAGCCGTAAAACTATTAGCCACATCTCAAACTCACCTCACCCCATCTGCAACCCCGTAGAAATGGGAATAGTATGAGATAGAAATACATTGATAATAATTCTTCCACCATTTCCCAGTAGCCTACGATGGTATCTCCATCATGTCATGGATTCTTCAAGACATCTCTGACCTGACCTCACTAACCACAACTCCATCGCAGGTTGGTTATAAGTTACCCGATTTTTTTCAGGTTAATCGTATCGTCTCTTTACCCCCCGGCTGCTATGTGTTAAATCTAAAAAGAGAAATAACGCGCACGCACGTTTTCATTCGACCCCAAAATCTTAAATGTGGGACGTAAAACTAATGAATTCTTCTCAGCTTCCAACCGCGGTGGCCGCAGGGATTATGCTAGTCCATGATTACGACAAGCCTCGATGCAGATGAGCTTTAAGTAGGGACTAGCTGATATATACATGTGTGGAGCATATTATTTCAGATGTAGTGCCCCGAGAAGTTCGTCTTGTGTAGCAAATGTATTAAATTTCTTACCTTCTCAGTTAGCCAAGCCTATCAGCTGCCATGTGTTGGTAGAACTTAATATTTATCACGTAGAACAGGAGCTAATCCTTGTATAATTTATAAGAAACGGCTTTTTTTAGCCCTTGAGAAGTTCGTGACATCAGTGGTTCACACCCTCTCTAGTGCGGGGTTTGCTGAGCTGATGTCGCATTTTCTTACTACTTCTCTTTCATTACCCGTGTGAAATTAGGAAAAGTACTTTTTTATGAACGCCTGATTACATTTTTTTGCCCCTATTTACTAAAGGCGTTTTCTGGTGCGATTAATAAAATGAATAGCCCTGACATCATGGAGCATGAGGTGAAGGCAGCGGACTCGACGTACACAGAACTGGAAAGCGCCTGGGCCAGATTTTATACACAACTACTGGTATAAGAAGTTTACAGGCGCACATGAAGCAATAGCCAAAGCCTTCAAGCGAATTTTACGATTTCCTGAGGAAGCTCCGGATTTTCTGTTCATGGGAGATACCTTCTTGATACCAAAAGGTGAAGAATCAAGAGATCCGTCGAAGTTGCACCGCTTGTGCTTTTACGTTAAACAAAATAGCAGAGATATGAGGAATACAGTGGAAGTAAAAACAATAAAAACTAAACAGGATTACGTAGGGAACGAGGAAGGAATACTTCTTTCGATGCGTGCTGGGCCCAAGATTTCGAATCGAAAGAAAGATGACTTCCACAGAAAGTAAACCGGAACAATGGTTTAAGGAAAATCAAAAGGAAAAATTAAACTTAAGTAATAGAGCAAGGGTTCCAGAGACCGTGTTAGTCGTAACTTCGCTACAGTGCGAAGCCAAGACTAAGTTGAATCGAAAGACAAACGAGGAACTCAAATACGAGAAATCATAAGACAGAAGCAAATATTGTACTTACTGAATAAAAATATATTAATAATAAAATAAACACATGTGTACTGATTACAAATTAGAAATGAAAATAAAACACGAACAACTTAAATATAAAATAAAAGGAATCTAGAAATAAATTCAAATCATAAAAGCAACTAATTGGAAACGCGATTCAATAATAAAACTTAATAAAGATGAAGCAAAATTAAAGAAATGAAAGAAATTCGTGGGATAGATTACAAGAGCGACTACTTACAGAGACGACATGATCTGGACTAGAATGTCCAGCGCCAAAAACAGAACTAAGACGCTCATGATGTTGTGAAATCATGGGGAAGGGGGTGAAAGTGGTGGGGATTCGAGGAGTGCGTATGTGGGGAAACGGGGGGGGGGGGGGGGGGGATGACACTGAGTTACGTAATATAACGAAGTCAGAGGAAATAACACAAAATTAACACATAAAACTAAACGAAATGAAAATTACATTAAATTACATGACATTACCGGGACAGGAAATAAAAGAAAAAAAATCAATCAGCTAAGAAATATGCTTCGTAGGAAGATGTAGGCTTACACAGAGGTAGAAATGCCGAATCACAACGACATACGATGAAACAAAGAAAGTAATGCGGCGCATGGGCAGTGATTAGCACCATGACCATCGCTCGCATACATTTCAATAAAACAGAGGGAGGATCTGACTGAAGACGTGAGACTCAGCTCCGTAACTTCGCCGATTCCATCCATAAAAACAAGGCTCTGATGCGACAATCCACCGGAGGTCGTTATAAAAGAACGCCGAACCAGGTGGTGACGCAATACAGAGCATAATTAAGCCTCGTAGAAAAATAGCAGATATTTCAGACCTGAGAGATTTACGTAAAAATAAAACCGGTTACATGAAAGGGAGGGATGACAAATAAACACAGAGACTTCGCTAAACTAACGTAAACAAAGGTGAAGGGACTTGGGTTCATGGATCGAATTCACATCATCATAAGGAAGGGAAATTGTAAGTGAATCAAAGGGGACACAAAATGAAAAAATATGGAGAAATAGAAATTTAGAAAGACCTCAAGTTAGATAACTTCAATGACTGAATCGTACTTACATTTAGTTGCTTTCTGGGTGCGGGCAAAAGCCCGACACGTGCACACACGTCCGTCTTACATGACGGCCCAAAAATAGAAGGAAGCCACCTTCCCTTAAGGAACGCAGTAAAGCGCTCGAGAAAAATAAGTCGTAGAACACCCCCTCTCCAGAACATAAAGGGGGCCAATGGGAGAAGCAAAGCTTAGCAACAAGTTATGCTTCAACCAATGGTAAAACTGTGTCAGTAGGGGTGAAAAGTTTCACCATCTGACGAAACATTTACGCAGAATTACAAAGTTTGAACGCAGTAGGTAAGACAGAGAAACATATGTCACAATAATGCGACATGAAGGAAATGATGATAATAATAATAATAATAATATGACAAAAAATAATGAACCTGATAAAAACGGTTCAAAGTACAAGCCCATCACTTGCCTGTCGGTGCTTTACAAGCTATTTATGTCTATAATTGCGGAACGAGTGTATAGGCATTGCGAGGCGAATGGGATACTCGCCGAAGAGCAGAAAGGGTGCCGACGGAAAACGCAAGGCTGCAAGGAATAAGTTATAATAGATTCAGTTATTGTAAATTTGGCTATGAAAGGACAAAGAAACTTGTGTAAGGCCTACATTGATTACAAGAAAGCATATGACTCCGTACCTCATTCATATTTGATCGAAATATTAAAAATCTACAAGTGCGATCCCATCATAGTCCAATGCCTACAATCCATCATGTCTAGATGGAATGTGAAACTCCATCTAAAAAACCAATGCCAAGTCACTCCGTCCCGTGCAATTCGAATTAACCGTGGACTATTTCAGGGAGACTCGTTTAGTCCTCTGGTTCTGTCTGTGCTTAAACCCGCTCAGTGGGCAGTTAACTATATAGGAGTGGATTGGAATTTGAGATGCGAACTGGTAAGGTGAAGCAGAAGGTTTCACATAGACTGTACATGGATGGCTTAAAAATCTATGCAAGCACACGGCGTCAACTGCAAGGGCTCTTAGATATTACGCAGACGTTTAGCGACGATATAGCGATGGAATTCGGACTTGAAAAATGCAAAGCGATCATACTGGCAAGAGGGAAACTTGATACACCAGAGGGTTTAGATTTTGGTCTAGATGAGCTAATCGAGTGTTTGGATGAGGGCGAGACCTACAAATACCTGGGCTTTCTTCAGCTTCGAGGGATCCGACACACACAAATTAAAGCCAATTTACAGAAGAAATTCTTTAATCGAGTGGATATGAATTTGAAATCATACTTGGATGCAGGCAAGAAGGTCAAAGCCCTTAACACCTGGGCAGTACCTGTACTTACTTATTCGTTCGGGATCGTTAAATGGTCAAGACAGATTTAGAGCAGATAGAACGGAGAGTACGAGTGTCAATGACAAAATATCGGTTACATCATCCAAGGCAGCGATCGAGCGCATCACACTACCACGGAGCGAAGGTGGTCGAGGGGTCATTGATCTCACAATCGCTCAAAGTAGTCAACTGGAACGTCTGCGACAGTTAAAAATATCTCAGTATGCCTTCCTTCGGAGGGGAAGTAAAGCCGGCGGTCCCATGTCATAGATTTATGGCATGTTAAAGAACCTTCCACTAATTGCACCTGTGTGAAGCTAAATTGGATATGTTAAGAATGTAAACAACGCTCTTAGGTTTCTACGTTCGTTGCCAAGAGCCGACTGCTGTGGCGTCTTGTAGCTAAGTTCTGAACTTGGCCTAGTAGTCGTTGACGGCAAAAGTAGGAACTATTTGAAAAATTCTAAGTTGCAGTACTTAAATTAAAAAACAGATAACACACACTAATACAGTCATCACAATTAACACCGGTTATCAGACAGATTCTACACACACCCAACGTACACGGGGCTACATGACCACGTTGTCGCAGTCCCTAAACTTAAGAACCAACCAACTAACCGGTATTTTTTGGCGCAAGAAATACTCCTCTGTATGAAGTCATTGTTGAAAGTGGTAAGAGATTCACAACACTACGACTTGCAGACTTGCAATATGACACAAAAGAGCACGTTACTTCGTTTGGACAGCGCCAGATGGCTTGGTTACGAAAAGGAAAAAGGAAGCTTGTAGTTTAACGTGACCGTTAATCTAGAGATCATGAGCCACGGGACCTCCTTTTTACGTGGAATCCGAACCACAGGACATGGCATTTAACTTCGAAAATCTCACATGCATTGACCGGGAATCGAACCCGGACCGCCTTGGTGAGAGGCATACAGCTAGACCGCTGAGCCACCACGCCCCGGTTACGAAAAGAACTGCATGGTGTACACCCTCGCATGCTCAGCCAACATCATGTCGACCGATCATTGTCGGACTTATGGTTGACGCATGGTTCGCTCTTCAGTGAAACTGAGGGCTTTGAATTGCGATACAGAACCGTGTCATTGCAACAACAAAAATTAATACAGAAAGCACATTCTTAAAGAGAATGGTTGGCCGGTGAAATTCTTTATTGTTGTCGTTTTATTTACGCGATTCTACTTCGTGGATTTAAATGTAGAATTGGTCTGATAGTTTGTGATACTTTGCTGTCTGTAGTAGATTGTGTGTTTTTTCAATTAGGCCTATGTAAGGCTAGGACAAGTGTGGGAGATGTAGGTCTACCCCTAATAGGCTACAACTACATGACGTTGATAAATTAAACGGTCCGCTTCGTTACGTAGTGGCTAACATTGTTGGCTGTCACTGCGGAGGCCCGGGCTTGATCCCAGGCTCTGCCAAGATATTTAGTTCTGGTCTGAAGGCTGGGGTACACTCAGCCGCGTGAGGGAAAACTGAGGAGAAGTTGGTTCGAGCCCTACCTCAACCATTCTGAAAGTAGTTTTCCGTGGTTTCCCACTTCTGCTCCAGGTAAATGCCGGGATGGTATCTAACTTAAGGCCACGGCCGTTTCCTACCCAAATCCTTCCTCAATTACAAATACACACACTAGTACAGATAACACAATAATGCAGGTTATCAGACAAAGTCTGCACACATCCCAGTATACGGGGCTACATGCCCACGATGCCGCAAGTCCCTAAAGAATTAACAGCATAAATTAAATGGTCAGCATATCAAGACAGGCCAAATTTAGACACTACAAAACAGTTGTATTACCAGAAGCATAGTATGCGTCAGAAACGACCACAATTGGAGCATCTGGCATCACAGAAACAGAAAAAATTGAACGTAAAATTCTGAGAAAAATATTTGGAGCAGTACACAGAGATGGGATATGGATGAAAAGACCTACCAAAGAGCTATATGAACACACAGACAGACTCACAGATATCATTAGAAAACGCAGACTAACTTTCTACGGGCACATACAGAGAATGAACAATAAACGACTTACAAAGAAAATCTTTGATGTAGTAAACAGTTCAAAAAGGAAAACAAATTCGTATCATGAAATAGAAGACGATTTAAAGCAATTAGGGATCAACAAGCAAATGATAGAAGACAGAGAAAAATTCAGAAACAAAATTAAGAACGCCAAATTTTTAGTAAGTGGAAGGAAGAAGATAGGAACATTGTGGACGGAACAAAGGAAACAGGAGCACAGTCAAAGGATGAAGAGATTTTGGGAAGAGAAGAAGGGAAAGAAGTGAAAATTGTGACATCATGAGATACTTAAGTTCAAACACTGTCCATAAGGGCAAACAATGATGTAATAATAATAATAATAAATGGTCAGCAATGGGTACGACTGCCAGCTTAGCTACTGCTTTCCTTACCGGGCAGGAAATTTTTTAAATTTGTAACTAGATAGTGCCAAGATGTTTATTACCTGTATCTTCTTTTGACTTTCGGAATTGCAGTGGTACTCATTTCTGTTGGAGACGGAGTGTCCTCCAAGTGGCACTAACAGACCGTTCCAGTACTTGGAATGGATAACCGAGCACGCGTCTGTCTCCTCGGCCACGCGTGTACCCAATTTTAAGCTCGTGCAGGTAAATTATGTTTAAATTTTGAAGAAGTAACGATTGTTCATATTAATGTTAAATGAATTAAAAATAAAAGAAAGCATTTTTCGCTTCATATTCTCGACGAAAGTTGTATGTTATGGTGTTAACTATTTGATTGCGAGTTATGCGGGCTGTGTGTGTGGTTGATATTAAAGCATTAAGTATGCTTCCACTTATCCATTAAGCCACACTGGCATAATGTGGCCTTCGTGAACTAGGTAACATCACCAACAGCTATACTTTTACTGTAGTTGTAATTACAAGTAAACATGAAACTTCAATCGCATTTCAAATAAAGTTGAGCTTCAATTGTTGGACGCCATTAGAGGCCGAAAAGATTTTGATGTTGTTTTTGTTCCTTGTTATTGTTAATTCATTTTGGGCAGCTTGGTCATCTTAGGTGTGTGTTGGATTTGTTTGATAACCTGTGTTTCTGTGGTGATTGTAGTAGTGTGTGTACTTGTAATGATTAGGGTCTTGGATGTGAGGTACTATCTCGGCATTTACATGAAAAAATCCGGAGAAAAACCACACTCAGGATAGCCTTTATCAACGCCGGAATTCGTTATAACTATAGGCATACACTTAAGAGAAAGTATGTTTTATGTTCTTTATTGAACAACTTGTTTTCCTTCAGAAAAAGGAAACTGGAATAAACATGAAAGGGGCATATCCGTACGCGTTAAATCGCGCACAACGAATGCAATGCGGAACTACGTCAAGTCCGGAGATCAGTGGTTCGATGATTAGTTAGTTTGGTCGTAATTCGATTTAATCTTTGAACATTTGGGTGGCCGCCATTTTGTTTTCGTTAAAATGACGGCAATATAAAATGACACTGAGGTGTCCTTTGAGTTGAGAGTTTTTTATGTTTTTATTTTATAATTTCAATATCGCGGTTGCGTGTAATATTCTCTCTCATAGTTATCACGTTGGTACCAGATGGTTCTTGTATAAAACTACAAGAATGCCAACTACTGTGAGCATTGATTCATAAGATCATAAGTGAGTGATTATAACGCTAGCATGATTCGCACGACCGCCATCCTGAAATTATTAGTCTGTTGACCTTATAGTTTGGGCCAAAGACGTTTCGTAGGCTACATAACGGCTTGTTTTTCCAAAAATTGGAGATCGAATGTTTAGTTTACTCGTAATTCGATTTAAGCATTGAACACTCGGGTGGCCACCATTTTGTTTCCGTTTACATGGTGGCGTTATAAATCATGACATTAAGGTGCTCTTTATTGTTGCTACCTCTGTACTAAATTTACTTCAATTCGGTTTCGTCGTTTGGGAATTTATAGGGCAGATAGACATACACACAGACAGACATTTGGCCCGTGTAGATCCCATAAGTCTATTTTTTTAAAATAAATTTGAAAGTATTAAAAAAAGTGATGATTGTTGTTTTAAGGGATGTCATTATTTATTTTCCACTCGTCTCGTCTTATAAGCTAAAATATTCCGTGAACCATTTCCTTCTCCTCCACAAGCTTGCTTCACGATACAACGTACATGGATCCTTCCTATCCCTAATAAAAAGCTTCCTGTCCAATAGGCAACAACGGGTAGTGCTTCCAGGGTCTGTATCGTCCTGGCTCCTAGTCTTATCCGGAGTAACTCAGGGCAGTATCCTGGGACCCCTTCTCTTCGTGCTGTATATGGACGATATAAACACATGTGTGCAAAATTCTCCGTGTTCCCTTCTTCTATACGCTGATGACCTCAAGATATTCAGAAAAATTTCCAATTCTGACGACCACACTGACCTCCAGGAAGCAGTGAATACTTGTACTGATTGGTTCAACAAATGGAAGTTATCCCCAAATCCGAAAAAGTGCTTCAATGTGTCTTTCTCACTACTGAAATCTGGAAATCAGGCGAACTATAAAATATGTGGAAATAAATTGGATACGGTTTCTCAGGTGAGAGATTTAGGTATTATTCACGATGATAAACTGACATTCTCTCCCCACATTGACCATATCAAATCTCGCGCAATGCGCAGTCTCGGCATTCTATACAGATTCACAGAAATTAAAGACCTCACTGCACTTAAATTATACTTCACCACATATGTTCTCCCTATCCTAGATTTCTCTTCTCCAATCTGGTCTACTTCGGCTATAACCAATATTTCTAAATTGAACAGTGTCTTTAATTTCTTCATATCAATTGTCAAAGCTCGCAATCCTTCACTAAGGCACTTCGCCAAATCCGATATTCTAAACCAGCTCAATGTACTCGACCTGAGAAGCCGTCTACAATTTACGGACCTGTGTTTCTTACATAAAATTATGAATGGTTACACAAAATGTAACATGCTCTTAAGCTACTTCCCACTTCATGTTCCCTCCCGTTCAACACGCCAGAACCATTTACACCACGTACCTCGCCCACGTCTTGAAGTACAGAAGCGCTCTATTTTCCACCGTCTACCTACCCTTAGCAACTCCCTTCCAAACATTGACATATTCTCTCCCTATCGAACATTCAAACATAACATTAGAAGATCCCTTTCACCCTCTTTTCCTAACCCCTCGCCCTCCTAATCACTCACTACCCCAATCACTCCCTGCGTCCTTCCCGAGATTTATCCTTTCTGCCGTCACTGCCAATTGTTACCTGTTATTGTTGTTGTTGTTTTTGTTATTATTATTTGAAATTGTTAAATTATTAGTGTAAAATGACCTTTTCATGGTTGTATCTAATAATTGTTAAATAAATAAATAAATAAATAAATAAATATAATCTATATACTCGTATTTCTCTCTCTGTCTCTGCAGATTAATGTTGAATTGTATCTTGTTGTTTGGTACACAATTTAGTGTTTCGAGTAAGTTGTTTCTTACTACTGCTTATTATGCGTCATTTAAAGAGTTGGACAGCCCTGTGAAATTATTGGTTGTATGAATTGTGTCTGCGAACCTGTGATGCGTGGATTCAAACACCTCCGTTCATCTTTGAAATGGTGTTCCCTAGTTTCCAATGTCTTTTCCAGGGAATTGAGCTGGAGTCATTGTCAAGTGCCATGGCTGTTTCCTTCCCTATTTCAACCCCCTGTTAGTCAAATACACACACCAGTAGGCCTACAGACACCACAATAACACGAGTTATCAGGACTTATTTGTACTCGCGCAACAAATTATGTAGCTGATAACCCCGTTGCTCTATATTCGTTATCCAAGGTATCACTGACCTGTGATGCAGGATACCCCATTATTTATCTCCACCTGTCGTTCAAGAGAAGAAGAAAATAATATAGATGATGGTAATGTTGTTATGCGTCCATTTGTTGCCTCTGGTCTACTTCTGTACTGCCACGCGTTTTCCCCCTCACAGGGCCGGTTTTTGGTACGTATAAGTACTGATTGGCGTATAATTTAATATAATATAGTTCTATGTAGGGTTAGTCAAGAATAAAGAAAATCTGGCGAGGTCTGTTGCAATCAATGGGAGAAAGACGTCTTCTAGCCACTTCCATTAGTGGCTAAAACAGCAGATTTTTAAAGGCAAGTGGCGTTTCACTGCATTGACAACAGCTCAGCCAGAACACGTGTGGCTTTGTGATGCCGCAGCTAAACGTTTCCGCCTAACTTTCGTTGGACGATCCTTTTCTCGCTTTGGTGTATGATGGTTCACACCTCTGGAGACCTTTAGGCTGTTGCCGCTTCGAGCTAAATCTGTTGCTTCTTGGCTTGGCTATGCAACTGGTCAGGGACTAACTACTGGTGATTCGGGTGTTCCTTCAGTTACTGTGATTAATCTTCGATACGTTACAGTTTCGCTCCTCCGAAATTGTTTAAGGGGCAGATAACCTCGATGTTCCACCCATTAAAACAACACTCACCACCAACCATTGTTGTTTCATTTGAGGTTTGGGACATTGTGATTATCAGCCTCGTTTGCAGGATGTGTCTGATTGCCTGTATTAAGTGGTGTCTGTGCTACTTGTGATAGGGGTCAGGATTGGGAAGGCCGCGACCGTGGCCTTCAGTTAGGTAGACTACCATCCTAGCAATGGCCTGAAATGTAAGCTGGGAAACACAAAAAAGAAACCTCTGAGAACAACTGTCTTAGAGCCAAGTGAGCCTCGTTTCAACCCTTCTATCAAAACTAAATTCGTGGCAAATCCCTAGGTAGCTCTGGCCACCATGACGTGTTACATTTGACAGACTTCGCCAATTTCTGTTGTTGTTGTTTCAATAGGCTTATAGCGTGGTTATCAACCCTTAACATTTGCTGCAGATGTACGATATGTGTGTTAAAATACGTAGTATTGTGGTATGAACGTTACTGCTGTGGTTTTAGAGACGCTGATGAGCAGGAATTTCGCCCTAAAGGGGATCATTAATGTGACTGAAGCCTGAAGACTATGTCGGGATTCGATCTTGTAACTTAGACCACGGAAAGCAAGAGTCGTACCCTTTGTAGATCGCGTTATTTTTTCGGGAGTAGAATTGTCTTGCTTTGCCTACTATCGATCAGTAGATAGGCTGTAATTGTGAGTTCCTTGCCCGGGCGACTTTGGTGTCGAGAATTACGCTGATACATATTTTTATAATAGACTGAGTAAAACTCAGTGTTATTTGCGTTACTGAAATGTGTTCGTTTTGTTTTATATTCGCTAACTGTGAGGGAATTAAAGCCCAGCATCCCCCTTAGAATGCAAAACCAAGTAACACTACCGATATTAGAACTTATCTGTCAGGGGTAGGTGACCTCGCTGTTACGCCCCCTGACAACTACTAACTATTGGGCTAAGCTACTGCAATACCTTGTTATTCAATGAGGTTTGTACTCTATAAGCACCCGTTCGGGTACCGGGTGAGTTAGCCGTGGTCATTACAGCGTGGTTGCAGGCAGTCGCTCACAATCGGGTGGCGAGGAGGTTCGAATCCCCCCACCGGCAACCTTGAAGATGGTCTTCTGTGGTTTCCCATCTTCCTTCCAGGCAAAATGCCGGAGTTGGTCCCTAACTATAGGCTACAGCCGCTACCTTCTAATTCCTCGTCCTTACATTCACACTTTCCTCCCCAGACAACACTTCACACGCGACGATACTTGTAGCTCATCCCATGGGTGTCCGCATACCAGCAGCTACAAACTCTGGCGAGACGAACATGTCCTCGGACACTCCCGGCACCAAAAAGCCATACGGAAAATAAAAAATAAAATGAAAACAACGTTCGTGTAACCGTGCGCAAGTCACTCACCATGATTGCGATGGGAAATTGCAGCAAATCCAGAGCTCGGTGGTTCGAATCCCGGCGCTGATCACGGCCACCCGAGGGTGGTTTTCCCTCATTCTCTCCTGTGAAATGTAGGAACGGTTCTTTATTTCAAGTTACACACATTGCTACAGTCAAAAGTCACATAGGATATCAGACAAATTTAACATACGTTGGCGTACTTGGGGCATATAATCAAGTTGTCCCTAGCCCCTAAAATTGATTGGCTGATTGATTGATTGATTGATTGATTAACAACTTGTTAAGTACGATGTTTAGAGCCATTAGGAAATGAAGAGAAAATTTGATTGAGGGTATCAAATTTACAGTATTACCTTTTACATGTTTCGTGTTTTACTGTACCGTACGGTAAGAGGTACAGTAGCCTACATTTACATATCGTCGCTAAACTTGCAATACCCTTCTTTTCCATTATTCTCCTTATAATTGGTCACGCCTCCCAGTCGTATGTGGCTGTGCCGTCCAACAGAACAAATTCACGCTAGGTTTTACATTTCAAGAAAAATGGAGAATGAAAAATAAATTTACTGTAGGAGTGCATAATTACACGGAAATAAACTTTTCTTCTAAAAACTCTTTGTCGTTATGCCTATACATAGGAAAATGAACCTAACGTGCTGCTCTATTGGACGGCACATCCGCTTGGGCTACGGCTGGGAGGCGTCACTAATCATAAGGGGAAAATATTGGAAAAGAACAGCATTCTCAGATACGTAGCATTGCACGTTCAACGACGATATATGTTAGTTCGTGTCTTCTGTCCACTGGGCATTCAGTCTTGCGATTAGAAAACATTACGCCCAGGAACAGATAAATAATAGCTACTTCATCATTTACAGCAATTCGAAATACTGTCATCAAAAATGCAATCACGAAAGAAAGTTACCCTGTTTTTTTCAGACCGCATATTCTCATTACTTTCACATTGGCGGTCTGCCAAGATGAATCGCAGACTTTTGCCTTTTCGGCTCGCACACTCTTATTTCTGACCTCCCATGGCTTTTGATCCCGAGGTTAAGAGTTGGGTAAAATTACAAGCTTTTCTTTCAGGCCAGCTATGTGCCACAGTTTGTAAGATCCTCGACACCCTGTGCCCATGTTGCGAAATCTAATCCCGACACAGTCCGTTGGCATTTGAGGCTACTTAAAAAAAAACTCGAGACAGTAGATTTATTAGGTTAACATATCCTCAGGGCTATATTCAGGCACCCATACGTCTCTAAAACACAGTAATTAAGCCCACAGTGTGAATAAAATACCAAGCATTATGCTGAATTTATTTCATTGTAGGAAGGTTGGAATCCCTCATTATTAACCCCATGAAATTTATTGAATTGAACCAGCTGCAATGCTGATAGCTATTTATCGCGATAATTTGCCAGTTCCTGTTGATAATCGTGAACCAGTTAAAATATATTACGTGCAGTGTAAATTGCTGCGCGCTGGAGTCCCTCTCCAGTAAGTATGATATACTTGCGGCTAATCCTTAATTTTGGATTTTCTCAATAAGAATTGTTTTTATCTTTGTCATTAAACAGTTTTACACTTAAATAATTTGATTTTGTGGGTGGACACTGATACATGTTATCTCCAATCATTCACAAGTTAACCTCGTAACAATTTTACAAGCGTTCCATACTATGGCGATGAAATAAAAGTGCTTCGAATTTTCGTGATGGTCGAGGTTATTAGTTATTTTATTGTCATCAGTTGAGATTATGGGGCTTCTGACATCTTGTTCATCATCCCCTGCACTTGGGTGTGTGTTGATTTTGTCTGATAACCTGTATTTCTGTAGTGACCATAGTAGTGTGTATAACTGTATCATTATGGTCTAGGGTTGGGGTGTGGTAATTTGAATAATTATCAACAGGGGAAGTGGGTCACGGAACGAGCATCCCCGAAGAGTGGGGGCTTCTCTTGGGCAACGAATACCGGTTAGTACTGGCCATTCTTTCCACTTTTCACGGTCTGAAAGTTATACGTAGTTATGAACGGAACAGAAATACCGTGTTAGTAACTTTGAGTAAGAATTTCAATTAAGTGCGGATTAATGAGTGTTGATTTGCATTGGGCTACAATTAAAATTGATTTTCTCTCTGTAAAATTTAGGTTGTCTAGTCTCCCCAGTTCCTTAATGCTGTATTTTTTGCAATATTAATAGAACCCGTTCAGTACTAGGTCTTTTACAAAGTCCGTCATTCCGTAGTTCTTCAGTCACAGCCTTTCTTTTTCTTATCCCTGGAACCGATCTATCTACCGACCTAAGACTTTGCATATATTTTTATACTATGAAAGTCATCATCAACAACATGCAACATTGCCTCTTATTAAAAGTTTGTCTGAACATTGGTGGTCCTAAAGTAAGGGGAAGGGCAAATTTGTATAGACCACCTGTCGGTAATCATTGAACAGATCTCAATGAGTATTTTTAAATATGTACTTAAAAACAACACACACACACAAATAATAACATGAGTGCAAAATGAAATATGAATATTTTTCAAAAATTAACATTTCGAGTTGCGTTTGTTGACATCTTGAAACTAGTGCGGCGTTTTAGTTAGCAATTAATGAAATTATTAATATATATCATGATTGTCGATAAAATGTATCACTGATAAATGTTACGAGTATAAGAACTTTACAGGTCTTCATTATTGCAACTCTTAAAGTGTATGGTAAAACTTCCCACCTTCTTTGTCCAAGGTTGTGTGATCGAACTCCGGTACAATCGATTGACATTTGAGCATGTGAAAGACCCTTATCTGTTTTACTAGGTCGTTGATAACACCCTCAGGACAAAATGCCTGCACCTCGACATCTGTAATATAACATACATAATATAACATAACATACATTTTCTCAACATTACAGTAAATATTACTCTTTTGGGAAACAGTGACTTTGAAATTGTTTTTGCGCGTACTGTTGTAAATAAACTGATAGCAGATGTTATCTAAGTAGGTGTCATTGTGATAATGGACCGAAAAGAAATTGATATTCTCTTCGTATTTGGTTCATCGAATGACCATCTCGTACTAGCTAGCATACCAGACTGCTATTGAACCCTTGAATCTCTCTAAAATTAATTCATCTTGCTCTCTGCGTAAATACCATTATGCCTGGTGAAAGAGCACTATGCAATTAGGAGAATTAATTAACTTAATGTAATTACATAAATAGGTAGAGATGTGTGAAACCGGCATTAAGCAGTACTCATCACCTGTTTTGAAATATTTCTTAGCCGACGATGCGCTTACCCCTGGAGGGACGCACTGCTCATTACGTGTCCGCGAAACTAAAGATATAATGAGTGAGTTTGAGATCTCGTGCGGCATTGTGCCGCCATTGAGCAACTCCCGGATAATGACCTCACTTTCAAATCTTATTACTTACATATTTCGTAGTCTTGGTATTTGTTAGTGGAATTTATTACATTTCTCGATCTTGTTTTGTAATTTGTAGGCGCCGATCCAGTGGACAAGCCAGGAGGGGGTTGTTAGTGGGTTATCTGCATTTAGGAGATAATCCTTGGTGATGCAACAATAAGAATAATAATAATATGCTTGCCACGGTGGGTGAGTGGTTATAGTGTTGGACTACCACCCCCAACCTTGCAGGTTCGCTCCTGGCCGTGGTAAGTTATTTTTCGCCACGCATGTCATACGTTGTTGGCATGTTAAAGAATCCATTTGAATTCAGTAGGCCGTGTTCATAATGGCAAAATTAATCTCGGGATTTTCCGCCAACACAAGGTTCCCCCTTTCTCTACTAGAAGGGGGCAGATGACCTCGTAGTTCCGCCCCTTAAAACCTCAATAGCTTACTGTCTACTAGAAAGTGCTATAGTGTCAAGGAGCTTAGATATCAAACCTCCTTGACTTACATAGCGCTCCAAGGAGCGACTAATTCGACATGCAAGCTGCCCTCTGGGCGTCAAATAACAAAGCTAGCACCTGGCACCCGAGATCATACGATATTATTATTACATAATATAGCTTTGGGGCTATTAGGTCGAGTGAAACGTAAAGAAAACCGACGTATCGAGACAACTACCTTTTTCAAGGTTTGTCAAGAAAGAAGTAAAGAAAGAATTAGAAAGAAAGAAAGAAGAAATGAGTAAACAATGGCATATAGCCTCCATAGATAAATGGTATAAGATAGGAAGCCATGTCGAAACAAATAGTCACTCCATGACCTCCTGCGACCAAGAAAACGTTGGTAATGAAACAGTGGGCAGCCATGATCTACTCAAGGGATAACCATCTCCAACCAGAGAAGTCTGCGGTTGCTGAAAATGCCATACAGAATGACCATCGGTTTCTTTTTGATGAAACTTCTGTCATCTGTATGGAGAAACATTTCACAACTCGTATGATTCGGGAGGTGATTGAAATAAGTAAACAACCACACACCATTAATAGAGGTGATGGTTATCCCTTGAGTAAAAATCATGACTGCCCTCTGTTTCACTACCAACGTTTTCTTGGTCGCAGGAGGTCATGAAGTGACTATTTGTTTCGACATGGCTTCCTATCTTATACCATTTATCTACACACATCAAAAAAAGTTTTGCATCACCTCGGTTCCAAGAGTTCCGGAACCGTTAAATACAAAGGGAATAGAGATCAACACAAACAACATTTCAGCTCGTTTTATTGCTCATGAGACCCACACATTGCATGTTGTACCATCATACAGCTAGACTTTCAGCATTTGTGGTCCAGATTGCAGTACACACCACTACCTCTAATACCCAGTAGCACGTCCTCTTGCATTGATGCATGCCTGTATTCGCCGTGGCATACTATCCACAAGTTCATCAAGACACTGTTGGTCCAAATTGTCCCACTCCTCAACGACAATTCGGCGTAAATCTCTCAGAGTGGTTGGTGGGTCAAGACGTCCATAAACAGCCCTTTTCAACATATCCCAGGCATGTTCGATAGGGTTCATGTCTGGCGAACATGCTGGCCACTGTAGTCGAGCGATGTCGTTATCTTGAAGGAACGCATTCACAAGATGTGCACGATGAGGTCGAGAATTGTCGTCCATGAAGACAAATGCCTCTCCAATATTCTGCCGATATGGTTGCACTATGGGTCGGAGGATGTCATTCAGGTATCGTAAAGCCGTTTCGGAGCCTTCCATGACCACCAGTGGCGTACGTCGGCCCCACATAATGCCACCCCAAAACATCAGGGAACCACCACCTTGCTGCACTCGCTGGACAGTGTGTCTAAGACGTTCAGCCTGACCAGGGTGCCTCCAAACACGTCTCCGACGATTGTCTGGTTGAAGGCATATGCGACACTCATCGGTGAAGAGAACGTGATGCCAATTCCGTGGGGTCCATTCAGCATGTTGTTGGGCCCATCTGTACCGCGCTGCATGGTGTCGGGGTTGCAAAGCTGGACCTCGCCATGGACGTCGGGAGTGAAGTTGCGCATCATGCAGCCTATTGCGCACGGTTTGAGTTGAAACACGACGTCCTGTGGCTGAACGAAACGCATTATTCAACATGGTGGCATTGCTGTCAGGGTTCCTCCGAGCGGCAATCCGTAAGTAGCGGTCATCCACTACAGTAGTAGCCCTTGGGCGGCCTGAGCGAGGCCTGTCATCGACAGTTCCTGTATCTCTGTACCTCCTCCATGTCCGAACAACATCGCTTTGGTTCACTCTGAGACGCCTGGAAACTTTCCTTGTTGAGAGCCCTTCTTGACACAAAGTAACAATGCGGACGCGATCGAACTGCGGTATTGACCTTCTAGGCATGGTAGAACTACAGACAACATGAGCAGCGTACCTTCGTCCTGGTGGAATGACTGGAACTGATCGGCTGTCGTACCCCCTCCGTCTAATAGGCCCTGCTCATGCATGGTTGTTTACATCTTTGAGCAGTTTTAGTGACATCTATGAACAGTCAAAGGGACTGTATCTTGGATACAATATACACAGTCAACGTCTATATGCCGGAGATCTGGGAACCGAGGTGATGCAAAACCTTTTTTGATGTGTGTATATGCCATTATTTACTCATTCGTTCTTTCTTTTTTTCTTTTTTGACAAACCTTGATAATAGGACAAGCAGTTGTCTCGAAACGTCGTTCTTTTTTTTTTTTTTTTTAAGTTTCAGTGGTCGTAATAGCCCCAAAGCTATATTATGTATGCAATTGGTCTAGAAAGTTTACGCAACAGTATTATTATTATTATTATTATTATTATTATTATTATTATTATTATTATTATTATTATTATAGCTAGAATTTTAATGGCGTATATCTCCTGATTATGAAAAACAAATAAATGCACTTATGACCCCGAAATACAAAAAAATACTTAAGTTACATCTTAAAAGAATGCCCCAATATTAATTTCAGTCCTTAATGACCAAAACGCATTTCCTCGTTATAATCGTAATTCAATGAACATATGGAAGAAACTTTAATTTTAAGCATCCAAGCCTACTTATTACAATCCCGAGTTCGATTCCCGGGTACTGCATTTGAGCTTTTCGAGAGGAAATGTCACGTCCTGCAGTTTGGATTTCACATTAAATGTAGGTCCCGTGGCTTATAACCACGAGATTAACGATGAAATAAAACTGCAAGCTTTTCGGAATTGCAGTTCTAAAACTTAGAAAGTTATTTCTTTATAAATTACTAGCAAATCGCCCCGGCTTCGTCCGGGAACAGTTATGAATGCATTACGTGATAAACGCCTTGATTTCTGTCAATGAACTACGACCTATATCCGTTTTACGTCTCGGCATCTTGGGTTAAAATCACTGATTGGTCTATTAATTATATTACCATGGAGATGCACGTGCAACGAATTGTCAGACGTAATTTAAGATTGACGAGGTGCATGAAACACAAATCCCCCTTCCGTCCAATCTTGACTTGTGTATTTTGCAGAAAGGAAAGTTCACAGGTGAAATGAAGAACCGCCGAGTTGTACTTCCTGGGAAACTCCAAACACAACCATTCTTCTCTGAAGTCTTAACGCAACACGACTCGACAGTTTGCTGCTATAAGGCATCCAACGTTTAGAATGAAGCACTGGTTAGATAGGGATATTCTTCTCTCTTTCTGTTGCACGCGAGACATGCATGACGCTGTCATTTTCTAGCACTCCACTGTTGCCATATCAGTCGAAAACTTTTCATTGTCGAAAAAATAGCATATTCGGGTAGAACTATGTTTTGCCGATCTTTTTGGTCCTGTATTAGAACTACGTAAACTTGATAGAAATGCTAGAAAAATTAGATATCCATATTTTCTTAAATACTATAAACTGAGTCCCCTTTTTAGTAAAATCGATCTTATATCATGTTGCATTGACTTTGTGATGCCTATTTTTCACACACGTGTAGCTAAATGTGCCGTCTTGATGATGGATTATTGAAATATTTTATACTGGCAATATTACAATTTTCATGTAGGTAAAACTTCTGAATATTCTCTCATAACCGCATAGCAGCATTGAAAAAGTTCGTATGCTGCCAACTTTTCTATTTTTAAAGATAACCATGTCATGTCAGTTTGAGAGTTGTAGAGGAATGTTGGAAGAAGTTTTCTACCTGCCTACCCAGAGTGTAGGTTTAATTGTTTACACAGGCCGGGCTGTTCATTGACCGCGGATTATAAACATGAAGTTTCGAAGGGCAGCGGGGTGCCGCTTGCTACTCACAGCTTTATTACTGTGCCATTCGAGCTTGTATTTCAGTAGTTCGGCTGTCTCTATCTTGAGTGTGTGTGCAGCAGTTCTGTTAGATTTAACGTGTTGTATTTTACGTATTTCACGTACAACAATGGATAGTTTTGTGAAAAGAAAGCGTGGTCAAGTGCTCAGAAGGAGGGAAAAACAGGTCGTAATTAATGTGTTCAGTTATTTTAAGAACCTTAAACCCAACGAAAGTATAAATCATGAAAGGTAAGCCAATGAGGAGTATTTTCTTTAATAACGTACTTCAACTTTAACTGCAGTCGAAACTTCACACATTTCCTTGTGCTTGTACTTTATTTATTTTATTTTGATTGGTTTATTTATGTCATATTCAGCATACGTTATAGTTAATTTAATTTAATTTCGTTGTATGTGTTATGTTAGCCTACTATATTATTATACAGTGCTTAATTCAAGTCTTCGTCACTGCACAATCGCTGAATGTGCGGAAAGTGTACGCGAAGCGCTTTGTACTGTCTCCTATCATGGAGTGGCAACCCTGTCGTAACGCGCCATAAGACCAATGCTTCATTCTAAACGTTGGATGCCCTATAGGTATATCTGGGGTAATAGGCTCGCCCGCTAGCTAGGCTGTAATAAATAATAATATCGTATGGCCTCGGGTGCCTGGTGCAAGCTTTGCTATTTGACACCCAGAGGGTAGCTTGCATGTCGAATGAAAGTCAAGGAGGTTAGATGTTAGATATCTAATCTCCTTGAACACAATAGCGCTTTCTAGTAGAGAAATGAGGAACTTTGTGCTGGCGGAAACTCCCGAGATTAATTTTGCCATTATGAACTCGTCTTACTGAATTCAAATGGGTTCTTTGACATGCCAACATCGTATGACATGCGTATCGTATTTTTGCCGCCTTTCAAAAATCACTTACCACGGTCAGGGGCGAACCTGCAATCTTGGGGTTAGTAGACCGACACGCTATCCACTCACCCACCGTGGCAAGCTAGCTAGGCTGTAACTGGGGTCATAGGATCGCCCCTGGCTAGCTCGTAAACTGTCGCATCAGTAATTGATTGAAGATTGTTGGAAGAAATGAAAACGTAAAACCGCTTATAGTGGGCGGTGTATTGAAGATAGAGATATGCTCTCGCGGACTTTTTTGTAGAACGTTTCATGCTGAACAATTACACTCATAGTACGGTATATAGATATTTTTAACGATTTGCCCAGCGTAAGTTTAAAAAGCGCACGGACACCAGGTTTTTTTCGACCTTTTTACTTAAATCGTTACTGTTTGGGTTTCTTTGATCATAAATAAATTATTTTCTACAGAAACCATCCTCGAGATATCCTTTATAGAATGGTGAAAACCGCATCAAAATCCATCCAGTGGTTCTCGAGATTACCCGTGACGTCCAAGAATCGGGGACTTTGTTTTATACTAAGTAGAGATGAAATTTCAGGATGGCTGTTGTGCTCTATATTCAGTGTGATAAATGTATCACTAACGCTACCAACGCCTCTTATATAATATTCCTCTTCTACTAAATTTCGCCTTAAGTGTGGAATAACTTCCTGAGTTACTAATCTGTAGCCTATACTTTAAATAGTACGCCTAGCCGCCATCTTGAATCTATGGAGTCGCTGGTATTTTACTTTGGGCATACGAGGCGACTTATAAGGTTCTATTTTATTACTAAATTTCGTTATTACAGCTCTAGGATGCCTAAAGTTATTAATTTATTTTGAAATGTCAAGATGGCCACTGGGCGCTATATTCAATGTAATAATATTTTGACTAACGCAGCTGACAGTTCTAATATGATACTCAACTCTTGGTAAGATTAGTCTTAATTACCCAATTTGATTCGGAGCTGGCGGTTTTAATGTTCTAATAATTCCTACAACCACCATCGTGTATGTATGGGGAGTATGTTCTTGTACCTTGGCTATACTAGGGAACATATACGGTTCTACTTTGTCACTAATTTTCGTTACAGTAGCTCTTTTTATGTGTTAAAGAGTTATTTATTTACATATTTTATAATTTATAGATGGCGTGTGCGCAATAGAGGGTGCTATTATAAAACTATCTGAATGCCAAGTACTGTGAACATTGATTCATTGGATCGTAAGTTATCGATTATAATGTTTGTATGATTCACACGGTCACTATCTTGATATTATTCAGCTGATGACCGTGTACTTTATGTGTCGGACGCTCCCTACACGAAGGTATATTTTCCCAAATTTGGTAGAGATCCGATGAATAGTTTAGTCATAATTTGATTTAAGCGTTCTACATTTGACTGGCCGCCATTTTGTTTTGGTTAATTTGACGGCGATGTAAAACGTGGCATTGAGGTGTCCTTCACTAGTGCCACCTCTGTACCAAATTTGGTTCGATTCTGTGTCGTCGTGTTTCGATTGATATAGGTAGAGGGGGGGGGGGGGGGGGGGGACACACAGACAGACACACGCATCTTCGGCCCGTGTAGATCTCATAAGTCTACTTCATTTTTTTTACAAAAATCGAAAGTATGCTAAACATACATGCTCCTTATTAATATACAGATACCGATTCGCAGTACTTTGCAACCGGCAAAGCAATAAACCAATGCTATGCCCTCTTATCTTCGATCTTGTTTTAACACCCGTTCGCCATTCACTTGTTGGCTTGCTTTGTATATTGTGAGTTTTACGTCAGCATTCTTGCTCCCATTGTGTGGTCACGGTTGGGCTACTCTTCGATTCCGTAAATATATAACCGATCACTACCATCCGTGATCCATACTGGATAACAAAGGGTATTTCAATGGTAAAGATATAATGCGTCCCTTCCTGTTTGCATTTTCGTTGATTGGTCATACTCATCACGTAACGTTTTTTCAACTCGATCGTGGTTTGAAATTGATTTCACACTTTAGATTAGTGTTCTTGCATACATCACATGTTGACATTTCCTAGTTTTGAAAGTTTATGGCTGGAGTGTTCGCCTTGTATGGTGAAGAAAACTGAAGAGAATTGTACTCACAATTTAAAACGTTGGTGAAAAGTTGTTAATGACTATCAGAGAATTGGGAAAAGGTTTAATAAATCAAAGATGACTTTATAATCGCATTTTATTTGCCAGAACCCGGAGACAGCTGAAATTATACTCACAAGAGAACCCCGCAACCGGGCACTCCCCGGTCGTGGGTGGAATTTGGCAAACAAATTGGCCAGACATCTGTGGGTGTACTTCGTCCCCAAATTTACTTAGACCATCCGGAAAGCCGGCAAAACGGCGTAAATTCAAATGCGCGTGGAGACTCCTTCCCTTCAAAAAGAGGGTGCCGAACGCCCTCTCGCTGTTTCATCAGCAGTCAGTCTTCGGTGACTGTTTAAATTTTACTACGTCTTGAGCGTGTATTGAAACTTGAGAAAATCCATCCTCTTGTATTTGGAATCCATGGTTTTATATCTCCGAATGTAAGGGTCATGGAAACTTTCAAACTTGGCACTCGTGTTGGCCAATTTAGAGCAATCCACACGCGAATTGATCGGTTCATGTTGATAAATGCTCTTGAGTCTCTTTATAACCGACTACAAACATGGCACACTGTTAGGTGAAGATGTTTAAGACATATTTATGATACATAATCATGATTCTAAATACTCTTATACAGCATGTTCGATCTTTGACTGCATGGAACTTCCATACTATTCGAATCATTTCTATTAAACTTTGTATACAATGTATGCTCAAAATTTATAAATTTGTATATTTTTAGAGTGTCGTTTCAACCCTAATCTCGATACGTCAGCATCTATATATGAAACGAATTTCAGAGTTGAACCTTTGTAGGTCAATATGTTTATGATTTTTTGAGAAAATATTCAATGTCAGGGTTACCAACTTACGTATTATTTGATGGTAACTTTCAGTAGGTCAACACGAATATATGCACAATTAAATTGGGATAATGTGATACCACCTGAAAAAGATATACATGTGATTAAATAATAATAATAATAATAATAATAATATCGTATGACCTCGGGTGCCGGGTGCGAGCTTTGTTATTTGACGCCCAGAGGGCTGCTTGCGTGTCGAATTTTGTTGTTCCTTGGAACGCTATGAAAGTCAAGGAGGTTCTATATCTATAGCGTTTTCTAGTAGAGAAAGGAGGATTTTTTTTTTGTGTTGGCGGAAAATCCCGAGTTTAATTTTGGCATTATGAACGCGGCCTACTGAATTCAAATGGGTTCTTTAATATGCCAACAACGTATGACGTGCATGTAGTGATTTTTTTTCGCCCTTCAAAAATCACTACAACGACCACGAGCAAACCTGCAAGCTTGGGGTTGGTAGTCCGACACGATAACCACTCGCCCACCGTGGCAAGCTATTAAATAATAATTGCACAGATTGCAAGCGGATCGGGTTAAAGGATAACATGTTTCGCTCGTGAAGTGATCCACTATTAAAGAATAATAATAAATAAATATGCGAGACAAAATTGCTCTACAAAATATTAACTCAGTCCACAAGACGGACATTCGGACGGACGCGGCCCTCCAACACCAAAACTCCTAAGCGCGACCGTGTAGACCGACTGAAAATTACCATTCAGTTGTTAATAAAGCTTCAAATCTTTCTAAACATCAGTACGCTTATAAATTCGATCCTTAACTCAAGTGGATTTCAATTAAACTTTGATTGTACATACATTTTTTCTCAAGAGGATGACTATGTTTATTTTGGAGAGTCGTCATCACTGCCAACTGTCTACTAATAATCTCAAATTTGGTGAACTCTAGACAACATATCTCACAATATATGCATGGAAACGAGTTCACCACTGAGACACCAGGGGCGTAAAGCTCGGTGGTGGGAGAGGCAGGGGGGATTGCGACCCCCCCCCCCCCCTTCAAAGTAGTTTTAGGTGCAAGCCAAAATTTTTAAGTAGCCTACCCTTAAAAAATAACCCGAAAGTATTCTCAGAGATTCTACCGGTAACGAATATAACGAAAAAGTAACTAATTTTACAAACAGGTAACGAAAGTAGGCTAACAAACCGTAGCTAATTTTTAAGTCTAGTTAGTTAGAGGTAATTAAAATTCGCCGCCGATTGCGTAATAAAGCTATATTTTTCCGTGCCCGGCTTAAGTAAATGCGTACTAAGGATACCTTGAGTGGTATACATTGGTTAAACGTATATTTTCGGCATCAAGGAGAGTTTTTAGTTTAGTGTGAAATATGTTTCTGTAATATTAGGGACCCTGACTTTTCGGGAGACCATTATTCGCGAAATCTTCCGAAAATTCAACAGAAATCTCTCATTTCGAGACTATCTCAAATTGAAGTCCAGAAATGACGCGAATTAATGTCGCAATCTTGCAAAATGATACCGTTTCGAAAAAAAAGCGTGAAATAATATAGAAATACCGGTACATATATTTTGAAAATCTCTCCGTCTCGAAAGTTTGTGACATCCAGTATGGTTAATTCGAAATTCCGTTTTATGACATTATTTCCTTCGAACTTTCGTTCCATCGGATATATTATAATCCAACTGGTTATCTCTAAACCGTGTATAAATATATAATTCGTTATTCGAATTCGAAAGAAAATGTGCCTTCGTGTGGTGTTGTTCGTGCATTCCTCTCAGAATAATTCGTAATATTCGATACCAACTTCGAACGTACATCAAGACGACCAGCTTACCGCACAACTTGCCTGTGGGAATCTCGACAAATGGACCGAGATCGACGCTGGTTGCTTAAAATCATAAAACCCGTGCCCGATCATGAACTTGTGACCACGAGGACTGTGGGAATCCCGAATATGATTGCCACTCGCCACTTTTCCCATGACCGTGTTCTTAAAAGCATACGGGGAGAGAGAAGTGCATCAACCCACTTAAACACGGCATTGACTACATAGCATTGCGATAATCACTTCTCCCCGTGATCCACCGCGAACTCCCTACCACAGCATAGGGACAGCGGGAATCATGGCACCCTACTTCCGAGCGGTGCCGACCATAAAACATGTGTATAACTGCTCGTGAATTTTAACCATGCCCAACCTCGAAGTTGCCTTGGCCATTCTGCTAGGACAGTTACACAGGCAGACAATCGTTGAACGGCCGGATGTGGCGCCGGTTGAATAATATCGCGTTATCAGTGTCCAACCGCGTGGACAACGTGATTCTCGTAAAACGGCCAAGAGCGGCGGCGATTGGGTAACATCACGATATTTCTCCACTTTCGATGAAGAAGACTACTGGATTCTTGTCAGTCAGCAAGCGCCGACGATTGCGTAATAAGGATAGGATGTTTTCCCGTACCCAACCACAAGGACAATAGAAATCTCCGTCAAACTACTAAATGTGACACCCATTGTATAAATCGCGATGTTTTTCGTGCTCTACCGCTGAGACGATGGGAATCTCGTCAAACGGCCAAGAGCAGAGCAACCTATTGGTAATCATAACAACTTCTTGTACACAAGATGACATATTAGCTGAAACAACTGATTGTTATTAAATATCTATTATTTATTTATTATTTAGTTTTTATAATACTGCTTTAAGCACAGTTCATTTTTTCCTATCACTTGATGAGCTTCTTTGCTTGCAGACGCATCTTGAATTAGTAGGTAACTAAAAGGTAGCTAAGAAGCAAATAATTTTTACTTCATCCTTACAGTAGACATCCTGAATCTATAAACGGTTAAATACTACGGTACGTTTGGCGAAAAATAGAAAAAAGCCATCTTGCGAAGTCGTGATATCTTTATTTTACTGAACGAACAGTCTGTTTTTGCCCCCTCTCCCGTTTCCCGCCGAGGCGTTAACTGAGCAGAGAGCCGAGGCGCTTTGAGCTTTGTCCACTTACCACGACGATCCAAAAATGTGCATTTTCGAACTATTAATTCTGAGCCCTAGTTTAAAACTGAAGTAAGACAGTGGGACACAAAATCATTACTTCAGCCTGGAAACAACAGCGGGCGCGTCGTTTTTTGAAATAAACAAGGTGAAATAACATGACTCTTCCCTTGCACATTTCGCGTGTTAAGCTCACCCTACGCATTCGTCCTACGTTGCGCTGATAAGGTTCAAAAAGCAATGATGCACATGGCGTTAGAAGTTTGACATTTGGTGCTACGCTTGGCAAGCGCAGTTTAGAAATTTGACCTCCCCAAGTTTGTGAGGAGTTTCACGCCTCTGTGAGACACTATAGTTATATTTGAAATGCAGCCAATGACCATAGCGGGGTATTTCAATTGAACGCCCGTAGTCTCCCTATCAAGTTCAATTTCAAGTAGTTCCATAGTTCCAACTTTGGCTACCAGAGATGCCACTGTCACTCACACCTAGCAGTGAACGTTGGAACCTAATGGAGTGTTTCTAATCAAATAACCTACAAATTTAGCTACACACTACCATTTGTAGTGGTAGATTCTTTTACATGCCATAAATCTATGACATGGGCCCGCCGGCTTTACTTCCCCTCCGAAGGAAGGCATACTGAAGGATTTAAACGCTCGTAAAAATCCGACGACTTCGGACAGGTTTGAACCCACGATCTTGGCCATAGCAGTTCAGAATGCTACCGACTAAGCCACCGAAGACACTATAAGGTGGCAATATACCAGGTATTGTTTTTAAAAAATTATGAATGTCACTGTTGTCAAAGTAAATCTACGCTTGTTTCTTGGTTCCATATTTAACTCCCATACTATTGAAAAGATTTCTACCAATGGTACCATCTACGTTGCATTGATATTCTGACTTTTCAGTTGGTCAACACTATATAATGCCAATGACTGGGACATGCGATAAAACAACCAGAAAGAAAATACATGTGATTAAAATAGGCCTATATACATTCGTTATAGATTACAGAAGAATTAGGATGACATGTTTCGCCCGTCAAGCTAGCATCATCAGATCCAAATATAGCTCTACGGTAGAAGACAGTACCGAACCCACAATGTCAACCCCCCCCTGCAGAAAGAAGAAGCACGGCAAAAACTTACAACGATAGCAACTATTGCTGATAAATACTAAAAGCATTAGGCATCCGATAAAAGAACTTACTATTTTATTATCTACTGGGTTGCATGACAGAGAAAGACGATCACATCCACAGTCAGTCTCCCTTCACCAACTAATTTATGAATTTGTAGCGGCCAAGCGTAGTTGAAACATTTAAATAGACTTTTCTCGCGATTTAACCATCAGCACGTAATGATACTTTGCACAGCAAATGTTTATACACATTGTAATGCACTGGCATCTAAGTTAGTTCGATTGTTTAAATAACCTCAAGATAGCGGCTGTGCGAAATTGTAAAATTACGTTTTCATTTCTTGTGTCCTAATCATGCGATCGAAGTCAATGTTTGAATAATGAACCTACGCAATAATCGTCATCTAATAGTACATAACTCTTATGGCCTACATATATAAAAATCCAACATGGCGACCATCCGAAATATTTAGACGGTTCTCAGTATCTATTAATTTATGACAGCAATCACACTGAATTTTTGTATGTTGATAGAGGCTATGAACATAAGTTCACATATGGGATTTCCAATAACCTGGTGAGCACAAATCCAACACGGCGGTGACGCGAAATATAAATATTTAAATGGACGTTTCTCGCGATTTAACCATCCGAGCGCAGAGAATCTTGGTGCGGTATATGCTCATACAAATTTTAATCCACTGGCATCAAATTTATTTCATAACCACAAGATGGCAGCTGCGTGATATTTTTAAATCTCGATTTTATTTCTTGTTTCCTAATCAATCCTAAAGTTTGAATACTACACCTTCACAATAATCTTCATGTAGCCTAATAGTACATAACTCTAAGACCTACATATATAGAAATCCAACATGGCGACCATCCGAAATATTTAGACGGTTCTCAATATCTACGAATCTCTTAGAGCAATCAAACTGACATTTTGTATGTTGATAGAGGCAATTAACATAAGTAGGATATATGAAAATAGGCTGTATAGTTCTTCACGGAACTACTTGTTCCTCTATAGGCTACCCCCTCCCATTTCTTCATCCATGCCCACTACTACAATGTAGCCTAACTTCTTACCGTCATTTATCTAATAAAAAGAATGAAGGTGAGCCTTCCAAGTATATGTGGCCATTTACATTTGTCGGGTTATTCTTCGCAATATGTATTTCGATCGATTACTTGATGTCTAGAATCGTACCTTGTTTTTTATGTCAAAATGTAAATTTCTTAGATCCTTCTTTAAGTTGCTGAATTGATGTTTTTTTTTTCATAACTGTGTGGGCAAACCGCTGAGCGTCTGCCATGTTTTATTGCATATCTGTGTCTGTTGTAACGTGTGTCAAGTCTCCTAGTCTTATCATTTGTCGCAATTTGTAACAACGTTTAATTTAAATTTAAGAATGTAGAAAATATTTGAAGGTGGAATGACTTTGCAAACCTATCTACGATGCATGCCTCACGAAAGATATACTTGCGTATACCTTCTCTACCAACTAACTAATAACGCTCTTTGTGCTTCTGAGTCCTAGACCCCAAATATCTCAGAATCTATTCAAGGAAGTATTTTGAAACTTCCACACTATTCCTCAAAATATACCTTAAATACTGGGGTTTAAATACGTATTTAATATCATTGTTGCTTACATGATTCCGTAGATAATGGTAAAATTGAATAGAAGGTGTTTGATCTTGAACTTAAAGAAAATTAGGTTCTACAGTTCTTCACAGAACTTCTTGTTATATTCGTTAACGTGTTGTCTAGTGATTAGAGAAGCATACTCTGCGAAAATGTAGCTTTTACATGAAAGTAAATATTATCTAAAAATGTCTTGCAGTAATTACAAGTAAACATTTTACCATTCAAAATCTACCGATTACAAGTATGAAATATCGGAACTGTAAATGCTGCTGGCAATTCCTTTACATATATTCGTGTTTTCCAGTCTCCGATTCTAGTTCTGTTAGTCGATTTTGGAGGCGTTTCACAAAATAAGGGGATGAACATTTTAAAACCATTGCATTCAACACCTGCTCCTCCTCTAGTAGTCAAGTTTGTTTTACTATGAAAATATTGTGAGCTTGCTGGAGAGGAACGTAGAATGTGACTACTGTAGGAAATAGAGGCTTGAGCGTGGAGAAAATATTTTAATTTGACATTATTGGCTATTAACAGGAAATAATCAGGGATGTCCTTCAAAACAATTTGTTTGAAAATAAATGTATTTTTTGAATTATCATGAATATTTTCAAAATTGCATAATTTTAACAGCACTTCATGAACATTTCCATGTGTCAAAATTAAACTGAAGTAAATTTTGAAAAACGGACGTGTTAAAATATAACGCACATAAGGAGGAATTACATCTAAACACTTCAGCTTTGTATGTTGAAAAGTTCGGGGAAAGAAAGGGAAATTCTATTTATAGAAAAACATTTTAGCGGAAATTTGGAATCAACAATTTTTCTGTTTTTTAGAACATGCTATTAACGTAGGATTTCTCTTCTTCAATTTGAAACATCAGCATCCATTTGCTGTAGTTCCATGACCCTTTGCCCTAGCTTCTAACACAGCCTCTTTCTTACAAGTTTTTGATGTGTAACATCTTTCCGCTCGGTTGCTGGATAATTTTGCGGGAGTGATTTTGAAAATTGGGAACGGAAGTGGATCGGTACGATCGAGCTGGCAGTGGTGGATCGAACGGAAGTATGCACTGCCCGCTCGATCGATCGAACGGAAGTGTACTAGCTGGCAGTGGTGGAAAACGGAAGTATGCACTGCCCGCTCGATCAATCGAACGGCAGTGTACTAGCTGGCAGTGCTGGAAAACGGAAGTATGCAATGCCCGCTCGATCGATCGAACGGAAGTGTACTAGCTGGCAGTGGTGGAAAACGGAAGTATGCACTGCCCGATCGATCGATCCAGCGGGCAGTGGTAAGACCCAGCTGGCAGTGGTACGAGAAACAATGAGCGCGCGATGTCGGAAATTGATACCAAGACGTACTCTCGCCCATGTGGAATGTATATGACATACTGAACGGAAAACGCTCATGCGAACTCTGGTGTCAAGTGATTGAAACTGACATGGTACATGTTCGAAGTCTTCGTATCAGTATTTAAATGGTAAAATGCCTTAATATCAAACATTGTAAGTAGTCGGCATTGCCGGTATTATATTTCTGCACAATGGCTAATCAAATATTAACCCACATAACGGTAATGCAGTCATCAATATAATACAGAGAGGATAGATTATCTGTCCCGGAGACTCTCGCTAGCCCTCTCGCCCGTGGCGCGAGCCTGTCTCCCGCCAGGCACTTTGCCGTTATGCGGCGCCCGCCCGGCACTGAGTCATTGAGTATAGAAATTTGTACTTACCTAGTTCACAGCTGGTGCTGAAAATGTTCGCCATGCACTGCTACACATCGCTGGCACCTTTTTATGAAACTGGCATTTACTCTCTGAAGTTCCTCAGCACCGATTGACTGTATTTCAGCTGTAATATAGTCTTTAAGCTCATTTACAGTGTGAGGGTTTCTCGCATACACTCTATTTTTAAGCGTCCCCCACAAATAAAAGTCACATGGTGATAAGTCTGGGCTTCGCGGGGGCCACACGTTCCGACTTATAATCCTCGTACCGAAAATGCGACGCAATTCTGTCATGGATGCTTCGGCAGTGTGAGCAGTGGCAGAATCTTGTTGAAAGTAATTCGACAATCGCTCTCCGTAAGTCAGTTCGTCAAAAAATTGGTCAAGGATCAATCACATTGAAGTACAAATTTACGCACAGATTCCTATACTCAATGACGCAGTGCCGCTCGAGCGCCGCATTACGGCAAAGTGCCTGGCGGGATACAGGCTGGCGCCGCGGGCGAGTGGGCTAGCGAGGGTCTCCGGGACAGATAATCTATCCTCTCTGTATAATCGTTGTGGTTATACGAGAATTGAGCAAGCCTTCACGAACTATTACTGAATACATTCTTTTTATTCACAAGAGGGCCTATTCATAAGGCATTTTAAACTCAATTTCACGCAGGAACATTATCGAAACAAGCAAAATATAAATGAAACTTAATTCCGTAATGCAGTATTATTGGAACGTGGAAATAAGTCACCATCTTGTGCACAAAATTTGCGTTGTCGAAATATATATAATTAGATATGCGCACAAACCGTGCAATGATTACAGCAAAGATCACATATAAAGTTTTGCAGTCCTTGCTATAAGCAGCGATAGTCCTATATCGTTTCTTTCATTTTAGAATGTGGTATTGATCACATTTTTCTGAGCACAGGACACAGATGCAGGTATCGTTCGCGTCGAAATAGCCGTGGGGTTAGTGCTTATGACTGTGAATCTAGAGATCTTGGGTTGAATCCCGGACGGGGTAGATATTTTTGCTACCAGATTATCATTTTAAACGATATTTATCATATCAATATGACTCATTTTAACATAATCCATATGAAATTACGTGTTGGGTCTGTGAATGAAGAGGACCTGTTTATAAGGAATTGAAGGTTATGAGCGGCGTCGCGTCTATTAATCTAGTTGATCCATATCGTATTCTTTATTTAGGCTAATGCTGGTGGAAGCTACAAATCATCTAATAAAATGAGTTCCGTATTATAAACTACAATATCTGTAAAACACTCCCTTTTACAATAGATTAATATTTGTGCCAATAATAGTATAAAATACCGGTGTATCAACAATTTCACGTGAGGTTTCTTCTATGTCAGATGTTAAACATCATATGCGACTACTGTAAGGCTCGTATTTTTTATATATATCAACCCCTGGCACTATACAGCCCATGAAGGGCGTAGGCCGACCAAGCGACCGCTGCCCAGCCATTTGGCCTGCAGATCTTGGGGTGACGCGTGATCAGCGCATCGGGTCCCCTCGGCCGTTAATCTTGGTTTTCGTGATCGGGGCGCTGCCTCACTGTCAGACAGCTACTCAATTGTTCTCACGAGGCTGAGTGCACCCCGTTCCAACCCTCCCGTCAGTTTAAAAATCCCTGACGGAGCCGGGAATCGAACCCGGGGCCTCCGGGTGCCTGGCAGGTGCGCTACCCCAACTCCACGGGGCCGGCGTTTTTTTAATATCTATCCTTTAATAAAAATAAAAATGTACATTGGTGGGTTTACTAATAAGACGCAAGATTCTGGGGAAGAGTTGCAGAACGGTGATCTGCAGGATTTGTTTTAAAACACAACGCAGCACATGGCTGGCGAGTTTGCAGCACGACAGCTGACGGGGACCCGTTAGGCTGGCGCGAGCTGAGCCGAGGTTCTCCGAAGTTGCAGGCGCGAGCTTGGCACTCAGAACTTATGCTCCACGCAGATCCAAGATATTGATTGAATATTGAAAGATCATTTCATCTAAGATAACGAGGAAGAGAAGTTTATTTATGATTTTCAGCATTTACCCAAGATGTATTGACATTGTACAAGCTTTTGAAGAGCTGATTTCGTTGGCAAGACGTATATGACAGCTATTTTGATTATGCGCCAACGTCTTGATTTATCGAACTACGCACCGTGAGAGTGGGGGTTTTTCACCCTCGTGAATCTGCGGGCAGTTCGAGCAAGACAGATTCTTATACTTCTCTGCCTAGAGTAGAACGACCTACTAGCGCGATTATTCAACACGTATCGCGAGTTCGAGGCCTACTTGAAAACGTGTGCGAGGCCATCGTCAGGAAGTTAGAGTTATGTGTCGAAAAACTCTACCCTAGGCATTTCAGTAGTAAGTGCAATATTCACTCTGAATATGTATCATGTAACATGCAGGCTTAATCATGTTATGCATATATTAAGGCAAGCTCCATGCAACGAGCAACATTAACTTTGGCAAGTGTACTGTAATACCTGCAGTAGAACATTAACCTCAGAATAGTATTGTAGTATTGTAATACTTGAGCACTACATGAACTATATTACTCATTCATCTTATTTTTCCGACATGATTATCAACGAGATGTCGGGAGGAAGAGTTTACATGCACGATGACCTCATCGCTATGGTTGGCTAGACATTTATACATGAATACTGCGATGTAGGCGATGCAACGTGCATTCTACGGAATGGACACTGACATTTTTAAAGCGTTACCGCTAATGCTAAGTTTCCTCTACCATGTCAGACCATTATGACATGATGGCATTAAAATGCAATTATCGCTTCGGGCGAATACTACTATTTGTGACGAGATGCTTATTCGGAACGATACGGACAGTACGTGGATTGTAATAACAACCGGTGTTGTTCGGGTGGCTGTCTGGAACCTGTGCGTTGGTGAATGGCGATCCAGGGTTCGATTCCATCGACATTCCAGGATGACCCAGGGCATTTATACGTATAAGGAAGACTTGATATGGGAGGCATATCAGGGCTTTCGATTCCATCATCGTCTGGCGGGAAGGTACAGCAAATTAACATTCATCAGTAGTAGTAATGCATGATTATTGTAATGTTTTAGTAACTGACATATTTTATTTTTATTTTTCTTAGTATAGTCGACGGGTAGGATTTAGACTTGACGTCTTACTCATGGCTAGTCCTATTCTCGACTGGATTTTGATTCTTTTTAAAAGAATGCATCCATTTTTGTAGTGTGGTTTTACACAATTCATGGTAACTTATAGTAATTTATATGGGAACATTTTTGTCGTAGTGAAGAGAATCAACTTAGGTGAAGATTTTATTTAATGTCTTCACTATTTAATATAGTGGTTTTGAATTTTCATTGAGGTATTATTTCTCTTTTGTCACGTTTATTCGCATTCGCATTTATCGACGGATCTATTTTATAGAGATCGTTCTGATTGTTGGTTGGAGAGTTGTTAATGTTCTTTTGAACATTTTTCTACGTCGTGTTAGATAGTTTCGACTTCTACACACTTAGTGTGATAGGATTCGTCTTTTTAGCTTTTGCTAAGAGATATTTCCAGTTTTAGTGTACTATATGGAAACAGTAGAGTTTTCTAATCGACTATGTTGGTGCTTATCGTTACGATCACCCTCGTCGATGGTGTAGGAACCCTATATTATTTTCCAGAACCCACTCTTACGATCACCCTCGTCGATGGTGTAGGAACCCTATATTATTTTCCAGAACCCACTCGAGCAGGAATATTTCTTTTTATGCTTGAGACATCTTGATCCTATTGAATTTATTGTTTTGACATACGAATGTCAAGTTAACTTTGAGCTGATAGAAATCCAGTTCTTATAGTATTTTTCAGACTTTTCGATGCGAATTATACTCTATTAAAGACATTCTGAACATCATTTACAATCTTTTCTTCAACGAGAATATCAGATAATCGAAAGTGGAGGCATGTCTAACAGACGTGCGATTGTAATCAACTATTGTAAAAGCATTAACAATAATTCCAATAATTATTTGGAAACATAAGAGATAGCATTTTAGATACTCTATATGAAGTATAACGATCCTGTATAATTCTAGAAACGCAAATATAAAGCAAACTGTAACTATTAACGTATATTAGTGATAAAATCGTTCGTATCGCCATAGAGGGTGACTAATGATTATAAGTATATCAATGACAATTATGAAACAGTAATAATGTATACTCAGTGGAGTAGATTTATCATGTGGATAAGACCAGGCATTGGCACCGTTGAATTATATAATAATTAATTAATGTTTAAAATAATTATGATGAAGTCCATTGCTGAATGGAAGGTGAATAAATAGTCAGGTGTGACTTAAAGTAAATATAGATTTGCAGATATCGAACTAGATAGCGATAATGTATTATCAGGAAACGTGCACTTCTAGACACGAGCACGTATAATTTGAGTAATGAACCTTAATATCCGATTTCTGAATTTTATTGCAATGCTAATAGCTACATAATCATCCCTTTGATGAATTCTAGGAACAGTGTTGAATGAATTTGATATTTTTGCTTGTTCTCACAAGAGATTATTGGGTCCGAGGGTCACCAGATATCCAATATATATATATATATATATTGTGCCCGCTGGCCGAATGTTTCGGGGAGCCACCGGTTTCAAATGACCCTTCCGAGACCCTCTTCCAGTTAACACACAAGTATAGGGGACGATACATTCATAGGCTGGTGTAGCACAAAGTCTGCACTCGGGGGTGTCGGGAATTAGAGAGGTTCGATCTTTAACCAGCTCAGAGGAATGCATCGATAACAAAACTAAACAAGAAAAGAGAGATCAGTCTTATGTTAAAATCACAAATAAATTTTATTCAGAATAGATCCCTAGCCTAGCATGAGAGTTGAAAAACGGCTAGTCCGATACTATTCTGCCCTGAAAGCAAATATAAAAAAGTCCTAAACAAGATCTAAATTACTCTCATGGTCCTAATACAAAATTCGACTAAAATGAACAAGCTAAGAGAATGGCACGTAAGATCGGCCCTAAGCAATTACATCGAAACGACTACGGGAGGATCAAACATCAAAAGAATCTACAGCAAAGCAAGACATTTACTTTTTTACAAATACTAGAACATTTACATTTAGTAGCAAGGGGAAAATGTGTCCTATGCTATGATGGTGCCATCTCTAACATTTATCTTTAGAGTTAAGTGTTTAGCTAGTTCTAAATATCATTAATTAATAAACGAGATGCGTTTCTAAGAAAATCAAGCTATTTGCACAATGTTGCTGAATAAAAAAAGCTATGCTAATACAACACAAATGCATACAATAATTCAGCACTCCTATGATTGTGCAATTGGCACTGCCTGCGTACTCGATTTGTTACTGTTTGTAACAAATGGTCATAGTGTCAAAGTGTTAAGAAAGTAGAAAAATATAGGAAAGCCTGCAAATGCGATAGTAATTAAACAATTACCTCGACTCATATTGCTACTAATCTGATGTGTGTGCTTCTGTTATCACATCACCAATTAGTTGTCGACTATTCGTGTGAAAATGTATCAAAATGTATCTAAAATAGCTTAACAATATCTACCTGTTAACATTTGGTCCAGAAAATAGTTTATTTTTAATGTTTAGAAATGTTATTTAGACTCAGGGGGAATTATAAGATTCGTTAGTTTTCAAAACCCTATATTTGATTATTAAAGCTTCACACAATTATTTATCCCTGACAGTATTGTTGTTCAGTTTATGGGCCTTTAAAAGCGTTCAGTGTATTTAGGTAATGTGTGTATCCAACTTAAGCAAAATAACTCAATAGTTTAATAGTTTACTAGACATCCTGTGTCTTCACCAATTACTTCATAATTATTAGACATCCTGTGTCTTCACCAATTACTTTACTCTTATTTCGGATTCATTGATCCAGGCGCCCTCGGTTTGGTACGACTTCAAATAGTTCATTATCACCGGTATAACCACAATAACAATGTCGGAGGTATTAATCTACCGTCACGACCCATATGATACTCTCATCGTTAATTAGAAAAGTGTGGATTCCTAATAATACACGTTTGAAATGCTGGTAATTTTTTTTTGTCGTATAGCCTCCTGAGAGGCCGAGTGCAGGTCTTTCAAGTCGACGCCCGTGGGCGACCTGCGCGTCGGGATGAGAGATGGAATGGATGAAGATGAATGAAACTGGGCAAGGATGTGGAAGGAAGCGGCCGTGGCCTGTCAGAAGGTACTGTCCCAGCATTTGCCTGGTGTTGAAAATGGGAAACCACGGAAAACCATTTCAAGGACAGCCGACGGTGGGGCTCGAACCCACGCGTCTACCGAGTCAGCAGAGAGCTTGGCCCCTTGACCTAACGCAGCGCTTTAGCCCGCGTAGCCACTACTGTCGGGATGCTGGTAATAAAGATTATGTGTAAAGAAAACACATCCTGACAACGCTTTAAATAAACACGAAGGCTTCTGATACAAGCTAAAAGTGTGTGTGAGCACTTATAAAAATTGCCTCTTCCCTGAATAAGGTCGAACCTGTGTTCATTTGGTTACGAAATACAATTGCATTCATTGCCTGCGTGGCTTCTCTTAAAGAAATAAACCGGTTTTCAAGTATTGATCTGGCCAACAAATGTGAATAACGGAACTCTGCATCCACTTGTAATAATTTTAAGAATCTCACAGCCTTCTAAACAAAATACAGATGCACTGCCTAGAATCGAGTGTGCTGTGTAGTGGGTTTGGCTCGTAACCTTGGCCTCGATTTAACATCTGCCAAACTAGTTTATTTGTCATCAGCTTGACAAAATAAAAGTTGATAATAACTTTTGAAATGATACGAAATGAGCATTGAAAATCCAGCCTTACTGGCGTCTATAAATGTTTAATAAAACTATTACTTTCCACACGCGTGTTATAATTAACTACCTGCATTGTGCACTTAAATAAATGAAACCAAATTAAACTAATCTACTGTTTCCAACTCATTACAATACGCTACAAATACTTGATCTAACTTACAGATGCAGCGACACTTGGTTCGAGACCCGCCGTGAGATGTTATATGCGGTCTCGTGTATGGCTTTAGATTATCTTCTCATTGTATTTGGATATCTTCCGCTGCCAATTCCCCACGCATGATTTAGAAATCACATGCCATCGCGTGGTTGGGGTTGTATTTGAAGATCTGATGGTTTAGCATGATTGTAATGTTAGCGTTGGTAATAACGTAGCACATAATTAACGAAAACTTGCGCGCACTGAAGCTAATATGCGGTAAAAAATTGCCCATTTTCACTCAGCCACTGGCTCTAGTCTTGTCGCTTGTGCGACACTCACTCGTGACTTTTGCACTGTTGTTGTTTGAGTCTTCAGTCTTTTGACTGGTTTGATGCAGCTCTCCATGCCACCCTGTCCTGAGCTAATCGTTTCATCTCTACATAGCTCCGACACCCTACATCGGAGGTAACCTGTTTAACATATTCTAACCTTGGTCTACCCCTACAGTTTTTGTCCTCGACCCTTCCTTCCATAACTAAGCTTGCTATTCCTGGGTGTCTTAGTATGTGTCCTACCAACCTATCTCTTCTCTTCATTAGCAGTCGCCAGAAACATCTCTCCTCTCCCACTCGTCTTAATACCTCTTCGTTTGTAACCCTATCTACCCATCTGATCTTCATCATTCTCCTGTAACACCACATTTCAAATGCTTCAATTCTCCTCTTTTCTGCTGCACCAATAGTCCAAGTTTCACTTCCATAGAGCGCCACGCTCCAGACAAAGGCTTTCAAAAATGACTTCCTAATACCTAAATCTATATTCGATGTCAGGAGATTCCTTTTTTGTAGAAATGCTTTCTTTGCCTGAGCCAACCTACTTTTTATATCCTCTTTGCTTCGTCCATCACTGATTATTCTGCTTCCTAAGTAACAGAAGTCTCCTACTTCCTTCAGCTTTTCACCTGCCAATTTGATCTCCATAGAGGTTTCTGATTTATTTCGGCTGCATTCCAGTATTTTTGTTTTACATTTATTTATTTTCATCATGAATTCTTTCCGTAAGACGGAGTCCATACCATTCAAAAACTCATTCAAATCCTCAGGCTTGTCGGCCAAGATGACGATGTCATCAGCAAATCTCAGAGTTGAAATTATTTCTCCTTGAATCTTCACTCCCACTTTAAATTTTTCTCTAATTTCCTTCATTGCTTGTTCAATGTAAAGATTGAAAAGTATGGGTGATAAGTTGCAGCCTTGCCTTACACCTTCCTGAATACCAGCTTCTCTCTCATGTCCTTCAACTCGAATGACTGCTGTCTGGTTTCTATACAGATTGTATATCACCCTCCTATCCCTGTACTTTATTCCAATTGATTTCAAAATGTCAAACAATTTAGTCCAATCAACGTTATCAAAAGCCTTTTGCACTGATATTTACAGAAAATATTAACATAAAATATTAAATCAAAAATACTGTCCATCCGGCAAACAAAGATTGTACTCGTAGATTTTGTACAGTTAATTAATTACACAGTTTATGTAACACTGAAGTGTGTGTGTGTGACCTTGCGGTCACAAAGTTTGCTTTACACAAGTCCATCATTTCACCTCGGAGAATGAAAATATTTCACAGTTTATGTAATGATGAATGTCTCCAATCTTTAAATTGTTAAATAATGCCATGATGGCTATCCATGAGAAAAATATCCACTGATTTTTCGTGCCACATGGTTTCCCTTCACGGACGTACTTTCACTTGTGCTCCAACATGCACATCGATGTTGCCTCATCCAAAGACAAATAGGAACTGGTGTTACCAAATATGGCGTGCTCTTAGGATATGAGCTGGCCGCGTAAATTGATAGTTTCATTGATTTACGAAGTATGCTGTACTTCAAATATGCAGAATTATAATTGATTTTTGGAATGTCCAAAATATATAAAAATATGATCATAAGCGATATTACTTCAGCTTCTTCCCGCCGCTCGCAGGGTATGTTCAGTTACATTCCAGCATAAGTTTTAGTCTTTGTTATCTGAGCAAACATGCGTCAACGGGCGCAATATATATATACATACATACCACGAAACCACAATTGAATTAAACAAATTACGCTCAAGGAGGGTGTACAATCATCGTGTATTCCACAGAACACTCTGAGAGGTGTTGAAACGAATTGTATATATGTGTATAAATTCTTTTTCAGGGTCATTATTAACATGTGTTCAGGGGAAATTACCTACTGAATGAAACAGTTCTGATATTCGATCCAATACGAGTTTGTGTGGATCTATAATTTTTTTAATGGGATTTCACAGCCCATTCTTGTGTGTGTTGGATTTGATAATTGTTTTCGGTTATTTATTCTTGACCATGTCAAGCCTATTAACGTTCATCAGTTTTCTATCTGAAGACATAGTACTTCGATATGCCGTTTTGTGAATAAATATTTTCAGTTCCAATTTTAATTCGACATTGTGGTGATTTATAGAAGTGAGTGGAGGTCACGTTAAGAATGCCATCGCTGGGTATTTCTAGGTGTTTCTACTCCTGAGATTACACTCTTGTTTAGATCTCGTGTTCTATGAGCTGTTGCTTTTTAGCGTTTAGCCATGGATTTTCTTAACGTTGCCTGGTTAGGTTACCTTGTGCCCTGTTATCCCCGTCTCTTGTTGGTAGTATCTGGGTTTTTTAGCCGGGATTTTCCAGGTTCTACGATCCAGTGATCTTCGTGGGATTTCAACACGCTGATGGTAGATAATTTCGGGTACAGTACCATCCCGTCATTAGGCTACATCCAATCCAACTTTTCCCAATTACCGTCAGGAGGTCGAGTACCCGTATACGCGTTCAGACGCTTAAAGCAGAATTTAATATTTTGGCTGTGGTGGGAATAGAAACCAGGACATTAATAATAGGGTCTAATAATAATTTTCAGATTCTTGCTTTCAAATCTGAAATGTTATTTAAACTGTAAAAGCTAACAATTAAGCTTTTGTTTTATACAGGCCCTTTTAGGCCAGGCGACAGGTAGTTCAATAAGGAAATAATTAGTGGAAAGCTGGAAATTGCTTTAATCGCTTTATTTGGACCCAGATATTACTCTCCCAAGTTTTTCCCCTCGAGCGAAGTCAGCGTTAGCCCTTCTGACCCTAAGAAGGTACCATATTTCGTTTTTTTTTCTTCAAATATCTCCCAAACCATCAACTTTATCAACAAAATACCTATTATAAAAAATAATTTAGAGTAAATTGCCTACAGAAATGTTCTGTACCTTTTGTCTCTAATACGAACCGTTACTTTGCCACAGCTGTTTACATTGAAAAGCTGTTGTACTTTTAACAAGTTAACAGCTTGCGCACCTGGAATGCTGACAAATATTTATAACATGTAGAAACTTTGATATGGCATATCATTTCCATAGCTTTTCCGCAAGAATCAAAAAGGGCTCCACTTTGAATGGTCGCAGCATCGTAACGGTTCACATTAGAGACAACAGGTAGAGAACATTTCTGTAGGAAAATTACTCTAGATTACTTTTATAGTAGGTATTTTGTTGATAAAGTTGATGGTTTGGGAGATATTTGCAACAACAAAAAAACGAAAAATGGTACCTTCTTAGGGCCAGAAGGGCCAACGCTCGAGGGGGAAAACTTGGGAGAGTAATATCTGGGTCCAAATAAAGCGATTAAAGCAATTTCCAGATGTCCACTAATTATTTCCTTATTGAGGCTTTTTTTTTCGACTTGTCGCCTGGCCTATTTGTGATTAGTGAAAAAGTTGTCGCCATGAGACATGGGTAATACCGAACTATTTATTCCTAACTAGCACTGAACCAAACGTTTGAAAGTGACAAAAACAAAACAGTATTCTATACGCCACTCACATGACCCGCTGAGCGGTGACACTGTCTAGCCGTGCAAGCACAGTGTTGTGACCCTGCATGTAAGGCATCCAACGTTTAGAATGTAGCACTGGTTTAGGGCTATTCTTCTCTCTTTCTGCTGCAAGTGAAACATGTATGACGCTATCATTTTCTAGCAATCGACTGTTTTCATATCAGTCAAAACATTTTCTTGGTTCAAAAATTAGGAGGAAATAGGTTATGTCGATCTTTTTGTCCTATATTAGAACTACGTAAATTTGATAGAAAGGCTAGAAAAATCAGATATAGTATCCATAATTTTAGAAGAAACTATAAACTGTATTCCCTCTTTAGTAAAATCAATCTTATATGATGTTGCATTGACTTTGTGGCGCCTATTTTACACATAAGTGTAGCTACATGTGTCGTCTTGATGATGGATTCTTGAAATATTTTATACTGGCAATATTAAAATATTCATGGAGGCAAAACATCTGAATATTCTCTCATAACCGCGTAGCAACATTGAAAAAGTTCGTGTGCTGCCAACTTTTTCATTTTTGAAGATGACCATATCATGTCAGATTGAAAGTTGTAGAGGAAAGTTGGAATACGTGTTCTATCTGCATACCCGGAGTGTAAGTTTAAATGTTAACACAGGCAAGGCTATTCATTGACCGCGCATTCTATGAAAGAAGTTTCGATGGTCAGCGTGGGGTGCAACTTGCTACTTGTGATTGAACTTTATTTATTTTGTCTTGATTGCTCTCTTTTATGTTACATTTAGCATCAACATACGTTATAGTTCATTTAATCTTATTTCGTTGTATGAGTTATGTTACTATTAGTATTATTATATAGTACTTAAATCAAGTCTTCGTCACTGTACGATCGCTGAATGTGTGGAAAGAGTACGCGAAGCGCTGTGTACTGCCTCCTCTCATTGAGTGGAACAACTACTGGCAACCCTGTCGCCAGAAGACCAATACTTCATTCTAAACGTTGAATGCCTTATAGCAACAACATATTTTCAAAAGATTCGAGTCCGAAGCGAGTCTAGAGTTTCCAGCACGACTACAAAATTAGTTTCCTTTGCGTTAACATTCAGAGGCAAGATCTGACGTAAGGAAAACATTCGATTGCGCAACAAACAAGTCAAAAATCGTATTGGTAAAGCGCGGATTAAGATTTGTCTGCGAATATTTAAGCGTCTTGCTTTTTCACATTTCTCGAACGCTCACTGGTAAACTATATTTGCTGTTTCATTTAGGGACCTGGCCGTCGTGGTCATCATTCACGTCTACCTGCTGTATGTGAAAAAGTCACTGGTAACCTATTTTATAGTATATTTGTAGTTGAAACTAAGACTGAGAAGGATGTGGTCGTAGCCATAAGTCAGAAACCATCCCGGAATATGCTTGGGGTAGAAGAAAGCACTTCAATGATGGCAGAGGAGAGAATCAAACTCACCTCGTCTTAGTTTTGCCTCACTGGGCTGAGTGTACCCCGTTCCGACGCTCAGGCTAGAAATCAATTTCTCGGCCGAGCCAAGAATGGAACCCGGACCATAGGGATGACAGCCAAAAACGCTAGCAACGACACCACAGAGAGGTCGAGAAAAAGATTAAGAATACTTATGACACGTGGGCACCGCCGTGCAGCGCCGAACACTTCTGGGACCATGAAAGGAAGAACAATGCCCTCGTCCGCGCATGCATAAGTCAAGTACGTGACACCTTGCAGGATATCATATAATGTCTGACACAAATATACACAAACACCAGCCGCGAACAAAACAACTTCATATAACAGTCTTGGAGAGGGAATGTATTTCAATAGCAGTCTCCTACATTTCGATATATCGATGTAGCACACACAGACTGGCCAATATTATTAAAAGAATCTTTTTAATTAAAAGGTAAAAAATAGAAGAGAAATTCGTAACATCAAACCACAGATATTGTTTGTTTTGGAATCCATCCGTGCGGATATGTCGTCATGATCGTGTAAGCCAACATACCTCCAGATCGAAAGACTTTTGATTACAATAGCTTAGGTGGTCAATGGTTGTCGACGAAAAATACGGTTGAAAAAGACAAATCCCTGGTAGTGGGACAGGAGTATATGCTGAAAATAAATCACAATCCATTGTGTGCAGGCGCCCCACAAATTTCCCTGGATCAATGCAGAAGATGTGATGAACCCCCTGCATTCCGTCAAGTGGCAGAGCCACATAATGGGGGTGGGCAGCAAGCACGTTTCAAAAAAAAAAAAAAGTCACTTCCAGCCGCTCCAGCGCACTGAAGGGCAGGAGCGATGGCCACGATACACGGCATTGAAGGGAGAGGAAAGGGAGCGGGCGCACTTGATGCTAGCACCTTACTTTCTCTCAATTACCGCAATACTTAACAGCAGGGGAGTTCATTGCTCGCTCCCCCAACACACAGTTCGACACCAGACATCAAGACGATGCCTTTCTACCCAAGATAGTTAACGTAGGCCACGGTTCAAATAGTAAAGGCAGTGTTCAAGAGAGAGTTGCTCTGGGCATCACGCGAACCAACCCGCCGCATTGTATTATTATTTTTTATTATTATTATTATTATTATTATTATTATTATTATTAATATTATTATTATTATTATTATATGTACGCCTCATTATAGTGCTACCTTGAATTTTTTGGGGCTCTCCTCTATAATTACGTTGGTGTTTTTTGAGGGTCCAACCAGCCTTCTGGCTGAATACAAACAGACAGGATGAAGGTCAAGACTTTAGACTAACTATTATTCCCGTTTATACGCGATTGGGGATTAGGTAGTGAAGGTCTATGTGGTGAATGGATTTTACGGATACCCTTTCCGACGCCAACCATCGAACTGTACATTAATTCATGTCAAATTAAATGAACGAAACAAAGTTTGGCAAAAGTTGGAGGGAAGCAGCCGTGACAAGGTACCGTCCCGGCATTTGCCTGGTGCTGAAAATGGAGAACCGTTAAAAACCAACTTACACAGAGAAAGGTTCAAAAGACACAGTAAAAAATGTTCTTTTCAGATTTGAACATGTGTATAACCCCTCAGTATGCCTTCCTTCAGAGGGGAAGTAAAGCCGGCGGACCAATGCCATAGATTTATGGCATGTACACAAACCTTCCACTAACTACAATTGTGTGAAGCTAAATTTGTAGGTTAGATTTGATTAACGCTCTATTTAGTTCCAACGTTCGCTGCCAAGTTCATAGCTAGGTGTCGTTGACGGTAGGATTTGTTAGCCGAACTAGGAACTACTTGAAATTGATCGTCTACAGTCCTTACCTGAATTACAAATAACACACACTAATACAGCCATCACAATTAACACAGGTTATCAGACAGATTCTACACACAAAGTACACGGGGCTACATGACCGCGTTGTCCCAGCCCCTAAACTGAGGAACCAACCAACATTTGTATCCCTAACTTACGATGCTCACAACATAAAATTGGGGTAGATGACCTTGGTGTTTTACCGATTGAAACAATATCCACCAACACCATTACATTGAGATATTTAGTGCTTGATTACATAATGTTCTCCTTCCCGTGAGATGTCAGCTTTCAGTAAGGAGTCACAGGAGTTAATTATAAGAGATGCCCAGCTTCTATGATTTATGCGAATCGGAAGCTACAGAATTTAGTGCCTTCAGATAATGATTATAATAAAAGCCCATCATGAGATTCTTCTTTTCAACTGCTTCATTAGGATACGAGAAGTTTAAAAAACGTAGGTTTTAAAACTACTGATGCCATCTTGATTTTTTTTAAATCGCTGGCTTAGGACCAGATTAGCGTATCTTAATAGTAACTTATTACCATTGTAGATACGCTATTCTGGTCCTAAATCATTGAATTGACATCATTAGATCTCTCTATACTAAGCTCTGAATGAAGATTTGCAGTACTAAATTTCATTGTTTTTAGGTGATTAGTCATTTGAAATATTTGAAAATCACTTGACCGCCGTGTTGTTTTTGTGTTGCTCCGGTTTTGAAATTCACATATATGTGCTCACTTAACAGTTCTCTATCATCATCTTGAACTTTTGAAAACAATTGACATCATTAAAACTCTCTATACTAAGTCATGAATAAAGATTCGCAGTGCAAAAAAATCATTGTTTTCAGGTGATTAGTAATTTTAAAATCACTTTACCGCCATGTTGTTTTCGTGTTTCTCAGGATTTTGAAATTCACATATATGTACTTACATAACAGTTCTCTATCACCATAGCCATGTTGGATTGTTTTATATAAATATAAGCAATGAAATTGCATGCCAGCAGATTAATATTATAATGGTGGTACATTATACCAACCTACATTTCTATCGCTTGTTTAGGATACGAGAAATGAAAACGTGATTTTAAAAAAATTACACAGCCACCATTTGTAAGTTCTTAAAAAAATGAATAATTAAATTAGATGTCAATATATAAATCCTTGTATGAAGGTATACCAAGCCAAGTTTCACAGCGCTCGGATTAATAAGCCTCGAGAACAATCCATTTAAATATTTAAATTTCGCATCGCCGCCATGTTAGTTTTATGCTCATCAGGTTATTAAAGTCTCATACGTGAACTTACTTTAATGACTTCTATGAACGTACAACATTTCAGTTTGATTGCTGTAACAGATTCGTAGATATTCAGAACCGGAGAATTATTTCGAATGAACGCCATGTTGGATTGATCGATATGTAAGGCATATAGTTATGCTGTATAAATTGCCAGTTTTTTGCATTGACGCAATTATACAAATATACATTTCGATCGCATGATTAAGAAACAGAAAATATCTTAATTTGAAATTTTCGCACAGCCACCATACTGTGTTTATGAGAACAATTGAATTAAATTAGATGCCAATATATTAAATCTTGTATAAACATTTACCGTACCAAGTTTCACTGAGCTCGGATGATTAAATCGCGAGAAAATGTAAATATTTCAACTTCGCTTGACTGCCATGTTGGTGATGTGCTTGGCAGGTTTTCAAAAGTCGCATAGGTGAACGTATCTTACTATTCTCTCACCATACAAAACTTCAAGGCAATATAAGTTATAGAAAGCTGGTGAAATATTTCGCGCGGCTGCCATGTTGGATTCGTAAAACGTACGAGTATAAAAATTTGAGAGGTGCGGTCGAGGTAGTAGTATATCCTTACCGAGTTTCGTTCAAATCGCTTCATCCGTTAATATTTTATTGGCGATTGGAGATATGAAAATAGGCCAAATAAAGTAACCTATAGTATTTCCAACGATATTACGATTCAGCGAGAGAGCACCGGTGTCTGTAAACATTCAATAGTTCTTATTCGAGAGTGATATGGTGACACGGACTAGGTTGCCAATACCACTAATGCATCAGTATTCCATTCTTTTTTTTTTTTTCAAAGTGCATATATATAGTGTATATACAATAATTACATCCTTCTTTGTAGAAATGAGGCTGGAATGCAAGGACAGCTAGGTAGATATGTACGTCACGAGCTATTCTTAATTAGGAGTAGATTGTGACAACTCGCCTGAACAAGTAGTACAAGTGGTTTGCGTGACAGAAGCAGTGAAAGAGAGTGTGGAACTTCTTATTCTTAAGACGTCGTCTCCGAACGAAGGTTGACGATCCACATAGCTAGCTGTGATCTTGACATTGCTGCATGGAATGCCTCTTCTGATGTGCAAAAATGCCATCTTCGGATATCCTTCAGCCACGAGTTTCTTCGTCTTCCAACGCTGAGCATTAATTCAAGTTTTAACCTCAGGACAGCATACACCAACTTTACATCAGTGCATTTTGATTGCCGCATTTTAGAGTCATTTTCCTGCATTTTAAGAGCCCTTTTAGGTGGGGATCAAAATAAATTCCTAAACTTCTGACCTCTACACATTAGTAACGAACACCGTAACAAGAAAATAGATGACATGTGGTAATCCTCGAGTTAAAAGAAATCATTCACTAGCTGTGAAGCAATGGCGTGACCAGCACTCAACGGAGTAGGTACTATGCAGCGTCCTCGTTATAGGCCATAAAACGAGAAATATATCTCGCCAGCCTGTATGGTAGCAGAGCAGAGAAACACGTGGTTTTGCATGGTAGACGGTGAACCAATGACACCGACATAAATAAACTGACATCACTCACTTAATTCAGTCTTAATCGGTGAATATTTGAACAGGTGGTTCTTGCTAGTAGTTGCAGACAATTTATCTTACACATGGCATCGGAACAGACGTAACTAGAACAAGTCGTATCATCCATTTCAGCTTACACATACATAACACAGCTCTTGGTATGGTAGATTAATCAGGAAGGACTAATAAATCATGTATTTACCTATGCATAAACGATCGCTTGCTTCTGGCATCTGGCCTTAAATTATTGGTACGCAATATTCAGAAAATATATATTTACACGCAAGAGGATACGGTAGGTCGATCTCCATCCTTTATGCATTGGCAGATTAATGAATACTTGCTAACGAGCAAACGACAGGCGGACTGCGCGCCAAAGATGCGCCAGCAATACAGCACATGCATAAAGGGCCGGAATTCCAATCCTATAGCGTAGAACTCCTTGTCAATTATACAATAATTGCTGAAGTACAATTCGTCCGAAAATTAATCTTAAAAGAGACATGAGGCTGTCATATTTATTGTGGTTTTCATTTAGGGTCTTGAACATTGTGGTCATTAGAGGTAAATAAAAAGTTGGAATTTAGCACGGGCAATTTAGGGCATTCCGGAATCTCTCAAGCGGCTTTCATTTCTTGTACATAATACAAATCGTATGTGTTTTAAGGCTTGATTAAAGAGCGTTTGATATATTTTTACGTTAGAAAAGTATATTGTATACCTCATCACCAGTCTTTTTAGTTGCAAACATCCTCTGCGAGGACATCGCGTGGTTGCTGAGTTCATAATCATTTCCACCTCTTAGAAGCACCTTTGTTAAATATAGAATCACGATGCAAAATGTACTGCAAAGCAGTCACGCTTTGTGTAGGTACAACGCAATGAGCTTGGTTGTACTTGTTGTGTTTAGTGCTGTATCACCAACGACGGGCTCTTCATTTTGGAGGGGAGAAAAAAAAATGATCGGACAGATCTGATTAGATATAAACAGAAATGGCTTGTTTTTGGTTGATGAGCTCGTTTCATATCTTGGTCGAGTGAGGGCTCTAGTGCTGCGGCTGTGACATTTACGACTGCGGCATGTCATAGCTTTCATCCTTCCCAAATAGCAAATAATAGAGCAACTAAAATTTATACCTCTATTAATCATGTCCGCCCCTCTCGCTTTTCCTCCGCCAGATACTACCGCAAGCTATAAAACATGTGCTCTAATAACTAATCAATGCTAGATAAAATAACGCAAGTTATTGAATTACTAAACTGGCACTCCCTCTCCCGTATGTATGTGAGGAGTCAGGTAGTCAGCACATTTGTGACATCTCTCTTCTTGTGGAATCTGACATAGCCTAACTAAAATGCATAAATAGTTACGTTTCCGATCATTTTTAGAAATGATTTTTTATTTATTTCTCCGGCGTGGAGCTGATCATCATGTAATGGGCCTAACAGTGCTATGCGTGTTTCATCCTTTTTAATTACTGTAGCTTTTAGAGACGTCGGCGTGCCGGAATCCCCCCCCCAAGGGGACCTCTACGTGAGAGTAAATGTACCGGCATGGCTTCCTCGCATCTAAGCATTAAAGGCTAACTGACTGCGCCAGGATTCGATCCCTAAAACCTTGAACACAGCAGGTGAGAACGTACCGCTGCGCGACCCAACCTACCTGATCATCAATAATGTTGTGAAATGTTCAAATTTAATGTATAATTAATGGGCCTGTGTGAAGATGAAAGTGGGAGTTTAGCATCCTATTTTATTCATAATGTTGAATTTTGGGCTTATGCCGTGTTTTATTATACTAAAATTCGACGCGTTTCGAAAGAAACCATGTCTTTCATCGTCAGGAATAATCTGGAATACGACAATGTTGCTAAGAGAAAGCAACGAAGAACATATAGAAGGTGCCCAAAGATGGACGCCATTATAGCCCCATGTTAGGGACAACGGAAAGCAGCAGTGAATTACTTTCTCAGGGTTCTGATAATAGGTAGCCAGGATTCACTGAGATTGTAGCCGGTGTCGCGGTTGAAAATTATCTGGGTGTTTACGTATTTCAACCGCCTCCCTGATGATTCTGGGACGATATTGCTTTATATGGGCAAGAACATCCACTCCTTGGAACATGACATCATGGCCAGGTGTTAAAGCATGATCGGCAACAGCTGATTTATCAGGTTGAATAAGCCTGATACATCTATTATGTTCCTTAATGCGAGTGCATATTGTTCTCGAAGTCTGCCCGATGTAAACCTTGCCACAAGTACAGGGAACTCTGTAGATACCCGGTTGTTGCAATTTAGGCAAACTGTCCTTAGTTGGTCGCAGGAGTTGCCTAATCTTAACAGAAGTTCCAGATACAGTCCGTATGTTGTACCGACGTAGGATTTTAGCAATACGATCCGTTGTGTTATGTATGTACGGAAGGTAAGCAGTTCCTCTTACATCTCTTTTCTCAACTGACGTCCTATTATTATTTGTTGGTTTCAGAACCGTAGAAATCAAAGCCTTGCTATAACCGTTGCTCTCCAAGGTGGTTCGCAGGGTGTTAATTTCTTCTTGTAAAGAAGACACTTCACAAATCCTCCTAGCCCTGGTAGTTAGAGTTGTAAGGATGCCCGTATAAAGCAATATCGTCCCAGAATCATCAGGGAGGCGGTTGAAATACGTAAACACCCAGATAATTTCAACCGCGACACCGGCTACAATCTCAGTGAATCCTGGCTACCTATTATCAGAACCCTGAGAAAGTAATTCACTGCTGCTTTCCGTTGTCCCTAACATGGGGCTATAATGGCGTCCATCTTTGGGCACCTTCTATATGTTCTTCGTTGCTTTCTCTTAGCAACATTGTCGTATTCCAGATTATTCCTGACGATGAAAGACATGGTTTCTTTCGAAACGCGTCGAATTTTAGTATAAGAAAACACGGCATAAGCCCAAAATTCAACATTATGAATAGTAACACGGGCCGTGAAAGTCTAAATGCCAACATCCTATTTTAATTAGATTGGTTTGATTATTACATGGGGTCATTAAATATTGAATGAACAGATTTATCACACACCCTGTGTCCTGACGCATCTAATTAATACCCGTTTATGATATTCAGTTTTGTAGTTAACTTAATATTTATTCCAAACCGTTAGCAATTCTTAATGCAATAATATGCAGGAGAGTGAGGGGCTTAGTGGAAAAAAGGGGGATTTTAGCTGTTCTTGAACAGCTTTTGGGGCTGGGGGTCAATCAAAAATGAAATAGCGTAATAATACCTAACAGTGTGACGGTCATCAAGGCCTCCTATATGGTTACCAAGGCAGCAAGTATTCATCATCTAAACTGAAGTGTAAAGGCCATATAGGCCTCCTATATTGTTACCAAGGCAACAAGTATTCATCATCTAAATCTGAAGTTTAAAGGCCATCTAGGCTTCCTGTAAGTTATGGTTACCAAGGCAACGAGTAGTATTCATCATATAGGCCTAGATCTGAAAAACGTATCCGCGGTTCGATGTTTCTCAGTGTAGCGTAGGAACTTGAATTAAATTGTATTTTTAAAATTTGTGTGAGATGTACAACATTGATTATTGGATTATGGGATTGCAAGACAGGTGCAAATAAACACTTTCTTTAATAATCGATGTCCAATAGCTGATTGCTGGTTGTGATGGACCCATATTCCATTCAATTCTATATTAAATTGTTTATAAAGATTTTTCTCGAACAGTAAAACTCAGCAATTTTTCTAGGATAAATTGATTTTGGAATAGAGAATCCGTCTTATCCTAAACATTATTATTAATGCGAATACACATAAAATATTAAACTGGCTGGGGGAAAATCCAAACACCAAGAAGGGGTTGCGCTGGATTAACGAACGTTGGTAGGCGTGTTTGTACATCTGAAAGGTGACGTTGATTCAAATTTCCCTAAAGTCGCATTAGCGTGGCGCTTGTAGTGGCCCCATGACGTTGCACATCAAGTTTGCTTTAAATACGGGCTGTACTGTGCGAGAGCGTTAGTTAACTGTGGGATTAGATGGAGTGACTGTGGGTGGGTCAAGAATACCTTTATGACGACGAGGAGTCCAGTATCAACAGCTCACTGCGTTTCAACGAGGCCGTGTAATAGGGCTACGTGAAGGTGGATTTTCCTTCCGCGCTACTGCAGAACGACTTGGCAGGAATATGTCCAATGTGCATGCGTGCAGGCAGCAGTGGTCACGAGAAGGTACGGTCGCAAGAAGACCTGGCTCCGGACGTCCCCATGGCACCACCGAGAAGGAGAACCGCCGTATTCGGCGTATGGCTTTGGTACATCGGATGGCGTCTGCAGCAGCAATTCGAGCGGCAGTTGGCACCACTATGAGGCAACGAACTGTTCGAAATCGGTTACTTGAAGGACAGCTCCGAGCCAGACGCCCTGCGGCGTGCATTCCACTTACCCCAAACCACCGCCGTCTGCGACTTCAGTGGTGTCAATCGAGAGCTCATTGGAGGATGGATCGGAGATTCGTTATGTTTTCCGATGAAAGCCGATTCTGCCTTGGTGCAAGTAATGGCCGTATGTTGGTTAGAAGGAGGCCAAGTGAGTGCCTGCATTCCACCTGTCTGCGGCGTCAACACACTGGACTTACACCTGGCGTTCTGGTCTTGGGAGGAATTTCCTATGACACTCTCGTAGTTATCCCACGCACCCTGATTGCAGATCTGTACGTCCGTCTGGCGATTTGATCTGTTGTGCTGCCATTCATGAACAGCATTCCCGGGGGTGTTTTCCAACAGAATAACGCACGCCTCCATTCCGCTGTTGTAACCCATCATGCTCTACAGAGTGTCAACATGCTGCTTTGGCCTTCTCGATCCCCCGACCTGTCCCCAATCGAGCACGTATGGGACATCATTGGACAACTCCATCGTCATCCACAACCGGCATTAACCGTCCCTGTATTGACCGACCAAATGCAACAGGCATGGAACTCCATTCCACAAGCTGACATCTGGCACCTGTACGACACAATACATGCTCGTTTGCATGCCTGCATTCAACAGTCTGGCGATTATACCGGTCATTAATGGACCAGCATGGCACATTTGCGATGACTTTTCTCGCGCGGACATTAACCTGTTGTCTTGTACCTTTTTATGTTACCTCGACAAATATATTGCCGAAATTTCCATACTCTACATTCCTTATTTCATGGTGTTGGGATATTTTTTCCGCCAGTGTAAATAATTGTGCGCTCGGATGGTTCTGGTGTTGTCGGCGAGATCACGGTCATTTCTCCGATGCCCATGAATTCTTCCGTCAGCGCCCTCTTAATCTAAGAATTGGAAATTCTGCGTACACCCAAATACACATTGACTACAGGACCACGAAGTCGCAAAGCTCCTAAAAGAATCAAAAACAATATTTCCAGCCATCAGGCTAGAATTAAATTTCTTGGCAGAGCCGGGAATCGAACCCGGGCCTCCTCGGTGACATCTAAAATGCTAGCCACTACGCAACGAATCCTTTTCGTGGAATGGTCGCAGTGTTATCAGAGGCTGAACTCGCCAGTTCGGGCAGCAAGAGTTTTGGGTTCGAATCCCGACCACGGTTTGATTGTGAAATCTTACTCAACAGAAATGTAGTATAGTCTAATTATTAGATTCTCTCTTTTAATATTTTATAGGTTGATGCGGTTTTTTTTCATCACGCTAAACAACAAGATGTATATTTTTTAACTGTTAAGAGCTGGATGGTGATGATAAGACCCTATTTGAAAAAAACACAAGGAACTATTGGGAAACAAGGAATTGGATTTTTAGTAACAATTCCGTATTTTATTGCAGTTTGAACCTTGAATTTAGAATGCTTTTTCACCAGATTTACTATAGAGTGTTGGTTCTGTTACATTTAGTGGCTTAGAGATAGTGTTCATCAACCCTCTGCACTCGGATGTGGACAAAATTTGTCTGATGGTGTCTGTAGTGGTGTATTTGTAATCGAGACCAAGATTGGACAGAATACGTATGTAATCTAAAGTTGAATCCACCTTTAGAGAAGTGGTAAACCACGAAAACTTCTTCTTGGATGAGAATCTTCTCAGTTTTGCCTCACGAAGTTGAGCGTACGCCATCCAACCGTATATTGCATTTTCTTAACACAGTGGAGTTATGCACAGATTTCGTGAACGTTAATCAAGCGTGGGTTCGAATCCCACCTCGGCCGTTCTGAAAATGGTTTTCGTGATTTCCCTTTTTCACCACCAGGCAAATGCCGGACGGTTCCTTTCCTATTTCCACGGCCGCTTTCCTTTCAAAATCCCATTCCTGACCCGTCCAGAAAAGAAAATACATGGCCATGGCTGTATTAATAAAATTATTATTAATATTATTATTATAAAATTGTTCCATTTCTAAAACAAGTTGGATACTAAGAAGTTCATTTGTGCAGATGTAGTCCATTTTCACATAACCATTGTGATAGAAATCTCCTACTATGTGGGTCGTGTCCAGAATAATGGCTTTCTGCATGAATGGTACACTGGTGGATATCTGAAGATTCTTCTTGTTAGTGCTCTTGAGAACAATTCCAGTATAATAGCCGACATTATTATGGGATGTGTATTAACCTTTGCCATTTTCCACATTTGCTTGATTTCCGCAGCTAAATCGATGTATTTATTGATCCTCAGGACATAGGTTTTGAATATCTTAAAAGCTACATTATCGATTAGATCTACTGCTTTACTTTTCTTTTCAATGAGAATAATGTCTGCCGCATTCGCATTTATGGCTTTGTTAGTGACAATTATATATCCCGATATAATGTTCACTTTTCATTTTCCAGGACAAAGGCAATTGTGTAACGTAATTGCAGCAAGTTGCAGATACCTCGTGTAATTAATTATTGTTATTATTTATTATGTTACGGAGTGTAACATGATCTCATTTTCTTATTCGGATTATTATCACCAGTTATAAAGAATTTGGAATCTTTGATATCCTTTCTCAATTATTTTCGATGTGACGATTAAACAAAAGCTTTCAAGAAAAGTGGGAACATAAGCTATCAAAGCACGACAAGTTCCAGTATTGACAGTTGTCCGCTGGCCAGTACGGGTAGTCTCACATCTGTCTTGCTTTCTGACATATCAAAGACTCTGTGTGTGCTATACAATTGAATAAAAATATAAATTTGTCGCAAAACTGCGTTCTGTTGATTGCATATTATACACTACAATGGTTGTCTGACGTGGTAGCCCGAACGCGCCCTTTGGTCTGTTCGAAACGTCACGGTAGCTCCTGTTCCGCTACAGAAGGATGAAAAGCGGGTTTCTTCGCGGTCGTTACGTCGTGAAGCCATTGCCAGATTGTCAGCCAGTTTGGCTGATTGATGTATTGGAGAAATTGTAGTCTTCGCTCACACTTGCGCCGATGACTCCTACATCTCTTCCCTCTTCTCCTTTCCGTGTCTCGCCCCGCTAAGGGTAGGACCACCAAGTGAAGCGACTACTATCTAATTGGTTGTAGTTTGCAGGCGCGCTGTCGTGTATATTGAGTTGTAAGAGGGAAGATAATTATATTTTCTCACCTTGGGATGGAACATGTTTTATGACCACAGCCGCCGTCGCTTTCTTAATCCTAGTCTCTGTTACACTAATGAAGTCATGAGTTATATTCCTTTCGCATACGTAAGTTCTGGGTCTAATGACCACGAGGACTTAAATGAAACAACAAACATTTGTATTGTAATTTGGACTTTCCGAATGCTTTCATTTAAACTACACCACTTCTGCATCTAATAACTATTGATACTGACGACTTGTGGACAGGCCATGCTTATGTTGGCTAATAGGGCCTACCACCGATTACATCGTACCGTTTTTGGAGTTCCATGTAGCAGACAGGAGGAAGAGAAATATTCTCCGTTTAAGATCAAATATTCTTAAGTTGTCAAATGAAAACATGTGAATGTGCACTTAAATATCGTAAAATAAAGAGATTACGCGCATACACACACACGAGAGTTCAAATTATTCAAAGCCAACTTCATATATTTTCCAGTGTATACAAAAAGGTATGTCAAGAAATATTCTTTAAATTAATGTGTCCTTTAAATAAATGCATGCATTTGCATGAAACTTCCGAGATCTACATTAACCCCATTATAAGGATATATGCAAGTAAACTCACATGTAGGCCAATCTCCCGCCCCTAGGAGGAGCAACTAGTACAGGAATGGACCTAGCTAGTTGCTACACTAATACGTATACAGTCAAGTTAAAGAGAAGCACATTGCACTAGCTTTAATGGTTTCGGTCAAAACCACTGATGAAGCAAGCAAGGTTCGTTTCATCTGTATATTCTCTTGGTTTTGTTTAGTTACCGGTACCGATAATTTTTTCAGTACTACTGCCTCTTCTTCTTCATCATCTTATCCCACTTCAAGTGGGGACGATGTTTCTGGCAAGTCTTTTCCATTTTATTCTGTCCCACACATCGTCGTCCCCTAACTGCTTCTCCATTAGGTCATCATGGATATTGTCAGTTCATCTTCTTCGAGGTCTGCCTCTATTCCTCGTGCCATCCACAACCAGAGACATCGCTCTCCTTCCTACATAGTTATTATCTCGACGCATGACATGCCCATACCACAGCAGTCTTCTCTCCTGGATTTTCTTGGAGACTTCTGTTACTTTTACTGTGCCCCTAATTCTCTCATTTGCGATGTGATCAATCCTAGTGACGCCACTCATCCAGCGCAGCATGTTCATTTCAGTCACATCCAGCTTATGACATTGTGACTTAGTTATTGCTCATGTCTCCGCACCATACATCATGGCTGGCCTCACAGCTGTTTTGTACGCCTTTCCTTTCACCCTTATATTGAGCCTTTTGTTACACAGAATGCCAGAAAACCTTTTCCAGTTCATGCAGGCTGACTGAACCCTGTGGTTAATCTCAGTACAGTATTTATGTTGCCATCTTTAGACATGGTTGACCCAAGATACTTGAAGCTACTGACTGGCCTTAAGCTTACTCCATCCATCTCCAATAATTCATTGTCCTCACCACCAAGGCACAAATACTCTGTTTTCTTTCGACTGATTTTCAAGCCTCTGGTCTCCAAGGCTTCTCGCCAGTTCTCCAGTCGCCATCCCAGTTCTCTCCTACTGGTGTCGCACAAAACAATGTCGTCGGCAAACAGCATGCACCATGGTGCTGCACTACGTAGGCCATCAGATAGGACATCCATGACAAGATTGAATATGTATGGACTCAGGGCTGACCCCTGATGCAACCCAACTTGAACAGGAAACCAGTTAGTCAACCCGACGCTACTCCGGACTCTTGTTTTAGCCCCCCCCCCCCCCCCCCCTCGTACATGTCCTGGATTAGCCGCACATATTTTTCCGGGACTGTTTTGGTCCTCAGACATCTCCACACTTCCTGGCGTGGAACTCTTATCATAGGCTTTCTCTAAGACTATAAAGACCATATGTAGTTCCTTATTCTTCTCTCTATGCCTTTCGATGAGTTGCCGGAGTGCAAAAATGGCATCAGTTGTACTCCTCCCTGGCATGATCCCAAACTGTTGTTCTCCAATCGTTGTGTCCTCTCGAAGCCTTTTCTCGACGATTTTCTCCCAGATTTTTATGGTCTGGGACATCAGCTTTATCCCCCTGTAGTTAGAACAGTCCTGGATGTCGCCCTTTCCTTATATATAGGGACCAGTGGTGTCTCCCTCCACTCCATGGGCATAACCTCTTCCGAATAAATTTGTACTACTGCTTCTATAGACTAAAATATGTTTTCTGCCGTTTCAAAGACCTATGTTTTTCCCCGAAGAAAAAGGAAATCACCACGTGCTGTCCATTGTCTCGTCCACCCCTTCAGTTGAAGTGGCATGCTGCTATAGGGCTGGGTTCTGTCAAAATTCAGTTAATGGGGAGTTTGGTGCCTTGGAGTCTACCTGAGACTTGTTCTCAAACAAAACTATCGCTTTCAATGCCATCGGACAAGTGTGTAAACTCTCAAAGGTTGATCGAAAATGCAGCGCATCAATGCGGTTCTCATCTGGAGGAAAATTCAGTTAATGCGATCAAACATGAATATCTATTTCCTACATGGTCTCGGACATGTTTACCAGCTGGCCTTTAGATTTCATCTTCAACGTTTCGGCATTTTCTTCATTGTGCCCGACACCTCTCATTCGACATTTGGCAGGGAGTTAGATTGTTGTATATAATTTTAATGGCTTGTTACATCATAGAATTGATTTGGTGTATAATTTTAAACGTTTAATTGTTACATCAGCCTCTCGTGTACTTAGGTGTATGTTCAATTTACCTTATGACCTGTATTTTTGTGTCGCTGTGCCAGTGTGTGTAACTATAATTAATAATGTACCATCCTGGCATTTTCGTGGAGGGAGTGTAGAAAATATCTGGAGAAAGCCACACTCACAATAGCCGCTGTCAGCGCCGTTATTCGAACTTCCGATCTCTAGACTTGCTGCAGCTCAGAAAAGAATCTTGGCCACCTCGTGGTGTAGTAGTGGCTAGTATTCTAGCTTGTTACCCCTGAGGCCCGGGTTGGATTCTAGGTTCCTTGGGGGGAGCTAGTTTATGCCCTTCAGCCATCTCTTGGCCAAATCACGTTCATTATGAAAAAATGGGGCTAATTACCAAAGGTGTCCCTAGTTCCTAAAGCAACATTAACCGTGTTCTTGCACCCACCGTATCAATTGGCATAGGCCTACTATCTATTTATTTCTTTAGCGTTTGGCGTTTTGATAGAGCGTTACAACGAAATCTAACCTAGAAATTTAGCTTCACACAAATTTAGTCAGTGGAAGGATCTTTTACATGCCATAACTCGATGACATGGGACCGCTGGCTTTACTTCCCCTCCGAAGGAAGGCATACTGAAGGATTTTAACGATCTTAAAAATCCGACGTCTTCGGCCGGGTTTGAACCCTCGATCTTGGGCACAGCAGTTCAGCATGAACTACGCCACCGAAGCCGCTATAGGCCTACTGTTACCGCATTTACAGAAGTTCTTTGAACTGTGCGTCAGCTCTGACCCGCCTACCGAGGAAGAGAACAAAGCGAGATCAGCTCATTCTCCCAGAGTCAGTCCGTGTAAATTTACATCTGACCTTTGGGCCTGTTTTAATGGAAGAAGATTTATATTCATTGCATTATTTTCTTTAATTCAAGGGCCGATAACCTCGATGTTAGGCCCCTTAAAACAACAATTATCATCATCATCATCTTTAATTCAATTCAATTCAATAACTTCTTAGGATTACTTATTTTTACAAGTTCAACCCATTTAGTAGTAGCACTTACCGATAGTGTTAATATGTTAAAAACAGGGTGTAGGGCACGCTAAATCAGATTTGTTGCACTTCAATTTAACACAACGCCGGCTCTTGCAGAAAAAGGTTTCGTACAGAACATCATGATTACCCCCCTTCAACAATATTAAGATTAATTAAACCACGTTCGATAGCATGTTCATTTCTTCCACGGGGCCATGGAACCCCGGCTGAACCCGGCATTGCTTCCACTTTGTTGTGCGGGGTTCCCCTCTGTCATATTCTCTGTCGAAATTCCTTGGTCAACTTTTGTTCTTTCGACATCGACGGTATATTAGGGTTAAAGCGGCTTTCGCTTTCCCGTCTTAATTGGCCCTTGTCATTTCTGTCATAACACCCTCATTTTTCGAGGAGCCAGACCTCTTCAACTTTGTTTCTTCTTCACGGTACTCTTTGTCTGACGCAACGGCGTAGCCGTGCTCGTTAAATTATGCACCACAGGTGCGAGGGTAGCTGCAGCAAGTCTGGACATCTCAGGTTCGAATCTCTGTGCTGACAGCGGCTATCGCGAGCGTGGTTTTCCCCCATTTTTTTCCACACTCCCTCCAGGCAAATGCCGGGTTAGTACCTTACTTCACGTCCCGAGGCACCAACCCCATCCTTGTCCCTAATACAGTTATATACACATCACATAAATACAGGTTATCAGACAAGTTCAACACACACTTAACTACATGGGTCTGATGACCAAGATGTCTCAAGAAAATGAATTAACAACAACCACACAAATTCCCTGTCTAGAAAAGCAATGGCAAACTCCCTCATTCCTCGCCTTGACTCAGCATTTCCTTGGTTTGTTGTTTTGTTTTTTGTTTTGTTTTTTGGTCCGGGGTGTTGTGCTTTCTTTGGGCTTACTACCTAACAGACAGGTACTCCCTCTGTATTAGGCAGAGTGTGCGTAGCCTACCACGCATGGTACACCTTAGATATAATAATAATAATAATAATAATAATAATAATAATCGAATGGCCTCAGTTACTGTTGCAGCCATTGAGGCGATTTCGACAGTGAAAACCAGAGCTCAATTCGGCGGTCTGTGGCTGAGATTTAATTTGCCTTGTAATCACTAAATGTGATGACCTGGTGGCATTGCTCGGCAATGAGTGGTGACTTCCTCGGCCGAAAACTGAACTCGAGATCTTGGGATCTCGAGGCGGACACTCTACCACTGACCTAAGTCAAGAGCTCAGCACTTGTGAGCTCGGGAAATGACGGAATGCTCAGTCCGTGCTTCCTTGCTCTTTCCCTATCCTTTCTCTCATTCATGGTTCTGATCTTTTTCCAAGTACCTCATTATCGAACGTTGATGACATTTCTCTTTTCTCTCTTTCATTTCCCGTAATCTTTATTTTATATTTATTTTTCCACTCTAGTTTTCAAAGTCAGTTGTGAGTTAGTATGAAGTGAATAGTAGTTAGAATAGTAGTAGTAATCATTATCATTATTAGGGTCTGATAAGCTACATCTTACACCTCTTAAAACCTCAGTTATCATCCATTTAAAAATTGCGTATTTTGGGACATAAGGTACCAAATGCTCATTTTGGTATTAAAATTGAAAATTCACCTTTCTTATAGAGAGCGTGCTGTACTATCGCGTGCATAAATAACGGGCCGCCTTGCCGAGCGGGAGTTGAGTTTTCGAGCTATCAGGTTGCTATCACTTGGTGTGTTCTCGGGAGGGGAATGCTCATAGCCGTGGTTGGGCAGCTGTCCTTGTAGGCAAGGAGGGAGAGGAGGGGGGAGTGTGATATCACCTGTTAATCACAAGAGGCTGACAGTGGCTCAGTAGCACGACAGCGAACTCGATTTTGAGGTCCGTGACCTTTAATATGAACGACCGTTTGGTGAGGAGGGTGCAGATGGTTGGGCTCTATGAAGCAGGCGTCTGAATAACAGAAATATAATTAGTTTAGGACGTTTGCGATTTCGTCTTCTTATTATTGAACTGAACTGTGAAAACTCGATTCTTAAAGAATTCACACGCAGTAAAATTCAACAGTGCATTTCTAACGAGATTTAACAATTAACTAGATCAAACCCGTCAAAACATGACGGACAATGGAAAACAAATTTACTGAAGAAGCTTCTTATATAAGTTACATTCTTTGTACGATTACTTTTTACCACTATTGCAACTTTAAGGGCGTCAAAAGATAGCACTCTCAGCATTGCAACATATTGCTGGTCATGACTGAAAACGTGATGAGGTCATCATCATCTTGCACAGTTTCCAGCCACTGGCCGGGTCTGTTTGGAACACAAGCCTCTCCAACGTCTTCTGTCTTCCCACCATCTCTCAGCCTCCACCCTTGTCCAGTCTTCTCCTCTCTTCTTCACGCTTTCTTCCACCCCCTTCAGCCACCTGTCTCTCGGTCTCCCTCTTGGTCCCTTTCCTTCCCACTTCGTCTCGTGTATCCTCCTGGGTATCCTCTTCTCCTCCATTCGTTTTACATGTCCATACCATCTAAGTCTAGATTTCTCTATACCATCCTGTAATGGTTCCTCCTTCATTAATTCTCTGGTCCTCTCATTTCTTATTCTGTCCCTCTTTGTAGCTCCAATACTGCTTCTCAAGAACCTCATCTCACTGGCCTGTATTTTGCTCTTCTCCCTTCCTTTCATAACCCAGGTCTCCGAGGCATACGTCAGGATAGGGACATAGTACGATATATGATCTACTTGCTGTTCTGAGGGACATCCCTGCTCCATAACATGCTTCTCACACTCCTCCGGAATGCTTCTGCCTGTCTCCCCCGCTCATTTATTTCTCTACCGTTTCTTCCATTCTCTTGTATCAGGCTTCCCAGATACTTGAAACTCTCCACTTTCTTCAGCTGTTCCCCACCAATTGTTATTCCCGTTGTGGTCCTTTCCTTCTTCCTTGTTGTGATCACCATCTCACTCTTATTTATGCTAAATTTCATCCCATATCCTTGTATTATTCCTTCCCACACGTCCAACTGTTCCTGTACCTCCTCCTCCTTGTTTCCACAAATCATCAAAGCATCCGCAAACACCATTGCTATCATCTTTTCTTCCCCAATTACTTGTGCCGCTCGGGTCATTATGTCATCCATCACCACAATGAACAGTAACGGTTTCAGTGCACTTCTTTGTTTCAGGCCGTTTCTCTGTTCCACCCAGTCCGATCTCTCTCCTTCCACTTTCACACAGCTCACGCTTCCCTTGTACATCTCCTTTATCCTCCTTATAGTCCATTTTCTACTCCTCTATCCTCCAGGGACTTCCATACTTTGTTTCTGCATACACTGTCATATGCTTTCTCAATGTCCAGGAAGGCCATCAGTAGATCTGTTCCATACTCATAGTGCTGTTCTTGTAACTGACTTACAGCAAAAATCAAATCCACTGTGGACCTTCCTGCTCTGAAGCCAAGTTGTTCTTCCCTCATCCCTCCTTCTATCCTTGTCCTAATTCTCCTTTCCAAAACTTTCTCAAACATCTTTGCACAATGACTCATCAGTTTTATTCCCCGATAGTTTCTGCATTCTGTTCTACTACCTTTCTTGAAGATCGGGACAATTATTCCCTTTTTCCAGTCCTCTGGGGTCTTCCTTTCCTTCCATGCTGCCTTCATCACTCGGTACAACCATTGTATCCCCACCTCTCCTGCTGCTCTCACCATCTCCACACTCAACTCATCCACACCCGATGCCTTCCCTCCTTACATCTTCCTCACTGCATCTTCCACTTCTTTCCATGTTAAGTCCTTTTCTGTTTGCAGTTCATCTACTGTACCTCTTCCCCGATTTCTTCTTCCTCGCCGTGGTTTCCATTTGGGTTCAGGAGTTCTTCAAAATATTCTTTCCACATTTTCTTCAGTTCTTCCCTATTTTCTATCCCTTGTCCCCTTTTGTTCACCATTCTAACATAATCCGTAGGATCCTTCCGCCTCTTATTCTTTACCATCCCATACAGGACCTTTTTTGTACCTTCACTATCCTGCTGGTCATGACTTAAAACGTGATGAGGTAAATAGCCCAATACGTTCAAGAGTTTCTCCTTGAGCTTGATTGATTGTGATAAAGTAGGCCGAGCGAATATGACATTGTTGCCTATTAAAAGAAAATGTACTGTACCTGCAAGTGTTTTATCTGAATGTGTTAAATCAAATCGTAGGATTTGAGCTCTCTGCCTAATATTACTGCACCTATTATATCCGAATCCAAGCAATTTCTTACATATTTCTTACAATTAATATATTACCATATATGAGTCCTTGGGAAACGTTCAGATCAAATGTAAACATTGTTCTACAACAGTAAAGACCAAAGTAACCACGCATAGATTTTACGCAAGAGAAATACAATGTAGAACAATGTTTACATTTGATCGTCAAAGACCTTATAGTACACTGTACTGCATAATATCTGGAATTGTTTCTGAAATGGCCTATTTATATTGGATTTTAAATGTGGCTTCGTATTATTCGATAACACTATAGTGTCCTGCAATAACGGAGCCGCTAAATATTAAATGGCAAATAATACTTCCATTGCCGAAATCAACTGCGTAGTTAGACTCAGTACTCTAAACAAATACTCATAAAACAATTGTCTTATACAATGAAGTTCAACATGACCGTCCAGAGACTTTCATACTCAAGTTGGTTGGTGAGCAGAATGCGATGAGACTGATCGCTTAAAATAAATTCCTTATAATTGTTCCTGCCAGCGAAATTTTTTGCGATAGCTTGAAAACGCAGCTCAGAATGACGTTCTTCATTTTGTTATAAACAGTACGAAACTGCTCTAAATAAGCAATTTCCATCACCTGTTACAGGTTATGACAGTACATTTTGCAGCGGAACATAGAATCACTTCGCCGACTACTGGAACGACCATAGGCCTATACTCAATACTCACTTCGGCAGTCACCCTAATGGAGGCAGTTTTTGAATTATATGTCCCGTGCATGTCAAAAATCGTATTAACACATGGAGGTCCACCTATTCTTGTCTATCGCCCCGGAGACCCGGGTTACATTTCCTGCTCTGCCAAGAAATTGAATTCTGGTCTGAGGGCAAAAACGGGGCACATTCAGTCTCTTGAGGTATAACTAAGAAGAGGAAGGTTTAATTCCCACCTCGACAATCTTGGATGTGGTTTTCCGTGGTTTCCCACTTCCACTTAAGGCAAATACCGGGATGGTTCCTAACTTAAGGCCTTGGCCGTCTCCTTGCCATTTACCACCTTAATTACAAATACACACAGTAATGCAGCCATGACAATAACACAGGTTATGATAGAAAATTTCACACATACACACCCAAGTACACGGGGCTGAGTGACCACGATGTCGGAGTCCTTCAAACGAATTATGTTTGCCAAGTGTCTCTTATGGCGAAAGCAATTGTGGACACGCGCGAGTGCCTGGAAAACTACTTTTTTCTTTAATAATTTAAGAGTATATCGACGATGCATAATTATAACTTTTAGTCTAGGACGCTAATAACTTGACCACCGAAGCATTGGGAGGAAATTGCAATATTAAGGTACCGTACATAAACAACATAGCCTACACATTCAACTGTCGGTTAATGTTCCTCAAAATTTCCCTTCTTAAATATTCCCCTCCTTTATAATTCTCCATCACGTGAAAACGTGCCATGTCTTGGGTTTTAAATATATCGATGCAATGGTGCTGCCATCTGCTGTCAGTTACTCGAACTATATGGGCGATGTACTGCCATCTGTTGTCAGTTATATGAACTGATTGCAGATATTTAAACGGCGGACTGAGGACAACAGTTTGCTGTTTTGATCACATGCTGTAATGCAATGGTAAAACGGAAATAAAACGTATTGAGAGGGAATGTAGAAATATGTATCTTTTACAGACATAAAACCTTACTAATACTCCTTGATTAAACAATATTTCAGTGGTAAAAAAGACATTCATATCGGCGAGTGATGGGATCGAACCTGTGAAAATTGGAACCACAGTCAGTCGCCTTAACCACATGGCTACTCACGCATTCTTGTTCAATAGCAGACGCAGCCATTCATTATCTTCAAAAGCTGCTGTCTGAAGGAAATAATCCATTTCATTATCCAAATAAATCAATGTTGCACATTCGTATACATTCATACTGTTATTATATTTTATTGTCAGAACTTGGTTAATGTATGTTTCAATTACATGGAAGCTTATTAAATAACTTACATTTTAATGGACTTCCCACCGCCATTTTGTCATGACCTCAGGCGGATTGTGCGCATGCGTGAGGGGAAAGAATTCTGCTATTTTCTATATTAATTCAAAAATATACCGAGAGGGAATGTAGAAATATGTATCTTTAACAGACATAAAACCTTACTAATACTCCTTGATTAAACAATATTTCAGTAGTAAAAAAAAAATATATATCTGCGAGGGCTGGGACCGAACCGATGAACCTTGGAACCACAGTCTGTCGCCTTAACCACATAGCTACTCACGCACTGTTGTTTAGCTGCAGACGCAGCCGTTCATTATCATCAAAAGCCGCTGTCTGAAGGAAATAATACATTTCATTATCCAAATAAATCAATGTTGCGCATTCGTATACGTTCATACTGTTATTATATTTTATTGTCAGAACTTGGTTAATGTATGTTTTCAATTACATGCAAGCTTATTAAATAACTTACATTTTAATGGACTTCTCACCGCCATTTTGTCATGACCCCAGGCGGATTGTGCGCATGCGTGAGGGTGAAGAATTCTGCTATTTTCTATATTAATTCAAAAATATACCGTAATATATTTGTTTATTTTATAGACACTCTGCAAATCTAGAGGCCAAGAGCTTTCGTTCGAGTGCTCTACGAAGTAAATCGGTTCTGTCGTTCTCTCAATCTCGTGGTAACAAAAATCACCTTACTGTTTTAAATATATAGATGGGTTGCTTGGCATTTCAATTTAGATTTATTAAAACCGTCTAGTTATCTCTAACCATCTTTCAAGCGTGAAACTAAAGAAAATCAAAGCTTGCGCTGCGCTCCTTGATCTGTCCCCCTCCTCTCCCCCCTTTCCAACCTTGTCCAAAACACGGCTCTGAGCATTCCCCTCCCGAGAACATCCCAAGTGATGGTAACCTGAAAGCTCGAAAACTCAACTCCCGCTCGGCAAGGCGGCCCGTTTTTTATGCACGCGATAGCATGGACGGTAGTTTTTTGCACATACAATAATTCATTAGTTCGTATAATTTACGCAATCGTTCCCGATTGGAGAGGATATCTATTAAATACTACCATTATTCTAAAAGGGATCAATTACTACATTGGCTGTTGTATGGCATTGCGGTTAGTGACATGGTACCTTCCTGCATTAGCTAATGATGGTACCGCATGATGTGAAAAGAAAAGAAAATGATTGTTTTGCTGCGTGCATTGGGGCGTATTTACAGTTCAAGATAGGCTAATTTTATATGAATTTTACTGGGGCTGTCGGTTGATGAGTTCTAAAGCGACTGCGTTTTGTGGAAAGAAAGAAAAAATTAACAATCACTCTGATCATCAATTATTCAACTTTTTCATCAATACCCTTTTAACTCAAAGAAATAGTTATTCCACTGTATAACAGGCGACACGCTTTATTGAATATGTAGTGCATACGAAATGAAACCTGTATTATTTAAAGCTGAATACATAAAAATTAAAAAATCAATTCTTTCCGATGAGTCACACGAGCAGTGTGCTGCGTTGGTAAAATAAAGAGTGAGTCAACCTTTTGCTTTTGCTTTTTATTTTTTCACAGACCGTAAATTATGGCGAGACTTGTTTTAAAACACACCATGATGCACGAAGCTTATTTTTTCTTTGTATTATGCAAGATTTTTAGGCATATTAACATCTGTGCCTTGATATTTGTATTTCTTTGTATTATGCAAGATTTTTCGGCATGTTAACATCTGGGCCTTGCTATTAGTATTTCTGTGTATTATGCACGATATTTTGGCATGCTAACATCTGGACCTTGATATTTGTACTTCTTTGTATTATGTAAGATTTTTCGGCATGTTAATATCTGTGCCTTGATATTTGTACATCTTTGTATTATGCAAGATTTTTCGGCATGTTAACATCTGGGCCTTGTTATTTGTACATCTTTGTATTATGCAATATTTTTTGGCATTTTTACATCTGGACCTTGATATTTGTAGCCTACTTCTTTGTATTATGCACGATTTTTCGGCATGTTGACATCTGGGCCTTGATATTTGTATTTGTATTAGCACGATTTTTTGGCATGCTAACATCTGGACCTTGATATTTGTATTTCTTTGTACAGGGAGATTCTTTTGCTGGAGCGGGGCCAGCAGCTGGCTTACCAGGCGTGCTCGCCTTCCGCCAGCTAACCGAACTTGGACCGCAGAGCGCTCAGGTAAACACCGTAACATAGTACATTGATTAATGGTAAATTTACTAGCAAATCATGATTAAAGAACTTACCTTTTCGCAGAAGATACTGAAAATGTTCTCCTTCAGCTTACAGACAGGCGTTGTGCCGTGTAAATAAATTAACTTTTACACGTTGTAAATCCCTTCTCTTGTGAGGGATATCTGCTGCCGTATGTTGTTCTCCAGCTCCACTAGAGCACGGGTAATTGATTTTTACACTTTGTGTTTTGTATTTCCCCACAATTTAACATCAAACTGGCTTATGTCCGTTCTTCGATTAATTACAGTAAACACGCAGGGTGGTACTGGAGTAGCTACATAATGTAACGATGTAACTTCCAAATATTTAAAATTCCAGTGTTGAGGAATGTTGGCTATTGTCATTCGTCAGCTGAAAATCTAGGCCTTATTTTTATTTTCTGCATTTCGTTTGAGCCTACCCAATTAGTCCGGCTGCCTGGAGTGGCAAGCCAATCTTTTAAGTACAGGCGACGACAGATACAGACCAGTAGGTGTGCATGCTTGCTGCAACAGCTACGAACAGTTGGGAATAGTTAGTTTTTATCTAGCCATACACAAGTATGGCTGCGAGATTCACCACACAACAGAGCATTTTAATTTGCTGTACTTTTATTAAGAATGAGTCTGTTAGTGTTAATCGCAGAGCATTTCAACAGGAATTTCCTGCTGTCAAGGTGCCTTCGGAGACCACAGTTCGGAAGGTTGTGTTGAAGTTCAAGTCTACGGGGTAAGTTTTAAGACGTCACGTTTTGACAGAAGGGAAATTAGAGGACATTACTGCTCGATTATTACGGTCACCGAGAAAATCTTTGCGAAATATTTCTCAACAAGCCGGCGTGTTATATTCAACAGCTCAGAGGGCCACAAAACTAATTAGGGTAAAAGCACCAGTAGTTGACAGTATAAGAATAATTTTGTACAATTTCAACCACATTTGCTCTAATTTCTATAACAGGACCTCTATTGTTGGTGTCCTGTATATTTCATACTTTCTCCTAAAGAATCTCCATAAAAAATGGACTATGTTTGCTAAGAAAGGAGAAATATAAATTTTCTTAGTTCTCTGATTTGAGTCAATAGTTGACACTCCGATTTCTGAACATTTCAGTGGTTGACAGGGTGATGTATCAGTAGTTGACATGCAAATAATAACTCTGTTCAACTGCAGCTACCGTTCATTTATTCACGAAAATGACAAGTAAACATCCTTAGAGTTTAGGATCAACATCAAAACAAAAATCAAACATCAAAAAAGGATCATTTTACGCAAGCATGGTATCAGAACACTCAAAAGGGTACATCAAGTGAATAAAAAAATTGATATCTCTTGTTAGTGTCTGAGCCATATACCAATGGGGATGGTAACATCTCAACAATACGATCCAGACCAAGAACTACAGTCCTTTGCTCGTCCCTCACGTACACATTTCGCAGCCTATTCAAAGGTTTCAGGACAGCTGCATTGAAATGATCTTCATCCAGTAAGTTCACTATCTCAAATAGATGCTTACAATACCGTTTTGATTTTTTCATCAATGCTAAGACAAATGTGCCTTCACTAATGGAATCACTTTTAAGACATGCTGGCTGGGAACTCACACTTTCATTCTTTTTGTTTTTATTTGAGAACTCAGCCATTGAAACTTCAGAAGTACCACTACACTCAGAATTTAATGACGTTTCATCAATAGTTTTCTGAACTTCGACGCTGACCTGAGAGGTTTCCATTACACATTGAGATTCCCCGGTTACTTCAGCAGCTTCAACCTCAATTGTTCCAGGGATTTCAATTTTCACGGAATTGCCACAAATGTCTTCTTGAGCCGCTTCAAAGTTTATGTTAGAATGTTCCACTACACTTACGGATTCCAGTGGTACAGCAGTACCTTCAGGCCCAGTGATTCCAGGGATCTCAATACTCCTTGATGCTTCACTCTATTTCTTGAACTTCTCCCATCACGGCTTTAGGCTGCTTTTTCACAATATTTTCATAGTCTTGAAATATCAGAATCAGAATGGCCCAGGCTTACATCATCAAGACTTTCTCCTGCAGGAATCCACTCTTCATCAGAGTCAGAAGATGATACCAATTTCCTTTTCTTCTTTATTGTGATCTTAGCTTGTGGCTCCTTAACCTGCTTTTTCTTTTTGAGCTCTTCTTTCTTCAACCTTTTTCTCTGCCGCTCCAATGCTTTTGTCTTCTTAATTTCCTCCAATTCTTGCTTTTTCCTTGCTTTGTTCTCATGGTACTCCCTCCATGTTTCAGATAATACAAAGCGTGGTACCTTCTCATTTCTTTTAGTTTTCTTTTGAGGTTCTTCTGGCCAGAATAAAACCTTCTTAAAGGGACTTGAAATATTTGAAGAGTTGGCTATTGAGGAACCAACTGGTTTTGTAACACATGGCTGTTGGGTAGTGTCTGGTCCATTACTGCCCAAGGAAAGAAGAGCTGGCTGGCTCAGAGTTATCGGAGAAAGGATGAGTAGTATTTTCTTCGGGTGCATTTTGTTTCACCATCTCACTGCTCAATGCAAAACTATCTTCAAGATCGATTTCCCCGCCAAGGTTGGAAATGGCACTAGAATCGGCTTCATTTTCTAAACTTTGTTCACATATATCACCTGGACTGAAGTTACGGCCCAGTTTCTTCCAGATTTCATGCAAGGATTTGTCTTCATTGCCTTCCGCCATTGTTGAGGTGGTTCGAAATAGCTGTAACTTTTCTGGCCCTATGAGGTCTTCAATTACAGAATGAGCAATTCTCATATATTGAAGATTATGTTTGTTACGTTGTGTTCGTAAGAGCTTTTTTTGTGCTCGAATGGCGCAAGTGGGTTCCATGGTACCAGTCCACATTTTCTAAATCCGTTCAAAAATATGCTGGATGGTAGCTCATCTAGGGCTTCTTTCAGTAGTGGAGCAAAATGTCTCTTTTTCAAGACAGGGTTGTCGACATTTTTTAACCTCCAGTCATGAACTTTAACTTTCCATCTACCCTTCAGCGATCGGAAAACTGATACATCCATAGGCTGTATCACGTGTGTAGCGTTAGAGCACAAAGCTACCAGTAATATGCCATTTTCGTCGCAGAACCGGCTAGCATGCAGTGTCAAGTGAGATGCATGCCCATCTATGAAAAGAATAAAGGTAGAGGGATCTTACATTCCACTAACCATGGGTGAAATACATTTGCTAAATATTCGTAGAATAGACCAGCATTCATCCATCCCGTTTCTGACCTCCCTACACCCCAACCTTAGGGAATACTGGCCGACAAGTCAGCTGGAACTCTTTCATACTTAAAAACAACTGATGGGGGAGATATCACACCAGCGGCATTAGCTGTTAACAAAACAGTTAAACATTCTTTTTCGTCAGGGTTCACTTGGCTGTACACCTGCTTGTCTCCCTTTGTAGCAAGAACCTTGTTTCCTTTAGGGTTCAAGAAAAACGCACTTTCATCTCCATTGAAAACTCTGTTCGGGTCCATCAAAATATCTGTCAGATTGTTTTCCTGAAGATAGGTGTACACATGTGTGTACCACTCACTCAAGACTTCTTGTGTGACACAGGCCCTTGACACAGTCAGATTTTCTGCGACTCTGATGGATACTGAGAGGTTTCGCTGTAGGAACGATTTGAACCAAGTCCTACCTGGGCGTCCATCTGTGAACAATGGACTTGTGCGATTCATATTTTTTAATAGTTGCTGAACACTGTCAGCCACTTGATTCCTGGTGACTGGGAAGCCAGCTTTAGCAACATGCTTAATCCACGTTACCAAATTTGCTTCATCTTCAGTGGTTAAAACTGTAGATGGACCCATTTTACGCCCTATAGGGGGTCTTGCCTCTTGCCTTGTAAAGCAAGGTTACACGAGGAACACCTTGCTGTCTAGCTGCAGTAGCAACTGGGATTCATATATTTACATCAGCTAGTGCCCTCTCCATTTGCTCGTGCTCATAATTCCGTAATCTCTTAGGGGGTACCATCTTAATATACCTAAATAAAAGGATAAAATAAATAAAAATAATCAAGTGCTAGTAGTTGACAGCCTTGGCATCAGTAGCTGACACCCCCTGTCAACTACTGGATACGCTTATGCTATCTGTGTGAAATTCTACCAGTTTAGAGGGCCTATATTTAGGAAGCCCGGGTAAAATTAACAAGACGATCAATTTGACATATGAAATGAGCTAGTGGTTGACATGCCTGTCAAGCACTGAAAAATCTATTTTATTCTGATCTAGTAGTTGACACCCTACATAACCTTAGCAGAATCGTAAAATAAGCAATAAAAGGCAAATAATATGTATCTACAATATGTCTAAAACGAGGAAATTCAAAGTTTTAAAGGCGTTCGATATTTTAAGATATATTAAACTTAATATTCACCTGAAGTTCCTTAACAAAAGCGATAAGAATTCAACACAATTTCAGGTCTTACTATGAATGGCAACAATCAAAATGGTGTCAGGCCGCCAATTCCGCCAGGTGGTGCGAGGTTGCCACTTATTTCCAAAGAGAAGAGTGTTTGCACGCGTTCGGAAACAAAGCAGTCATGTAAAATGCATGCCTTGATATGTTATAATATGTGGCCAAGTGTAAACTACTGATACTCTGTCAACTACTGGTGCTTTTACCAAGACCAACTACAATCCTCAGACCTTAATGTAGGAAAAAAACATGGCGGCGATGGTTGCCCGACCAATAGCTAAGATCATGTCATCGGGGCTGTCACAGTTCGTGTAAATTATTATTTTTACTCACCTAAGAGCATAAAAAATATCACAAGACGAGACTAGGTTCCGGAGAAATATGCATCAATAATTTAGACTTACCAGAATTAATTGATCTATATAGTGCTGGCCTCGAATTATGGGTTTTTTCGTCTTCACCCAAAGGGCAGCTACAATAGTCTCACTGTTTCTGTGGTTGAATAAGAAGTTTTTTGGCGAGTTATCACGATTTGTATTTAAGTTCAGTAATTATAGATTAATATTATTAGCATAAAATCAAACAGATTCTGAAGTAGGAGAGAAGAGAGTACCCGGTTACTGAAGTGCTGTCCCAGCACATGCAGAGTATTTGTGTACACAATCGGAATGAGAATAGTTGCCTGAAATAATCGAACCAACGCTATAGAGATACAATTCAATTAAGACCTCTCGTAGAATTGTCTAAAATCTCGGCTAAAACATCACCGAATTAGTTGATTGAAATATGCAAAGAAGTCGTCGTGTGGATATCTGAACATAATTATGGAGATTACCACACACAAAGGACACGATAATATGTTACCATCTAACCTATTAAACATTCGATGTTACCGTTTGGAACAGTTGTACACTGGAAATAGTAGATTTAGTAAAGTAATGTAGGTAGGAAAGCACCATCTCTCTCTTACGGAATTATCGCGGCACACCATCTCGCAATATAAGTACATAATTGGCAAGTTACTCACAACACTTTATTACACACATCATAATAAAAAATAACTTGAAAGCTGTAAGAATCACAAAAGTATGAATAATGACGGAACACAATGAGTTCACTGTTTGGCACAGGGGAATCATCTTCCTTAACCAATAAAACAGAAGTTCACTGTAATATTTGGCGTGTATACAAGGCAGTGTAGAACATCTGCTAGACTGGTAAGGATTTGCGGAGGCACATGAAGCTGAGCGTTCAAAATAACGTCAACGGTTAGATCTTGCCGTAGATGCTCATTGCGTTTTCCCTTTACGTATTTAAGTTCGACACTACCGGTACTGAAGTGTACTAAGCTATTATTATATTGTCACTAACTAGCAAATCATTGCGGTGTATATTCTTGCGACACTTCAATGAATGCTTTAGTCTTAGGTACTTCAACATATGCAGTAAATGACACAATGCTATCGGTCGACTGAACAATCATCACACAATCGAACCAGTCCATAATAAGCGTTTTATCACATATTTACACACGATTGCAGTACATTAACGCGAACTGGACTTAACAGACATACTGAAGACACTAAAAATTACAGATGAGCAATAGTTTATCCCAACTTTCATCAAACGAAGCTAATCAAAGCTAATATTGTATCCCAGCAACGAATGTAAACAAACAATATCTCGGGCTTCCGCATACGCCATTTTCACACTTTCGATACCTGCATTAAGGTCTGAGTATTGTAGTTGGTCTTGCTTTTACCCTAAGTATTGACCGTACAAAACTACTTAGGTTCAAACCTTAAGTCCAAGAGACCCAGTGGCAAGAACCAATTACTGTAATTGTTTTTTCCAATCCATGTGTGACTGAATTTTTGATCCACAGTTAATGTTTTTCAGTGACGAGGCGTGGTTTTATTTAGCATACATGGACGTATGAATTCACAAAACAATCGATACTGGTCACTTGAGAATCTAAAAGAATTATAGTCCTTTTTTTTTTTTTCGTGAAACTATTAATTCTGCTCGATACGTTCAGGTTATTTTGAATAATTTCTTTGTCCAGTTAACAGACACGGTATTCTTTTTCTCAACAAGACGGTGCAATGCACATACTGCGCACAATTCATTGGACGCAATAAGTGCTGTGTTTGGTGACAGGGTGATTTGTGCTGGATTGTGGCCGCCTCGAAGCCCGGATTTAACACCGTGTGATTTTTATTTGTGGGGTAGCTTAAAAGACAAAGTGTATCGGTCTAATCCCCGTACCCTACAGGAGCTGGAGAACAATATACGGCAGCAGATATCTCTCATTACGGAAGGAGAATTACAACGTATAAACGCTCATATATTTACACGATACAACGCATGTCTGTCAGCTGAAGGAGAACATTTTCAGTAACTTCTGTGAAAAGGTAAGTTCTTTAATCATGATTTGCTGGTAAATATACCATTAATTAATGTACTATGTTATGGTTTTTACCTGCGCGCACTGCGGTCCGAGTTCGGTTGGCTGGCGGAAGGTGAGTGCGCCTGGTAACTAGTTGCTGGCCCCGCTCCAGCAAAAGAATCGCACTGTATTATGCAAGATGTTTTGGCATGTTAACATCTGGGCCTTGATATTTGTATTTCTTTGTATTATGCAAGATTTTTAGGCATGTTAACATCTGGGCCTTGATATTTGTATTTCTTTGTATAATGCACGATTGTTTGACACGTTAACATCTGGGCCTTGATATTTTGTATTTCTTTGTATTATGCAAGATTTTTTGGCATGTTAACATCTGGACCTTGTTACTTGTATTTCTTGTCACAGATTTGATCTAGACTCATTAAAATTGCAAACAATCTAGCAGGGCCAAATATTGCCAAACTACTTTTTCCTGGGAACTACAAAAATGTTGAATATTTGAGTCTTTAACTCTGAAATATGAGATATCTAGGGAGGGTAGATTGGTTTGATCTCTACAATGTATGAAAATAGGTGGATAAATTCTGTATGCACTAGTAATTCTTTGTTGTGAGCTATGCTCTGTAATTCTTCTTTTAAACCGCCCAGAGGGGGAGAGAGATGGTTGGTTCCTCAGTTTAGGGGCTGTGACAACGCGGTCATGCAGACCCGTGTACTTTGGGTATGTGTAGAATCTGTCTGATAACCTGTGTTAATTGTGATGGCTATATTAGTGTGTGTTTATCTGTTTTGAATTCAAGTAAGGACAGCAGACATTCGATTTTCAAGTAGTTACAACTTTTGCTACCAAATGCCACCGTCAACGACCAACTAGTTCTGAACTTGATTACTAGATGTCACCGCAGTTGGCTCCTGGCGACGAACGTTGGAACCTAACGTATAATTTAGTTTCACACATGTGTAATTAGTGGAAGGTTCTTTATAATGCCATAAATCTATGACATGGGACCGCCGGCTTTACTTCCCCTCCGAAGGAAGGCATACTGATGGATTTTTAACGCTCTTAATAAATCGACGACTTCGGCCGGGTTTGAACTCGCGACTTTGGGCATAGAAGCTCAGTGTGCTACCGGGAGAGAGAGAGAGAGAGAGAGAGAGGGGGAGAGAACATTGATTGATGCCAATAGTGCAGTAGGTGTGAAATATTAACAGACTACTTTATACGCAAGAAAGTAGTGACCCCTTTTTGACATAAGCTCTTCGACGATATCTCTTAGACGTAGAGCAGGATTCAATTCTCGTTCATTACATGCAATTTTTTGTGTCAGGCATAATTTTTGACTCTTGTGTCTCCGTTTCTTTTCTCCGAGAACTCCAGTCTCATTTTTACAATAATGGATTTTTCATATTTCCCGCGGAATGACATTCCCATGACCTCCCTTGTGAGTTATACCAAATAGCTACAGTAGCTTACTAATCTCATTCATGTGCCGGTGTTGGGATAAAGGGGGCAGAAATAGCTGTAGCCGCACTGGTAGCTGACTACATGTTTCCTACCAAGCTATTTCTTTCCCCTATTTTAATACTGTAAAAATTTCGAAAAACACAATTATTAAAAATCATACTTATTGAACTCCTAGCCTAATTTCGTTCGTATTCATTAATTTCATAATTCGTTAACTCCTCTCATGAGGTTGAAATCAGGTAGAGCATCGGGCAAAAAAAGACCACCCGCCATAAAGAAATGCATCCCATCTCATCCCCGACCCTGTTGAAACGGGAGTAATGAGCGATATTCAGGCATGCATTATCAAGTTGTTGTTAAAAATGTGCTCTGTAAGTCTTGATTTGTAGCCTAACTGGGAACGCCGATCATTCTGTGCATTGTGTATCGATGAAACTGCAACATTTCAACAGCTTGTTTTGATAATATATTTTGGAATGTTCAGAAATTTAGTAGTGTTGATGTCGGTTACTCACCTGGCAACATCCGTTCCTATCTCATTTACAATTGTGGTAGTATTCCACCCAGATTGCTTGGATTTGAATTACATTTTCGTGTGAGGATGATATTGTAATTGTGCTAAATACACTCGCTAAGTCTCGCATGTGTAATGACACTGTGGTGGAATTAAATGGGAATGGTATAGTGACAAGATTCTCATAGGTTAAGAGATTTATGGTAGCCAATTCACTGTGAGCCAGTTGATTGGTTGATGAAACTTGGACGGGCATTGTAGCACAGTCTAATTATTACAGAACGCTTGTATCTCTCTTTACGCTGAGTTGTCTTGTTTTGATGCAAGACACACGACTCTTATTTTCATTCTGTGATTGCAGCTCAGATAATTGTTGACGGGAAGCATTTTTTACTCATAATAATGCGCGATGAAAAATTAATTAATAATGTTTTCAAGATATCTACACCCTATTATGGCCCTGCCCATTGATCTAAAGATGTTCTGCCAATTATGTCGTAATCTAATGATTTATTCTCTGAGTCTTCTTGTGCCAATCGTGATGCTTCGCTAGCCGTAAATTTCTAAAAAATTCAGTGTATAATGAATAGGCTTCATTTTCCAAACTAGTCAAACTCTTTCCTATTACTTTTCCATAATCTTGCTGTCTATCGGCAACATGTAAATGCACTTCACTAACGAAGTAGCGGTCATACACAGCTATCTTGATGGAGTTTCGTATGAGTCGCCACTGTCTAATTTATAAAGCTAACATTATAATTCACCGATGGAATCACGATGTGTGCGTTTTATGTGTGTGTGTGCGCAATAAAGATCAGGCATGCAAATATGTTTTGTTACTGAGAAAGAAAAAAAAAAGATAAATGAAATGCACAGAAATGTGAATGTATTAAAGCCATTATTTTGCATGCATATCGCTTTAGTGTAAGTACTTAATCAACGTGCTAAGCTATAAACAAATAGAAAATATGTTCTGCTATTAGGATATACTAACACAAATACAAGTTTTACTGTATATACTTGTGCGTATTACTGCTGTAATTCTCTTGGTTCTGTCTTTATAACAGTAATTTGTTTCTTGAAATGGCTTAAAATTATGTTTTGATTTAAAACCAGCATATGTAAATGACCGTATTAGGCATATGTAATAGTGTTACGCATGGCATCACGCGGCCAAGTTCTCAGAAGACATTTGTGTGTCAGAAATAAGAAAGTTGTTAGTACTTGGCAAATATTGACGTTAGAGAATGTTGTTGAATGAAGTTAAGTAGTGTATGTCATTGAGTCCGTGAAGTAGGTGACCAGTAAATAATAAATGACCGTGTTCATACGCTTCAGGGTAAGTTCTTTATTAGTCACTCCATCACGTGTCAGCTATTTGCCTTCGATCAGCCTTCCTAAGGTCTCAGAAAGTTCTTACATCAAAATCTTGTCTTTATCGCGCGATATGGCATTGTGATTAATATAAGTATAGTGATTCAAACTGCAGTATTCTCGGCTTTAAAATAAATTATTATAAAATAGGCTTTAACAAAATATTGAGACTGCGTTACATAATTCACGTAATTATAACTCATATTGTTATTCACATGGACCTAGTTTTTGTACGCAAGTTTTACTGAATTGTTTTAATATGGCGTGCTTGTTTCAATAGAAGTTTTTAAATATGTTCTAGAAACGGTAACAGACCTGTAGTCAATAATAACGTTTCTTCTGTGATGCTTTTCACTTCGAAATTTTAAAATTTGCATAGCATATAATGTTATTTGCAGAACTTGCTCACAAATCGGAAACGAGTCGCGCCGCGATTTTCTTAAATACTGTACAGGTAACTGCTCATTGCGAATGCATTTACAAAATTTAATATTATGTAGACGTAGAGGTGATCCACGCTGTTCTTTAATCTTTGCACAAGGTTCTGGCTTTTCTTTCTTAGAATGTAGCACTATGGTAGCTCAATAAATCACTCTGATAGGCAAAATGTATCTATGAAATAATAATAATAAGAAATTCGTGGACAGATTATACTTAGCCTCGTGAGGCAGACCTGAGAAGAGGTCTGACATCCAAATATATTGGGGACAAAACAGAGCCTATCCTTTGCATAAGTGTTTTAGTCTTCCCTGAAAGTTTCATTAAGATCCGTAGGGCCGTTTAGATAGTGGGTCAGGACCTCCAGAAAAACAAAACAAAACATTAAAAACCAGACACACATTCAGATGTATATACAGAGAGAAGAGATGTTCATAATGTGGGTATTCTCTTTTAACAATGGAGGAGAAAATCGACCCCTTCCTACTTATTGTTACTCCTGTGCCTGAAAAGACAATAATGAATTAACAATTCCCAAACTAACTGTAGGTGCTTGGTTTAAGCTCAAGGTTTCATGACAATATCAGACATGTATCGCCAGCATCATAAACTCTCGTCTGTGTTGAATGTGAACAATTAGTTTCGTATTCCAGGTAACAAAAGCTGGTCATATTTATCTGAAGTTGGCGGGAATATGTGCGTAGTGTTTTATTATGTTACAGTACATCAGCAACGAAAGGAGGAAATTATTGTTATCTTCGTATAGCTCGTAAGGTTTATTATTAACAGTAATAATACTTGATTCGTCGCGTGTTTTAGTCGTATGCACGTTGAGTTGGTGCTTTTGGATAATCGTGAGAACATAGGCACGCTCCACGCCTGGATTGGGTAGCGGACGGTTTGAGATCTGAGGTTTTATTTCCGGCGCTGACTGCGGCTATCCTGGGTATGGTTTTCCCCTAGGGGTTTCCGTACTCATTCTAAGAAAATGCCGGTATGGTAGCTTGTTTCAAGTTCCCTCTTGGTGGCTCAGACAGTGCAGACAGTAAGTCTGTAAGTAAGACAGTAAGTTAAAGTTTGGAGGTCCTTTGGACTTTTTCCTGATTTTGGACGGGGTTTGGTTTGAGGTTAAAGGAGAGAGTGATATTATTAAGCTTGGGAACCCTTGGTAGTTCAGTCATCGGTGGTTGGAGGAGGTCAGTGATTGAGAGCCATTTTGTGTTATTGACTAGGGTATTAGTTAGTTATTGTTGTTTTAAGGGGTGAACTACGAGGTCATCTGCCCCTTGACTAGGGTATGATTGGTGGTTAGGAACATGGGAATTTTGATTAAATTCAGGAGCTCCATGTGGCTCATTAAGTAGACGCTAATGTAGGCGTCCACGTGCGGGTTCTTCCTGTCATTTTTGCCTTTTGTTGGGGATTTAGGGTGGGGCTGTTGGATCAAGCTCTGTAGCTAATCACAAATATATCCTTAAACCAATCAGTTGCAAAGACTCACGACTTACTGTGAAGCATAAAAGTTGAAAACGTGACCGTCATCGGGCTCGAACCTGAATACTCTCCTCAAGTCTGAGCAATGCATCCCAAGTAGTTTGCCTCATCACTTACCTATGACATGACTTGATGTCACTGTTCTAGCCATGGGGATTTCTCCTACTAGCGCTACTACCATCCTCTCCCCCCGGAAAAGGGCAGCACGTAAATGATTAAAAAAAATTAAAAAGTAATAACGTATCAGCATTCACCTTACATTACCCTAAATACGATCCGTAACCTGACGCATCTATCTTCAGGTAAAAAGTTTTTTTGGGAGAAATGGCTGAACGAACATCTTTCAAAAATACCTTACACCACCCCCAAATCCAAGTAACTGTCCCTCGATCCATTCATCTTCACGCAAAAAGTTGGTTTTGAAAAAAGGATGAACATCGTTTTCAAAAACCCAAAATAACACCAGCACGCTTATTAGGCTATATTGCCCCAAATTCAACGGATAACGATAAAAAGAAAAGAGGGCCGCCAAAATATGACCCCTCCAATTGCCACTGCCATCCACAGATCTCCCGTGCTTAATCGAAAGCCCCCTCCCACTAAACTCCAATCAATCACAGAAAGTAATGAAATGAACCCAAAATTGTAACCCCTGGCTAGTGAGCTATCAAGAGCTTCCGAAGTTATGAAAAATGCACTCGTTCCTCTATCCTCCACCAAAGCCACCCTAAATCAGAAAAAGGAGAAGATCCTCTAATTCTGATTCCTTCCAAACGCCACTGATTGTGCTACTAAGAGCTTCCAAGATTAATCTAAAAAGAACGACCACTCAACACCAACCAGACCCCACAGTAAATAACAAAAGGGCCACTGGCTCAGCTACCATGGCTCCCCAGTTTATAACCTACCACCCTAAACAGAAAATAACAAAATGTCACTCAAACTTCGACCAAGTGCCACTGAGTCACCAACTAGCCAGCTCATTCAAAAATCTCCCGAAGATAGGAATTAACTAAAGGATCCCAAGTTTTGACCCCCTTCAAGTGCCACTGATTGAACAATCAAGTGCTTACGATCTTGAAAAGAGTCACTTCTCTACTAATCTCTACAATCTCCCCGTACCCAAAACAGGAAACAACGCTAGGTTAAACAAATTTTGACTTCGTCCATCCGCTACTTACCAAGCTTAATCAAGTATTCCCTACACTGCCACTGACTGAGCTCTCAAATTTAAAGTAATCATAAAATCCCCACCCCCTCACTCTCCAATGATATCCAACCCAAAACAGAAAATAACTAACGGACTCCCAAACTTGAACCAACCAACCAACCAACCAACCGCCATTGACTAAGCCACCAAGGTCTCCCCAACTTAATATAAAATATTCCCTCCTCTAAGCCCCACCCATATCTCAAACAAAAACAAGAATTAACAAAACGACCCCAAACTAAACCCCTATCCAAATGCCACTGACAGAACCACCAAGATCCATGACCTTAGCAAGTAGCCACCTCCTACTAACCCCCCTCCCCCTCAACCAAACACACACAAAGCAGAAAATAGGAAAGGACTGCCAAATTTTGACTCTCTCCAATCGCCACTGAATAAGCCACAGATAGCCCTCAAACTTAATCCAAACTTCCCTATGCCCCAAACCTTCCAAAACTGAAAATAACCAAAGGACTCCAAACTTTGATCCCCTCCAGCCACCACTGATTGAGTCACCAAGAGCTCTCGAGCATAATCAAAAATCCTCCCCTCCACCCAACCAAACACCAACTGAAAACGCTAAATAACAAACCCCTTCCAACCACCAGTGACTCAACTACTAAGAGCTCTCAAACGTAATCTAAAATCACCCCGTAATCCTAATTCCCCAAACTACCCTACTAAAGACAAAAATAACTAAAGGATCCCTAACTTTAACCCCCCGACTGAACCACCAAGAGCCATCCAGTTTCAACAGAAAGCCCACGTCACCCATAACACCCGCTGAAACACCATCAAATTAGAAAAATGGAAAAAGAACCCAAAATTAAAACCGCCACTGACTGAGCTACCAAGTTCCCGATATTGATAAGGAAGCCCTTCTGCCTAACGTCTTAATAAGATCCCGTTCCTTAACACAAAATGAAGGATTGCCCCAAATTTTGAGCCCTTTCAACTATCACTTACTAAGCCACCAAGAACTATCGATCTTAATCAAAAACAACTTGACCGCTGAGCCACCACGTTCCCCTAAACATAAAGACTGACAAAATTGATTTCATACGATATTTACAGTTTTAGTCTTTAGGACACAGCGTTGTTGCCCAAAGCTTTTTACGTAGAGTACCATGTGATACAACCTTAGAAGCTTTGAACCATCGAAGCAGGAATGTGGGTGAAGCTGCTTCGAAGCATCAACAGACTTCATGATTTGAAGCCTCGAAGCATCAACACAATTTTCATGATTCAAACACTCACGACTTCGAAGCTTTGAATTATGTCAACAGCCCTAATTCAAACTGGTAAGGCTAGGTGGCTTACTTCATCAGAGCCGCCGTGCTTCATCTAGAGCTAAACGCAATAGTTCCTCGTCCAGGCGGACTGGATGAAAATGTGCACTCAGCCTCGTTGGAGGACTTTAGTGGTTGGTTAAGGCTTGGAAATCGGTGCGTGTCTCTCTCTCACTCACTCGGCTTCGGTGGTGTAGTTTTTTTTTTAAAGAGCGTTAATACTCCCTCAGTATGCCTTCCGTCGGGGGAAGTAAAGCCGGCGAGCCCATGTCATAGATTTATGGCATTTAAAAGAACCTTCCACTAACTAAAATTGTGTGAAGCTGTTCCAACGTTCGTCGCAAGGTGCCGGTTGCGGTGGCATCTAGTAGCTAAGTTCACGGCTAGGTATCATTGACGGTAGCATTTGGTAGCAAATTGATCGTCTGCAGTCCTTACGTGAATTACAGACAACACATACTAATACAGCCATCACAATTAACACTGGTTATCAGACAGATTCTACACACACCCAAAGTACATGACGCTACATGACTGCGTTGTCGCAGCCCCTAAACTGAGGAACCAACCAACCATCTCGCTCACTCATCATTTTGCGTTATTGCAGTGTCTGTAGCAGCAGTAGTAGTAGTAGTGCACTGCCTGACAATCGCTAAGGAACAGATACAATGGTAGAAATAAATATTCACAGGAAAGGATGGAAGACATGCAAAACAGTACATACGTAATAGAGGTGGAGTGGTTTATTTATAACGAAAATTAGTACAGATTTCACCTAATGGGATAGCAGGATAACAGATATAAAGAAATCAATACATGACGTTCTTGTTGGAAACAGTTTACTCACAAAGTGAAGGTCGACAGCAGTTTCTCAGTAAGGAATATGCCCTTCTCGGACACGAATGCACATGTGGACCTGTTATTCATGCTGTCTACTAAACTGTTGAGGAGTTCTTGGGGGATATTTTCCCACTCCTCTCTCAAGGCGATTTTAAGGTCTTGCTCGGTTTGGGGAGGGGGTGTTTATTGAGAAACACGTCTGCCAAGAGCATCCCAGGCATGCCCGATAGGATTCAAGTCCGGGGAGTACGCAAGCCATTCCATCCGTTTAATATTTTTTACTTTCCAGAGTGTCCGCTACTGCAGTGGTCCTGTGTGGGTGGGCATTGTCATCCATAAACAGAAAGTCAGGACCTACCGCACCCCTAAAAAGACGGTCGTGGTCCAGACTTATATCACTGCAATACAGCTGTACTGTAACGGTACATCGTTCGAAGATGCAGCAGTGTTCGGTCATTGTGCATAATGCCTGCCTACACCATAACACCGAGGCCGTACCGATGACGCTCATAAACATTATGTGGTGCGCAACGTGCTCCCCTATCTCTTCACACTAACTGGTGGCCAGAATCACTTGTCACTGTGAAGCGGGTTTCGTCGGAGAATATCACTCTGGACCTCTGTTGCTGACCCCAACCAACATGTTCCTTACACCAACTAACTCTTGCTCGACGATGGCGTGGTTGAAGTGGGAGGCATTTAACAGGCTTCCGAGCATACAAACCAGCCCGATGCAATCGCCGCGAAATGGTTCTGGAAGATACGCGTTTACCGCTAGCGGTTGCAAGGTTTGCAGCTATCTGACTAGGAGTGAGATGTCGGTTCCTTTTCACTCCAGATGAGATAACATGTCCTGCCCTCTACAGTGCCTTTTACTTTCATTGGTCGGTTGTTCCTTCGCATTTGTTCGTCGTTCCTGGGCAATAGTCACTTGTTCCTTAGCAATATTGGCAAGCAGTGTAGTAGTATAGAGACAGAGTGTGTGTCGCATAATTTTGTGTCCACCTCCTGGTGTAACGACTGGCATTCTTCGCTGTCGCCCCGGAGGTCCGGGTTCGATCCCCGGCTCTACCAAGAAATTTAATTCTGGCCTAAGGGCTGGAACGGGATACACTCAACCAAAGGTCGGAATGATTCCTAACTTAAGGATACGGCTGTCTCCTTCCCAATCATCGCCTGATTTACAAATACACACACACGAAACTACAGACACCACAATACACAGGTTATCAGACAAATTCTATATCTACTATCTACTATATATATAAAAATGAATGTTGATTTTGTTTGTTTGTTTGTTTATTTGTTTGTTTGTTTGTTTGTTCGTCCCTTATGCGTACATATACCATTCATCCGATTGCGATCAAATGTTGGTGAGTTGTTGTGCACACTCCAGGGATGATTGTGGCATAGTAAATCCCATTTACAATAGATAGCGCGCGAGTATTTTTCAACGAGTGTTGGCGATGCGTTTATATACCATTCATCCGATTGCGATCAAATTTTGGTGAGTTGTTGTTCACACTCCCGGGATGGTTACAGGCATAGTGAATCCAATTTACAATAGATAGTGCGCGAGTAGCTTCAACAAAATGGCGCGCGATTCGTTTCAATAAAGTCCCACTTGCGTTCATATGACATTCATCCGATTGCAATGAAATTTTGGTGAGTTGTTGTGTACACTCCTGCGAAGGTTTCTGACTTAGTAAATCAATTTTACAATAGGTAGCGCACGAGTAGATTCAACAAATGAGTGACAGCGCGCAATTTGTTTAAACAAAGACCCATATGCGTTGATATACCATTCATCCGATTGCGATGAAACTTTGGTGAGTTGTTGTGTACACTGTTGCAAAGGTTTTTGACTTAGTAAATCCATTTTACAAGAGGTAGCGCACGAGTAGATTCAATAAATGAGTGACAGTGCGCCAAACGTTTCAACAAAATCCCGTATGCGTTCGTAAAACATTCATACGATTGCGATGTAACTTTGGTGAGTTGTTGTGTACACCCCTGCGAAGGTTTCTGACTTAGTAAATCCATTTTACAATACGTAACGCACGAGTAGATTCAACAAATGGGTGATGGCGCGCGAATAGTTTAAACAAATTCCTGGGGCCGATAACCTAGATGTTAGGCCCCTTAAAACAACAATTATCATCATCATAAACAAAGTCCCGTATGCGTTCATATACCAATAATCCGATTGCGATGAAACTTTGGTGAGTTGTTGAGCACGCTCACACGAATGTTTCTGAGATAGTAAATGCTTTTTACAATAGTTTAGAGTCAATTAACGGAAAAGGAAATCCATAAGCAATTCAACAAATACAGTAAAATTACAACGCCAACACTTGCTTTGATTGGTATTGCATCGCATGCCGGGTACTGCTAGTATAAATAGTACACAGAGCTATATGAGAACGTTGCCCTAGCCCCTCAAATGAAACAATAATAATATTCATAATCTTGTGTTATTGTGGTGTCTGTTGTAGTGTGTATATTTGTAATCGTGTTGATAATTGGAAAGGAGTTGGTTGGTTGGTTCCTTAGTTTAGGGGCGGCGACAACGCTGTCATGTAGCCCCGTGTACTTTGGGTGTGTGTAGAATCTGTCTGATAACCGGTGTTAATTGTGATGACTGTATTAGTGTGTGTATCTGTTTTAATTCAAGTAAGGACTGCAGACATTTAATTTTTCCAAGTATTTCCTACTTTTTCCGCCAAACGCCATCGTCAACGACCAACTTGTGTCGACCAAAATATTATGTGCACTCGAGTTTGAAGGTTGTTTGTGAAGTAACCAATAGACCTACATAAAATCCAATAACATCATCATTTTCGTCGTTCTATTTTACGTTAGATCATGTAGGTTTGGAATTTTAATTTATATTTTAATATTTTTTTATCGCAGTTGAAACACAAAAAGTGCCCGTTTTTACGCGTGTTTCGACCATGCGTCACATTTAAGAATTATTATATCAAAAACCCGTCATCAGATCGAATCAAAATTTTAACACAATATACATTGGAATGTTGTATAACTGGTTTATTATTTTCAAAATTTTGTGCGTTCAAGAACGAAAGTTGTTATCATTTTTGTAAGGTAACTTTTTCTCGGCTCGGGGTCGTTGGAAAATGTAGTTCTTGGTTGTGTTGTAATCCTTATAGATCAAAACGTTATGCTGTATGACTGTGAAATACGTAAATTAATTCACTTATTTTATATCGGTTTGTATTTGTACGAGGAATTAAGCCATGGTTCACCAGCTAGCCGCTCCGGAAAATGCTGTACAGCGTTGCTGATATGGAGCCCATCACACCGAGCGAGGCGTGCCATGAAGCGTGATGGAGCCCACCTTGGCAACGTTGTACAGCTTTCACCGGAGCGGCTAACTGGTGAACCATGTCTTAATTCTCCATACAAATACAAACCGATATAAAATAAGTGAATTAATTTACGTATTTCACAGTCATACAGCATAACTTTTTGATCTATAAGGATTACAACGCAATCAAGAATACAATTTTCAACGACCCCGAGCCGAGAAAAAGTTACCATACAAAAATAATAACAACTTTCGTTCTTGAACACACAAAATTTTGAAATTAATAAACCAGTTATACAACATTCCAATGTATATTGTGTTAAGATTTGGATTCGATCTGATGACGGGTTTGTGAGACAATAATTCTTAAATGTGACGCATGGTTGAAACACGCTTAAAAACGGGCACTTTTTGTGTTCCAACTGCGATAAAAATATTAAAATATAAATTACAATCTCCACCCTACATGAACTAACGTAAAATAGAACGACGAAAATGATGATGTTATTGGATTTTATGTAGGTCTACTGGTTACTTCACAAACAACCTTCAAACTCGAGTACGCATAATATTTTGGTCGACAGTAGTTACCAGGTGCCACCGCAGTCGGCTCCTGACGACGAACGTAGGTACCTAAGAACTTTAGTCAAATGTTTAACCTCCACATAATTTAGCTTCACACCGGTGTAATTAGTGGAAGGTTCTTTAACATGCCATAAATCTCTGACATGGGACCGCCGGCTTTACTTCCCCTCCGAAGGAAGGCATACTGAGGGATTTTTAACGTTCTTAAAAAATCCGTCAACTTTGGCCGGGTTTGAACCCGCGATCTTGGGCATAGAAGTAAGCATGCTACCAACTACGCCACCGAAGCCGCTTGTATATTTGTAATCGTGTCGATAATTGGAAAGAAGGAGGCCGTTGCCTAATAGTTAGGAACCATTTCCACATTTGCCTGGAGTAAAAGTTGGAAACCACGAGAACCCACTTCTTGGATGCCTGAGATAGGAATCGAACCCTCCTCTTGTACGTTTTGCCCCCCTGCGGCTGAGTATACCCCGTTCCAAGTCTCTGACCACAATTAGATTTCTGGGCAGAGCCGGGAATCGAACCCTGGCCTCAGGGGTGACGCCAAGATTGTTAGCCACTACCCCACGTGGTAATGTGTAAAACAAGGTACATATTGTACCGTCTGGAACAAAGTCGGATTGGAAATTTTAGGATGACCGTACATTTATAAACAAAACCCTATTTACTCCACGTGGAGGTGCCTTCGACTTTGAAATACCTGGTGTCTAGTGTTGAGATTGAGTTTCACACACTGCAGCTATCTCGGCCCACCATGCTGACTGTACAGTTGCTGAACTTCCGGTTACCATTGTAGTAACATACTGTTCTCCCGTTACCAGGTATGCGAAGCCAAGACGCGCTAGCTGCTTCCAGTGGAGCACCGCCCGTGCTCGCTCTTTCTCACTTGCTCTTCTTGCCTCCATTCCCCCCTCGGAAAGTTCACCGTACGAGCTTTTATAAATATTACAATAATTAAATATACAGCAGAACTCGTTAAAATTGCATGGGTCGGTTCCATTTTCTCTTTGCCTTGGGTTGGACGGGTAGAGAGCAGCAACGTTTGCATAACCAATGAAATGAAATTTCCAGTATGATTTCCTTCTTCTATCCCTTTACACCGTTTTCACTACTGCTTATTTCTAAGCGTATAATTTGGGTCCGTGTCCTGGCCGTTGCAACACTTTCCGTGTTTTATAGCCGAGGCCAAGGAGTGGATAATTAAGGTGCACAGCATGTGAATGTGTTACGGCTTTGTTTATATGGGGCGGGGGAGTTTGAAATCATATTTATTGGTTTGAGTCATTCATTCTGAAAATAGGCGGTAATGTAGGAAATTGTTATGTCGTGGCAATGTACTATAGTATCTCTATCGGTCTGGCAAATGAAGCAGACATTTAGGAGCCAACATGACTGACTTTAGCAACGGCTTAATTCGTACGTGTACCACTATGGGCTGCTTAATTACCTTTCACTTGTACATTCTCCGTTGAGTTATATAAATAGTTACTAGAACACTAAGACAGAGCTTTACAAGAGTTTAGTGCTTTTCAGTCGGTCAACACGAATGTACCCAAAAGAGATGGGTTATGCCCTAATCCTGAAATAAATTACATGAGATTAATAAAACACTAGGATGACCAGTTTCGATCGTCAAGCGATCATCATCAGATCCAATACACTTAGGCTATAAAATCTATGTTTGAAATACAGGTGAAAATATTATCTCTCTAAAGTACAATCTCCGGATAGCCATCACCATTTAGCATTTCACCTAACATATATACTGCATTTAGCATACACTGACAGTTGCAGTACCAATACTGCAACTAAATAATTGTACATATTGTAAATATTTTCACCTGTATTTCAAACATAGATTTTATAGCCTAAGTGTATTGGATCTGATGATGATCGCTTGACGATCGAAACTGGTCATCCTAGTGTTTTATTAATCTCATGTAATTTATTTCAGGATTAGGGCATAACCCATCTCTTTTGGGTACATTCGTGTTGACCGACTGAAAAGCACTAAACTCTTGTTTACTAAGGCAACACTGAAAATATGGCTTCAAACACCACAATGACAGAGCTTTAGTTGGGACGGTACGGAACGGTACGCGGTAACAGGAAGAATATATATTCGTTTTACCGCGCCAGGAAAGAAATTCACAGTGGTATAGTTCTTGCACTTGCCTCGGCTGGGCGGATATGTTAACATTCCATGGATGCCTGGAGCCAAGGCTTTTCCAGCGCGAGGCAAAGGTTTGTCAACTTTCCACCGTAGCCTCTGAGAGCAAGCAGTGAGACTGGACAGAACTTCGTGCAGATTTGCAACACTGGACACCTGATACGTGCGTGAGACACGAGCTAGCCGCCAGGGCGGGACTTTGGAGTCCACGTGGAGTGATAGAGGAAGCATTCTATTGGTCAGTAGCGAACAATGGTTATTGTCTGTGCGTGTTACTGCCTTACGTTTGAATCGCCGCTCGGTAAGCAGGGAAGTGAGGGAACTATACGCCATACCACCTCAGCAATATCGGAATAGCGTACCGGTAACTTATGCTTATTCCAAAGAATAGATGCTATATTTTCAAAATATTCAAAAATTGGTTCAAATCTATCTTAATCTGATTGATTGACAATGTTTGAGAAGAATCGCATAAGTTATAGGCTACAGGAAAAGGAAGGAAGCTTGTCGTTTTACGTGACGGCTAATCTCACGTTCATGAGTCATGGGAACTCCAATTTTATGTAAAATCCCAGCCACAGGACGTGATATTTCATTTCGAAACTCTCCCAAACATTGACAGATGATCGAGCCCGGTCCGCCTTGGTGAGAGGCAAGCAGCTTGACCACTGGACCATCAGGCCTTGAATCGTAGGCTATATGAATTCGATGCATAGAACATTGTCAGATTGAGCTCCCTCTTTGATTGTATAAAATTGGTAAGAATCGGTAAAAACCAGCCTAATAATTAGAAAATGCTCAAAAGACCTTATGTACAAAGAGTAATCCTATGCTTTTACCGAATTGCTCTAGGTAAATGACAAAAACAAGACTAGTCTATTACTATTTCATACATTCCTGTTTCGACTGCACAATACGAGAGGCCTTGCTTGAGTACTGATTAAAGCGTACCAGAAATCTGTTGCTTTATTTTTCGGCATTGGGCCACTTGGGACTAACTACCTGACTCGTACTTTCATAGGTAACTTTCGAAGGGTATTATGGCTTTTAAAGGAAGGACGTTAGGGGATGAAACTGCGTGCAAAGAAGTGAAGAATGGCCATAGTCATTAGGCGTATCGATGGTACTAAAGTAAAATGAGTACCCTCAATAAATTTTCCCCAATAAATTTGTGGCATCACTAACTGTGGTTTTTGAACATCTTAGATCAGATGTCACCAACCGAAGTGGCTATGTGTGCTTCTTTCCAGATCATTTTCTTTACGTATCGCCTGTGTCTTATTCAATTCTTATATTTAACGTCAATTTTGACATCGGTAATAATTATTAGAAACATGGTTCTTTTCCTTGCCTTGCACAACAAGCAAAAACCTTTCTTACTGAATAAATAATTACAAGTTTTCTTATTGTTTTTTCTTCTTGAAATATTGTGTTCTTTAGAAAACCTAAGAGACATTTCCCGACGGAAGTCAACTAGAGCTGGGCTGTGCAGGGAAGCGGCTGTATCAGAAGCACCGGAGCGAAAGGAGGAGAAGCGAACTAGCGGGAGACAGACACTTCAGTGGAAATCACACGGCTGTGCGTTTAGTCTCCTTGGCTCAACTTAATACAGCCGGTTCTTATTTTATCGCACAACAATAACCCAGTAAACTTCACACCAATAGTTCGAAACCGTGTCTGGGCTGTCAATCTTTAATGTGAACTACAGAGAGCAATATATGCGCACGTTTTTTACCAAAATATGACTGATTTTGTACAGGTTTTTTTCTTCGAATTTTTGTTTTTGTTTCTTAAATATATATATAATCAAACATTTGATTATGAGAAAATACAGAGCACTGCACTGCATTCCGGAAGCACATCGTATTTTGGAAAGTCAAATTATACTCGTAAATCTTGCCACAGTCTGCAGTCTTTATATTCTTCGTACCGTACTGCTTTCGTTAATATTAATATATATATTAAAAAAAAGGATTTTATATGAAGTGTGGTGGTGGTGGCGGCGGGCTGTGAATTTAAGGGGCGGAAATGGAGTTTCCAAATAGAAATGAGCGTTCTGAAGAGAACAACATACCTTGACGGATATAGCATTTCTCAAGTCTTGACTTTTATGTTCTCTGTCACGATCGGTGCGGTTTGTATACTAGCTTACTGTTTAATGCTGTAATGTTTAAGTTATTGTATTTGGCACAGGCAAAATAACGTGGCACGAAAGCATTTTGGTCTAATCGAACATTGTCATTGAACAAATAAGTTACTTTTCTTCCTACAGTGGATTCATCTGCAGATCAGCTGACTTCATTTTCCTATGATTGCTATGTTCAGTTCTAATATGCGTAAATGCAAAAAAAAAAAAAGAGTCAACAGCCCGAACGAAGCAACTGTATTTCAAGGTACGCCGAGAGGGAGCGGTTTAGCTCTTTTCACTGCATTTGGGCACTGTATCCGCCGTTGCACATGAAACTATATTTCTTCTACATTTCTTTCCTCGGTAAGCAAAGTAAACTCTTGTGGCTTTACTAGCCGGGTGCGTGTCTTCGAAATTGATAGGCTACTCCATGGGTGATTTGCATGTCTACGATACACCGTTTCACTGCCTCTGTCCAGAAAGTATTTTCTTATCACAGCCGGGAATGGAACCTAGACATCCAGGGTGGCAGCCAATTATTGTAATCGCTAAACCACTCTATTCTCGATTGGCAGAGAACATGAACTAAACGAGAAGAAACATCCAAAGTTGAGGCATCTCCCTTTAGATAAGGTGGCGTGTTTCGAGTAGGACGTCTAAATGACGGGCAGATGACCTCATTGTTCCGTCCCTTGGAACAACAATCACCACTACTTATAAATGGTATTTCTGTACACCAGGACGGTATTCTTGAGCTGTGTTATTGAACACGGTTCAGCTAATTTCAAAATAGAGGGAGTTTTCATTTACTGTATGTATGTTAGTGAGTTAAATGATTAAAGGTGCCGATTTTGCTCCACAACCACTTTCCTTTCAGGCGCTATTTGTACCGCTGTAAAAGTCATCTTAAGATGCAAGTGACTAGCTCCTTGTCATCTTTTTTTATAAAAGTGAGCCGCTCTCTTTAATACGTGTATTTTTAATGAACATAGTTTTTAATATATATTTTTTATTTTTTAGAGAGGGTTTGGCTTCCACCCAGATAGTGGATTTTAGAAACAAAGCTACTGCCACCAGAAACGCACATGGCCCTGGTGTTCACTCAGCCTGTCCCGTTCCTCTATTTACAGTATTTCCAAGAAGGATGCTCTACCTACTGGCTAGTATTCCGGCATTCCTCATATTTATTTCAATCGCTGAAGGGTGTCTGAATGATAACATGAACCTTCACCCTCAGCTAAGAGGGTTTATTTACTAGTAATTGCTACCGACCTGATCTGCGTGTTTCGAATCTTTTACGCCGATGTGCAGTTTTCGTGCGTTGAAGGAATTCACCATCTTGGTATATGTTCATTATTTCTAGATCGTTTTACTGTAGTAGAAAATATCTGATTGTAAGCTGTTCTGTTGTTCGGTTCGATTAATTAATGGATGATTTCAACACTGATTTAGGGTTTTCAGCGGCATGAATTGATTGTTATATCTCGTATGTAAAGTACATTTGTGCATGTTTCAGGTTTGAGATGTACTTCTTTGTAAAGGAAGACCAAAAGTGTTGGGAAGACGACCTACGCCCTTACCCATGTAGAGTTAGGGAAATAATGAGACTAAGCAGCTTACGGCAATTTTCTTCGGTTGATAGGTGCATCTGCCAAGTGCAAACGAAACTACGAGTATGATTTATGCGTTAAAGGTTTCATTGTAATGCTCATTATTAGGAACTAACTTAGTTGCCTTTGATATTCGACTTTCGTCGAACCTGAACGGATGCGTTTCAACAACTAATTTCGTTATCTTCTCTGTTTTGTCTAGATGTAATACTTGGCATTTTGATTCGTGAACTGTCCACACAGATTTATGTCGTTTGACGGTTATAGCTCAGTGAGGAAAGGAAAGCCAAACTGCCTCACTCCTCATCTTGTCCAGTGTACCTCATTCTAGCGATCCCTTGGGTTTTTAGGGTTTCTACCCTCAAAACCTACGTTGGTGCTTGTTGAAGATCCCATTAGCCTCCGAGCTGATAAGCTAACCTATAGACAACGCTTATGGAACTAATTTCCTTGCTGAAGGGACACGGATTTGATTCTCGACAGCAGCTATACTAAAATTGATGCGGTACTTCTATCCCATTACTGTCCCACACGATGACACCACACTTGGCCCTTGCTTGGGTGCCTGGTCGCAGCGCTGCTGGTCGAGGATGAACTATCCTTTAGTTCCCTCGGCCAAAACATCCAAAGCCTTAAGTGAGTCCTCGTGATTAGAAATACTTTTATTCGGTGCTTATCTTTCTTTCTTTCTTTCTTTCTTTCTTTCTTTCTTTCTTTCTTGGGATCCACAGCGGTACACCGCACCGTACCGACTCCATTCCTTCTCCAAGCGTAAAGAAGGTTGTTTCGAGTGAAGTCGCTGAAGTGAGTAGTTAAACGTACAGTGAGTTCCGGAACCTTCTTTTTTTTTTCTTAATGTAGAAAAGGGCTGAATTAATTCATATTGTTAGGATTCAAATTGAATTATGCAGTAGATGAAACCCATAACCGAGTAGAAACTGACCTGCGTGAATCTTCTCACGCTTGAAACCCAACACCATCATATTTTACAGTAAAGTTAGAGTGCTGTGTCGTACAGAACTGTGTATGCAATGCCATCTTCTTGACAAGTTTGTATTGAAATAAGCACTCTCAGCTTCCTCAACATCAGCATATTTTCTTAGCTTTCTTTCACTATGAATGAATATAGATATTTTGCGAATAAACAATTCTCCTAACACCTCCGCACTGAAACATAGGAAATAATTGAACTTAATCTTAGGAGCCCACAACTTGTGGGCCATGGGTTGGTGACTACAGGACCCCAGGTGAGTCCGGCATTGTTTCCACCTCCTTGTGCTGGGCTTCTCTCTTTCTTATTTTTTGTCGACCTTCTTAGGGTCAGCTCTTTTTCTCTGCCGACCACCACTGTATTACGGTATCCTAGGCCTGGGGTTTTCTTTCATGATACCCTCTCTTTTTTTTTTACAAGAGGTCAGACCTATTCTTTCCTCTATTTTAGCATATTTTTGTTTACGAAAAGATAGGCGTATGAGATCACCGTTTGTCCGTGCGTGTGCGTGTGCGTGTGTGTGTGTCCTAATAAAATCTAAACGGCTGGTGCGATGTTAATGAAACTCGGTAAGGTCATAACTTAGTACTATTTTGTCGGCTTTGTGAAATATTTCACCGGCATTCTATATATCTATTCTATATCTCCAAAACTATTACTGATATCGCCCTGGAATTTTGTACGGTGATAAAGGGTAGTGCTAAACGTTCACCATGTGACTTTCAAAAACCTTTTAAGTACAAAACGAACATGGCGGCCAAGTGAAGTTGAAACATTTAAATAGATTTTTCTCGCGATTTAACCATCCGAGTCCAGTGAAACATGGTACGGCAAATGTTTATACACACTGCAATGTACTGGCATCTAATTTAGATCATTTGTTTTCATAACCGCAAGATGGTAGCATAGCATAGCCAACTCCGTACAGGCCATGGAGGCCCTGGGAGTAGTGGAAGGTAGAGGCTTCCACTTTTTGTGACATCGGCACTAGATGGGATGGAGTTGTCAGCTCCACGCCCGGCCGTCTTTGCTCCCAGGAATTACCCTGGTACTCATTTCTGGTGTAGGCTGAGTGAACCCCAGGGCCATTTGCGTTTCCGAAAGTGGTAGTTTTGCTTCTAAAATCCACTACCTGGATGGGGATCGAACCCACTCTGCAAGATGGTGGCTGTGCGTAATTTTAAAATTAAGTGTTTTATTTCTTGTGTCCTAATCATGCAATCGAAGTGAACGTTTGAATAATGAACCTATGCAATAATCGTCATCTAATAGTACTTAACTCTATAGCCTACATTTATAAAAATCCAACATGGCGACCATCCGAAATATTTAGACGGTTCTCAATATCTACGAATCTGTTACGGCAATCAAATTGAAATTTTGTATGTTGATAGAGGCAATTAACATAAGTAGGATATATGAAAATAGGCTGTTAATTTCTTTACGGAACTACTTGTTTATTTTGTTGGTAACTCCTGCCCTTTGTGCAAAACCCTAAATGAGGCAGGGTGTGTGTTGTCCAACCATGTATGGTACACCCCTACCGGCTGGTGAATTCGAGAGTTCGCCAATCCTAGGGACTCCCGAGTTGGGTTAGTTTTCGCCCTTTTTCAATGACTTACGGGCGAACACACTCATGTTTCCCTTTCCTACTCACCTTTAATGGCTCTACCTCTTTCCGAGTCACTGTGTCCTCGTTCTTTGAGAAGGTTGAGGTCGTTTCCTTTCCCTGTCATTGCTTCCCTTATTCAGTTCTTGTACTTCTGGTATGGGACTTGGTTGTGGTTGGTGTTAGTTGTTTTCGCCTCATATTCATTTTCACCATTATCCAAATCAGTAGGGGCAGATGACGTAGAGGTTTCTCCCCTTTAACTTACGCACACCACCACGATATACTTTGGGGAATATCTTCTTCTCATTTACCTATGTCTAAAGCTCCAGTTGACTGGTTCGATTGTAATCCATGTAGACTTCATGTTTCTTATTGCAAAAGATTACCAACTAGTCTCCAGCGAGACGTAACTAAGGTATCGAGTGTTTTTTAAGCGAAAGTTCAGCCTTTTCAGATAGGTTAATCTAACCTTCGGGTGATTGGCAGTTCGTTCTTTTATTTATTTTTGTCCATTCATTCATTCATTCATTCATTCATTCATTCATTAACCGACAGTGGTAGCTACGCTCGCTAAAACGCAGCGCTAGGCCATGGGGCCAAGCTCTCTGCTGACTCGGTGGACGTGGCTTCTAGCTCCACCGTCGGTCGTCCTTGAAATGGTTTTCAACTCCAGGCAAATGCTGGGACGGTACCTTCTGACAGGCCACGGCCGCTTCCTTCCACATCCTTGCTCAGTTTCATTCCCCTTCATTCAATTCATCTTTTATTAACTCCTCTCATAAAGATGGCGTCAGGAAGGGCATCCGGCCGTAAAAGTCATCCGCCACATATACTTTCATCGCATCTCATCCCCGACCCCATTGGGAACGACACATTGTTACCGTATCCGAGAGGTATACATTCATTCATTCATTCATTCATTCATTCATTCATTCATTCATTCATTTATTTATTTATTTACTTTTTCAAGTTTAAACTTCTACATAAACAATAGTTCTTTCAGATCATTAGAAAGTTAAAGAAAAAAAGTTTGTCATGATTATTATTATTATTTTCAGAGAAAGAATGGAATGTCTGAAAATGTCATCCTTCCCTGTTGATGACCCTGATGTTAGTGAGCTTGTCTACTAGTAGTGCGTTTGTTGAATTATAGGAAGGTTGGAGAGAAAAACATAACGTCGCTGCTCGTGAAAATATATGCCATGTGATGATGTTTTCTTCCTGTCTTTTCTTTTAGACTGACCACAAACTGCACAGCCACAGATGACTCGATGTTCCGCGCCTTAAAACAACAATCACCACGCATATGTGAGTATATGGTACAGTTCCACAGAGCTATTTGTTAAGGTATGTTTGTCATCGAGCGGAAAGCAACACTTTGTGACAATTTATAAATGTCCAACCCCGCGGCTATCCACCTCAACTGCGACGGATGTAGGCCTAAGTGGTTCGAATCCCTGCGCAACAGTGACCATCCTGAGCTAATATTCCTTTTTGTTACGTATTTCAGATGGGATTATGTTCATCTTGAGAGTTTAGCTTTCCTATATTTAAACTTGGAGGTTGGGTACTAATGGAAGCTCAGTTAAATGCTAGGCAGAGGACTTCAGCCACCGAGAACGTGGCATCTCGTTGTCTGGCTGAGGATCAGCGATATCTGCCTTCCTAAGAACATTGCGCCATAACTTCCTACTTGTCCTACTGAGTGCGCAAGGGGCCGATATATTCTGCCGAGTAGTAAGTAGGCAATGTTTTCCGCCTCTCTCCGCATACTAGACTACTTGGACTGACTTCGAGACCGACTTCTTATAGATAGGTGTGATGCTCTAACCCATCAGATATGTCTTTCCGCGGTGTAATAAATCACCTATATTTTGTTGTTGGCATTGTTTTGCGTGTTTGAATTAATATCCCTTCAAGAGACCCTTAATAGTCTACCTTTGAATTATGCACGGTAAGCTATAAATTCATACATCGTTAAAGTAAAATAAAATGTTTTGAATGCTGTGATGAGGTTTCGAAAATATCACCAAAAGTCTTAAAGCCACGAGATTTTTCAGGGGGAAATTCAACCCTGTTTTCACCCGGATTCCAGCTACGGTCGTCCGGGTGTCAGGCAAGTGGCTGTGACATTGCGCCATCACGCTCCTTAACTATTTAGGTTATATAGGCTCTATTAAAATTGCATATTTTTATGTCGTCCTAAATTCGGTTCTAGTTAAAACAACCGGTCACTACATTGAAACTCTTCGGGATTATTATCATTTGCACTGTTTCTGCAGACATATTTTTTCCGTGGAAGCTTCAAATTAATCCATATTACAGTACATCCATTCGCATGGAAAAAACGATTCCATGGAAGTGCTTAATCAAAGCAATTACATTAATCTTTGTCATCTTAAAGAACATAACCAAATTTACTCGTATAGTTAATTTTAGTTCCAGTAATTAATGACGAAGCTCAAACGTGACTTTGCGGTAACCCTGTTAGGATATTGACTGCCGGTAAAGGGACACAAAGGAATACATGTGGACAAGCTGTCATACGTCAGGATAATGTTTCCGCTACATTTTCTTGTAAGTCCCTGGGTATCTATCCCAGTCCCATCCCTTAGTAATTAAAGATTCACTCACTAATACAGCCATCGCAAAAACGTACGTTATTAGCAGGGTTGGGTAAGTTACTTCATTACAGTTACTGTTTCTTGTCATAAATAGTAATGACGTTACAGTTATACATTTTCAAAGTAACAAATCGTTGCTTTTTGGGTACTTTTGTATAAACACATTTAGTTGCTACTATAATTTACTTGATTTGGACGAAATAGTGGCTTACAGTAATACGGAAAAATAAAGAGATCTATCACAAAACTATCACCACAACGGTACGACAACCTGGGGTTGGTTGTGTACATAGCACACTTCATGCTTTAAAAGTAATTCAATTCATGAAAAGTCATTAGTATGCACTTAAACTACAGTATAAAGTATTGTGTAACCATAATAATAGTCTAATAATAAAATGGTGGTTGTCAGCTAGAAAATGAAGCAAAACACCTTGATTGATGTTGCGATCCCTAACAACAAGAATCTCCAATCAAAGCACATAGAAAAGATCAGCAAATATAGTAAGTTGGTCGGCCCTATCAAAAGATTAGTCCGTTTGCAAAAGCCGCTATGTGCATTGTAAACGAAACCGAGTAAAAGACGAAAAACTGCTACGACTAAACTATTTCAGCTAATACCATATTTCTTACCCCTAAAAATCAACATAACATTTATTATTCAGTTAAAATCTGTGAAATCTACGGTTGGATGTTGTGGATGTGGATGCACCCGTGACGACGAGAGTTGTTAATGAATCTTAGGTTGAAAAAATAGACCACGTCGGGTGCGATTTTTTTTTTATATACATCTTAAACACCGTGCAGCGTCGTTAGACAGCATACAAATTTACAAATTAAGAAAGTGCACGAAACAAGAAAAGATGGCACTTAAGTTAGGTTAGGTCATCCTCGACACCCATCAGCTCAAACTCTGCTGGTTCTTCGTCTTCTTCCTCTTGAGGTCGGACGATATTGTTGGGAATGGCTTCTTGCCCCTGGAAGACCTCGCTGATTTTTTTTAGGTTACCGTTCGCTGGCCAGTTTTCGCCAGCTCTAAAAGCCGTCAGACGTCTTGTAGTTTAGTTTCTTTGAGTGCAACTCCTACTTGAATTGGTGAGGGAAACGGATGTTTGTTAAAATTCGTTCCACTTTTCATGATGCTCTTTCCCTCACCAACTTCAAAATTGTAGAACGGCTCTCCTCGGATCAAACATGTTTTTGTTTTGTTTTGCCAATTGTGAACACGATTTTCTTCGCTTTTTGGAATCGGAAATGCTTACTACCCGTATTTTTTACCATGCCGTCCACATACGCTTTACAATCCCTAACAGGACATTTCATCTTGTTCCAGGCGAACTACTGTCGCAAATTTCTCAATCCGGAAGGATTTTCAAAGACACTCACTTTGCGAAGTTGCCTTGGCGCTGTAGCTCTTCAATCCCGCCGTATTTCCGCCGGAACACCTGGCCGATTCCCTGGTTCATCCTCAGGTCCTTAGCCACACAGTGAGCCAAGGCATACTCACTGGCGACTTGGAATAAATCTCGTCGAATCTCGGTAGTGACGCCATAACGAACTTTTCGGCCAATTCGGCATTGAGCCATGAACTCTTCGAAGGATCGTTCTGCTTCTGGCAATCGACAGATACGAGCGTGTTGTACGTGCCCCTCGTCATCGTTGCCGCCCAGGAACGGTGCCAGCCGATTGAAATGGACCACTCGGGGTTTGCCATTCGGTCTTCTCCTGATACGATAGACGACGTCGTTGATTCTCTTCAGTACCTCATATGGTCCGTCCCAGGAGCGTTGTAGCTTCGGAGAGAACCCTCGCCACCTTTTTGGGTCGAAAAGCCAGACTAGATCTCCTGCTTGGTACCCTCCTGATTCGGCTCTTAGGTCGTAACGCTCCTTCATCCGGTCGCTCGCATTCTGGATGTTTGCGCGAACTCGGTCGTGAATGTCATTCATCCTTCGACGGAGGTCGGAGATGTATTAAGCTTTTAACATAAGAAAATGTTTTAACAACTTTTAATGTGTTACAGTGATCCATGTGTGATTTTATACACAATTTTTAACTACACCCAGTAGATAAAGGGAATGTTTTAAGTGCTGCACAATTATTTAGGCTGATGAAGACGTCAATACGTGTTAGACGTTGAAACATGTACCATGTGATGTGTTAAAAGACAGGTGATTGTATCACGACATTTTAATAAACAGTATTGACGAGGCGGAACCAGTTGGAACTTTGTACTTAGTATATTTCAGTCAATACGGAAAAAATGTGCGACTCTCAGAGTCAAAAAGATGTAGTCCTCGCCAACAACGTCATCCTTAGGTTTGCAGCCGAACGTCAGGTCACACGGCAACCGCAGCTCTCGGCCAAACAGCACATTAGCTGGTGTTTGGCCTGTGGTCTCATGTATAGAAGAGCGGTATGCCAGTAGAAACAAGTGGAGAAACTTGTCCCAGTCCCAGTCCCGCTGGTGGTCGGATACAATCTTGGACAGGTATTTCTCCATTGTTCTGTTCATGCGCTCCACCATGCCGTCGGACTGTGGATGCAGGGCAGTTGTTCTCGTTTTCCGGATCCCGAGAATCTGGCACAATTCCTGGAACACCGAAGACTCAAAATTTCGCCCCTGGTCGGAATGCAATTCCAAAGGTACACCAAATCGGCTCACCAGCTCCCTTACTAGTGTCTCGGCAACCACCACCGCCTCTTGATTGGGCAATGCATATGCCTCTACCCACTTGCTGAAGTAATCTATTGCTACCAAGATGTATTTATTTCCACTCTCAGTCGTGGGGAAGGGGCCCGCTACATCGATGGCGATCCGTTCGAACGGTGCACCAACGTTGTACTGTCTCATCGCTGCTCTTCTCTTCTTCTGTGGCCCGTTCGCAGTGGCACAAACCACGCACTTTCTACACCATTCACGAACGTCGTCGGAGCAATTGAACCAGTAAAACCGCTCTCGGATTTTCTCTATGGTTTTCCGAACTCCAAGGTGCCCTCCGGACGTTCCATCATGCAGCAACTGCACTATCTCGGATAACCTGTTTCGTGGAACAATAAGCTGTAGCCTCTCCTGAGTCCCATTCTCATTCTCCAGTACCCTCTTTAGAACCCCGTTTTCCAAAATCACGGAATTCCACTGAGCCCAGTAGGCTTTTACAGAGCGCGAGAAGGGAGCTACCTCTTCCCAGGTCGGTCGTTCCTCAAACTTCTTCCAACGCAGTAGGTGTTTTAAGTCCGGATCGTTTTCTTGGTCCTTACGGATTTCCTCATCCTGCCAGTGGTCGTCAGTCACAGTACTTCTTCTTACCACTGCAATTTTGACTTCTATCCGATTGCAGTGCTTGCAGTCTTGCGCGCACGGTCTCCTAGATAGAGCATCAGCATTTCTGTGTTTAAGACCAGCCCTGTGTTCAGAGTCGAAGTCGTACTCCTCGAGCCTTTCGATCCACCTGGCTACCTGTCCCTCCGGGTTCTTGAAACTCAGAAGCCACGTAAGTGCTGCATGATCAGTCCGTATAACGAACTTCCTCCCGTAGAGGTACTTGTGGAAATGCTCCACCGACTTCACTACAGCAAGCAATTCTCTTCTATTCACGCAGTAGTTCCTCTCCGGTTTAGAAAGAACCTTGCTGAAGTAAGCTATCACTCTTTCCTGCCCACCTTTCAGTTGGGAGAGCACGCTACCGATGACCACATTGCTAGCATCGGTGTCCAAAACGAACAGTCCTTCCGGTTGTGGGTAACTCAGGATAGGAGCATTGGTCAGTACCTCCTTCAGTTGTTCGAAAGCCTGTTGACAGGTTGTGTCCCACACAAAACTCCGGCCGTCTTCGGTAAGTCGAGTCAGAGGCTTCGCGAGATTAGCAAATCCTGGCACGAATCGACGGTAACAGGTGCATAGTCCGAGGAAACTCCTAACTTCGCGCTTATCCTTCGGTATTGGCCACTTCTTCACCGCGTTTATCTTCTCCGGATCTGCAGCAACCCCCTCTCCGGAAACAACGTGGCCCAGGTAATTAACTTCTTTCCGAAAGAGGAAGCACTTCTTGGGGTTGAGCTTCAGGTTGGCTTGTTTTAGACGTAAGAACACCTGCTCCAAATTCTTTAGGTGGTTTTCAAACGTCCTTCCGAGAACGATGATGTCATCCAAGTAGACCAAGCAGGTTTCCCAAGACAGCCCTTTTAAAACTCGCTCCATCAAACGTTCAAACGTAGCAGGGGCGTTACAGAGTCCGAATGGCATAACTGTGAAGTTCCACAGTCCCGAACCAATCGGAAAGGCGGTCTTCTCCTTGTCGTTGGGGTCCAAACCGACCTGCCAGTAGCCACTCTTGAGGTCCAATGTGGAGAAGATCGTGCTCCCACCCAAGGTGTCCAGGGTGTCATCGATGCGTGGTAGAGGATAACTGTCCTTTTTCGTCACATTGTTCAGCTGGCGGTAGTCTACGCAAAACCGCGTAGATCCATCTTTCTTCTTCACCAGAACCACTGGCGAGGCCCAGAGGCTGCTTGAAGGTTCAATCACCCCATCGCAAGCCATATCGCTTATTATTCGCTCGGCTTCCTCTCGCTTGGCTAGTGACAATCTTCTGGGCGCCTGGCGAATAGGTCTTGAGTCACCCGTATCGATGCGATGTTGCACCACGTTCGTTCTTCCATTACCAGTCCCATCCTGGAAGGCATCTTTATGACGTTTGAGAAGTTCCATTACCTCTCGGCTCTGCTCAGGATTTAGCTCTTGACACTCTGCCTCGATAAGACTGTCAAGCCACACTGAAAGTATACCGGATGAGGAGGCAGCTGTTCGCACTTGGCGTACGACGGAGGACACAGACGAACATATTCCCAGGCTGGTTCCTTCCCGAACGGTTATTGGGCGATCATGAAGGTTCATTACCCGCACAAGAATCTTCGCCCCTGCACGAACCAAAGCTTTGGCTACCAGCATTCCATGTCCAGTTTCGTCTTCGCCAAACGTAGGCCCTACCATGACGACACAACCTTCAGGAATTTCACCGTCCAGCTTCACTACGTCCTGGCAGTACCATGTCTATCGCTGCTATCACCCGTACCGACGCGGCGTTACTCTTCTGCAGCACTACCTCCTCGTTTCCGACTCTCAAAATTCCGCTTCCCAGGTCTTGTCCGAATTTGTACTTAGTCATGATGTCCATCCCGAGAATAACGTCCTCTTCCACCTCAGCGATCAAGACACGATGGCGAAACTGGGTATCACCGATAGGCAGTCGTCGACTTTCTTGCAATTCCTGTCGTAATTCTGAAACCTTCAGTGCTGAAAGTTTTACTTTCCTTGTCGCCATTTTACAGTACAAAATGCGAGACATACGGACAGTCAGCACACGATTAACCAGGCTTCCAGATGGTACACACAAGACAGTCACTAATAATTTACTATCGTACACACTTCCTTAAAGTAGGCCTTTTCAAAAGTACGCACTGTTTCATACAGAAGCACGCACGCATAACCTGACCCTCACATCTGACACCAATTGTAACGTTTTTAGGGTTCGTAAAAATAGGTCAGGCTTATAATGCACTAATACTTTATTTACAATAATGTTATTTACACTAAATCAAATTAAGCCTACTTACTTCCACACACACACACACACACACACACACACACACACACACACACACTTACACAGAGTTGCACTTTACACAGCTACAAGTCACTATTTATGTATACTGATCTCTACAAGTTAGTTCCTCTTGCAGTCACCATTTATCTTCCACAGTCACTATTTACATTATTTATTTCCACATTTATCTTCACAGGTCACTCGGCACACTCCTTAGCGGAGACTCGTCCAGGACTGACTTGCCCGCCGCAGTTTGCCGGTATATATCCAATCAGCTCCCTGGTCTCGAATATTCCGGATCAAGCCACCTCTCGTAAAAGCGAGTAGTTTCTAGTGGCGGATTCCAGCACTGTCTAGCCTCTCTCCGGCGATGTTCTGGCTCCCTTTTCCCCTTCCAGTGGGTTCAAGCCTATTCTGGTTGGTTGTTCTGGAACTCCCTGTTCCGTCCAGTGGTCTCGAGAAGCAGAAGAGTCTAGTAGCCAAGGCGCCAATAGTATACCTGACTCGTGGGCTATTGTGGTTGACTCATTCATCGTTGCGCGGGGAGGGGTCCACCCTAATCAGCCCCGGCCGGACTGGCTATTCTGCATTCCTCACACACCCCGCCTGCCCGTCACTACGAGGATAAAGAAAATGGCGACCGCTGGGCAATTGCACGAATCTTTACAGTATAGCCAGGTAAAAACTGAACGTGACGCTCAACTCAAAAGTCGACAAAAAGTGCACTTAGCGGCCTTTGCATCTGGGCTACTCAAAAGGCAATGTCATGTAGAACGGGTAAGGATCATACCTATCATTGTCTGGAGTACGGGCGTGAGTACTTTGCGCACAGGCCTTAACGAACTGGATCTGGATACTCCATTGTACACAATAATGCTGAAGGCAGTAGTTCTCTCAACAGCACATCGCCCGGAAGTTCATTAATAGCGATTTCGACTTTCCAGCTTAGAAGTGGCCGTTTCAGTAACTATAAGTTGGTTCCCTGAAGCCCGTATAGTTATGGTATGATGTACCAGCGATGTGTTGGTCTATAATGCGTGTACTTATATATAATAATAATAATAATAACCTATAAGATACTCTCGGAATCTCTTCTGACTAGAGCAGAGAAACAACTAGATCCACAACTGGGAGAATATCACGCCGGTTTTCGGAAAGGGCGATCATGCGTCGAACAGATTATAAACCTCAAATCTACCCTCTCCTATTTGAAGGTCTGGAATAAGAAATTTGTGGTGACCTTCGTAGACTTTAAGAAGGCCTATACTTCTATTGATCGCAACACCCTGATCCGAATCCTAAAAGAATTTGGCCTGGACAATAAAACCAGAGCCATCATCCAACAATCGCTGACCAACACTACCTCGAAGTTGAAGTTTAGGGGCGAGATATCAGACACCTTTGAAATCAAGACAGGAGTAATGCAAGGAGATGGTCTCTCACCATTACTCTTCAACTGTGTCCTCGAGAAGATTATCCGTGAGTGGCGTAAATATCTGAATAAACAAGGAGTTGCAAACGGAGTCAGACTGGGATACCGAAGCTGGAACATCACAATTGACTGTCTAGCCTTTGCCGATGATCTTGCACTCATTTCTGATTCATTAGAGACAGCCACGTAACAGATTAATCAGCTTAGTGTACAAGCAGCGAAGGCAGGACTCCATATCTCCATCGAAAAGACAGTGTTCATAACTACTGTAATATCGAACCGGCGCCCAAACACCTTACTGTGGAACAAGGAAAAATTTAGCGAGTTGCAAAGTACCTGGGAGAAATTATAACACCTAATGTAAAATGGAAATGGCCTACCATTTAACTAAGGAGATCTATAAGAAAAGGGCAATATCCTTCAACGCAAAACTAAAACATTACTGCAGTGTCATCCGTCCGGAGGTCTTGTATGCTTCTGAATGCCTCACGATGAACAAAAAGGGCTTGGTCGAAAAACTGGAGGCCAAAGAAAGGAAAAGATATTGGGTCCCATCAATGACAATGGGAAATACAGAAGACGGCATAACCATGAACTATATGCTCATGTGGAGAAGATAAGTGACGTCATCCGGAAGAGACGGATAATATTTTATGGACACGTGAAACGAATGAGCCCAGCGAGACTGCCCAACCGCAAGATAACTTACTTTCAGGAGAGGAAAACAGAATGTGCCTGGTTCATTGAACTGGAAAAAGATCTGAAAGAATTGGGAATTACACCAACAGACATTCAGGAGCGCGCCCCACTCAAAAGGAAACTTCAAGCTTGGAAAGGTTTCCCAGAAAAACCGAAACTGAAAATGGGAAAGATTTGAACCTAGGAACGGAAGGAAGTCCACCTAGAACGATTGCGGGCGTACTGGGCAAACATCAAAGCCTGTAGGAGACAGTTGGAATGACGTGGTCCATAGATGGCCTATACGTTATGAATGAATGAATGAATGAATGAATGAATGAATGAAAGAATTAATAGTAGTAGTAGTAATAAGCAGCTATCGAATTACTAATGCCTTACCAGTACATGCTTCTTTTACGTTCCCTGCGGAACTGCGACTGCTCAGTATTTTTTTCCATCTGTATACACTGTACATCCGATTTTAAGAAAACTAAATATACCGCCGTATGACGGCTCCTTGACAATGACAGAACTCTAAACATAAACACGCTTTAACGTCAATCTCACCAGCGAAGTAATAATACCTCAGGTATGATTTTAACAAGACATTTGGCGCACAAAATAAAATATGTCTTGAGGTTCCTCGCCCTCTCTAAACCTTTTAAAGAGGAAGTAATTAATAAAATGTTGTATTGTTCTCAGGCTCTCTAGTCTAAATAATGTGTTTCTCAGAATTAACTACAAACACATGTCTGTAATATAGCTCCTACTTGAGCTATTTGGCACATTTTATACCGAGAATGGTTCATAAACCCTGACTGAGTGTCGGGCCTAATCTCGTGTAGACCTTCATATACTGTAGTATGCCGGGTGTGCATCACAGAAGATTGTGGGATGTTGTCTGATCTATTCTCATGCCTCCAAGTAAATAGTCTACACAGAGACATGCCAGAATTATGCCGTCTCAGTACCCGAACCTTTCAAATCCATCATTAATTCACATGGAGATGGGCTGGTTCGTAATGGAAAGTTGTTAGTTCCATTCCCACGTGCTACTGACAACTGATTGCTCGATCTTGAAAAAGTAACGAGTATTTTCGTTGGAGTTAGAGTTACTTATTAAAAAAACGATACTCTCTCGTTACCGTAAAAAGAATATAATAATGTTACCGGTTTTACGTCCCTTTTTTAACTGCTGAGGCTTTTAGAGACTCCGGGGTGTCGGAATTTTGCCGAAGGGGATCTTTACCATGTCAGGACATGGCACCCTCGCATTAGCGCAACCTCAAATGCCAACTGACTTGCGCCAGGATTCGATCCTGCAACTTTGGGCACAGCAAGTCAGAACGTTACCCCTGAACCACGCAGTCTTTTTACCGTAAAAAGTGACTGTTGCTAGTAACGCGTTCACGCAAACACACGCGATTGGCCTTACTAGTAACGCGTTCACGCAAACACACGCGATTGGCCTACTCAGGGATAATAACTACAATAAAAAAAACAATAATTAAAAACTGCGCTTGTATGTACCTTTGTCATAGGATAGCTCATGCTAGGCTCAATTGTGAGAGAATTTGCAAACCATAGGCTATTTTGAAATATATATATTTTTGGCCTAAGCGTGGTCATCAGACCCGTATGTGGCAAAAAGATGGAATGTAACGTTGATAGTGTTCTTTCATAATGCAACAATACACAGAGTGGGTAAAAACCGTTGAATATATCGATATTCTGCTTTTGCTCTGATGAATTGGTTTTAAAGGGCTCAACAAATAGCATGTACCGGTGTTACTTGGAAATTCAGAGGAGTTTATTTGGTGAAAATGTTAAAAGTTCCAATTTTTCAGATGCGAGCATGTCTGGTTGGAATGTTCACAACTCGATAGTCCCTAGCTATACGTTTGAACCTGAAAGTTTTCTACCACTGTATTTGTGACAGGAGGAACCGTTTTAATGGCGACAAGTCAGTCAAGTCTTGTCTGTTAGGTAGTCAGCTCGGAACATGGTTGGGTCCTCAAAAACACCGCCGAAGATCATTTGGGTAGAAACCCACAAAAACTCATGGCAGTGCAATGATGAGGCGTACTAGGCAAGATGGAAGTGAGGTAGTTTGCCATTGGCTTCCTCACTGAGCCATTACACTAGTACTGACACGTACAATGCGTAGAACCTTTCACTGCATCCACAGGCACTAATTACTACTCATCAACACTCATACCTCAGTAGCTTTCATGAAAACACAGCCATGAATAAGAGTGAGAAATCGGTGAAAAGCCACATTTTACTCTAGCCTGTGCCATCAGGCAAATTGAAAAACATTGCGTTCATCATGAGATGTCAACAGGCCCTCAATCAGTATAGTTTTTTTATACACTTGTAATATTGACAGTCGACAACACTACACGGCGATTTATGAACTCTTTATTTCCCTTCATAAGAATAAGGATATATATATATATTACTAGCAACCCACCCCGGCTTCGCCCGGGAACAGTTATGAATGCATTACGTGATAAGCGCCTTTATTTTCGATGTCAATGAACTAGGACCAATATCCGTTTTACGTCTCAGCATAATGGGTTAAAATCACTGACTGGACTATTAATTATATTATCATGGAGATGCATGTGCAACGAATTCTTGTCAGATGTATTTTAAGAATGGCGAAGTGCATGTAACTCAAATCCCCCTTCCGTCCAATCTAAAAACACTTAAAGTACGGTAGGCAATGTATTGAAGATAGAAGTGTGCCCTCCCGGCATTTTTGCAGAACTTTTCATGCTGAACAATTCTTACACTCATAGTATATTGATATTTGTAACGGTTTGCCCAGCGTAAGCTTAAAAAGCGCACAGATGCCAGGTTTTTCTTTCGACTTTTTCACTGAAATCGTTACTGATTAGCTTCCTTTGAACAAAGTTCACAGGCGAAATGAGAGTTGCACTTCCATGGAATGGCGAGGTGAATGAAACTCAAATCCCCCTTCCGTCCAATCTTAACTTGACTGTGTTTCACAGGCGAAATGAAGAAAACCCGAGTTGCACTTCCAGGGAAACTCCAAACACAACCACCCTTCTCAGAAGTCTTAACTCAACACGACTCGACGGTTTGCTGATGGCTGTATCTGGGGCAATAGGTTCGCTCGCTAGCTAGGCTGTAACAGGGACGATAGACTCGCCCTTATCTAGGTCGTAAAATGTCGCCTCAGTTGTTGAATGGACATGGTTGGAAGAAATTAAAACGTAACAACACTTATAGTGGGAGATGTTTTGAAGATAGAGATATGCTCTCGCGGACTTTCTTGTAGAACTTTTCATTTTTAACGGTTTGACCAGCGTAAGCTTACAAAGCGCTCGGACGTCAGGTTTTCTTTTGACTTTTCCACTGAAATCGTTACTGCTGTGCTTCCTTTAATCATAAATAAATTATTTTCTAAAGAAATCATCCTTGAGATATCTTTCACAGAATGGTGAAAATCGCATCAAAATCCATCCAGTGGTTCTCGAGATAACCCGTAATATCCAAGAATCGGGGACTTGGTTTTATACTAACAAAGTCGAGATAATATTCAAAGGTTCAGGATTTGTGGCGGACGTTCTTATTGACTCGCTTTTTCAAAATATTGGACTCAAAGTGAAGTAGCTCGTAGACGGGTCGAAACGCAACAACTTTCGAATAAGGACGTAGAGTCTAGCTCGAAACCCTGTTCCAGGCAAAACGTAATAAACAATTTATTTTTATTTATTCAAATGTTATGTAGCTAAAGAATTCGAAACTGACAATCATTGTAGCGATAGTCTTTTGTGCTCACTGTGAAGATAAACACAGCACACTGTGGTTCTGAAATTTGTTCACAAAAACTGTTCGAACATTATATCGTTCATGACATTTACAGGTTGCGCTAGCGCTGGGTTGCATCGGAGCCCAGGAGTCTTCAAAATGCAGCACTCGAATGAAGCTCTGGTTTCCCACACTCGTGGTGATTTTCAAATAGAAATAATGGACTTCCGCTTTAAGCAGTGCCTATATCGGATTAAGAAGTCAATCCAACTTTCAAGATGAATGTTCATCCAACTTGTTTCTGAAAAGGAGCCATCTTATTTCAAGATAATTTTATCTCTAATTTGGCACTACGTATTTCATAATTTTGTGTTTGTGTTTTTATTTTATTTTTATGCTGTGTATTGAATTATTATTCGGCTCCAGCGGTTTATCTATAATCACAAGAATGTTCTGAAACTCGTCAACTTTGCCAGCAATGAGCCTATGTTTCATAAACTAATTAGTTCAATATTGACGTATCAAAGACAGCAGTAATAACCTACACGCTGTACTAATGATCATAATCGTTAGATCATGCTACTACTTGACTAGGGATAATTCTGTGGAACTACCTTTAATATTTCGGTACTGAATTATTTAAGTCGCCTCCGTAGCGTAGCGGTCAGCATGGTCCTGGGTCCTCTGCCACGAAATTTGAAAAGTGGTATGAGGACTGGAACGGGGTCTACTCAGCCTCGGGTGGTCCAAATGAGTAGAGGGGTTTCGATTCCCACCTCAGCCATCCTCGAAGTGGTTTTCCGTGGTTTTCCACTTCGTCTTCGGGCAAATGCCGGGATGGTACCTACTGTAAGGCCACGGCTGCCTCCTTCCCTCTTCCTAGCCTCTCCATCCCAATCTTCCGTCTCTTCCCATCCCTCATGAGGCCCCTGTTCGCTTTGCAGGTGAGGCCGCCTGGGCGAAGTGCTGATCACACCTCCCCAGTTGTATCCATCCCGACCAGATGTTTCAAGCTCCAGGACACTGCCCATAGCGGCGGTAGTAGTGAGTTCCCTCGCTGAGTCCGTGGGAACCACCAACCTAGAGGGTAAATTGACTAAATAAAATAAAAAAAATTATTTAGCTCCATATGTTGGCATCTAGTATACTATTATATTTAATTATTGTTTATAGTATTAATAGTAGTTTGGCTTTCATCATGAAATATTACCGAACTCTGATGTTAAAACTGTATATTCGCTTCGGTGGCGTAGTCGGTAGCATGCTGAACTGCTATGCCCATGATAGTGGGTTCAAACCGGGCCGAAGCCGTCGGATTTTTAAAGAGCGTTAAAATCCTTCGCTATGCCTACCTTTGGAGGGAAAGTAAAGCCGGCAAGCCCCTGGCATAGATTTATGACATGTAAAAGAACCTACCACTACAATTGGTAGTGTGTAGCTAAATTTGTAGGTTATTTGGTTAGAAACACTCTTATCAAGTTCCAACGTTCACCGCTAGGTGTGAGTGATAGTGGCATCTCTGGTAGCCAAAATTGGAACTATGCCCTACTTGAAATTGAACTTGCCCAGTTCCAAACAACTTCATTCATTTCATCTCATTCACATGGGACGGTACTTGTAGCTCACCCCATGGGTGTCCGAATAGAAACAGCTACAGACTCCGGCGAGCCGAACATGTCCTCGGACACTCCCGGAACTAAAAGCCATACGCTAAATAAATAAATAAATAAATAAATACTATATAAAAATTAATTATGTATTACCAAAATGACATAATTCTTGAGTTAGTTATATACGTCTTGGTTATGTGTAAGAGAAGACCATGTAGCCTTAACAACGCCAAGATATAAATAATACGTTAATAAAAATAAATAGAATAAATAAATACAAAATAAAATCTTGCCACCTAAATGTGATGCCTTAATTTGTTGTTAATATATAGCCTAATAGTTGCGTAAATTAACGTTTAATTATGTTTCCCCTCCTAAAACGAATGTTAATCTCTGCAAACCACACATGCGGCTCCCGAGCAGGAGGAGGTTGAAGACAAGCCTATACATTCCTATTCGAACCTTTTTTTTTTATTTTTTTATTTCTTCAGTTTCTGCCCAGCTTTTTAAATCACTCTGTTTCTGTAGACGATAAACTCAAGTTTGTACCAGTACTTGGCAATATTATCTCAAGTGTTCATTACGGATGGACTTTTGTTATTAATATTTTGTACCCTTCAATTGTTTGAGCTGGTGCGCAGCAATAGGCCATTTTGTGTGTTGAATATGTTTATGCTTGGCTTCTTTACTCTTTGTCCAATCTTACGAAACTGGAATTTTAAATATTATTTTAAAGAATTGCTGTGATTTTGCAAGTATATTTTTTGTTTTTTTAAATAATGAGTTAGGAAGTATTGTGCGTCATTAGTAAATGCATTTTATATGTGAAATTTACCAGTACGTAAATTTCTGTCAGACTACGACTGATATTTATTATTATTATTGTTATTATTATTATTATTATTATTATTATTATTATTATTATTATTATTATTTCCGATGAGGCCTGCTAAGGACCTCGTGCCAATTTCAATTCTTCACACTTTGTTGTTTTCTCTTCCGTTCCCTCCAGTACTCCTTCATCCGTTCACTCTGCTGCTTCTTTCTGTCCTCGGACCACTTCGCACCAGGTTTCTTTGGCAATCTTCCTTGGAATCCTTTCATACGTAATACCCTTTTTCTAAAGATCTCTCTGTTCACCGTTTCTTCTTCACTTATATTATTTCTTTCTAAATCTTTTTTTACTTCTTGAATCCAGCTAGTTGTTGCCCTTTTCTAACAAAGGTACTTCAATATCCTTTTTGTTAATCTGGAATCATCCATTCTGTAAATATGTCCAAAAAATTGCAATCTCCTTTTTCTTATCGTTTCTGTTATATTTTCTATGTTCCTGTATATTTCATCATTAATCTTAATTTCCATACTTCTGCTGTTTTCACTGGGCCTAAAATTTTCCTCATGATTCTCCTTTCTAGTACTTCAAGTTTATCTAATCTATAGATTATTACCAAACATTCACTTGCGTACAGGCATTCCGGTTTCACCACTGTAGTGTAGTGCCTTATTTTAAGATTTTTAGATAAGCACTTTTTGTTATAAAAATCTTCGTGATACCATATGCTCTGTCCATCTTGTGTACCCTTTCTTCTACCGAAGATTTTTCTAAACCATTTTCTTGAATTATTTCTCCCAGATATTTGAATTTCTTTACTTTTTCCACTGGGCCAATATCTGTTGCCAAATATTTTGAAGCGTTCTTGATGTTTGTAATAAATTTAGTTTTTTCTACGGAGATTCTCAAACCTTTTTTGTTGGCTATTTCTTCCAGAGATTGATTTGTGTTGTTGCACTTGTTAGGTTTTCTGACAATATAGCAAAATCGTCTGCAAATGCTAGGCAACTTATTTCAATGCCTTTGTTTCTTCTCCCCAAAATTACTGGGGAAATGTTATGTTCCTTTAGCTTTAAATTCCAAATTCTTACAATTTTCTCTAAAACACAGTTGAACAGAAGGGGTGATAAACCATCACCTTGCCGTACACCTGTATTTATCTTAATAGATTTTGATATCTCACCCATAAATTTTACTTTTGAAATCGTGTCAGTAAGGGTTTCACGTATTATGTTTGCCAATTTAGTTTTCACTCCAAATTCACGAATTGTTTTATCTATGGTTTCTCTGTCAACCGAGTCAAAGGCCTTTTTAAAATCTACAAATGTCACAACTATGTCCTTTGAATTCAGTATCCTATGGCGAATTATGGATTTTAAGTTAAATATTTATTCTGAACAAGATCTTCCTTTTCGAAATCCTGCTTGATACTCGCCCAGTTGCTTGCCAAGTGATGTTTCTACTCTATTCAGCAATATTTTTTAAAATACCTTGTATGCAATTTGAAGAAGAGAGATGCCTCTATAGTTATCAATGTTTTGTTTGTCCGCTTTTTTATGCAATGAGCCACTTTCCATTCCTCAGGAATCCTCTCTGTTCTCCAAATATCTTCAAAGATTAACTGCAGCTCGTCAATGATTTTTGAATGAGACCATTTAAAAAGTTCAGCTGTTATAGAGTCCTCTCCGCTAGCTTTATTACTTTTTATATTGTTAATTGCTTATTTAATTTCTTCAGCATTGGGTGGTATATCTTCTTCCAGATTTTCTGTTGCTTGTGAGAATTCCAACTTATGATCTGGTTCAGGGCAGTTTAAAAGTTGATCAAAGTGCTTCGCAAGTATTTCACAGTTCTCAACATTGCTTAGGCCATATGCTAGGCGCTTGATACCCCTTTAATTGTCTCTTAAAAGTTATTATTATTATTATTATTATTATTATAGTTGGGAATTTCTTGTTTGCGAATTTCCATGTTCTCTATGATAGTCCTATATATTTGTAAATTATATTTTTGAACTCTGATGTTAAGATTGTATATTTTTTGGGAGAATGTTGCATGTTTGATTACGATTCAATCTTTAATGTTACCCCATTTGTGTGTGTCAATTGATCACTTGTCTCGTCTTTTTTTTTTTTCTTTTTTCTTTTGGACGTTGAGGAATTTAAGTATTTTGTGTATATCAGTTGGTTCAGCTCACTATCAGCATCAGCCAGGAGTTCGAGTGTATGCAGCAGCTTGAGATGCAGGGCTCGTAGCAAAGTTGAAAGGGGACGAGAGGAGATGTTTATTTAGTTGAGATAGTTGGGCTCCATAATGTAAAGACAGAGAAGGCACTGTGCTGGGGCAGAGCAGACTACAGCGAGCCCGGCAACAGCACAAGACCTTGCCATCAAATTAGTCGCTAATGAAATTCAATAACATAAAGCAAGTAAGCACGGGTTGAGTCATAGCACAGAGCCAGCAACCAACGCAGCTGCTAAATATACGGAGTCGGAATATTATAGCATGTGCCTGCCTCCACTTCAATCCATTCTCGTAAAGAATAAACATGTAGGAAAATGGTTTGCTGTCTAGGAAACTTGTGTGCACCGCGTGTATTTCTCCGTTCTCTTGCTCGGGTTTCTCCATGAAGCCTTCATCAATAAATCAATAGGGCCAGAGCATCATCATGCATTATGTATGACAGACATCCTCTCATTTCACACCCCCGTATTACATGTACATTTTATATAAATAAATGATGTGGGTGGGGGCGGGGGTGGGGGAGAGGAGCGGAGAGGCAAGGAGGTAGGGTTGCTCTGTGTGAGTAGAGTAAGGGAAAATCGACCATGTGGCCGGCGAGTGCACGTAGAGTGTTAGGCGCGGAAGGTGCAGGGAGCGGGAGGCGTAGCGGTAGTGCGCGGGCCTGCGGGGAGAACGGGCGGGGAGGGTAGAGGGGCGGCACGAGAGGCGAGCCTCTGAGTGTGCTCGTGCTCCGTCGATCAGAAGAGCGCTTGGTAGCGAAGTGGTTAGCCGCTAGCTGCGTTACGTTATCCGCGGTCGCACGGCTTTTCGCTTTTCGTTCTCGTTCAGAAAAAAATATAAAAAATCATTTTAAAAAACTATTACCGTCAAAACTATTACCGTCAAGTGACATTGATACTGAGGCGATTAACTTTTGATTACGCGCTCGTGGCGTCGTCGCGGAGCCCGCGTTATTTTGTAATATAAGAGAAAAATAATTTTCTTAAATTTCTGCGGTGGTGGAGTGGCATTAATTGGAATTGTTTAATAGTGTTATGGTGTCTCTCTCTCTGACACGGTGTTTATTTCCTTGACTTTGCAGATGTGTATCATCGCGGACTGCAAGAAAGTACTAGTGTGAGGCTTCGGACTGCCGTGTGTTTGGGAGAGAACTGCCGGCGGTGGGAGCTGTTGGCGGTGGTGGACAGACTTGGGGCGTAGGTTAAGTGTTAGCCGTCAAGTCTCGCTTTTCCTCAGCTTTCACAAGTATATTTTAAATACTGTCGAAGACTGAGGGAGTCGCGAACGTTGCCGGCAATTAGCCGAAGGCAGCATCATGCAGCACTGTGTGGGGTCACCGCAGCAGTTCTGTTTGCGCTGGAATAACTACCAGAGCAACCTCACTAATGTCTTCGATCAGCTGTTGCAGAGTGAGTCGTTCGTAGACGTTACCCTTGCCTGCGACGGCCATTCGGTGAAGGCTCACAAGATGGTCCTCTCCGCATGTAGTCCTTACTTCCAAACCCTTTTCTTCGATAACCCTTGTCAACACCCTATCGTCATCCTCAAAGATATCAAGTGGCCGGAGCTGAAGGCGGTGGTGGAGTTTATGTACAGGGGTGAGATCAACGTATCCCAAGAACAAATTGGTCCGCTTCTCAAAGTAGCAGAGTCGCTGAAGATCCGCGGTTTAGCGGATGTCAACGGCGAACAGGAAGGGGGCAGCGGGCCAGCCGGTGATACACCCGGTAAGAAAAGCTGGGACCCTCGTCATGGTCCACCACCACACGACCTGTCAGAGACCGCTATGTCTCCTTCCCCATCATCTCAGCAACAACAACAACAACAACAACAACAACAGCAGCAACAACAACAGCAGCAGCAGCAAATTCAGCAACAACAACAACAACACCAGCAGCAACAACAGCATCAATTGCAGCAACACCGCCTGAAGAAGAGGCGGAGGACGTCTGGAGAGCGAAGCAGCGTGAGCAGTCCTGAGGAAAGCGTGGGCGGTGAGGGTCTCGAAACTAGCGCCTTGGAACTGTCCTCCCCGCCTCCTCCTCCGCCGCCGAATGCTATCGTCAATTCTCAGGGTGTGCCACTCCCCCCGCAGAATCATGGTCCCCATGGACCTACCCTGGTACCGATCCCGGGGGACCCGGGCATGCCGCTGCCACCACCTCCGCACCCTGACGAGATGGAGATCAAGCCGGGCATCGCTGAGATGATCCGCGAGGAGGAGCGGGTAAGTAATTTACTCCTTATTTAGTTGTGTAGGACGTGTGTTACTGGTGCTGCATGTTTGTTTTCATCCGAAGACCCCTACCACCTCGAGTGTATCTAACATAATTCTCCTAGAAACCGCTTATATCTTTGTCAAGCAAATTGATCGTATATGTTGCACTTTTAACTGGTCCTCAACACTCCTATGTTTAACCATTGTGTTGTGTCTGGTTTTGCGTAAAACTAAAAACTTAACTTCATTAAAAGGGTTCCTTTTTTAAGTCCGTGTATTGATGAAGCACCTTTTTATTGCGTCATGCTCTGTGGATTGCACAACATACGTACTAAGCACGATTTACAATAGCTGTCGTTCCAAATGCGAGAACCCTTTTCTTCGGTGGGATCATCGCGTGACTTGTATGGTAATATATATAATTACTGTAGTAGATTTTTTATTTTTATTTACTTCATCTTGTACTCATTGCATGCATGTTTCTGTCAGTTTATATGGCCTATTGTTGTTTTTAAAGAATACGGTATGAATATCAGACTACTGAATCTCAGAGTTTCATTGGGTGTGCGTTAAGGTGAAATAAAAAGCGCGCCAGCGGAGAAATCCGGCATGTGCGCAGTGTGACGACGGTGGTGGTTGTGGGAGGGGAATGTTTTGCTCAAAGCGCGTTTGAATTAAATATTTCTTAAAATTAAAAAGATCTTTGTCTCCCTTACACGTACAGTTATCACAACCGAGATAAATACAAATAAATAAATACCTGCCTGTCTTTCACGTCTCTCTGACCACTGACAGAATTTTCTTGTTTGCAGGATATAATATGTTCTTTATAATATTTATCGAGTTGCCGCTGTAAATAACTTTGTCATTCCTTTGTGAAGCTTCTCTTCAGTCAGAACGGAAGTGCTTAGCCACTCATCGCGTAACTTTGATCGGCGAACCATGAGGAGCATGCACTTGTGATACACTCCAACTCTATTACGTTGCTATGGACAATGTAACATGCTTGTAACCAGTGAAATACTTGTCGTTATAAGATCTAATTGAAGCTAATCCGTTACCGTGTTTAATTTAGAACTACAATAGGTTGAAAACCTAAACCCAGTATCACACAATTTCTTTTATATTTTCTTGGTAGTGCTATTGATTAATTATACTAAATTTAATGACGCCCCTTTTCACAGAAAAGTCCTTTTTATTAAAATAATAATAATAATAAGGGCATAAATAGATTAGAAACTTCGTGAAACTGACATTGATCCATTGCCCCAACAATGTATGTTTTTATTTAAAAATGAAAATAAACCATAAGTTTTCTATAGGCTACAGTTTTATATTTTTGCAAAGCGTTATAAAACAATTTAATAGTAGCCAAGCAGTGCATTTTTATTTTAAGAGGTGTGATGACATCTTTCATGAGGTACAACATTCTTAAAATCCAGTATTTCTTCGGATGCATTCGTTAGTAAAAATTGCAACACATTGTGTAACGGGTTGGATACGAACAGGGAGCCCTGTCAGTTCCATGCCTGGCCAGCTGTTCACGTCCTCCTGGCGTCGTCGCGCTCATCGCCGATACATCTTCCCGCTCCTGGCCGGTGACACTTGTTTGGGTAGCGCACGTTGCTTCACCGCCAATGTTGAAAACATTTAGGTTAACTAAGTTTTTCAACTTATTATATGGAAATCTTAAAATCCATTGATATTTATTTAAATTTTCGTCCAAGTAGACTACCGAATCTTTTCTTTCTTTCTTTCTTTCTTTCTTTCTTTCTTTCTTTCTAGTTTAGTCAGGATCAAGCATGTTCTGGGCCTTTCGATTTTCTTTGGAGATGTTGCATCGTCTCAGCACGAAAGAGGTGTCGTACCTCTCTGGCTTATATTGTTGAACTACTAAAATTCTTAATATTAAATAACTATCAACGTCCATTTACCCTTATTTAATCAATGTTGCTTTTATGTTGCATCTCGCATGACATTAGAAATAACCTACTCTGTATCTTACAATAGAGAAATCGCTCTTGATGTCTGTATCCATTTGCGACTCCATTCCCAGTTCTTTCATACATTCATATCATTTTGCCTATTTTCCCCATTGGTTGGTTTTGCTACAGTCTATGGACTAATTGGTGTGCTTTACTTATACGTAAAAGAAAATTAGAAATCTATGGAAAATGCTAAATATTCTGAAGTATTCCATAAAAAAATGCCATCATAACCTATTTATTTTATTATGTATTAGGATAATTTATTTGCATAGTTTGTTCGTCTGGTTTCTCTTCCTGCTGTTAATTCATAATCGAAAGTACTAGTGGGTGGAGGCGGCAAGGAAATGTACTGTATCCCTTTACTCACACCACACGAGAGCTGGCTGTGGGGTGAAATCTGGTTCTTAACGCGTCTATTTTTCGGTAGCACAGCCTTAATCGAGTTAACACCTCACTGCAGCATCCCCTTCCTTTTGGTTTTTAAGACAGTGGAGATTACATTTCAGACGAGTTTATTTCACTTAATGGACTCCCGCGGGAGAAAGGAAGGTTTTATTATTCATCTATAGGGTACGGTAACCTTCAACACTGAGAGTAACCCTTTTTACAGTAGCTTATATTTTATCGGGACGTCCATCTCTGTATCTTTTCGTGTCTCTATTCTTTGTATTTGGCACCCTATTTCTGGTATGCCGTTATTCCTTTCCAAGGTTACGAAGGGAGCAGCTGTGATGAACTCATCATATGTAGTTATTGTTGTGGGGCGTAACTACGAGGTCATCTGACCCTGATTATATGCATACAAGTGCATATATTTTCTAAATGGAGTAAGTATCCAACTATTGAGTTTCGCGCCGTGGCTTGAGGGCACCATGCGATTTTCGATGGGGAGAAACATGCATTGCCCTACTTCCTCTACACGTTTGAAAAATTGCTATCGTATTATGTCATTTAATAGATTTAATAACTTAGATACTCTTTACAGAAATATCCATCTATATTTTTATGCGCTTCTTCGAAGGCGTTTTGGCGTGAAGTGCTCTTCCTTGTTACCTAGGGTGTCCAAGCCAACCTGAACAATCTGGCGCGAAGATGGGCTATATTTGTACCTGACCAAAAAGCTAGAATAATAAGGACATTAAAAATTGGAGGTACAAATGTTATTATACTCAAACGTTGAGTATTTTGATTTCCCGGACAGTAAAGATTATCCTCTTCAGTACTGTCCACCAGTCAGTCCAACTATCGGTGATAACAAGACTCTTATGTTCTTACTCCACTTCAACTTTTTTAAATTAATATTCGTAAGTCTTGATTCAATGTAACTTCTGAACGTTTTGAAAACTTCTTCTGTTAGCACTATTCCATTTGTTCAAAACCGTTGGTGGCAACATTTGGTTAGATTGTGATCATTTCTGTTCACAATGTGTGTCACTTTCGGATTTTCTTCCGAATTGTATTCATAGTTATCAAGTCCTTAAAAAAATAAGTTGGCCCACTTCGTATCTCTTGAGCATTAAATCTCCATTTGAGTGGATTCGAGAACATGCAATATCTAGAAATACAGCGATATGCACATGTTGCAAACGAGCTTTGGATCCAAGAAAATTGGGAGAAAATTGGGGAAGAAATTTATTTCCGAACAACTCACTTTGTCGTCGTTTGGCGAAAACGTGGTACCGTGAAAAAAGTGGTACCGTCTTTTTCGCGCTTATCTGGTGTCTGAAATCGCGACGTTGATAGCCGGTCGTCGTGGAGATAATTACAATATTTTATGTAGCTGTTTGGATAACCAACATGGAGGTAGCTATCAGGAGTCTTGCAACGATGTTTTATGTAATGATAATACCTTTTAAAGATCTGCGCTCAAATTTTGAAGTTTTTCGTTACGGAACTGAAAACTTGTTTATGCTCTACCGTTTATGTAAGTGCTCAGCTTGGTAGCGATATTAGAGAAGGCCGCGCGCATACCTCAACACAGGACGATTCACGCATGTGTATGTTATTGTCGTTCCTAAAACAATATGTTTTCACCTAAAACAATATGTTTTCACCTTGTCAAACGTGGTAGACCGGCAGCACGAACTCAGACAAAAGACAATGCTGCTTCTTAAGTCGTAGCCTTCCAGTAAAATATAAATTTGTTATGAAGAGGCAATCCCCACATGTTGTGTGGAGCCTGCGTCAATAGATTATGACCAGATCTGCAGTGCCAGTGAGTAAGTGGGTGAGTCGGGAGGTGGGATGGTGTCTTATTAAATTGGTAATAATGAGGAATTTGAACGAAGGATTCAAATAATGACTTATTTACTAGTACTGCTGTGCTTTACTTTGTGGAATGGATGTCACTGTCTATACTTCTCTAACTCTGCAGCAAATTGCCTGCGGAGGTTGCGATTTCAGATGTAGACGAATGTGTTCTCATATCTAACCCCTGACAAAAGGAACACAATGTAAGCCTATACTGTATTAGCATGTCGGTATTTATTTATTTATTTATTTTCCGTGTCCGAATCAAATTAGATTTTTCCAGTAAGTAGCAACAGTTATAGCATTAGCATTTGCAGCCAAAAGATCGTCTTTTGAACATATGTCCTCCATCAAGGGGCAGATCAGCAGGTGTTCTGGATCTTGTAACATGCTGCAGTCACAGAACTCATCATTGTTGACGAGCATGTTCCATTTCTTGAGATTGTTCTTGCAGCGTGAAACCCCCGTCCTCAGCCTGTTCAATGATTTCCAAATTCCATATGGCAAGTTGTGACCAGGTGCCATTTTTTGTGATAGAGGAATAGTTGGGTCTGTGATCTCTGTCTTCCATATCTTCACACGGGCAGCTTCTTGTGAGCCTTCGAGGGCTGTTACTCCCCTCAAAAAGCATGTCTGTACAATAATGCAGCGTAACGCCCATACGTTCCTCCCTCTAAAATAAAAACAAAGTCCTGCGGGTGCCGATATTGGTTTGTTTTCTGAATCGTATTTATTGGGAAGTACTGCATTTTACACATTTGACTTGAACGTGTTTCTGTTCTGGTTGTGTGTTTTAGAAATGATCACTCAATAGTATATTAATTACCATACACGTTAAGACGAGATCTAAAGAGCTCGCTACGAGCGTACCAGCCTCAAACAGACAGATCCCAATAAAACAAATAAACTCGAATGTATTTTTGTTCGCGCCGTTGTAGCTGATTGATCTGATATGCGGTGCGTGAATTACTAACTACCCTTGCGGGATTTAGTGTTAGATTGACTCCATCGAATTTCACTAGGTGCAAACGCTCAGTAGTATCGAGAAAAATAGGGGAAGGTGACCTCGGTTATTCGTCCCTAGAAGCACCAAAATCCATCGCCATAGAGAACGACAAAGTTACTACAACTCACGTAGTATTGCTAAATTGAAATGTTTCGCTTACTTTTTGTGCCAGGGAAGTTCGCAAGTAGTGTGTTTGGGCTATCTTAGGAGTTGATATGCAGGATTATTAGTTGTGTGATCCTAAACTTATTTCCAATATTTTTATATTAGAAGGATTTTACGGAACCCTGAATTACTGCACTAAAAAATATACCGCCGTCAAAACATTAGTTTTTACAAGAGCTAAGTGATTTGTTCCATGCCCCTCCCAATGTCCGTACGGACCCTACAGGAGACGTATTTCCCAATCTATATTGTCTATGAAAAAAAAATTGCTGAACTGCTGGGCATTTAATAAACAATTAGACTCGTAAGTGTGGTGAGAAGTGGGATTTGAACCGACAACCTCGCTAGCTGCGTGGCTGGCCAGCTCGATGCGTTTGCCCAGCTTTGTCGCTTACATCGACCGTACAACATCTCGCCTGTTACACCATTTTATAAATCAATAAATAAATCTAATTCGTACACAATTGCAAAAATCTCATTTTTAGTTTTACACTAAGAAACATAGGAAATGGTTTGAATGAAATAAGACTAAAACTTTCTCAACTTTCTGTACCCCAAATAGATTTTGTTAAAATGTGAAGTTTTATTATTATTATTATTATTATTATTTAGAGCACTACACATGATCGGAATAGCAGAAAAAAAGATTAAATTTAAATATTAACGTTGTGACTTTGACAAATTAAGAGTCTTTCGTTCTTTTTTAATCACAGCGGGATGTAGAGTTCATTGCTTCAAAACGTACACTGAATTTATTTACATAAGTTTAATTCACCGTTGAACACGAATTTCTCAAATATACAACAGAGCATGCAAAATCCAACTAGAAGAAAATGAAAAAATTGATTTTAACAAATGCAAAATGATGAAGCCTAACTTCTGTAGTTAAATCTAGCCTATTTGATCTATTTTTTCTTAAATTCAAAGTATGTTTGAATCCACTATATTGTAAACATCCATATTTTGAAGCAGTCGGCCTTGAAGGATAATTTTATATTTATTTTAGACACCCATATTATTAGAATATTTAGACTCTCCGTGAAGCTTAAAAAATTTACAAAAATAAATGTAGTTCTGGAAATTCAGATTGAAATATAAGTTAACAAATAAAGATGTAAATGCCAATGTTTGAAATTATAACTGTGGTAACATTATTCTTTTAAGAAAATATAGCACAAATTCCATAACTAGATGATTCGCAGCTCGCGTAGATTAGAGGCGGATGATGGCCACGTATGTTGGTGTTAAACTCTTAACAATTCTATCCTGAAATGCTGACTGCCTTGAAGAGATTGATTTGGGTAGCATATCTCGCCCGATACCGTACTTTGAAGTCAGTTGAATTTACCGGTCATAATATCCTGAGAGAAATTGGAAATGTAGTCGAAAATTACAGTAGTACCTCTGCTAACATTCATTTAAACATCGTAGCGTTTCCACGAGTTTTGGAGATCCTTATCCATTTCTCCAAGATTATGAGGTTTCCGAATTGTCAAATTCTTCCATTAATTTAGCCACGGGTTGAATTATCAAAATAGGAGACTTACACGGTTATCGTTGTAACTTGCTGTAAGTTGGATAGATATTTCTTAAAACAGTAAATAATACAGATTTCAGTTTTGCTGAATAAAATAAGTTAAGTAGGTAAAAGAAAGAATAGGATTTACTGTACTTCATGTTGCCTACATGAACAGGTACGGTAATATAAATTTGTAGTTTCGTGAATATATATAACATTTGCAGTTTGTTCTCGAAAATAAAGTAGACTACGCCTCTAATTCACGTATGCTTATCAGTTGATTTTTAAGATTTTCAGCAGAAATTCCCTGTACCTTAATTAAAGCTTTCACGAGCCGTGTTACTATTCATCAAGTTTCCTATGGCCTACACGTTACACGTTAGTTTGGACTACTCTGCAATACATAACTCTCTCGTGTATTTTCATGAGAGTTTTTTTAAATTTATCTTGAAGGATTGATCATAAATAATTACCGCTGTCGATTTAATATGAAAAGTTTCAAGCGTAACTTCAAGAAGCGGTAAATAGGCATTTGCGCTACGAAAACTGATATTGTCCAGAAATCTAGCTTATTAAATACAGTAATGTAAAATTTAAGTCTGGTATGCAGTAGAGAGCAAAACATTTGCTAATGACCTCAAATTATTTTTAAATACGAAAAGAAAGTATAGTCATGTTTTCTCAAACTCTGTTATAAAGGATGCCTAAGCTGAACTTCACATGATAATTATTCTTTGTCGCCCACCCCACCTCCATAGCACTAAAATAAGTTTATTTTTAGTGAGCTACGTTCAGTACTTACGTCGCTACTTACCTCCCTAGTTATATACCTAAGTCTGATTCAAGTGTTACAGAACCTGTTAAATTAAACGGAATAAAAGTCTGTAACATAATTTATGAACCTTTGGCACACAACCGACAAACAGGCGACGCATGTTCAATCCTTGCATATTGTCAAAGCTAAACCAACCAGCTTGGCTTTTCAGTTGAGTTAATATTATCTTCATTGTATTCTCCTGAAGTAGCAAGTATTGAAATCTCCGGATCTCTATAGTGTTATGTAAGAAGTAAATGTATATATGGTATATTTATACAAGCCAATCTGTCTTTTCTATTATGTTTGGTCCATTATTTTTGAACCATTAATGGGAGTATAGCGAGTTGTTTTTTTGAAATTCACGTGCTGATCAGAATAATGTATTTTAGATTGAAATAATAATATTCCTAGTTGCTGTTGCTCAGCAGGCCTATGTCAAATTCGGTTGAAATACATTATTATATTTCTTGATTTATACCCACATTGTTACCCCACGGCTTAGTGCTGTTCAAAGCTGAATCTCTTGAAATTTCCGAAGTAGGCCTACTACATTATATTTCCAGGACATTCCTAGCATACAAATAAAAAATAAATATAGAACTCTCCTGGCGTTAAGTCAGGGGTTGAGAGCTTTCAAGATTTTATTCTCCTCGAAATTCGTATGTGGAGAAGCAATATTATTATATACATGAAGGGGTTTCCGCGAATGAATTGCAAATATTATAACGATGTACAAAGATGTATTTCAGAAAGTTTTGCAGCATGCACTTGCAGATGATTTTCGACATGCCACGATAGTTTGTTTTGAACTATTAGGAAAATGTCCATTAAGCTTTGTATTTCCCAAATAAATTGAACTGGAATATAGACCTACATTACCTCCAAAGATGTGGTTATTTTCTGGCAGGTTATGTTGTAAAATGCTGCCACCTTATCTTGCAATGAGGAAACAAGTTCTAAAATGCCATAGGCCTATCTGTTCACAGAATGAGACTGGGTTTTGTTCGGCAGTAATATAAATCATATGTTTACATTAAAACGAATTGTAATGCGTACTAGGTGCCTGCAATAACTGGCGAACCAATGTTTTGTATTCACATAATTGAAATATGTTAGGACATAGAATTTATAATTGACAGTGACTTAATAGTTAAACACTGACACTGACAATTTTCATTGCCAAGCTAATTGTTAAAAGTTAGTTTCATCGTTCGGAAATTATGTCAGATATCATAGGTTGTTTTTTTTATCAGAGAAGGAATAATCGTATGATATGTCTTGTTTTGCTAACAAGCTTATGTATTTCTTCGTGTTTTTTAAGTTAACAATTGCACCAGTATTCCTTTCTTTGATGATTTTACTTTCTACAATATGTTGAAGTATAGGCAATATTTTACTCTATTACAAATATGAAAAATAAGAATCATTACATTCTTTTACAGATTTAAACGTACCACATTTCATTGTATAACCTTAAGAGTTCCAAGAAAAAAAATTATTTGAGATGATCCTGAGAATAAGGGGTTTGCAAAACTTAGCACAAGTTCATTCATGTTTGAAGATAATATTCTTGTTCCGAAGCAGATGAATGCTGTAATAAAATCAAAAGAATCCTAGTGTAAGATGGAAATGTTCGAGAACAAAAGTAGCTCTTTGAATATTTTTGTATGAATAGGCGGTAGGTTTTGTTGTATCTTAGCTGTTTCATTTGATATGTAGGGGCCTAGTACAATCAGTGCCTGATCAACGTTTGGAATTCCTCTTTTCCGATTGAAACGTTATTTTAAAAATACAAGGTTATGTGATTTTATCAACAATTCATAAGCGTATGTTTTTGGTGAAATCTGTCAAGTAGCTTTAACAATACCAAAATAGTATCTTCTCTTTGACGCATAGCATAATTTTTGAAAAAAGCGTTCAATATGATGTGATTCACTTTCAAGTGGATTGCGAATTTGTTATTATAACTACGAAAAGAGCTATAAATAGGCGAATTTTCTGACTGTGCTCTGGTGATACCTGCAGACATATTGATCTATCTTGCACTTTATTTTTTTGTATTCACATAAATTAACATAAAGGCTATATCTACTAGGATCAGCAAAAAATAATCTTGTAAACTAACATTTTTGGACTCTTGAAATTTCCAGACTTTCAGTGTTCTGAAACCTTTAAGCCAGCGGTTCGCGAAAGTCTTCCAAAGTGTTCGACAAACACTTTCCGAATTGTGGATTTTGAGGTTAGGCATATTATTGTTCTGTTTTAAGGCATCATTATTAAATTATTAGTTTATTATCATTTAAATTATGCATAGAAATCAACATTCATAAAGTCTGTTTTCCAATAATACACAAGCCGGCCCCGTGGTGTTGGGGTAGCGCGCCTGCCTCTCACCCGGAGGCCCCGGGTTCGATTCCCGGCTCCGTCAGGGATTTTAAGACTGACTTGAGGGTAGGAATGGGGTGCACTCAGCCTCGTGAGGACAATTGACTAGCTGCCTGACAGTGAGGCAGCGCCCCGATCACGAAAACCAAGATTAACGGCCGAGGGGACCCGATGCGCTGATCACGCGTTACCCCAATATCTGCAGGCCAAATGGCTGGGCAGCGGTCGCTTGGTCGGCCTAGGCCCTTCATGGGCTGTATAGTGCCAGGAGTTGTTGAATAATACACAAGCACGGGCATGTGCATATTCAATAATGTACCTTCTGTTATGGAGGCGTATAGCAGGATATTTATGTATTTCACGGGACCTCCTTTTTTTGTGGAATCCGAACCACGGGCGTGATACTAGACTTCGAAAATCTCACGTGCATTAACCGGGAATCGCACCTGGACCGATGAGAGGCAAGCAGCTTAAGCTGAATACAAACCGCGACCGACGGCTGCCACGGCAGGCACCTTTATTTTTAACCTAAAACTTATAGCACATAAATCAATTTTATAAATTTATTTTTAACCCCCCATTTCAAGGTGTACGCCAGGCTAAGGAGCGCTTAGTCGCACCGCGTACCTGGCCCACATGCCGCTAATTTAAATGATTAGAAGGGGTGGGGGTGTTGCCTGAATTGTTTTCTAGAAATGTGATTGTGGAATATTCTTAGCTTTCTAACTGTTAGGAATGCCGTGAAACTAACAAGTATGAAATTCATTAGTAAACAAATTTCTTCATGGACTTCTTCGTTTCGAATAGACATGCCCCTTAAACTCTGCTGAGTGGATATTACAGGTTGATTCAATTAGAAGTGTAGATATAGAGAAACAATAATATCCTTCAATTGACACTGTTAGACAAAATTTGTTACTGGTGAAGTTAGCATCAGAGATTTTCTACTCTGAAATTTCTCAGTCTAAGAAGACTTTAGAAACAGTTATAGAGGTCAAGAAATGACTGACCAAATTATCAACCATACTGCTAAATTATGGAGAATAGCGTTTGCAAAATCTCATAGAAGGAAGCGCTGTGAAGCGCAGACTGGGTCAAAAAAAAATACACTTTTAAAATCGTCCTCGTTGCTAAATTAATAAAGGTAGAGTTTTGAAGCAAAAATCATATAAAATTACTGTATATTATATAACTTACAATAAAAGTTAGCTTTAGGGTTGTCAGTTTCAATGGTGATAGTATTACCTTTGGAGCACTTCAAATATAGCATCGGAGAAAACCCTGTTCTCACTTTTCACTTTTGCTGCCGTTTTGATTGCTCACTGTTGTGGGATTAGGTTGTCGATAATTCATTTTAGGGGCTTGGGACATCTTAGTCAACAGCCCCGTGTAGTCGGGTGTGTGATGAACTTGTCTGATAACATATATTGATGTGATATTGTAGTGTGTGAAATTGTGTTAGGAACAGGGATGAGGTAGATGCCCCGGGACTAGAAGGAAGGTACTGTCCCGGCATTTTCCTGGAGGGAGTGTGGTAAAATCTGGGGGAAAACCAAACTCAGCAGAGCCACTGTCCGTGCCGGGATTCGAACCTGCAATCTCCGTCCGACCTTGCTTCAGCTGCCCTCGCGGACGTGGTGAACGATTTGACGAGCACGGCTACGCCGTGGGGATTGGGATTCTGATTTAAGAGGTTAAGAGTATCTGCAAGTTTATATGTGTCTTACAACACGGAGACTTAGAATATGATAGTAAAAATGACTGAGTATGAAATCTAAATTCGAACCCTACTAAATATGAATTATAAAAGATATTGGATTTCACGGCCAAGGAATTAAACTCAGCAATTTTTCTAGGTCCGGGCACGGACACCAATAGCCCGCTGATGAGCCTATCTCGGTGTTCCTAGGCGAAACCCCGCACGAGATACGGCAATAAACCTAGAAAAATTTCTGAGATGAATTATAAGCCTACACATATTGAAAAAAGTTACAAATACGGGATATAGTAGTCTACGATGAAGACTGAAAATGAAATGTAAATTATAAGCCTACTAAATATGAATCCCAAACCTACACAACGTTAAAGAGATAATAATAATAATAATAATAATATCGTATGGCTTCGGCTGCCGGGTGAAAGCTTTGTAATTTGACACCCAGTGGGTAGCTTGCATGTCGAATTTCGTTGTTCCTTGAATCACTATGAATGTCAATGAGGTTGGATATCTAAGCTCCTTGGACACCATAGCGCTTTCTAGTAGAGAAATGAGGAACTTTGTGTTGGTGGAAACTCCCGAGATTAATTTTGCCATTATGAACACGTCCTACTGAATTCAAATGGGTTCTTTGACATGCCAACATCGTGTGACATGCGTGTCATATTTTTGCCGCCTTTCAAAAATCACTTCCCACGGCCAGAGCGAACCTGCAATCTTGGGGTTAGTAGACCGACACGCTATCCACTCACCCACCTTGGCAAGAGATGGAAACATGGAACACAAATATATAGTACGATGATGATGATGATGATGATCATCATCATCATCATAATGAAAATGGCTGAATAAATGAGCTACAACAACAATTCTCTAGTATAGATAAGCACCCTTTGATCTCTTAACAATACAACTTTTGACTCCGAAGGTTTTCCGCAGAGCTCATTCTTTAGCTCGCTTGTTAACAAATTAAAATCGATTTTAACTTTACTCGAATGGTGACGAAATATTCCGCGCGAAATTAGTAATCTAACAAAAAATATGCATTTGACGGTTCTTGGAGAAAATTTTATTTCAAGGCCACACGGTGCACTTTATATATAGATTGGGCCAACCGTTGGCCTGTTTTTTTTATTTCTTGTAGAACAAAAAAAATGCCAAAATCTGGCGAAGTGGTGAAATATATCAAAATCAAAAGTATCCCTTTCGTGATTTCGGATTTTCAAGCTATATCCTTACCGAATTTCACCGCAATTGGTTCAGTAGTTTTCGAACCTTACCGGAACAAATAAATATACATAGAGGTTTAGAACAACTCATTTATGCCTTTGGGAAGAATTTTATCAAAGGTCGATTTAAAAACCTGCGTGAAACAAATTTCAGAATAATACGGTACTTTACCGCACACTCCAGATCCTTCTAACAAAAAGTGGTAAGATCCATTGGGCAGTTTTATTTTGCTGAAGTCGACTTGGAAACGCTGAAATGGACACAATTAAAAAATAAAATATTGAAATTTAAGATTTGGTCTACTTTATTTGCTCTTTTTTTTTGCAGTGGTGTAGCTTTCCCATTCAGTCAGAAGAAATTAGAAAAAGCCTGTTTTTTTAATTTTTATTAGTTTTACCCCTCTTGGATTAATATGCGTGCACGATTATTACCTGAGCTACGTTTGGATTGGGTGTGTCCATGTAATGTGTATTATTAGGAGTTGTATAGAAAATCTAACTCTTTTTTCTGTATAGAAAATCTAACACTCTTCTTTTCTGTCCCTCTCAGTGATTATCTAACTAATTTCCTTACTGTTCAATAGAATGGACAATAAATAGCGTGCAAAAATATAATTTCTTGTGTAGAATCTATTGGTCCTTTCCATGATGAGAATTTAGCTTAATGTACGGTAACTATGTGTTATGGATTCTTAAAATTAAGTGTATATCTATTTTCCACGCACTCTTCCAATAAGCATGCAAAATTATTTTGAATTTTCAAACTCTTCACGGCGCATTTTTTTTGAAAATCCTAACAGCCAGTTTTAATGTTTATCTGAAATTTTGTCTACGTACCCTACTTGTTTACTACCGACAACAGTGGCTACGCGGGCTAAAGTGCAGCGTTAGGTCATGGGGCCAAGCTCTCTGCTGACTTGGTAGACGCGTGGGTTCGAGCCCCACCGTCGGCTGTCCTTGAAATGGTTTTCCGTGGTTTCCCATTTTCAACACCAGGCAAATGCTGGGACGGTACCTTCTGATAGGCCACGGCCGCTTCCTTCCACATCCTTGCCCAGTTTCATTCATCTTCATCCATTCCATATCTCATCCCGACGCGCAGGGCGCCCACGGGCGTCGAATAGAAAGACCTGCACTCGGCCTCTGAGGAGGCCACACGAAAAAAAAAAACTTGGTTTACTTCAGCATTATCGTAAAAAGGGGATTATTTTCTAGTCTTTTTACTTTTTTATTTTTTTACGAAATGCTATTTTGTTTCTCTTTGGCATATCCTCTAAAATAAATTAACATTTATTTCACTTAATTTTATTTCATATTTATCTACCAGTGCAATATATATGTACAGTACACTGAAGGGAGTCTCTGAAAAGAGCGAAACCCCACTTCGTATTTGAGTGCGTCAACATCATCATTACACTTACAAGCCTGTATGTGATGATTTTTATTACAAATGTATTTCTTGTACATTTGCTATTCAAACTTTTAGCGATTTATTTATTTATTCATTCATTCATTCATTCATTCATTCAATCATTCATTCATATGAAGCGTCTTCCGAGTTTCTTGCCTTCTTATCGTGATTTCTCGCCGGAGAAAAATTTACAGTTAATTGACTCCAGTCTTGGGAACTATTCATCCGTAGTTTAGCTGTGCCTTGTACATTGAAAGTTTCGATTTCCAAAATTGCTCAGGCATGTTTTTCTTCCTTTTGGGTTCATGCCGAGTTTCCATTAAAACACCAACTGAATATTACTTGCGAATCATTTATTATCTCCTTATACACCTCATAAGAACTGTACTGTAAATCAATAACACATTCAAAATAATATAATTTTCATTTGCCTTTTTATTCCATGGGACCTTATTTCTTACCCCCAACCATTTCTTAAATAGTGTGCTTTTGGACAGGTGTGGAACAATTCGTTCAGAATTACAAATTTCCAGAACTGGGGTAGGAAACAATTGTTTGTGTGGTGTTTGTACATCGTGCTGCAGCATGTCCAATTAGCTTTGAATGGAAATATTGCCCCACCGGATGTTTGCATTAATTATTGGTCATAGCCTAGCTTCCACATCCCTTTTCCAACGTCTTTATGGGCGAAGTGGTATTTTCTACATATTCATTGTGTTATAGAACCTACAAATGAGAACGTTTCAAAGGTCTAGAGATTAATTTTTATATGCAATGAAATCGTTTTGCAGTAGTTTTTGAACCATAGTTGTCTTTTGCTAGGAATTTATTTGACGAAGTATTGTTCCTTTCATTCGTGGAAACAAGAACAGTGCTGAAGAACTTAAATTTGTTTCGGAGGTTGATTTTAGGCGAGTGAATGAACTGGAGGTGAAGGCCTGCAGGGGCAGTTCAGCCTCTGGGTATGGGTTTATAGTCAAGTGTTCACGTTAGAACCTATTTCGCGGTATTTTGGTGGGGGATACGTAACAGTTTAGATAGTACCATCTGAGGAATAATCTTTTAGGTTTTACTTCCCTTGTAATTACTGCAACTCGAGAGACGTCGGAATTTCGAGCTTAAGGGGTCCTTGAACGTGCCAATTAATCTAGGCATATGGGAATCTCAAATTTCAGCACCTTCAGATTCCACCTGATCTACGGCCCGGTGGCTAGGCTGTTAGCATGCTAGGCTTTGGTCCAAAGTGTCCCCGGTCGGATTCCCGGCCGGATCGTGGAGATTCTAATCTCCTATGATTAATTCCTCCGACTCGGCGACTGTGTGGTAATGACGTTTTAATAAAAAAAAAAGAAAAAAAAACACGTAAAATAAAAGCAAACAGAAAATCGAAAAAAGGAAAGTAAAGTTAAAATACTGCCTGCGCCCGGAATCGGTCCTGCGAAAATCGCACCGCTGTTCCACAACGCCAGCCGTACCAGCTGATAGAACCAGTGACTAGTATAAAGTAGGTACATTAGAATGGGTGTTCCTTAAAGTTCATTATTTTTGTAACACTTTGTCAACTTAAGATTGTCACAGTAGGACTACCCATAAAAGAATGTAAGCATATACGGTACTGTATCAGATTCTATTGTGTTGAGGTGGAACCGATATCTCATCATTTAATGTGAAACTCACAATATTAAATACAACGAAAACGTACTCTTCTCGGCATTGCACTCAGTTTGGAAAGAAACACTCAGTATGTGACTAAACCAAATAAATTCAGGAACCTTATTGGTTATAGAATCACAAATTAAGGAGTTTGCAATGCAATCAAATGAGTCGGTAATGTACTGGTCATCCACGGGCCCTGATACACTTTTGATTGATGATGATGATGATGATGATGATGATGATGATGATGATGATGATGATGATGATGATGATGTTTTAAAGGACAGAACAGCGAGGTCATCTGCCCCACATTTTTGAATGAGACGGGGCTTGCTCAGTGCCAAACCATTAAACGGTCCCAGTCCTCCTTGTCAGCATCTTCTAGAGTCTAAATAGTTAGTGGTAGATTTTGACGGACGGACGGTCGGCATTCGTGCGTCGGATGCCTCTAGCTTGAAGAAGTACGGTATCGTACATGGTTGTCATGATTTAATCAACGTAACATAAATATTAGGTATTGAGGGTGAACCTCAGATATACTTAACTTGTTTTGAAGAGTGTAGTTGCTGCCAGTGTATTAACATATTTGTTTGTCATATAGGCTCAACATCATAGTTGCGCTTGCAGTAGAAGTATGATGCGAACACAGGCTATCTATCACTGATAAGAGTGCCGTGCTAGTATGGTCGAGATAATATATAGCATAGACAACATGCTGTGTCAAGGCATTAGGAGTATTTTTAAGTAGCTGACATGTCGAAAACGCTCACAGTATTATATTAGGTTTTATCCTTAGTACGATTTGAAAATCATTGTGTTATTTGGTATATGTGATGACTGATGACTGTTATCGCCCGTCCATTCTGAATGGACTGTGGAGTTCTGGTGTATTTTCGCGAAGATAAACTTCTTTTCTCTTTCAGGTGATACGTTTTGAAATATATCTCCGAAATTTTGTATACACAGTTGAACCTTTGTGTTTCAAATATTGATCAATGGTTGAGATTTATGAATAAAAACCGTCCTCCTCGATAGATTTCTCTAAAACTAGATTCGTCGTATAGGCCTACCTATAAACATCTATTTTGTCTTTTGATTTGTCTGTCACATTCGAATCGCATCAAATTATAAGAAACTAGTCTAAAATCAAAGTCCAGCATGTGGAGGCCAATTGGTGGACTTCGAGCTTGCAATACTTGTAGAAGTGAGATCCGTAATATCGAGGCTATAAGAACGATAACACACATGCGGTGTTAAGGCATCGTTTTCTGTCTATTTGTTTATGTATTGTTTGTTGTTTGTTTAAATATGTTTTAAATAAATGTGTAGTTACGGTACTGTCGCTTAGAAGCTGAAGTTACAAACTAGTTTTCTATAGGTATCATGTGATGGAATGCTTTCGGAAGATCCCTTGGCACTTGTTTATGATGCCCTCGTGGAGTTCTGTATCGCTGTTGACAATGACAGGTGGTTTGGCACGAGCTGCGAGGAAGGAAAAGTTGGTCCATCTTGAGGGAGGTCGCAGCCGTATTCTGCCTCTCCTCTTCCTCGTCATCCCCTCTTCTCTCCCGTCCCGTTCCGTTCCGTTCCGTCGCGTCGACTTGAGTGCGTACTCACAATAACGAGCACTCTTCTATCTCAGTCTTCCCTTTCCTTCTCTTCCATGCGTTCCTCGGCCAACATTGATCCCGGCTCATTCACGATCAAGGCCACTACCGCGGCCGATCCCAACTTCACTCAACTGGGGAGTTGGAAAAAAAAGAAAGAACGAAAAGAGATCAAAACTTTTCTTGCTCTGAACGGCGTCAACTTCTAGGTACCAAAGTTGTGCTATATACAAGATGACAACCACCGACTACGGTAGCTACGCTCGCTAAGGTATAGCGTAGGTCATGTGGCCAAGCTGTCTCCAGGCAGCGGTTTCCCACTTTCAACTCCAGGTAAATGCCGGGACGGTACATTCTAATCGACTACGACCACTTCCTTGCATCTCCCATTAACTCCTCTCACTAGGCTGGCGCCAGGAAGGGTGGGCATCCGGCCATAAAAACCAACCACTGGAAAAAAAAACGCAAAATGGAATAAAAGGGGGTAGACAAACATACAAGATGACAATCCCATTCCAGAGTTAACTTCTCAGTATTTCACTAAACAATTACTTGCTACAAGTAATTAAGTCTCCCTGTCAAAAATAATGTGCATTTATTTTCCGAAACATTGTTTCTGAGAAGTGTCCTCAGCCAAAATAAGTAATGCGTGACTCGGAATTTGGTGTTAGGCGTTTGATGTCAGTGTACGATTTTTACAGCATTAGCCTATTCTTCTTCTTCTTCTTCTTCTTCTGCTTTTACGGCCTCATTGGACCACTTCAGTCAATCATTTCTTGGTCCTCTTCTTCAGTAAGTTTCCTTTCCGAGTCGCCCAGTAGCTCTTCATTCGCTCTGATCGTCTCAGGCGTTCCTCATCTGTAAATACCCTTTTTACTGTATTACGTTTGTCTATTTTAGCCTGAAATCTTATTTTTATATCTCTCAGTTTTTTTATTTTGTTGTTTTGTTTTGCAAGTCATCCAAGGTTATTTCTAATTCTTTCATATCTTCTCTAATTTCCTTAATCCATCCTACTTGTTGTTTCATATTCCAAAGTTTCACTACAATTTTTCTAGATAACCTGGTTTCTGGTGTCCTCATGATGTGACAAAAGAAAGAAAGCCGTTTCTTCCGAATAGTATCAGTGATGGGCTCCAGTTCTCTGTATACCACTTCATTTGGTTCTATCCGCCACTGTCCATCTTTCTGATATTTTTTATTTATGCATGTTCTAGCTATTCTTCTTTCTACTTTTAAAATTATTATTATTATTATTATTATTATTATTATTATTGTTGTTGTTATTTATTCTAGTACGTTATCTTTCACGACAATTTGTAACTATGACTTAGCTGTGAGGACATTATGTCTAGACGTATAATAATAATATCGACAAACAAGAGAGAGAAATCATCAGAAATATCTTAGGACCAATGTTATGAAAACAGGGTTTGGATGAAGAAGAAGTCGCATGGAATCTATCAAAGTGTTGAAAGAATGCACAGATTCCATAAAAAAAAAATCATCTCGGCACGCCGGAAGGCGGAGGTAGATTTCACCGGGCAAACTAGGGGATAGGCTATAATAGGCAAAATATGCATGTTTTCGTAGGAGGATCAGAACTCATTGATTGCAAGAAAGTTTTTTACATTTAGTGGTTAAAAATCAACTTTTTTTTCGTTTTTGTATGCATATTTTTATCATTGTATTGTCTTATGGGGATGGTAACCTTCTTGTCATTCGGGGTTCATTTTTATACTTGTGATCACACTGTCCTTATGCAAGGTTTGGAGCTGATGTGTAACTATCTGACAGTCTGTTACTTCTTCACGCAAAATTTTATCTCCCGCAGAGATTTTTGTTGGTTCCTCAGTTTAGGGGCTGCGACAACGTGGTCATGTAACCCCGGGTACATTAGGTGTGTAGAATCTGATAAACGGTGTTAATTGTGATGACTGTATTAGTCTGTAATTCAGGTAAGGTCTGCAGACGGTCAATTTTAAGTATTAGTTCCTAATTTTGTACCATATACTAACGTGAACGACACCTAACTGTGAACTTGGCTACTAGATGCCACCGCAACCAGCAACTTGCAACGAACGTTGGAACTTCTCCTCCAAAGGAAAACTTGCTGAGGGATTTTTAGCGCTCTTAGAAAATCCGACGACTTTGGCCGGCTTTGAACCAGCGACCTTGGGCATATAAGTTCAGCATGCTACCAGTTAGCCGCTTCCCACAGTCAGATGGAAAAATGAATGTGATCTCGTGCAATGGCTTTGTCTTGGCAACCTCTGATAGCTCATCCCTCATCAATTTAGAAGCGTTGTCACGGTAACCTCTGATGGCACTTGGCATGTTCTTTAATTCCGAAATCATTTTTCTCATCCCTTGGCGTAATGGTAGGTCAGATCAAAAATTCTTTCAGACAAAGTTTTAGGTAATTATTAGGGGAATATTTTCCATTTTGTACGGGTTTGATATTGTGCCTATTAAGAGAGATATGATTAATGTTTCCCGAAAAAAACAATTTTTTCCACCCCTTTGGTCAATGTTTGGTGCCATCAAAACTTTTCAAACATAAATTTTTGGCACTTATCCGACACATATTATGTGAACTTTGAATGGATTCGATAGTTCACGTATTAAGAGAGTTATAGCGATATTTCACTTTTTCGAAAAAAAAGCCGCCCCCCCCCCCCATTTTCACCCCCTTCAACCGATTTTGCCCATTAACGAACTCGACCGATATTTTAAGGGGTTACATATTATGTAAATCATTCAAAGTGATTGGTGCAAAATTACGGCAGTTATCGTGTCCACAAGAAACTGATATATATGCATATATATACACACACATATATATATATAAACTTTTGAACTGACGGTGGTTTGGGGTCTGGGGGATGTGAAACGCGAAGATATGTCGAAATTTTCCGGAAGTCGAAACATGGCACCCATTGCAATAGTTAGCTTTCTGATGAAATCTACCTAAAATAGGCTACATAATTTAAAATACTACCATCAACGACACCTAGCTGTGAACTTGGCTACTAGATGCCACCGGAACCATCAACTCGCAACGAACGTTGGAACTTCCCCTCCGAAGGAAAGCATTCTCAGTTTTTTTTGGCGCTCTTAGTAAATCCGACGACTTCAGCCGGGTTTGAACCCGCGACCTTGGGCATAGAAGTTCAGCATGCTACCAGTTCCGATACCGAAGTCGCTTCCCACAGACATATGAAAACAGAATGTGATCTCGTGCAGTGGCGTTGTCATAGCAACTGCTGATGGCTCATCCCTTATCAATTAAAAGTAAAGTTGTCATGGCAACCACTCTTGGCACTTGGAATTTTCTTATAATTTAAATCATTTTGCTCACCCCGTGGCGTAATGGTGGGTCATATCGAAAATTCTTTCAGACAAAAGTTTTAGGTAATTATTGGAGGAATATTGTCCATTTTGTACGGTTTTGATATTGTGCCTACTAACAGAGATATGATTAATGTTTCCCGAAAAACCCACTTTTTTCCACCTCTTTGGTCAATGGTTGGTGCTATAAAAAAACTTTTCAAACATAAATTTTAGGGCCTTATCCGACACATACTATGAACTTGGAATGGATTCAATATTTCAGATATTAAGAGAGTTATAGCGATATTTCAATTTTTTGAAAAAAGCCTCCCATATTCACCCCCTTTGACCGATTTAGCCCATTAACGAACTCGACCGAGATTTTAAGGGGATACATATTATGTAAAAAATTCAAAGTGATTGGTGCAAAATTACGGCAGTTATCGTGTCCACAAGAAACTGATATATATATATATACATACATAAATTATATATAAACTTTTGAACTGACGGTGGTTTTGGGGTCTGGGGGATGTGAAACGCGAAGATATGTCGAAATTTTCCGGAAGTCGAAACATGGGACCCATTGCAATAGTTAGCTTTCTAATGAAATCTACCTAAGAGAGACTGAAATTTTATGGTCACATATACAGAATGGTCGACACTAAGCTAACAAAGAAAATGTTAAACCTAGCGCTACGGTATCTCTGAAAAACATAATTGGCTGGTAGGAATGACACAAGACCTGCAAGAAATTGGTATCACCGAAGATATCATTCACAGTAGACTAAAATTTAGAACCCAAATAAACGGACACAATTTGACGAGAAACCTAGACGGAAAAAAACTCGATGGACAGATGAACGCAAATAAAACACACTAAACTGATGAAAAGATATTGGGAAGAAAAGAGGAAGCATTGTGCTATGTAAATTGTAAAGCGCTCCTTAGTATGAACCTGCGCGTTTCTAGATAACTGCTTGGCTCGTTATCAAAGTTAGAATTTATTGAAGAAGTGAGCTAACAATGGCATGTAGCCTCCACAGATTAAATGACATTAGATAGGAGACATGCTGAAACATAATTCGCTACTCCATGATCTCCTGAGTCAAAAACGTAAATGCTACCATAGCTATAGAGGGCAGCCGTGATACTCAGAGGATAACAGTCACCATTATTATTATTATTATTTTATATTATTATAATATTTTATATTATTATGGCCATTGGCTGCGATTAATAATTATTATTATAATTATTATTATCATCATCATCATCATCATCATCATCATCAATTGTGCCAGGTTTCGTCCTGGTGAACAGTTAGGCTATTAGGCGCACAAATAAGCAAAACCCCCCCATCGCCTTGAAATAGCACCAACGTCGACAATATTTTTTTATTTTCGAAATTCACTCTGAAAGACCTGGTAGGCTATGTTTATCACCCCAGCCACCCGTAAAATTATTATTATTTATTATTATTTATTTAGCATCAAAATATGTCATCCTGTACCCCGAATGTAGTTTTGGTTATAAAATACAGCCTTATTTTTGTTCTCCACTGAAAAAAAATGTGCCGTGTATATTTTGTGATTTAACACTCTAAATGTCCTCGCTATTGACTCACCCGTTTAAACTCCATATCCATACAGATTATAAACAAAAATCTGTTTTGTAAAAATCTAGTTGTGTCTTGTCCGTCCGTCTCTCTCTTTCACATAGGGGCTGATAACCTAGATGTTAGGCCCCTTAAAACAACAATTATAATCATCATCATCATCGTCTCTTTCACATTGACTTATTCAACTGATAAGCAGAAATTTTGCATCAGCATAGTGTTTAATCCTGGAAAGATCATGGTCTATTACCATTTTGAGATATATATTCTTCTGATTGCTCCCCCAGGGGCTCACAACTTGTAGGACGTGGGTTGGTGACCACGGGACCCCAGCTGAGTCCGTCATTACTTCCACTTACTTGTGCCGGACTTCTTTCAGTTATCTTTCCTGTCGACCTCCCTTGGTCAAGACTTGTTCTCTTCCGACCCCGACGGTATTTGGGTATCCGAGGGAGTCTTCACTTTCGCGCCTTAATTGGCCCTTGTCTCATCTTTCCTGATACCCTCATTCTTCGAGGAGTCAGCTTTTTTTTTTTTTCTTCTGCACAAGGCCCTCAAGGAGGAAGGGTGTATGTAGCCCCACCACTTGTGGTGCACCTTAGTTAGTGCTACACCCTCAAGGGCTCATGGCTGGTGAGTTGGGGAGTTGGCGAGCCCAAGGGCTTCCTGTGCTGGGTCCGTTTTTTCCCCTTTTTCCATTGCCTTTGGGGCGGGCCCTCTCCTCTTTCCCTTTCCTATCTGCCTTTCCTGGCTCTCCTTCTTTCTAAGTCCTTCAATGCTCGTTCTTCGAGGGTTGAGGGTGGTTATTTCCGCTTTCTTTTATTTTCCTTGCTCTTCTTTTGTTGTTTTTTAATCTTCTTCTAGTGTGTAAGCTGTAGTTCGTTTTAGTTGTGGGTTTGTGGTTGGATTTAATTATAGGTGGGGCTACATACACCCTTCCTTCTTGAGGGCCTTGTGCAGAATGCAGGAGATATCATAAAAGAAAAAGAAGGCTGGCTCCGATAACCTAGATGTTAGGCCCCTTTAAACAACAATTATCATCATCATCATCTTCTGATTGCGGTCCATCGGCACTCGATCATAGGCTAAAATAGGCAAAATATCGAATTTGTCGTAGAAGTACTGGACACAGCTCACTTTACACCCCTCAGTGTGAAAAATGGTACTCGACATGCTTCAGAGGGACAACGGAAACCGTTTCTGAGATATTTCGAGATCAATACCGTGTTTGGAAACCAGCCGTAACCATAGCAACGCTAGCTAAAGATGTCCCATTCATCTTTCCTTCTAGCTCTGTAAGAGGCAGTGCCCTGCTCCATTTATCACCTAAAATATCATACATGTATAACATTCAACCTTCTTGATCTGTATAATTGAGGACAGGAGGCAAAACATCCATTTTTATCTCATTTATTCCTGCAATATGTTTATCAAAGTTCCCTTTGAGTTGAAATTTACCGAAGTTTTTTTTTAAATTTCTCTTATTTTGTGGGGCTGGTGGGGCAAATATGTGTTCAGTTCAGCAAATTGATTCCTGTTGTAACAATCGTACCTGCGCAGTAAGCCATGAAGAAATTTTAGCTTTATATGCGTTGGGGCATTATAAGTAGGGACTGGATTCCTAGGTTTTTGGCTTTTTTCCCCCTTACTTCTAATACAAAACTACTTGAATACTTTCCCGAATCACACTGAAAAGAGCCATATTCATGAATTCGGTAGTACCTAAAAAAAGCTACAGTTTTGTTCCATTTATTGTAGTATATTTGAGTTTTTAGACAATAATTTTTAAAAGTAAACCTGAAGATAGTGTTTATTCCTAACTCTAGTTGATTGAGAAAAATCCTACCTGCCAGAAAATTCAGCACTTTTCAGCTTATATCTTATTGTTTGGTTATTTACTGTCAGGAAAGTTGGAATAAATCCGTTATTTACTAGAATTCTATATATTCTGAATAAACAAAATTAATTAAGCGGATTAGAGTGTGAAAATCACCTGTAACATCCTTGGTTGTATTGAATTTGAATAATTAATATATTTAAGGAGAGCAAATATTGCCAAAAAGCGAGAAGTTCTCATTGATAATTTGATGACGTATCATTATGTAAAATATTTACACTCTCATTGCAATCAGATTTTCTACTAACAATTAGGCATTCATTTCAAGCTTTGTGGAATGTATGCCAACTTTTGCTACACTTGAAATATTCTACCTATTAAAAACCTAAAATAACTATTTTATATTTTTGAAAACCTAAAATGACAATTATGAAAACCTAAATATCCGGTCCCTAATTATAAGTGACCTAGGGCTAGTTTTTTAAGATTTATAATTTGTGATGGGGGAGGGGCAGGGAGTCTTAATTTATGTTCACCCTATTTAATCTTGCGATATATCACATCAAAGGACTTTAGGTGTTGATATTACCGTATCAAAGATATAGTGTTAAGTACAGTATTTCTCATATTTTTAAACGTAAGTGGGTGTATTTGGTAGAGAAAATTATTTCCTCTGTTAAAACATCCATATTTCTTTTATGCAAACGGCTATTTTTGTTATACATTCGTGAATACATAATTAATCAGGGCATCGTCCGCTGGCGTCAGCTTGAAAGAACAGCATCAGGCCACCTCTCCGGAGATCACAACCAATAATAATAATAATACAGTATAATGATGATTGTGATAAGGAAATATGTCCCCGATGGGCATGTCTTTCAACCGGTGTTGAATTTTGTGTCTTAAATGAATTTTTCATGTGGAGACTATTACAACAGCTCAGAACGTGATACAGATAATTTAATTTGAGGAGTAACAAACTGTTTTATATGATTTTCTAAGGAATATTGTGCCTTGTGTTGTATTTCGAACATCATCAAATTTTACAGCCATGTGAGGTGATGGCAGTCGCTTTTCGGGCATGTGGACTACCAGATACTGCCAACAGTCCCGTTCTCGAACGGAAAGACGGTAATGCTTGCATTGTAATGGGCAGATCGTTGTCCTTGTAGTCAGTGGTGTGCAAAGGTATTTAAAAGGAACGGAATTTATTCATAGTGAGTCGACTTCAGTGCAAAATTTGCATAGCAAAACGCAATTATACTATCCATGCCAGACTTCAGGTCGGATGTTGCTGAATTGAATATTGATGTGAAATGGTACATTCTTTTCGTGAAACTAGGATAGGAACTGGCATATTTGTTTGTTTCAGTGTCACGGATTTTTTCTGTGCATAATAGGCCTAGTGGAATTACCTGGTGGAAGAGGTATTTAAAACATGGTACGGTACGCAAATGTGGTGGCTATCAGAAATGGCTATTTGCATTAGCAATGTGATGAAAATGAAAATCCACAGCCTGCTTCCAGTCTCCGACCGGGTCAGGAATGGAATGAATGAAGCCCCTATCTAGCGGCGAGGATATGAACTGTGCCGGCTGCCGAGGCCTGACGCACTCCTCTGGGGCAATGTTTAAATGAATGACAGATGAAATGAAATGATAGTGGAGAGTGTTGCTGGAATGAAATTGTGACAGGGAAAACCGGAGTACCCGGAGAAAAACCTGTCTGCCTCCGTTTTGTCCAGCACAGATCTCACATGGAGTGACCGGGATTTGAACCACGGACCCAGCGGTGAGAGGCCGGCGTGCTGCCGCCTAAGCCACGGAGGCTTAGCAATGTGATACTATTACCAAATCTCTAGGACAGCTTGATTAAAGCGATCTTTTCGTCTTTATTGTCCATGAGATTTTATTTATTCCTTTATTTATAAATAAATGTCCAAGAGAAATATATTACGATGAATTTTGTTTACGAGAGTGAGTGTGGCTTTTCTAATTTACGTGACGATGTAGTTCGTTGGACGGACCCCGCGCCAAGAGGTGACTTACTGCTTTGGCACGGACCACTGTCGTAAGATTGGCCCTGCTAACGGTCGTCACATATTAAGCAAACATAATATTGCCTACATGTCTGTATTCGCACTGTTTAGTTACAATGATGACAGTTGAGCTCTCCACGCAGACAGTTACAACCGCTGACTGATTTGCAGGGTTTTGTAGGCTTTATATCAACAAGCCGACTTCTACTACGGTCATTCCAATCCAGTATTTACATCTTGTCAACTTTAATGGGCCATGGTGTGAAGCATTATGTTGAATTTGTCATTTGTTGTGTCGTCGTGTCTCCTCGTGCTGTGAGGTGATAGTGTTGGTTAAGTTGATATTTTAAGTTGTCTTCGAACATAATCTTGCGTAGTCACGAACTCCTCAGTTAACACATATTATCTTGTAGCTGTAGAATTGAAAATAATCCACTTAGGATCTACCAGAAAAGTAGGCTTAACCATAGAGTTAGTAAAATATACACTATAGGTTCATTGGAACTACCGTCACCGTGAGCGAGTGTTGTCAATTTAGCAACTTTTTTGCTGGACCCAGCGACTTTTCAGTTGATATTTTAAGTTGTCTTCGAATATAATCTTATGTAGTCACGAACTCCTCAGTTAACACATATTATCTTGTAGCTGTAGAATTGAAAATAATCCACTTAAGATCTACCAGAAAAGTAGGTTTAACCATAGAGTTAGTAAAAATTAATATACACTATAGGTTCATTGGAACTACCGTCATCGTGAGCGAGTGTTGTCAATTTAGCAACTTTTTTGCTGGACCTATCGACTTTTCAGAAATTTGGCGACTTCTTTAATTACACTCCGTTATCGACAAAAGGAATTCGATTGCTAACATAGCAATTTAGCGACTTTTAAATACTAATGGTGGTTTTAAAAAATAAACCAGAGTTGACACCCTGACTTGAGCATTGCTGTCGCGCACGGAGAATTACAAATTTCAGCTGTTCGGCAAAAGGCTTGCCTCGCTATTTCCGTCAGTGTAAAGTCTTATATCTTGACATTCTCAGAGACAGAAATATACTGAATATAAACATTTACTGACATGTACTATCAAGTCTGAACTATACTGAACTGGAAATATTAATAATGATATTAACAATAATAATGACATATAGAGATAGCAATGCGCGCTAGAACCTCAACCCATGGACTGGGGAAGAAGAGCGAGTTCCAACCCCCACTGTCAGCCGTCATTTCAAATGGTTTTCAGTAAGTTCCTGTTTTCAGCTCCGGTCAAATGCCTAGACGGGACCTATTAACAGGCTACGGACGCGTCTTTCCAACTCTTTACCCTGAGGGGATAGGCGTCGGCAAGGGAATTCGGCTAAAAATAAAACCGCCACATAGAAAACTCATCCACTATCCCATTGAAACGGGAGCAATAAGGAGGAAAATGAAGGAAGCTTGTTGACCTGCGTGACCGTTAATCTTTCAATCATGAGTCACGGTACCTACCTATATTTTATGTGAAATTCGAACCACATGACGTGGCATTTCACCTCGAAATTTCCACATCAAACCCGGTCCGCCTTGGTGGGAGGCAAGCAGTTTGAGCGTTGCATCATCAAACCCCATATTAATAAAGGGTGTAAATACATACTGCACGCGACATTTAATTGATTTAAAATTAATTTTAAAAAATACAGGGAAATCCTCTAGCTCGGTGCGAGTAGGCTAATCCACGTGACAATAAGTGTCACATTAAAAATGTAGTCTATTTTGTATATACGAAACTGAATTTCATACAAACACACCATTGAAATGATACGGCATTAATTTGCGAATCTTTGTGAACACAGACGTATAGTACATTTTAGGTATTTTTAATTTACCATGAAGCTGCGATAGTGAAAATCGCGCGTGACTGCAGCACCAGTCTTAACTCTAGTGTATTATTTTCTGACTTTTCGGGTTTATTCTTAATTATCTGTTGAAAGGATGTGAGATACAACGAAGGCATATTTAAGAAAGTACCTCTTAGGCAAGCACATTTTTTTCGGCCTGATTTCTTAGAAGCAACATTAATAAAGTGGAATGTCTTAACGATTTGAAAATATGAAATTTCCTCTGCATCCTCTCCTGGGAACATAACTCATTTTGCAAGTCGCAGAACAAAATCTAAAATTGTGTGCGAGTGCTCGCTCTTCAGCCCTAAAAGTGACGAATATGTTAATAATAATTGTCCGAGTTAGTCTATTTTCTTTGCTAGCTTCTCGTTCACCTCGTCCGAGTTTGGAGCGAACAGGTGGTCTCTTGGAGCTTTTCCAAAGTGGATTGATAATAATCGTATCCATAGCGAATGTTAGCCCTATACTTTTTCGAACACACTTGTTGTAGTGTTCCGTTTCCCGGCGAATTCAAAATGTTTTTAATATCAAAGGTGGCCCTACGTAGTATTAATAGAATAATGTATCTACATTTATTAGGAATTCCCAGTTTTTTGTCTGCACCCCTGTATTGCTTTATAGTAGCCTACTCAAGTTGCCTGGTGTATTTCAAAAATGAAAGGTCGATTCCTTCGATTCTGTGATTGTTGTAAATATTTGGTCACATCTGGCTGAAATGAGAGTATTGTCAGGCGTCGATCTTAAAGTAATAATGCTGTACTGATTCCATCTTGTCCAGTCGTCACTTTGAGGGGGAACATTATTTTATTTTACACGTCTGCTGTACGTGGTCCAATTGAAAGAATAATTCTGCAAACATAAAGAGAACCTTTTAACTCTTCACATGAAACGACAACCGTTGAACACAATAATTTCACTGCGATTGAACAAGCTCATTTGGAGTGAATACTAGTGTCCTATCGTAGCAATAGGTGCCAACAAAAAATAAATGTTAAAGGAAGCGTGAGAAAAGTAACGGAGAATATACTGAACTCCGGAAGACCATTATTCACAGACTCACAGAGCCATCTACTGGTAAATGCAGTAGAGTCTATTGGAGTCTATTGTATGTAGTGAAGAGATCTCGTGAGCTGGCGTGGTCGTCAGTTTCGCGGCATCTGACGTCATGGATACGGGAATGTATTTGAGGCAAATAAAGGACTTAATGAAATAATTAATATGTTTCTACTCGTAGTAATCCTAGATGGAGACCTTTTTATTATATAACACATGGGCATTAGTATTGCGGTTTTCTCACAGTGTTGCGTTACACGTATAAATTATATATCGACGTCTATCTATATATCTATTGATTGATTGGTTGATTGATTGATATATATTTGTAATGATTTAAAAATAAATGTACCATAATATTCTTCAAGTCAACCTCAAAGCGTGAAGACTAGAAAATACTCTTGACTCTTTCTCTCTCCCGATTTACAGATGTTCGGTAGTAAATTGAATGGTAGACTGCAAAAAACTTCTACCATTTCTAGCATCGCTCAGTTTTACTTTGAATGGTGTCGTACGAGACTAAATGTTCTTCCTGTTCTACTGTACAGCTAGGATGGCAATTCATTGTCATCATATAGTCATTGCTGGAATATAAATAGGCTACTGCGTTTTTTGTTTACTTCCTAACTGCCTTTTCAAAGCGATCAAAAATTCCTTAGCGGGTGCCAGTTTTTTCACGCTATTGCCATCGTTCACAAATGTATATTCTTTTTATCATGGATGTTTTCTTGTTTATAAAAAACATCGTTGGCGCCGTCCTAATACAAATTAATACGAGTTAATGTGCAGAAAGACGTAGGGGATGTTGCCGTAATAGAAGCTGACGTTGGCTGACTCGTCCGGCGGGAGTCGAGCCGCCTACCTCCGTATTGCTGTCCCGACGCTACTCGGTGCGCTCAATCGACAGAAATACATCCAATACCAAGTCGAATACGGCATTAACTGGTGTAATTGTGAGAATATTTTTCTTGTCTTTTCTTTTTCTTCTATGCGCTGTATGACATAGACTAACACACCTGCGCAGCCATATTTTTAGCCTACTTTTCACATTTTGTAAAAATGAGGAAAAAGTACTTATGAGATCGATCCGGGCAAATGTGTGTGTATGTCTGACCTTCTGTCTGTCGGTGTGTGTATCCCTCCTATCAACTCCTAAACGGATGCAGCAATCGGAACCAAATTTGGTATGAGTAAAGATCTTTACCTGAATATCTCAAGGCCATATTTGAAAATGATGTCAGTGCTACCAACTACTAAAGAACCGCAATTAAAATTTGAACTCCATGTTGGATATCTTGAAAGGTATGCATGGGAGCTATTCCAAAATTGGCACACATATAGATAATAATATTTGAGTTTGATTTCCAGGAGGCCTTACATGACAGTGTTGCCAAAATGATTCTAAGCCTGCTGATAGGTCCAATTTTTAAATGCATATAACTTTTACACTATCAATTGGATTTCAACCAAATTCCGTATGTACTATGTGTACATAAACAGATATGACTGAGCGTATTCTTAAGAGCCACCAGGGCTGCCAACTGTTAATAAATGCTGTCTCTATTTTTTACACTAATATCAATATATCGGAAAGTATGGAAGCCAACAGCTCTAAACTTTGCACACGTATAGTACCTGACATTCTAGACTAATTTGGAGTACCTAATATGCGTCAGTGCTGCCAACATGAGTCTACGCCTGCTGATAGGTCCAATTTTAAAATACATGTAACTTCTATAGTATCAAATGGATTTCATCCAAAATTGGCACAACAATAGATCATAATATTTCAGATTATTTCTGACCAACAATGCATGACATTGTCGCCAACATGATTTTACGCGCGCTGATGATCTAATGTCTAACTGCATGTAGCCTAACGTCCATGTTATCCATTGGACTTCAACCAAATTTTGTATTCTGTACCTTAAGAGATGGAACTAAGAATATATTCAGTCACCAGGACTGCCACTGTAGTGCTCTATTAGGCTACATTATGCCAGGTATATTTCGAACAAATTAGACATTTCGATATTACCAACTTAATTTCGTCATTATTCTAGATAGGTCCATATAGATTAATCATTGGCATGAAACTTAAATATTAAGAAACGTAGGCTCTTTAGTTCGTCATGGAACTTCTTGTTTATTATGATGAGATTATTTTTAAATTGATTATAGTCGTAATCATCGCAATTTCATATGAATAAAATAGTGAATTCGCTTTGAATATCCCGTATTAACGTTTACTGTTCTAATATTTTATTAGGGTTCATACGAAATAATTGAATTCGAATGATACGGTATTGCAATACGACCTTCATTGTATGAGGGACTGCTTCTCTAATCAAAGTCAACCCCTGGCACTATACAACCCATGACGGGCTAAGGCCGACCAAGCGACCGCTGCCCAGCCATTTGGCCTGCAGATACTGGGGTGACGCGTGATCAGCGCATCGGGCCCCCTCGGCCGTTAATCTTGGTTTTCGTGATCGTGGCGCTGTCTCACTGTCAGACAGCTACTCATTTGTCCTCACGAGGCTGAGTACACCCCGTTCCAACCCTCACGTCAGTTTTAAAATCCCTGACGGAGCCGGGGATCGAACCCGGGGCCTCCGGGTGAGAGGCAGGCTCGCTATCCCAACACCAGGGGGCCGGCACTGCTTCTCCAATACCGTAATATATTTTTTAAAATTATTTTATCGCCTATACTACCAGCTCGGCTTCACCCTCGGACTCTGCGAGAGGTCATTTCTCCACTGTCGCAAGGACAGTGTCTGGAAGCTGAACACACTTTGTCAGCATTTACAACTGGGGATGGTGACTGGCCGATCGCTTAGGCGATCGCTAATTCGGGTCGAATTTAGGAAGGGTCAAGGAGGGGATTTGGAAGATCGTCGGCCGTGGTCCTGTTGAAAGGAACCGTCCCGGCATTTGCCTGAGGTGAAAATGAGAAACCATAAAAACCATTTCCAGGACGGCCGAGGTGGAGTCGAACCCACGCTCTCCCAATGCCAGCGAGACTTGAGGTAGCGCGTGAGAGCTTTCGGCCACCGTGGCAGGTTTGATAATATTTTACGTATTATTATTATTATTATTATTATTATTAATATTATTATTATTATTTTACAGAAAGCAACGTAATATTAATGTAGATGACTTCTCGTGAAGCAAGAAATTTGAGTACCTTAGCGGAGCATCCTAAACATATCGAAGTAAATACAATTTAACCAAGAATCGCATTTGATTTTGTGACTTGAAGCTGTAAAACTGCACGTAACATATCATCAGTCAGGAAGATAGCTTATTATAGGAAATTTGAAGCTTTGGAGAAACTTATTCTAATGACACTAGAACTGCGTGGGAGGCAGAAAGAATCTTCAGTAGTCGCCATTTTTCAGTTCTTCCTAGATTCTCGGACCCAGGCACATATAACTAGAGGAGCTGTATAATACACATTCGTGAAGTGTTTAAGCCTTAGGCCTGTTACCTGTTAGGAGAGTTTTCGTCTAAGTATTTTATTTTTTGTCATTTCTGTTTGAAAACTTGTTGTTAATGCAAGTAGTTTCTGAAAACTATTCAGTCTTCTCAGATATATTTTGCCCTCGATGTACTTCGTTTTTTCAGTCCCTTGGATTTTTTCTTTTTTTAGTTTGTGTAAAGACTGTTGGAAAATACAAGTTATTCCCTACTATCGGAGTAAAGTTTGATGTGCCGTTAAAGTAATGTATGTAGTATGTATGTATGTATGTATGTACATTACTGGTACTGTGTGTTTACTGGTCTCCCAAGATGACCATCCCAAACCAGAATATCCTTGGTAGGCACGAGGCAAGTTTCTCTCTCACTTCCATTATCGTCCAAAGTGTGACTACTCGGCCTCCATTTTTAAAAAGTTGAATCTAAATATCTTAATATTTTATACATACCCTTTTGAAATCAAGTTTTAAATCCTTGAGCGGCAATTTTGCCAACATATTATTTTCTCAGACTTGGGGACAGAGCAGTGTAACTTAGATATGTTTTTTTTTCACTTAATGTTGTCTACTCATTGAGTTTGTAATCCACATGCTATAATTAGGAGGAAGCCGTGGGTATCTACAGTATGTTGACTTGATTTCAGGTAAAATCTCTGACAGAGGCAGTTCAAGCAGGATGATACGTAGGTCCTTTATTTCTTGCACGCGACAACCAGTTCTTCGCATCATTAATGCCTTATTGTGCCCATCCTTCGACTAATGATACGGTAGTTCAACTCCTTTTCTCCTGTTATTCCTATATTTGTTCAAGTTCATTTTAGGGAATAGTTAATTGCAGAATGAATTATCAGTAGTGTGCGTGCTAGTCACGCGCAAGACAGATGGCGGTTGGAAATCACTGCAACTCTTTGTCAAATACTATATGTGTCAGGGTGGTAGTTTGATTTCTTCTTAGGAGGCTAATAACACACTTCATTGCATCGACTCATTTTCAGCAGCGTTTCTGTAAATGTTTCCTTCCTTTCTTTCTTGTTGGGGAATATTGGGCGAGACTGCACTATCATTTGCTCTTGTATTCTATCACTGTTGATCGCAGACTTGTATTTGGTGCTTAAGCATTATGCATGTTTAGAGGAAGCTGTTTTCTTTTGCGTTCGTTGCACTGTTTCATGAATTAAATGTACCATGCTGTACGTTTTGTTGTTACAGTGGACCATGGCTAATTCGAACTTCTATAATTCGAAATCTTTTTTAATTCGAATTTTTTAAATTTATCCGAAGGCAGTCGGATAATGTTGTCAATGTCTTAAGTATGTTGCATGTCCTTTTAACATTTTACTTAGGACGGTTATGAAACAGTTCAACTGATTCTTGGACTTAATGTACGAATGTACGAGTAAGTTTAGTTTTAGTAACATCTCGTGCTGAAATGTAGAACATTTTCAGAATGTTGCCTATGAGTAGGCTTATAAACCTATGATATTCTAGTTTGTTAATTCATCCTAGTTGAAAGGTTGGCCAATACTTCAGTGAATTATGTAGAATGACGAAAGAATTCCTAATTACGATACACGTCAAAGGCTAGAACTAATGAAATTTATAGCCGTATCTAGTAAAAATATAAACCCGAAACGCAAAAAAATCATAGTATTGTATTTGCAAGGCTACATAATTAATCATATTTGAGATTTAAATCCAATGTAAGCGAAATCATTATAATTGAACACAATTAATTGCACATACATTTTTACAAATAGGCATTTTATTGTAATGAAAATGCTCAACTCGCCTGTTTATCAGTAAGGAATAAAACTGCGCACAATTGTTTGACCTGTGATAATTTTCAAATACGAAACATTGTATCTAAGACGGCGAGAATTTGAATGTGAAGCTATACTCTGTTCAATAAAATTCGGATATTGATTCAGCCCTAAATTGAGCGGTTCATATCAGCTGTCATGGGTTATCGGAGACTTGATATCGTCATCCGAGGAAATTAATTCATCAGGCAGATGCATGTAGAGACTTTTAACAAAACCAAACACCTGCAGACCGCGCAATGGCTACAAGACAGACGTGGTGATAGACCGGAAGGTGGTACGGTAGAAGAAACAACTGCAATGCTAAGAGGAAACTGTTGAGTGAAGTATAAACTGACCAGTGTGAATGAATGAATCTTTGGTAAACAAATGAATGAGTATTTGCAGCCGAACTAAGTTGTTGTGCTCAGCACAATAACAATTGTATGAAACCATTCAGCGTTTTTTTTCTTTTCGTATCATCTGTTGCAGTAATATTTGACTTGCATACTAATTTGGTGATGCTGTTGCCGATGTTTCAGTTAGGGGCTTCAGAAATTTATGATCGTTAGTTTCGTGCACTGTGTTGAGATTGTATTTGATCTGATAACCTGTGTTATTGTTATAACTATAGCAATGTGTATGTAACTGTATTTATTTGGAGTAGGTATTCTGAAATTCGAAATAAGGTACCATCCCGGCATTTTCCTGAAGGGAGTTGAAAAAAAAAACGGGGGAAACCGCAATGAGGATATCCACTGTCATTGCCGGAATTTGAACCTGGAATCTCCAGATTTGCTGACATTCCCCACTGCAGTCTTGATGCGTGACTGATCGCGATCGGCTAAGCTGATGGATATTTTAACCTGGCGTGTAGATCTCTTGCGGTCCATTTTTATGCTGCAACGATGAACGTATTCAGCAAACCTCAATGGGGCGGTTGGTGTATTATGCTGCATGCCAGCCTACATCCTCCCAAATAGCAATGGTTTTGCTATCCAACTATTTATGCAAATAAAATACCGGTATACTATCTTTTCATGTTCTATTTGCATTTATTAAATTACTTTTCTGAAATATGTTCATTAATACAAGTGCAAATGTGTTTACAGAAATGTTTTCATGACTTCAAATTTGTCAGATCGCCCCATTTGTCCGTCCCTTTAACACAAGAATCATTAACTTAAAATCCATTACGGCTGACATTAGTAAAAAATAATTAGTGAACAAAACGTTTCAATTAACATAACATAAACCTGGATAAAGGTAAAGATTTGTTTGTTAAATCTTTGAAATAAAATTTTAGTAGAAAATAGAATATGCTGCTTGGTTTTTGGTCTCGGTGTAGGTACGTGTTGAGTCTCTGGTCCCAGAGGCCCTTAGTTAGATTCCCGGCTCTCCCAAGAAATTGAATTCTGGTTAGGAGCCGGAACGGGATCTTCTCAGCTTCGTGAGTATAACTGAGTAGAGCGTTGGTTCGATTTTCACCTCAGCTATTCTAGAACTGGTATTCTGTGGTAACCCCCCCCCCCCCCACACACACACACACACTTCTACTCCATGCAAATGGCAGGATGCTACCTAACTTGAGGTCCCGGCCGTCCCCAATTACAAATACACACACAATGGAAACTTCATATAATAATGTGTTTATGGTGGCGTTATTAAAGAGGTACAAAAATTAACGGAGAGTGTTCATTAATTAAATAATTAACGAGATTATTCGATCGGACAACCCGCTTTTTTGTATATTAACATGATATATGAATTTTTCATTATATGGTTCACAACTCCCAACGTAACACACATGGTGTTCTTCCAGCTACATCCCTATACACAAATACACACTTTAGTACAATCCTTATAATAAGACAAGTTATCAGACAACATTCCACACACATACCCAAGAACATGAAGCAAAATGACCACAGAGTTACAAGGCCCTAAATGAAACAACAACCGTTTACAACAAAGCTGATAAGAAAATAATTGATTGTTCATCCTTACCTAATTGTTCTCTGTCATGAATGCATTTGGTGATATTAACCATCCCACAGGCGCCAGAACTAGACGTTTGTTGGCTTCTACTTTGTGGATTAAATTTCAAATAATATCATTTGAATTTTAACAATATCACTCCGTGCGCCTTGAAAGTGATCCTCGTGACACAGGTTGGTTGCCACTGACGTAAAGTTAAACTCTTTGTTCTTCACATCATGGTCAGAGTATTATTTTACATCCTAATCAGTTTCCTGGCATGTATGTCCAGTGTAGGAAGCCAGCAGAGGCGTTTCCTAGTAGAGTCATAAAATGTAGATTAGCCTACGTGTAATATAATAATTATTAATAATATTATTTGAAAATGTGGAGGTCGGACATGCAAGCTGCAAGCGAATATGTTCCCACTCACTCGCTCAAGCTCGGCAGCAGAAATTCTTATTATGTCACGCTTGATGTTATCTTTTATTTTCTGCATTGTGTGAGTATTAGAACCTTTATCTAGATTGTTTCTTGTTAAGTTATGAAGCTCAACCGTCGGATTTATTCACTAGTGCATGTATGGTTGTTCCTGTAGATCAGGACTGCCAAACTACGGCCCGCGGGCCGGATACGCCCGCCGCTCCGCGTCCGCGCCGTGTTGCCAAAACTTTGAAACAACTAAAGCCAACTAGACAAAGCAGTGCGCTTACACCCCTATCCAAGGTCATTGACTCACTGATGTACGCTTAAATCCTTATTAATGATTGGTACAACTAAGTTCGATCCTAAGTGGAGTCAGGAAGCCATTTCTACCAGGACTGTAAGGAGGCATCTGCACCACATAGGCTTCACTAGCCGACATTTTCTCATGGGACTATCCTTCCCGTACCTTTTGGCCACTAGGTGTAACTAATTGCACTACCAGTAATGCGGGGATCCACTATCCCCCTCCCCCCAACACACACAACCTAACAGCCCTACTTCACTTCGCAAGGCTACTGGAGAGCAAATGTGGGTGGTAAACATAATACCAGAAATATAAAGCAAGGTTACCAGTCTTGGAATAAATAATAAATGTTTAACTCTGAATATGAGTTAAAACCGGACCCTACTCATTCGGATTATTTACATGTATTTAAATAATAATTTATGTATCAAACAATTCCGTCTACACTGGTAGTTCTTTTCACCTGTAGCATTTTATTTGACTTGCAGAATATTTTAACCGGGCTTGTGTCGCTTAATGGATACTCTTACTTGCGGTCCATTTTTATCCAGACAATGTTGCAACGATGAGGCGTTTCGTGCCACGAATAAGTTCATGGCAAACACTAGCTTGTTGCGGTGTACTTGTATTTATATAAATACTAGCAACCCGCCTCGGCTACGCCCGGAAACTGTAGCAGCGTGTATACAATCATAATTCATAGCAGAATTCTCTTTAGCGGACCATAAACCATGTTCAGTTCTTTCCTGTGTCATAGCGACTTTGGGGATGACTCCCTTTGTTTTAATGAATTCTTTCTTTCACTCTCTTGTGTCATCGAGAAATTATTTGTTGCTCAGTTTCATTGTTACGTGATAATTGAATTTATTTTTCGATCTCAATGAACTACGACCTATATCCTTTTACCGTCTCGGCATGATGGGTTAAACTCACTGACTGGACTATTAATTATATTATCATGGAGAAAGCATGTGCAACGAATTCTTGTCAGATGTAATTTAAGTATGGCGAGGTGCATGAATCACAAATCCGTCTTCCGTCCAATATTAACTTGACTGTGTATTCTGCGGAACGAAAAGTTCACAGGCGAAGTAAAGAAAAGCCGAGTTGCACTTCCAGGGAAACTCCAAACACAACCACTCTTCTCTGAAGTCTTGACTCGACACGGCTCGACAATGTCTGGGGTGATAGGCCCGCTCGTCATCCAGCTAGCTCGTAAACTGTCTCGAAGCTAGCAATTGAAAGGTGATTTTGTTGGAAGAAAACACATTAGTGGGCGATGTATTGAAGATAGAGATATGCTGTCACAGACTTCTTTTTTGTAGAACTTTTCATGCTGAACAATTCTTTCACTCATAGTATATAGATATTTTTACGGTTTGCCCCCACCGTAAGCTTAAAAGGCGCACGGACGCCAGTTTTTTCTTTTTTTTTTCTTTTCACTGAAATCGTCATAGCTTGGCTTCCTTTGGTCATAAATAAATAATTTTCTACAGAAACCTTCCTCGAGATATCCTTTACAGAATGGTGAAACCCGCATCAAAATCCATCTAGTGGTTCTTGAGATTACCCGTAACACCTAAGAATCGGGGACTTCGTTTTATACTAACGAGGGAAGTACCCCAGCTCGAACGGCGAAAACCGACTGAATGTGGGGTTAAAGTATACAGTTGTACCTATGTCAATAGCTATCAATGCCATTCATCTGTAAAAGTACGTGTTCGGTCGCCAGCGCCATCTGAGTATGTGATAATGTGATCACCGTGGCATTTGAGTTTGGACTATTGCAATGCGGAAACATTGTAAATAATGGAGTATGTCTACATGTTACCCTTGTTAAGTGTGCGTACTGTTCCATTCCGCCGTGTTTTAATCACTTCATTGAAACTCCATATTTACACTTCGACGTCGAATGAAGGACAACACAGTATCTTCTAGTGTGGGAAAGATGACTATGCCAACACGATACTGCATGTGTTAAGATTTCTTGTTGTTAGCAAGTGTTCAACCTTTTTGCAAGATGATACTGCACCACATCTGTTTCTTGTTAATATAATGGTCCGAATTGCCTGTTGCACGGTAGTTTCCGCTGCGAATTGTGTTTCTGCAATCTTTTTGTAATTTTACCACATAGGTATATGCTAAAGGTCTAACTAATGGCTAGGAATGGATTTTCCCTAATATAATGGTCCGAATTGCCTGTTGCACTGTAGTTTCTGCTGCGAATTGTGTTTTTGTAATCTTTGGACGCCGTAACTTCCAAACATTGATTGTACACAAATGCGGGGTTTTACAGATAAATGCCCATGATGGATAGTAGAACAGACATATCTTCGAATGTTAAGCGCACTGCCAGTCGGTTTTAGCCGTTTGAGCTGGGGTACTTCCCTCGTAAGTAGAGATTTATTTAGTTGATGTCTGAGTGAATGAGTTGTCTGCCTCGAACTAATTTTACTCTCCTGGACATCTCCTGATGAGTTATTTTTGTGTTCTTTGTTTGTTGATATGTATTGTATGTTTAAAATGTTTGTTGGTTTATTCCGTTACTTAAGTTTTGGTGGTGGAGATTGCTTTTGCATCATGGCGTTACTTTTTTTAACTGGATGGATCTCCCTTTAGTATGGAACAGTATTGGAGATTCGAGGATTACTAATATTATCCAAATAACGTAGTGGTCGCGTCCTGGCATCGTTGTGCGCAGGAAAGCTAGACTTAGTTGAGCCTTCAAGAGCACAGTCCAACTCTTCCCCCGGGAGGTCAGTGATGACGCTTCTTACTTTCCCTGCCCTCCATCATGTAACTCACCCATACTCACGCTGTTAAAAAAAAATACATGGCGTGCAATTTCAACGCAGATAATCAAGTTAGGCGTGATCGCGAGATAGTTCATGTAACAAGCCTCAAATTTATTCCCTAAATTATCCGTTATCGTCTGTGGAACATTATGATGACCTCTTTATAAAAACAAGGTTGACTCGACATTGGCAATTTACTACCACTACAGTTACACTTTACATGGTGGCCACTACTCCTGGAAATCCTGGAAAACTCCTGGATTTTTAATAGGCCTGGAAAACTCCTGAAAAATGACGAAAAATTTGAAAACTCCTGGAAATTAGTCACTGTTAATTAATTATAAAAATATTTCCATCCACTGCTAAAATTCCCAGTCTGCTCTTAGTCCTCGACGTCATGATATCGCGGATGGGGTAGCAAGGGCCATCTAGCGACCGCTCTGCAAACCCTGTTTATTTTCAACCGGAAATTTACGCGCCGTGTTTTATCTTAAATCATACTCCCGTTGCGGTTTTAGGTGAGCACTCGATCGTTAACGAAAGAAATTTCCTCAGGCTACCTGTTTTTGTGTGGGAGAACACGCGATAGTATTTTTGTAAAACATATTGAGTATAGACAACTTGACCGTAATAAAATTACAGGCGGCATTCTTTTCTCTTTTTTTTTTCAAGTCACAAAGGCTTCTTTTAAAACAACAATTAAATCATTTGTGTGTAGGCTTGCGTATCAATAACGCAATCGCCACTAATTTTTGTCAACATCTGTATAAGTAGACCAAACACAACTGCTTTACTTTGGTCTTGAGGTAGGCAACCGATAAAGCCCCCACCCCTCCCACCCCCACCCCCGGGACTCGCGCTTATTTTTAAGTCTGGAAAAATGAGAATTACTCCTAGAAAATTCCTGGAAAACTCCTGGAAAATCGTTGACGTATTTGAGTGTCCACCTTGACTTTCCCTTATGTAGGTCGCCGTACCACAGTCGTTCATTTTAACGCATTTCATATATTTCTAGAGGTTAGCAATGTGTTGCATCAAAAATCTACTCAACTTGATTCCAGTCAGGTGTAGGGTAAGGTGATGAAGTCAATACTAGCGCCGGGATATGGAAACGTGCCGGCTGGGGAGACTGTCGCACAACCCACAACGTTCTGAATTGGTGATTGCTGAGCGATACTGGGTACAGAATGACAGAGGGGAATTGGAAATTTTCTAGTAACCCTGCCAGGACTCCGCATGAGGTAGCAGCAGAAAATTCATGCCCACCGGTGCGATGGTAAATGATCGATATCTGCACTTTCATAATAATAATAATAATAAGACAGTTACACTTTTGGGGTATGACTTGCTAACCATGTCAAGTTTATTGTCTCAACTAAATATGGAATTCTAAATCACTGTGTTCGTCACCTTCCAAATTTATTTTCAGTATCATTAGGTTCTTGTGAATGCCGATGCAGTCTGGTGTTATGCATCACAGTTGTAGTGGGTGGGATGTTAGTGCAAGCAGAATGAAATGGCTGTTCGCCAGGATCATGTTGAAAGTGGTCGTATTGTCGGAGATACCATGTTATCCCCAGAGGAGCCAATTTAGTTTCAAATAAAGAATTACATGATTAATGTTTGTTTCCCTATCTGGTGAAACTATGAGAATTGGAGAGATATATGACATTCATTATTCAGTACCGTTCAATTGCTGTCTATGATCAGAGAAATGTTATGTCATCGACTTGAATTGTGTGGTGTATGCATGAAATCATCCAGGTATTCAAATTGCATGCTACGGAACTCTGGTGTTTTTTTCTTTTAACTCATAAACTACTAATCCCTATATTCATAAATTCTCTTTGTTCTATAGCATGTTCAGGGTTTCCCCCTAAATTATCGACTGAGTATGCCGCAAAATGGCGAAAATAATCCTATATACAGTAAACTTTCCATTAAATATTCAGTTAAAACATTCGCTTTGGTTGCGGTGTACTTCAGTGTTATGCCGGTGTCTTCATTATTGAACTTTTGTGGGTGATAGGGTGGGCAGAGGATTATATATGGCGAGTCCCAGGAAAAAGTGACATAAGTCAATATTTGGTCAGAAATGATTTGTACTAATACATATCACACCTCGCTGTGAAAAGAGTCAAGGGAATATAACTATTATCCCCACGGTTGGACCCATGGACGACTGCCGTCCAGCTCATAGCCAACGGATTATGTAGGTAAAATGCTCTTTAGTCGATCAACACGTAATAACACCTAAAATGAAAATCATTTTCCAATTATACACTTTAATATTCAAAATAATTATATACTGGATACATACATACGGTATATTCGTCAGTACTTGGGTACATCTCTGAACGAACACGATCCAAGGACGTGAGCCAGTGTTCCTCCTTGCGGCATAGCCGGTTGGTGTTACCGTCCATAGATCTGCCCGGAACAGTCCTGACTGCTGTAGCGTCGGTTATATATATATGTACCAGACACATCGACATCATCGCGTTCAGACCACAGTCGAAAACCTGAGTGATCTTGGACGCTACAATTCTATTTGAGCCTCACAGTGGCCAACCCTTGGGTGTTGATCTGTGAAGAAAGCCATTTACGAACCAACTGTGGGATACTGCAGGGAAACGTTATCTTAGGATACATCTCTGTCAAGGGGCTAATGGTGGAAACAAGAGGAACAAGTTTCTTGTAACCTACACTTTTTAGGTAGACCTATAAATCATCCAAATCATCATCATCATCGCTCTCTAAGGTTCCACAGCCATTTTACGAAACCACCTGTAGGGCACCAGGGAAGAATAGCACAAATATAATAATTTTAGTTTTTGTAAAGTCACGTTAAGGTATTTTATTTTATTTTATGATGTAGGACGAAGTGTATTTGATTACAGGCACTACACCTTTTACTAGAAATGCATTTTCTTTAGATTTGTTGTCCATTTCAGGCAGAGACCAAAAGTATTTTATCAAATTTAGATCAGCATGTCTTCACATTCCGTATTGTAAAGGCCGTGTTACTTGCATGCAAATTGAGAGTTATATTTTTGACATCATTTATAATATACAATGCCTTTTACAGATACAACCATGAACAGTAATTCGAGTGTTGGTTCATAGTTTATCATCAGTAGTCGACATAAATTTTCACTACCTTACATCAATTATGACAGTGAAATATTACGTTTTCTAGCGCGTGTCTTTAACTAATCCGTGGCGTTTCTAACAGAGCAACATACCTTATCTCTCCTTTTAGTAATGATTCTCTTTTTCCCCTCACCAGACTTGCTCTCGAAGATGTAGTGGCGAATCAAAAGATTATTGGGTATTAATTTTTATGTCTGGTTCTAGGATAGGCCTTCTTCTAGAAATGTATCACTCTCGTGCTACTTTTATTTAAATGAGCTTCATCTTATTGAATAGTAATGAAGTAACTGTGAAAATGCAAGTAAAAAATTGCCATTTAAAAAATCAAGGTATTATAAATTAGTCTCTTTGGTAGTTGCTACAAGTAAATGTGTTTTATTTATATAGAAGTGATTGGTCGTTTTATTTAGGCAAGGTATGCGAACGAACTCTTGGAAGATTTTTTTATTGGTATATCGAGAGTTAAATCTCAGTCCTGTGTACAAGGAATTCCTTCAGGTAAAAGGGCGAATATAGGTCAGTTTGAGGCTCACGCACCTTACTGGTTTCTTAAACCAAAAATTTCTTACGCTGTTTCCTTGAGATTTTCATTTTTTTTAAATTTCTAGTGTTGATTCTTGCATTTGGTCAGAACAATGTAAATACCCTACGTATTATGTCCGGTATCACAAATATTCTGCAGCATTATACGGCATGCAATAATACTAATAAGTTCGGGTGATTAAGCTAATAGTAATGTGTTCGGTATTTTTATTGATAGGAAATGAACAGAGGGCGTGTTGCGTAATCCGATACCACATGCAGCTTATAAATGTTGCGGGCGTGTGGCGTGAAATTTCCATCAACTCCGCCCAGTTGTATTTATCTAATATTATATTACTCACGGAGTCAGTAGCGTATGAAGGGGAGGAGAGGGTCGTCCAATCTTTCATGTAAGGTAAGATACTATAGTAGTTGTAAACTAAGTTCTCGTCCAATATTATTTGATATACATGGGAAAAGCCGAAGAAGAAGAAGGAGAAGAAGAAGAAGATTTCTAGCCGAGACCAAAAATTATGAATCTTTACTGTTTCATATCAAATTTAGAACAGCATATCTTCTCATTCCGTATTGTAAAGGCTGTGTTACTTTCTCTAGCCTCGAAGGGTTCCTCGAACCTGAGTTTTCCAGATTTTTTTAATGACCTATGTATTGTGCTGGGATCAGTGTTAGTTCGAGATGTATCACTTTGGTACAGTACAATTTTAATAAATTTTGGTACAACATAATTTGGATAGTATTAGTTCAGTAGTTTCTGTCAGTTCAAACTAATTGCCTCTAACGCAGTCTTGAAACATGGCTCTCCATTCCAGCTCACCCCGCCCTTCCAAATGATCACCACATTAAGGCTTGTCCTCTCTGTCTTAATTACGGATATTTGTATCGGAATGCTATCGTCTTCAAAGGTACCAATTTATTCGAATTATCGTGGTATAACTCCCCAAACATTAATCGATCAACACCTATTTCTTGCGGGTTATGAGACTGTCGGGGGATGTATTCAAAGTGTTTAACTCTGAGTTCGTTCAAATTTGGCTAACGGGTAATTGAGTTAGTAGGTTATACACTATAAAAATGAAAACTGCATGGACCCAGTTTTTTTTAAATTTATTATTATTATTTTATCAACGTTGAAGTTTATAAGTTACGAGTGAAAGCGGTAGCAAGCTACCAAGGTGAGTAGAGTGAGAATATGTAGCAGTTAATGCTGCTGAGGGATCGAGTAGAGCTATAAATATCGTCGACTGTTATGTGTAGGTAAATCGCGGGACAGTATTGACTGTCGCTAAAGTTTTTCTAGCGTGCTGCACAGATCATAGGCAAGTGGTTAGCAGGATCCGTGCTTATGACGTCAATCGTAGGAGCAGTATTGGTCTGCTCTTTACGAGTCGGCCTGGAGAGCAGCGAGTTAGCTGAACTCACCAGATACCCCGTCAGCCACTGACAGTTTGCCCTCGGATGCTTTGTGTTGATATCGATAAATTGATGTTAGTACCTCATTTTTGCACGATTTGGCATTTGTTTGGTAATGTAACGTGCGAATAAAATTTCAAAATGTATCCGTCGGTCTGTTATTTTGACAGGAAATTATATTTTTTGCGTGTTTTGGTCATTTCATGACGATTAATTTTCTGTCGGCTTTTTTGTTACTTCATCTTGGGAAAAAGACTGTTGAGCGGTGTGCGGATGTAAAATTCTAGTTTCGTAAATAATGTCAACTTCCTGTAATAAGGCAAGATATTAATACTCTTTTTGAGTAGCTTAGTTAAATATAGCGAATAATACTATGCTATGTTAAAACTCGTGACTTTGGTCGAAACACCGCTGGATTAATTTGGTTTAATTTTCTTTTGTACTGTTCTTCTGAATTATGCCATAAATGTAAGAAATAGTACCGTATGTGGGTTAGTTGGAGAGAATATTAATTAAAATTGTTCTTTATTCGCGTTTCGTTTTGTTTCAAAAGAAACTGTTTTTTCTTACAAACTTCACAAATTTGCGTTGTAGGATGCCGCTTACTTCTGGTATTTTATGTGCGTCTCTGTTAAAGTATTAAAACGTAAAGGTTCCTGAAGAGTTTCAAGTTCCGCGTGCGGACAGATGTATGTCATTGTAGAAAATTAATTTTTTAGTTGCCTAAACTCGGTATATGAAGTAAATTTACTTTTTGTTTGTTTGTTTGTTTGTTTGTTTGTTTGTGTGTTTGTATATTTGTCCAGGATTGGATCTAAACGGCCTCACAAATCTTAATGAAATTTTCAGGGAAGACTTATCAATACCGTACCTTAAGACCAAGATTGGCTATGATGTTAAGATGTCTGGGATAGGGGGAGATTTATACATTAAATGTCTACCATAAAATTGATCATGTATGGGGATAGAAGATACACCTGTTAGGCCTATGCATTTAAACAGGTCCAAAAAGAAACATTATGAATATGCGTTGTCGATTTCTGCTAATATTGAATAACATCGTGACAACTCTTCCATGGTAGTTCTACTTATTGCTTATTAGCTCCCTTACTTAATCTTGAACGATGACTTTTGTAAAAGGTGATACTGAGCTAATACAATCTTGCCTCGCTCTCTCGCCCCATCTCTAGGAAAACTACGTAGGCCGAACAATGTATGAGCCTTTTGAAATTGGCACGGGATACTTCAATGCTCGTTAATGTGGCAACAGCATGCAGTTAGTTTTAATGCCTTGGCGTACGATGGTTTCCATCCCACACAAAGAAAATATCACTGGACGGATTAGATATTCAAATTCTTCAAACTTGTGATGATTTCCTCGAAACGTATTTCCCTTGACGTTAAAAGGTCGAAGTGGTTCAGCTGCTTGTTTCCCACCCTGGCAGGCCGGGTTCGATTTCCGATTATTGCATGTGTGACTTTAAAGGTATGCTTCATGAGCTTAAGAGACTCCAAAATGTCGCAAGTCTTCGTGATTATTTTTTTTTGTACGAAGCTACGGATCCTTAATTTTCTAACAGCAGATTTATTTTCTTCGTAGCTCATTCCTAAGGCTACTTTCCCCCTACTTTCCCTATTAGTAAACCTAGCAATTTAGATTTTTTCTCTTTTTAGCCTACTTTTGATATTTGAAAAACTAAAATGAAACTAGACTTATGAGATCTACACGGCCAAAAGCGCGTGTGTGTGTGTGTGTCTCTCTCTCTCTCTTGCCCTTAAGGAGGCCGGGTGTATGTAGCCCCATCACTTCTGGTGCACCCTAGATAATGCTACACCCTCAGGGGCTCACGGCTGGTGAGTTCGGGAGTTGGCGACCCCGAGGGATTCCTGAGCTGGGTCCGTTTTCCCCTTTTGTCCCTTACCTTTGGGGCGGACCCTCTCCTCTTTCACTTTCCTATATGCCTTTCATGGCTCTCCTTCCTTCCAAGTCCCTCAATCCGCCTTCTCCGAGGGTTGAGGGCATTTCTTTTCCTTCTGTCCTTTTATTTGCCTTATTCTCCTTTAGTTTTCCATTTCTTCTTCTAGTATGTAGGTTAGTAGTTAGTTTTAGTTTAAAGTTCGCTTTTCATTTTCATCTTCACGATCACCCAAACCATCAGGGGCCGATAACCTAGATGTTAGGCCCCTTAAAACAACAATTATCATCCTCTCTCTCTCTCTCTCTCTCTCTCTCTCTCTCTCTCTCTCTCTCTCTCTCTCTCTCTCTCTCTCTCTCTCTCTCTCTCTCTCTCATATTTTGGTACAGAGGTAACGCTAGCAAAGGACAGCTCAGATTCATGTTTTATATTATATTTTATATTAACCAAAACAAAATAATGGCCATCCAAATGTTCAAAGCTTAAATCAAATTACGCCTAAACTAATCATCCGATCTCGACCAAATTTTGGGAAAATATACCTTAATGTTGGAAGCGTCTGTCGCCCAAACTACAAGGTCATCAGCCAAATTATTTCAAGATGGCGACCGTGTGAACCATGCAAGCATTATAGACTAATCGGTAACTTGTGATCCAAAAAGGCCTGCTTTTACCAGTTCCGCTTATCGAACAGAGTGGTTTGAACTGTCCTATAAAGGACATAAGCCGTTCGATATTACTAATTTTATATTGGAATATTATACTGTAGCAATGCCTTTACGAGGGCTTTAAGCGGTCGTGCCATGCCTTGCACCGAGCAGCTAAAGCTCAAGAGACAACGTGGCTGCTAACGTTTGCTGCCTGGTCCATATTTCAGTAGTTTGAAATATTTTTTGGAATGTCCCTGAAAGAAATAATATACATTTAGTGTGAAATGGTTAATAATAAAAGCACAAATGCGCTAAAAATAGTTTATTCCAAGACATTAAGACTTATATCTAAGGCTGTTAATAATATTCTTCTAGTAATCATCAGATTTAGCCTAGGGCGTGTACCTGTAAGTTTGGGGTACGAATACAAGCTGGGTTGTTTTTTACTTGATTTTTTTAATATTTATGTTTTATAATTACTCCTATGTTATAATACTAAGCATATAGGCTATATTGTGTATCTTGCAATGGAAAATATATATAGCCTACACGTATAGCACCACCTATTTCAACACGCTACCACACGATTTCTATTCGTTGTCCTTGATCCGTGGTAGAGCCTACTTCAGGCTATTATATTCTGACACGTACGCCAAATAGTATTCTTTATATTACTAGTAGGTATTGTATTTTTTGGCCGAGGGACGGGTGCAGGAATCCCTAACCAATGAACTAGCCTCTTCGTTGTGGAAGCTTGCAATGAAATGTACTGTGTAATTCGTATATATTGATGATGATAATTGAGTCTTCAGTCTTTTGACTGGTTTGATGCAGCTTTCCATGCCTCCCTGTCCTGAGCTAATCGCTTCATCTCTACATAGCTACCACACCCTACATCCGAGGCAATCTCTTTAACATATTCTAACCTTGGTCTACCCCTACAGTTCTTGGCCTCGACCCTTCCTTCCATAACTAAGCTTGCTATTCCTGGGTGTCTTAGTATGTGTCCTACTAACCTATCTCTTCTCTTCATTACCTGTCGCCTGAAACAGCTCTCCTGTCCCACTCGCCTTAATACATCTTCGTTTGTAACCCTATCTATCCATCTGATCTTCATCATTCTCCTGTAACACCACATTTCAAAAGCTTCAATTCTCCTCTTTTCTGCTGCACCAATAGTCCAAGTTTCACTTCCATAAAGCGCCACGCTCCAGACAAAGGCTTTCAAAAATGACTTCCTATTACCTAAATCTATATTCGATGTCAACAGATTCCTTTTTTGTAGAAATGCTTTCCTTGCCTGAGCCAACCTACTTTTTATATCATCTTTGCTTCGTCCATCACTGGTTATTCTGCTTCCTAAGTAACAGAAGTCTCCTATTTCCTTCAGCTTTTCACCTGCCAATTTGATCTCCTTAGAGGTTTCTGATTTATTTAGGCTGCATTCCAGTATTTTTGTTTTACATTTATTAATTTTCATCATGAATTCTTTCCGTAAGACGGAGTCCATACCAGTCAAAAACTCATTCAAATCCTCAGGCTTGTCGGCCAAGAATACGATGTCATCAGCAAATCTCAGAGTTGAAATTATTTCTCCTTGAATCTTCACTCCCACTTTAAATTTTTCTCCAATTTCCTTCATTGCTTGTTCAATGTAAAGATTGAAAAGTATGGGTGATAAGTTGCAGCCTTGCCTTACACCTTTCCGAATACCAGCTTCTCTCTCATGTCCTTCAGCTCGAATGACTGCCGTCCGGTTTCTGTATAGATTGTATACTACCCTCCTATCCCTGTACTTTATTCCAATAGATTTCAAAATTTCAAACAATTTAGTCCAATCAGCGTTATCAAAAGCATGTTCTAAGTCTACAAATGCCATGAACGTTCTCTTATCTTTCCTTATTCTACCTTACACAATCAGCCTAAGACAGTACAGCTTCCTTTGTTCCTACATTTCTCCTGAAACCAAACTGGTCTTCACCCAACTCCGAATCTATCTGGCTTTCAATCCTCTTGTAAATTATTCTAGACAGGATCTTGGAAGCATGAGTAACCAAGCTGATTGTACGGTAATCTTCACATCTGTCAGCTCCCACTTTCTTTGGTACAGGGATGATAACATTCTTCTTGAAATCAGGGGGTACCTCACCTGTCTCATAAATCCTACACACCAAGTGAACTAACCTGATCAGTCCTTCATCTCCTATGCAGCGTAGCAACTCAATCGGTATATCATCTATGCCTGGTGCTTTGTTCCTGCTTAAGTCTTCCAATGCTCTGTCAAATTCTGATCTCAATATTAAATCTCCTTTTGCATCCTCAACAATTTCCTCCTCCCTTTCCATTACACGATTCTCAATCTCCTTTCCCTTATACAAACACTCTATGTAAGATTTCCATCTCTCAACCTTTTCTTCCCTACCTGTTACAGGCTTTCCATTCTTGTATTTCCGCCTTTCATCCATCACCTGGCGCAGTCAGCTGGCATTTGAGGGTGCGCAAATGAGAGGCAGCCGTGTCAGTACATTTACTGGCACGTAAAGATCCCCTTCGGGGCAAAATTCCGGCACCCCGGCGTCTCTAAAAGCCAGGGTAGTTAAAAGGGACGTAAAACCAATAACATTATTATTATTTCATCCATCAATTCTAGTATCTCCTGTGTGATCCACGGTTTTCTACCTATTCTTTCTTTCCTACCAATGTTTTCTTCTGCGGATTTTGTTATTTCATTCTTCAAAAGTGCCCATTCGTCTGCAATTTAACTTTGTTTAGGGTTTTTCATTAGTCCTTCCTTTATACTCTTCTTGAAACTTTCGTTTACATCCTTTACTTTCAGTCTGTCTATTGCCCACCTTTTTGGCTTTTGACTTTTCTTCAGTTTCTTCAACTTTAATCTGCATTTCATTACAACCAGATTGTGGTCAGAGTTTATGTCAGCACCAGGATATGTTTTACAATCCAAAATCTGGTTTCGAAACCTCTGCTTGACCATAATGAAGTCGATTTGGTAACGCCCTGTATCTCCTGGTCTCATCCATGTGTATATTCTTCTATTGTGGTTATTGAATAAGGTGTTAGCTATGACCAACTCATGCTCGGTGCAGAATTCCATCAGCCTGCTTCCTCGATCATTCCTTTCACCTAATCCGAAATCTCCTACTATCTTCCCTTCTCTCCCTTTTCCTACCACAGCGTTCCAATCTCCCATTACTATAACATTTTCATCACCCTTGATATACCTCAGAATTTCATCTATTTCTTCGTAGACCTTTTCAACATCTTCATCATCAGCTTGACTGGTAGGCATATAGACTTGTACCACTGTGGTGCACGTAGGTTTAGTATTTATTTTTGCTACAATAATCCGTTCACTATATTGCTCATAATATTCCACCCGCTGTCCAAGTTTCCTACTCAATATGAGACCAGCCCCTGCTTGGCCATTGTTTGATTTAGTGCTAATTACCCTATAGTCTCCTTACCAAAAGTCCTGTTCTTCCTGCCAGCGCATTTCACTAATCCCAACCAAATCCAACCTCAACCTATCCATTTCCCTTTCTAAGTTTTCTAACCTTCCACTTCCTAGCAGACTTCTAACATTCCACGCTCCGATCCGTAGAATATCAGATTTCATCTTTGTCACTTCTGTGATGTTAACCCCCATATTTCCCATTGGAAAATACGCACTTTAATATGTAGGCTAGTTATATAGTTTTAATAAAACCAAAATTTAAAAAAACCCAAGTTTCACGTACTCGTACCTTGGCTACACGAGTGCGAGCCAAGCATCAGACCACTCGACCAAAATACCACATTGAGTTAAGAACTCTATAATTAGTTTAGTAAATACACATCCTGGTGTAGTGGCTAGCGTTCTGCTTGGGAGGTCCAGGTTCGATTACCGGCTCTACCAAGGAATTTAATTGTGGTCTGAGGGTTGAAGTGGGGTCCACTCAACCTAGTGAGGTAAAACTGAGAAGAGGTGGGTTCGGTTCCTAACTTCAGGCGATGGCCGCCTCCCTCCTAATCTTCACCCTCATTACATAATACACTCATCAATACAGCTATAATATTACAATGCATCCTATACTGCTGGAATTTTTGTGCTAAAAACAAGAAAATATATATTTCCAGTTTCCTGCTAAAGTGTATTATTTCTTAGTATAAAAATTACCTTTCTTTCTGGAACTTTTTAACATTCAATGCTGAAATGTTTAGATAATAATAATAATAATAATAATAATAATAATAATATCGTATGGCCTCGGTTCCGGATGCAAGCTTTGTTATCTGACACCCAAAGGGTAGCTTGCATGTCGAATTTCGTTGCTCCTTGAAGCACTATGAAAGTCAAGGAGGTTAGATATCTAAGCTTCTTGAACACTATAGCGGTTTCTAGTAGAGAAATGAGGAACTTTGTGTTGGCGGTAACTCTCGAGATTAATTTTGCCATTACGAACCCGGCCTACTGTATTCAAATGGGTTCTTTGACATGCCAACATCGCATGGCATGGTGTCGCAATTTTTGCTGCCTTTCAAAAATCACTTACCACGGCCAGGGGCGAACCTGCAAGTTTGGGGTTAGTAGACCGACACGTTGACCACTCACCCACCGTGGCAAGCAAATGTTTAGATATAATCCCTCCTTATATGTGTTATATTTTAACACTGCCGTTTTTTTTTAATTTACTTTATTTTAAATTTGCCAAATGGAAATGTTCTTATAAGTGCTATAATTTTAAAAAAATCACAATAAAAATCAAAAATACATTAAGGCTATTTTTAAAAAGCCTGTTTTTAAGTAAGGAGAGAACCTTAACGAACATCCCTGAAAAATTTCGATTACAGTACTTCCTGTTAATGGTTTCTGAGAAAACTGTAAATAGAAAGTTGACAATATTAACATGGGCAGTATAGGACATTCCGGATCCCTTTAAATAAGAGCGTGTCCACTTACGACGACGATGTTGATAATATTTGTATTAAAGGACTTCACATTTAGGTTATCGGGCCGATCTGTGCGCTTCAGAGTCGCGAGCTATAACCATACGGATATGACTTATGATACACCTCGTTCAGTGTAGCTTGTGAATTTCTAACAATTTAAAATTTTTCCATTGATCGTTAAATGGTTGATATTGTCAGACGGAGCAACAACAATTTACTATAAATCTTTTATTCACGTGGGATCATACAGAGCTCTTCTTGTTCTACAATGTACATGTATCATCCACTGTAAATGAGTGAACTCTGTTTTGAATGGTTTCTAATCTGGATGTATATAGTTGCCGGAAGTGCACAATATGCTCTAGGCATAGGGGATGGTGTGAACATATTATCGTAATTAATCAAAACTATTTTGAATTGATGCCTAGAAGGAGCGTCGAATCAAAATTAGTTCCGTCCATTCTTGTAGAAGGTTCACTTTCCTTTTTTTTTTAAAATTCCGTACTACTTATTTATGAAATGTTAATCTTGCTCTGTAGTTGACACTGACCATTTGAGCCTTATTTTCCTTTGGAGTATGTGATCTTTAACATCCATGGTTTGTTCGAATGTTTTATCTGGTCATCCTTAATCGATTTTAGAAATGTTATGTTCTGTGTTGCTATACATGCTCGTCATGGTGCAGCGGTACGTTCTCACCTGCTGTGCTCAAGGTTGTGGGATCGAATCTCGGCGCAATCAGGTGGCATGTAAAGCATGCGAGTGAGCCGTATTAGTAAATTTACTGGCTCGTTAAAGCTCCCCTCCAGACCAAATTCCTGCACCCTGGTGTGTCTAAAACAGCAATAGTTAAAAGGGACGTAAGACCCATAACATAATTATTATCGTTTTCATTTGTGAAAGACATTTGCATTCGGCTGAAGGATTTTAACGGCTTACTGAAAAATATGCTTAATGGACTGTGTTACTGTTTTGATGATTTCTATTTCAGCGCGTTCATCGAAATCTTGTTTCCTGTGTTAATTACACAACAGATCTTACACATACTGTAAGTGCACTTGGATTGTTGATAACACGGAGTATTAAAATGAGCGGTGTCAGTCTCCGTTAGCGTAATGTTGATTTCTGCATCACGTTGTTCCTCCATTGTTCGTCTAGTTGTGCACTTATCAGTTCCTTTTCCCTTTTTTGCTTCCATGTTAGTACCCTCCACCGAGATATGAACCAAATGAAAACAGCATTCTTAATTTTATGGGATATTGTTTATTATCTAGCGAATTAACGTTCTTCGAAAGTGAATGTTCTCTATTTATGCTTCTAAAGAAAGTCTGACACATCTTGATTAGTTGTTCGACACAAATAGCACCCAAGTTGCCATCCGTTGATAAGGTAGTTGAGATGCTTAGAATTCAAGGAATATAAGCGATGTATGTTCGGTAAATCAGGTCAAGGATTATTTTCCCCAGGCAGCAATCACTTGTCTCCCTTAGTTTCTAAGCCACAGATGGTCACGCCGTGCAAAAAGTTACGCGGAAGGAGTGCGTTGCTCGCGTGCGAGGTAGACTTGGCTTGGTAGGCGTGTCCATTCCAGCTCGTCACCGCTTGTATTGAGAACTCAACCGATCTCCTCGTTCCTGGCGGGTTCGTTACTCCGATGAGGAGGAGAGAAGACGGCCTCGCTGCGAATATTAAAAGGAAGTGTGTAACTAACTGAATGGTTTCTAATCTGGATGTATACAGTTGCTGGAAGTGCACAAGATGCTCTAGGCATAGGTGATGGTGTGAACATATTATCGTAATTAATCAAAATGTTGTCTGTTTTTAACGTGGTAGCAAATCTACCGACCCGAGGGTGTTGCATAACACCCTTAAATTCCGTAAGACAGAGCCGGAATTGAATCCACCATCTTGAGTCGTAACGGTCAACAAAAAACTGAGTCACTCAGCCCAACGCAAAAGTACGACAGAAGGAACATCCAACTTGGGTATGGAGACTAAAAACACGATAGTCACTTCCTGGTCTTAGAGGGGTTTAGAGATGTGGTAGAAGATTTAACTCCTCACTTCTCACAAAGGGTTCAACTGCATGTATTCTTTTCAAAAGGAGAACGAAAGCCTGTCTCGCGGTTCGGATTGCACGTAAAAGAGAGGCCGTATGGCTTATTTTCGCATGGATAAAAATATAAACGCTTATCGATTTAAAAGTACGAAGACAAACGACCTTATCATGAAGTGTAGAAATTGAGAAGACTCATACACCCTATTCGCTATGCAAGAAATACCATCTAGTCTACTATGCTCAGTTAAGTATTGTCGGCAAAAGAGTACATATCCCGGGTATAGTTATTCTATCTGGAAGCCCAGAATCTTCATTTAGTTAGCAGCGAAATCAATATCGGCAAGCGAAACTAATAGGCTACTGCACTTGTCAATTTATGCACGTTTTTCCGAGAACGTGCCTTGCCCTAGTTACAAGAGATGTGGTATATGAATTACTTGAAATATCTTCTGTATGGGATTTATTTACATCTAACCTTACGAATGAAGTGTGGAAACATCTACGGTACCTCTTTTCGTATCGGTTGTCTATTTTCCCAAATCGAATGCATTTCATTTTCCGATAAGTCTACGAATTTAATCTTCAAATATTTTTTCAGTGTAAAAGGTTGTCCTTATTTGAAAGTTTCCATTTGTGTGTCATGGCACACGACATCGGTTTTGAATTTAATGTTTGATGCTTAAGATTTGGGTTTGGTATTCTGAAAACTTGCTTTTCATTTCAGTTGCAGCCTATACTGAACATTATTCGACAAACAATTGAGAAAGTCTGTTGTGCTTAGCCTCTTGAAAAATATTTTGACTTGTAGATTTCCGTGTTCATTCTTTCTTTTCGTTTATTTTGTTTGCAGTTGATGCTTGTTTCATGAATTTTTGTTGTTCGCGTTCGATACAAACAGTTAAAACTGACTCTTCAGGGTTAATTAATGAAACCTTTTCAGGGTGAACCGTAATTTGAGTGTTGGTATTGGTAATTGCAGCGTTGTAATATAAGAGTAAAAAACAGGCAGGGGTCACATTTTATAAGTACTAGTTCAGAGCTGAGCTGTGTAAGTGAACGTTATAACGTGTACGGGTGACAGTCGTCAGTTCCATCGGAATCCTCCTTTAAAGAAATGCTCTGCTATTTAGTAATAAATTGCTTTCTGGCAGAAAACCCTTTTCCATGTACCACTGTTTCTGTTCTGAGTTTACCGTCAGAGAAACCTTTTCCTGCGCGTTTGTGCCTTTTTCTTCCTTCTTCGGCTTGGTTCTTGGTAATTAAATGCGCACTATACAAAAAATAAATCTTGAACCAGCTATAATTATTTATAACTTTTACTACTTTAGATCATGTGTTTACATCCAAAATTATATTCTATGCATTCACTCGGGGTCGTTTCGTACGTTCATGGCTTCTTTAGTCATTATGATTAATTATATGGTGGGCTGCCGAACAATTTATACATTTGAATCGTTAATATTCAGTAATCGAATGTTTTATTACCCTATTATTCGAATTTGAGCCGTTACGATAATATATAATATGAGCATAAAAGGAGCCAATAAACTCACATCACAATCTGTGCCCGGTAAAAAACAATACGAGGCGATGTTTATCGATACACGACCTTTATGATCCACTTTGCGATGTTTGTTATATGGTTTTTAGCGAGGATATTGAGTAGTTAGAAGCCAAGTCAGAGTTTGAGAGGAATGATGAAGACTATTACTTGAGACAAGTCCCTTGCGCAGAGGATGATGTGGATGTGATCAGATCTTCATTACTGCCGTACTTGAACTTGACAGCTCAACTGCTGTTTAATTCGGAACAGTACCTAGACATTTAATTTAGAGTGATTAACAGTCAAGTAATTGTTATCTTCAGTTAGGTATATGGTTGGTAGAGTCTAGTAGTCAACTGACGTGCTATTATTTGTTCCTTCCCTGACCCCTCTATGGTATGGAGTATATATATATATATATAGCCACGTATGCTGGATTGTGTTGGATACCGAAGGAGCGACACTCGGGCACCCGGCCATCGTTCGCTGCAGACCGCGTGCTGTTGTCGGAGGATGACTTGTTATCAATCACGTAGCACGTTGTACTCGGCAAACGGAAGTTGGTACAAACTCTGCTCTTAAGTGATCTTTTGTTTCTTAGCCAATCGCCAGGATTGTAACCCTGCCTCATTCAGACATCTCAAGACCGTTTTCAAGCTCCCGCGAAATGCGCGACCTTTCGTAGCGTTCATGAAAGGGTCGAATGGGCATCTCAGCAATCAAAGCAATCGTCCTGTTCACGGATCGATATCCGCGACGAACTCAAGCCAGCACGTCGACTCACGTATCTCGATTCTCGAAAACATCCAAGGTGTCGCGTAGCGTCGTCCAGCCTCTATTACGGTCAGATTTCCTTGGTCAACGTAAGCCCTACCCGCTCATAGTTGTGAGATCCATGGGGTGCCACGGTAGGAATCGTAATGAAAATATCTTCAAATTAGAGAAAGCTTTTGCTGTAAGCCTACATCGAAGATTTGTGTTATTTGTAACTCAGTGTATATTAATTTATTTCTGTTTTTCAGATGGGTCTCAATTAGGAGTTGTGCATCCGATGTATCTGACCGCTAACCCTTCAAAAAAAACGGAAAGCTGTAGATTTTTTATTTTAATGTTAACAATTACAATTTTTATTGTCTAAACTAGAGAATAGATTCTTACCTGTTTTGCGTGTTAATATACCTCATAATAGCTTCTTGATATGTTATATTTCTCCGGAAGCTAATTCTATATATCTCAGTTTGTTTGTTTCTTTGTCGATTTCAATCCTGACTGTCTTTGGATCAGTCTGTACCACCAGAAGCACTCCAGTTGCTCTGGAAACTTTATTTAATTTTGTTGGCTTACGTTTGCGCTTGGCCGGTGGGTTTGCCATGGTTATTTATTTATTTATTTATTTAGCGTATGATGCTAACAAGACAGAAAAATAAATACAGTATATACACTATTTACAATTTTAAACACTATTGACAGCATTAGGACCATCACATCAAATTTGGACAGGAAGGTCTGTAATCCACGCAATTGCATCAGGAGTTGCTGAGTGGAGATCATCCAAGGCGCCGGGATATGAATGCAGAGGGCACTCCTGCACAATATGCTCGATAGTTTGCATTTCAGAACCACAGTCACATCGGGGGGAATCTATCCAACCCCACTGGTGTAGGGCTGCACCTGTTCGACCGGTGGTTATTATATTAGTCTAGAAGTGTGTAAAAACTGGAGGATTCAGAAATATATTGATTCTCTTTTGCCATTGTATTTGATCATTTCTAATGAATGCCTTTCCTGCTTTTGAAGGTATGGGGAGTATGCTGTTAAAATGTGCTTTTTGTCCTATATTCGTTGGATATCATCTGACTTCCATGCGTCATATAAGGATGAATCGTCTCACCTTCCTGATAGCATGGGCAACTGATGGGTGCATGTTAACCTGCAGTGTTTTTCATGTTGCTTCAGAGGATAAAACACTTCTGATGTGATGCATGTGGTGTTGGTAACGGAGTGTTCAGTTATTTTGAATGTGTATAGGCTATAATATGTCTGACTCGGTGTTCTTCTTAGGCTCTTTTTTTAATATTGAAGCATACATGGTAGCAGTGTTAATGCTATACTTGACAGTTCGATGATTCAGTTTCTCATGATCATGTGCTTCAAGAATCATGAGATCAAGGTTCAGGTTTGTACTGTTCTTTTCAAAACGCATATCTTAACCCAATGAAAGTGTGTGTGAAGTTAAGTTTAGTACCACCTCGGCATTTGCATGGAATTGAAGTGATAGGCTGATTCTAGGATTGCTGAGGTGGATTCGGAACCCATTTCAATGTTGACCTCAAGATACTGAGTGCACCCCACCAAAAGCCATTTTATCAGAATTTAAACTCTCCGTGACGGCCACGAATCGAACTTACGTCGTGTTGACCATCCGGACTATTGCTACCTGCATCGATGTTGACGAGTTTAACACACAGCTAGTCTTGATTCGCAAGACAGTTTCTAGTAAGGAGTGCACAACGTTGCAGATTTGAAGTATGCTGTAAACGTAGAAAAGTATTCATGTTATTATCATTTATTCAGTGGTCCTTTACTCAGTTCGAGATACGTTGTCACGATAGCAAATTGAGTTCAAAACAAACGATGGGGTTTGAAATGCAGTTAACGGAGGCAACAGAATCAGTCAGTGGGGGTTAGTGTGCTGTCTTATTTTGTATGTTTTTTAATACTTGGTGTGATCATACTTTCTTATTAAATTGTTGGACACCTGTTAATACCGGTACAGTAGAACTTCGGTAATCCGAGGTAATTGGAACCAAGAGGTGCTCGAATTTGGGAAATCTCGGATTACACAAAGTTACAAAATGTTAAGACCTTTAATTTAAAATTAGATGCACAAGAACCTGTTGTTAAAATATTCTTACAGTAATCGGCATTATTTCATCAGTTATCGTATGATGTGTTGCAGTTGGGCTTTGTTTCAGAAATACAAAACAATATTCTACAAAAGAAATGCAAATATGTACATATTTACTTAAAAGTACAGTCCAGCATACACTGGCTAGTTGGCGGGAGGGCGATAGCGGGCAGAATTGTAAACTACGCATGCGCACATCTCCGCCAAAGACCTTGGGTAAGTTATGCGTCTCACTGTCATCCACCTCGGATTAAACAGAGGCTCGGACTACCGGGGCTCGGATTATCGAGGCTCTACTGTACTCAATGTTATTTGTTTGGAATATCTTTTGGGTCCTTCAATGGGACCTTCTTCAGCTTAGCTTAACTTAGCTTAGCTTAGCACTTCGTACGTATTTATTGAAAAGAAAATGACCGGGATGACAATATAAGTATGCACTATTTCGAAATGGACGTCCTTACATTATTAATTATGAAAAATATTACTCGTATTCAAATCAGAAAGCAAATGTCTAAAGTTGTAATTCAATTAAATTTAGTGTCTTGATTCCTAATGGGTCACGTGTGACCACTACAGGGACTAAATTTATGTATATATTGAATTATAACTTTAGACTTTTTCTGGTTTAAATACGAGTAATATTTTTCATAATTAATAATGTAACGACGTCCATTTCGAAATAGTGTATATTTATATTGTCGTTCTTGTCATTTTTTCAATTAATACGTATGAAGTGTTAAGCTAAGCAAAAAAGCTGAAGAAGGCCCCACTGGAGGATCGAAAACATGTTTCAATAAAGAAGGAAACATATTGAGTATTAAAAGGTGTCAAACAATTTAATAAGATAGCGAAGTTAATACGTAGAACCAAGCATTAGCCAATATGGTTTATGCTTTTGCCTCATATATCATACTTTGTCATTTGGCAACCTCTGTTGAGTGGAAGTTAAATAACGTTTCCACCCCCCACCCTCTCCTAAGAGAGCATTCATGCTAATTTTAGACGAACGTGCTTCAGAAGATTTCTCTCAGGTGTGTGTGACCAAAATTGGAACACTTCATACGTATTAATTGAAAAAAATGACAAGAACGACAATATAAATATACACTATTTCGAAATGGACGTCCTTACATTATTAATTATGAAAAATATTACTCGTTTTTAAATCAGAAAAAGTCTAAAGTTATAATTCAATATATAAATAAATTTAGTTCCTGTTGTGGTCACACGTGACCCATTAGGAATCAAGACACTAAATTTAATTGAATTACAACTTTCGACTTTTGCTTTCTGATTTGAATACGAGTAATATTTTTCATAATTAATAATGTAAGGACGTCCATTTCGAAATAGTGCATACTTATATTGTCATTCCGGTCATTTTCTTTTCAATAAATACGTACGAAGTGCTAAGCTAAGTTAAGCTAAGCTGAAGAAGGTCCCATTGAAGGACCCAAAAGATATTCCAAACAAATAACATTGAGTACAGTAGAGCCTCGATAATCCGAGCCCCGGTAGTCCGAGCCTCTGTTTAATCCGAGGTGGATGGCAGTGAGACGCATAACTTACCCAAGGTCTTTGGCGGAGATGTGCGCATGCGTAGTTTACAATTCTGTCCGCTATCGCCCTCCCGCCAACTAGCCAGTGTATGCTGGACTGTACTTTTAAGTAAATATGTACATATTTGCATTTCTTTTGTAGAATATTGTTTTGTATTTCTGAAACAAAGCCCAACTGGAACACATTATACGATAACTGATGAAATAATGGCGATTACTGTAAGAATATTTTAACAACAGCTCTCATCTGTAAGCAGAATTGTATTCGCGTGATAAGCCAGTGACATTTTTAATATGTTAAAAAAAATTAAAGCACGTCTTTCAATTCGGCTAATTCATTATTTACCGAAATTGCTTAGTTGTTGAACCTATCGTTAGTGTTCTGTTTCTTAAAGACAGCGCACTATATTACAGCTTGCCTTACATCACTTGCGTGGCATGTATATTATATAAAATGGGGTGGGTTTTGTAATTGTATCCGATGAGGTCACTTGCAGGATGACGCTATTACTGCTGGTCTCATTACAAGAGTAACAATTTTAATTTATGTGGTCAATTGCTGGCAAGGATGTAAAAGTATTTATCTATTTGAATGGCAAGTTGCCCCCACTCGCAGCCAAGGAAACCGCTTGTTCTACCACAATAATGTTGAAATGACGATAACCTAAAACTTGAAGACCTTGTATGCTATTATAAGTCTTCCTTTTGCTTGTATTGTTTTAGCAGTAGCGTTATATTATTATTATTATTATTATTATTACATAATAATCGCATAGCCTCCGATGCCTGTATGGAGATATTTTGGATTAGAGCAATTTAGGCGATCGACTCTCGAATTTCGACGTCCCATTTTCCGTTGCCATTTGGCAGAGAAACTGGAAGTCACCTAGACGACCTATGGTTGAGATTTCATTAATTTTGCCTTGCAATCGCAAAATGTGATGAGAGATCTTTTACGAACCGACAGTAGGAACGTTAAATGTTATTCACATATTATTCGAAGACCGTATCATCAAATCGTTATTGAATACATCTGATTAAATCGTAGCTGGCTGCGTCTGCGTGTATTGTACACTTCTACAGAAAAGTGTTGGGTTAGGATTTTCATAATACTGTAATCTAAAATATTTGTATCCGTAAAGACTTTTAAGAAATTAGTGCTTAAAAACGAGCAACTTTTGTCAAAGTCTTCACGTTGAACATTCTGTGAGACTGTTGAATGCAAACTTGCGTGGCCCACTGACCTGATGCAACTTGCATGTCAACGATATTGTTTCAGTTCCAGTACCTCAAATCATAATTAAATTGCTTGGTAGAGCCGCGAATCGAAACCGGACCTCCAGAATGGAAGCCAAATACGTTGACTACTACATCACGTGTCATACCTAGGGGATATGTAGTCGGACGACAAGTTCATAGCTAGTAATTCATATTTGAATGCTAATATAACCCTGAACGGAAAAAGAGAGTATGGTCAGCTCTCAGTCATTGCTGTCGCTATCGGAAATCGAATCGTGGACCTTCCAGTTGGGAAGTCAATGCCTTTCCCGTTGAGCTAATTGTATATCTGAGACTCTAAGCTATTCGAAACTACATGCATGATGTTTCAAATTGTGCTCACTATTGTTTTAACTTTGCAAGAAGTGGAATTTATACTCCCGTAAGCGTTATGTACTCGCTGACTTTATCTTAAAACGTATGGACTTTTTAATGAAACAAACTGTAAAAATATGTTACATTGCTCGCGAGGTCTTGTCAATCAAGCCATTCTGTTAGTTGATAGATATCCCCTTCTCAATCCATTTACCTCGTTATGACGCTATTGAATTATATGTACTGTATATTATACTTGTAATAATGCAGTTGCTTCACAAAGCCAGGAGGAATAAATTACATTAGGACAAATAAGAGCTCCTATATTTTATGTTCTAATGCTCCTGCATTGGCTGAAGGCTATATTGAACAAAATATAGCACAAAACGTCCACTGTTGCTGCTGCTTAGAATAGGGTCGTTGGAACAATGTCTGCTGAGGAAGACGCTCTTGCGAATGTATGCTATAGAATAGCGAGCATTCCACTGGATATAAATTGCCGGCATAATGACTCCACCAGTAAAGTTTATAGTTATCGAATAAGTGTTCAGATCGTGGATGAGGGAAAAATAGAACATTGTTTGATGGAAGTGCTTCTGTTGTATATATACACTTAAAACTATATGCACTTCAATGTCTTTTGAAATAACTAGAATAAAAAAAATCGCAATGTAGAACTTCAACATAAACCACAATAATAGCTATGCCGTATCACGTAATATTCCTACCACACAAAGGGCATTAAAATATGAAATAAAATTTTAGCTGTTAACATTAAAAACTTTTCCTCTCTCTCTTCTCCTCGTCCTCCTCCTCCACTTCTCTCTCACACAAACAGGCGTATGCGCGCGCATATACAGAAGACAATTGCAATCGGCTATTATTTTTATCTAGTGCAATAACTTGAAATAGCACACAAAGGGGTTCGTGGTTTAAAAAAACTAACATTTAGATAAATAATATGACTCGAAGCTTTATCAGTAATAATTCTGTATAATATTATAGGCTCCGTATATACACATATATATAGATACCTATATAAAGCTTACTTTTTTTTCTTTTTTGATTCCGCAATGAGTTTTGCACATTCAGTTTTGTGTTGAAATCACAGCATTGTTCATGCATACATGACCGTAGTTATTACTTGAACGGTGCCTGCTTATTGCCGGTGGATTAATGACAATAATATACATACACACTGAATAGTGAATGGGGGCATCTAAAGCCTATCTGTACAATGTATACAACGGAATATGACCCCCTTTCCTCCCTTCTCTCTCCCTCCTGGTTGGGGTCCGCAGGATTGAAACATTTCGCTGAATGAGTATATATATATGTATATATCGAGTTTTGGTGGATGGACAACAGCTCACTGTAGTGACAAGCATTTTATATGCGCGCCTAGGGGGATAAAATAGAATACCCCCATTGATTTGAAATCCGCTACTGGTTTTAGCGATGCTTATGATGAGCAACAGTATATGGTATATATAGCGTATAATAACTGCACCATCAAAAGTCCCTGTGTCATTATGTTTTAGCAGCCGCATACGGATTTATTTGCTGGGCCATGTCACACTATATGCCAGCCATAACACTCCCCCTCCACCTCCACCACCACCTGTATAACAAAACAGTATTTTAACGTTGGTCCGAAAATGACTCTCTTTCTCTCTCCTTTCCTCTCGTGCTCTCTCTCTCTCTCTCTCTTTTGTTTTGGAAGCTAGCAGGAGGCTAAGGCCTGCCCCCGGCAATAACCCATATCCCTCGCATTGTATACTGCAGAACTCCCCATTTTAAAACACTCCTCATCCCCCTTCGCCATGTGTGATGTAGCCTACCTCTTTTATTTTCGCCAGTGAAACGTTTTGATTCAAAATGAAACGAACGTCCAGACCCCGTTCTCCGCCCCATCCCCGTCATTAGAACGTGCCGATATCACATTGGGCAGGGCAAATCACATTCACGCTTATAATAGTTGAGGCTCATCGTGCAATGACCATACAGTCATATTGCAAACAACAATACGGGGGAAATCGTACAGTCACTGGATCACAAGCCTGGTACAGGGGACTCCTCGCAAGAAGTTATTTAACTAGCCTTGAACCATTTCCTTCTTTCACTGTATAGTCTATACTTCCAGGTTGCTGAAAGAACATGTCACAAAAATACCGTGTTTTTACATATTGGAAAAGGATTTTCTATTTTAGTGTAAAATTAATTAAAAACCTGTTCGTCTTTGTCTTGATTTTTAGGATTCACTTAGTGTCAGTCGCTTTGTCGTTGTGTTCCGGTGACTAACCTCATCCTTTTGTCAAGAAGGCAGGTGTCCGTTCACGATCTGTTTCCAGAAACAACGATAATGTTTTTTTTTCCCCCGCAACTACAGGTTTCGACAAATTAATATAGAGAGGAAACCCGGGGGAATTTAGAAAATGACATTGGGTATGCGGGGTGTTGACCCAACATTTTTCAGTAGCAACGGGTTGCTGGTTCTGGGCGTAGGGGATGCTTATAGTGGAGATAATGAACTTAAAATTCGATGAATATCTAACACGCACACTTGATATATCCATTTGAATTGTGGTGTTTTCAGATGCAATATTCAATTCCTGTGGCCGAAACTCATTCGGGAAACTGCTTCTGCAACGAAAAAGAAGCATGCAGTTGGGTAATATATTATTAGACAGGTTCCCTCAATATGCAGGCTTTAAATTTAATCAGGAGGCATCTCAGGTCGCATCAGTAAGCGAAGGTGAGAAATGAATTGCCTGCAGGGTCGCCTGATATTAATACATGCGATTGTTTTGGTTTCCAAGTTTCTAGTTAATAATACGACAATATAACGGAGGATAAGAGAAGAATGAGAAAATAGAGTACGTGGAAGCAATGTAATTCACTGCGCAGAACTGTGCGATGAAGAACTTGAAGAACTGTTAGGACTTACTGCATACTATGGTTTCTACCGCAGAAACTTTATTTTCAAAAAAGTTATTGTATTCAATATTATGATCTGAACAAAAGTTTGGTGCTTTTCAGTCGGTCAACACGAATGTACTCCAAAAGAGCTGGGTTATGCCTTAAACCTGAAATAAATTACATGAGATTAATAAAATCTATTTGGTAATGGCTTCAAACCTCACAATTATGATCTGAGATAAATGTTAATTAAATTTCAGTCTTACACGTAATGAGTGATTTAATTTAGATGTAGACCTAAAACCATTAGATATGTTTTTGTATGTTTTGCAGTTGTATCCTCATCGCATGCTATATTCAAAGAGCTGAAATTATTCTTTGTTTGTACTGTAATTTTAAGGATCTAACTTCATTGCTTCTATTTTCTGAACAACTTTCCCTGAATTATTGTTAATAAAATATGACGAACTCTCCTCCAACGCTAGATTTCAAGGAACGTGGTAATATTCTTACAGTAAGAGTTGTCTTGATTTATAAATGTAAACGTAGCGTTTTGCTACATACGTTGATGTAGTGAGGACGTTCAGTATGTTCTCCTGGGAGCATTTAGTGGTGTAGACTTTTATTGAAATGCACAGAAGCGTGATGGCCAGTAGCAGTGTTTAAAAATAGTTTACCAACGAATGTATTATTGAAGATGCGCTAACAAACAGATTTATTTGCATGTGATTTACTGGCCACTTGTCATTGATAAACCCGAGGATAATAATCTAATGCTTTGCATTAAAATCACACCTTGTACCATATCCTTAGCTAGGATGGTTTCTTAATGTGTCTCGCCATAGACCACTGGTTTGAGAATAGACAGTCGAATCTCTAAAAAAAAAAAGAGGATTTAGGGTTAGGGGATGGTAAATCTGCATGGTTATCATCCTCAGAGAATAAATACAAGTTGTCTTACTGAGCGTTTGAGTGGATGGATAGGCCATGTGTGGATCGATAGGTGTGAGGATGGGTAAACTTATTAGCGGATCGGCTGTATTTCAACTGATGGATCCTCCGAGAGACGTCGCTGTGTTTCTGTCTTCATAAGTCAGTTCATAATAATTTATAAAGCAGATCGCACGATTCTTCTTGATTATTGCTGCGACTTCTTGCTGTTCTCGACGTTCATAGAGACTTGCGTGAGTTTAAAACTCAGAAGCTAGATCCAAGGTGCTTGAATCGTAGAGTGTTCCACCTGCAAGCATGCTACTTCCGTCTGCATTGCTATTGACGTCAGAAAAGTTGGATGGCGCAGCCACGCGGCAGAATGTTGAAGCTGTAACATTGTGACTGGTGAGATTTATTTAGATGGTGAAGCATTGACGTCGTGATGGAAACAGAAAGAAATTTGTCAAATTCGAGGAGGTACTGCTCTGTATACGGTTGCAAAACGTATAAAACGGCTACGAAATATCTTCACTACTTTCCTGTACAAAAAGTTCAGAGAGAAAGATGGGCTTCGGCGCTGTCAATTGGATAACGTGTTACATATTACATGACAGTGTGCAGACTGCATTTTTGTGAAGACGACTTCTTTCTACCGGTACTGTTGATTATTGATAGTTATTGTCTCTAATTTGTATTCACATGGATTATGCTACATCAAAAATACTGATAAACTTATAGCCTATTAGCCTACTTCTGTGCCGTACAAAGAATGTAATCCGCTCTTCGTAAACTTATTTTAGGGGTTCTTCCGATTGACAATAGCCGAATGGTTAGAAAACTTAAGAAAAATGCTGTTCCTAGCCTTAATTTGCCAGAGAATTTATATTCTTGCCTTTGAACAGCAAGTATGTAGGTTATTGAAGTATGATTTGGCTTAAATTGTGTTTTTCGCTATGATCTCCCTACTGTTGAATTTAGTTAATTAAAATGTAAAATCTTAGTTTTAAGTATCGGTTTGGTGACCCATCATCCCAGGCAGGCCGGTAACACCTATACTACTCAGGCAGATAGGTCACTTAGTCGTAATTTTAAAGTTATAGTGATGTTAAGTATAGGCTACATATGCGGTAATGTAGCGGGAAACCGGATCGGCCTAGGCTATTCTAACTTTAATTAGTTCTCATTTCAGGGTTTTACAGTTTTGAGTGCGAATAGTTGGTTTGAAAGCTGTACAACAGTAAGGAGAGTATGCTTTGTATAGGTTTTAATTGGTATTATGGTTTATGTCGAGCTGAGGAGTGAATTTGGTTTGGCTTTTAGTGTAGTTTTTGATCTGTTCCGTTTGCTTATGACAAGTTCAAATGGAGACTCCAGCTTTGATAAATATCTGTATTTTAAATATTTAATTAAATATATTGATAAAGAGGATGTCTCCATTTTAACTTGCCTGTGGCAAGAGATTAATAAATTAACATTCTTGCCTTTGAACAGCAAGTATGTAGGTCAATATTTGCAATATTGAAGTATGATTTGAGCATCCCAAGTAACACTTCTTTGAACCCAAAACATTCATGCAAATTCAGGGTTGCTTGATTCAATTTATTATCAGGGAGTCATCCTTTGTGTTATGTGAGATATATATATATATTGTGAAATTAATTTAAAAAAAACATCGATACCGCTAGGCTCCCAAGTACAGGCTTCATATATGTAACAGCAGACAGTAAATTAACTATCTACATGTGGGTAATATTTTTAACTGGTAGTATTTAGGCACTGCATTTAAATTGATTATAAAAATATTTCTATCAATGAAAGGAAATATGTAGTATTTTGCCATCATAAATTAGAAGCCATAACAAACGCACACCCAATTACTTCACGTCACTATATCGCCGCCATATTGCAAACAGCTGACCGTAAGCTCCTCCCCCGTTTCGGACGTCAATACCATGCAAATATATAATGTATCAGCATTGTTAACAAATGTAATTCTGTTGTACTAAGATTCACGGTATGCAAAAAACCATGGCGAATATAATTATTTTCAAACTCCTTTAGTCTACATTGTCTATCTTGGTTGGTTGGTTCCTCAGTTTAGGGGCTGCTACAACGCGGTGATGTAAAGTCGTGTACTTTGGGTGTGTGTAGAATCTGTGTGATTACCGGTGTTAATTGTGATGAATGTATTAGTGTGTGTAATCTGTAATTCAGGTATGGACTGCAGACGTTCAATTTCAAGTAGTTCCTACTTTTGCTACCAAAATCTACCGTTAACGACACCGCAGCCGGCACCTGGCGGCGAACGTTGGAACTTATAGAGCGTTAATGAAATATAACCTACACATTTAGCTTCACACAATTGTAGTTAGTGAAAGGTTATTTATTTATTTATTTATTTATTTTATTTTATTTTATTTTATTTTATTTTATTTTATTTTGCGTATGGCCTTTATGCCGGGAGTGTCCGAGGACATGTTCGGTTCGCCAGAAGCTGTAGCTGCTTCAAGCGGACACCCTTGGGGTGTGCTACAAGTTCCGGTCAATTTCAAGTAGTTCCAACTTTCGTTACGAGATATCACTGACACCTGGTAGTGAACGTTGGAACTTTGATAGATCGTTTCAACAAAATCTAACCTAGAAATTTAGCTTCACACAAGTTTAGTTAGTGGAAGGATCTTTTACATGCCATAAATCTATGACATGGACCCTCCGGCTTTACTTCCCTTCTAAAAGAAGGCATACTGAGGGATTGTTTACGCTCTTACAAAAAAAAATCCGATGACTTCGACCGGGTTTGAACCCGCGATCTTGGGCATAGAAGCTCAGCATGCTACCAACTACGCCACCGAAGCCGCCATTGTCTATCTTGTTTTAGCGCTGTTTGCTTGATTACTAATAAGTCGAAATGTGACTTTAGCTTCTTTAGCCATCGATGTGGTCTGCCACGAATGGAGGCTCCTGTCACGTGGATCTTTTCCGGCACTGCCAGAATTGGAATTCCGGGCACGCTCGGACTCGTAAAGACAGCTGACGAGGTTCGAACCACTTCAGTCATCCTAGAAGAGTATTTCCGCGGTTTTGTACCTCAACTAATAAATAGTAAATATCCGACAACTGACTGCGGACCGCCAGATCCTTACTGTAAAGGCTCAAATATAACAGCCGAGAAAAGTAAAAATCCCCTACACATTCTGCAATATTTTCAATACGATGGAAATTAAAATAAGTTCTTCCCACTTGTGCAGCCGAGCGTCTACGGCATTGTTTTATCTTCAGCTCAATTCCCCGGGTCGAATCGGGGCTAACGAGCCGCGAGTGAATCGAACGAGTGCGCATTGCGAGAGAATGGATGAGAAGGTGACACCTATCAGAATAAGCCTCGCTCTCATAACGAGACAGAGTGTGAGGAAGTGGAGACAGTGCTGAATCGAGCTCTGAACCGTCACCCCAGAGGTCCGGGTTTGATTCCCGGCTCTGCCAAGAAATTCAGTTTTCTTCTGAGGGCTGGAACAGAGTACACTCAGCCTCGTGAGACAAAACTAAGAAGAGGTGGGTTTGATCCCCACTTCGGCCATCCAGGAAGTGTTTTTTGTGGTTTCCACAATTCTACTCCAGACCACGGCCGTTTCCATCCAATCCTCTAATTACAAATACACACGGTAATACGGACACCACAATGACACCAGCTTTCAGACAAATTCTGTACATATATACCCAGTAGCATATACGGGACTGATATGACCACGATGCCCATTTATTATTTAGCGTATGGCAGGATATATTACCCATTTAAGATTTGATTGCCGCTGAGCATGGCTGCGCCACCGTTTGTAGATTATTGTAGCATGAGCCCCGCGGGGTAAAGAGGAGGGCACAGTGATGACACAGTGCAGTCTGCACATAAGGCAAGCATCATTGCGCTACCTGTCTTAGAAGTGCAGATAAGCGTCACAGGAGTTTATGTCACCACGGACAGCTACTGGAGCTGAGTCATATCCTACACGCGCAACTGTACCTGTCAACGAAGCAGAGTGATGTGTGGCACAAGTAAACAGAGAATAGTTCCCATCTCGACCACCGGCAATCAATTCGTGAAAGGGTAATGCAATAGTTAACATGGATAGCATCTATAGCCTACTATATATGTAGGCCTATGACCAGATTGTTTATGTATTCTAGAACTTTAGGAGTCGCAAGAGCAAAGTCACAAACACTGCCGTTATACTTGCTTGTCCTGATGATGTGCTGAATTGTCTGTTGTGGAGCACCACAGTCACACTCAGGCGTGGAGATTCTGTTCCATTTGTAGTGAAAGGCTGCACAGTTCTCATGGTTGGTTCGAATCCTGTTCAGAGTAGACCGTAGTCAACGATGGAGGTTAAAACCACAAGGTAGCATCTTCTGCACACATGGCATTGTTATGAGGTGTTTGTCGGTGAGTCTCTTCTGCCACTCAGCTAAAGTTTGGTAGCTGCTGTTCCTCAAGTACATGGCTTCGCTTAGTGATTTCCTCGAACGAAGGCGACTAATATTTGCATCGCCGATGTCATGCTCATGCTTCTAAATGAAACAATAACAACCGGACTTGAACCGGGCACCCTCGCCCGATGGGCACGAGTGGAGAGAAATGGTCTAAGGCACGTTCTACGATTCGACTGGGTAGTTGCGTTCGAAGATCCGAGGCTCACTTGCCGGTGGTGACAGTGACATCCTTAGTGTGAATTTTCTCCAAGATTTACTCACTCCCTTCAGGCAAATGATGGATGGTACCATATTTCAATCTTTGTATCGGTACATTAGTAAACTAACGCATCTCACAAATGAAATATGATGGTATAAGAAAATAACGACTTCACAAAAAAACAGCTTTCTTTACATTTTTGAGTGGCATTTTAAAAGTTCCTCCCTAATCCAATACTACTATGGACCACGTGGATTTGCGGTACCCGATTTAAAGGAGTAGTTCAGCCTGCTTTCGTGTTCCATTTTATATATTCTAGTATAGAGCGATCAGTTCTGAAGCATTTTCTCGTTTGTCGTTTCATCTGAAAGGAAAATAAACAAAATGGTGGTTGGGTGCTCTTTGCGATTGCGTCTCAATTCTGTTTTGGTGTACACATGAGTACTTTGTACATTGATCAGTCGCTCGCAGGTGCTCCCCTTCTACTGCTTGATGGGGAAACGCGAAGCAGCCCTTCCTGGGGTGAAAATTGTAATGAGACAGGAATTGCTCGATAAATGCAATTACTTTGCGTCGTAAAAGCAACTTGTGCAAATGAGTTGCGTACATGACGCATGCTGCAGTTTAAAAATTGTGGTGCTCTTTATTAGGATGAAGAAGTCCTTTTTATACTCCGTTCCAGGATATTGTGTTAGTTATTCGGCAAAGAGAACTTTTCAGAGTAATGCAGATTTCATAGAGTTAATGTTGTGCAATAGACCGACCCTTACAAGAGCTCTTTCCCATCGTGTCACTTTTTCAGATGTGCTCTCCGGGTCTGTGGACCGATATAACGGAAGTTCTTGCCAAGGTTTGTATATAGTATTCAGGAGAAAAATAAGGTTAGTTGAGATGACGTCCCTGGAATTTTACCGTGCTGGAAGGAGAGTAATCAAGCACTGCGTTCAGTATCGAAGGGGCCACATTCTGGTGTTAATAAGACATAAGGATAGCAGTTTATCGATGTTAACCCAATGCTGTTTTGTAAGCGTTAATCAGCTATGCCTATGTTTTTTTATTTTTTATGACAATCCAGAAGGTTAACATTTTTTAACATTGTTGTCGCATGAAATGTTGAAACTACATTCAGTGCAAAAACTGGAGTATGGCCCATTTTCTCTTTACCACAGGATAATGATGATGATGGTTGTTAAAGGAATGGAATAGAGAGGTCCTGTGCACCTCACAGTTTTTACAATAGGGATTGGCAACTCTTCGTCTTCAGAACATACGTATTTCATTTACGGTGGCCATTCTCTGTCTGCGTTGTACAATGTCCAAACTCTCAATAACTTATAGACTATGGTTGGGAAGCAGGTGTCGCCTTCAATGTCTGGAATTCCAACCTCTGCTTTAGAATAAACTAAGAATTAGATAGTCTTCGTCTATAACTGGGCTTGCACGTATGGCGTGTATTTTTTCAGTATCCACGATCAGAATCCAATATGAATTAACTGCAGTACTGTAGGCTATGTACTAGGGCTGAACATATAATTCGAATATTAAATTAATTCGTCTACTTCGAATATTTGCCAATTCGAAATGCTTGCCAATTTGACATGCGAATAAATTATTCGAATATTTTAACAACGCGGATTTCTGAATAGACTACTTTGGTTGTTCGAATCATTCCAACATTCGAAGTACTCAAATATTTTGAATACTGGTAGTCGATTAATAAATCGAACAGTTCAGATATTTGAATTATTTGAAGATAATAAGAACCCGAAAATTTCAGCAATTTGTGTAAAGAAATATGCCCAGTGGACGCGTTGTTCGAAGCAGGAGAGAATCCAAGGGGTCGGATGGGGGATTAACCCTTCTCCATTCAGTCTGATAGATCCTTACAAATAAATATCCAAAACAAGAATCACCTTGCTATATCTTCGAAATTTGAATGGTCGAACTATTCCTGTGTTAGAATCAAATATTCGAATTCGAAATTATTCTATGCTGGAATATGTACAACCCTAGTATGTAATGAGAACTAGAATAACCGTCTAATGAAATCGTTACACATGTGCTTCAGGCAGTTTATAATATTCAATTGGAGTGTTACGCAATGCATTCAATCGAGGCGTATGTGTTGTAAGTAGGTCGACACTGTTACTCATCATTGAGCTAGATGGTCTCTGCGCTAACTGCTGCTCAACGAAACTCAATTAGAGTCAGCTCAAAGAATTTCCCGGTTCGCAAAGTAAACTCTTCTACTCCTAAATATCTGAGTTCCGAGCATCTTGGCCCAGTATCTCGTAATTATATCCTCAAACTTCTTACACTAATCGTACATTGTTAAGAGTAAATTACGCGTCATTGAAGCGAACAATCCAATTTCTGTATATAACTTCACTTGGTCTTTGATTAGTAGACCTTACCAAATTAGCACATAAAAGAGCATCATAAGATATGTGACTATAAGTTTGAATTTCAGTATTTTCTACTACGTATTACTCGTATTCATCACAAATAATAGTTATTTTACGGAAGTGCCTATATCGGCAAGTCCGAGTCTTTACTCTATCCATAATAGTGTAAGGTTAACCATTTCAAGGATGACTGACGGTGAGGATAGAACCCACTCGTCTACAGCTTGGCCTCATGAGTTTGCGCCAAAACCTACCGTGCCCTCTGTATTTTCCGTGCCTCTCTCCATATAACTTCTAGGATGGTATATTATTTTAATTTGCGGACCAGACTCGACAGTACTGTAATACAGATCATCAAATTCCACTCGTACCTAAGTAAAGCCGACATTAATTTAATGTTCGCAGCCCCTAAAAGAAACAACAACCACAACAACAACAACAAACACTGGTTCTAGGAACTAAAGCACTTGATTAAACGGAGGGTTGATTTAAAGGTGTAAACTATTCTGATTGTCGTGTATTAATTACTAGGGCTCGGATGTTTAGGTAAATAAATATTTTTTTATGTAAATACATATTTTAAGCTCTTTTTCTGTAAATACATAAATTCCTGCTTTTCACTTATTAACACATAAAAAGACATAATATTTACATTAAAAAAAATCAGTATGCTAGATCTTTCATTTTATTGCATTTTAGTTCTGTGTTACTTCCACGGGGAAGAACCTGTGAGCTATCTAATCATCATGCAGAGCGTATGTCAGCTTGCAAATGTGTTATTCTGTAACTTGTCGCCTCATGCCACTCACTGTGGAAGCTGGGGATTTTTTTGTCCATAGCCATTTTGCACCACATGCTAGACCTCCCCTGGAACCAGTGTCACTCACATGCAGTACATTTCTGGCACTGTGAAGTGTAAGGCAGTTCTACGATGCCTAAAGTAAAAACAACTACAAGTTATCGTCTGTTGCAGAATTAAAATATAACATTACTTCTGATGGGGGCGTTCTGTTCTGACAACCATGTAGGAAAGCAATCAAGGCTGAATAGCGATCTCAAGTTACACAATACCTCAAGGGCAAGAAACATATTGCCGCAGTTTCGCGCCTTCAGAAGAAGTGTTTCGCGATAATCGTCGGTCATTTGTGATGGACAACCTGAAGATGTATCTCGTTGTGTATTGTAATTTTTCAGTAGTCAGTGAGGCATAGCATAAATTGCATTCCCGAGTACTGAATATTGTTTATATTCACATTAATAAACTAAATTATAATTACATATTTTTAATTTTTGGTCACATATTTCAGGTATTTTTAATACATAAAAAATACATATTTTCCTGATTTTTTGCACCTAAAAATCCGAGCCCTATTAATTACATTGCAGCCAGTATGAACTTGAGAATTGGAACTATTACGGTCGATGTAGTGGTGAAGTACCTTTGACCAGAGAAGAAATATAGAGCTGTTTTGGAGAGGGAGGAGTGTTTTTGTGTTATAAAGCCTCGGTTAAAACGCTACCTGAGATCAATGAAATTTGGAGAGCGCGCGCAAGAGCCCTTGACCATGTTTCTACGTGGTGTGGGTTTCCAGTTACAAAAGGAACTGAGCAGCCACAGTAATGCAGTGCAAGTGGGCCCCATTGGTGGCAAGGTATACAGTACTTGTACAAACAAGTGTGTATGTACCACGATTGAAATCTCTGGCTGCCATTGTATTGGGGGCTGCCTTTCAGCGTGCGACAGATAGATCTGGTGCGCCGTTGTTATTATTACATATCATGAGCTCCCCAGCCTGCCATGCATCTAGCCTGACACCCATAGTTAGCACTGTGTATTGGAAGAACAATCGGCCGAGTACCACTGTGCTGCTGTCAGCAATGTGTAAATTATTCCCATACACTTTCTGTGTGTCATCTGCAGCCGCTATAGTGCTCTGGTAGCGTACTGTCACTGACAGTACATTACTTCACTTCTTATCTGCAGGGGTTGAATGCATACGTGAATGAATGGAACAACCTATTTTAGCCTAATTCAATTATTATAGAAATGTTAAAATGCAAGAAACGAGTAGGAAACAAAAGAAGTATTCAGGGTAGACGCTGCGGGAGATATGATCAAGAAAACATTTCTGTTTCAAGGTCACATACAGATGTCACTCGCAGTAGGATTGAAATGTATTATGTATTTTAACAGATTGTTTTCTGAAGTTGCACAGCCTTATTAAATGTTGGGTGTAATCAGGAAATGGTCGTTCTAACGTAGCCAAGAATGAAACGCATACCACTTATCTACGTGTACTACCCTTAAATGCAGCTCCATGTAGGTAGGTTAACTATAAATTATATATACAATTTGTTGAGCTAGAAATGGGGTAGGTGACCCGTAATACGGCAGAAGGTAGTCTATCATATTAGCATAATTGAGAGATAGCCGTAGTCGGAATGTCTTGACACAGTTGCCGAAAACAGGACTCGAACACGTACTCTTTCCTCAAACTCTAAGGCTGTCCAAATTATTTCCGGAAAGATTCGAAAAGTTTGAAATTGCATCGCGAGAGCCATTGAGAAATCCTATTCGTTCCAGCTGTTTCAAATTGTACTTATGTATGAAGTAGTTCATAGATGCTCTTTTCAGTAGTCTATTTATTTCTTCTGGTTGACTTGTTCCCGTTTTAAATCTAATTTTTGGATCCGTAATGAACCCGCTTCTAGTTTGTTTCTTGTAGTCTACGCGTTTTTTGAAGCGTGAATGGAGCCTTTTGTTGCAATGTAGCTTACCTTCTCCTGAACTTCCCTTGTGGCTATCCAAGTCCTGACACGGTGTCTTGCGTTAGCATTGTCTTTGAATGTGAGCTAGAATTTTAATTTTTAAACGCGTAACAGAAGTGGAAAATTGTTGGAAATCCGATTACTGGTTTCAGTGTTCTCACTGTGAAATTCGACCGCTTTGCAGGCGACTCTTTCCAGATTCCCTTTGGCGAAGTTCTTCTGCAGCTGTTTTCTGATATTCCCTTGGACATGACAGATCCAGATGAGGCATGAAGCTTTAAGTTCGTCTTTTAAAGGTCTTACAGTGTTTACATGGGGATAATTACAAATGAGTAAGCTAATGATAACACTACAATTTTGAAGAAAAGCTAGTCAAGATGCCCGAACCAGACCACAACGCTGATGGTAACACTTGAATTATTGAGGTTACATTAGTGTTTTAATTAATACTAGCAAGAACTTTCGCATATAAACCACCCGCCTGGCTTTATAGGTATGCGGGCTCGATGTGACACAGTTCTGGCAGGGGCTACTGTCTTGTTTATTTGTTTAAACGCACTTTTTAAACAAGTTGTTGATATTTATGATATCAGTGTGCAATTCGTCTGCAGGTAATTCTCTTATTTTGAATGCTCATTTGTTACGATCGGTTACTTGTGAGCGCCCTATTTTCCCTGTACTGTTGAGACAATTTGGAACATTTTGGTACATATTGCACCTTCAAACTCCCTCTGGAATAAGTGCTTGAGTTTTGTGAAACATACACCTTGGCATTCTATATAGGCTACGCTATATGATCGTTTGAATCTACCTCTATGTATAAAACACCCAGTAAGTTTGTACATCATTATGCTTAATGCATCGTGTCTTCAATCGGGACGAGGTTAGATGTATGTACCTTCGCAGTTTTTTGGTATGGCTTTGAGCTCGAGGGATAACCGTTAGTTAAAGAATCTAATAGGGCAAAATTTCCGGTCATTTGTGACGTATTTATGAATCGGAAGATTGGTAAGCCATTCGACAGTTTGAAGGAGTTAGGGCATAGAAGTCTTGGGCATACTGGGGTTGATTTCTCTTTGAGGGTACCAGTGCGCTAAGCTCGTGGTTTCGAGTTTCGGAATCGTTTCAGTGCTCTTATTGAAGATGGCGAATGGCAATATGGCACTTGCCGCGGCACGCTGTCACGAGGTGAGAAAACAGGCAGGAGAAGTGACTGCTGGCGGGGAATAGGAGAGGATGAACCGGAAACTGCTCGTTGACAACGGTGCGAGAGGAAATGAGAGAGGAAAATGTCTCGAATACAGAAACTTAGTGTGCAGCTACAGGCAGAATATCTGTTTACGTCTCAGAATCCACGTAGCGTTGTTAGCACGCAAATTTCCCTTTGTGAGGACTTTCTGAGAGAATTAGCATTGCTCATATAGTACTAGACAGCAAATGTTGGCTTCTTTCTTGTATGTGGGTAAATGACGTCCTCGTTTCACCCCTTAAAACATCAATCTCCACCTCCACCAATCCTTGTGTCAACTATTGGTTTCGTAGGCAGGTATGTCCAGCTCTAGTACTCAACAATGCGCGTTGCCGTTTCAAGACCGGCCTTGGGAAGGGGTGTTATTAGTGTTCTTAGCTGTAAGCTTATTATTCTGTAATGAATAATAAAAATAAAAACATTTTAAACACTTACAGATTTGAGCTGGCTGCATGGAGATAATAGGGTCGATAGTCAAATTGATTAAGAAAAAAAACAACGAATGTTTGTAGCCTATATGAGTCATGTTTCCTGTGCATAAATACTGTATGACAAAGATCACAAATCCTAATATTTTTATATTATTGGCTGTAACATCGCAATCGCATTTTTGTAAAATAATAAATCAAGAATTAGTGGGTAATTTTCCTGTGGGGTCTAGTGCCACTTAGACCAGTAATCAATGAATTATTAACGAAGAAATCCAAATTATAATTATTGAGTCATTTTAATTGTAGTTTGATTTTCAATATGTCAACACGTTTACGGGAGCCGAATTGTATTGTGTGGTAAATATCTCAACGCATGAAAACACAAATTAGAAGTGAAACAGATGAAAAAACGGCATTTTCACAGCGTAATTGTAAAAAGAAAACCCTTGCAATTTACATTCAAATTTTCTTCGCAATAAAAGAAGCAAAAATGAAAGATGTGAATATGTTCGCTTGACGAACGAACCATACCTTCTCACTTTATTTTAATCGTTTCAGAGCAGTGTGGTATTTCTTATTGCCCTTTTGTGCTCGAACGACAGATAACTGGATTTAGCTCGATAGCCTAACTCTGAAAAATTGTATCTTCAGATCTCCACGTTAATTAGTTAGACAGTTCTTGTTCTGGGAAAACATCTTCCACTAAGTTATTGGCTCCAACGAACGAACATTAGAATAACCTATGATTCGTTTTCAGACAGTATTGGCTAAATACTTGCTTGCGTAAGATATGCTACCTCTTGTTCCTCCGGTAGTTCCAAGATGTTTTGCAGGTACATATTTTTTGTGGGTTGTTCGGCGGGAGTAATGTGTCCAATTAGGATGTGTTAGCTCGATAAGGACCGGCAGGTATTCTTCAGGGCGAGAGACAAGCGGTGACGTGCCGCGCGTGTCCCAGTGTGCTGCTGTGGTGGGGACTCGTCTGGTCTATGCAACAGCCCTCTCAAGATATTCAACATTTCATTCTGGACTCGTGTTTACAAAACACAGTTTGTTTGTCATAAATAGAGACCGAACCTTTGTTGAAATATTGATCTCCAAATATCTATTCAAGCATGTAAAATCAAAAATTGTTAAGTACAGGTAACAATAAAACACCCTGTTGACTATCGAAGTTTAGATTAATGTAATTAATATCATGATTTTTAAGTTTCCGCACGTGGGTATTTAATTGATAACTTACTTTTATTGATTTCAGCTAAGAGAAATTGTGTATGAAACAATTTGAACGTAGTACAGTAAGATACAATTTTTGCAGAAAGTTTCCTGGAAGTTTCATTTATTGTTTGTTGCGCATTGTGCCACTAGGTACTATACATTTCATTAATGTGCCGTTGCAAATGTCGGCGAATCCTACAATTATTCTTGTTTTCTAAGCAACTATCTTACAGTGTCGCAAGAAGTAACATGCTCTTACTTCAGCTGGTGGAGGTATTGCGTGGGTGAACATTGAAGACTGTTTTGTGTACTTAAAAATTGTAATAACCTAAGAGATATGGACTACTGGTTCTTTAAAAAAATGTAATATACGAGCCCTGTTTGTGTAAATCGTCAACATATATGCTCTTTACGAACTTACTTGTGAATCAGGCCCTAGTAATAAATGGGGTCTCCTATGGTTGGCCGGCCCCGTGGTGTTGGGGTAGCGCGCCTGCCTCTCACCCGGAGGCCCCGGGTTCGATCCCCGGCTCCGTCAGGGATTTTAAAACTGACGAAGGGGTTGGAACGGCGTGCACTCAGCCTCGTGAGGACAATTGAGTAGCTGTCTGACAGTGAGACAGTGCCCCGGTCATGAAAACCAAGATTAACGGCCGAGGGGACCCGACGCGCTGACCATGCGTCACCCCAAAATCTGCAGGCCAATTGACTGGGCAGGGGTCGCTTGGTAGGCCTAGGCCCTTCAAGGGCTGTAGTGCCACGGAGTTCTCCTATGGTTGAGGTGGAGAACGTACGCCGGACACAAGTGCCACGAGAAAATTATCCATCCTCACATATCCAATGTTTAATTAAGTTCGTATTAGTCAGAACGCCATTTTGAATCGTCCAAGAAACTCATTGTTGGAGTGTAGATGAGTTGGATTTACATCGCCCCCATACAACTCGCGAGTTATCATGTTGTAAGTTGGAGTCACTACAGTGGTGTTCAAAAGGGAGGGGGGCTGTTTGTCGTCCAGTGTCTCGCGAATGCGATGCAATTCTGAGCTCGCAACTGCTGTGTTGAAGGAAGATAAGGTTGTGGTGTGCTGATTTGCCGCATTGCACCAGGTAAGGGATCCTTTCAAATTTTTGGCTGGTTGGCAATTTGGGTCAGCGTCAAACTTTCTATTACAGATCCGTAACGTAACGTACTTCTTTTGTTTGATTCTGCAAATTTCGCAGGACAAAATGTAGGATAAAATTGTTATTTCTTTCTCATTTGTCGGGAACGTAAATCAAATAATAATGCAAGCGGATACAATAATGCCAGTAAACCATTAAAATGATACTAGCTCACAAAGAGCTCGCAAATTTCGTGCGCTTGCTATGCCAATAAGGGTAATTCAGTGTCCTTGTCGAGTTGGCGTTCGTGTATTGGTATAGTTCGCCCGTCCCCACCAATGAGAACGATACATTTCCTCTAAAATAATCGTTCGCATATTTTTCTTTTTCTTTTAAAGAAGGGACAGATGACCTCGTAGTTACGCCCCTGAAAACAACAATAACTGCTGAAACTTCTTTAAAAGATAGCCAGGACATCTACAGACCGAGAGCTTTATTTTCAAACCATTCCGAAACCGATAGGATAAGCCGTTCATTCAGACAAACTGTTTTAAACTTACGTGGTGCTTGGCATTAATATGGTCTAATAAACTAATTCTTCTGGAGTTTTATAAATCCCTGCAGAACGGTTATGGCTGGGAGGGTAAGGAGGGTATTACACTTGTTGCTTTTGGCTCCATTCGGTATGTGGACGAATTTTGTGTTTGTTGCAAACGGGAAAAACGCGATAATAGGATATGAATTATTGAAGAGTGAGGTCATGCCTCTTCTACTCGTACCCATCGAGCTGGGGCGCCCGATTAATACTCCCAATTAGTGCTGTACTTCAGATTATCCCCACTATCTTATACTATGCCTTGCCACTTGATCGCACTCGTTTGGCACATTCTCTTCAAGTCGTCAGCGGGCAGTAGAGCTGGAGATGCATGACGTAGGTCACAGTCATTATTGTCAGTGTCCTAAACAACGACCTCGATTCGTAGTTGTTTTTGTAATAACATAGTTGGAAAACACTTTTGGATTGAAGGTAAGGATTTGTTTCAAATGCTTGGATTCTGTAGGCAACAGTAGAAAATGGCTTCAAACAACCTTTTGTTCTGTAAAGTAAGTTAACTAATTTTTAAAGTTGAGATGCTTTGTCTCTGACTTCGAAGATTGAATCTTGAACGTAATGAACATTCGCGCATCCAATTTCCGGTAATATATTAAAGAACAGTGTGAATAGTTCTGCTTATACATGCGGGGTAATTGCATAGTTACTTGCTTCATTAACATAGCTTGTAATGAAATGGGGTATCTCTCTCCCCTCAGCATGTGGAGTTTTAGAGACACCATTACTTAATACAGTAAGGTTTGTGTAGATGGGGTGATAAATTAGACACGACCACCATTTTGTATCTTGTCCTTAAGTTGATTTGGTTTCCCATCCTGTACAGGATGGTCGGCGCCTGTGGGTTAGGCCAAGGGTTGGTGGAAACGCTCCCTATTTCCTTGACAACCGCCTGCGGGGGGTGGAAACGTCGTTTTGAATCCTCCAATCGATGACAAGTATTTAAGATGAAGGGGGGTCAGTAACTGAAAGATGATTTTGCACCCAACCAGAAGTATTCTCGATAAATTTCCCCTTCCACGTTTCTCACTTCAGATTTCCCTGCTTGGGATTGGTTGGCAATGTCAATGACGCAAAAGCGAGGGGAAATTAAATTTAGTCGCATTTTCCCGTCACAGCTTGTTGGTGGGGAGATGAGTTTCGGGTCCTCGTTAGTTAGGCGATGTGATGCGAGGGTGGGACAGAGACTGCGTGTGTTCCGAAATGTAATAGAGAGACTAGTGAACGAGCAAGGCGTGGGCTTGCTTGCTTGCTCCCTGTATTATCGACTAATACTCCCATTTCGCTTTCAATATAATATTTGAACTGAACATTCATGGACGTATGTTTGTACTTCTTGCTGTTGTGAATTTCCATCAAATCAAATAGCGCATGATGTCGCAATGCAATTTCTGTGAAGTTTTATTTTGTGGGGGTCTCACGACGGCTAACAGATGGCTCATTGAGCTGATAATGTTAATTGCCCGTCTTAATGATGAAAATGTATCTGCGATCGTTGTTGAGGTGTATGGTCCATACGAATAATTGACAGGGTTCTGTACTTGGTAAGAACGGCGCACCATTGAATCAGCACTCGAATAGGTCGACATTGAGACAATACAGTTTGTCTCCAAACTGAATGCATTACCTCCGGATTTATCCTTACTCGTTTTTGAAAACATTACTAAGTAGGCATACTTTAGGTAAACAATTTATTGGGCACATATTGATTTAGCTGGACCAAAAATACCACCAACCTTTCATAATTATGTACTTATATGTAAGTATTTATTTATTTATTTATTTATTTATTTATTTATTATTTCTTTTGGAGATCCATTATTTTCATCGTGGTTTTTTATTTTATTTCGAATGTCGGACATTTAATCTCCACATCATGATCGCACTTATCAGGACTGTAATTTGTTTCCATACATCCTGAAAATATTTCCTGCAAGTCTAGAATAATGGAAATAAGATCTGAGTACCATAAAACGTTGTGGACCTTATTGATACGTAACGCCGGTTAATGAACTAAGCGGGTGGTGCGGCCGGCAGTCTGGTCTCCATGTGGTCCACCCCCATACGTGTTCTCTCGCCTGCCTGCCTGCAAGATGACGCTCTGCTCTCCTCAGAGCGCTGACCTCTCATCACCCTTCTCCACTCGGCCATGTGATTCACACTATAAAGTCACATACCTTTCGGGTCATGGTAGGGCCCTATAAAGACTTGGTATGCTTACCCGCCATTTTGGTTCTTTGCATTCCGTTCTATTTTATACATCTTCATCTTTCCTGTTTTTCCCCACATCAGCAAGCAAGTACAAAACAAGCACAGGTATCTGCGCCTATTTCTGTATGAAGAACGTGACTAAGATATTAACTGCCGTCCGCGGGTTTTGAACCATGGATGGCTCTCTTTATCTTAAGCCTGCATTGTCGGTCAAGTTCGACAACATATTCAGAAGGAAGTGGTTGAGGTCTTATTGAAATGCAAATGTAGGAAATGTAAAACAATCGGATGGTCGGTAGTGGGATTCAAACCCAGCTATCTGGCGATTTCTGCTACCACTGGCAGTGCCTCCTCGCGCTGAGCTAACTAGTCTGTACAATTTGTGTTACACGTAAAAGCATCATTTATCATTTTTCCAGATTATATCAATCGGATTCTTAAGAACTTACATACAAAATAACACACCATTACTATCCAAACATGCTCACAGGTTATATTAGAAGATAACAATGAACCAGATTGGTGGTAGTTAGGCCATGGTGCGAAACAATCGACTTGGAGTAAAACTACCGTGGTAGGGTGTTCCCAAACTCTTTGTTGGGAGCAGTGGCCAATCTGATTTATTAACTGTCCAAATATAAATATTATGCTATTTGCACCAAATTTGGTATTACTGATATAGTCCGTCTGTCTCTCATTTGCATACGGGCTCGTATGGTTCATACGCACGGCCATGAAACACATTGAATGCTACAAATGATAATAGTAGGCCTATTATTAATAATACATTATAATTAATGGTCTTCCTCAATCTAATTGGAAGACATTAAAATGTCAGCATCTGTCTCAAAATACCATTTCCTTAATTTCTCTTGGAATAGCTGCCTTCGTCAATGTGTTTTTCTCTCTGAAATTTGATAATTTGATAATTCTTTGTTTGCAAGTTTCCCTCCTAGGTCTTGCTATTTTAGATGAGTTTTGTCTTCCATTGATACTGTCTTTGAATGTCTGATTACACTAAGTCACTCTATGGACTGCGAATAATAAGTCAGTTCCTTAATTTACTGCTGAGTTTCTAGCAGGGTTGGGTAAGGTTCTTTTCAAAAGTAACTACGTTACAGTTACCGTTACTTGCCAAAAAATAACTACTTCAGAGTTGCCGTTACTTGCCTTTTAACAGGTGATGGAAATTGCTTATTTAGAGCAGTTTCGTACCGTTTATTTCAAAATGAAGAACGTCATCCTGAGCTGCGTTTGCAAGCAAATTGCAAAAATTGTTTCTGGTAGGGATAATTAAAAGGATTTTATTATCATCGCATTCTCATCAGCAACCAACTTGAGAATGAAAGTATCTGAACTTCATGTACAAGTGAATATTATCGTTCATTGATTATTTGTTTAGGTTACATAACAATGAGTCTAACCACGCTGTTGATTTTGGCAATGGAAGTATTATCTGCCATTGAATATTTGGTGGCTGCGTTGATGCAGGCCACTATAGTGTTATTGAATATGACGTTAATTTCGGGAGAAATGCTACTATAAATAAACCCATTTGACGAAAAAGAACATCAGCCGCAAAAAAAGTGGGAATTCGGAGAAAAATACGAAGCCACTTTTAAAATCTAATATAAATATGCCATTTCAGAAACAATTCCAGACATTATGGCGTACAGTGTAGGGTCCTTGACGAACAAATATAAACATTTTTCTGTACTGTATTTCTGTAGCGAGAAATCTACGATTGGTTACTTTGATCTTTGCTGTTGTAATGGTAAAATTGATCTGACTATATAAAATATTTGACAGACTGCAACAATATTTCACTGGAAATGATATCACAAGGAATTTAAGAGAGAATAATCGGCAGTACAACAAATGCTATGTCCTTCGTTACATTTGGTGCCAATGTTACTGTGCCACATGCATACGCTCCATATTGTTTTTAAATGTATGGAATTGCACATCATCGCAGTTCTTCGTTTCTGTATATTCCAAAATTATAAGCGACGGTTCTTGCGGCCAGTTGTATATATTAGACTCCTCAGAATTCTTGAAATCCCTGGAATTAAGTGATTTGCCTCCACATACTCCAAACGCTTGACCCATAGTTTTTTTTTCATTTATTTTTTATCAATGCAGCCAATGGTCATGTATTTTTCTTTTCAGGACGGGTCAGGGAAGGGATATTGGAAGGAAATCGGCCTTGGACCTATTGAAAGGAACCGTCCCGGCATTTGCCTGGTAGTGAAAATGGGAAACCACGAAAACCATTTTCAGGACGGCCGAGGTGGGATTCGAACCCACGCTCTCCCGATGCCAGCGAGACACGAGGTAGTGCGTTAGCGCTCTCGGCCACCGCGGCCGGTTTGACCCATAGTTATGCTCCTTAGAAATCTGAACGTTTCCTAAGGGCTCCTAAATGCAACCATATTAATTATAAGAAATACGTACGAAGCTACGATAGGCCTTGCTATTCCTGGGTATCTTAGTATGTGTCCTACCAACCTATCTCTTCTCTTCATTAGCAGTCGCCAGAAACATCTCTCCTCTCCCACTAGTCTTAATACCTCTTCGTTTGTAACCCTATCCACCCATCTGATCTTCATCATTCTCCTGTAACACCACATTTAAAACGCTTCAATTCTCTTCTTTTCTGCTGCACCAATAGTCCAAGGTTCACTTCCATAGAGTGCCACGCTCCAGACAAAGGCCTTCAAAAGTGACTTCCTAATACCTAAATCTATATTCGATGTCAACAGATTCCTTTTCTGTAGAAATGCTTTCCTTGCCTGAGCTAACCTACTTTTTATATCCTCTTTGCTTCGTCCATCACTGGTTATTTTGCTTCCTAAGTAACAGAAGTATCCTACTTCCTTTAGTTTTTCACCTGCCAATTTGATGTCCATAGAGGTTTCTGATTTATTTCGGCTGCATTCCAATATTTTTGTTTTACCGTTACTAGTAACCAGTTAACTCCCCAACCATGCTTTCTACGAACGTGTCTGTGATAGATTTGGGAGGGGTTTGAGGGGGAAGAGATAATAATCACACTTTATGCCCCGTTTTCTTCAAGAAAAACAGTCGAGTGTCACCGAAATACACGTTTGATGAGGAAGCTCATTCTTATTTTAACTTGAGTTTAGATGTGTAACGTGTACATAGCCTACACGTTGACAAGATTTAAAAAAAATAGCTTGCTGAATATTTTTCGCCTTCATGATCTAGGACTCATCCCGGCGTTCGCTTTGATTCCCGACTGTCCAAAAAATTGTAATTCTTGTCCGAGGGTTGGAACAGGATACGCCTCATGGGGATAATTGAAGAAAAAAAAGAGGGTGGGTGCGATTTCCAACCCAGTCACCCTTGAAGCAGTTTTCCGGCATTTTCCTTAAATCCGCGGCCACCTCATTTCCTATTTCAAACACCAAGCACCCATTAGGCAGACTTAAGAAATACACAGGTTTTTATATCGACTCCCCTCACACCCAAGTACATGGGTACGATTCCTACGCTCTTAAATGTAAAACAATAACAACTACTTCGAAGATTTCATTGCAGCGCAGGTGTCATGTAGAACAGTGGTGGTGCCGGCTGGTTAGCGTTTCTGCTGTTCGGCACAGTTGGAACCGTGGTTCAGTCGCTACTTATAAGATGTGGTTCTAAATCGTGATATTGGTTATAGTTGTACATAATTAATCTGTTCTCCGTGTGACCACTTCATGGTCTAGTGGCTAGCATTCTTGGCTGTCATCCGTGGGGGATCCAGATTCGACTCCCAATTCTGCCAAGAAATTTAATCCTGGTTTGAGATTTGGAACGCGGTGGACTCAACCTCGTGAGGCATAAGTTAACCAGTGGTTTTCCTTAGTTTCTCACTTTTGCTCCATGCAAATGCCGGGATTGTATCATACTGAACGCCTCGGCCGTCTCTTTCCCAATTACAGCATCAGTTACTTAAACACACGCACTGTTATCATCACTATGTAAGTTAAATGTTAAGTTTTGAAGTCACTCTGTCAGTGTTGCCTATACAAACTGTCAGTTGTAACTCTTCAGTCGGTCAACACAGATTTGTCCAACGCCTCGGTGGGGTACAATGTATATAATAATATAATAATAATAATAATAATAATAATTAAATAACATTCCTGAAAAAATTACATATCACTATTTTTTTAAAAATCACTGTTGGCCCATTTTAATAGTGATCATATCTAATAGGCTACGTATAAATCGTGTTGACCGACTGAAGAGTTACAACTGACAATCATCACTATGACACAGGTTTTCAGACAAATTCTACATACACCTAAGTTCACGCAAGCCCCTAAATGAGTCACCAACAGCGTTCTGCTGTTCGATAGAGTTGAAACTGAGGTTCAGTAGTGGTACTAAATGGTGATCTTGAGGTATACTGTATTTCTTCGTGTTACAGGATTGATATTCGGAGTATAGACCTGTAAGTTAACGGTTGTTTCTCTGGACAGATACAAGTGTGGGTTGGCGGTGCACAATAGGAGGAAGGCCTTCCTCTGCTCGCTGACCAACGTGTGCGTCCTTGAAAACACTGTACATCTTCCAAGTCATTGACCACCTAGTTTTATTACTCGGCACAACAGCAAGACTATAATATCTCCGTAGGCCACTACATTCCTATTCTTCTTCTCGTCCTAGTGGTGAGAGTGGAATAAGAGATACATATATTTTATTTAGATAGAATTCCTAGCCCTGTGAGCAGTTGAGGTAGTTGCGTAATGAGTTTCTTTGCCCAACAGAAGGAATTTCGTACCTTACCGCTCGTTCTTGTCTGCTGTGTCAGAAGATTTACTGACACGTTAAAAGATCCCCTGACGGACAAAATTCCTACTTCCCAATTATTAGATTATTATTATTATTATTATTATTATTATTATTGAAGAGCCTCCGTGGCTTAGGCGGCAGCACGCCGGCCTCTCACCGCTGGGTCCGTGGTTCAAATCCCGGTCACTCCATGTGAGATCTGTGCTGGACAAAACGGAGGCAGACAGGTTTTTCTTCGGGTACTCCGGTTTTCCCTGTCACAATTTCATTCCAGCAACACTCTCCACTATCATTTCATTTCATCTGTCATTCATTTAATCATTGCCCCAGAGGAGTGCGTCAGGCCTCGGTAGCCGGCACAGTTCATATCCTCGCCGCTAGATGGGGGCTTCATTCATTCCATTCCTGACCCGGTCGGAGACTGGAAGCAAGTTGTGGATTTTCATTTTTCATTATTATTATTATTATTATTATTATTATTGTTTCGTATAGGCCATCTAAGGATCACGACATTCAACTGTTACATTTGGAGTGAGCTTTGATGTTTGCCCATTAGTTACGCATTCTCTGGCTGTGTTGTTCCCTCCTCTCCTGTGTCCAGAGGGCACCTGTTTTCTCTCTTGGCGGTTTGTCCTGGAACCTCAATTGCTGAAGCATATTCCTGTGTGATGTCCGGTCTTTTACGTCTCTTTCCGTCCCGCCAAGTTCTTGCAGGTCTTTGCTCACTTCCCACAACCATGGTGACTCGCTCTTCTGCTTTTGCCACTAACCGAGGAGCTGGTTGGTCAACCTGGTAGGATGCATCCTGTAGACGTGTCCATAAAATGCTAGACGTCGTTTCCTAGCAACATCCGTGATTCTTCCACAGTACGTGTAGAGCTCTTGATTAGGTCGCCTTCTGTATTCATTCCCTTCCTTAACAGACCCCAATATCTTCCTCATTATCTTTCTCTCCTGTACTTCGAGTTTGTCCGTGAGTCCCTTCCGGTTGAATACTAGACATTCTGAAGCATATGAGGCTTCAGTACGTATAACTGTCTGGAAGTGTCTCATTTTAGTCTTATTTTTATTAGTATTGTTGAATTTATATCGAAGAGGCTAATGTTGGCGTTGAATTGTTCGTCTTGAAGTAGACTACACTCAACGAAGTGGTGCTGTTATAGTTCTTGTATTCCTCTTCTCGGGTCTATTTCGAACCTCAGTGTGTTTTACCGCTGGGTTTGTCAGCTGTCCCCTCGTTCCCGCCAAGAGTGCTTTTGTTTCCTCATTTATTTAAACGGTGAGTCACGACTTCTGCCAACCAAACAGTACTGTACGTTGTTTTGTTCCCCTTTAGCTAATTAATATACAGTAGGTGTTAATCGGTTCTAATAGCTGTCCAGTTTAGTCTAGTTTCATCGTCGCCTTGGCCTAGGGGGTAAGTAAAATAACTTCTCGTGCTGACGACTCGGCTTTCACTCCCAACTCTGTTATGTCTGTAAAAGGATTGCTCTTCAGTCGGTCAACACGTTAATGTGCCCAGTTCAATTGGGTGAGGTGTAAATCTTATCTATTCGATTCCACCAACATGTAAAAGTGCATAGATTAGTTATACACTTTTCGAATGGGGTTAATTGGATGACACGATTGGTTCGTCAAGAAAACATCATCAAATCCTGTTCACATGAGGTGTTGTTTACTATAAAAACTATTTTTTACAACGTGCCAAAAAGTTTTACCTGTGTTCCGTATTGTAACACTCGTGAAATTATTGCTGGTTGTAGGCTATAGTTATATTAAGACATGCAAATGGCTTAATATTAGGCTTCTATTGGACTGGATGCGTCGCTTAGCGGCAACGTTCTCTCCAGTCGTGTCCGAGTTTGCAGGATCGAATCCTGGCGCAGTCAGCTGGCATTTGAGGGTGCGCAATGCCGTGTCAGTAGATTTACTGGCACGTTTAAGATCCCCTTCGGAGCTAAATTTTGGCACCCCGGCCACAGTACGGTAGTTAAAAGGGACGTAAAATCAATAACATTATTACTATTATTATTATCATGTACAGTATATTATTTCAGTAGTATAGATCCCTCCTGCGGCGCTCACAAGCGACCGATCGTGACAAATGAGCATTCAAATGAAAGAGAATAGACATTAGCAGTTAAGAATTGCACTCTAATTTCATAAATATCTATAATTGTTTTAAGAATGACTTTAAAAAATTTACGAAGTGTGCGATTTGCAGATACTGTATGAAAATACGCTCCATAATTGCTGTCCGCTTCACATTTTGGCCGCTGTGACGCCTGTTTCACATCATATTAACATTCTGAGGTCCTCCTTTATCAGTTTGCATGGATTTCAGAAACAGTAAATCAAAGGAATGAGTACTCAAATTGTATAATTTCATAAATATCGAATAAGCGGTGAGTGTTATGATGATCCAATTTTCAGTGATTGCCTTCTTAAGTCAGGGAACGTAGAACTTGGAATTCTAACTGAAATGTAAATAGTGTTCTATAATCATTTGGTAGAAATAAAACCATAACAACCTTTCTCCTTAAGTCTCTCATTATAAACCTATTGGGGAAAGTGTGGTTTATGAACGTGCGAGATTTCTCGCACGGGTCCGCTACTTATTATTATTTTAATACTGATTTGAATCACTTGTTTGGTTGCTGGAAAATCACTGTCGTCAGTGTCCATAACACACCACTGCTCACTTCGGATTGAAATCGAGTCCTCGACCTGCGAGTGTTTCTAGCCTCTACTATAGCGCTATCTGTTGACACTGGGTGGAACATCGACCAACATGCATGCCTTGGCTAATTAACTGAAAGTAACATCAGACGTGGGCTATATTGCCTATCAACGAGGGTTGAAAAGTAGTATTCAGCTGGTGGAAGACAGTGTTGTAAAGAAATTTACTCTAATCCAAATTCAGCTGTCGGTATTTTAACAATGTTTTTTTAATGATAACTTACGACTATAGCCGTCTCCGTCCTACTCTTAGCCCCATTAAAAGTGCACATACTTGAGTACATTGCTTACACCAAATAGGTGTTCCAATACCCTTAATGAAAGAGATGCGACGACGACAACAACAATATAACTAAAACCCTGCAATTTTGCTAGGTTTATGCCGTGCCTTGTGTGGGGGTTGGCCTTGGAATACCAAGCTGGCTCATCAGCGGGCTCTTGGTGTTCGTGCCCGGACTGCTCTGGGGAAGTCTCGTGTTGAATATATATATATATATACAGTATACAATAACTGGTATCAAACATTTTGAGGTGAAATGCAGCCCTTTTTGCTCAAGGTTCGCCATTATACGAGCACACTGCATGTTTAAGAGTTCACCGCTGCGGAGTACAAGTAGGCCTGTTGGTAGTCTTGCGAGTGCCTCAGCTCGGTCCATAACATTATTTTGTTGATTTTGGAGCGGACGCTCTTATATGTAAAATGTAGGACCCTTTGCAGCTTTTATTATTCGTATTATTATTATTATCATTCATTCATTCATTTCGTTTATTTGCAATTAGGGGTGTGTCCCCCGGTGGCAAATTAGATATACATAACAAATAAATAATTGTACATAACAATTCACTAACAATTAAACTGGAGTATTCACACAAATAGTCAGTCTTTTCTTAAACACACCTATATGTTTGGGAAAAGGCTCTAAGACTGCGGCAGGTAGAGAGTTCCAATTATCAATGGCACGGTTTACGAAAGAATATTTACCATAATTTGTTCGCTATGGTCGGCCCTTAACTTTGAAAGGGTGAAGCTCCTACCCATGTAAGTAGGCTTTTCCATACGTTTGCTAAGCTCACCCCATGCTGGTTGATTTGTATACGCGTTGTACATAGCGCAGAGTCTAGATTTCAACCTCCTAGCCTCAAGTGATTCCTACCCAAGTTTCTTTAACATACGGCTCACACTGCTCCTGGGATTAAAGTCACTGAGCACAAATCTAGCGGCCTTTCTTTGTACCATTTTCAACTCATTTATGAGCCCTACTTGATATGGATCCCAAACCGCCGAGGCGTATTCCAGAATAGGTCTTACAAGTGACAAATATCCTAATTCTTTAGCAGAGGTACTACTTCTTTTTAATACCCTCATTACAAAGTGCAGGGATTTGTAAGCTTTAGAAACTACACATCCTATATGACTACTCCATTCCATATCATTTCTTACGTGAACGCCCAAATATTTGCAAGAATCTTCTTCTACAAGTATTTCCGAGCCAATGTTATATTGAAAATATTGCCTTCGCACTTTCCCTATTTTTATTAGACTACATTTTCTTGTGTTTATTTTCATTTTATTTTCAATCGCCCACTTATAGACCAGGTTCAGGTCATCTTGAAGTACTGCATTGTCTTGTGAATCATGTATCTTTCGATATATTACACAATCATCCGCAAACAATCGACAGTCACTGCGAATCCCATTTGGTAAGTCATTTATAAACGCCAAAAATATCAAAGTTCCGATTACGCTGCCCTGAGGGATACCCGACGTTACGGTAATTTCATCCGAGAATCGGCCTTCAACTTTCACTTTCTGGGAACGACCCGTCAAAAATTCTTGGATCCATAAAATTACTCTTCTATCAATCTTCGTCGAAGCTAATTTATGGAGTAGCATGTCATGCGGCACGACATCAAATGCCTTCGCAAAATCTATATCTAAGGCATCGACTGAAACTCCATCGTCTAACGATTCGCTAATATCTTGAAAAAGTGATAGCATCTGACTCTCGCATGATTAACCTTTCCGAAATCCATGTTGCCTATCATTAAACCATGATAATGTTTCCCACTGTTCCCTCAAGTAGTCGCAAATGAAATGCTCCGTCTGTTTACAAACGATGGACGTAAGACTAACCGGCCTGTAGTTGCCCAATTCAAGTCTGCTCCCTCCCTTAAATATTGGGACTACCGTAGCTCTTTTCCAGTCATCCGGGATTTGCGCATTGTTTATGGACACATTAAACATCACCTCTAAGTATCGTGCCACGGCCCTACCTCCTAGTTTAAGTATTTCACTAACAATATTATCAGGACCCTTCGATATATTGTAACTTAATTTTTGTACACACATCAAAAAAAGTTTTGCATCACCTCGGTTCCAAGAGTTCCGGAACCTTTAAATACAAAGGGAATAGAGATCAACACAAACAACATTTCAGCTCGTTTTATTGCTCATGAGACCCACACATTGCATGTTGTACCATCATACAGCTAGACTTTCAGCATTTGTGGTCCAGATTGCAGTACACACCACTACCTCTAATACCCAGTAGCACGTCCTCTTGCATTGATGCATGCCTGTATTCGTCGTGGCATACTATCCACAAGTTCATCAAGACACTGTTGGTCCAAATTGTCCCACTCCTCAACGACAATTCGGCGTAAATCTCTCAGAGTGGTTGGTGGGTCAAGACGTCCATAAACAGCCCTTTTCAACATATCCCAGGCATGTTCGATAGGGTTCATGTCTGGCGAACATGCTGGCCACTGTAGTCGAGCGATGTCGTTATCTTGAAGGAACGCATTCACAAGATGTGCACGATGAGGTCGAGAATTGTCGTCCATGAAGACAAATGCCTCTCCAATATTCTGCCGATATGGGTGCACTATGGGTCGGAGGATGTCATTCAGGTATCGTAAAGCCGTTTCGGAGCCTTCCATGACCACCAGTGGCGTACGTCGGCCCCACATAATGCCACCCCAAAACATCAGGGAACCACCACCTTGCTGCACTCGCTGGACAGTGTGTCTAAGACGTTCAGCCTGACCAGGGTGCCTCCAAACACGTCTCCGACGATTGTCTGGTTGAAGGCATATGCGACACTCATCGGTGAAGAGAACGTGATGCCAATTCTGTGGGGTCCATTCAGCATGTTGTTGGGCCCATCTGTACCGCGCTGCATGGTGTCGGGGTTGCAAAGCTGGACCTCGCCATGGACGTCGGGAGTGAAGTTGCGCATCATGCAGCCTATTGCGCACAGTTTGAGTTGAAACACGACATCCTGTGGCTGAACGAAACGCATTATTCAACATGGTGGCATTGCTGTCAGGGTTCCTCCGAGCGGCAATCCGTAAGTAGCGGTCATCCACTACAGTAGTAGCCCTTGGGCGGCCTGAGCGAGGCCTGTCATCGACAGTTCCTGTATCTCTGTACCTCCTCCATGTCCGAACAACATCGCTTTGGTTCACTCTGAGACGCCTGGAAACTTCCCTTGTTGAGAGCCCTTCTTGACACAAAGTAACAATGCGGACGCGATCGAACTGCGGTATTGACCTTCTAGGCATGGTAGAACTACAGACAACATGAGCAGCGTACCTTCGTCCTGGTGGAATGACTGGAACTGATCGGCTGTCGTACCCCCTCCGTCTAATAGGCCCTGCTCATGCATGGTTGTTTACATCTTTGAGCAGTTTTAGTGACATCTATGAACAGTCAAAGGGACTGTATCTTTGATACAATATACACAGTCAACGTCTATATGCCGGAGATCTGGGAACCGAGGTGATGCAAAACTTTTTTTGATGTGTGTATTAGCTTTACAATTGCTGACTGGTTTATTTGGAGAAGTGGAGCCCCTGATTCACCGTTAAGGTCCTACACACAGTTATTGGATTTATTGAACACACTACCATAAAATACATTTAATTCATTAGCAATGGCTTGCTTCTCAGTAATTAATTTACCGTCACCGGACATTATCATCGACAAATTATTTGAATTTCTCTTTCTTCTCCTAACCTAACTGTAATTTTTTTTCCACCCATCGCCTCCCGAACCAAGTAAACCTTGCATATAATTGTCATGAGCAGCCCTCGTTTTTAAGACGAGCTCTCTTGATAAGGATTTAAATTTCAACATATACTTGTCACTATCATGTCTTTTATTGTATAATTTCCTAATTTTCCGTTTAAGACTCCTGATTTCCCGTGTGTAATACTCAGGATCTGGGTTTTGTTTCAGTAATTTAAATGGAACAAATTTATCAATAGCGCTATTTAAAATTTCCAAAAACTTAGTCCACAGGATATTAATGTGATTTCCTTCCGATGCCCATCCTACAAATAGCTCATTCAAATACCCCTGATATTTGCCCTGATCCGCCCTGCGATACTGGAATATGATCTTATTTGCTACATCAGAGTCTAATTTTGTAATGTCACCGTATCTAACATTTAATTCAACCCCAGAATGGTCACTAATTCCTGGTACTTTCAGACAGTTAATATACAGCTCTACAGGCCTTACGAGATAAACATCTAAGGTATTATTGCCTCTTGTTGGGAAGTCAACTACTTGGGAAAATCCCTCCTCCCTTAAGAATTTGTTTGCAGCGCTCTGAGCTTGACCACAGCTAGTTGACTCACCATACCAGTCTACTTTGGGGAGGTTTAAATCTCCGGCAATTATTATGCTCTTTTTCATAGCATTACCCGTACAAGTTTTATCATACAGTGTGTCGAGAAGCGAAAAGTTATCTTTCGGTGCTCTATACGCCCCTATCACCTGAAGAGTGAATTTATTCCCTTTATCCGAAATTTGTACACATAACATTTCATGATCCGTGTCAGCCCACTTTAAGAAACTAGCTATATTTTTGCGCACACAAATAAATAGCCCACCACCTCGCTTCCCCCGATCCCTTCTGTACATTTCGTAGGTTCCTTGAATTATTTCATTACTATTTATATCCTCATATAACCAAGATTCAGTAGCAATGACAATGTCCGGAGAATACGTCTCTACAAGATTCCCAAATTCAATTAATTTATTTCCTAAACTCTGACAATTAACCTGCAGTAATCTTAGAGTCTTACCTCCGCAGCAAATATTATTATCGCGGAATCTTGCATGGTTGTGTACCTTCATAATGTTGTTTTGAGACCATTAGTTCGAGATATGTAGGTTGGAACTTTGAGTGACGACTTTCAAAAGTAGAGTGATATCTGCGTGAAACATGTAACTTCTGTCTTTCAATATAGTCACCAGCACTATATACAACTCGTTACCGGCAATGTGTAAGTCGTCGATTCCCTCCAGTAGCGCCTATTCTGCAAACTGCCTGCAGAATCACGGGAACAGTCGGCTACAGGGTGTGCCACTTGTGCCGAGATCCACTGTTAATGTCATTGTGAAGTAGAAAAGTCAGACAAGTACTGAACTCAATTGTCGCTCTGGTGGGCCAAAGTAATTAACTGATAGGACCGCCGAATAGAATATGAATTTTTGAAGAATTAACGCACTGTAGAACCAAACACCTGGCGTCCTTATCTCAGATCACTTCCGTTGCAGGTTAAGTACAGAGGTCAGTGACAGATCGATCCGTCAAGGAGCGATTGTTTTCATGGTCGTGCTGCTGCCCGTAAGTCACTGATCACACAAGAACGATGGGCGAGTGTGGGCCTGGCGAACGGTATTTATCTGAGTATGGTGTGCCTGTGGAGGTGGTGTGATAGTCGGGGGTAATTTTTCCTAGTGTTTTAGTTTTCGTCGTTATCAAAACGAACACATGTGTTTATGAAAACATATTAGATAGTAGTATGCTGCCCACACTGTGACAACAGTTTGGAATCGAACTTTTTTGTCTCCTGAAAGCAAGGACCATTCCATCGTGGTTTGAAGAAAATCAGTTGGATTTGCTGGACTGGCCTTCTCAAAGCCTCGACCTAAACCCCATCGGGCATCTTTGGATTGAACTACAGCTTCGGATGCATGCCAGATCAAATCGTCCAACAATCTGGCAACAGCTATTCATTATACTTCAGGAAGAATGGAAACAATTCCGCCTTCAGTATATCAAAACGTAAAGGACAGCCTTCCGCGAAGATTAAACACTGTAATATTAACCAAATGAAGTCCTACACGCTGTTAGTTACTTGACTGGCGTTTTGGAACAAATAGCAGTAGATGTCTGGAGACCTTTGTTCACATAGCGTAGTTCGGGAAGTTGAGATGAACTGTGGGTGAGTCCATGGTTCGGATCATTTTTAACTTGTTGTGTAGGCGTAATAAATTCCATGTTCCAGTCGAGTTGATCCGTTTCCCGTTTAAATGCTTGTTAGCAGCAATTAAGAGAGACTACGGAAGGGCTGCATCTGGCAGAAGGTAGGTAGGTAGTGTCGATAAGAAGCGGTGTGGGGATCAATACGTGGCTGCGTGTCAAGTACCCGCATCTCCCCAGTCGGGTGACAAGCTCACTTGATGCTCCTAATCAATAACTTGCGTGCTGATAAGTGAATGCACCGTGTGCTGTTATCAGGGGACGGGCCGGTTGCTTCTATATTGCAGCAACCCAAGTGCTAATAGATTTCTTATGAGCTCCATTCGCTGCTATCTACTCAAGCCGACTACATCGTTTCTTTATGTGTCACGCCGTCTCGTCTTTGCCTGAGTAGTTGGGACACTCGCCAACCATCTTTATCAACTAGAGATACCAATGGTAGATTTGGAAAAACATTTGAATAGCTGTACATTATTTAGTCGTTCGATCAAATATTTCCTCTCTCTTTATTCAACAACAGCTGCATTGCTGATACGAACACGAAGTTTTGTTTGCTGATGTCCTTACAGTTATGTAAAACTCTTCACTGATAAAAACTGTTTTTGGATAGATCGAACTAATGTCAGTGGTGGTGTACTTTTCAATTTGTTCTACATAATGTTTGTCTGGATCAAGTGTTAGTAGCTGGATTCGATACAAACTACTGTTGTTAGTGGCTTCCAAGACATAGCTCTTCGAGATGTGAGGGGTGTGGCTGTTGGAGCAGAGTCAAGTTCTTTGCCTTAGAGCGAAAGGTTGTGGCAGCTCGTAGCATACGGAAAACATGGAAACGGCCGTGGTGCAATGTCGTCGCTCAGGGAGTGATTCGTGTTGCACGAAATTAGGTAAACACTTGGTTGCGTATATGGTTGTTAAGATGTCAGTATTCATTTTGGGGCAATGACGATACACAGGGAAGTCACTGATGATTGACCTTTACTCAGCTGTCTGTCTGTCAGGGAGGATTTAAATCTGATGTGAGATTTGGAACGGAGTGCACTCAGTAACTTGAGGGATACTGACATTAAGACAATTTCCATTTCACACTCGGTTCGAGGTTCGATTCATATTTTCTAAATCAATTTAGGCTAATATTTCATTTCCACCTGATTTCTAGTCTTAAGGCACCTTTTCGGTTCTGAATCGAAAAGAATATTAGCAACAACTCGATGCTATTCACATTGGATTATACTTCGTCCCCAAAAGCAAGCCACATAAATCGAGGCGAGTGTCGTCTCGGAAAGTCTTCGCATCTTATACAAAATTCAACTGAGGAATCTCATTTGCAGAAAAATATATTCTGCAGCCTTGCTAAATAAAATATTATAGGTTACCGCTCAGACTGTCATTAAATTCTTTTTGTTCCGTGCAGATTGTAATTGAAGTAGCTGTTATTACTTTTTATTATTTTTATTTCCGCTAATTTCTTCTTACGGCTTAAAATAATGGGGTTGAATAGCAAAGGAGTCCCGATACATGCGAGAGTGTTGTGGCTGGCGCCATTTCCGGTGCTCAGGTTAGCAGCAAGCGATGGAAATCATTCGAGAGAAATAATAGAGAGAACAGACCAGGCCCATGTGGGACCTAAGCTTGGGAAATGGAAAATGTTCTATGTTATATCCACACAGCCTAGGGTATATTCTACCTTTATATAATGCAAGAGGGAGAGAAAGCAGTGTTGAAATAATTATGTGCTACTGGAGGCGGGCGGGCGGGGAGGTACAAGGTACAGTTCAATATTTCACATGTTACTATTAATATTTCAGCAAATGAGTTTTTTATTGTCCGTATATTTCTCTCTCTGTTTCTCCCTTCGCTCCCTTTCCTCCTCCCTCCTACCCTCCGTGCTTCCCACTCCACTGGTTCCCTCCTCCCCCTCCTCCTTGCTACTCACAATGTGTGTATATGCACGTTTATATGAAATTCGGGCCGTGCACTGTATAGTTTGGAATGAGTTCAGCGTCCATTGGTCATCTATACTTCTGGACCATGACGTTTGTAATCAATCAAGTTAATAATTTGATTCTGCAGACCTCCAATATTGTATATAGATGAATGTTTACTACGAAATATAATCCAGCTCATTTATTAACTTGCAAATTTTGACCATTTGTTCACAATCAAATTAAAACTAGCTCTCATAATACGATTTCACTTCTTTTTTGTAATGGTGCAGTAAAATTGTATCAAACCATGTAATGTATTTTATAACAAACTTCTGTTTTTATTTTTACTCATTTATTAATTAATTTATTTTTGTTTTTATAACGTTTAGATTTGCTGTTAATGAAGTTAGCCGCTTTCTAACGGACCAAGGCTGACGACTAACTATCCAGCGCTTTCGATTTTCTCAACTTTTCTCAACTTCGAATGCGTGACATTACAAAGAGCGGTTTGATTCCAATCTTCCAGTTGCTTCTAAGAAACCCACAAAGCACGGTTGGTGATATGTCTGCGATTTTAATAATAAAGTTGGTCGTGTCGAGGGAGGAAAGCGTACGAGTTCGACTCCGATATTGGGTGAAATCTCTTTCGTTATTAGTAAATCGTTACAGAAAGTAATATGAATTTAATAGATTCAGAATTCTCTCTTATTGGAATATGCATTAAAATAATGTTAGTGATTAAGTGAATTATGTGTAATATTTGCAGTTATTATTCCTTTTTTTACCTTGGACAAATGAGGCAATATGTGAAAAGGCCGTAGAATATGTATATGAATAATGATGATCTGTAGGCTATTGAAAATGGAAAGAGAAAGAAAGAAAGAAACAAACAATAAACTGTAAACCTGTAGGCTACTTAATTATCCTTAAAACAATTTTTCGAAATAATAAAGATGCTCATTTTCACGGCCTCGGTAATTTATGAATCTATTTAATTGAGGGAAATAATGCGTTTAATATATGTTGTAAATTTGACAATATCGTATCCGTAGTAACACATTAATGATAATACAGAAAAAAAAAACAAGAACTTGAGATTATTATTATTGTTATTTTATTATTCTCTTCACTTCATCGTTAGGGCCAGTAAGGAATGTGAGATCTCAACTGTCTGTCTTCTTGCGGTTTCACCAAGTTGCCATCCTTTCAGTATTATTATTATTATTATTATTATTATTATTATTTTTATTATCACAAAATGTAATATCAATTTATAGTATTTAATAAATAAATTTAAATAATAATAATTTGTATTGTTATTGTTGTTTTACTAAAGGTCTTGGTGTATAGTTATTGACGTCTGAACTGTTTATAGTGAAAATACGAGTGTATCAGTATATCCGTATCTATCCTTGTCGATGGTAGAAAATTACCTATGAGTTTTGTATGATTTATTCGTTCACTTACAGTATTTTGAATCGTGCTAAATGTATTTCATAACTTATCTCTTATAGTGGTTTTATTCTGAATTGTAATTAAGAATATAGCAATCGCTTGCTAATTAAACATTACGTTAGGTTATTTTAACGGAGTAAAACAGGTAATTTGAAAAGTCCACAAAACGTGCGCGCGTTGAGGCGGGCGCTGGTGGGCCAGTGTTGTGTTAATGTCAGTAGCGGGGTGTGAGAGTGGGTCACAATTCGTCACAACTTGTGGTGTCGGGGTTCGCGTGGCGTGGTGTGGCGGCAAGGGAAAGTAAGAGAGGCAAGGGCGAGAGGGAGAGAAAAAACCCGTGGCACTCTGATGTGACATGCCACATGAATAGCCTCCTAAATGTACAAGTAATGAAGCACGATGCATAATTTAAACGTTCATTTCGTATGTTAAACACGATATGCGTACATATAGAAACAAAGAGAAAGGACCAAATTGGATGTATGTATTTTGAAACACGTTCATCTCTTGTTAGGTTCCCATTCCCTTATATACTTCACAAACAGCGCGCTACGCTCTACCTACGACATAGCATTTATTAGGCGAGAAATATTTAAAGCGTGCCGGATTCGCTTCATATGTTGTGTTATTGGCCAACGTCACGTACTTAAGTTTATCGTACATTTTTAATGTCTTATATGTTGTTCAAACAGTTGTGCTTTTTTTACAAGGAATGAACGAACGAGGCGTTCCAAACATTTAAACGTCTATTTTAAATGATTTGTCTTACTTGTGTGTGGTTTATGCATAGATAGAAATTATGTAGACTACTGTACTACTACTACTACTACTACTACTACTACTACTACTACTACTACTACTACTACTGCTGCTGCTGCTGCTGCTGCTGCTATACTACTACTACTACTACGTAAATAATAATAATAATCGAATGGTCTCCGATACGTTGTATAGATATTTTGAGTTGGAGACATTTAGGCTACATACTGTCCAATTTTGACGTTCCGGTTAGCACTGCCATCTGGCAACAAAATTGGAACTCTATTGGGTGACCTGTTGCTGAGACTTACATTATTTTGTCTTGTGATCATCAAATGTGATACAAGAGATCTTGCTATCCTACGACTCGGAGTGCCATGGTTTTTTTTGTCGCCCGACAACACTCTTTCTGGTTTCAAACTCGGGATCTTGGTATTATAAAGCGGACACTCTTGCCACTTATCCTCTGAGGAAGCTATGTTCTGTACAGTACCGTTTTTGCTTGAGAAAATTATTTATATAACATCCAAATATAATGTTTTCTTGCTATAATTTTTCTCAATTAGCCTAATTTTTAGCCTACTTTTCACATTTTGCAAAAATGAGGAAAAAGTAGACTTATGAGTTCGATCCGGGAAAATGTCTGTCTGTCTGTGTGTGTGTGTGTGTGTGTGTGTGTGTGGTGCCCCCCCCCCCCCATCCTATCAACTCCTAAACGTCTGAAGCAATCGAAACCAAATTTGGTATGAGTAAAGATCTATACCGGGACATCTCAATGTCACACTTGAAAATGATGTCAGTGCTACCAACTGCTGAAAAATCACAATTGAAATTTGAGTTCCATGTTGGATATCTTGGAATGTATACATGGGAACTATTCCAAAATTGGCACACACAGAGATAATAATACGTCAGTTTAATTTTCAGGAGGCCATACATGACAGTGTTGCCAAAATTATTCTAAGCCTACTGATAGGTCCCATTTTTAAATTCATATAACTTCTACACTATCAATTGGATTTCAACCAAATTTCGTATGTACTATGTGTACATAAACAGATATGACTGAGCGTATTATTAAGAGCCACCAGGGCTGCCAACTGTCAATAAATGCTTTCTCTATTTTTTATCCAAATACCAATATATCAGAAATTATGCGAGCCAACGGCTTTAAACCTTGCACACGTATAGTGCCTGATATTCTACATTAATTTGGAGCAACTAATGTATGTCAGTGCTACCAACATGATTCTAAGCCTGCTGATAGGACCAATTTTTAAATACATGTAACTTCTATACTATCAATTGGATTTCAACCAAATTTCGTATGTGCTATGTGTACCATAACAGATATGACTATGCGTATTCTTAAGAGCAATCAGGGCTACCAACTGTTAAGAAATGCTGTTTATATTTTTACCCTAATATCAATATATCAGAAAGTATGCAAGCCAACAGCTCTAAACTTTGCGCACGTATAGTACCTGACATTCTAGATTAATTTGGAGTAACTAATATACGTCAGTGCTGCCAACATGATTATAGCCTACTGAGGTTCAATTTTAAAATACCAGTAACTTCTATACTAAAAAATGGATTTCATCCAAAATTGGCACAGCAATAGATCATAATATTTCAGATTATTTCTGACCAACACATGCATGACATTGCTGCCAACATGATTTTACGCGCGCTGATAGATCCAATGTCTAACTGCATGTAACGTCTATGCTATCCATTGGACTTCAACCAAATTTTGTATTCTGTACCTTAAGAGATGGAACTAAGAATATATTCTGTCAGCAGGGCTGCCAACTGTAATGCTCTATTAGGCTACATTATGCCAGGTATATTTCGAACTAATTGGATATTTCGATATTACCAACTTAATTTCGTCATTATTATAGATAGGTCCATATAGATTAATCATTGGCATGAATCTTAAATTTAAGAAAAGTAGGCTCTTTAGTTCGTCACGGAACTTCATGTTAAATTTGTTTTTATAAACCTATCTTGCTGATCCTTGAGTGCATGCAGTACATACAAGCGTTCGTGAGATCTTCTAAGATGTCTGATAGCTGGAGTTAGAAAGTAGAGTTGTTTAGCTGGAGGTTCAGAGTAAAGTCTTACTTTGGTAAGGCGGTGGCACTGCATAAATCCATTCATGATTGGTTATGCGTATTAGCGCAAAGGACTATGAATGTTGGTAGTGATCCAACACACACACTTACTAACAACAGATTGAGGTCCTGAGAACCTCCTTTTTACCAAATATTTGCTTGCAGAAATTCTTTTTACGATCTTGGAGATCCATTCTTGTTTGATCACTTTAATAGGCTTTCTGAGAACTCTTTGTCGTCCACTATTACAATATGGTTGCCATTCTGAAGAGACGTAATAATACCTTGATATACTCTGGTAGTTAGGAAGCTATAATCAAAATAATTTGACATTTTTGTTTATGTATTTATTGTTTATTTTTATTGTTTATTTTTATCGTCACTTAAGTAACTTTCTAAGTCAGGAAATTGTGTGAAATGTGTTTTACAGTTGCAAGAAAGAAATGTTGAATAAATATAGTTTACTTGTGAATGAGCTCTTGAAAAGTAGCCCATCGATTACCGAACAGTTTCAGTTTCTCTGCTAAATATCAGTGCATACGAAATGGAACTAGAAAATGGCAAGTAGATCGCCTAGATGGTTCCACCTCAAAAGATTTATAGCTTACCAGGTAGCCGAGGCCATACGATGTTGACCTGGAATTTATATTGTATCTTCCCATATGTGTACTTTCTTCATCGTATTACCCCACAACTGTTTTCAAGACTCCGTTGCGCATGGATCATATCTTACTTGTGAAATATGATTGAGTTATGCTGCTCAAAATTCCCCTTCTTTCATATGGTAGTCTCTTCCTGTTTGATACAACAGCTTTGTAATGTGTGTTTTTTAGTAAACCGAAGCTTTGCATTGAGGCGGCATACAATGGTCAAGCAAGCAACTCTCCCGTTATTCCCAATATTCAATAATACAATGCTACATGTCCCTCAACATCGCTGATAAGGCTTCTGTTATTGGCTGCCACATTTAAAATGTAGGCTATTACGGTTTTGACCGATTAACTTTGCTAACGCTTGCTTCGTTCCGTGTTTTTTTAACCCACCCCTCCGCAATGTATTGGATATTGTGTAATAATATTGCGTTTCCGTTTTCAATCCCTGAGGGATATGTATTGATTAATGCCCTTTATATAGGTTATTATTTACGTGTTTCGGATTGCCCTAGGGGTTCCCTTTTATTCGATTTTTTTAACTTACACAAACGAATATTCTGGGCAATTTAGAAACAACTCACCAGTGAAAAAAATATGTGCTGGTCGCAATATATTCTTTGGAATCCATATGCGCTGCACAAAGTCCCTGTGTGAATGAATGTATCCGCATGTTTGGCAGCACGGGACTTCAGTGTATTGTTCTGATATTGCCTTTGCTATTTAAGCCCGCCCGTTAACGTATTTAATGCCTGATTAGCTTTCTCTGCTGACGAGCAATCCATTGCTGCGTAACCTTTTGGCAAAAAAATAGAGCTAATGTGGCTGATTTCTGAACCGTTATGACAAACATTTTCAGCAAGTGACTCTTCAGTGTGAAAACAGCGTGGCAAATTTATCTGGATCACTACCTAGTTGAGCAGCTCTCTTCCTGTGAAGTAAGTTCGTAGTAATTTTCTTGTATGATATTCCAGATATTATTAAATTCTGCCGTAATGAAGGTTGTCTGTTAAGACACACAAATGAAGTTTGTGGTTTTGCGTGACCGTTAATCTCGCTATCATGAGTCACGGAACCTCCTATTTACGTGGAATCCGGAATACAGGACATGACATTTCACTTTGATAATCTCACATGAACTGACCGAGAATCGAACCCGGTCCGCCTTAGTGAGAGGCCAACAGCTTAACCGCTGTGCCACCACACCCTCCTAAGACACACACAGATTATAACTTTAATAGAGCACGCATGTTTGCCTTGGACAGTTGAGAAACTACCGTGATGTTCAATGCTGGCTTTCCCTGAGGCCCGACCTGACGACGTTTTCAACACTGCTGAAATGTCTCAATTTTACATGTGGATCTCGTACTGCTTGCAAGAAATGTTATCATGCATCTCCCCACACATTCAATGCCAGTCTCTAAGTCATTGATTCATATTAAATGATTTGCGAATACTTTTTTCGCTGTTCCCTCTCGAAGGGTATTTAGCTCTTTTATTTTCTTCTTTTTAACGGATGGAGCTTGATCAGAGCACATTTCACTCTGCTCTGCACGTATCACCCCCAATGAATTACGCAAATTTTACCTCAGTCAAAATCGGTGCTAATAAAGGGATGTAAAACGTGGCTGCTTTCTTTGTATTTGGGTTCGCTTACTGGCTGTCAAAATAGATGGTCTGTTTCTGTTAAAAGATATTTTATGCACCGTCCTTTGATTCACACGGGGCACTGATAATTTGATTTTCAAAACTCTTTTCCATGCTTTGCGCTACCAATTTATTCATTTATACCGGTTGCTTACGCCTGTCTATATGTCGAACCGTCTAATCAACTGTTCATTTCCTCTGAAGGCTTTCATAAGCCAGTGAACTATATTATAACGTCCGTGGATATTGGTTATATCGACATTATTCTGGGTTCTGCTAATTCAAAAGCCATCTTCGCTTATTGATACAAATGTATCAGTCAGTGTGATCGGCAGGTATAGATCGAGAGTGGTAAAGTATTCATTTACTCTTCTATATACCATAGGTACATTTCTGAACTCGGTTCACTTTATTTTAATTAGGCCTACTAACAATCCAATGGCTTCTCTATTCATCAGTTCTTATTTATTTAATCTAATCCGCTACAGTTTACTTGTTTCTAAATTGAAATTCCGTAAAATTATGGATTCCCTAGGGTCTCGATCCCGAATATTTCTGATTTCTAAGCGGTAGTGATAGTTATTTCGTCACAGCGGCTATCGTCACATTCGGCTCATATTGTTCAATTGTTGGGCTCCGAGGAATATACCTGACGCTTATGCGCTACGTAGCCTTTACATTGTAGGTTTATACTTCGTTCTTCAATTTATTATCATATAGGCTATAGTGATTTTTCCGATTGATCAAGTCTCGAACCTCCCCATTTTAAGTAACTAGTCTGAATGCTGATAATGAACAAGAATGAATGTGTGTGTAGTGTTAGGTTGATGCTAAGCGTATATTAGCACTAGTTTGATTTATATTCCTAATTATATAACGTTAATTTCGTACAGTATAGTGATACCGTCAGGAACGGAAAAATGCTCAGATTTATGTTCGAAATAAAATGTCCTGTGGCTCAAATTCAACGTAAAAAGGAGGTCACTTGGTTTATAATCGCGATATTAACGGTCACGTAAAGCTACGAACTTACTTCCTTCAGATGCTCTCTCTCTCTCTCTCTCTCTCTCTCTCTTTCTTAAGTTTGGGGCTGGTTTGCAGCAACTCGCCAATCTTCTCTGTTCTCCGCCATCCTCTTCAATTCACGATATGATTTGGTGTTCGTGTCTGTCATTAACTGTGTGATGTATGCAAGTGGTGGTCTTCCTCTAGTGTTTTTCCCTTCTAACATCCCTTCGATGACTCTTGCTGGCAGGCTATTATGTCTGAGAATATGTCCCAACATATTTGCTCTTCTTGTTTTCAGGGTCTTCATAAAGCTTCTACTTTCTCCTGCTCTTCTGAATACCTCTTCATTTGTCATATGTTGTATCCAACTGATCTTAAGCATTCTTCTCCAGCACCAAGCCTCAAAAGCCATCAACTTCCTCTCTTCTGACTTCCCTATTGTCCAGGTCTCACTACCATACAAAGCCACACTCCACACGTATGTCTTCAACAGTCTTTTTCTTATTTTTAGGTCTATACTTCTGGATGTGAAGAGATTCTTCTTTCTATAAAAGGCGTTCTTTGCCTGAATAATTATACTCCAAATTTCTCGTTTGCTGGTTCCATCATACGTTATCAAGCTTCCCAGATACTTATATTCCTGCACATGTTGTATTCTATCATTCTCGATATAAATTGCTGGTGCTCTTCTATGATCTTCCTGGTTCCGACTGCATACGAGTATTTTTGTTTTATTTTTATTCATCTTCATGTTAAATTCGTTTTTAAGGATGTTATTCATTACATGAAGTATCTGTTGAAGATCATCTTCATTATCTGTTGTTAAAGCAATGTCATCTGCGAATCGGAGCATGTCAATCTTTTCCCCATGTATATTTACTCCAACTTGAATATCTTCTCTTATCCTATTTATGGCATCTTGGACATACAAATTAAATAAGTAAGGAGATAGCGAGCATCCTTGTCCTACTCCTTTTCTTATTTCAACCTCTTCCTGGTTATTGCCAGATCTTATTATTCCCCTTTCATTCTTATATAAACTATGTATTATTCTCCTATCTCTATAAGAGATTCCTACTTTCTTTAGTTACTTGAACAGTATATTCCAATTCACGTTGTCAAAAGCTTTCTCCAGATCCACGAATGCTAGATATGTTGGTATTCCTTTTCTATTTCTCTTTTCAATTATTTGTCTTAGAGTTAATATTGCTTCTCTTGTTCCAATGCCCCTTCTGAATCCAAATTGGTCGTCTGTAATGTAGTTATCAAGGTTGTTCTCTATTCTCCTAAGTATAATACTTGTAAGAATTTTAGATGCATGTGTTGTCAGGCTTAATGTCCTAAATTGATCGCAATTTTGTGCTCTGGCCTTCTTTGGAATTGGAATTATTATGCACTTAGTAAAGTCAGTTGGTACTATTCCAGTTTCATACATTTTGCATATCATTCCATACATTGCATCTTCAGCTTTCTCTCCGCAGTTACTTAATAGTTCTGCAGCGATTTTATCTACACCTGGTGCTTTTTTGTCTTTTAAATCTTTCAGTGCTCTTTTAAATTCCGATTTTAGTATTTGGTCACCTCTATTCTCTGCATCTGTCTGGTCTTCTTCCTCTATTACTTCCTTATTCATAACTTCATCTCCATAGAGGCTCTCTAGATATTCTTTCCATCTCTTCCCAACCTTTCCCTCTTCATACAGGTATTGTCCATTCTCATATTTAATACCACATGTCTTCTGTTTCTTCTCACCAAAAAATTGCTTCACATTTCCATATGCTTTTTCTAAGTTATTTGCTTTAAAATCGGTGTCTATTTCATCACATATATCACATAAGTATTTTTCTTTGTCTCGCTTGCTTTTCCTAACGATTTCATTTCTCAGTCTTCTATATTGTTGTTTTCTTCGTCACTTGTGACGTTTTTGAACCTCTTCTTTCAGTTATCATTTCTACAACTTCCTCACTTATCCATGCTTTCCTACTGTTTTTATTTTTATTTTTTTGCAGTTCCTCTGCAGTTCCTAGTATTTCCTCCTTCAGAATTCCCCACTGACTTTCTATTGGTTTCTCGAATATGTCAGTATTTCTTTCAATCATTTCATCTGTTCTTCTTTGGAACTCATCTCTAATATTTGGCATATTACGTTTTGTCACCTGTAGATATTCAGTTTTTCTCGTAACGATGTTCTTATATTTGAGTTCCGCGTGCATCATGACTAGATTATGATCGCTTACGATATCTGCACCTGGATAACTTCTGCAATTTTTAACCTGGTTCTTAAACCTTTCTTTTGCCATTATGTAATCCAATTGCGCTCTTCTCGTGTCTCCAGGAGCTTTCCAAGTGTATCGTCTTCTCTTGGAATGGCTGAAGAGTGTATTTGTTATGACTAATTTATGCCTAGTGCAGAATTCTATCAATCGTTCACCTCTCAAATTTCGGACTCCCAGTCCAAACTGCCCAACAGTTGTTCCCTCTGTTCCTTCCCCTACCGTTGCATTCATGTCCCCCAAAATGATTACATTGTCTTCTGCTCTTGTTCCTTCTATCAGGTGATTTAGATCTTCATACATTCTTTCAATTTCCTCGTCATCTTCATTTGTAGTTGGCATTTATGTTTGAATTATCACAGTATTGTTTGGCTCCGTATTTATCTTGACTAGAATTATCCTATCACTATGCTGCACATATCCCGCTACTCTGAGTCCCATGGATTTTTCCATAATCACTCCTACCCCATTTCTTCCGAGCGGTCCGTCTTCCGGCCCTGAGTAGATTATTCTGTAGTCATCTGACCAAAAGTCACCCGTGCCAGGCCATCTCATTTCAGAAATACCGAGAATATATATTTTTAATCTCTTCATTTCTATTTTCAGGTTTTCCAGCTTCCCCACCTTTAATAATGTGTTAACATTCCATGTTCCTATTTTCCTTACGCATTTCTATTTCTTGCGTTTGTTAATAATACCATTATTTCCTTTAGTTGCCCCCGCCCGGAGATCCGAATGGGGAGCTATTTTACCTCCGGAGAATTTAACCAAAGAGCTTTCCATCATGAGCTGCTGATTCTTGGGATATCCAGTCGGATCTTTAATGGAGTGGTTTCCCGTTGCCTTCTCCATTCTATGCCGTTGGCCACCTGTCGGCTCTTCCGCCTTTAGGAGCAGTTTCCCACCCCAAGGGCAAGAGAGTGCCCTTCTTCTATCCGCTCATCCGCCCTCCTAAAAGACCGTTGGCACTTGATAGAAGGTGGTCTCCTTATCCCGGGAAAAGTTCGGTGTCTGATATATGCCTATTATATGGACATATACCTTTTACTCATTATCCCGAGTACTGGGCTGCCTCTTCCGCCATCTACACTGTTCCGTAGTCCATCTACTCCACTGTCTATGCCGTTGAGGACTTCACCGTAACCATGGCAAGGGACCCTTACAAGGTACTACCAGCCGGGTCAGCTGGACCGAGGTTTTTTAAAGAGGTGTTACTCCTCTATCACTGACCACTTTGTCCTGGCTTGTGACAGGCAGAGCCTGGCTTCCCAAACATTGGGCCCAGGTACCGTCTAGTACTCCTTGAATCTCGTTAGTTAGAGACCTTGCAGAGAACTTTCCATCCTTTTCGATAACGCCGTCTTCTCTTTTAAAATAGCCCGAGGCGTAGCCGTACATGTTAAATCGCGCACTTCGACCGCTACGGGGAGCTGCAGCAAGAATGGAGGTTCGAATCCCGGGCTGACAGCGGCTGTCCTGAGTGTTGTTTTTTTTTCTGGCATTTTCGACACTCCCTTCAGGCCAATTCTGGGGTAATACCACATTTCAAGTCCCGAGACACCTACCCCATCGCACACCCAAAGTGCACGGGGATAATGACCAAGATGTCCCAAGCCTCTAAAATGAATTAACGACAACATACATTAGGATATGGCACAATATGCATTGCCTTTAGAAGTTTGCTATATCAGGGCAATCTAAAGTAAGGCGCCTTTTACTGGTCATTAGAGGATTGGAACTTCGGCTCCACACTTGCTTTTGTTGCTTGTTTCATTTAGAGACTTGAGACATCGTGATCATCAGTTTCATGTACTTGTGTGTGTAATTTGATAAGTAGTGTTATTATGACAACTGTAACAGTGTGAGCAAGTGTAATTAGAGGCCGAGATTGGGGTATGTGTCCTAAGACTTGAAAAATAAATAAAAATAGGCTCGCTGTGTGGCTCAGCGGTAACGTTCTCGCTCGCTTGCAGGATCGATTCCTGGCGCAGCCAGTTGGCATTTGAGGTTGCGCAAATGCGAGGGAGCCGTGTCAGTAGATTTACTAGCACGTTAAAGATCCCCTTCGGGGCCAAATCCTGGCATCCCGGTGTCTCTAAGAGCCACAGTTGTTAAAAGGGACGTAAAAGCAATAACATTATTACTACTCGAAAAAATACCATCCCTTCATTTGCTTGCAGTGAGTATGGAACAAGAACTGGGGGTGGGGGGAGCTCAGTACGATATTGTCGGCGCCGGGATTTGTACCTTCGGATCCCCGAATGTCAGTGTTACCCAATCTAGCCGTAAATGCTGCCTTACACCTCTCGGGTACGCTAGTTGGCACACTTTATTTTACTTCTGATTTGGAATGAACCAAGAAGGTATTGTTGTCAATACGATACTTTGGAGGAAATACCTCTGATTCTCATACTGCTGGGGACCGGGGATCGAACCTCAGTGGGGAAGCAGCTAAATGTATTCCAGTCGCATGAAATATCAGAGTTTGACCCCCACGTGCCGCGGAATAGCACATTTCAGTCGAGCCGGACCGCGCACGCCGAGCATCTGTCACAAATGTGCTACGGCTGCTGCTGTTACTGTTGTTGTTGCTGAATAATTAATATCACTGTGTTATATTACGTTTTGTGCAAATCTATTATGTATATTTATAAATGAATGACTCCGTAATAAAAAGTGAAAGAAAAACAGTTTTGTAATATTGGTATATACGCCCGCCCTGTCTGTATGTTTATGCGTTATGGATATATGCAGTCGTGGATGGTACTGCTGTTGCATGAGGTCTGCTGCTGCTGCTGCTACTGCTGCTACCCTTGTCTAAAGGGAGAGAATGTGTATGAGAAAAAAAAATCAATAGTCTAAATAAAAACAACCCCCCTTCCCCCCTACCCCCGCATGTCTCCCTCTCTTCTCTTCTCTCTCACACACATACACGCTAATTTCTGCATAGCAAGTCGTGCTTTTTTTTTTATTTTGGTGCATATGCAGAGCCAAGTGCTCTCCATACATCACAATCCATCTTGCATGCGCACATGTGCATATACTAACTAGCCCGGCCGGGCTTGATTGAGGACTCCGGACTCGGAGATGTATAGGCCTGCATTATGTGAGCTCATATATGTTTATATGAGGGTGCAAGCATAGGAAGTGGTGGCGGGAGTGGGAGTAAATAATGGTTATGGTTAATCCCCCGTAGGCAAATTTGGTAGTGTTTACCTACACAATTTGGTATTAATGATATATATAGTACCTTCATTTGTTGCTAAACTACACATTGGCGGTTTGTGTGCATTGTACATAATTGTAGTGTAGGTGGGATCTAGGTGTATTTGTGTAGTGTAATGGCTGTGCAGCTGTGTGCATGCATGGCCAACTCCGGCGTCGTGCAAGTTTACTTGTGTACTCGCCGTGTTGAGATATTATGTTGGTATTAGCACAGCCCTAGTCTTGGGCACGTTCACCAAGTGGACACATAATCCTTAATCAGTGCCGGTGTGCTGCTGCTTGCTTGTTGATTATACATGAAAAAGTGACAGCTCTGTTTATCTACGCGTGCCGCGATATAATGCTACCGTATTGAACTGCCGAACCCATGACCCCTCGGACCGCAACACTACTGTACGTCTCAGAGTAATTGACTTAACAATTCCAGAAACCAATGCGTGTTCAATAAATTAAAAAAAAAGATTTAATAATGCATTTTATTTCGACCTGCGATTAGCAGGAGATTGGTTCTCTCTTAGATATAGAGCAAAATTACTTGCGCCAGCAGGAAGCAAAGTGCTTGTTCAGTTGTGTTGTAGAGATTATGAGCCCCAAGCTTACCACAAACGATAACTTGTATGATTAAACAGGAGAGACTGCCTGTGTAAAGGCCTGCATTATGTGAGCTCATCAACTGTATGCTTGTATAGACTACTGCAGAAAGAGTATAGGGTCTGTCAATTTGCGGTGCGAGTACAAATGCTTAATTTGAACTGCTAATTTCTGTTTCGTTCCTTATCTAAAGCCCGGCTTACTTTGCCGTTGGTGTCAGCTTTCGCAGTTCTTATCAGTCTGAAAAACAAGCTTTGTGTCTCAGTGTAAGTACCACAAGAACTTGGAATTTAGTAATGTCTAGTGGTCGGGGCAGTTTGAAGTTCAGCACTCGTTCAAACAACTCCAGCTCACTTGTAATTTCTTTAAATGTTCTGCCCAAGTGTGCTTGCGAGGAAAAAATGACAAACATGCTTAATCATTGGGTAGCTGTACTGTTAAGTTTTTGTCTAATTCAGGGTCTTTGCGGCATCGTGACCATCTAGCCCCGTGTACTTGTAGGCCTAGCCTATGTTAACCTGTGTTATTGTGATGGCTGGGAATGGGTAGAAGGCGGCCGTGGCCTCAAGTTAGTTTACCATCCCGGCATTTTCCTAGGGTAAGAGTGAGAAACCATGGAAAACTATTTCTAGGGTGGTTGAGGTGGGAATCGAATCCACCTCGTGTCAGTTCTTCCTAACGAGGCTGAGTGTACCCCATTCCAGCCCTCAGACCAGAATTAATTTTCTTGGCAGAACCGAGAATCGAGGCCGATCTCTGAGATTATAGCAAAGAATGCTAGTCGCTGCGGTACGAGTTTTGTCTTCTATCAAGTTAAGGCATATTCATGCACTATCACTGCTTTGTGTGTCCATTAAACCTTCAGACTTCAGAAGATTCACTTATAATGTAATGCTACATCTTGCTTAGTCCTGGGCCGGGTCCCAAACGAGCTGTCGTGAGGGTGAGACGCATGATTGGGTCACCGTGTAAACCGTTGGTGCTCCGCCAAATCTTCATTGGCGCTTTATTTATTTGTTTGCGAGCCAAATTAGCGAGGCAGTGAAACAATTTAATGCAATTCCGAAGTTGTCATGAGCCACCTGAATTATTTAACGCGACATCTAGAGTTGGACCAATTGTCATGCAGTTCACCAGCAGTTTGATGCTAAAACAAGCCGTCCTCCCGCCGCACCCCCTATTTCCCAGTCGCTGTTTTATACGGATGTGTTTTAATTTAGAACAGCAACAGCAGTTTTATAGTTAACATTGCTTGCTCCCAAAATCATTATTTTAAATTTTAATATATGTTTTATTTGATATTTTCCTAGTTTAATTTCCACTGAGAGTTGAAATGAAATTGTGTGCTGCCACCAAGACTGTGTCGCGTAGGATTTACATGTTAGCCCAAGTAGAAAACCAGTTTTAAAAATATATATATTTTGATAGATTGTGTTGACTGTGCCTTGCGCTCACTTGGCTGTGTGGATGAATGCACTAACCTCTGTTATTGATCTAAAGCCTTGAGAAACCTTTTCTAAAACCCTTATTAAATATTTGTGGAGTATGCTGGGCATTCCAGCGGCGACCGACTCCCCAACCCGCCTCTCCTCGCGCGGCTCTGTCGGCCACCAACCAGGTCTTCATTCAAAGTCCTCACTTCCTTACAATTCTTTCATTATAAATAGACTGCTCTGATTAATAAATTACGAGTCCGAAACATTTTTGTTGCTGATTTCACTTTTCAGTTGGCATCTATTTGTATATTTTCTTTGGCACAGTTGCTGATGACTATTTATGATTATTTGTTTCTTCGAGAGTTACAATATATACAGATCGAACCAGAATCAGTGGCTACATTTGCATTATTGTTTCTGCACACTAACACTACACAAATGTAGGATTTTCTTTAAATTTAAAATGTTTTACATCTATAGAAACGTACACGACGAGAGGGTTCCGATAATCTTGAAATTATATTCAAGTTTCGTCAAAGTTGGAGAGGTCGATTTAGTGAGTGATCTCTGTTCGAAGTGTTGCGAAACATTTATGGTATAGTATCTTAACATGTTTTATGAATCGGAATGTACCAATAATAGGTTTGGTAAAAAGAAGTAAGAGAACAAAAGCTTATAGGGAGCAAGCTGAGTTTTTCTTAGTAATCTGCTTAACGACTTCTGCAAATTTTGTATTAGATTCTAACTAGTAATATATGTTTCTTAAGTTTTCCTGTTTAGCTTAGAACTATTAGCACATATGAAGACTAAATTGCGATCTTTGTATAATTTGACAAATGGAAGCTTACAGCTAATGGGTCGTACATTGTATAGATAGCTTCCATTTGTCACCAATTCCAGTATCCAAAGCGCACAGCGGTCAACTGGTACACTGTGATTGAGCCAAGCGTTTGCTGGCTTCACATAATGTACCTTTCGCTAAAGAGAATTATGTCTGGTCCATTACCACAGTGTTAAGAAGTACGATGAACGAAGTCGAAGGTCGCGTCACGCATGGATCAGCAATTTCAGTTGTCTACCTTCCATCTAAATGTGTTGTACTTTCTGCACAGAACAAGGCCTAATAGCTTTAAGCTGCCATTTGTCATCAATATGGTCGTGGAAATTCAGTTTGTATAGTTTTATTTTGCATCCGGACCACATTTGCTTTGTGGAACGTTAGTTACCGCAAACATTCTTCCGGATTCTATATTAATATAATATGACTTGGGGCGAAGAGGAACTACATACAGCAAAATGCAGTATTATCAGTAAAGTTATGTGTTCCCGTGGCTTATGATCGTGATATTGACGGTCAAGTAAAACTACAACCTTCCTTCCTTCCTTCCTTCCTTCCCTCCTTCCTTCCTTCCTTCATTTAACAGCACGTACTGGTATGTATGACTATATTTCTTATGAAACAACAACAACAAAATTATCTGGAGTTCCAGCTGGTATACTGAACCAAACTGGACGGATTAGAGTTCTCTGACGAACGCGCGGGAAGTATCCTTCCCTCCTTCCTATTATTTTGAACTCTAGATACCCAGTATGTCATTTACGACAAACATTTCATTGCTCGCCCCAAACTACAGAGATGTTAGTGAAATAGCGGGTATACAAGCATAGTGACGATAAGAAAACATGTACATTATCTGTAATAAAATAAATATAACTTATAAGCCTATATATCCCGTGACTAGGTTTACAATTTACCAGTATCCATTCTTATAAAACTATTCGGAGAACTCTTCTTGAGCTTAGTTGTTTTAAATATTTTTATTGATTGTAAAATATTCCGTACTAACTTTTATTCGTGTTTATATGGTGCGGAAGATTTGAATTTATTATGATAACCACTGGAAGTTAAATGTCTGGAACTAAGTAGCAATAAGCTTGGGCTATCTCGCCGACTGGTATGGCAATGAACTGCGAATCCAGCCATTAATTGTATTGTTTATTGTAATCGGCCAGCGATATATGCTAGCCACAGGCTTTCCCACCCACTTAAAAGAACATGGATATAAATAATAATTAATAACCCTATCATCAATACTGGTATCATTATTTGTAATTACCTTGTAGGCATGTCAAAATTCCCGATTCATCCATCAGTATTTTCATGAACTCTGCAGCTACTGTTATTTTTTGTTAGGATAATTTTTCAAGTTTTGTTAACTCTTCTTTGCTGTTACACGTCATTCTTCAGTTACTGGTCGACAGTCTCTTTACAGACTACATTTCCATTTTCTAAGAATATCAAAGACATGGTATTTGACAGAGTTATATTCACAGTAATTAAGAGAAGATGCAGAATTTGAGTTATTAGAAAATTGTAACTCGAAACCCCATTTCGGAAAACCTAGATGTTAGGCCCCTTAAAACAACAATTATCATCATCACCATTTCGGAAATGAAGTACAGTAATGACTTCCCTTCAGACATTTGAACTCATCAGCTCTAGCCGCTTGTCGAGTAAGCGTAGCCTATGTTATCTTCAGGACGCACAGCTGCATGTAAAGCTAATGTTACGCCTCTCCGGGCGAGTATAAATAGTATGGAATATTGCTGGGGTAATACTGACGGGGCAAAAGGGAATCCTGGAGAAAACTAGTCTTCGCCCCCAGATGTTTCCAGTGGACTTACCATGCAACGACCAAGCTGCCACATTAAAAGCCGACGTCGGCCGTCTGACCTACAGAGAAGCCTGCCATTAGAAGTACGTGCGGAAACATTCTTTTATTCGCCAATTTGCCGTTATGTTCGTAGAGAGAACAATCATATTCTCGCTATATGCTGCTTGTTCGAAAGATATATTGACATTTCAGGATCTGATTTAAGGTAATATACTTTTAATAATATTAATGTAATGTCCTTTCCCGACGTTAGTTATTTGGCGAACATCTGCACTCGTTTCTCAGGACGTGTATGCCTGGAATACGGTTCGGATATGTAATGATCGTATGGTAGGTGATTAGTTAGAAGGTGAATAGCGTAGACTTTACTGAAAGTTCTAACTGTTGTCATTTGAGTTAATTTTTATCTCTAGGTCCTTAAGTACTTACAAGGCAATCTTCTTCTTCTTCGGATGCGTATCCATTAATGAATGTTAGCGACTACATGATGCAACTTTTGCTTATGAACTGCGATGTGGAATAATTTATCGATGCTGGGTAATCCTGTCCACTCTTTTATGTTATCCACCCAGGATACTCTGCTAAAATGAACTGAGCATAATGTTTTAATACAACTCGAATTATGCTCAAAGAGTAACATATATGTAAGTACATAAATATTCAACACTGTTATAATGTAAAGAAACCAATACGTGTAGCCAGTTCAAAATTACTTTCTTTTCGAGCAAGATGTGTTTGGTAATTTGATTTATAGTTTCTTCGCTATCATGCTGTTGGATGCACATTTGTGTTTGAATAGTTCCAATGGATGTTCATCTTCTTGACATAGAAAAGTCTCGGAAGTAAAAGTGGCCGTACATTAGATATTTCGGTTGCATAAGTGAACCGTAATATTTGCTAACTTCTAAACAGTTCGGTCTTCCTAAAACCTTCACCGAAACAACTGCCATTGCTGCGCTGAAGGGATCAATTTTTATCTACAGGAACGATGCATATGGTTAAAGCACCAAACAAGCCATGTTTTACATTAAAATAACGTGTTATTTATATTTAGATGAACATTTTAAAATACTTATTAAGAAATATTGCATGCTTTGGCATTCTTTGTCCTTGTGGCAGCCTACAACTGCTGTAGGAAGAATTCAAAATAAATACACACTATCACCTGCAGCGTAAGATTCATTTCATGTAAAGCAACCATACTCATAGTTCATTATTGTAATGAGTTCTGTGCAAATAGACAGTATAACGTGTCATTATAGCGAATGTTCCGTTCTGAAATAACGAGATTTGTCGACCTGCGGCACTCTTCGAATGGTTCTTGAATTAAAGCGCTTACTCTACGCTGCGTCATGCTGAGAAGGGATTAGCTTACAGATATTCACGTTCCGGGAATTGCTGACAATTTATTAGAGCCACGCCTGTCTTGAACTATCATTCCATTTCACATGAAGATAGTACTGTACAATCGCCGACACAGCAAATGTACGTCCCATAGAAAGTGGTTGCCCGTAACACATACAGGACATGCAACATGACGTTCTACAGGGTCATCCATATTATCGTGTCTCAGCAGCTGAGACGGGTTCCGCTTGGCTCATGATCTATAGCTTCTTGCCTTACGGAGCAGAGTCTGTGCGGCGATAACTGGTTTATTCAAGGTCCCGCAACGCTGTTTGTATCGGCCGAGAGGGACCTCACCTCAGCTGCGGAGACACGATATATGGATGACCCTATATTTCGTTCCTTATACGGCCTCGAGACATGGTGTGTTACGTCTCTCGGCCGGGGACCTATCCGTTCAGTGGCCACATTAGTATTACCATGACGAATAGAAATAAATAGTGTTATCACTCACCGAGTTCAACCGCGCCCCGCTCGGCTAGCGCTAGCGGCGCTGATCCCCAACCCTACACAGTCAGCTGTTCAATAGTGGGATACGCGCTGGGCTACGTAAACCTCTAATACGAAGACTGCGGTTACGCTGATTACAACAAATTGTGTGTTTAGACTTATGAATAATACTGTCAAAAAGTTAGTATTAATATTCTCTGTCCCCATGAAGAACTATCGTTTAAAATCCTCCGTTAGTCGCACATTGGTCTGACAGCTCCATGGTTCGTTATATTAGTTTTAATATCAAGCCAACAGTTCAAGTTATGATCTTACCGTCTCGTGACATCTTACACCAAACCTTAGTAAGCACTTTTCTGGAGTTGTGAAATAGCGTGCCTAAAAATAACTTTAACACGTGTAACATTTTGTCAGCGTGAGATTGATAGTACCAGCGCTCCCAATGATGTTACAATCTGTCAGTGAGTTGCAGGTGTGCTGTTATTCCGATTATTTGGCTTAGTATGTTGCCTTAGTTAATATCAGTAGGGAGATTCCGCCTTACGAAAACCTAAGGATGCAGATGAAGCGTGTCGTCTTCTGCTGAAAGATAACGAATAGCTAGTTCATGATTCAGTAATTTCAAAGGAATTTGTGACTCTGATACTGAAGACAAAATTGAAACAAGATCCGAAGATCAGGAGGACGGTAACGGAAGCGAAGAATTGGATGACCGTTTATTTTATTGGCAGGTTGGCCATTATTATTATTATTATATGTCCGACTAATTCTTGGCCACTTGGCTATCACCACGGAAGTCCGGGTTCGATTCCCAGCTCTGCCAATAAATTTAATACTGGTCTGAGGGCTGGGACGGTGTTCACTCAGCCTCGTGAGGCAAAAAATGTTAAGAGGCGCGTTCGATTCCTACCTCAGCTATCCTGGAAGTGGATTTCCGTGGTTTCCCACTTCTCCTCCAGGCAAATGCCGGGATGGTACCTAACTGAAGGACACGGCCGCTTCCTACCCAAATCCTACCTCAGTTCCAAATACACACACTACTACAGACATCATAATGACACAGGTTATCAGACGAATTCTAAACAAACCCTAACACACGGGGCTACGTGACCACGATGTTGTTAAGTCCCTAAATAATCAACAACTATTATTATTTTAGGCCTATTATTATTAAGACGGATTTTTTTTGTTTTAGGTAAGGATGGTACGAAATAGAACAAGTAACCATGGAAGGCTGCCTTCATTCCGTATCCTACTGGGCGCCTTTCGTGATTTTACATCAGTGGATAGATATTTCGGTAAATTTTGAAACATGTGAGGTACTGATCCTGGTTTTAATTTCCACTTCACGCGAGGAATTTCCACGTTCTCATAGTTCACTACGAAACAGTCCGCCTTTTTAATAATTAAATCTTCCGAAAAACGCTCGTCACAGATTTTATTTTTGATCGACAATTGCTTATCTTTCCACGGAATAACTGTCGCCCATTTCGCAAACAGATTTGTTTCTTTTGGCGGTGTGGAAAAATGTCTACCATCAGATTTTCTTCATAACCCGATTTACTTCCAGGAACAAAACATTACATTTTCCCGAAACAACAGAAAACTTAGTTGTTTGCACACACAAAGCACTGCACAGATATTCGTAAACTATTACAAAGAAACAAATTCCCTCGAATAATATGACTTCTCGCGCACAGGATATTACAGTAGCCTACTAACCTCGCGGGTTACTGTCACACGTGCTTATGGTTCGGCGCGACTTCCGCGCCACACACTGGCTGGACCATTAACTACAATGCTTAAGTAGCGGAGTGATGACACTGTTTATTTCTATTCGTCATGGTATTACTAACGTAATCAGTGCACTATATTTTATCCGGTGGTCGTGTTATAGTTTTGTGGAAGTGCCTCCGAACGTGCAGGCTGTCTACAAAGGTGGTTGCATTGCGTGCTAAATCGTGAGTCCTGCCGCTCTCCCTTGGTGCTATGAGTTCAAGTCTCGGTATATGACGTAACTTCCTTAGTTTTATCATGCCACTATTGACAGTGTGGGCTTATTTGTGGCCCTCGATAAGACCGTTGAGTGGTTCTCTCAGTACGAGGACCATGCGCCACCGTTGTGCATGACCTCTTCCTGGTGTGTGGCCTTTGAATCGATTGGGGCAAAGGCATATGTATTGTCGCCACCTCATACCAGGCTGGATCATTCAGTGATGAATTACGTAAATTCAAATATTAGTAATAAACTGGTGCGCCATCTATAATGTTGAAAAGCAAGGTATTTATGACCTCTTTGGTGTATAGACTGGCAGTATTTGTCCACTTAGTTTTACGGAGATCGGATCATTTGGTAACAGAAGTTACGAAGTAGGTCCTTACGAAATGTCATTGAAGTAGCTCCAGAGCTAAAAAATGTTGTCAGGAGGTGGGGGAGCACAGACACACATGGATCTCATTGATCTCATAAGCCTATTGACCGTATTAGTCGAGAGACTATAGAATATGTAATGGAGGTTGCACGGAGATCTGGACAGCTGTTTTTTTTCTCTCTCTCTCTCTTTACTGAGCGTCTCCGTAACACAAGTAGATCATTTTTAGCTATGCCATGCCCTATCGCGCTTGAATTGGTTACTATAAATAATTATGTTTTTAACGTTCGCACAGCTGCCATAAATAATTTTTGAAAACAATTGAACGTTAGAAGAGAGCACTAAATAAAGATTCGTTGAGCCAAGTTTAACTAAATTTTGCTTAGTCATTTTGTCTAATACTTGGTAAGCACAAAAACAGTCACATATGTGAACTTACTGTATAGTCCTCTGTCAACATACGAACTATTGCTACAATAGTTTCCGAGAATTTGAGTACCGGTACTAAAGTCTGTTCTCCGAGTCGAGATAGTGGAAATAAACACAGTTGTACACGTGATTGCAGGGCTGCCCGCAAGGGGTGCATACAGCTGTGCCTGTTAAACGTACCCAAACTTCAGTGCTGTGTATAGCCTACATGTGAAGCGGACTGCCTTATCGGTTACATGCTACTGCACGGTTTATTTGTTGTTCGTTTATGTATTTAATTAATTAATTAATTAATTAATTAATTAGTTCTTAACTGCTTATGACAGGCAAAAGCATACAATGCAGCAAGTCTTGTCTTTTCTAGGGCTACGGCATGACTTATAAATTACCTCGGAGCTTCTTGGCTACCCCTGCCTTGCAGAGCCGATGACGTGATATGGGCGTGTTTCCCTGTCCAGGCAGTCAAGTGACCACGTGCAAGTATTTAGGCGCACTATCTCGACTCGGCGAAACATGGTGGTGGAATGATGTGGTTCAGGATGCCATCAAGGCAAGACGACTGGCAAAAAAGAAATGGGATGAGTCTGGAAATGACGAAGATAGAGAACACTACAGAAAGGCAAATAAAGTTGTGAAAAGAGCTGTAGGGAAAGCAAAGACAGCTGCATGGAAGGAAGTCTATGAAGAACTAGAGACCACAGAAGGGGAGGCCAAGCTTTTCAGAATCGCTAAGGCACGAGACAGGGCTTCAAAAGATCTCACACACATCAGGCAAATGAAAAGTGAACAAGGAATTGTAATTCAAGATGAAGAGCATATTAAGAAGAGATGGGAGGAATATTTTGAAAAGTTGCTAAATGAGGAAAATGCCCGTCTTGTGTTTGAGGATGGTATCCCAAATCACAACGTAACAACTGGCATATGCAGGGAAGAGGTTGTAACTGTTATTAGGAAAATGAAATGTGGAAAAGCAACCGGCCCCGATGAAATTCCAGTGGAGGCTTGGAAATGTCTGGATGAAGAGGGCATAGATATGTTGTGGAATCTATTCCAACAGGTACTTCAAGAGGAAGTAATGCCCAAGGAATGGCGGGAGAGTACCATAATTCCCATTTATAAGGAGAAAGGTGACATTCAGGATTGTGCAAATTACAGAGGAATAAAACTCATGTCACACACAATGAAGATCTGGGAGAAAGTTATTGAAAGTAGGCTTCGGGTGGAGACGACAATAGGAGATGAACAGTTTGGATTTATGCCGGGAAAGGGAACAACAGATGCTATTTTTGCACTTAGGCAGGTCATGGAAAAGCACAGGGAGAAGAGAAAAGAACTACATATGGTGTTCATAGACCTAGAGAAAGCGTATGATCGAGTGCCCCGTCAAGAGGTATGGAGATGCATGAGATGCAAGGGAGTACCGGAGAAGTATGTGCGCATTGTTCAGGATATGTACCGGGGAGCAAGGACACGAATTAGAAGCAGTGTAGGATTGTCAGATACTATACCGGTTCAAGTAGGTCTTCACCAAGGATCTGCACTAAGCCCCTATATTTTTGATCTAATAATGGATGTCTTCTCTGAAAACTTAAGAGAACCAGCTCCTTGGTGTATGCTATTTGCAGATGATATTGTCTTATGTAGCACACACAGGGAAGCGCTTGAATATAAACTGGAATGCTGGAGAAGAGCCATAGAGGACAGAGGCCTTAAAATCAGGAGGAATAAGACCGAATACCTGTGCCTTGGAGGAACTGGAAATGAAACTATTCAGATGGATGGTAGCCAGCTACAGGCAAGGGACAGTTTCAAGTATCTGGGATCCACTGTATCTAACGATGGCAATCTAGATCTGGAAATTACCCACCGAATTCAGGCTGCCTGGTTAAACTGGAAAAGGTTATCTGGTATTCTCTGTGACAGGAGACTGAATATCCAAGTAAAGGGTAAAGCCTATAAATGTGCAGTGAGACCTGCAATGCTATACGGAGCAGAAACTTGGCCAACAGTGCAGTCACAGTGCAAGCGACTGGAAGTAGCTGAAATGAAGATGCTAAGATGGATGTGTGGTGTTACAAGGAACGATCACATCAAAAACACCTTTATACGAGGCAGCGTAAAAGTGACTGAAATATCAAAAAAAAAGTGCAAGAAAGACGCTTGCTCTGTTATGGCCACATTAAGCGCAGGGATGAGAGTTATGTAGGAAGGCGAGTGCTTGGTCTGGAGGTGGAAGGCAAAAGGGAAAGAGGCAGGCCTAGAAGAAGATGGATGGACTGCGTGCATGATGATCTCCGGGAGAAGCAGTTAACAGAAAACACTATTTGGGACCGAGGAAAATGGAAACGACTTGTCAGAAACGTCGACCCCGCATGAACGGGAAAAGACGACGAAGAAGAAGAAGAAGAAGATCTCGACTCGGCGAACAGATTTTAGAGAAATATTCGTTCAATTGGTGACTCTTATCGAAATTCGAAAACCAAAATATACTTTCTGTCCGATTTTGTACCTTTCTCTGAACTTTCTTCTTTGCACTAAAGAAACACTGTGATCCACTTGTGCCTCATGGCTGTCCGTGGCCGACATTTCAGAGTCAGATGTACAGTTCAGTTTTCTTTCAGCAATTTTGATTAAGAATTAACTACCCCTGATTTCTTAAAGGCAGAATAAGAGTATGTGCAAAATAAGTGCTTTGCTGGTTTGAGTTGGCGAAAACCCTGTAAGCAAACAGCATTACACACGCAAGCGTAATAAACATATTCTCTAAGAACTGACAGCGTAATTAGACTATATTATTCAACAACGGTGTGTTTGGCACAGGTGTCGTAGATGAGAGAGATTCAAACCTACCAGTTAACTTCAGAACCCAAACCTGAACGTGATCCAAGGTTCAAATGTAGACCGAACCCGCCTGATACCCGAACGAACCCAGAACAGATTCGGAAAGTGTTCCTTTGCATTAGGCTCAGCAGAAAATTTACCAACAGCAGAACACTTCGTGAGAACAGACCACAACATTGTATTTGATGACATAGAAGTGATGTCATGGCTCTTCCATTACCACAGTAATACTGTAGTATTCTAGGAAGCAGTGAAGATTAGAAAACACTGGGGGTCTTCAGCCTGTGGGCTCTCCGAACAATTCTAAGCCACCCGTGCTTTAGGTTCTAAATCTCTGATATACTGACAAAATGTAAAATGCTTGTACAGTATTCTAAAATATCCAAAATTCCAAATACCTTGTTAAAAAACAAATTTCGAGAATCTTAAATTTAAAACTAATATTAGAGTCAACGACCTCATCTTAGAAACGTAGGGGAGAGGGGGGCATGTTGTTACAATTTTCAAATTTTATTTTTTTAAACTGTTCTCCTGGAAGCTGTTAGCCTGTTATGGCAGTGATAATGATGTATCAGTATTTGGCTTTATATATGAAAAATGTGAAGACTGGCGTAAAAATATTTTCGGTATAAATAATTTTTCTTGTTAATGTGGTAAATTGTAACAACATGCCCCACAACGGGGCTAGTTGTTATATGCCATGGGTAAGTTGTTACACTCAACTTAATAATAAAATGCGACATAGTTGTAACTACAATCTTGTATATTTAACTCGAAATAATATAACAGTCAGCCCTGAAATACATTCACCACATTTCGCAATTCTGGTTTTTACGGCCAAATGCCCTTCCTGACGCCAACCTCATGAGACGAGTAAATGAAATATGAAATGAATGAAGATAAATGAAACTGGGCAAGGATGTGGAAGGAAGCGGCCGTGACCTGTCAGAAAGTACCGTCCCAGCATTTTCCTGGAGTTGAAAATGGGAAACCACGGAAAACCATTTCAAGGTCGGCAGAGAGTGGGGCTCGAACCCACGTCTACCAAATTAGCAGAGAGCTTGGCCTAGCGCTGCGCGTTATCAAGCATAGCTATCACTGTCGGTATAGAGAAATAATAATGGTACCGATAATAATAATCAACTAGCAAATACGTTAATACGTTTATAGTAGGGCCGGATAGTTATGTGCTTAACTTTTCAGAAATATGTATTTATTTATGCGCTTAAAAGTGAAAAATATGTGATTAAATTTCCAAAAAATGTTCATAAATTTGTATCAAATTTGTGTCCCCCAGTTCCTCGAAATATAGTTGAAACGTCCAGCTCCTTGAATAATCCATAATCCTGTCTACCGAACAAAAAATGTTCCCGCTTAACAGGCCGGGGCTCGCCTCGGTTTCCGAGTCCGTCTTACTGTACTGCAGATGCGCGATACGAAATCATGTATGTGCTGTTTTCGAATTTCATTCTAAAGAGCAGAAAAAAAGGTCACATCAGAAACTTTCATAGCAATCTGTCAATCTGTAACAAGTTTTGCTGATCACTGTAATTTCAAGTAAAATTTCCTTTCAAGGTAAGGACTATTGGAGGCTTAATGAGACTGTTGACTCCAGTCCCCCTGCTATACTTAATGACCTGGGAATTCCTGTTTGAATTACAATACAGAGACAAGGGTGCATTCTAGAAATAGATAAGCCAATTACTGGAATTGCCAAGAGTCGAAAATGTGGGCAGCAATCATCTAAGGAGTACAACATACCACCAAATATAGGAAATATGTACTTAAGAATAAATACACCAGAATATGTATTTATTTATAAAAACGGCAAAAATATGTAAAAAATAGAAAATATTTAGTTAATTAAAAATATTTAAACACACAACAATCCGGGCCTTAATAATTAGCAATTAAATAATAATATGGTACCATGGGGCATGTTGTTACAGTGTAACAACAAGCCCCCAGCGTACTGTAACAACTTGCCCCACCGGCCGACATTTTGTATTCAAGGTCAATACTTCGGCGGGGAGTAGCCTAGCTAACTACTCTCACAAGCATTTCTTTCGTAAGATATCAAACTATATTCTCAGAGACATGCAAGTACTTACCTTCAACACAGAAGAAGACAGACGACTTCAAAATCGAATATTTATTTTCACTTTTCACTTCAAAAAACACTTAAACCTTCATAACACTCTTAAAATACACGCAATGGTTTCCTTGTTTTCACAGTATCTGCAGACAGGCACCCCACACTTTAGTAGCGGATCGTTACGCGCTTCAGCCACACGGGTGATTTTAAAACTAACATGTAACAACGTGCCCCTGTTAACAACATGCCCCCTCTCCCCTATACAAACTAATACAGAACGATCCATTGCTTATGAAGGAAAGGGAGAATTAATGGGATAGGCAAAGTCCATTTTGCAACAATGAAACATTCGAAAAGTAAGATTGGGGAATAAAGAAGTTGAGTCCGTATTAAAAAATCATCCTTGGCAAATAAAGATTAGTCCGACAAGAAGGTTCAAAGAAGTCCAAGGACGTTTGTTTATAAAATATACCTGCATCACTTTATAACAAGTATTTGCAATACTTTGAACTAAATCATAGATTAAAATTAGCAGAATCTATGTTACAAGGTCTTATCTGTTTAAATTCCCTCTACTGAAAATTTAGTAAAAGTGGACTTAAACCCCTTACCCCCACCTCGTCATATGCTAATGTTACCGTTCCTACCTCGATAATCTGCTATTCAGTAAAGCGTTAACTCCTCCAGACCAAGAAAGGTTTTGTGTTGATTACGGCCGTTGAATAGTATACACACACACTTTCTAAATTCATAGCCTGTGTATGTCTGTTTCGACTATTGTTTCACGTATAGCCTGGCATAATTTAGTCTACATTATTGCAACAATTTTATTTTACACCATAAAATTTTATTTAGAGCTCAGACAGAACAAACCGAAGTTGGAGGTGATGGTTGTTGTGTTGAGAAAGAGTGTCAATACGTACTTAAATATTTACTCTCAAAATAGTAAAAGAACATTGGCATCTTGTCATCTTTGTTAGAAGGCAAGCCTCCGTGGCTCAGGCGGCAGCACGCCGGCCTCTCACCGCTGGATCCGTGGTTCAAACCCCGGTCACTCCATGTGAGATCTGTGCTGGACAAAACGGAGGCAGACAGGTTTTTCTCCGGGTACTCCGGTTTTCCCTGTCACAATTTCATTCCAGCAACACTCTCCACTATCATTTCATTTCATCTGTCATTCATTTAATCATTGCCCCAGAGGAGTGCGTCAGGCTTCGGCAGCCGGCACAGTTCATATCCTCGCCGCTAGATGGGGGCTTCATTCATTCCATTCCTGACCCGGTCGGAGACTGGAAGCAGGTTGTGGATTTTCATTTTTTTCATCTTTGTTAGAAGAATGTGGACTCATCCCTCTGAATAAGCAGCGTGATGGCGTGGTAGTCAGCTGCGTGCCTCTCACCAAGGCTGGCGTGTTTGATTCCCTGTTAATAAGTGTAGGATTTTCAGGATGAAATGCTACATCCTGTAGTTCGGATTCCTCGTAAAATGGATATCCGTGGCTTATCACCGCGATATTAGAAGCCGTGTAAAATTACAGCCTTCCTTCCTTCCTTCCTCTGATACGGACTGAGCTAAATCTATCACCTTATTGAAATTTCTATTGAACTTTAATGCTCGTCCATCAATATTCGTGATCGGGATGGTTGGGCAATGCATATGCCTATAGACTTTGCAGGGTCACAACCCCACTTCAATTTATACTGCGACGCGTTTGCCCACAAGATCTAACAAGTGCTTTCTCGATGTTAACATTGGTCGGTGCATGTCGTATATGAATAAACTGACCACTTTTTACTTAAGTATACGAGCTCAATATGTAATGAGATATTTACAGCATTCAGCAGATACAAGCTGAGGCTGAATCAATTGGCCACAATCAACATAGCTTCGAGCTGTTTTAATAACGAGTCGAGTGACAAAAACGTGTGGACTGTGGTGTAATTCAGGAATCTATTTTGGTGCCCTTTCTTATATTTCTAAATACTCTATGAATGATTACTTCGTGGTGTAGCGACTAGCATTCTTCGCTGTCGCCTCGGAGGTTCGGGTTCGATTCCCAGCTCTGCCAAGAAAATTTAATTTCGTCTGGGGAGTGGAACGGGGTTCACTCTGCCTTGTGAGGCAAAACTGAGACAATGAGGGTTCGAATCTCATCTCAACCATCCTGGAAGTGGTTTACCGTGATTTCTCCCACTTCTAATGTTGGGATAGTATCTAACTTAGGCCACGGCCGTCTCTTTCCCAATCCTATCCCCAATTCACTAATACACTAGTACAGCCATCACAATAACATAGGTTAGTAGACAAATTACACACACACACAAATAAACGGGGCTATATGGCCACGTTGTCGCAGCCCCTAAAATAAGCAACAACAACAAACCATTCTAAATATGGGTTCAGTAAAATTTATACACAAGTAATTAAAAACGTTAGTAGAAATTAGAGACCACTTTCTGTCAACATTCAAAATGTCTAAATAATATTTCTCAGAAATGTACATAGATCATATTTATCTACCTTAGTTTATTATGTCCGTAATTTCTGGTAATGACTTCGGTGCATGTTTACTGTATGTAAGACCCTCTGATTCCTTAAGTGTGTGAGTACCAATCCAGGTTTATATCATATTTGTAAAACTTGACTCATAACCTTTAGTTAATGATATCAATTGAAGATCTAAACAATCCTTTTGTTTGCACTTGTATGTACAGTCCTACTAAGGAGTTATTTCCTCAAGGACAAATCTAACGAATGTATGTACGAATTTTTCATTATGAAGTGTTGTGCCTTTCAGCGTCCAGTCTGTGAAAGCATCTGTGAATTAACTAAACGTTTTAGTAGGTAGTACTTGTTGTGGCTTCATTTGATTGTCTACCTCTCATTTTGAAATACTGAGTGTTCTCGGTCTCGCTCTGCTTCTCTTTCCATCCACTGCTGACTCAGTCATTTGCATTCCATGGCCTCACTCGCTAAGCTTCATTCCACGTGTCCTTTCCAAATATGACCCTTATCATTATGGGTACCGACTGGCTATTGTTCCTACCTGTTTGTACCAGCTATCATTTTCGCTACATTCACCCAGTCTTAACTTTGGTATGACTGCCTCCATCGTGATGCGTTTAATGTTTCCTTCTACTGCTTTGGTTTTAGAGACTTATCATCCTCAACAGGACTTTCGTCATTGATGTGTTAATTACGAAGCATATGGAAAGGTTTCTTGCAGCCTTCCCTGTGTCTACCATTAGAGCAACCAGACTGAATGCAGTTATTGTTCCTATGGGTCAGAATGTAACCACTGTATGAGTAACAGAATACAGAAGCTTAGGTTCTGCTGTTCCGATGCAAGATATCATTTAACTACTTCGAATCCTCAGTCTAATGAAATTCTAATTGAGAAAGTTGTCGTGTTTTGTCTTGTCAAATAAACCGCAGAGATTTGGCAGAAGTAGTTAAATTTCTATGCGAACGTCCTGTGGTTCGGGTTCCACATAAAAATCGGAATCCCGTGGCTCATGATCGCGAGATTAATGGTCACGTAAAATCTACAAGTTTCCTTCCTTTTATAGTGTTGATTGACTGTTATGGAGCGAGTTTCAACACTGGCTCTCGCAGTCGAGGAAACAGGAAATTGTGGGTAGGATGGAGGTGTCATGTGAAGACATTGCATTTGTCTACTTCTCTATGGTTCTCCTGTGAAGTGGGTTTACCTCGATCGACTATGTATTGAACAATGTGTGATGGTTGAAGAATAGTTTTATATCGTAGTAGTAGTAGTAGTAGTAGTAGTAGTAGTAGTAGGTATGGTGGTAAACTAATCATTTTTAAGGGTTATACCCCAAGGAAGTAAGGGTTGATAGCGTCTTGCACGACGGACGTATGCTGCTCAGTAGTCCTCGGGTGTTTATGCAAATGCATAGTTCTTATTCAATGGGCAAGTGCTTTACAATGAGAAAACGTGAAGTTTATTTTGCATATATTGACGAATTCATTTAATAATACACACTTATATTTTTGTAAGTGCATATGTATAAGCATTGATGCGACTTCAATATATATATGATTTTAAACAGAGACTTGATCTCTTTGCTTAATTAGAACACTAATGAAATGATATAATGAAAAAAGAAGTGGCATCTAGGTTGTCAGCTCTTGACATAAGTTATAAAGCATTGACAGCTAGTTTGTGCATAATCCGTGTGGTTGTGTAGGCTAGAATAAATAAAGGTGTTTGAAATGTTCAAATGCCTGCCAATAGAAAAGTCGGGCAGGAAGCTCTGTTATTTTTATTTGTTGTTTCACTTAGGTACATGATTTATCGCAGCCATCAAGCTCATGCGCCTCAAAGAATGTCGAACCTATATTATAACCTGTGTTATTGTACTGTTGCAGTAGTGCGGGAATTTATATTTGGGGCTAGTATTTTCAACGGGGTGGCCATGTCTTAAGATAGGTACCATTAGAGGGGGGAAGTACAGTAGTCTTAATTCTCGCACGCAAGAACCCCCTTCCTCTAAGTTATATTTCCACGTCAGTGTCCGTGAATACCACAGCCTATAATCGTTTGTCGATGTATGCAAAAGTGTACAAATTGCAATCATCAAAATTGAGATTTACGTAGATATGAGATCTACACGTGGAAAAGTGTATTGTTTGTCTGCTCCCACTATTAGGCCTGATTCCCCAACGACGAAATTAAATTTAATACAGAGGTAGCAGTAGTAGAGGGCGCCTATATTCCATATTTTATAACGCAGTCATCTCAACGAAGACAAAATGACGGCCTTCTAAGTATTCAATGCCAAAATCAATTAACTAATCATTTGAACTCTTCTAAGTTTTGCAAAATCAAACTATCTTATGGAAAGTGTCAAATGCCCAGATTACGAGGTCATTAGCAGTATAATTTTAAGATGGCAACTGTACGAAGCATTTAAGCATTATAATCCGTACCTCATGTTCCATTGAAGCGGTGCTGACCATAGATGGTATACAGGGAATTTTCTACATATATGCTAACCAAATGAAAACTTGATGGGATTGAGCATTATGCACAACCGTTATCTTGACATTATACAATTGCTCCACAGAGCTACAGTACAATAGCGAAAATCAGTAAGGTAGAACCGTTGTGTGGCTTTATAAGTCGACGGCAAAAAATATACTATATACAAGATAGCTGACTTGTGGGCCATACGGGTGGGTGTTACGTGTGTTGGTGCGCTGTTTGTACTTGACGTTAATAGTTGAACACCCTAATGTTACAAAATTATACTGCGTGATATGGAAATCATCTCTACATAGTATAAAACGAAGTCCCCGTTTCTTGGATGTAACGGGTTATCTCGAGAACCACTGGATGATGGATTTTGATGCGGTTTGCACCATTCTGTAAATGATTTCTCGAGGAAGGTTTCTGTGGAAGAACATTCATTTATGACCAAAAGGAGCCGAGCAGTAACGATTTCAGGAATCGAGCCCGAGAAAAACCTGCCGTCCATGCGCCTTTTACGCTTACGCTGAGTAAACCGTTAAAATATCTACAAATTATACTATGAGTGTAAGAATTGTTCAGCATGAAAAGTACTACAAAAAAGTCCCCGACAGCATATCTCTATTTTTAATACATCGCACGCTATAAGTGATTTTACGTTTTCTTTTCTTCCAACAATCTCGATTCAGTGGAAATTTAAATTACTAGCTTCGGGGCGAGTTTACGAGCTAGCGAGCGAGCCTATAACCCCAGCTTCAGCCAGCATCAAACTGTCGAGTCGTGTCGAGTTCAGACTTCAGAGAAGAGTATATGTGTTTGGAGTTTCGCTGTTCACCCTGGCTTTTCGGAATTGCGTCTGTGACCTGCCGTCCGTGCGCCTTTAAGCTTACGCTGGGTAAACCATTAAAGATACCGGGAGAAGCCGGGGAGGTTTGCTATTTTTATAATATATTATTCATTTTAGTGCATATTTAAGCTAAACTATGCATGAGTGCTTGCATACTGTACTTTTGGATTTTTTAGCACATGGACTTCCAAGCTCTATTGATCAGGCTTCTTAATTTACTCTAATACGTCCGTTGTATATTAAACCCTGAACTATTTTATTTCATGCATGTTGAACTGGTCTGATACAGCAGGTCCCGAGTATGATTCACGGCTCCGGCAGGGAGTTAAGAAACTACTGTACGTTAGGGTTTGAAACCGGATGCACTCAGTCTCGTGAGGACAGTTGAGTACTGTAGCTGTTTGATCAGAGATTCAACGCCTCGGTCAAGAAAGCCAAGATTTATAATGGCCGAGGAGACACTTCACGCCGACCACATGTCACTCCGCAATCTGCAGGCTGGGGCAGATGACCTCGTAGTTCCGTCCCTTGAAACAACAATAACTAACTAATCTGCAGGCCAAATGGCTGAGCAGCGGCCGCTTGGTAGGCCAGGGCCCCTAATGGGCTGTAGTGTGACGGTTTTTTCAAAGATGAACTAAAGATCTCGTATCATTAAATCTGAGCTGTGTGTATATATATCATGAAAAGCCTTAAATAACCGTATGTCGACTGTGGCCTACATTTGTGTAATATAAGACCTTCCAACCCCTCCCATTTACTGTAAATGACTTGTAATCCGCCTCATGTTCTTGTCTTTCCCCTATTCACTTCTTTTCTTTATTACCTCGCTTTGTCTTCTATTTTATACGAGCCCTTCATTCACATTTGCTGTCTATGTTGTTATTAACTACTACTTCCTACTTATGTGGACAGTTATGTTATAACTAATTACTAGGTTGTTTTTCCGCGTGGTATGTTCATAGTGGAGCTTTATGCCAGATGGTGGTCCCCAAGTTAGATTTGTGCGCTTCATTGAATATTATTATTATTAATCATTGTGAGACCCATTGAAGACCGCGAGATCTCATCTGTTTCCCTTTATTATTATCATTATTGGGACATTAGTGTTTGTGCTGTGATTTGACAGTTAAGTTTATTACGCCGCAGATACGATTCAGATTACTCAATGTGTTGTGATAACCGCACCTCATGAGCCTACGGACCTTACTGATTAAAATAAATGCTTCTTACCCACGAATTCCTGAACGGATGGGCGTTGATGACTATTAGCAAGTGTATTGGTTATTGTACGTAGATTCCTGCGAGATCGTTATGCATAGGCCTATACTTCATAATTATTATGCATTCATTATGGAGAAACACTACGATTAAACCCTTCACATATTTTAAAAAAGATCATGGCTTTTATGGTAAAGTAATCTGTGTAGCCCACTCTTCTGCGGGAAATCTTGAAATTGACACCAGTTGCTTATAAGCGTTACCATTCCAGTACTGTACTTCAAATTTATTGACAGAGCCGGGAATCACACACGGGCCTCTGGACTGAAAGCCAACGCACTACAGCACGAAGTGAACAACACTGAAAGAAAGAAAACATTTCCTTAAACATTACATTTTCTCTGTTTACATTCCGAGTTCCTGATCTTGTATTAATGTTTCATAAGTTTTTATTCTATAAGGTGCGTTCAAAAAGTAACGAGCCGGAGGCTGTTATGCGCAAACCGGTGACGACATGGGCTAATCGTGGCGTGTGTAACGAGGTGTGGTTCCGACCAGAGCGTGGACGGTCACAGCCCGTCGCTAGAGGGCACGCGGTGCACGTCACGTGACGATACAAAGCGAGCAGCAGCATGCATCAATCGTTCAACCAAGACCAAGACAGTAGGCCATTCGACATGCTTCCTGGTGTGGTTGAAGACTGTCGGGCACCCATTGGGCACACACTTTCCGCAAGTGCAGTCGCTCCTTTATGATGGTGTGCACAATTCCGACGCTCAATCCGACCACGGCGGCTATGGCGTTCACTGTTACTCGGCGGTCCTGGGTAATGAGTGCATCAACCAGCTGGACGTTGTCATCGGTAATGCAGGGGGGTGCCCTAGACCGGCCATCGTCGGCAAACGGTACCCGTCCTTACCTGAAGCGCTTGTGCCACGCCTTGAACCTTGCAAGGGACATGCAGTGGTTCGCCGTACACTTGTGACATTCGGCGATGAATGTCCGTTCCCCCTACTCCTTTCGCTATCAGAAACCGAACAACACCTCTTTTCTCTTCGTTTCACGTCTCCATGTCACTGTTTGCAATGGGACTGGCAGCGTTGGACGATTGATGCATGCTGCTGATCGCTTTGTATCGTCACGTGACGTGCACGCGTGCACTCGAGCGACGGGCTGTGACCTTCCACGCTCTGGTCGGAACCACACCTCGTTACACACGCCACGATTAGCCCATGTCGTCACCGGTTTGCGCATTACAGCCTCCGGCTCGTTACTTTTTGAACGCACCTTATACATTGGTCTAATAGCTCTAGCAAAGGGGGAATGCCGCTGGGAGCCAGGTATAAGCCCCACATCGCTCACACAAGAGCGCAAGGAATTAGGATCGGCCCTACTTCAACCGCATGACTCACCTAGTGGAATTCGGTTCATCAAACTCTTTTTTTATTTTCTTTCATTATATCTTCAAAGGTTTGATATTGATTTTACACCATTACAGGAATAATGATACCAAACAAAGTATTAAATTACTCTAATAGACGACAATAACCACAAAATCAAAAAATACAGTCCATGATTATTGTATCTCCCCTCACTCCATCCCTCCGGTAATAATGATTTGAAAAGAATGTAAATTTTACATTGTTTGGAGTAATTTTTCTTGTGATGTACAATATTTTCAATATAAGTTACTAATCACTTTATGATAAAAATAAATTTAAAAACATTAGGATTTGATTGGCCAAGTACAATAGGTGAATCACGGGGCAGAAATACGTCCGGTCCTAATGCCCTGAGTTTGTGTGTGAGTAGACCTGGTTCCCAGCCGCATTCCCAGTTTGCTAGCATTATAACATTAGTCCCAATATGTTTAAGTGGGTGACGGTCCTGCGATGTAGAAGTAGCACGAGTAGATTTAATGGCAGATTAAAAATCCCCTTCGTGGCAAAATTCTGGCAACCCGGCTGTCTCTAAGTAGTTAAAAGGGACTTAAAACAATAACATTGTTATAATTATTATTATCTATATAATACGCCAAGGTGTGTGTTTCACAAAACTCAAGCTCCTAAACCAGAGGGAGTTAGAAGGTGTGGTTTGCACCAAAATCTTCCAAATCGTCTCAATAGTACATGAAAAATCTTGCATTTCTTGAAAAGTCAACGAAAATGTATTTATTTGTATATAAAGTGCTTTTAAACAAATAAACAAGACGATAGCCCCTGTCAGAACTGTATCGCGTACAGCCGCATAGCACTAGTGCCGGGCGGGTAGTCTGTACACATGGGGTGCACACAACGCATTGTGATGAATTCCTCTCTGATTTCATGAATTTCGACAATTTGTTTAAAAAGTGCGTTTAAACAAATAAACATTTTTATAGAAGCCCGCATAACAGTAAAGCCAGGTGGGTGGTTTATACACATGCGAGAGTTCTCGCATGGATCCGCTAGTTATTATATAACTTTCCTCTCGGCTCCGTCAGGTATTCTAAAATGACGTGAGGGCTGAAACTGTGTGCATTCGGCTTTGTAAGGAGAAATGAGTAGCTGTCTGATCTGAGACGTAGTGACTCCGGTCAAGAGAGCCAAGATTAATGGTCGACGGGACGCGTCGCGCTGACCACGTGTCACCCGCAATCTACCGGCCATATGGCTGAACCTTGCGGCATAGCCACGCGTTAAATCGCTCACTACAATGAGGAGCTGCAGGAAGTCCGGAGATCGGAGGTTCGAATCCCAGTACTGACAGCGGTTTTCGTGAGCGTCGTTTTGCCCGGGTTTTCCATACTCTCTCTGAGCAAATGCCGTGATGGTACCTTTTTCAAGTCCCTGTGGAACTAACCCATTCCCGGACCCTAAGAATTACAATTACACACATCATCACCGAAACTCAGGTTATCAGACAAATTGAACACACACCCGACTACACAGGGATGATGCCCAAATAACAACAACATTTGGCTGAGCAGCGGTCGCTTTGTTGGTCAGGTCACTCAATGAGGTCTAGAGCAAAGATGTTTAAAATGTATAAACGGACTCCTACTTACGCGTTGGCCTATTAAAGAGCAACGTAAGTATAGGATTTGCTAGACAACACTAAATAAAATATGACTTCGAAACTTGCAATGCGAGGTAATCCTAGTCTCCCTATTTTAAAATTCGACTAGCATTAGGCCATCATCTCCTGTCGTTCTCATTGTCATTAGTCTGGTTGTAATGAACGTTTCAGAGTCACACTAGTCAATAACTGTCGTAGCTGCCTATGTGACAAACGAGAAGGTTGAGCTCAATCCTCTACTTATTTTTCATACAGGTTGTCCCTCCGAGTTGATTGGCCTTACCTTTTGACACACCATGTGGTTCCTTACCGTGTGCCTTACACTTAAGTACTTTGCAGTGTAAGTCATTAGGCCAGCGCGAGACATGATGTATCTCGTATTGAAATGTGGCGTTTGATTACGCACGCGGCAGTTCCATCTTACGTTGCCCAATATGTCATCGCACATTACAATCGTTAAATGCAAAGTGTTCTCTAATTTACCCTAACCCTTGCGCGTGCTCGCGCCCGTGGTTGGATCGTATAAATTTTGATTTTGCTTTCAATCACTCACCTGACAACCGAAATGGAACATATAGACCGATAATTAAAAAACATATTTTTTACTGATTTACAATGTTGTACCTGACATACATCCATTTAAAGTTATTGTAAAATATAGAGATTTATGGTTGCCTGTGCGGGATATCCATCTGTTATAATATAACTTGATGTGAAGCCTGTTCTACTTTCTAAATTAATATGTTTAAAAATATGATGGCATGTGCCTATTTATTAGGCTATCAAGTGAAGCTTAAAGAATTGTTACAGCTTTTGGTAATATCGTAAATTAAAATGGGAATGTTTGTAATTGAATAGATAAACGTCCTTACGTTTGCGATAGCTCACTGGATCCAACGTATTGTATTGGACATCGATGTGTTTGTTGGAATGCTGCTCGCCAGTTTTTAATTTGAAGTGCAGCCGTCTACCAACCGCAGAAAGGAGATACCTAATATTTTTGTTCCAATTGATGGAATTTGCTGTAGGCCTTGTTCTTACATTTTATGAAGCGCGTTACGGCTTGTTAAATCGTATATTGCTCAAGGCTCGGGTTCGTTGACCGACTGTCATTTTTAGTCTGTAGGAAAATTGTACGGCATGCTTACATGGAGCCAGGGTGCATTATTAAGGTGATATTTTCTCAAACTCTGTACTTTTGACCAAGCTGTTATCTCGTGAGACACTTGCTCCTGATACTGAGTTGTTACGGCTTGCGATGCATACTTTGAAAAAATAAAAGTTTTAAGTTATTCAATGCGTTTCAGTGCTATGTACCACATTCGTTTGTTCACCTCTGCACGGACATTTCTTCTGCGTGTCTTTGTTGCTCGTTGATGAAAATTCTCATATATATATAATTGGCCTTTGAGGTTTATCTTTTAGGCCATCAATAAGGGAATAGTCTTCCTTGAGTGACTGGTATAGAGGAGCTACCACCTGAACACAGACGTTTTCTGTGGGAGATCTTCACAAACATATGTTTAAAGGGACATTGGATGGAATCCCAATCATATAGATTTTGATTTGCCGTGATGAAAACCGACGTGAACATCTTATATAGAAAGAAAATATTCATCGCATTGACATGCTGAAGGTAAAGTAGTAGTGATTTACGACACGGGAATCCTCGTCTACTAGTTTATTAGTCAGGACATCGGGTATCGTGGTTCGTTTCCTTGTTCATTTTTTCAGGTGGTGCAGCCATTTTCTTCGTTAATTTCAGGTTAAAGGGTATATTTTTTATTATTTCGGGCACCTTAAGCCAGAATGTCTGGACATTGCTGTTGAATGCCTGGCTTAGAATTCCATATTAAGCGTCGTATTCTGGATTCCTTTGTGTATCTATGTATTCGTCATTATTCCAGCCAACTTCGGAGGGTGTTTAATTCCATAAGCACTCTTTGCTTCGATTAACAGAAATTTTTGTTTTTAAAGTCGAGGCTGCTACACCCAAAGAACGTACATATTGAGCTGCATTGGAGTTCTCTAAGTCGCGAGTTTATTTTTAATGACCACCCTAAATCCATGGAGTATCTATAACTTGCTGTTTGAATCCTCCCTATAGGTCAATTCTCGTGAACTAACCTTTTGTTTACGTATTGGAAGGTTTCAACTTGAATGAGCGATGTATTCATATTCTCATAAATACCATTTGAATTTGTTATAATTGCGTAATTTGTTCTGATTTATCTTACATTCAACCGAGGCAGGGGATATCACATAGTCGTAATCGAACTGATGCCCCACGAGTGAAGCACTTGTTTTAGTGAAAGCCCATTCACTCTTGTGTCCGTGTGTTTTGCGCAGATTAGGCTTGCTTTTCATCTGCAGTGTAGCGTTTGATGAACTATAGTGCAACTCGCATTGTCATGTATTTGGTTTGGTTTGGCGTTTCGAAAATATTATTACATTTGTTTGGAATTGTACATTGATTTACGGAGCATATCAGTTGTACCCAAACGTGCATTGTCAAATATTAAACATTTTAACCGTGTGTGTTATATGTGTGGAAAACAAATTTTAGCGTTTATTCTCTGTTATACGGGGATTTTGACACTCGTAGTTAACGTATTGTGGGAAATACTGCATCATAAATAATTTATCTTCATTCACTTTACACGTCCTTTCTATTCCAACGTGTCAGTGTCGGATCCATCTTATTTTTGTGTGTATAGTGAGGTAGTCGTTTCTCCTTATCCCCTGTTTTGTAAGTTACAATCGTTATATATTGTTTACTTACGTTAAATACAGTATTTTGAGAAAATAAAAGTCTAATGAATTTCATGTGAATTAATAAAAGGGTTCTTACGTTTTGGTTCTACTGTCCTGTTGAATTTGAACTCAGAAACTACAGAATTGGATACTGATTTAGATCATTGATAGCGTGATCTTCAGGGAAGTATATAGTACGTGTCCTATGACTTACATGCGTTTCCAAGGAACTGCAAAGTATGGCAAATGTAAAAGCAAGGCGAGAGGAAAATTGGTAAGGGGCAACATGTCTCCGGGTGCAGTGTGGTGCGATGAGGGTTGGTATATAATTCAGACCACTGTGTTCGTTCAGCATCAACGACGAGTAATACAAGTGGCCACAATAATGTGCTATTTATTAGTGTAGCTGTGTTGTTGTCGTTAACGACTGGAGGACTGAATGTGTCTAGCTACCTAACGTAATCCCACAACATTACTCTGCTCTAATTCAAAAGATTTACGCACAGATAGCCGAGGTCATAGGTACAATTATTCATTCATTCAATTTCGCTAATCGGCCAAGTAGGGACCACGATAAGCCTCATTTTACATTCTGGCGTTCATTTTTCGCTTGATCCACACTGTCTTCATGAGCTCACTGTGTTTAGCAGGACGTTCTTCTGTCCATTTCGCACCAGTAGTCCGTTTTTCGTCCCGGAAAGTCCCAAACGTCTTGATGGCTGCTCTATAAAGATTTTCGTCTTATGCATCTACTGGTCGTATCCCCATTTCTTTAAGATCTTTCTGGACGTTACCGTACCATGGCATTGTCGTTTTTGGCTTTGAGTCAAAGATACTGAAGATACGTTTCGTCCATCGGGAGTCGACCATCTTTCGTATATGACCGTAGAAGCAAACTCTGCGTTTTCGCATTGTGTCTGTGATCTTCTCTATCTTAGAGTATGTTTCTTGCCTGGATTTTCTGATGTAGATGCCATTTTTGTAGTCCGGGCCAAGTATGATGTGTAGGATCTTTTCTTTCTTTTCTCTCTAAATTCGCGAGCAAACATTTCTCGGATAGGATAAGGCATTCAGATGCATATAGCGGTACTGGTTTGATGACAGTGTTGTAGTGACGAATTTTTGTGTTCATAGAAAAGCACTTAGGCCTATATAGCCTACTGTATGTTGCGACTTCCATTTTCATGCTTCTGCTTCTATGGCTTCCTTGTCAAGGCCATTTTGCTGGATCATTACCCAAGATATCGTTCCATATTTGGTGTTTAGTTGTGCCGTATCATCCTTGATGTTCGACATTAGTTGTCTTCTGAAAGGAAATTTGTAATCCTGTTCGTTCTGCTACTTCCTTCAATATATTGACCTGTTCTGTTGCACTTTCGAAATCTTCTGTCATTAGGGCTATTATTATTATTATTGTTATTATTATTTATTTAATTTCTCAACTTACATAACTGTTAACATGACTCAGTTCGGTACATGAAGTTCAAGAATCTAAGTATTGTCACACTTTCCAGAGTCTACATCATATACAGTGCTTTTAGAAACTATACCATGAAAGTTTCACAGCAAAATTATTCCCAGGTAGGCGTATATCACCTTCCGCGCTTCTATTCCCCAAAAGGGTCCAATTGCAGCCTTTTGTGCAATAGTGTGGGTATATATTTTTATTATTATTTTGCTCTTAGACGCTTTGTTTTTACGTCTAACGTATGACGTAACCTCTCAAATGTCCGTAAAGACATTGAGATGATGTATGGCTTCAAACCTTCCTCTATGAGTACGCTACTCAGTTATAGCGTCCAGTCCTGCGGCGTAGCCGTGCTCGTAAAATCGTGCAGCACAACCGCGTGGGCAACTACAGAGATCGTAGGTTCTATTCCCGGCGTTGACAGCGGCTATCCTAAGTGTGGTTTTCCCCCCGGGATTTTCACCACTCCCTCCAGGCAAATGCCGGATTAGTATCCTTCTTGAAATTTGAGGGGGACCTATCCCTACTACAGCTGCACACCCCACTACAGTCTTCACATAAATACAAGTTATCAGACAAATTCAACACACCTAACTACATGGGGCTGATGAGGAGGGTATACCAAGACCTTAAAATGAATCAACAAAATAGCGTCCAGATCGTTCCAATAGTTTCTTAGTTTTTAAGACGTACAGACCCTACGTCTCGAGCTACCAAACCACAACATTACTCCGCCTAACTCGAAAGATAAAGGCCATACTATTAAATTATTATTATTATTATTATTATTATTATTATTATTATTATTATTATCATCATTGTTGTTGTTGTTGTTGTTGTTGTTGTTATGTATCCTCTCAATGAGGACAGTTTTAACGTCAAACGTAACCTTTCAAATGTTCGGGAATATATTGAGATGTTACAAATCTTCCTTTGTGAAAATGCTGCTCATTCATGTAAATACCGCCCAAACCGTCCGAATAGTTTCTTAGTTTTTAAGGTAAACAAATAGGCAGACAACCAGGTGCCTAACTTGCACCTAACAAATTCAAAATCTCCATAGCTGTCGATGTTCACTAATCACCACCACTAGAATCCTAGTGCTGACAGTGGCCGTTTTGAATGTACTGTATGCTTTGTATCTCTTAATAATTGAGTCCTCAATAAGTGGACGTAAGAGCAGATATGTTGTCCAGTTTGCCTGTTCAGTAGGTAAGCCGATGTTAGTATTATTGTTTATGATCGTTGGGTGGTGGTAAACATCAATTATTGTCTTATGTTTTTGCAACCCATCTGAAAATTGAGCTTTCTAGCCTGGCTGGTCGACGTAACCTAAGACATGTCTAGCGCGCGTTACCTGACGTATCTGTGTGTTCTTGGGCGACAGTGTTGAGAAGTCACGCCAATCGGTTTTGGTTGCCAAACGGTAGCTCGTACCATTGGTCAGTGGTGCAGTAATAATACAGTGTTGCCGTAATGTTGTCTCGCATAAAATTTATTCATATCTGCATACGATGACACCGTCATTGTGCGACTGGTTGCGTGACTCTGTGGTAACGTTCTCGCCTTATAAGCTCAAAATAGCGGGATTGAATCCCGGCGCAGTCAGTTGGCATTTTATGGTGCTTATATGTGAGGGAGCCGTGTAGAAGATTTACTGGTGCGTTAAGGATCCCCTTCGGGATGAATTCCGGCACCCCGGCGTCTCTAAAAGCCGCAGTAGTTAAAAGGGACGTAAAACCTATAACATTATTATTACACCGTCATTGTAAGATTTTTTACTTTTTTTTTGTTTTGTAAAAACCCCTTAACTCTCTGTATGTGTATTCTGGAAGATTAAAGGAAATACTGTAGATTCTATCATTTCATGTAGGAATAATCATTATAAAGCATTTGAAGGAAGTGATATAGTTGTCAGCCGCGACACGTGTTTATAACCCGGTGCTAAAAACAATACCGACTGTACATGATTGTTTATTACCGCTATTGAAACTGATAACCAGGACTCTGCAGTTACTCCTGTATTAATGTTCTAGGGGGCTTTTTTAACCCTGCAAAAATAAACATTCACTGTTATCTCTAAAATTACTGCAGTGTCGTATAAAAACATATTCAAATATTGTGTTGGATCTCTAAAACATTTCAAAGCTTCGAATTTCTGGGGTAGTACTATATGGAGATATATATTATATACATACATATATGTATGCTTTACAAAATGTCCTGGGGCACCATAACTTTGTCTATGTGTAACATAAAGCTATGTGGTTACCGCAATCAATCGGTACAATACCTTGCTGTCACACCAAGCAATGAGAGACCATTTCATTTTACAGATTAATCCCTACACTGTTACAATAACATGTGTATATGTGCACATATTGTTTATGCCGACTTGATACATGGCTATGGATGTATAAACGCAGCACGACAGAGAGTTGGTTTTGATGTTTGTGGTGCATTGTGGGAATAGTGATAGCGAAATGTCATCATCATCACCGTCGTCGTCATCATCATCATCATCATTTGGGAACGCTCATCAGAGTAATCCTGCACTCGCTTCTCCTCTTCTACCTCTCCCACGTCCCTCCCCGCCCCTCCAACTGATGTATGGATTATACGCTGATATGTGTAAATACATAGTGGTTTGGGTAGGGGGTGATAATAATTGTCATCATGTTTGACTGTCAATCAGAATTGCTGGGGATATTAGAGGGAAAGGGGGAATGTTTTGCAAACAGTGTCGTGTTGGTGATGCATGTTGCATCATTAATAACATTCTATACATAATGAGTTTCTTAATCACCGCCGCAAGTACCGACCAGGTGACTGACTCTTGCTTGGTTACTGTTCCACCACTGATTTCTTGCTCATTTGCACGTATTGATTACTGCCCAGTTTTTTTTCCACCGTGGATTACAGTTGTGTCAGAGCCGATTCTCTTTGTACTAACTTTTCTAGACTGAAGGACTTCACAGTTAGGCCAGAGATAGTTTGTAAGAGGGGGAATTAGTTCATCGATTATCTCGATGGTAATTTTTATTATGAGTGCGCACACCTTCCATTTAGCTTCGTTTCGTACGAACTGGTGAAGTTCTTTTTTCTTTTTAGGAACGCAGGGGTGAAAGTTAGATTTAAAAATTCTGTTGAAATCTGATAATCATCCCAATAGTATTTCGGACCAGCAGTCGTACACGTCGCTAATGTGTTAATGTATGGAACTTATTATTTTAAGCCAATACTCTCCCAACAATAGCCGTTTTTCATAGACGTTATAAGTTAACTGGATGCGTTATAACGTCATTTGAAATCTAAGGAACTAAATATCAACTACTGTTAATATTCCCACTCATTAATCGTATGAAAAAAAGTTTTTAGGCCTAATAATAATAGAAATAACATTTTGGTAAGTTAATTTTCTTTTCGATTTTCTCTTTCAGGACTGACATTAACGGAGGTCAAATGATTTTTTTATTTGCCCTTCGCCTAAACTCCCCCTCTCTTTTATACTAACTAAATAATTTGCTGCTTGGATTTCAATTTCGATTTTAAACATAAAGTTTCAAGGGAGTATATTCACCTCTTTTCAATTTATACGTGATAATTCAGACAGAAATCGAAGTACTGTAACTAATTTTGATTTTTGTGGGATGAAACGAATAAACTAGTATAATATGGTTTTTAATATCATGAAGTACAGTTAATACTGCAATTTTGTTTATATAGACGGGGACTTTTTTACATGGCGATTCGCCCCAAACGTTTAACAATAGAATCTCTCTTGTGTTCATAGTTCGAACTTTATGATTGTAGTACCCCTACCTTGGACCATGTGAAACAGGGTCAGCTAGCAGCTGGTGCTGAAAAGGTCCCCTCCGGTTTCGAAACATTTTTTTTTGTTTTTGTTTTATTTTGTTTTAATATTTGTTTTCAAATCGCGAGTCTGTGTAGCCGACACTGTTGCTAAGCTCGCCGCGCACAATACCTCGGTTTAGAGGGCAAGGTGAGGTGAAAAGTCCAGTCTTATAAAACATGGTTCAAGGTATGTATTTATGCTGTTTAATTTATGGGCTTGGATGTCGTGATACCCTGTGCTTGTGAATGTGTGGAATTTGTTTCATGGCCTGTATTATTGTGGTGTTTGTCGTAGTGTGGCTAGGATAGGGAAGGAGATGACCATGGCTTTAAGTGGTATATACTTCGAGTAGGAGTGGAATCGATCCCTGCGAGGCTGAGTATACCCGGCTCCAACCCTCTGACCAGAATTAAATTTTATATCAGAGTCGGTAATCGAATCCGGACTTCTGTGTTGACAGCCAAGAAGTAAGAGAGTAAGTATGTATATAACTTATAAGTTTCAATGATGAACAATATATAGTCGTGCGTGTGTGTGTATGTTTTCCTCTCTCTCTCTCTCTCTGTTATCCTGTGTCATTGTGATGGCCGTTGTTGTATCTGTAATTATTAGTTAGATTGCCCCAGGGCATGGTTGTAATGAGTATGCTAAAACTCGGATGGAAGCCACACTCAAGACATTTCCTATCACCGTCGGTGTTCGAACCTCGGATGTCTGAACTTGTAACTCTTCGTTGCAGACGTGGAGCGTTATAGCTTAGCCGCTGTGAGGAACAATGGATTAGTTAGTCGTTATTGCTTTAAGGGGAGGTACAGCGAGGTCATCAGTCCCAAGAGCAATGGAATAGTCCCATACTTACTGTTCCCGAAGTTACTGGATTGAATCCTGACAAGGTCGTGAGATCCTTGTCACTTTGCCACGTTACAGAACCTTTTCAAGGCCAAATCAGGACATCCCTCAAACCGCAGTAAGGAAAGACGTTAAAGCATATTATTATTATTATTATTATTATTATTATTATTATTATTATTATTATTATTACTGTATATCACAATTGATCCTAAAACACAGTTCTATCGGTCTTCGGTATAACTTCGGTGGGCTTATACAAAAAGCTTCGCTGATATTCAATCAGTGTTCAAGAATTTCCTGACTGTATGACTGCTGTCCAGTGTTACTGCCGTCTGTATTTTCTGGTATTATTATTATTATTTTCATGTTTGGTTATTTCTGTCACTGCGAAAGTTATTAATGCCAACCATGATTCTGAGTGTGGTTTCTCCTCTGAATTTTCTCCGTATTCATTCCCGGAGGCCCATTGCACCTATTCCAATGCTAGTTTAACACACTGCTGCATACAACACGATTATACAGCTTAGCAGACAGGTTCTTCATACACCTACAGTAATTATCTATACTCGGCTGGTGGTCAAGGTATTCCTAGAGAAGCAACATCATCAACGGCCGCCTCTTTCCAAATCCTAGCCGTCTTCTGTGGTCTCGGGATACATATCGAGACTTCGGATCCAGAGTTCTGGGTTCAATTCTCGGCTCTGCGGAGATATCTAATTATGCTCTGGGAGGAGGTTGAAACCTGGTAAACAGGGCCCCTTGAAGCAAAACTGAGGAGAGATGGGTTCGCTTTCCACCCCAGCTGTCCTAGAAGTGGTTTACCGTGGTTTCCCACTTCTACTCCAGGCAAATGACAGGATGGCTTCTAACTTGGGGACACAGCCGCTTCCTTCAAAATCCTGTTTTCACACATCTTTATACAGCCACCACAGTGGCACAGGTTATCAGACAGCTTACACACACACACACACACACACACACAAGAGTACATGGGGCTACATGACCACGATGTTTCGAAGTCCCTAAATGAACCACCACCACCGTCAACAACAACCCGTACTACTCCACAACTTTATGTGTTTTGTATGCTAGTGGTAAGGTAGACCGAATGGAGAGGAATTACGCAATGGCAAATTCACCACAATTTTGCAGATTTTATATAGATGTGTTGGCGCGTGATAAGTTTCACACCCCGGGGCTCATTGGCTTCGCCACCACAAGTGTTGGAGTGAGGCCCAGGTGAGGCAACAAGTATATTTTACATAAATACATCCTAATAGAACGTGACTGAAAGTAAACATGTGCATCATCAAATGAATATGCAACGGGGCATAACACTGCCGGTCTGGTTTGGTACACACACATACTCATTGTATGGTATACGCGGGTTGTTGCAAATAATTCTGTTCGCCCTGTCTCATTTCTTGATTTAACGTTTTTTTAATGCACTTTAAGGAAGGATACTGTCCATGTCTATAAAGTAAGAGGAAAGTGAAGAAGTTGTAAAACTAATACACCAGATGCGTGCGTGAGATGTGATAGTATACCTAGTTGTTGCTGCTTTACTTTAGGAACTTGAATCCCGTGTACTTATTGTGGAAATGTTGTGTACTATCTGTGCTAGTGTAACTGCGTTTTGGAAATAGTGCTTTAGTCATGATATGAAATTCCGCATTAGTATTCTTCTACGGAGAGTGGAAACTAGCCATGGTCCGTATTTGAATTAGTCAGGTGATATAGCTGTGTCGTTTGTAGACTAGTACTTCAGATAATGTGCCAAAATGTTGTGGTCGCTAAATTGGAAATTATTCTTCCCTTTCTTATTTGTTGTCTTGCTATTTCTTTAGTGGAACTTTACTAAATGTATCTGAATGTATATAGTTTACATGGTTAAGGTTGCAGAACCAAGTGGTAAATGCCATTTAGCCTATAACCATGTAAGAAGGCTTAAGTAGATGTAGAAACAATTAGTTTTCATTTGATTCATAATGAAAATAAAATTACTTGAATTGACTTATCTGAATATTTTGAATACAATCTTTTATTTTAATTTTCTGGCAGGTAATGTAATTTGAATTAAAATATTCTCATTGTAACGGTGCGTGGATCACTTCTCTCCTTAAAGCTGATAGAGAGCATACTGCGAACTGCATTTTTGAAATTTTATTTTGGCATTTAGTCTAAGCCACTCTGTCAGTTATCTTCGTATATTAAGTAATGCTATTATTGTGGAGTGGATCCTTATTAAAACTATCACACATTTCAAATGACAGCTTAAACACGTACGGCTGAGAAAGGACTGGAACTTGGGTCACATGCTGACTCTGAGCTATCTATACCTGCTGGCTTGAATTACTTGACAGGGTAAGTAGACGTTGCTATTGTTTTTGTGTAACTATCTGTTTGTCGTTATACACTTGGTTCAGCCGACGGTATACCGTGCCTTTTGTGAGAGAGTGACTCAATAATAGTGTGATCAGGCCGGGCGCGGCCACCATGTTTCGAACTCATTCTGTGTTCTCGTACACTATTCACTACGCAGTCGTTAAAAATAATTTATTTTCGATAGACGGGTGAAAGTTTATTAGATTTACATACGAAACTATGATCAGATATTCTAACATGAGACAAAAACGTTAGCCATATTGGAAAATGCGTTGATTCTACGTAACTACGATAACTAGTTAAATTCGCTTTGAACACCTGTTAATACTTAAAATTTTGCAGATATTAACATTAAGTTAAGATATTAAGTATTAACAGGTGTTCAAAGCGAATTTAATTAGTCATATATTCTAAGTTTAATCAATTAATGATTGATTGATGGATTAATTAATTGATTGATTGAAAGTCATTGCAAAGAATCGTGTTGATATTAAAGGGATGGTAGGAGGATAAATTAAGATATCTGTATTACGCAATCAGTTCTATTTCTCCGCAAAATATTGTTCAAATATTCAACAAATATACATAAAGACAATCAACACTTCCAATAAGTTATTGTACATTGTGTTAAAGGAGGCGGCCGTGGCCTTACGGTAGAAATCATCTCTGCATTTGCCTGGAGTAGAAGTGGGAGACCATGTAAATCCACTTCCGGAATGGCCGAGTTTTGTGTTACGAGGCTGATAGAACCCTTGGCAACCGTAAGACCAGAATTAAATGTATTGGCAGAATCGGGAATCGAACCCGGACGTCAGGGGTGATAGCCAATAATGCTAGTCTCTACACCATGAGGTGGTCCATCCCTTTCCTCGAAGTATGAATCTGTCCACCCATCTACTTATATTTTACAGGGATATGAGCTGCCAAATAGTTGCAGTTAAAACTTTTATTGAAATTGGAGATACGACCCGTCAGCTGTGGAAATGGTGACGTGCGATTCCGAGAGATGGAATGGTTAGTTGACATTCTGTGGTGAGCTGAGATAGATGCGATATTCACCAGTGCGAAGAGTGTTCATAAGATGTAGTTTCATGAGTTAAAGCACGTTTCTGTTAGTGTCTGTCACAAAGAGCTTCAGCGGAAATTCCCCGGCGTCAAGGTGTCGCTCTTCCCACGAAAGTCACATTTTAACAATATTGCGGATATTAGTGCTCGATTATTAGAGGCACCGTGGTAGTCATTTTTAGAACCTGCTAGACATGGATATCAAAAAAACGAGTTACAGTGAATAAAGAGATCGATTTCACGGTACAACGCTTGGTTGGTAGCTAAGAACATTTCCGGCATCTCCCTTGAAGTGAGAAGTTTTTCAAAATGTACATCCAATTGTATTGAGTAATTGCTTCTGCGTTGTTGATACTGCTGACTTTCATCGACAAGTAGGCTAGTAAGAGTCAAATGTGTGCCGTATTCCTCAGGCGTGAACAATTTGCCCCTCGTTAAAAATTAATTTAAAAGAGTTTTTTGCCTTCATTTTAGTCACTCTGGCAATGAGTGAATCAATCGATCGGCTTATTAGCAATTGGGGCAGTTGTCCTAGTAGCAAATATGCCGGGCGATGTATTAAAACCCGTAGGACTACTATGATGTGTCAATCAAGTGATCTTTGAGTACTATGGGTTAAATTATTCATTGCCGACTGTTGTAGTTGTTTGACCCCACGACGTAGCAGTGTGAGTTAAATCCCTCACCACGACCGCGATGGGCAAGTCTGGAGATCAGAGGTTTGAATCCCGGCGTTGATAGCGGCGATCTTGAATGAGTTTTATTATAGCGTATGGCTTTTAGTGCCGGGAGTGTCCGAGGACATGTTCGGCTCGCCAGTTTTGTAGCTGCTTCGAGACGGACACCCAATGGGTGAGCTACAAGTACCGTTGGGGAGGAAAGTTGGAAGGGAAGGGCGAGGAGTTGGAAGGTAGCGGCTGTGGCCTATAGTTAGGGACCAACCCCGGCATTTGCCTGGAAGGAAGATGGGAAACCACAGAAGACCATCTTCAAGGTTGCCGGCGGGAGGATTCGAACCTCCTCGCCTCCCGGATGTGAGCGACTGCCATTAGTCATGCCGTAACGACCACGGCTAACTCACCCGATATGAATGAGGGTTTTCCCTGCACTCTCTACAGGTAAATGCCGGGATAGTACCTTAATTCAAGTCCAGGGGCATTATCCCCTTCCTGACCCTAATGATTACAGTTACACACACTACTACAGTTGAATTTTAGACGTTGGATGCTTAAACATATGGCGTTTCAATAATTCAGTAGCAGAGCCCTAGTGAATATTATATTGTTACACCTAAATAACGTGTGCTTCAAATAAACAGCAGCCGATTTGTCGGACTGAGTGGCGTAGAGTAAGTCAGAAGATATGTAGGATATAATTGATTAAGCAATACAGAGTGTTTCAGGAGGAATAGTAAATATTTTACGAGGTGATAGTATAAATGAATTGCAATAAAAAATCCATATAACATGTGTCCCATTTGTATGCGTACAGAGATACAGCTGGTAGTATTTAACCCAAATAAATGTATAAAGCCAAGGCAAATGAGGGCGCTCAAAGTTGATTTTCAAAAATTCCACCACCAACTTCAATGCATTTTGCACTTTTCTTGATAACACCCCGTGTAACCCTTCGGAGGGCGTCTAGGCATTCTGTAATGAGGGCTGCACTTTGCATAATCCGAATGACCAACACGGTTCTTGTGTCAACTTTTTCCTTGTAGACGTCGCCTTTCAACCATCCCCACAGGCAAAATTCCAAAGGGGTAAGGTTCGGTGTGCCAACACACGAAACGACAACTGCCCTGGTTACATACCAACATCTGTATCTCGGTATGCAATACAAATGGGTCACATGTTATATGGATTATTTTATTGCAATTCATCTATAGACTACCACCACCTCCTAAAATATTTACTTTTCCTCCTGTAACACCGTGTATACACTTCGTAGCTTGAACTCAACAGCTGCTAGACAGCTAAGCTTAACTTTTTCCGGTACCTTGCTAGGTGTCTCTATAAGAAGAAAATCATATATTTTACCTCGCAGGAATGAGATTAATCTCAAGGGGTCCAATTATTCCTTTTACTTTAATCTCGCAAAGTTTCCTTTGCACATTATCCCGTGGCAACCTCTTCATAAGGAATCCTTTCGAATTCCAGTTACTGCAACTAATAGAACAACACGTGGGCATCTGAAATATTTTAAAATAGGAATAAATTAAGCGTTACTTACTCGTTCTTCACTGTATTTGCAGTTACACACTAAACATCTCTTACATTTTTTCCTATCACCATATACCATTGCATTGGGTTTGTCTGCGGCATCAATGTCCAATCGGAAAATAGACCGCCTCACCGTCTTTAATATACCATCAATGTAAGCTACTACATGCCTCCTCATTGTGCACCCTGTGCAACGCTAATCTAACCGGTGTCGCGAAAAAAGCGCACAGTCAACCCTTTTGGAGTTACAAAAGGAATCCCGCCCCTATCTTCTTAGAAATAAGGAGTGTTACAGTTGAATTCATTAGTTTCTGATTCCCATCACACTTTATCCAGGCTGTGGACTGGCTAAATGATTAATTACTAAATATTTTTAATCATTTAGGCGTGTTTAAAATCAGCTTGAGCATAGCTTCGTCAATGTTAACTTTTTAAATATATTTACAGTTTTAAAGTATACTTAGGCTTGTTTTAAATCAGCATGAATGTAGCTTCGTCAATATTAACAGTTTACTATTTACATTCTTTTCGGGTCTTGCTTTTCTTCTTGAAAGAAGGTCTAGCCAAGTTTTTGTAGATATGAAACTGTCTTTAAACACGCTTTGATGTCACCATTTTCTTCATACTTCTTCACAGTTCTTTCCAGTTTCTTATCCAACTCGATGTAAGTTTTCTTCCTCTTTTTCCCAGCTAAATTCAGTTCTATCTTCATGTACATACAAAAAGATTCCTCCGCTTCACTCTTGAAACAAAGTATGACATCTCTGATTTTGGGGTTGGGTCGTCCAAGAAGATTGTTGATTTTGTTGTGCCAACCTTCCACCGCGTTCGTAGTCCTGTGTCGCCTAGCATAGCAATTCCACAATTCAATAGGAATTTCGTCATTATGCAGCCACTGTTCGACGAAGTAGTCGAAGAAGCGAGTTAATTTCGGGTTTTCAAGAGCCTGGGAGTGAATTTCGACCCAGCCATCTTGGACATCTTCAGTTTTCAAGAAGGCTAATGCAGCACACATTTGAGTGGACAGTCGGATTTCTTCATTTTCTCTATATTCACATGTCAGTCCAATTTCTTGTATTTTACTCCACAGACATTTTTTCAAATGAAAGTAGCACCCATGGATTTCAACTGATGGCAGAACTTCTCTAATTGCAGCTATTGCACTCGCCTCGAAATCAACGTGGATGTGTCTTGGATGCCATTCTGGGACTGCTTGCAGTACATGACGAAAAAAACGAACTTATGTAGTTTTCTTCTTGTTTGGAAGTAGGCCAAACACAACTGGATAAACGTTAGTTTCTGTGTCGGAGCTTCCATAATCAGCACGGATGGTGTAAATTTGACCGAACTGTTTACGACAACTTTTAAACGTTCCATCCATGAAAAAGCCTTGTAGGTTCCTCAAGCACTCTTTTCCTTTTTCTGAACAAAAAATGGTCATCCGTTCCTCTAAGCCTTCGTCCACTAACATAAATTTTGATCCGTCGTTCATCTGAAGCAATTCTTCGTCTAAAATTACTTCTTCTCTAGTCTTAGGCTCCTTTTGGGTTCCACGTGCACTGTTTCTCTGTATGTACATACTTCTTTTTGTGGTGTGTTGTTGCGGCATTTATGTTACAAAATTGTAGCCCTTGTGGAGTTCTCCCAGTTCTTCTCTGTAGATCTTTGAAATGGACGTGTCTTCTTCACGGGCTCTCTTCTTTATAATTTAATAAGATGCGCTCGAAAGAGCATTACTTAACCTACATAATACACGAAAATATAATTCTAAATACAATTTGATCTTACAATGCTATTTAGTTTTCACTGTAGTCTCTGATGGATTTAGTTCTTTTTACACACTTAGTTAAGTGATAACGGTCACATCTCTTGTCGCACAACGAACATACGCAATCATCATCTGGCTGGTGAAAACCTTGAGTTAAGCAGATCTTATGGTGAAAACCATGAGTTGCAAATCTCGTTAACACATGTCTTAGATCCTGTCCTGCCTCCGTCCATTGTCTATCCATCATTGCACTAGTGCTATAAAAATCAGGGTCAATGTCATTTCTCTTCCTCCGTCGCAGTTCGAGATGCGCTTGGTAAGGGCCGGTAGATGGCAGCGTGAATTGCAGTCTCAGGTCTTCCAAGAAGAAGCTTTCCCTGGCTAATTCGTATACAATCCTTGAGGGTGCATAAATCCCAACTCCCAAAGCACTCTTCAGATATCGTGCTTTAACACTTTCTAATCGTTTGAAATCGCTACTCGAAAGCTTATCCCATATTAATCCTATTCCATATGAGGCAATTGGAGTTATTACTGTTTTGAACAATGACATTGCAGTGGGCAAAGAAAGTTGTCGGATATTTTTAATTCGATGAGTGGCTTTCGTAACTGCTGAAGCCCTTTCCTGGGTGTGTATCCTGTATGAAGACAGTGTCGTTTGTAGATATATTCCTAAATACCGGAAATTATTTACTACTCTTAGCATATCTCCTTGCAGAGTTAAATGATCATCCAACGCCAGTTTGCCTCCTTTTCTAAAAGTCATGTGCACTGTTTTTTCTTTGTTGATCACTAAACTGTTTTCGTCAGCCCATAATTCAAGTTTCTGAAGAGCGGCACGCAGATCACTTATGCAATGTGAACCTAGAGCCATGTCATCGGCGTACATGATAAGTTTCACTGTTGGGTAGTCTTGGACGGTGTTAATAATGTCAGCTGTCAAGATGTTAAAAAGTAGGGGACTCATAGGATCGCCCTGAAGTACGCCATTTGTCTGACGGACCTTTTCAGACAGAACTACACCGTCATTTAAAATGATATAGTTGTATGCTAGGATTACCTCAACTATTCTCGCTAGGGGGTTAGAGTTTCCTAGCATCCCTTTAAGTTTATTTATGAGGATATTCCTGTCTGAAATGAAAATCCACAGCCTGTTTCCAGTCTCCGACCGGGTCAGGAATGGAAATGAATGAAGCCCCCATCTAGCGGCGAGGATATGAACTGTGCCGGCTGCCGAGGCCTGACGCACTCCTCTGGGGCAATGGTTAAATGAATGACAGATGAAATGAAATGACAGTGAAGAGTGTTGCTGGAATGAAATGTTGACAGGGAAAACCGGAGTACCCGGAGAAAAACCTGTCTGCCTCCGTTTTGTCCAGCACAGATCTCACATGGAGTGACCGGGATTTGAACCACGGACCCAGCGGTGAGAGGCCGGCGTGCTGCCGCCTAAGCCACGGAGGCTTTTGATATTCCTGTCTATCAAGTCAAAAGCTTTACGATAGTCTATGAAGACTGCGTGAAATTTCCCTTTCTTATGCCTCAGAGCCTGTTCCACTTCTTCTTGTAGTAATGCCACTGCTTGTAGAGTACTCCGTCCTTCTCGAAAGCCGAATGGGCAATCTGGTATGTACATATCCACCTCCTTGGCTAGTCTTTTTGTTAAAATTTTAGAGAAAATCTTGAATATCGTGGGCTCTAGTACTATTCCTCTGTAAGAGTTGGGATCTTCAGTGTTTCCTTTCCCTTGTACAGAATTGTCAATTGGGCCGTTCTCCAGCTTACAGGAATGACTCCTGTATACAAGCACTTATTAAATAGGTCTGTCCAGATGGGCAGAAGCAGATCTTGTGTCTCTTTTATGTGTTCTATGAATATCTTGTCAGGTCCTGCCGCCTTACCCTTCTTAGATGACGTGATATTAGTTTGTATTTCATCGGTGGTTATTTGGAGGAAATCATCAGCTATGCAATTTGTAGCAGAGACATGGTGTTCTTCCAATGTTCCATTCTTGTTGAGGATCCCAGAGAAATGTTCCGCCCATGTCTCTATTGGTATTTCTCTTGCATTAGGAGCTTGCCTCTTTCGTAGAGCTAAGTAGGGATCTGATCTCGCTAGTTCCGCTGTTTCCCTAGCTTCGGCTTCAATGTGCTCGGTTCTTTTAGTATGAAGTAGTAGTTTATACTCTTTCCTCCTCGTAGCGTAATACTCCAAATCAACTTTGTCGTTTGTGCACTTTGCTTTGTACAACGATTGTAGTGTAATTTTCCGAGTAATGTAGCACTCACTATCGAACCATTTTTGTGCATGCCTCTTTCTTCTGTAGACGAAGGCTTTGCTGATCAACTAGCTAACACACTGCGCCGCGTCATCTAATTGATCCTGAGCGATGAGGGCTTTTGCTTCTTCAATACATGTTATGTCCTGCAATTTTGTCTGATCTAGGTTCCTAGAAGGGAGTTGCTCTGGAAATCGATGTGCTGATGCAGTCTGTGACGCTATTTCTATCTCAGTGTGCACGGGGATGTGTTTTCGAATTGGAGAAGCACCCGATGCCCATAATCCTTCTTGTTTCACTATGCGAATCGCTTTTCCCCTGTAGAACAATTGATCGATGGCGCTTGCTCCATTGTGTGCGAAATAAGTTTGAAAAGTTTTTTCGTTTACTAACGTGAACCCTTCTTCTTCTAGGGTTTCCAAAACTAGATCAGTCTTTATACTTGGCTTGTCAGTTCTGCAGTTAATGTCGCCTGCTAATATTACATTCGTGTGACTTGTTACATGACCTATTGTTCTTAGAAGAGCGTCTATTACATCTTCTGTTGCCGTAACTGGAGAGATGTATACCCCTATTAGAGTGAGCCTTGTTGTTTTGACTATTATTATGGCATTTGACTCTGTCTTGTACTCCAGTATGCTTCCAGCTGTCGGTTTAAGAAAGCAAGACACTCCGCCAGCTGGTCTGCCTCCTGTGGCATTTGCATAGGCATGTACCCCGTAGAAACCTGCTTGGTCTAAAGGTTCTTGTAAAAAGGTCTCTGTCATAATCATTATGTCATAGTTCAATGTTAGATTTGGTGGCGTAAATTGTAACGCGTTTCTTAGTCCTTCCGTGTTCCATAAAAGAAGTTTTATAGTTTGGTTATTCGAAATCAGCTCCTTCGGTAAATCTGTGGCCTCGAAAAAGGAATGTTCTAACAAGCACCTCTTTTGGCCAAAACTCTGGTTTCTCTAATTCGGCGAGATGATTAAAAGTAATGCCAACCTTAAAGGCTTCCTTAGAACCTAATGTGTTGAGCTTTTCACAAACAACTCCCTCGGTTATGTTGTTGCGTAATAGAAAGGTTCGAATTGCATTTTCGGTCGTTCCGTTCTTAGCCCTGCCCACATACAACCAAGCTGTCTTGTCTGCTGACTGTAAGTCTTCGTCGTTACCTTGTTTGGTACCGATAATCAGGCCCTGCCTCTGACTGCGTCGTTTCCTGGGTGTCTTGAATGGCCCAGCTTCTTCTTCTTCTTCTTCTTGATCGACTACATCCTGTGCCGATGACTCCTTCACCACAACGTGCGTCTCTCCTCCCGACTTAGAGGGAACATTGTTTCTCTTTGTTTGAATTGCAACGTTGATGCTCTTCATAACTTCCAATCTGGCTGCGTCCGGTGCTGCACATGAGTGATCAGTAACTTCTAAAACTTTGCCATTTTTACTTTTTAACATTCCACGGCACCTACTTGACCTTTCCTTCTGACACCGCCAAACTATTAACCCATCTATATTCTTCCTAAACTCCCTATATGCGTATCCGTTATAATGTGCAGCAGGCTTACCCTTGTTAGTAGTTAAGACTTCCATAATATAACTAAACCATGTATAAATACTAAAAAGAACGTAAACGTTCAAAACACTAGGTATACTAGTAAAAATAACTTTAACACTAGTAAGTTTAAAACACTAAAACAGATTATTGCTGCTTACGAAGTGACTTGAAGGACCACCAGAACAGGAATGACAAATAAGGGGTCGGTGAGGTGGGGCGGCTGCTCGGGAGGAATGAACCTGAGCTATTGTATTGCGTGATGACTCGCCTCCAACCAGCTCCAAGTATTCATTTCCTGGTAACGTAACCCCTACCATAAACTGTCACATTGGCCCTTGTGCGCTTTCTTCGCAAATATCTGTATGTGCGCTTTATTCGCTGTGCGCTACTCACACAGATTCATGTAACCACGGGGGCTTGCATCCGTTTTCTCTCTTTCTTTATCTGACTTTCGGTGAGATTATTATTATCCAGTGGCTCGCAACTTTTATTTTTCAGTCCAAGAACCCTCTCTAAATTTAATAAATCTCCTTACGGTTATGAATTATATCGTCCTATATAAAAATAGATCGCTTCATACGATAATACTAATCCCTATTTTTTTTCTTTTCGAAGAGGTTACCAATAATATTCTTTGTTTTTCCCTTTCGATAAAGGTTTAAAAATGTGTCCTGGAATTACAGTGCGTCTATAGAACGCATAAACCTCAATTTAAGGACGATAATAAATGCAATTTGAAGGTACTTTCCTTTTAAAAATTATAACATAACGCCATGAAACTCTTTCGAAAAAATATCCTCGCGACAGGATTTAAATGCATTTTAAGCGTGTTAGTTTTGCTGATGGTTTGAATAACCAGTATCTAAATTGTTTTATATTATATACTGTAGTTTTATATTAAAGCATAGAAGAAAAGGACGAAATATTTATATTCTTCTTGAAGCTACATTTGTTATCCGCGGACTCCACTTGGTGAAGCATCGTTCTAATAACGTTCGTGTCTGCATCTCTTAGGGTTAAGTACATTTCTATTCCTTTTTCATTTTCATTTTTCTTAGAGAAAAGTTTCTGCCACCCTGAGCCGACAATCTCTATGTTAAGCTCAATAACCAACAACTATGGCTGGTCTGTTGAGCACCCTTAAGCGAACGCTTCTGCAGTGACCCCCATTGCTCGCCATATTCCGCGGAATATTTTAACATCCGCCAGTAATTAAATATAAAATACCAATGTACATCAATTTATCTGCTGCGTACTTGTTAATAAGTTAATCACAAATTGTGTATGTGTGTGTTCGTTTGTTGATGTCATCCCTCGTTTAATAAGGCAAGGTACAATTTTTTGTATCGTAATAACTTAATATTTCAAAAATATCGAATGTCCATAATTAACTTGGAGTGTTATTCATTACTACAAGCGAATATTGCTTCTCAACTAAGTGAAATATTGCCAAACCTGAACACAGGTAATTTCATTTTTTGGTTTACAAGTACACATCTCTCTCGAATATAATATAGCCAAGCAAGATAGGGAGGGGGGGGGGGGGAGGGGGGAAGTCGATCTTGTTTTGCGAACCGGCAGCAGAATGTACGTGAGATAAAATTAAAATTGTGATCAACATTAATTTGGAACTGTTGGCTATTGTATCGATGTTGAGTGATCCGCGTAGGACCGCAAGCTTTGGCACTGCTCTCGAATCACTGTACCCGGATTGTACAGTGTACATATGTGGATTGCACACTGATTGGTGGATGACAGGTGTCGCCCCATATAAACCCTGCCTGGTCGCTTGGTCGGCCCAACCCCGCGCTGTTGTGCATATTAGTCAGGGCTTCATTTGGTTGACTCTGCGATGCAGGTTGCATAATGTTGAGAGGAGTACTAGTAGTGTACACCAATTGCACTCACTCCCGCGTTATTGACTCATTATCAGCGATGAAGTATACATGAACACATATACTCTGTGCCTGCAAGCTCTACAACTCAGGTTCACAGTCTATTCGAGCCGGCGACAGAATACAGGCAGGCGCGGATTCAAGGGGGGGGGGGGGGGGGGGGGTCACGGGGGTCATGACCCCCCCCCCCCCCAACGGAGACCAAATTTTTTTGCAAACTCAAAAAACGAAAACACAATTACCAGACAAATAAAACTTAACGAATTTTAACTGAAAAACTTTTTTTTTTTTCATTTTATTCAATACTGAATTATCTTTATTGGAATTATGTTCTGTTACAACTGTACATATTTACAACTTCGAACCTCTTGTATAATAACTATTAGTTATACAACAAAATCAACTCGTCTATTTTGTTTAGCAAACCTTGTGATCACCGAATCGATGTTTATAGTGATGTCACGATGAATGTGCAGCAATGCACGGATAGGAAACTGGGACTTTTTTCGCACCAAAAATTTTTGCCGACGTCCAAACCGCAAGCTTGGTTGGCAATTTAAGCTGTGACTTTCTCCCTTTGTCGGTACCAACTCGACTTGCCGAAACTGTAACGTACCTTCATCCTTTTCTCGAAGCTCGATGTAAAAGTCGCAAAACACGCCATTGCAATTTGTACGAATATTTTTGGTGCGCTAAACGCATCAAATTTCTATCCATGTAGCTTGCAAAAAAATTGGTCTGGTTTTGTACGTTTGGTTATTTTGTGATTGCGTTTTTAGTGATACCATTTTTCTTAACAATTTCGATTCTCTGACACCCCCCCCCCCCCCCCCCCCGCAAAGCCAAACTCTAGATCGATTCTCTGACCCCCCCCCCCAAAAAAAAAAAAACCAAACTCTAGATCCGCGCCTGAATACAGGAAGTTTCCTTCCAGTTTCTACTCGTAAAAGAATATTTAAAATTGAAATGTACAGGGTCATCGAAAAATAATGCCAACATTAAAATAACTGTTATAAAAAAACTATTCGAGGTAATTCAATTGTTTTAATCTTAAAATGTGTGGAAAAAGATAGATTTTTTTTCATACCTTAGTATGTTTCGATATGTGCACCGTTTGTAGCTATGCAAATGTCTAGTCTGTAGTCGATTTCTTTCCACGTACGTGCAATCATTTCAGGAGTAACTGTCAAGATGGCTGCAGACATTCGCTCCCGCAGGTGCTCCAAATTCCGATTTTTTTCTGCATACACAATGTTTTTAATGTACCCCCAGAAAACATGGTACTGGACGGCGCGGCGGTCGAGCGGTGCAGTTATGGCGCGCCCCCGGCCGACCTTGGCTACTGCGCATCTAGTGTGCGCATAGCAAGGTCACGCCCGATCCACAACAAAACTTACTTTAACCAGCTAGCATTCAGTGAAAGAATTACACGTTTAACATAAAGGGTTTCGGTGCTATAATTTTTTAAAATGTTGGCATTATTTTTCGAAGACCCTGTATATGGAGTTATTTATGTATGTGAACGTTTGCATTTTTCGCTAAGACTTTTTTTTTAAATAGCTTGTAGGCATTGTTAGTTGGGCTCAGCATGTTACTGAATGCCGTCTGATAATACTAAAATATATTTCGGGCACTGCACAATGTACTGAAAAACTGTCGTTAAGCTTGGCCGAGCGCGCTAAGTCACGCTCCAAGACTGTAAGGAGGAACTGTAAATCTGGAAGTCGAGGTTCGAATCCCGGCGCTGGCAGTGGCCGTTCTTAGTGTAGTTTTACCACACTCCCTCTTTGGAAATGCCGGGAAGGTACCTTTTTTCAAGTCCCAGGACACTAACACAATCCTTGAAGTTGTTAATTACAGCCTCACACGCTACTATTGTTATCGCAGAAACACATACTCAGTATTCCCACAAGTATGTCACATGGAGCTGATGACCAAGATGTCCCGAACACGTATCTAAAGTAATACTAATAATGACTATAATCGTCAGGACCTAAACGTTAGGGGCAGATGACCTCGATGTTCGGCCCCTTAAAGCAACAATAACTAAGACTTAAACGTTAGTTCACTCATACCTAGGTAGATGTCTAAAGAGCACCGGCAGAGCATTCCATCCCTCTTTATCTTTCTTCTTTACTTTCATAGACCTCATCAAGCATCGTTAAAGATAGGCTTTAAACGTGACTTATTAGGCATTCGGATATTTTAAAATGAAAGCATTACCATTATGTTGTAACTTACGCGTGGATAATTTCATTAAACGACTTCTTGTTGTCTTGATGGTAATTATGAATACCACCGGAATATTTACGAACGTCTATATAAAAGTCGTTTGTCCTTCTCGTTTTAAACTCGTATCCTCATCACTACTGGCCTAGGAATTCTACTGGCAGAAATAATGAAATCTTTCGACTCATGGCTTTAATGTCATATTCCTTCGTTTATATTTTATTTTGGTTGTAATTTGTTTATTTATTTATTTATTTATTTATTTATTTATCTCGCGAATTTAAACAACAAATTAAAGATCAGGTTACTTCAAATAAATCACAGGCCTATTTCTGTCCAAGCGACTTTAAATTCAATTACATTATTAATTTTAAAATATTAAAAAAAAAACTATAGGTACTGTATGTAGTTAACAGTTTCAGTAACGTATGTATAAGAACTAAAACTGAAGCCTATTAGAAATGGCCCAATCATATTTATATGCTGAATGGTAAGCAGCTATTCGTACTTATCTTTACAATTTTCTTGCACAAAATATGTATTGTTCCTCAGCCATCTTTCATTGGCCAGCCTTTTGTCCAGTTGCTCAAACTAAGAAAGAGCGCACTCTTTGATGTATTTGTTTTGGCTGAGGTCCAATGGTGAGTTAACGCCAAGACTTATATAGCGTTTTCTGGGATTATAACTACTGTATATATTTCGTCATTCGACTTATTCATTTGAGTTTTGATCAAGAAGGGAAAAACTATATCATTGCCCAAAGAGCGCTCATTTTTTGTTTTTTGTTTGAGTTAAAGTACATCCATATTGCCTTAAACCTGCGAGTCAAAGCGTGCATTATGATACAGAAGTATACGTCATGGATCCTATTCATCCTGTCTTCGTACACCATCCATTTCAATTTCAACGTTTGTACTATTGTGCTTCTTCGTCGTCTTTATATACTGTAGATACAGTATATATGTCGCATGATTGTGGCTCATGTAACTAGAGGTTTTCTTTCTCAAAAACAGATTATTTAGTCAGGCCTATAGTCCAGTGGTGTCTAGTCAGTCATCAGTCCAAGGGCTGGTTGAATTCTCAAATAGCACCACGATAAATTATGTGATCCGAGGAAAAAACCCCGGAACTCGAAACTGTGCTTAAAAGTCATTCTGTACCCCAAGACAAAATGTGGTGGGGCTGCCAATTCATTCTCTTGTATTGCATCAGCACTGATTAACTATTGAGTACGCTAATCAGAATGATATACATATATACTTATATGCAGTATTTATTATTCCTCGGATACATAACATCAAGTTACATCAGGACTCCAGTTTGAGTAAAGTCCAATAGTTTAATATGACGTATGGAAAGGTATAATTCCAAACTTTGACATTATTATTAGTAGTAGTTGTATTATTATTATTTATTATTATTATTATTATTATTATTATTTTGGAGTGATTGGTATCTTTCAGATCTTGTAAAAGATAACCGCGTGTTATGTTTTAAAATATTAGAATCGAGACCTAACTTAGCTTGAGTACAGTCCTTGAAAGAATGAATGAATGAATGTATGAATGAAACATTGTGTGGGTTGGTCTCTGTGCGTTCTTTCATGCTATCTAAAGTATAGGGTTTGAAATGTGTTAGTTGAAGATTTGAGCGATGAAACAAATGCTGTTATAATTTAAAGTACGGATTGGCCATTAATATTTAGAGGAATTAATGGGCTCCGGAAAGCGGTGCAATAACACATGACGAGACCGAAAGGACGTTCCTCTTCAACCTATTAGCGCGTAAAATGCCGCGTTTTGCTTCCCACTGCGTGTCTCTGTTGTGAACAGTATTTACCCTTTAAGCCTCAGCGGCATTTATATTTGCCACGTTATATTAAAGGCTATTTGATAATGCAAGGTACATTGTTCCAAAGTTGAAACTAGGCATTCCATCGCCCTGAGAGTTCAAATAATCTTGATTCCTACTGATAATATTGCGGTTTTTTCTCTCCTGATCGGTGGTGTTCATATTAGTGCATTGCACTCGCGTCTATTAATCTGGAAAGCTACCAGTACACTTATTTTTTAAGCAACTTATATATTTATTGAAATACAATTGAGTATCACAATTCCTCTATACGAATGTTTAAGATTCTATAGTCTGCTAGTGTCTTCCAAGACATTAGTCGATTGTCTCAAGCGAACGGATTCGTTCTGTTTTCACGCCTGTTAAGTTTCTTCCTCCTCCTTTCGATCTTGTTCTCCTGAGTACTTCGGTTCTTTGCGCCTTTTATGTCCATAAAATGTATAACATATAGCCTATCTGCATTTCAAAAGATTCAAAGGTGTTTCAAGAATGAAAGCTTCAGAATGTAGGCCCCCGAACCGTTTAGCAGGACTAGCCAACACTACCTGTAATAATGATATGGTTTTAACGTCCCTTTAAGCTGTTGCCGATTTATAGACGCCCGTGAGCCAGAACTTCGTCCTAGACGAGGATTTTTATAGAGCCAGCAAATACATCTCATTCAAGTACAGAGTCTTTACTTGGCCTAGCGCTCGTGCTGTTAGGGAAAACACGAATCACGAGGCAACAATTTTATCGCCGATTATTTGTTGTTTATTTTTAACTTAATTTTCTCACCATAAATCATGGGAAATTTGATTAAATATCAGCTTGAGCTTTCACGGCCGGCGTTCATAACTATGTACCTATACATACCCTTAATAATGCCGAACGCAGTCATCCTGCCTGGATCACGGCCTACAACCCCAGGCAACTTGAACATAGATATTAATTAAATAACCTTATATAAACATATTTAAATAAAAATATACAGTGATAACCATGTTTTGTGAGTCTTTGTGAATACGGACTTCTTTATATAACATAGACACTTATTTACGTACATTGGGTAACAATCAGTCTTTGTAGGGTGTTCCATTCCTTTCTTAACGATACGTCCCATATATTTGATAATATCATAAATAATGGCCTAATGTATAATTAAAAAGAGTACCATTCTTGTCTGGTGAGTAGGTTCCCTATTACAGGGAATATGTATATGATTTCGTTTATATCGATTTTTATTTTGCTGCAACAGGGTTATTTACCCACAACTTTCCACTATATTTTACAACGAAGAAAACTAACCCAGCCCGCGTCATAGTCTTCTTCATCAGCGCTGTCTACATCCACTTCTGAGTCACTACTATGGTTCTCTTCCTATATTTTCTTCGTCTACTTCCTCCATTATCTTGCAAGGAGAGGTCGCCAAGTAGTTTTCTAGAAAACTGTTCCAATTTGGAGGATTTCATAAAACAATATTTTGCCCCTGTTCGAGCGTTTTTGCCAATGGGCCTTAGTGTGCTCAAAATTGAACGTTAAAAATCAATCCGCAAACTTTTGTAGTCTTATTCCCGCACACGTTCCCGGCTGGTCTCCGTGGCGTAGTCGCAGCGTGTTGGCGTTGGGAATGGAAGCTACCGTGATAGACACCTACCTTAGTCTTTTTAAATTGTTTTCTATTTCTTTCTTTGACATATTTTCTTATTTTATGCTTGTGGTACAATATTTAAGTTGGCAGATTACATCAAGTACTTTATTATTTGTTTTTGTTTTTTCTCTATTTACAATATTAATGAATTAATATTTACATTATTGTTTACTCTATCTACAATATTTGTCACCTTTTCACTGTTCGTCTGACAATTAATCGCTTGAACTTGACCCATTTTTACACTTATTTGGGTGGTATTTTTTATTAAAAAAAACATTGGAAGCAAAGCATTTCGCGACAACGAGCATATTTAATAAATGCAGGTGAGGAGCAAGAAAAGCACTTTGATCCCATCACTTCACGCGGAAAACAGATGATGTTCACATTTCCGAACACTGTTCTTTCGTCTGTTAGATTTGCTGATAGAAAGCATATTTTATCATGTCTACGTAAGCATTAGATGAAAGTTGGTGATGGATCAGTGAATGGATTTTGATAACACCTTCTCTCGTAGACAGATCATTGTCCCCGTGTACAGCATGGACCAAGTTTTGTAGATTCTTAGTGAGACCTTTGACCTGCAAACACAAAGGAGAGTATGGTTACACCTTTATTTCACATTGTAAGCAAAGTATTCATTAGACGCTCTTGTTTTTTAATACTTACTTGTCGTAAAAAGTAGATATCGCATGGTTGGCAGAACGGGGTGCAATGTGGTGGGATGATTTCTAAATAGTTCCAAAACCGAAGAGACCCCTGCAAGTACATTATAGAAAACCCAAAAGACAATAAGGGATGTATCAGTAACAGCAAAAGAAAGTGCTGACCGAGGTCTGACTTGAACTCGAAACCTTGAATTCCCCACGCCAACGCGCTAGCGACTACGCCACGGAGACGATCCGAGAACTTGTGCGGGAATAGGACTACAAAAGTTTGAGGATTGATTTTAAACGTTCAATTTGAGCACAATTAAGGCCCATTGGCAAAAACGCTCGAACAGGGGCAAAACAAATTTTTATGAAGAGCAAACCCTCCAAATTTGAACACTTTTCTAGAAAACCACTTGGCGACCTCTCCTTAGCAAATTTGTGGGTTTTCTTCTAGTTGGCAATATCGAGCCATGAACAAAATAAATTAATGACATTTTATTCTTGTAAGTTAGATTATTTATTCATTTCGGAAAACTATCGGTTTGGTTCCTTATTTCAAGTCCCGAGGTCTACTCTTATTATAAACCCTAATGATGCTCAGTCACTACAATAGCATATGTTATCTGACATACTATACACACAAATACAGGGGGCTGATAACCATAGATGCCCCAAGCCCCCGATTGAATGAACAAGACAACCATTAGCAGTTAAAAATGACGTTAAACGCACATCGTAATTATAAAGCAAGTTATGAAAGCGAGATGATCACTCTGCACTGTACTGTAAGAATTGGACATATTCTTATGAAGTCATCAGTGAGGAACAAATCGAAACCGTAATAGCCCTTACTTTGTCCAGTAAAGTGCTGATCGGATTTTATCACTTCATCCATCAGTGGGATATAAAACAGCAATAATAAGCAAGGGGAACATTAATTCAGAAGATGTAATCTGAGGTCACTCATTTTATAAATGCAGCAATATTTCTACGCTCAGTCACTTAAAAAACGTTTATGCGAATATGAAAAGACTATTATGTTTGCACTGCACAATGCGATTAGTAATATAATCAGCGGGTAACAGCATGATATAAAATTGCTTTCAATTTTTTATGAATTATTAAAATATGAATTCCAAACGCCTGTGCTATATGTACACTTCAGTGCATAATTACTGGCACAAAATGGCGACGAAATATAAACAGGAAAATGTTTCCCTAATTATAACACAGATCAAATAGCGTATAAGATGCATTTAAGCGTCTATTATTGTGTGGGTATTTGGTGTTAATAGCTCGCCCCAACATCTGTTCGGCCTTGTGAACCTGGAGGAAGCTATCTTAAGAAACGACTGCGAAATGATTAACTTTCGCCCTTCGAGCAGGTTGGCATTGCTTTGTTTCACCTGTTACAGTTGGCGTTCGTGTATGATATCACAAAAATAATGTTGCCTGGTACATAACCACACGTTTTCTGTTATCGAAGACTTCGCAAAGGCTGTTCTAATTATCGTTGCCGGCGGTGATGCGCCGACATTTTACTTAAAATTCCTAGGTATGCCTCAAGTATCGTTGACCGCTGTCAACTTGATCGCCATAGGCTGAGGTACCGAGGGCCTGGTCAGACGATATGAGTCGTAAATCACCAGAAACTAAGACATTTTAAAGCATTGGTGTGAAATGTACATGGTAAGGCTGAGTAATATTGTTTCATTTCTGGGATCGTGATCGCCATCCCTAGTACTTGGGTGTAGGGGTTATATTTTATAACCTGTGTTATTATAGTTTTGCATTAGTCTGTGACTCTGTAATTTTGGCTTTTTTTTGGGGGTGGGGGATGAGGTGGCCGTGGCTTTACAGTAGGTGCCATCTCGGCATTTACCTCCGGGCGTAAACGTAGAAAGCCACGGAAAACCACTTTCACGATGCCTGGGGTGGGAATCAAGCCCACTTCTTCTCGCTTGTCCTCTCGAGGCCGAGTATACCCTGTTCCAGTCTCCAGAGCAGAATTGTAATTGCCAGAAACTGATGTCAAATGCAGGGCCTTTGGGACAGGAGTCCCAGTAGCCAACGTACTAGACCACAGAAGGCACTGCTGTTGAATAAGTTTGCCCCGCCGTTATGTTTTGGATTATATGTATATAAGAAAACTTCACATCGAATGATGGAGACGTAGCTTCATAGATTGTCGGCTCGATAATAAATGGTAGTTCCGTCAAAAAGGCGAAATAATACATTACCAGTTCACATGCATGTCAACCTTTATCCATCTAATATCCTAATAGTTAAAGTGTGGTGTTGCCTGTACTTCTGGTAACATGAAAATCATGATGTGTTACAACATTCGCGACGGAAGGAAAGTTATCCAAGTTTAAATAATCCATTGGAAATTGTTGAAAATGTCATCTACCAAACAGTTCAGAAAGACGACGGTCTTATCGGAGAACAAAACAAACGTATTAAAGTAAGCTCTTCAAAGCAAACGTGTGCAGTATTACCTCGTCAGGAACTCGACTAAATTTATTTGTGGTTGTTGCACCAATTAAGAGCTTGGCGTATTTGGAATTTGTGTACTTGTGTTGTCTAACAACCTGTGTTATTGTGGAAATTGTACTAGTATTTGCAACTGACTGGCTACGTGGCACAGCAGTAACGTCCTCACCTGCTGTACCCAAGGTTACAGGAACCCATTGTGGCGCAGTCAGTTGGCATTTGATTGTGTTTAAATGCGAGGGAACCGTGTCCGCAAATATACTGGCATGTTTAAGATCCCCTTCAGGGCAAAATTCGGGTATCCCGGCAGATCTAAAAGCCGCAGTAATTTGAAGAGTCATAAAACCAATATGATATAGCCTATATTATATATTCGTTTACGGCCTTTAAGGACCACGTTAGGCAACAATTACACATTATTGGAAGCCTTCTTCGCCGCCCAAAATCTTCGCATTCTTTCTCTAGCAACCTGTCTTCGTTCTTCCGTCCAACCCCTGTTCATTTTTGGTTCATCATGGAATCCTTGCAATTTGTCGATAACTGACCTGAACTTAGCGCGGTTTGAAATGTCTTCCGACTTAAGTCCAACCTGATGAAGATGCTTCAGCACCTCCCTGAACCATTTGTCAGATACCTTGGGTCTACTGTCGAGTATTCTAAAAATCCTCTTCGTAAGTCTCCGCTCATCCATTCGAAATATATGTCTTACAATTTGAGTCTCCATTTTCTCATTGATTCCATCAGCCTTTCATTGCCCTGGTAGAGTTCTTCCCTTCCTCGCAACCTATATTGACCGTCCACAATCTTTGAACCCATTACCTTGCGAAGGATCTTTCTTTCGAATTTCTCAGCGTCCCTCAAACCCGCCTTCCCTGTCATGTGGAGGTATTCACTAGCATATAGGCATTCCGTTTTTATCATTGTATTATCATTATTATTTAACTGATATGTGATGCAGAATGAAAATACAGGATCCTGCAGTTAGTGATCGGCCGAAGGAGAATCTCGTGGCTGAAGAACCTAAGAGACTGGTAAGAGATGAGTAGGCCTACCACGTCCCTTTTCCGTGTGGCAGACTCGATGAATAGAATAGCCATGATGACAACCAACCTTCGATAGAAGACGGCACGGCAAGAAGAAGATATTATGTGTAACTGTAATTATTGGGTCTATGGTTGGGGCAGATTCCCCGGAACTTTAAATAAGGCATTTTCCCGCCGTTTGCCTGGGGGGAGTGTGAAAGCCCCAGAGGAAAACTACACTCAAGATGGCTGTCAGTGCCGGGATTCAAGTCCCCTTTGAAGTCGTGAAGTGTGGCTCAAAGCGCTCGGCTAAGTTGTTGTGTCGCCTATATTTCCACAGTACTTGCGGGTCGCTACAGTTTGTTCTTGTTCCAATTGGTCCGGTTCCTCATTCGCTCCGGAGTACCAACTACTTCTGTTTTCATAACTTGTTATCTTTCCTTATTTCGATCTATTTTTATTAAACTGTTATTTAAATTACGGAAATTGCAATACTGTATAGATTAAGCCGCACGTGCATTAGGTTCTGGTATCATAGCTGTATACAACTTAATTCTTGCTGTAGTGACGGCATCATTCAGCAACCAGAGTTATTTTTAATTTTTTATTTATTTACTTTGGTTTTTATCTCTATCGCAGCCATATGTAGGAAGGGTACTTTTGTCAGATTGTGAGCATTATTTAATTTTCAGAACTGACCATACTCCCTCTCATGTAAGTTGATATGGATGTTCGCCAAAGGTGTAAATGGGTTGGAAATGAAGTGCGGTGGTTGTAAGGTTATTTGAAGTTTCACCGCCTATAGTGACTTCAACTGTATTAATACTAGCCTAATTATAGAACAGTCAGCATGTCGTACATATTAGCAGAAATTAACTATGTTTTTGGGACAAGTACTATATCGATGGTGTTTGTTTTGTTGCTACGTGTTATAATCGTTGTGTTTCTTTTTGCCATTCATTAAAGTAGTAAGTGACGATAATGGATCGGTGTTGTTTATGATTGTTGACGTTGATTGTAGAGGCGACGCGCATTATCCCCGCGCTCCGACCCATTACTGTATTCTCTGATAAGGAATTCATAGGGTTGCTCGCTTAAAAGCCTCCTCGTCAGTCATGTTGATCGTCCTTAGCAAATTCGAGATAGTATCGAAGTGGACGAAAGCCCTTCCCTTCAAATTATCCACAGGGTCGAATATGTGTACGAGATATTCCTGTTATTAACGTCATATCGTAAATGAAGATAAGATGTTCTACCTTGCTCTGCGTCCTAGGTAGCTGGAACTAATTGCAGGCTGTGTGGCGCAGTTGGCTGAAGTGTCGGGTGCTATGTGCTAGGTTACGGATTGAATCCTGCCAGAGTCGGTATGCATTTAAGGATACTTGAATGCAAAAAGAACTAGTGTAAGTAGCTTAAAAGAACCCCTCCTGGGTAATATTTCGGCACCTCGGTGAGATGAGTTAACGTGGGAACTGATTTTTAGTACCTCGATAGGAAAGTAATACATCTGTTCAGACTATGGTCTCTATAGCATGTATGAATGAGTCACATATCAGCTGAATATGTCATTTAAAAGGTCCGGCCTTAGAACTGATACTGTGTTACTTAGTATGTGGTGCCATTCAACCTCGGCTGACAAGGGAAACGTATATCGCTGCTGAAACTTCACTAACAATAGACACGCAGATGATTTTTTTGTGAATGTTACCTTACGTTCTTGTGGTCTTCTCTGTTATTGCTACCGAGGTTACCAAGGTAACACAAACGCAACAAACCTTTGAAGAATGTCACGATTTCATCAACGAAGGACCAGTCTCCTGTAGGCCTATATGAGTAGCAGGGAGACTGCGCTCAAGTCATTGCCGGCTGCTTGAGGCAGAGAGAACCCTGAAGATGCACTATCCGGTGAAAAATTGGAAATTGCAAATCACGTTGGACAACGGTCAACAAGCCGGGAAAACTTGTTCATTCATTCGCGATTTCAGATTTAGATATTTTCCCGCCGTACGGACCCCGAAAATGTGGCACCACATTTTGAAATATTATGTACGTAGGCCTACGTATGTGTATGTATTTAGATGGTATGTTCAAATAAAACTTCGACTACAGCTATACTATACTAGTAACTCCTGTATGGTGATGGTGGCTGCTGCGTGCTAATTGAAGATACCTCAATATGGATTTGTCTAAAGAGCTCAGTGAGTGGTTATGCAAAGATCTTACCACTGTAAGATATATGTAGGTTTAGATTATAGTAATGGTTTACTTCTGTCGACCAAAATATTATGTGTACTCGAGTTTGAAGGTTGTTTGTGAAGTAACCAATAGACCTACATAAAATCCAATAACCTCATCATTTTCATCGTTCTATTTTACGTTAGTTCATGTATGTTTGGAATTTTTAATTTATATTTTAATATTTTTATCGCACTTGAAACACAAAAAGTGCTCGTTTTTAAGCGTGTTTCAACCATGCGTCACATTTAAGAATTATTATCTCACAAACCCGCCATCAGATCGAATCCAAATTGTAACTTAATATACATTGGAATGTTGTATAACTGGTTTATTAATTTCAAAATTTTGTGTGTTCAAGAACGAAAGTTATCATTTTTGTAAGATAACTTTTTCTCGGCTCGGGGTCGCTGGAAAATGTAGTTCTTGTTGCGTTGTAATCCTTATACATCAAAAGGTTATGTTGTATGACTGTGATACGTAAATTAATTCTCTTATTTTATATCGGTTTGTATTTGTACGGGGAATTAAGACATGGTTCACCAGCTAGCCGCTCCGGGAAATGCTGTACAGCGTTGCTGATATGGAGCCCATCACTTCCAAGCGAGGCGCGCCATGACGCGTGATGGAGTCCATCCTGGCAACGTTGTACAGCTTTCACCGGAGCGGCTAACTGCTGAACCACGTCTTAATTCCCCGTACAAATACAAACCGATATAAAATAAGTGAATTAATTTACGTATTTGACTATCATACAGCATACCTTTTTGATGTATAAGTATTACAACGCAACCAAGAACTACATTTTCCAACCATCCCGAGCCGAGAAAAAGTTACCTTACACAAATGATAACAACTTTGTTTCTTGGACACAACAATATTTTGAAATTAATAAACCAGTTATACAACATTCCAATGTATATTGTGTTAAAATTTGGATTCGATCTGATGAAGGGTTTGTGAGATAATAATTCTTAAATGTGACGCATGGTTGAAACACGCTTAAAAACGGGCACTTTTTGTGTTCCAACAGCGATAAAAAAATATTAAAATATAAATTAAAAATTCCAAACCTACATAAACTAACGTAAAATAGAACGACGAAAATGATGTTATTGGATTTTATGTAGGCCTATTGGTTACTTCACAAACAACCTTCAAACTCGAGTACACATAATATTTTGGTCGACAGTAGGCTATATCAGATTTCTATGATACGATCATTCTGTGACGAGTTGATGAATTCATGTACATGGACTTTACATGCGCACCATCTAAAATCTGTAGTGGTGTTCCACTATTCCAACTTTTACAGAAAACGGATCATGACAAGACGAGTTAGAAGCATTCAGAAGTTTCAATAATCGATCATGTAAGTAATTAGTAAGTATACATATGGCCTGTAATGTAATTTCACGATATCTTGACGGCGCAGGTAGGTAGACTACTACTCATAACTCGCCGGGGCACGTTCTGTGGGAAGTCTTGCCGACGTTCTTTACAGTCTCCGCTTATATTTACTTATTCTGTTTGTTATTTTTATTTGTTTATTTAGTTAATTAGTTATTACCGTAAGCGTTGATATTCCAGCATGAATGTGTTTAAGCCAATGCCACAATTACATGCATTTTCTCCAGCTAGCTCCGCGTCAGAATTATCACAGTTATGTTGTGTATTTGATGTTAAGTTTATTGCTAAATTTCATGGCTTTGTTTTCGGCGTTTTCAAAAAAAAATGAAATTTGAAGACTCATAGTGGTACAATTCTTTCGCTAATTACTTACATGATCGATTATTGAAGTTACGATTTACCCTACATAGGTGGCTTTTCCCACGGACTAAGCGAGGGATCCTACCTCAACCGCCACTGAGGGCAGTGCCCTGGAGCTTGAAACTCTGAGTCGGGATATAGGTTACAACTGGGGAGTGTGACTAGCACTTGCCCAGGCGGCCTCACCTGCAAAGCGAACATGGGGTCTGATGAGGGGATGGGAAGAGTGGGAGGGATAGACAAGGAAGAGGGAAGGAGGCGGACGTGGCCTTATGTTAGGTACCATCCCGGCATTTGCCGGAAGACGAAGTGGGAAACCACGGAAAAACACTTCGAGGATGCCCTAGTTGGGAATTGAACCCCCTCTACTCATTTGGACCACCCGAGGCTGAGATTATATGAATGTTAATTTCTCAAAAACTCTTATTCTATTGAACTGGTCAGTGTAATAGTTGGTAAAATGAATCAGTTTGATGATTTGAATATTCTGGCACGTAGAGTATTTGTTGAATGTTTTATTTATTGTATTGAAGATTTTGAATAATCATGAGACTTCGGACGCACGTTTTCGAGAGCTGGAGATGTGTTGATGAGAGATATCCCTTGCAACGTTGGCAGCTTTGTGTTAAATCACCCTAATAACATCATTTTGTTATCTTAAATTTTAATCTTTATGTCTATTTTCTAAAAGGATACGTTGTTTCGATGTTGAGTTTTGAGTTTGATTTTGATGCCTTTACACACTTGTATATCACAATGCAAGTCGTAAACCAATAACTATTTGGTCCATCACATAGAAACTCGATTTAACTGACATGAGTGTTTTGTGATATGAAGGACCAGTATAATACAGTAATTGAAAATAAGTTATATTAGTTCTTCGCAGAACTGTTTTTTTTTTTACAGATCAATGGCAGAAACAGTAGTGACATGAGGCGAGATATGTGTTTTATCAGCCACTCGTGGGATCATTAAAAGGCCTTCTTTCTTGTGATTTCTCCTGTGTAGCGGTACTGAGCAGCACGAACCAATGGCGTGCGACTATATACGTCACTAACCTCCCCACCCTCTTGCCTCTCCTCTTCTTTCTTTCTCTCCCTCTCTCTCTCTCTCACACACACATACACACACACACACGCTCGTGTGCCTTGAATAGGAGCCCCCTAGTGTAATTACCTGAGTTTATGGTAGGCTCTTAATTTTTAACCCTTTCTCTCCCCACGTTCGCTTAGAAACTATACAATAGTGTCCATCAAATGTATTAAGCTAGAACAAGCCTATACTGTTTGCTGTTTAATTATAGTGCGCCCCCCCCCCCCCTTCTCCCTCCTACATGTCCCCCAGTGTAAGCCACTCTCTCAGCGTTAGTATCGATTGATAGCTACGATAGTTTGCCCAATGCATAATTTAAATCGTACACGTAATTGCATGGCCGAACAGTGTACACAAAGGTGACCTACATGCTTACCGTTCCCGTATTTAAAAGCTAGAGAGAGCCTGGAGTCGGCTTTATATGGAAAAGCAACAGGCACATTAAATATGTTTCAGTTGCTGGCGTGTGCCGCGCTACACGTTTAGGTATTCAATGTTTTACAGCATTAACATGAACACGGAGTAGGTAGCACAGAGACAGGCGACGCAGACAACATATTTTCCGGACGGTCGCCCGGAGCCTACTTGGAATATGTGGCGCCACTTTTATTCCGTGCTGGTTCGTAGGCGTCGTCTTCACTGTCTTACAAGGTTCATTAGACAATAATATGACACCATATTCCGTATCTCGTTACTCTATTTGTTAGTTAACAGCAAATGAACATGTATATCGACTATATACGCCTTGATGCAAGAATGGTGATTTGTTGCACGTTAAAGATTTTGAATATTGGAGAAAAGATTATCGAAAATAAGTTGATTTTTCCCAGTTGTTATATATTAAAATTGCTCAAACTTTCGTGCTGAGTGTAAACCCCTATTAATCTTTTGTTTTATCATGAGCTTGTTTGGTTAGAAAAACTTTTTTTTTAATATAATTTTTCTTCTAAGACAGTTCATACTGCACCCAAGAGGCTCTTTTTCACTAACAAATACACATTAAAAACGTCGCAGCTTTGAAATTACTTAAATTTTGTAAGATATTTGACTGGCTGCGCGGCGCAGCGATAACATTCTCGCCTGCTGTGGCCAAGGTTGCAAGATCGAACCCGGGCGCAGTCAGTGGGAATTTTAGGGTGCGCAAACGTGAGGGAGCCGAGTCAGAAATTAACTGGTACGTTAAAGATCCCCTTCGGGACAAATTCCGGCAGCCCGCCGTCTCTAAAAGTGTAAGTAGTTAAAAAGGACGTAAAACCAATAACATTATTATTATTATTTTATTATTAGACTTATTATTATAAGATATCTCTTTACTGCATAAGATTGCGATATAGAATATTCATTTTTTGTGTTTGAATTTTGAGCCGACACATCGTTTTCACATTGAACATTGCAACTAGTGATCACTGTACGGGTATTTTCTATTTGGTATGTATGTAGTATAAATACGTGTACTTTTTATTTATTTTACATCATTACGAGAAAACGGCTGGTTTTGCATTTGTGAAATACAGTAACTACTTTCAAATTGGAAGAGGCCAGATTTTTTTTCTAGGCTAATTGAGGACGACGGGGTTATGAGAAGATTGTAAGTTGTTTTTCACCCTTATCTTCAAAACGATCGATAAACGATCGATTTAATTCAGAAAACATATCGAACAAAAGTTACTATGAATAAGAATAGATCCTCTATAAACGGTCGTATCTGTAGAGCATGAATTGCAAATGTGACCACTGTGATATTGCTTTAGCTGCATGTCGTTTGAAAGAAATATTGTCATGAGATTGAACTGAGAGAATTTCAAGTTAGGTGGGTATATTTTTGTGTAAGTGGGCGTTTTTGGTAGATCAAGCCATGGAAGCCACGAGTATTCATTCATACTTCTTCACCCCGCTCGTACATATTTGGAGTTCCTTTCTTTGTAGCCATCTGTATATACTCGCTGTCGTTGTGACGGCGTGTTGTCTCGAAATATTGTTCTCTATATTAAATATTCATCGGAATTGCCAGTATGTTTACATTAAAGGAAACTTGTTATTCTGGACTGTACAATGCCTGTACGTCTCTGCTTACTGAAGCCCCGCGAATATAATACGATTCTTGGAATATATTCTTCGGAGCGTGAATATAAATAATGTTCTTATTTTATTCTTTGGCAGAATACAACATTTCCATGCATTTCAGCTTTCTATTTTGTTTGAATAATACTCTTCTTATGCGAGACTCTCTTGCATACGATTGGGAAAGTCCTTTTTGTCGTGGCTCGTGAAGGAACTTCCGGAATCTTATTCTATCAATGTCTTACCATCATTATAGCTGATTAAGTCTTTTCATTCATCATCTTCATTTCCCCTTTTCCAGTTGACACTGGGGGGGGGGGCAATATGGTTCCTCTCCACTTGTTCTGTCGTTCCACCATTCCTCTTCCGACACAGTATTCCAATCCAGGTTCCGTTTTCTAATACTATTCTCCACCGAGCCCATCCAACGCATTCTTGGTCTTCCTCGTCCTTTCTTCCCTGTCATCCGTCGTTCCAGTGCTTGTCGGTAGCCTTACTTCATTGTATAGCTTTATTTGTAGGAAATACCGTCGACAGGTTGGCTGTCAGACAAATGTGCCAGATGTGAACCGTGTTTCGTGTTAATTTGAAGTTGGATATCTTTGCCACTAGAAGCAAAATGTTTCTCAGTTGCCTGTAGTGAAGTAGGGAAAAAATATGTTGAAGCATCCCACTGAGGTTGGCAACCGTCAGCAGCCGTTGTCTGGATTCCGAACTGTAACAGCTACCCATTCCTGATCACTTAAAAATGGCGAGATTTTCTAGAAATGTCGATACAATGACTAGCACGTCAGGGTTTTTACACACTATTTAAGCTCCTTGACTATTGGCGGTGAAAATAATGGGCGACCTCATTTCCGATAGATCCATGCTGACATGGTGGGAAGCAATAGGTTTATTGAAAGAGGTGAGTTGAATGTTATATCACCGCCATTTGTGGATTCTTCGTGGTTTTTCAGCTGGAAATTCCATGGGCGAAAGATTCAAATTAAAGCTTTCTGGGGCAGGATCGGGAATGCACTCGACTTGTGCGCCATAATGTATTATTTCATAGTGAGCTCACATTTTTATTCAAAGGAGATTTTTTTGGGAGGACAAAGGCCACCTCACTCTTCCTGCTCTGAACGAAGTGCAAGCACTAGAGAATGGACTGCATGCATTGTCCATTTCATATAGCTGCTATATAATGGTTGTAGTCTGATGATGCTGTGTCATGCGTTCAGATAGAACGCCACGTCCTGACTCGTTTATTGGTTCAGAGCACACAAAAATGAGAGTTTTTAGTTACGGATTTTAAATTAAAACTAAATGCCTGCACAATTCCCCCCAGAAACGTGCGTAAAAGAGAGAGTAATATGTACCCATGGGAATTTACTTTAACCGCAAAAATATCAAATGTTCTTGTGTCTCTGCATGGAAAGTAATTAGTACGTAATTTGCAGTTTAATTTTGATTAATTGCTATCAAAAATAAACGAACATGAAGTAGATCATTACGTAGAATTCTACTTAAAGGTAATTGAATGCAGTAATTGATTATTTGACTGCATTACTTGCCAACACAGCCTTTGATGGCATGTTCTGGTTCGTTTGGATGACGAGGCCCGAGTAGCACACCAACTGTCTTTGTACGGCTACTAACTTAATCAGCTGACTTTTTAAACCAATGAAATGCAGCAGCAGAACGAGGGTACAGGAATTACTCATCTGTTACCTGGCCATTGCATGCTGATTAGTTGCCCATGTCGTGCCCATATACGTGTGCAGCTTTGATCCTTTAACTACCTTTGTACCTCCCCATATGCTTAGATCATCTCGTTAGCTTTATACTCTTCAGCTGGGCAGTAATTGTATTCGATACACGCACTCAGCAGCCAGTACTTAACCCCATTATGCCGAGTTCGGTGATTGGAAACAAAGATACCACCATCGTATGCTCATCAATAGCATTTATCATTTTAGGCATTTGAATTCCTCTCCTTCCGGTCGGTCAACTTGCTGCCTATAGGTTTATTTGCTGCAACATTGTATAGTTCACCCAATAGTCTCCATTATCATCCCCGTTTGAGGGAAAAGAAGGAAGAGCGATTAGTACAAAGTAGATTCTCGCTTTCCCATTTCAACGTTCGAAATTAATTCACTGTAACTCTCATTAGCGATATTTTTTTAGCAATATGGTTCTTAATAGCCAGAGAAGAATAGTATTTGAGTATCGGTTTTCTCAAGATAAAGCGTTTTTCTGAGCCAATGATGATGATGATTTTATGTTTTAAGGGGTGGAACAGAGAGTTCATCTACACTCGAGGTATTGTTCAACGTTTTCGTGTTCAAATTTCGTAGCAACATGTGAAAGACTGGGGTACGACGTTTGTGGATATCCGTGTTCGAAATTTCAGTCAAAAGGAAAAGAGGAAGGAAGCTTGTAGTGACTGTGACTGTTAATCTCGTGATCATATGCAAATGCATATTTTGTGGGCTTGTTAAATTTATTGCATATTCTGAGGATAACAGTATATTTTAGCATATACATTTGAATTTAAGTATATTTTAAAACATCTTGAAAAAAATTGGTTTTGTCTGCGTGTTGGACATCCCTTGTAAGGAACTTTCTGAGCAACAGATAACGTGATAACAGTATTTTAAGCGTGGCTATTTCCAGAAGGGAATGGGGGTGGGACATTTCTTTCACCATCCAGGCAGCCAGTAGCCTGTGGTTAGTTTTGTGATGAGTGTTTTCAGTGTTACTTTATCCTTAGTCTGCATATGCTTTTCTCTAAATGCTTTCATGAGCCACGGGACGTCCATTTTTGCGTTGAGGAATTCGAACCACAAGGACGTGATATTTCACGTCAGTCAGCATCTCCTCATTTTATGTATTTCCATCGGCAAGCGCAATACAGCTCGTTCTGGGCTGTATTTATATTTGGATACAGTATTTCAAACCATAGTTATGTACCATCTAATGACAACAAAGTTCCTGTTCCTGGAAACCATCTACCTGTAGTTGTCTGGATAAAATATGCAATTAGCCAATATCTAAGGCATTAAATCGTAATTTCTAAACCCCCTGGTCCAAATAATGTTCATTCTGACCGCTAACCCCGAAATTATATGTGTAGGAATCGAGCTTGTATCTTACTACTGCTTCTACTGCAGAGTCCTGATCCTCGCAGTTGGAATACGCAGCGGACATGATGTTCACGCGAAGTGGCCAGGAGATATCATGTAACACAGCTATGTTGTTTAACTAAGCATTTCTGGAGTGTATTAACACTTGCCCGTGAACCTATTATGTAAGGCGACGTAAACAAATCGCACCTTCCACTTAACCGAACATGACGATAGCAAGACTTTTTTTTAATACGGTTCTTCCTAAACCTAGACCTGCAAGTTCGATGAACCAATGTACATGTGGCAAATGGATGCTGGCTTTTAAAATCAATCTGTGTTTTATGTCTGTGGCATTCCCAGATGAGCGACCCCATCGTGGTGAGGGGATAAGCGTTAATTCATTTATACTGGTGTTGACTCCGGAAATATTGTGTACATAGTTTGCTGAATTGCTGCGGTCAGGACTTGTTGGAGCTCGCCCCCTCCTCTCGGCATCGGCAAGCGCAATACAGCTCGTTCTGGACTGTATTTATATTTGAATATGCTACTTCAAGGCTAGATAAGCCAATGCTAACACTCTGTAGGCTATATGTGCGGTTGGTGAATAATAAGGCGAAGGACTCGAAGGTGTATGATAAGTGAATGTTGGGCAAGAACACGAGAACATGGCACTTTAAGCAAGTAGCTCTTCAATTCCCCGTTTGTTATAGTTGCGTGAAATCTGCGCTAGATTTCCATTCTAAATAATTTCTTTGGAAATTAATGGTTTGTTTTCTGTTGCTTGAATTGAAGTAAAACACATTTCAAAATATATTTTTAACGACAAAAATAACTCTCTCGCTCTCATATTATGTAAATGATGTGCCTTTATTATTGTGTTGTTGTAGTGCTTTTACAACATACATAATAGTGTATATAATTACATAATTTTTAAGGAATATGATTCTAGTAGGTGCCTGTGGATTTTAAATAAGATACAATTTCCTGGTGTGAGTGTGGATACACCTGTTGCGGGGTTAAACTACTTTGAGGATGCCTGCTGTCCGTGCTATTGTTCCAACCTCATATATTCGAAAGTGCATCCTGTCGTGCAACACTGCTCGTTCAACCACGCAAATGGGTAAGTTTCAATTCAAAAACCTTTAAGTGTTGACGTACTAATTGATTCAATTTCAAGACTTCATCCTCCCCAGTTTTGAAGATTTGTGTATATTAATGCCCCTGCAAGTGTCATTCACATATTTGGAGTGGGTGATTCTATGCCTTAGTGTTAAATAATAAGTTATTAGTGCTTAAAGGGGTGGAACAGCGGGGTCATCTGCCCCTATATGGCTTATTGCGAAGGTGTTTTGTTTTGTCACTTAACATACGAGTACAAAGACGCCTTACCATTGTCTGTCAGTAGGCTATAAAGCATATTGACAACAATTGAACTTCATATTTCAAGTCAAATGCTTATTTAGTTCCTTGGGTGCGTGGAAAATATTTGCATTCTTTTGCAGTTTTATTATCCTTGTCGTTTAGATGCAAGTGACTACTGTACACATTACGTCACTTAAAACAACAAGAAATTTCGAAAAGTGTAGAAATGTTTTATGGGAGAGAAAGCAATGTACGTAAATTTTATTCGTGCATACTTTAAAAAATAACAATAAGTTTATTTCAATGCAAGATTTCATTTTACTGCAGCAAATCTTAATCAAACCCACTGGAATAAAATATTGTAAGCTATTATGTAAACTAAGAATTCAGGCCCATGTTATCTGTGTTATATATTAAGCAAACTAACGGAGACGTTTTCACTATTGGAAGTCGTTTCCGATTTTTCTTTATTTATGGACAATCATATTTTGGTATTTTGCAATAGCTGCGTTATGCTTTGGAATCCATTTTCGTGTGTGATTATACTTAAATGATCTGGACGGTTAATGTGGTAGCATATGAAATAGAGTTTCAAATGGTAATATATGTAGCATAATTATGGCCTTTCGGTTTTATTTTCGTGTGTGGGGATTTAATGCACGAGGGGATGCGAACAAATGTCCATCGCGGCATTTCGATGTGATGATGTATACACCAAAGCTTACTCCGGATCTGAATTTTAATGCATTGACTGTCCAGGCTTTTGTAGTGTTTTATGAAAAATATATTTATTAATTGATCTTCCGCATACGGTACTTGTGCATCTTCTCACATCAAAATCAAACCGTGAACGCTGCAAGGCGGTCTTAGTCGTCCATATGAGTAGACCGGCGGCAATCTTATTTCGAAAGGAATCTACAGCTTGTTTTGATCAGTTTTCGAAATCATACATTTGATGTTATGTTGAAAAATTCCAATGCAATCAAGGCGCAGAATACTAAGCATACATGTAGAATGTAGCTTGTTTTCTTCTGATAGCACCTTGTGTAATGCATCAAAATGTGTTCATTTAGAGGCTGATGACCTCTCTGTTCTGTCCCTTAAAAACTCAATACGTAACTAATTGTGTTAATGGCTTATTAATTAACGGCCGTTTTAAGGTCACTACCAAAGAAGTAGAAACAATGTATCTTAATTCCTCGGATGGTATTGGGGATTGAACAATTCAATTAAATGAAAGGCAAAGGTTGGGTCCGCCTCAACCTAGGTAGAACAAGATTCAGAGACCTTGTTCACGTACCGGTAGCTCACTTGGTAACGGTCTACGAATGTTAATGGTTCATTAGTTAAGTCAACAACCGGAGTGATTTTCAAATTAGTTCAGTATTAAAATTTCGTTGTCAGAAAGATTGGTAAAATTACTTTAATTTCACTGGATTTAGTATTCTACGATTGTAACGTGGCTTTGTTTGCTTGTCTTAGTGCTAATGTAACTTTTGAGTTTTTGGGATTTCCTGTACGACTGAAATTTATTATATTTTTTGTATCCAATCATGGTAGAGTGAGGGTAAGGTGGAGATTTAATGTGATTTGTTTATCGTAATTCCTCTATTAATTCCTCTATTGTGATCCTCGTCTGCTCTGATTACTGCTGAAGTTTTATCTATAGCTGCAGCTCTAATTAACAACACACGCAGCGTATAGTCAGGGGAGGGCTTCAGAACTTGACTGTCAACCTCACGTGCTGCAGCCGTACATCAGTTGTTGCTGTTGTCGCTGCTTTATTAAGGGAATTGGGGCATCTCAGTCATCAGTCCCGGGTCTAATAACCCACAGTATGTTCTTTTGGCCCCTGCAAGTCACAGAGTATAACTGTGATTGGGATAGTTATCATTCTAGTATTTGCCGGGAGCTAACCTGGGAATAACTATGCTAAGAAAACCCTCTCTCAGCGTCGGAATTGAACCCCGGATCTCCGAACAGTGCAGCTACCCAATATATTACTGAAACTGTTTAGTACAGTGGCAATCTTTCACAACTGATTACTTTTGTTGGAGATCGTTGCTCAAATCGTGTCACTGTGGTAGAGTATTATTCCATTCCAATGCTATAGGGCCTCAGTATAGAAACCAAAGAACTTGCTTTCACTGATACGCGCATCCTTTTTTTTTTTTGTAATTTAAATGATAGCATTTGACCATGTATGTTTCGAAAGACAGAGTAAGCGACAATTTGATGAAATGCTAAATTTTGTTAAAACTTTAACGATGGTTACCTTCGTTACTTGTTAAAGTAAACTATGATACGATATTTTTCCTCAAAGTGTAAATGCCTCCTTTCGATGTAGCCTACTGTAATATTAATATGGACCCTGTCACCAAAATTATCTTGACTTTCTAGAGACGGCATTTAAGAGAAGAAAAGTACATGCATTTGTCCATCGAACCGATCAATCTCCTATTTTTTCTTTACTTTTTAAGCATAACAGGACTACTACTAATCATTCTCCGAAAATACAGTATAAGAGAGTGGAGTCCTCGGTTTAATCAAAACTACAGTTCATCCTAACGCTTATTGAAACTTTCGGGATACAGGGTTTGGCTCTGAGATTGAATTTATATTCTCTTGATTGTCGACTGCTCTGGCGTAGTGAGACCTTCAGTAGTACAGTTTGCAAAACCCCTTATATTATCTTCATGGACGGTGATTTATGATATTATATGTTGAGTTGGGGTTATTTTTTAAATCTAAATATTCTTGTATGTTTCTTTTTTCTATGATTTGATTTGCATAATCTGAGTAATGCTTGATGTAACTTTGTTGATGCAAGTTAGAGCTTCCGTGCGTGGCCCTCGCTCGGCCGGGTGCGTGCTAGCAAGCAGGCCCTCGTGCGCGAGGGAGGTTGACGTGCGGATGGGAACTAGTCTTGATTAGATTTAGTGTGATGTGTGTGCAGATAAGTTAGACTGGACAAGGGAGTTCTGCTCACCTGTGATTAGTTTGCGCAAACACGTCACATCATGTACCACTTTCTCGAGCTACTGTGATTGAGTCAGAACACACTGTGTATCCATTCTTACCGCCAGTTCCTTTTCAAAGGGTTTCTGTTTGCAAATAAATATTATTACAATATTTGCGTAATTATTTGACAATAAAGTACAGAATCATATGCTCGGTTTCTTTTAATAAGGGACCCATCCCCTCTCTGAACTCGTCGGCCAACGACCATTCATAACAATACTGTATGGCCGAACCTCTCTTATACTTTGTTCAAGTGGAACCACATACGACTAGTGAAAAACATACATGATACAAGAGAAGAACGGCACATTAATTTAAAGAAATAGATTTTTGTTATTTATACAGCATACGTTCTTGTTCCAGAAGCCTTTACACCCTTGAAACTTTCTGTAAAGAAATTTGAATTGTCTTTTTCCGTAGTTTAGGTCGGTTAGCTGCTGACATTTCGTGCTGTTGGTGGATGCATTGTTACTTTGGCTCAGAGGTTTTGTCGGTAATATAGCATACTCCGACATATAAACATTGTCGTCACGCCCATTTTCCCCTTTCCCCCGGTCGTGTACTTTATCACAAATACATTCTTATTATACTAATATATAAAAATGAGATGGTGTGTGTCTGTCTTTGTCTGTCTGTCTGTCTGTCTGTCTGTCTGTCTGTCTGTCTGTCTGTCTGTCTGTCTGTCTGTGTGTTACTCAATAACGCAAGAACCACTGGTCCGATTTAAATGAAATTTTGCATGGATGTAGCTGATTTACCAGGTTTACATATAGGATACTTTTGATTTCGATATTTTGCACTATAAAAAATGGCGACCATGTTAGTGACGTCACTACACCCTTTGGTTTCAAAATGTCATATTTCCATTTCAAATAAAAAGAGAACGCTAAGAAATAGCAAACTTTTGATGGCACGTACGAGCTTTAAAATTTAATTTCCTATCCGATAGGTCCTTATCACTTTTCGTGTATCTCCAACTGTTAGCGAGTAAAACCCACATTTGTGACGTCACTACACCCTTTGTTTTCAAAATTTCATATTTCCATTTCAAATAAAAACAGAACGCTAAGAAATAGCAAACTTTTGATGGCATACACGAGCTTTAACATTTAATTTTCTATCCGAAAGGTCCTTATCACTTTTCGTGTATCTCCAACGGTTAGCGAGTAAAACCTAAATTTGTGCAATAAAACACGGTCAACACCGAGCGGTGCAGTATATCTCTACATATATAAACATGAAAGTTTGTCGGTTTTTTTTCTGAATTTCTACGGAAATTTGATTTATTTACGCGTTTCAGACTGTTTTATGATGGATGCGCGCGAATATATATATAGTCTGTTTGTTTGTCTGTGGACAACTTTGTTCCCTTATAACTCGAGAACGGTTGGGTGTATCAACGTAAAATTTGGTACAGATATCTCTCAGAGGCACGACACTAATCTTTGATGTAACTATTCTCCGTACCTCTCATAAAAGGGGGCCTACCCCCTTAAAATACATGCTGAAATAGGCGTAGAAGGACGAGACAAGGCTCATTTTCAGCCTCTCAATGTGAGAGACAAAACCCGTGGGCCCTAAAGGGTCTCCGAAAACCACATTTTAAGGCCCTAAAACCAACTGTTTTTGAGATATTCCCAGAAAACTAATTTCATTTAATAAACTAATGAACGAATGCAAGCCGATAACCATGGCAACAGATATTCAGAGGTCCATCTATTGCTGTGAGACGCAATGCAATTCCATTAATTACATTAGTGTGAAAGTTTGCAAACGGCTAGAAGGTTATCACGGAACCAAATTAAACTGTAAAATTCATCAATACGTATAATGCGCTTAAGGGGGTCAAGGGGTACTCTAGATTTTTTTCACGCGATTTACACCTGCGGGTTTGGTACGGCAGGTCTATTATATTCCTATCCCTATATTATATTATTATTGTCAGTATTATATTATGGCGTACAACGACGAGACAAAGCCCCTCGGTGCCAGAAACAAACTCGGGGGCCCTAAAGGGACCTCGAAAACTACATTATAAGGCTCTAAAACCAACAGTTTCTGAAATATTCTCAGAAAACTAATTTAATTTAATTTAACAAACTAATGAAGGAATGCAAATCGGTAACCATGACAACATTATCTCAAGGGGTGGCATCCAACTATCCATCTGTTTCTGTAAGAAGCAATGTCACTCCATTTATTACATTTCTTTGAAAGTTCGTAAATGGCTATAAGGTTATCACGGAACCAACGTAGACTGTATAATTCATCAATGCAATTAAGGGGGTCAAGGGGTAACCTATATTTTTTTTCATGCAATTTTCACGTGCGACATATAGTACAGAAGGTCTATTATATCTCAAAACAGCAACATTATTTTCAAAAATTCCTGAATTGAATCAGCATTTTTTGCGGCTTTTAGGAATTTCGGCCATTTGAGGCTAAAGAACCTGAATGTTCATGCACCACAAGCCTTTATAATTTATGAAAGAGGTCTTCCTGTGTATGGGGACCTAACACAACGTAGAGGGTTGGGTAGTTTATTGGCTGAGGAATAACCCACCCACCAAGGGAAGATGATTAGAAAAAAGGAAGTAGGTTTTGGATTGGAAAAAAAGGATAGAAAATAGGAGGAGAGTCCCACAAAATTAATAAGTTTAGCTTTAAATACCTTTAGATGCAGTTGCCACTGAAAATTAACTCTTTGATACCTAAAGTAGGTACGAGCTTGGTCGAAGCTAACGGGAACCGCAGCCGGGACTTGGGCGATTTGCAAGAGAGAGGCTTTAGTGTATTTCCTCCCAAGCATGTATGAAACTACTATAGGGAAAGGTGATGGTCTGGCAAGACTGATAGTAACAAATTTACTGTATGTCTTCTCAAAGAAATTAGGTTTTACAAAATAATTCGAAGAATGCCAATGATTTAACTCAGGTTTGGTATTTTCAATTTCCAAAATTATGGAGTTCCTGTAAGGGCGACCAAGTGTCTCTAAGAAGGAAAATGATAAAAGATTATGCCTTATGGAGTAATCTTGGTAAATGAACCAATGGTTGCATTGGAAAATGGCTAAGCTTTTACTCAGCGAGGAGCCGGCTAAAAGTTTAGACAAAAGGAAACACTTATCTTTTAGAAAACTGACCATAAGTTTTCGGAGAGGGTCTCCACAAGCAGGTAGCTGGCTTAGCGAGCTTTACTTGCCTTACTGGCCAATTAGAATTAGCTATTAAAGCTAAAAAGAACTTTAGTGAGGTGAAAATTAAGAGTTCTTGCTCAAATGCAACAAATGGTGAAAGCCCTATTAATGATTTTAATGTCATTGAGTGAGGAGAGTCAAGGAAGACAGGATTTTGCCTAAACTTTGTATTCGCAAATGAAAAAGCGAAAGGAAACGCTTCATTTATTTAACAATTCAAAGAAGTTTGAGGAAATTAACAATTATGTAATATAATTTTGACAAACATAGTTCATTTGAACTTTTTAACAAATGGGGTCGCAGACCTCTCAACATTAAACGTTTGCTCCAGGCAATTGACAATTTACAAGGTTTCAAACCTTACATATTTCTAAAATCTTTATAAGATTTAAACAAATAAACAATGAAGTAAATAAAGTTTGAACGTGAATTGGTGTACAAAGAGTGTACCTTAAGAAATTCTTGAGAGAATGTTCTAGAGAAAGTGACAACTTCGAAAATAACAATAATAAAAACATGAAAAATAAGATAGAAGTTCCTACAACTTCTTATATTTATACAGAATTACTATATGAGAATTATACAAAAGAGGGCAGGTCACTTACTGTGAAACCTGAAGAAAGTTAAAAGGAAGGTTCTAGACTTCCCAAGTTTGAGCAGGAATCACTAGCCAAATGGGACAGTTTCCATTTCGTGAAACCTGAACATGACTCGCTCAAGAGTTTAAGGAATTGTTTTCCCTGATTATAGGAAAGGAACAATGTGAATTTAAAACTTGTATCACACAAGCAATTATGCAGAATTTAATTAATGTTAAACTAGCAAAGTTGTAAGGGCACTTCGTGAGTGACACCTTATAGGAAAGTTACAATTTTATTAATATTGGTGGTTAGTAGAAGGTTGAGGAAAGATCATTGGGATATAGGATCAATGTTCATGGCCGTATTTAATGTAAACGGACGATCGCGACGCGGTAGAAACTTGGAGCAAGCACTGGTTATCACTGTAGTCTATAAAATTGGATGCAAAGTTCACTATAGAAACACTAAAGTTTATGAGAAAGAAAGTTATTGCAATTATGGAAATAACTGATTGCACTGTATAGGTGAGAGTCTATTTCTTGAAAAAGTTGTGATTTACAATTAAATGTACCATAGAACATTCCAGTGGTTCCAGCGGTGGAAGAAAGTTAGCTATTGCAACAATTTGTAAGGAAGATTCCTCATTTTAAATATTATTGTCACAGGTGAGTGAAAAATACCTGACGGCAAGACTCGCAGATAGAGTACAAGATCTGGAAGGTTCCAGAACGACCTTAGTAGAAAAATGGGGTTGAGAAAATCCAACGGAGGAACTAGCTTGGTGAATTATAGACAGCGGGTATTAGGTAATATCCCACGTAGTGAGAGGATTTCTCATTTGAATAGCTTAAGAAAAGCTCTTTTTAGTAAGGTTGGCTTATATGAACAAAAGCTCAACATGGCAAATCCCACGAAGAATGATTTTTGCCCCAAAATAAATAATTTCACACTGTCTATAAAAGTATCGTTAAAGGCACGTGGAAGTTAAAACCATGAAGATGAGGTTAAAACTTTTTAAAATTGTACTTATCTTGATTTCATGTTGAAGGCGAAGTTTCCCTGGATGACAACTACCTTGCCAACATGGCGTAGAAGAGTGTGTGCCTCTTGGTTTGAGGAGACTAGCTCGAGAGGAGCTTTAACTGACCGAGTCAACTGCCGACTGAGAAGTGAGACCTGCTCAACGGAGCACGGAGGGTCCAAGGAAGGGGAAAAGAGTGGGGGGTAGGAGACAAAAGGAGAACATATAAGCATTGCCAATGTTACAACCAAAAAATGATCTTCTCTTGCTGAGCTGGTCTTCAAAGAGTTGATAACAGATGATGGTGAGTAAAGAAGTAGACGTAGTCCTCTTGCTCAAGGAGAAAATAGCTGGCGATGGTAACAGGATCTGGTGGCCAAATGGATAAGTAAGTCCTCTAGCACCAGGAAGAATTGAGGAGCTTCAGAGATTCGCTGCGAGATGACGCTAGGTAGGTCACAGAAGTTATATATCTAGAACAGACTTATGAAGACATAAGAGATTTGCCCATCAAGGAGAAAACAGAAGATCACTGTTGGTGTTTGACAAAGAGGAAGGAAGAAATGAACATGCAAGGAGCAATAAAAATTATATCTCAGGTACCGTGTATTCAAAAAATACACCAAGGGTCAGTTTTTATGTGACGTGTATTGCGTTTTGTCTACAAGGCTTTCAATTCTATTTCACGTCAGGAAGTACACGTTAGGTGAATTTACTTTGAGTTCACATTTTAACTAATCTTTTTTTTTTTTTCTGTCGACATATGGGTCCATCGTAAGGATGATTTTGTTTGATACTGTGTGGTAGATATACCCATATTTGGATATCTGGGTGATATGTTGTAGACAATAGAATTGTCTGTCTTTCTGTGTATCTTTATGTAAGCCTATAACTCGTGTTCGGATGCTTGGTGCATCGTAAAATTAGGTATGGTAACCATGAGAGTCAATACACCAATCATTTATAAAACTCTTCACCGTACTTTTCTTACAGTAGAAAGGTGGATATAGGGAATAACTTCTCAAAATACATGCTAAAATAGGCGAAATATAAAAGTTATCCTAGAAGGACAAACAAAGCATGTGTTGCGCTTCTCAATGTGAGACACAAAATTGGGGAGTCTATAAAGGGTCTCCGAAAACCACATTTTAAGGCCCTTAAATTAACAGTGTGTGTGATATTCCCAGAAAGCTAACTTCGTTCTGATAAACTTATGTAGGAATGAGAAACCGCTAACCATTGCAACAGTAGCACAATTGATAATGTCTGGTGTTAACACCGAACACCGTTCGAAGAACGGGTACTTCTGCTAGTGGTATATATATCCAGCATTACATGCTTAGTGTATATTAACGTTTGAATGTAAATATTTCATTGGCAGAGGCTGAAAATTGTAACGTATAAATGTGAAAGGCGTAAAAAGGTATTACGATTCCATCCCAGAAAAAAAATGCCGTTTAAACATAATAATATTGGAAATCACATTTTTGCACAAAATGAACATATGAGGCGGGGCTCAATGCGAATTAATCCGTCTATCAGTACGTCGCGTCAGGTAGAATTAAGAAAGCGATATAGTAATAAAGAAGTGAGGAACTGACTCACAAGGTTCGTTTGGAGAAGTCGCCGTCTGCGATCAGATTAGCGGCAGCGGCTGGTCCAAATAAAGTTGGAAGTAATAAAGAACGTATGGGATATTAGCCAGGCTTCGAAGTGCTGTGCTTCGGTAATACAAGACAACTACTCCTTATCATTTAGACTTTCACGGCCCGTGTTACTATTCATAATGTTGAATTTTGGGCGTTTCGACGCGTTTCGAAAGAAACCATGTCTTTCTTCGTCAGGAATAATCTGGAATACGACAATGATTACTAAGAGAAAGCAACAAAGAACATATAGAAGGTGCTCAAAGATGGACGCCATTATAGCCCCATGTAGGGACAACGGAAAGCAGCAGTGAATTACTTTCTCAGGGTTCTGATAATAGGTAGCCAGGATTCACTGAGATTGTAGCCGGTGTCGCGGTTGAAATTATCTGGGTGTTTACGTATTTCAACCACCTCCCTGATGATTCTGGGACGATATTGCTTTATACGAGCAAGAACATCCACTCCTTGGAACATGACATCATGGCCAGGTGTTAATGCATGATCAGCAACAGCTGATTTATCAATACATCTATTATGTTCCTTAATGCGAGTGCATATTGTTCTTGAAATACGTAAACACTCAGATAATTTCAACCGCGACACCGGCTACAATCTCAGTGAATCCTGGCTACCTATTATCAGAACCCTGAGAAAGTAATTCACTGCTGCTTTCCGTTGTCCCTACATGGGGCTATAATGGCGTCCATCTTGGGGCACCTATGTTCTTTGTTGCTTTCTCTTAGCAATCATTGTCGTATTCCAGATTATTCCTGACGAAGAAAGACATGGTTTCTTTCGAAACGCGTCGAATTTTATTATAATAAAACACGACATAAGCCCAAAATTCAACATTATGAATAATAACCCTCTACTTGGGGAGATGTCGGATACAGACTGCGAGAAGGGTTATACAGTAGTTGCTCTTTCAACTATTTGGTCACTCCTGCAGTGACGTCTGCATCGGAGGGGAATGGTTGATCCAACATGCTAAGCTCTTCAACACAAACACGTAGCCCTGGAACCTCTCATTGCTCACGATATGGAGATACTAATGATAGAATGCATTGTCAGTAGTCTACATAATCATGCATGAGTGTCCGATTAATGAATTCATTTCGAAATTCAAATCGTTAAATACATAATTAAAATCATTTTTCTCTGCATGTGTATGTAATATAGTTTTCCGCAACATCCTGTTCACAATTAGGCCTACTGGCTCGCACTTGAGCGGAATCAGGTTGAAGTTCCCTGCTTTAAAGAGCGACGTTTCCACTCATGTTCAACGAAATGGTTGAAGGGTTATGGTTGCTCATTCAACTATTTGGTCACTCCTGCAGTGACGTCTGCATCGAAGTGGAATGACTCGGGTCTTCAGTTCCTTCAGAATTCTGAAATAGTAAGGGAGGTCATCTTACTCCTGCAGGTGAAAAATGCAAATAATCCTTCCTTCTTTATATATTTATACACAAAATTTTAAAAAAATATATTTTCAAAGAATGATGAAAAACAGAATGGACCAGTGTTATTACTAAGTTCAGCCCTATTTTGATTTAAGTCAATATAACAGTTTTCTTGTCATTTGTTCGGTGAAAGTAAGGGATCGTTTAAAAGTAGTTGCTGTAGCGTTCATCTTGTATTGAGTAATGTATTTTGGATGCGGGTGAGTTTAGCCGCACTGCACACGAGTTCTGTTAAAGAATTAAGCAATGTGAGGTAAAAGGGCGGGGGGTGGGGGTAGAGCTGTGTGACAGAAAGAGACGGCGAGCTGCACTAATGGACGAGGCCTCTAGAAATGAGGTAATCACATTAGCGGCCATAATTACAAACCCCTTTGAGAACGGAAATGCATCCATATCCTGTGCATCAGGACTTTTTTTTAGCCCCCTCTCGTGGTCTCTCGCTCTGCTCCGCTTTCTCTGTTGCCCGCCCGCCTGCTTCGTGCATTTCCGTGTTAAATGTAATTCGATTAATTTATTTCAAATTGCCTGAATGTGTTGTTTGGCGGTGGACAGCGCTACTGTGGAAAATGGTGCGAGGCAGCGAAGTATGGGGAGGTGCAAATGCTGAAAGCATACGCAAACAAAAAGCTGAAAAAGTTTCACTTTCCTAATAAATTGTATTCCACATTGGCTGGTTCTCTCGAGGAGTTTAGTTCCGAAGACTGTTGTGGTTTATTTATTACATGAAAACTTGCAAAATATTTTCTTCGATACACCTACAATTTGTGAGTTAATGACGTTCTCTCTAGCCATTTATTGTACGTACATGTTTGGCCGCCTGTCCTGATTCAGCACATAGCCAAATACATGGGCTGATGTTCAAGGTATTCCTAATCCTGAAATGAATTAACAATTTTGTTAACCGGAAAATCCGTACTAAGAGTTGAAGATAAAACTGACATAATGACTCTAATCCGACTCTCATGCATTCCGGACAGATGCGTTAACGGACTACGTTACAGTAGTCCACGCCTGAAGGAAGTATTTTGTTAGTGTTTCGATGTAATGGCTGAAGACGTATAGCACTATGTTGGCTTCGATCAAATCTCAACAGCTCTACTTGGTGATGTTCGCTCATCTAGTAGCTATTGTCTGAACTAGATATATGTAAATTCAAATACATACAATACATATCTGATTTGTATATAAAAATTACACGCCTAGTTTAGCTACCAGGACCGAGGACATCAACAGGCAAAGCTGTTGAGCTTTGGTCATCGCCCGCTAAGCGCTCTATATCTTCAGCCGTTGCATCAGAGTTGATGTAGGTCTGGCTTTTAACTCATACACTTCAAAGTAGTTTATCACTTTTTGTTTTCATACTCTCTCCAGGCTAGTGCCGCGTGATACTTTATTTAAAGTCCCGGGGCACCTACACCAATCACAGAACATAATAAATACAGTTCCACACACTACTACAGCCATCACAATGACAGACGCTATCAGACAAGTACCATACGCAAGTACACATGGCTGTTTACCTGGCCGCCCAATTGAAGCAACTACAAAAATAATCATTAGCAAGCTGCAGTGCTTCAGCACTGTATTTTATGCAGTGTGTGTCTCATTCCATTCAAGGGGTTGGATTACTCTTGGTATGAATTGGCTGAGTGTTGATTAATTAGCGGCACAATTAATGTACAATAGTATCTTTCGACAGTCAACACCGATGCGTTGTAATGGTTCTCTCTATACCCCATTGGCAAAGCCCTGCGCGGATGCGGATATCCGCGGATAAACCCGCGGTTATCCGCAAATATTTTCGCCATGGGGATATAGTGTGAATGGCTGTGCGGATAGCGGATAACCATGGATAATGTTTGGAGAAAATTTGCGAATAGTTTTTAGAATACAATCCGAACTTGTTTAACATCATTATTAGGACCCGGATGTTTATGACACATCATATTTTTCCGTTGTGTCATTTTCATGACAAATGTAAGATGATGATTTAAGCTAACCTCATTCATAATTAACACTCCGAACAGGAAAAGGTTGCAATTCTGGCTGTATAACATTCATTTTAAACATACCTAGCACATGGCATACACATCCTAGGGGAACGACTTTTTCCTCAATGTTGCTTTAGTAATATCCGTGGAATGTGGAAAAAGGTCGTGTGGATGCGGGGCGGATGCGGATAACAGTTGTGCGGTTGCGGGACGGATGCAGATAACCGTCGTGCGGATGCGGGGCGGATGCGGATGACGTTTTGTTTATCCGCGCAGGGCTCTACGGCCATAGGCCTACTTGGAATAGTTCATCGCTGCTTTACAAACATTTAAAAGCCAGTTTCGCCTGTCGTCCATGGTCAATTGTTCACTTGAGATACATTTTCCTATATTGCCTAATATACCCTCTAATTACTTTACACAAAAATATGGTGCACTACATCATCATTGTGATTGATTTGTTACCTGAGTTTTTCGACAGTGTTGTAGATGAAAATTGCTGCATGCCGTGTCATGTCATGTGACAGTGAAATTGGCTTTTGTTAAAGTGAGGACTGAATCATACGAAGAATTTAAGTAGCCCGGGTTCCAAATGCTTTTTTCTGGGAAGCAACCATTAGACAAGGTAATGGAGATACTGTACTCGGAATAAACTGCTCAAAAAAATTGCATCAACAGTATTCCGAAACCTTTTTGAGTATAAGAATGCATCCGTAATTTAATCTGAAAAGTTTCTAGCCACTGACCATCAGTAAAACAAAAGGCCAAATTCTGTATGAGAATTGCGACACCAAGTAAGTTCATCCATAGCATAGTCTGGTGGTCCTAAATCATTACGTTAAAATCATAGTTGGTTGAGGGAGTGAATACAACGAAATCATATTTGCTGAACCCGAGCGAGGTTTCGAGGATTGATTTGAGCACTTACTGCACTTATTAACTGATGCTCAAGACCAGCCTTGAATATATCGCAATGTTGCCATAAATGTCTGATCTTGTATGAAGAAGTTATTCATTTGAGCAGTTGATCATAGTGAATTCTACATTGCTCGACGCACGTACCATATTGTCACCAACCATGGTACCTCGTTGTGTTCAGCACTGTGGTGGACACTGTCGAGACACCAGGAAGAGTCCCACAGCTTGCCACACCCGAAGTGATTTGCCATGGTTTCCCATTTTAATTCAAGATAAATACAAAAGGTCTAGTTCATTGATCAGGGTCGTTGTATTACCAATTCTAACCATAATTACAATTACAATAAATCATTTGTCAAAAAGGATATGATTCCCTCAAAGCTAACCCAATTTAAAAGATCGTGCAATACAGAAGAAGTTTTTTTAAGACAACGCAGATCTGTTGAATAATAACATTTATGTTCGACCCTCACTATTATGTGTCAGAAAACTGTATCATAATGATGGCCATTATAACACTGTTTTTCATTATGATACAGTTTCTCCAGCCAATCAGAGCTCGTTCATTGACCAATTAGGTAACGATACCTTCGCGCATGCGCTCAAAATCCAACATGTCTGACATAAACACAACATCGAACTATAATAAATTACCGACATGGAATACGCACCGTCCATATGTTTGCGTAAATAAACTGGCGAATATGAGACAAGAAATAGCACTGTACCTTAATATCACAAACCCTAATTTCTACACAGCGCATTGTCTTGAAACGACTCCGGTGACAATATTACTGAGGAGCGGCAGATGTAAACATATGGCCTGCATATGGCATTGCAAGCACACAGAGCGCATGCGTCGGTCGTTCAGAGATCTTGAAAGACAGAGATATCATACTTAGCGCTCGCTCTCCAATCACAAAATTCAAGTGGCTGACTCTCAACAGATATTTATGAATATTTATGTTAAAACATATAATAAAGGTATAATTATCGTCGAACATAAACAGTCGTATGCAACTCGCCTATAATGGTAATTAAGACACTCGTATGGAAATTATAAAACTCGCATACGCTCGTTTTATAAAAATACTCGTGTCTTAATTATAGCCATTATAGGCTCGTTGCATAATGTACTATTTCCTCTCGTGGTTTTAAAATGTATATACTTGGGCTGCTTTTGATACAGTTTTTTTTGATGTGCCTACTAATACTTCTGTTATATTCTTACAATTTATGCTACAGATCAAATAGCCAATTACTTTGCTCTTCGTTTCAGCAATAAAGGAGAATGTTGAATGAAGAGTTTAGAATTATAGGAGCAACCTAACTTCTCACGCCACTTCAGAAAAAGAAAATATTAAAAACTCGGCTAAGAATTCAGCAGGCAATAGATGACCGAATTTAAGTACCGTAATATCCAAGATGAGATATCAAGGGATGTCCAGCATCCAAGTTAGAGGGGTTAAAAAGTAAGATTAATTTCGGGCAAATTAAAATACGGGAGGCTCTTACCACAAATTAGTGCCTAACATGAGATTTACAACTAGACAGATTTGTGTTTTACAATCCTGTTCTGGCCATACAGAAAAAAAAAGAATAACGCACGAAGTACGTACACTAGCCTGGTTACCATGTTGATATAGATCCGTAAACGAAACTTCAACTTCTGTATTTTGTTGTAGTTATAAAGGTTTTCCTGCATAGGCCTATTCAAAGTATATCATGTAACTCATTTCTTGTTCCTCGTCGGTTGATAGAATCTCGGTAATCAATACTAAAAATGGTACGGTATCATCTACGTTTGAAAGGCGACGAAAAGAAAAATGCATTGTCGCGAGGGTTATGGGCAGGTTGTAGGCTCCGTTTCATCACAAACAGAATGTGCCCTAGCGAGGCACATGTTTAAAATATGACGTAAGTTTCAATTTATACACGTTGAAGAGAAGACTTGGCGTGTGAATTTCATTTAATTAACAATTGCTGCTGAAATTGTGTTTCCGACAATTAGTGACTGGATGGTAGGTTATAATTAGCATTGTAGCGCGCATGCGCCTCGTACGCCCTAGCTCCGTCTCAGTCGCTGATGAATTTTGCAAGGAATATTTCGTATGATTGTGCATATCATCTAAATCATTTTGTGAAAATAGCAGTTTAGTGTTAAATTCTTCACAAGGTTCATTTAGATTTCTCGACTGCATGGAAAGCTCGCAATAGCCTAGGCTAGTATCTGCAACCCCCTCCCTTGTGCCTGGTAAGACTACTAATTGGACTGTGACTTGACAGCTTTGGGTCGTGCATTGTACAAAGAGTATGCCTACAAGCCATAGACAATACTGATAGATTCAGTGTAGAAAATTAAAATGTCTGACGAATGCTAGACTCCAACCAGCGACCTTCGGATTGTGCTTCCAGTGTTCTGCCAATTGAGCTAATCCGGCAGACGCAACTAGCAACAGCAAATCTGTGTCCCGCGGCAAAGCCGTGCTCGTTAAGCTGTACACATTGGCCATGAGGGCAGCTGCAGCAAGTCCGGTGATCGAAGATTCGAATCCCGTTGCTGACTGTGGCTATACTGAGTGTAGTTTTTCTGTGGGTTTATCTACCCTCCAAGGCAAATGCCGGGATAGTACCTTACTTCACGTCAGGGAGCACCTACCTCATCCCTGTCCCTAGTCCAGTTACACATATTCCTACAATCATCACATAAAGTACAGGTTATCAGACAACTTCAACACACACCCAGGTACACCGGGCTGATGATCAAGATGTCCCAAGCCCCAAAAATTATTTAACAACAATAAATCTGTGAAGCCAGCTTATCTGGTGCATTCACACTGTGTTAGTAGCACGCTGTGGTCTTAGATTCCTAGAGTGAAAATCCAATTCTACTCCGCAACAGCTTATTTCCTTATTTCAATTCTAGTAAGGAAATACTCCCTGTTAGGTAATGAGCGATCTTGTTCTTGTGTCCAGGTAACTTTCAGCTCATTAATGCACGGTCCCGCGCAAATGCTGCAATGATTACTTGCATGAAATCGCGTAGCACCTTCACCAGCCTAGCCATACAAAAATTTATTCTCAACATCGACCTACATGTAGGTCCATATCCATTGTTGGTAACTGAGTATTCTGAAGAACGTTAGTTCGCATAAAATATTTGTACTGCTGATTTTTTATATACTGTATGTATAATAACAGCATGCCAAATGGTATGACAGCCCATACAATGACCACACTCTTGTTCTGAGGAAATTGACTGTAACATGGATTCTCGTTTTTATTGCCGCTTGTTTTACTTCGCATTTTTCCGCAATAGGGGGCAGGGGTAGTTAGTGTATATCAGGCCTGTAATGACATCGAACACTAACCTGTTGGTTGTGGTGGTGATCGTTGTTTTAAGGGGCGAAATATCGAGATCATCACCCACACTAAGGTGTTGGTGTGATTTACATTTTACGTTACTTCTCAAGATGCGCCAATGTTTCCTCTATTTAGAATGGAAGTGAACATCCATCGTGTATTGAACGAATAGTAGCAACGTTGAGGTCGAGTTTATGTAGTCCACGTCACCTGACGTATGTCTTCCTGAATCCACTGCAGAGGATCGTAACCATGCGCGTTGAACCAGTGCAGCGGCGGTTACAGTTTTTTGAGCGATGAATTTCTAGGTCTATTGTGCGTCTCTACCTTAAAAGACAGTGTGGAATTAAATGTAGTATTTGCCTCTCACTCGCACTCCTATGTCCTGCAATTAGCTGCGTTCTCTTCTACCCCGGCGATGTTGCCATTTCCCAATAATTGAAAGTGACAAATCTAAGAAAATGTTTGCGTGGTCTTATAGAGAATTTCCCGCTCTTTATGATGGTGTAAAAATAAAAGCCATAAATAATTAACACATGGCCCAATTTTCACAATTACGATATTTTAGCGCGAATCTATATTTTTGCATTTATAAAACTTATCACACCATGAACTAATGATCGCAACAGATCAAGAATTTATTTTTAGATTGCCTGATGTTGGTAGAAGATACCCTACTTCTCATGCCAGTAATTATTTTCATAATAAGAAAGTTATGATTTTTTTTCTTAAATGTTACTTGAAAAATCTGGGATGGTGTCACATAAAAGTTAGCTAGCGGGAAAGTTTTTTGCTGTTGACTTTACGTTGGTGACTAAGCGAGAAGAAATGTTCATTAATGTCTGAAATAGTTTTTAAAACAAACCAGAGCTCAATATCAGGTAGCATTCATAAGTTATAGCACTTCGCTTAGTCCTCCCGCTCAGCGCTGACGCACCGGAAGTTTGTTTACTAATGTGGCCCGCTGGCTATCTCCCCCGACTACGTTTGAAGGAGGGTAGGTGATGATGTGAAGTAAAACTATGAAATGAAGTAGATCTTGTGTTCTTTATAAATTGTCTGCCTCGTTTCGTTCTTGGCTGTCACTGTGCTGTCACCGTGGAGGCCCGGGTTTGAATCCCGGCTCTGCCAAGAAATGTAATTCTGGTCTGAGGGCTCAACTCTATGAGACAAAACTGAGAAGAGGCGGGTTCCATTCCTATCTCAGCCATCCTCGAAGAGGTTTTCGTAGTTTGCCTTTGTTCGTCCCGGGAATTAACAAGGGTTCATTAATGGTGCAGAATTAACGTTCCTGTGCCAAAAGAACACGGTAGACACACACGACAAAATGACTGGTGAAGTATATGAAAAGTGGTTCGCCGAGCAATTTTGTTGCTCAATGTTCCTGAAGGATCTAGTCTAGTAATAGACAATGTAGACTATCACAGCAGAGAAATATGTTCTTGCTTGTCACCTTACCACACCACAATACCACAGTGAACTTAATCCCATCGAAATGGTATGGGCGCAAGTGAAGAACTATATAAAATTGAACAACGTCTCGTTCAAGAAACAAGAAATGAATAATTTAATTTCGGCTGCATACCCCCACTTGACCACACAAAATTGGGTAAATTACGTGGACCACAATATATTATTAGACCTATTATTATTATTATTATTATTATTATTATATGTCATATTATAATTTATTATAACCTATGATATTCGAGAAAAAAGGCCTTATTATATTCATGAATAATTGAAAATTATAAATTATTATAATGTGTGCATTAAAATCGCGCTCTGAGCTTCGGTGTATGATAATCTAAAGTTGCACCCTCTTTCGCTTCAAGGCTTGAGGTACAGTTATATACAACTAACAAATATTTTGGAAATTTCCTGAGTTTTGCGTAAAAGCACGCCTGAATACGAGTTATGTTACATCATGTGTCCGGCCTTGCAGAACTTTGTATAGGCAGCAGATCTGGCATCAGCGCGCTCCATTTAATGCGTACTGTCTTTTAAGGTAGACACGCACTATAGTGATTTCTGCATATATTTTAGTGACAAAATATTATGAATTCATTATTGCTTGAGTAGAGATTTATCTACATTTTAACTCCCTCTAGCGACAGGGGCAGCTATTTTTTACTATTACCTATGTATTCTTAAGACTTCTGATCCCAAGACCTGCGCACCCTGCAACTTTGTAACGTGGAATTGTGAATTGTCAATTGAAGAGTTACTACTGCACAGCAAGGCCGTTGTGTCCCCTGGTGCTACACTAAGTACAGTGAGATATATTTACAGGTATATTTCAGCAACTGCAGAAGTCACTGTTATCCAAATACGTCATACGGGTTTTTCCGTGGGTTCTAGTTGTGTGTTTGAGTGAGTGGTGTAGTCGGTTAAAGGTTCGCCTTCCAAACCCAGGTTCGATCTCGGATCAGTTGGGTGGCATATAAGGGCGGTTTAAAAGCGACAACCTCGTCTCGGTAGGTTTGCCGGCAACTTAAAGAATTTCGATACCACCGGCGTCTCTAAAACCACAATTTTTAAAATGGACGTTGAATCAATAGTATTAATTAATTGTGCTTCAGTAGTTCATAAGGTTCATCTCATAGATCTCGTCTGATATTAAAAGAACTGGAATCAGCAATTGCCTATGTGGATGATATATTCTGCAAAACTGCGTTACTTTGCACCGGTTTCCCAATATCGTATGTATTCATTTCTATTTATTTATTTACTTATTTATTTATTTTACTTATTTATTTAAGTATTTATTTATAATAATGAATGGTGCAATCTGGTCAGATGATGTGTTACCCAGAAGTGTATACATGCGATTGCGATGGGGAGTTGCAGCAAATCCAAACATAGGTGGTTCCTATCCCAGCGCTTACAGCGGCCATCTGGAGTGTGGTTTCGCTCTGGGTTTTTCTCATTCACCCCAGACAAATGCTGAGATGGTATCTTATTTCAAAACCCTGGGCACCTACGGCATCCCCTGTTCTGTTAATTACAGTCATATTTTCACCACAGAAAGATAAGGTTATCAGCCGAATCCAACACACACTCAAGTATACGAGCTGATGGTTGATTGGTTCCTCAGTTTAGGGGCTGCGACAACGCTGTCATGTAGCCTCGTGTACTTTGGGTGTGTATAGAATCTGTCTGATAACCGGTGTTAATTGTGATGGCTGTTTTTAATTCAAGTAACAACTGCAGATATTCGATTTTCAAGTAGTTCCAACTGTTGCTACCAAAACGCCACCGTCATCGACCAACTAGTTCTGAACTTGGTTTCTAGATGCCACCGCAGTCGGCTCCTGGTGACGAACGTTGGAACCTAAGAGCGTTAGTCAAATCTAACCTATAATTTAGCTTCACAAAAGTGTAATTAGTGGAAGGTTCTTTATAATGCCATAACTCTATGACATGGGACCGCCGGCTTTACTTCCCCTCCGAAGGAAGGCATATGGAGGGATCTTTAACGCTCTTAAAAATCCGACGACTTCAGCCGGGTTTGAACCCGTGACCTTGGGCATAGAAATACGAATTGATGATAAAGATATCCCTAGTCCCTACATCTAACGTCAACAGATGATTGTTGCAAATAAAGAATGTGGGTAATTCGTTATTCATCTGTTCCGTTTGGTGAGCAAAGGGGAACGTTGAGTCATTAACGCTCTCTTGACTTTATATTGAAGTATATCCCGCTGTAACCCAACCTTATGACTCCGATACAAAATGGAACTTAGTTAACTGTTTGTTTTTAAACTCTTAGCACAGATATTACCAGAATTTATCTGTGCGCGTGCCTCATTTCGTTATAATATTCCTATCTTAGCGGCCCATATTACTGTGAGATAATTATAATTTATGGAAACTATTATTTATGGCGTAATTAACGCTTTAAATAGACTATAAATCAAGGCTTTAGGCTAAAGTTTCGCTCTAGAAGGCAGTTAACGTTTTAAAAACTGCACATTAGTACATGTACTCGCGCGTTGTGTAATGTGTCTTGAGTCGTACAGCCTATTAAATTTACCCATCATCATTATATACTGAGAATTTCGATTACGTAGCAGTTAGGTGTACTGCGCAACTGAATCTGAGTTTTGCTTAGTGAAAACGAACGCATTCTCCTTCTTAATATTCGCGCATATAAAAATGTAATGGTGGCAGTTAAAGCTGTATTCATTTCCCATAACTTTTCATTGCCTATTGTTATATTCATATCACATATTTTGAAGAATAAACAGTATCATAAATATTGGACTATTTTTCCTGTAATAGGATTGGTAAATGTTAAATTGGAGTCCCGCACTGTATGCTTTATGGCAGTGTTGTACAAAGTCCGACTCCAAGACGATGCTGGCGATATTCAGAACGTAAGTGTAATTTATAGTTCCGTAGAAATGCCTGGCTTGAAATCGTTGTAGGAAGGGAGGGGATGAATATTCAAATTCTGGTATTATGGAAGAATTTCATCTTGTTGGTTCTTCCTTTCGCTGTCGTAGGACTGCAGTCATCTCGTGATTTTTCGTTCCGGTGTTATTAGATGTTCCGATGATTTAAATGAATTAACACTGAGGATAGTTTTTATATGAGTACAGTTGTTCAGCCATCACTCTAGCGCACAGCCGTTGTACATCTCGAACGCTGGAGTATATACAAGATTATAAGGTAAGAAAAGAGACTCGAAGGGTAAGACGCCGTTTTCTTGCTGCGAGATGTGCCCATAGACGAAAAATCAGAACCTCCGTTGCGATTGCCTTCGGCTGCTGCTCCACGTACATTAATGCCATATCCAGTGTACTCATTCCTTCACCTTGTGCGTTAGTATCAAATTGTGAATCGAGAGGACAACGCCATATCGGCCACAGTGAATTTTCAAACTTGACAGGACGTGGAAAGAAAACTATCGACGACTAGAAACTGACCATTTTCATGCACAGCTCTGGGTTTGACTTATTTTTGAATGTGTGGAGAAACATGAGGGAATGGAGACAAAAATAAATTCAGTACAGAAGCTTTGAAATAGTTCTGGCCAACCACTCGAGAAGTTTTTGGAACTCATCTCTGAATGTACTGCCATAATCCTTTGCTCTCTCTCAAATCGTTCAATTGCCCTTGCGGTTTGACTTCCTATGATTGCCGTATAACTTAGCGTATAATAGTTTTATCAATTGCAACCATGTGTGTAATAAAGATTTAACTATTTTGACATTTTAAATACACTTTATCAAACTAGGTCTTGGTGATGGCTCGCACTCATTTTACCTTATTGTTGCTTGTTTTACTAGACATGAGAGATGATTTATATTGTAGGCCCCATTAAACACAAAGTCATTTATAAAAATTTATAAAAATACTTTTCAATACCTTCTGTTTATTTTATTTTGAGTATTTTAGCATACTATTATGGCCTGTCGTATTTGGCTCACAATTGTTGTACAGACTAAAATTGTCGTACGACCTGGCAACTCTGACACAAATAAAGCGTTTTTTTTATTTAATTAGTGAATTTATTTATTTATATGAATATAAATGCCACTGTTATTGCAATCACATATTAGGATAAGTGTGTTCAAATTTGAGCATTTTCTTGGTTCACTATATATATATTCGAGTCAGAAGCAAACAAATTACAAGGCTTACAAAACAAAATTACATAATTACAACCAAACAAACACACAATGTCTAATCACACCACGGTCAACCATAAACCTGCAACCTGTATAGCATTTGGTGTTGCGAAAAGGAGATCTACCGTTGTACAAGTGGCAAGGCACAGCAGGTGCTCCATGGTCTGGAACATACCGCAGTCGCAGTTGGTGGTGTCGACGGGGAAGTGCAACTCCAGAACGCAGACGATTGGTTCACTGATAAAATTGATCACTTCCTTAGTACTTTTTTGCAAGTGTGTGTTTTACAAACGGTGCATGGCCTGTGGAATTTAAATGTAGGGTCAATTGACCTCGCTGTTCCGCCCCTTAAAACATCAATAACTAACATACTAACAAGAATTTGAATGTTACCTTAAGATATTTTTTCATCTCTTTGAATAGTAATTCTTAAACTAAATATTAGTATATTTTCTTCAGACTATAATATTACTCAAGCTTGATGAATTCAGTATCACTAGAAGTATACTCGAAGTGTGACACTAAATTGTAAATATTCCCGCTATCAGTGCTCAACAATGTATGTATACGTATGGCGTGCGAAAGAAGGTAGCTATTGACGTCAGAAACGGGGGATGAGCTTACGGGCAGCTGTTTCCAATTTGGCGGCGAGATAGTGACGAGAAATAAGCAAGACAGTGATTGGGTGTGCGTTTGTTATGGCTTCTAATTTATGATGGCAAAATACTACATATTATTTTCTTTCATTGATAGAAATATTTTTACAATAAATTTAAGTCACAGTGCTTAATTACTACCAGTCAAAAATATTACACACATGTAGATAGTTAATTTACTGTCTGCTGTTACATATATGAAGCCTGTACCAGGGAGCCCTGCGGTATCGATGTTTTTATTAATTTCACAATATATATCTCACATAACACAAAGGACGACTCGCTGATAATAGACTGAATCCGGCAACCCTGAATTTGCATGAATGATTTGGGTTCAAAGAAGCGTTACTTGGGATGCTCAAATCACACGGTACTTCAATATTGCGAATATTGACCTACATACTTGCTGTTCAAAGGCAAGAATATAAATTTATTAATCTCTTGCCACAGGCAAGTTAAAATGGAGGCATCCTCTTTTTCAATATATTTAATTAAATATTTAAAATACACATATTTAACAAAGCTGGAGTCTCCATTTGAACTTGTCATAAGCAAACGGAACAGATCAAAAACTACACTTTAAGCCAAATCAAATTCACTCCTCAACTCGACATAAACCATAATGCCAATTAAAACCTATACAAAATATACTCTCCTTACTGTTGTACAACTTTCAAACCAACTATTCGCACTCAAAACTGAAAAACTCTGAAATGGGAGCTAATTAAATTTACAATAGCCTAGGCCGATCAGGTCTCCTGCTACATTACCGCATATATATACTTAACATCACTATAACTTCCAAATTACGGCTAAGTGACCTGTCTGCCCGTGTAGTATAGGTGTTACCGGCTTGCCTGGGATGATGAGTCACCAAACCGGTACTTAAAATTAAGATTTTACACATTAATTAAATTCAACAGTAAGATCATAGCCAAAAACACAATCTAAGCCAAATCATACGGTACTTAAATATTTCAAATATTAACCTACATACTTGCTGTTCAAAGGCAAGAATAACTTATAAATTATGTGGCAAATTACGGTTAGGAACAGCATTTTTCTGAAGTTTTCTAACCATTCGGCTATTGTCAATCGGAAGAACCCCTGAAATAAATAAGGAACACGTGAGTAATGCAAGTTTGCAAAGAGCGGATTACCTTCTATGTACGGCACAGAAGCATTAGGCTACAAGTTTATCAGTATTTTTGATGTAGCTAAATCCTTGTGAATACAAATTAGAGACAATAACTATCAATAATCAACAGTACAATCAACAGTACCGGTACTTACGCTGTGGAAAGAAGTCATCTTCACAAAAATGCGGACTGCACACTGTCATGTAACGTGTAACACGTTTTCCAATTGACAGCGCCGAAGCCCATCTTTCTCTCTGAAATTTTGCACAGGAAAGTAGTGAAGAGATTTCGTACCCGTTTTATACTATTTGCAACCGTATACAGAGCAGTACTTCCTCGAATTTGACAATTTCCTTCCTGTTACCATCACGACGACAATGCTTCACCATTTAAGTAAACCTCACCAGTCACTATGTTTCAGCTTCAACATTCTACCGCATGGCTGCGCCATCCAACTTTTCTGACGTCAATAGTAAAGCCATCTTCCAACTTGACGTTTCAGTTTTACCCTAAAGTTATGTATTGGTCAGTAGGAAAACACTTTAACTAACCTATCATAGGCAGTAATTCAAATCAATATATCTCGACAAATCGAGTTTCGTTCGCGATGTCGCGATTTAGCGAATTAGCCTAGTACTGAAACGTCAAGTCGGAAGTAATGATGGCTTTACTATAAAGGGGACTGTTAGTACTAAATGCTACATTAGCATTCTACTGCCAACGTCTGAAAATGATGATGCTAATTGCATTTCAGAATTTGCGAAAAGAAAAGGAGAAACATATTAAAATTAAAATAATTAAAATTGTGTTTTGACTTCTTTGTGACTTACTTTGATTAAGGGGAGTTGTGTCAATTTGTTTCTTCAGGTCTGTAAAGTAAGTAATTGGTATTCTGCCCGAAGGCAGGTCCGAGCCTCCAAAGAGGCTACCCCCAGACGGAGTTTGCGTGCGGTAGGGTGGCCAGGGCCTTTTCGCTCCTTATGTGAGCCAACAGCGCTCAGTACCTAGAACCAGCATACCATCCGAGTTCCGACCACGCCCAATGCTGCTTAACTGCGGAGTTCTCATGAGATCCGGTATTTCAACATGGCCAGTCCGTTGGCTATACTGTCTGTATTGAGAATTATGAATGAAAAGACGCAACCGAAGTGCAGTTCTGAAGAAGTTACCTGGTAGCTATGTACCCATGTTTTGAAAAAAAAAACTGTGGGTAACGGTTTTAAATTCTCCCAAAGTGCCTATAAATATGAGAAATGTTTTCCTGTATTGCTATTGACTTTATGATGATCGTATGGCTAATCAGTAATAAAATACCTGTAACCATTACCGAAGACATAACGGGAAACAATCTTTGAGAAGTTAATTAATTACGGTCTGTTATTATGCCTTCGTCGTTTCCTTTCATCGTTTCGTTACTTGTATGGATACATAGTGACGTTATCTTTCTATTTTTTGGCGTTAGTTCCCCCAATCGTTAAAAAAATACGCATTCGAGATTCTAACTGGAATCAAAGAATGTTCGCTTTAAGAGTACCTATTAGCTGAACTCGAAAGTCATTGCTACGAATCTTGTACATGTTTCGTATAACTTTGTCTCCACTATGTAAGAGCAAATTAGGCTATTGATGAGGAAGCATTTGCTCTATCGGAAAGTGAATAGAGCCATGTGCAGCAGTTAATTACTTGGTACTGGTTGACTGAGAGATCCCTCCCCACTCGATCAAGAAGAATTAACATGAATCTCGAATTCCTTGAATTCTTGAATTCGGTGTCTGTTCGCGGTCTGAAGGATGATGGAATTTTAATTTATTTTGAGGTACGTTAATTTCAGATTTGTGAATTGTTCGTTCTTGAAAGAGCTGACCGGGTGGCGCAGCGGTAACATTTTCGCCTGCTGTGTCCAAGTTTGCGGGATGGAATCCTAGTACTGTCACTTGTCATAGTTATTGTTGTTTTAAGGGGAGAAATAACGAGGTTATCTGCCCATCCAGTTAGTTGTCATTTGAAAATGTGAGGGAGAAAATTCCGGGTACCCGGCATCTCTTAAAGCCACAGCAGTTAAAAGGGGCGTAAAACACATTATTGTTATTACTAGTGTACTATTATTATTATTATTATTATTATTATAACGGAACAAGTTAGATCTGTCTCTTAGCAACATTGTCGTATTCCAGATCATTCCTGACGAAGAAAGACATGGTTTCTTTCGAAACGCGTCGAATTTTAATATAATAAAACACGGCATATGCCCAAAATTCAACATTATGAATAGTAACACGGGCCGTGAAAGTCTAAATGACAAAGTTAGATCTGAACCTTCCGATGCGCATGTGCGTCCAGTTGCATTACGTCATCCCCCCGCCTGGATTCTTTGTCAACATACTTCATCACGCGCTAGTTAGATGTTGCCAAGTAGTCATTATTCCCAACACCTTGGCAGGGTACAGATGCTGTCGAGGCATGCGAAGCAAGACTGAGTGGCTCTGTACTTTGACAAGCACGGCAACAAGCTTCCTGTCAGGAGTGTGTGAAGTGGGCGCGCTCTCAGTTCATTACCACCAATACCAATGCTATGTCACTGAGAATGCTCCTATTCGATACTTTATGCTTGCATAATGTAACCACGACGAGCAGCGAGCAGCCCCAAACAGTTGTTGCACCAAAGAGGGGAAATCGCATTTGCGTCTAGTGATCCCACTACTTCCCCTCCTAGACGAGACTCCGCCATGACAGGCCAGGTCTAACTTGCCACGCTATATTATTATTATTATTATTATTATTATTATTTGGAAAGGAGACATTTAAATTGATTAAAACTCATCTCGATTAGAATTTTCGCTAAACATTGCTGAGTGGTTTGATACTGAATAATTTGTTGCTGTTTTGCAGGTTGTGCTGCTTGTCATGTTGTCAATGGTTATGAGGTAGGCCTACTGTATTCCATGTTCGCAATCCCTCTCGCCCAATTGAGCGTTATTTGAGCCAAGATCGTGTGATAAGCATAGGTACTAGACACGAATCGATGACATTCTAGATTGGAGTACTTGGAATGATGGCTGCGATGGAGTGCCAGACTGTTGTGCAGCACTGTACTGGTGCGTGTGTAATGACTTGTGCAAACATTTAGCCGACTGAGCAATGTTAATTATTTCTGTTTCCGTTCCTTGACTTAAACCAATTGGGTAAATAAGCCGGCTGTCCTTGGCTCGGCACTGGCTGGCTAGCCGCTTACAAGCTTCTGCGTATCAGAATGGTTGCTGCCGGGTTACCAAGATCGCACCTGCTAGATTTAAGCCGACTTATAAGAGTATTCACTGCACTATGCCTGAATGTATGCCACCACAAAACTTGAGCATGGCATCAAAAATACTCTATTTTTGCTTATTCCTAAAATGATATCTTGAAACATAAACTGATATTGCTTATTCCTGAAATGATACCTTGGAACATAACCTGATATTGTTTATTCCTAAAATGATACCTTGAGGCATAACCTAATACTGCTTATTCTTTTTTTTTCGTATGGCTTTTAGTGCCGGGAGTGTCCGAGGACATGTTTGCTTATTCCTAAAATGATACCTTGAAACATAACCTAGTATTGCTTTTTCCTAAATTGATACCCTGAAACATAACCTGGTGTTGCTTATTCCTAAAATGATACCTTGAAACATAACCTGGTATTGCTTATTCCTAAAATGATACCTTGAAACATAACCTGATGTTGCTTATTCCTAAAATGATATTGCTTATTCCTAAAATGGCACCGTAAATTATCCTAACTTTCTCACTAAATTTAACTTATCGTAGTTGTGCTGTCCAATATAATGCAGTGAAAGAGAGAAAAACATAGGCTGCATTTAGGAGCGGATGATTGCAAGCCAAGAAATTAAGTCTGTATGTTTGGTTTCTAAATATGGCTATTGATCCTTTCAATTAGGTTGTTATGGTGTTGAAAGGGCCATCATTTTGGCCGAATCTCTTGACGAAATCGGCAACATGGCGGGGTAATTCAAGCTATTCTCGATCGAAGTATCTTCGTTTTATAATATGCAAAATAACGCAACATTTTCGTTTACAATGCGAGTTGTTTCAACGAACGATGCCAATTAATACAATGTGCTTGGAACAAATAACATTGACTAAACTAGAACGGTAGTGTCGTATGTATTAATCAACGCTGCATACTCAAAAGCATAGCCTAGCGCGTTAAGTCGAGCAAAGACTGCTAGGGAGTGCTGGGGCATGTTTTGAGATCTGAGGTTTGAATCCCGACGCTGACAGCGGCCATTCTGATTGTAGTTCCTTTCCCCAGGTAAATTGTGGAATGGTATCATAATTCAAGCCTCGGAGCAACTATCTCAATCCTTGACCCTAACAATTACAGGTATACACTGTCTAACAGTCACCACGGTGACACAGGCTATCCGACTTTTAATACCCCCCCTCAGTAGACGAGGTCGAAATTTCGTATCCAATGATTGTATCAAATCCGCAACATCTAGCACCGAAGGCATATAGCATAATAAAACAAATTTGTGAATCACTAAAGAAAAACCAATGAGGATTTGAATTCTAGCCACGCACCCTGTAAACTTATTAGGTGGGAGAATGAGTGTTAAGAAAAAATGTTACCATATTTATCGTTGACGTTGACTTATTTGTGTTAATGAACTTTTTACATTACTCTCGCCATGCGGAATAAAAGATCTGTACGATATTAAACAATAGTATTTTGCTTGAGAGAAATCATTTTCAATTCAAGGGTCCCTATTGTTTGTTAATGTGGAGGAGGAGGGACGTGTTGAACAACAGATGATACAGTAACCATGAGGTAAGCCCCCTTCTCTTCGCACATGCTCTAAAGCATAAACAAAGCCTTCATTACGGGCTAGTCCCATCGGTTTGTCATGGGTTCCTCGCGCTAGGCGATCATCAATATAATCCCACCGAAGGGGACAGTTATGAATAGTAAGTAAACTCGGGTTTCGTGCACTGAATTATTGGTAAATGTACTTGCAATATTGTTGTCTTTGAAACTAAACCCAGTTATGACGATAAGTGAGGGTAATTTTTTGAAAAGAAAAAGCATATAACAGCACGCAGAACCTCTCAGCAATTATATGGATTTCTTTAAACAGGAAGGAGAAAACTGGGAAGCGTGGTGGGATTCTTTCTACTATAGACAAACCTGAGCTAATTTTCCAATACGTTTTCACTCGCAGACGTCGAACCAAGTAGTTCTGTTCTGGACAGAGCAAGTTGCTTGTGGCTGTAAGCTATGAACTTCTCTCTGTGGTCTAGGGAAACATATTTAGGACTCCCCTGCTGAAGGTCCTGGATTCGATTGCTGGCTCTGCGCTTAAAATTTAGTTTGAAGGCTGGGACGGGTTCCACGTATTCTGTTGCCGAGTTGTAAAACGGAATTTTTTTCTCGCGTTTCAAATATGTCATGCTTTTCATATAATTTACAGAGGTGTGCAATTTATTAGAATAAAATAAGAATTTAAATCGATCACCATTTTTTATTCAAAATCATTTTATTGGCCATCTGCTGACATATTTTAATACCCAAATTGGTGACATTTTATCTCCCGTAGGCTTATAGCTCTTCCCATAAGAAATCGTGTCTGGAAATCTTTGGAATTGATCCTGAGATAGGCCCGCTTTCTCTTTTTCCATTGACTTTGGAATGTACCCTCTCGATCAAGTGATTTCAATCCATCGTCTACGGATCTTTGAATAGTTAAAGGCTGGACCTCGGTAATGAATGAATTTCGAATCCCTCAGTTTTAAATGTACACAAAAACTAGAATAAAGTAATTAAAACAAAACGTGTGACTTTTGCATTAGGAAAACTCCTCTTCATGTGGAAATTCTAAACAATTATTCTACTGTATTTTTCTTAATAAAATGTAAATAAGACTATTGTTTAAACACTTGGAATAATTTCAGCGCTTTGGAAACTTTTTTTACTCCAGTAAGTCATGAAAAGAAAAAAAAATAGTTGCCGAACTGACATCCAGTCTAATAAATTACACACCTCGGCAATATTCCTCGCCTAAAATCCGTTTTAAAATATTGTTTTTATTTACTACTAGCTGTACCCAGCATGCGTTGCAATGCCAATCAAAGAAAGTGTTGGCGTTGTAACTTTTGTTACGTGCCACCCCCTAGTGCCACTTTTGTTAACTGGATTACGGTGGGTAGAAAGCACAACACAGGATGTTCCTTTAAAGAAATAATTAATTTTATTGCGGCCAGAAAGATACACTACTCATCAGCAAATACAAGCAATTGGAACCTTACTCCAGTTTCCTCAAGTCTCTTGCTTATGGAGAGCTCTTGCCCTCTTTCACTTGTCAACAGTTAATCTTCTCGCTAATGAGTCTGGTGGCCTTGACAGAACTACATGCAACTCTCCCCTATGTACACAAATTACAGTTACTTACGAAAACCTGCTACACGCTGCTTCGCTGTTCACGAGCTGGGAAACAATGTCACTGGGTTTCGTAATTCGCACGGCACTTCACCACAATATCTCTGACGCTCAGTGAAATCACACTCACTCAAAACACAGGCAGTCCCCTGTATGCTTCTCGCTTCCTCGCTGTCAAGAGAAACGGCTTCACTAGGGGTTTTGCAAGTCACCACTCTTCTGTCGCTCAGGATAAGCGCTCGCACTAGCTCGTAAAACACAACAACACTGCTTGACAGGTCGCTCTTATATAGCAGGCCGGTGACTCAATAAATGCTTCTAGACCCATCCAGGGTTCACGGCTTCTCGAGGTTTCCTTCACTGGTTGAGTCACGAATATTCTGGACCATCCCTTTGTCTTAGTAGTCTTGTTGCATAAGGCGTACGCAATACACTGAGGCAGGGCACAGCCCAGCCCTGGGGCAGTTGTGACTCATGCGGCGAGCGATGACACAAACTCACAGCCGTAACACCACACCCTTTCTAAAAGGCTGATCGTCCCGATCAATCATTGGTCCGTCTGTGTCCCTCCGTAGGCTGCCACGATCTCGATGCACGATCTTCATCTTCGCCCTCGGGCTCCGCTGGATTCTGTAGACGACATCGTTGATCCGTTTCACGACTCGGTACGGGCCCTCCCAGGACTTCTGCAGTTTGGGTGACAGGCCTTTCTTCCGTAATGGGTTGAAGAGCCAGACCAGGTCGTCCTCGTGGAATCCGCCGGCATCCGTCTGCTGGTCGTATCGGGTCTTCATTCGGTCGGTCTCGATCCGCAGTTTCCTCCTCGCGAACGCGTGCACGTCCTCCAGTTGGTCGGCCAGTTCTTGACAATACTGGCTTACCGGGACCGGATCATTCCCAGGTCGGCCGAAGGCAAGATCGACAGGTAGACGGAGCTCCCTCCCAAACATGGCCCGGGCTGGTGTGCACCCGGTGGCTTCATGCACGGCGGCGCGGTAGGCCAGGAGAAATAGTGGAAGATGTTTGTCCCAATCCATCTGGTGCTCGCTGACGACTATTCGGAGATGGTTCTCGATGGTGCGATTGAATCGCTCTACCATCCCGTCGGACTGAGGGTGTAGCGGCGTTGTCCTTGTCTTCCGGATTCCCAGCAGCTGTCATAGGTTCTGGAACACCTGCGACTCGAAGTTCCTCCCTTGGTCGGAGTGCAGCTCCAGGGGTACTCGGTACCGGCTGACGAATTCCTTCACCAGGGTCTCTGCAATCGTCGCGGCATCCTGGTTAGGGAGCGCATACGCCTCCGGCCATTTGGTAAAGTAGTCGCTGATGACCAATATGTAGCGGTTCCCTGCCTCGCTCAACGGGAATGGCCCAGCAACATCGATGGCCACTCTCTCCATGGGGCCGCCCACGTTGTAGGTCTTCAGTGGACCCCGTCGTCTTCGTCCTGGGCCCTTGCTGGCTGCGCAATCGTGGCACCTCGCGCAGTGGTTCTCCACGTCGGTTCGGCATCCGATCCAGTAGAACCGCTCTCTCAGCTTCTCCAGGGTCTTCTTTATCCCTAGGTGTCCACCAGATGATCCTCCATGGACTTCCTTCAGGACTTCCTACGTCATAGCCTTTGGAACGACGACTTGTTCCCGAGATGTCTTCCCGTCGGTGCTCTCCCAGGCGCGGCAGATGAGGCCATCCCTTACAATCAGTGAGTCCCACTGCGCCCAGTAGGACTTAAACTTTGGGCTGCAGTCACTCACAATGTTCCACCCGGGTCTGGGGACACAGGCCCTCTTCCATTCGGCTATCAGTCCCAGGGCATCATCTTCTGCTTGTGCCCGCGTGAAAGATTCGCGGCTCCAGTTCCCTTGAAGTTCCACAGTAGTCCGTCGGCACTGTATCCCGGTGTTCTCCTCCCTCCTAGTACAGAAGTTGCAGTCTTCGGGGCACGGTCTTCGTGACAGGGCGTCGGCATTAGAATGCAGTTGGCATTTCCTGTGCTGGATCTCGAAGTTGTACTGTTGAAGCCTCTCTAACCACCGCGCGAGTCGACCCTCGGGCTGTTTGAAGTTCAGGAGCATGGTCGGTTCTGATGAGAAATTCTTGCCCGTACAGGTACTTGTGGAAGTGTTCGATGGTCTTCACGATGGCGAGCAGTTCCTTCCTGGTGACGCAGTAGTTCCTCTCTGGCTTTGACAAGGCTTTGCTGAAGTAGGCCACTACTCTCTCCTCGCCGTCCACTACTTGCGACAGGATTCCCCCTATGCCAAAGTCGCTGGCATCGGTATCGACGATGAACCTTGTTCCAGGTCTGGGGTAGGCCAGAATAGGTGCGGTGCACATACCCTGCTTGAGTTGTTCGAAGGCACTGTGGCATTCTGCTGTCTACGTGAAGAGTTGGTCCTTCTCAGTCAGTCGATGTAAAGGTTTGGCGATGTCGGCGAATCCTTTCACGAAGCGGCGGTAATAAGTGCAGAGTCCCAGGAAGCTTCGTAGTTAGGACTTGTCCTTCGGAACTGGCCACTCCCTCACAGCTGCGGTCTTTTCTGGGTCGGTGCGCACCCCTTCCTCGGAGACAATATGCCCAAGGTACTGGACCTGCTTCTGGAAGAGCTGACACTTCTTGGGGCTCAACTTCAGCTGGGCAACCCGTAGCTTCATCAAGATCTCCTTCAGGTTGCTGCAGTGCTCCTCGAAGCTTTTTCCCAGAACGATGACGTCGTCTAGGTAGACCAGGCAGGTCTTCCAGTGTAGTCCCCTCAGAATGGACTCCATTAGCCTTTCGAAGGTCGCAGGGGCGTTGCACAGACCGAATGGCATGACGGTGAACTGCCAGAGCTCGCTGCCCACAGAGAACGCCGTTTTCTCGTGGTCCTTAGGGTGGACCTCCACCTGCCAGTAGCCAATCTTCAAATCCAAGGTGGAGAACCATCTTGATCCTGATATGGTGTCCAGCGTGTCGTCGATCCGGGGTAGAGGGTAGCTGTCCTTCTTCGTGACGTCGTTCACCCGCCTGTAGTCCACGCAGAACCTGGTGGAACCGTCCTTCTTCACTAGCACGACCGGAGAACTCCAAGGCTATGTGATGGCTCGATCACCCCTTGCTCCTTCATCTCTTCTACCATCCGGTCGACTTCGGCTTGCTTGGCGAGCGGGACACGTCGGAATGGGGCCCTAATCGGTGTGCTGTCCCCAACGTCGATTCTGTGCTGGACCAAGCTTGTCCTACCGAAGTCTTTGCTCCCCACGGAGAAGACATCCTGGAATTCGCGTAGCAGGTCCTGAAGTTGGCGTGATTGCTCCTCGTCTAAATGGTCCTGGGATCCTTGGTACAGCTTTTGTAGTTCTTCTGGCAGGGCGCGTCTTCTTCGGTTGTCCGTCTGCAGGTGTCCGTCCGTCGTGTCTGTGATGCGGGCAATCCAGGTAACGGGCTCGCAGACTCCTAGGTTGGTGTCCCGGTCCCCGTGTGGGTGCGGGATAGAATACACCCACGGTATGCCCTGCCTGTCGTAGGAGGCGACTAATAGGGCCGACATGGCCGAATAACTTGCCAGTTTTGATTTGTTCTGACCCCCTGTGGATGGGGAGGGCAGAATTCATCCACGGTATCCCCTGCCTGTCGTAAAAGGCGACTTAGAGGGGGCCTTATAAAGGTCGATTTTGGTTTTCTGGTCCCAGCTCTGGTTTGACCAATAGAAACAAACATGCATGCTGTTAGGGGAAGGGCCACCAGCTTGGCCATCTGGCCAGAAAGCCTAGACGGTATGCCCCATCCCGTCAGGTGGGTGCGCCATGTACCCTACAGTAGTATCCGCCTTACAACGAAGGTCCCTGCATGGCCGAATACTGGAGCTGAATAAATCCTGTGCATGCCGAGGGGGAAGTGCCTGTTCGAGGCACTGAGACCCCGGGCAATATCTGCTATGCCAGGTAGGTATTGCCTTGGCTGGGTGGCGCCCACAGTGATAGCCCCCGTTCGGAGTGGGCAGTATTCGGGGAGGATTTCGTCCGGGATGCCATCAAAGCGATCACGGACACCTGTACAGGGTGGCACCCTTAAAAAGCCGTCTCTGGAGTGTCGAGCTAATCCCAAGGTGTATACGCCTTGGGATGAAGCCTTTAACCAACGATTTGCGACAGACAGATCACCTCGCTACCTGGTAGCAACCAGGACTGACGGGGATGATTTCAAGCTCGTAAAATCGATCATTTTCGCTGAGGAAATCGAGGGGAAATTTGGTGATCTTAACGGGATTTCCAAGCTCCGGAACGGGCAGCTCTTGCTGCATACCGTTAGCCGGCAGCAAACCGAAGCGTTGCTGGAATGCACGCAATTCGGCGAAATCCCCGTTAAGATCACAAAGCACGAAACGCTGAATGAGGTCCGTGGAGTTATTTTCCATCGTGACCTCATTTTGAATAGCGATGCTGAACTGTTGCGGGATCTGGGGAAGAGAGGCGTCACAAAGATTAGGCGCATCACCCGAAAGATTGGGGAAAGGAGCGTCGATACCGGCGCTTTTATTCTCCATTTTGAAGGTGATGTTGTACCTAAGCAGGTGAAGGTCACATCGTACAACTGCGATGTGCGACCGTACATCCCTCCACCTATGCGCTGCTACCAGTGCCAGAGATTCGGGCATGTTTCCGCCAGGTGTACTGCGAAGGCCGTATGTAGAGAGTGTGGCAAGGGGACACATGAGGGTGACGAGAGGTGTACGCCTCCCCCGATATGTCCCAACTGCCAAGGAAGTCACTCTCCACGGTCAAAACAGTGCCCTGAATTCATTATGGAAGCCAAGATCCAGGAAATCAGGACTCTTGACAGGCTTTCATATCACGACGCTCGCAAGAGGTACCGTGATATGAATGCCCCCGAATTTCGGGTATCGTTTGCAGCTGCAGCGACGCCCTCAATCACCCCTGCCGTTAAAGTTTCCAGTGCAGTACCCTCGATGTCCTCTTTTAGCACGAGTTGGAAATCTCCCCTCGCTGTACCAGCGAGCACTGTCAGCCCGAAGGAGGTCCCAAAACCTTCTTCGGCCACGGTTAAGAAGGCGCCGGTTTTAACACCTAAACCGGCGAATTCGGAGAAGAAGTCCTCTTCTTCTCCGAAACGGTCGGCGAACAAGTCTTCCCCAGCTAAAGGGGGAAAGAAGACTTTGCCGACCAGGGCTGGTCCTTCTTCCAGCCCACCTAATACGAAAAATATAGGGGAGAAGAGGGAGACGGTTCGTCGCCGTCTCTCTCGTCCTCCTGCTGACGGGGTGGCTACTGTCTCTGCTGGCCTTTCTGCTCCCACTACCACCAAGGGGGCGAAGCCTGCTGAAGCCAAGCCCGTACGTATGGAGGAACTCCCCTATAGAAAAGAAAATAGATCGGCGGAGGAGAGGGGAACGGTTCAGCGCCGTTTCTCTTCCTCTCCTAAAGGCAGGGCTGCTCACGTATATGCTGGCCATCCCGCTCCCACCACTACCAGTGGAGCGGTGCCAGCAGGAGCGACCTTGTTTTATAAGGACCCGGCGTCTGTGGGGAAGGGACCATCTACTTCCCCAAACACACGTCGGCGCCGATCCAAGAAGAAATCTCTTCGGGGCGTGTCGGGGACAGACACCCAGTCTTCGGACCGGGAGAAAGTCCCTCGACACCGCTCTCGCTCTTCCCCAAGAGCGAGACTCGTGAGGTCCGACGACGACCGCGCGCAACCCAAGAGAGCGCCCGCTCCATTTTCTTCGTCTTCGGACGGAGATGTGGAGATTGAGGTGTGCTCTCCTGCCCCATCATCTCCAACTAGAGATGGGGAAGGGTGGCAAACGCTCAAGCATAAGTAGAAGACCAACTTCTACTTAAGTCCACACCATGGCACTATTACAATGGAACTGTAATAGCTATTCTGTTCATCTCGCTGAGTTACGACAATTAATATCTTCGTTCTCGGCAACCATTGTCTGTCTTCAGGAATCCAGGTTTCGTCCTGGACATGAGACAACAATGCGTCACTTCAAACTCTTCTCTAGAGACCGGGTGGACGGAGCTGTGGCCGCTGGTGGCGTCTGCACTCTCGTCCACTCTAGCCTCTTTAGTGAAGAGGTGCCGTTGCGTACTCAGCTAGAGGCGGTTGCAGTTCGTACTTCGTTGCCAGTAATGGCAACAGTATGTAACGTGTACATCCCGCCTGATTCTCAGCCGGATTACGACCAGCTGGTGGATCTAGTCTCTCAGCTCCCCCCTACTTTTCTCCTTCTGGGAGATGTTAATGCCCACAACACCATCTGGGGCTCCGCTACCACTAGCGGTAAAGGGAGAGATTTTGAGAGACTGATCAGGCGGCTGGACCTGTGCCTGTTGAACACAGGGGAACCTACGCACTTCTCTATTGCACACGGTATTTATTCAAGTATCGATATTACCCTGTGCAGTCGTGCGCTGGTTCCCCTGCTACAGTGGGGTGTACACGATGACCTTTGTAATAGTGACCATTTTCCAATTATCGTTACTCTTCCGAACCAGAGAGCCATCGAGTTACCAAGTCGATGGCTTCTCCCTCGGGCTGATTGGCCAACTTTCACGGCACGCGCGGTGTTTGCCGAAGATACCTTTGAGAGTGTCGACGATCATACCATTCACATAACGAATGGTATTTTGGCTGCTGCTGAGGAAACAATACCTTCCTCGTCCGGCAACTCACGCCGGAAGCTTGTCCCTTGGTGGACAGCCGAGATTGCAGCAGCCATTAAAGATCGTCGACGTGCTTTCAAATGCTATCGGAGGCAAAACACTATGGCCAACCTTATCACCTTCAGAAGGATGCGTGCTAGAGCCCGATATCTGATTCGGGAGAGTAAGAAAACGACGTGGGAAAAGTATGTGTCGTCCATGACGGCGCATACTCCTTCATCTCAAGTGTGGACTAAGCTTCGTCGGATCTCCGGACTCCCGACATCACTGTCGATACCCGGAGTGTCCATCAATGGAGACATCATCACGGACCATCTCGCCATTGCCAACAGCATTGGCTCGCACTTCTCCGATGTATCCTGCTCCGGGAGTTACGATCCTACATTTCTGACTATGAAGCGGGAGGCAGAGACTCACCCCTTGTCCTTTGCCACTGCTGCTTCGGAGTCCTATAATGTACCATTCTCTGAATGGGAACTGCGAAGTGCGCTTGCACTGTGCAGGGATACGGCTCCTGGACCGGATAACATACATAATCAAATGTTAAAACATCTGTGCGAATCCAGTATGAAAGAACTGTTGATCCTCTTCAATCGTATATGGATTGAAGGGGAGTTTCCATCTCAATGGCGAGAGGGGATCGTGATACCGATTCCTAAGGCTGGAAAGGATCCCAAGTTTGTAAGCAGCTATAGGCCCATTTGTTTGACAAATAGCCTATGTAAGCTGCTCGAAAAGATGGTGAACCGGCGACTGGTGTGGTTCTTGGAGGATAAAGGTCTCCTGTCTGAGTACCAATGTGGATTTCGCTCTCATAGGTCCACCACTGACCATCTGGTGCGACTTGAGAGCGCCATACAGGAGGCTTTTTTCCGGAAGCAGCACCTAGTCACGGTTTTCTTTGACCTCGAGAAAGCCTACGGCACCACATGGCGCTACGGGATCCTTTCCACCCTTCACAAGTGGGGACTCCGTGGTAACTTACCGACTTTCATTGCGAATTTCATGTCCGTCCGACTCTTCCGTGTAAGGGTCGGTAGGACATTATCGCAGTACTATACCCAAGAAAATGGAGTTCCTCAGGGTTCAGTGCTGAGTGTCACCTTGTTCGCGATTGCCATTAATGGCATTGTTGCCGCCGCCGGGTCCGCGGTAGTTCCATCGCTGTATGTAGACGATTTAGCTCTGCATTACAGCTCTGGAAGTATGGCAGTCGTGGAACGGCAATTGCAGCTAGCCATCAACCGGGTCGACAGGTGGGCTCACGACCGGGGTTTTCGTTTTTCAGCAGCGAAAACCTCCGTCGTCCATTTTTGTCGGCTACGGAGGCTACATTTACACCCTGAACTACATCTCAGGGACGCTGCGTTGCCGGTGGTTGACACTTATCGCTTCCTGGGGCTCCATTTTGACAGCAAGTTAACGTGGCAGCACCATATACGGCAATTGAAAATGACATGTCTCAGGAAACTGAACATGCTCAGGTTTCTTAGTGGCACTACGTGGGGGGCTGACCGTGCGGTGCTGCTACGGTTCTACCAAGCCCTCGTCCTGTCCCGGCTAGACTATGGTTCTGCGGCATACGGTTCAGCAAGGCCGGCAACCTTGAAAATGCTGGACAGTATCCACCATAGTGGCGTTAGGCTGGCTACCGGTGCCTTCCGGACCAGCCCGATACCCAGCCTACTCGCCGAATCGGGTGTTCCACCTTTAAATTATAGACGCCAACATATGCTGTTAGCATATGCTGCCAATGTGCGTCAAATGCCGCAACACCCGACCTATCAAGCTCTCTTCGGTACCCAAAACCACCAGGGGTACGCCAACCGGCCTCGTGCCACTCGGCCGGTTGGTATTAGACTTGATAGCTCGTGTACCGAAATAGGAGTGGCTGTAGGTCCCTGTATGATCCGGACATCTAGCGAGGTGCCTCCGTGGCAAGTCCCGCGTCCGGAAATTCGGTTAGATCTGCACCGAGGTCCTAAGGTGAACACGGATGCCTCCGTTTACCGGAGGCAGTTCCACAGCATAGTTCACCAATTTCCGGACGCTGGCATTCTATACACGGATGGTTCGAAGGTGGACGAGAAGGTGGGTTGTGCTTACGTTATTGATGGTGCAAATACCAAGATCCCTTTGCCTGAGGCCTGTAGTGTGTTTACTGCGGAGCTCGTTGCCATCTATGAAGCTCTGCAGTTTGCACTACAGGATGCTCGAATCCACTTTCTCGTGTGTACCGACTCTTTGAGTTCGTTGCAGTCAATTGCTACATGTTTCCCGCAACACCCCCTAGTGCAGCGAATCCACGACCTACTAGCCGGGCTGTGCCACGCTGACACTCGAATCACCTTTCTGTGGCTTCCAAGCCACATGGGAATTGCGGGAAATGAGTTAGCAGATCAAGCTGCAAAAGAGGCGGTATCACTACCACCTCGACCAATGGAGGTACCCGCTAGAGATATTCGCTCTCAGTTACGCCTACAAGTTCTGGCTTTTTGGGAGAGTCAGTGGCTAGCTGACCCACTGCCCAGTAAACTGAGAGCGATCAAGGGAACTACTCGCGTTTGGCGGAGCTCCTTCCGGGCCCGGAGAGAGTCCGTCATTTTGTGTAGGCTAAGGATAGGTCATACAAGATCCACCCACTCGTACCTAATGAGAAGGGAAGACCCCCCACTTTGTACCTGTGGAGCCGTTTTCACCGTGGCCCACATTTTCACCGAGTGTGTGGATCTTGCTGACTTACGAAGAAACCTTGGTTTGCAGACGACACTCAAACTTATATTAGCCGATGACGCGGTGGCTGCTGATCGCGTTATCCGCTTTATAAGTGAGAGTGGGTTAGGGCCAGCAATCTAAATTTTCCAGTGAACTTTGACTCAACGATTTGTTCGTTTTTGAATGATAATGTTTTGTTTTTTCCGTAATTTTTGTTAATTTTTATAATTTTTATTTTTTATTTAATTATTTGTTTTTGTTTTATTAATTTTTGGTCTTTTGAAATTTAGATGTCCACCTCAAAATTTTAAATTCAATTCAAATTTTGTATTCTTTAATCTGTGTTAAGAGGGGCAGATGACCTCGTAGTTCCGCCCCTTAAAACAACAATAACTAACTAACTAACTTGGTGTCCCGGTGAACCGTAATATCGTAGTCGTTCCGGTTGGACAGGCGGACGTACGGCCGAGGCGTCGTGTTGATGAGGGTCTTGGCAACTAGCAATCCTTTTGTCTGGATGTCCTCATATTTTGGCTCGATGACGGCCGCCACTCCCTCAGCAGTTCCGTCGACAATTACGGCGGCGCTGACCTCCGTCCTGGCAGGAACGATGACGTCCTCTCTCAGCCTTACTCGTAGTGCGGTAACGGCCTCGTGTGCTGGTTGCAGAGCAAGTTCCTCAGCTCCGAAGTGCAGAGTGTTGGTACTCAAGTCCAAGATGATGATGTTCTGGTCCAGGAAGTCCAGTCCGATGATCACTTCGTTTGATACGTCAGCCACAAGCACTGGATGCTTCACCACCCGTCGACCAATGACGAGCTCCAGTGATGCTTCGCCATGTACCGGTGCGGTCTCTCCGGTCGCGGTTATTAGCTGGAGGTTCTTTTGTGTGGGTTGCACTCTCCACTTCGGGATCACGGTGGGATTGACGATGGTCCTCGACGCTCCCGTGTCGATCAGCATGGACCAGCTCACTCCGTTGACGACTCCGTCGACCATCAGGCTGCTATTGTCCCTCCGTAACTTCGTCACACGCACTTGGACTGCCGGGGCTTGACGACTGTCACATGCCAACCTTTGCCCCCCAAGGCTGGCTAATACTCGTTTCCCTGGGCCGCGCGGTTTTCAGGCGACTGATTTCCCGTCGGATACCCTCGGCGGCGGCGATCACCGCAGTCCTTGCTCAGGTGGCCTTTCTTACCGCAGGCCCAGCAGGTCGGTAGTCCTCTTCCGGGCCGCCTCTCCGGTTGTCTTCCGGCTGTGTCGTTGCTGGTGGTGCCGCGACTATCGAAGAAACGGCTTAGCGCCTCCATCAATTCGTCGGCCAGGGGCTTGGTCTCGTTGGTTTTTGCTGGTTCGTCGACGTCCACTTGACGCACCCGCGCGTTCATTCTAGATGCCTGTTTTGCCGTCTCGAACTCAAGTGCGTGGCTCAGCGCATCTGCCAGGGTCTTATTGCGCGCGAGTCGCAGCGCCTGTTGAGTGTCCGAGTCCCATAGCCCGTCGGTGAAGGTCTGCATCGCAATCTGTTTCAGAAAGTCGGCCGGCGCTGTTGGATAGGCGAGCCTTACGAGGCGTGCGATGTCCATTTCGAACTCCTGCAGGGTTTCCGCGTTCTTCTGTACCCGGGTCCGGAGCTGCATCTGGTAGGCCTGCTGAAGATGGCTATCTCCATATCGGGACTCCATGTGGGCGATCAGTGAAGCGTAGTCCTGGGATCCAGTCGGGATGGCCTGAAGGACGTTAAGGGCGTCACCTCTCAGCAATACAATGAGAGCTGTAGCCTTTTCTGTGTTGTTCCAGTTATTTATGGAACAGGCCGCCTCGAACTGACGTATGTACGTGCTCCACGGGACCTTTCCGTCGAAGGTTGGGGGCGTCACTCTGCTATGTCTCGTTTCTGATATTCCCGGTGTAACGGTGGGCGGGCGTTGGCGCAGCTCGGCAACTTCCTCTTGTAGAGCGTTGAATCTCGCTTCCATCCCCGTCGGCGGACTTTGGCTCAGCTCAGCAATTTCCTTTTGTAAAGCGTTGAATTTCTCTTCCACCCCCGTCTGTGGGCGTTGGCGCAGCTCGGCAACTTCCTTTTGTAAGGCGTTGAATTTCCCCTCCACCCCCATCAGCGGGCGTTGGCGCAGCTCGGCAACTTCCACTGGTAAGGCGTCGAACTTCTTTTCCAATGCCGTGACTTCCTCACGCAGACCCAGTTCTAATTTCTTCAGGTCCTGTGTTAGCTTATTTTGACCGTCTTCAATCTTCTTCTGGCCGTCTTCTAGTTTGGCAGTTAGGTCCTCGGCTAACTTATTCTGACCGTCTTCCATCTTCTTCTGGCCGTCCTCCATCTTCTTCAGGTCCTCCGCTAACTTATTTTGACCGTCTTCCATCTTCTTCTGGCCGTCTTCTAATTTGGCAGTTAGGTCCTTGGTTAAATTCTTCTGGCCGTCTTTCATCTTCTTCTGGCCGTCTTCCATCTTGGTTTCCATGCCACTTAACTTTTCTAGCAATGCTGCCAATTGCGCCTCCATTTTAGTTGTTTGTCTTGTAAAGGGCATGCACTCACGGGAAAATTAGAGAAAATGACCTGCTCGGGTTTTGAAACCAGGTGCCACCCCCTAGTGGCACTTTTGTTAACTGGATTACGGTGGGTAGAAAGCGCAACACAGGATGTTCCTTTAAAGAAATAATTAATTTTATTGCGGCCAGAAAGATACACTACTCATCAGCAAATACAGGCAATTGGAACCTTACTCCAGTTTCCTCAAGTCTCTCGCTTATGGAGAGCTCTTGCCCTCTTTCACTTGTCAACAGTTAATCTTCTCGCTAATGAGTCTGGTGGCCTTGACAGAACTACATGCAACTCTCCCCTATGTACACAAATTACAGTTACTTCCGAAAACAGTAGCCCGCAAGTTCATGTATGCGGACGATATCAACCTCACTGTTCAACATGCTAATTTCGCAGAAGCTGAGGCGGTTCTCACCCAAGACCTCAAAGTCCTGGATGACTTTTTCAAAAAATGGCGCTTACAACCAAATCCTCAGAAAAGTGAGATAACTGCTTTCCATCTGGACAACAGGCATGCAAATTACCATCCTAGAGTCAATTTTAGAGATAAAGAATTACAGTATAATAGCACCCCTAAATATCTGGGAATGACTTTGGATAGATCTCTGACCTACAAAACCCATCTGTGTAAATCTGCTGCGAAATTGAAGAGCCGCAATAACCTCCTTCAGCGCCTGGCTGGAACATCATGGGGAGCGGATGCCAACACTCTGAGAACAACTGCTCTTGCGCTAATCTATTCTTCAGCCGAGTTTTGCTCTGGGGTATGGCTTAATAGCTGCCACACTCAACGGGTGGATGTTCAGCTCCGACAGAGCATGCGTATTGTATCTGGAACACTACTTCCTACTCCAGTCCAGTGGTTACCAGTGCTGAGTAATATCGCACCTCCTCATATCAGAAGGCAGAAAAATCTGGTTCATCTTTGGTCGAGAGTGCAAAATAACAAGGCCCTCCCAATACATGAAGACATGAAACATCTTGGGCCCATCTAGATTGAAATCCCGTAAACCTGCATGGAAAACTGCCTTGGATTTAACAAGCAGAAATTTTAAACCTAATGAAAATTGGCGGGTTGAGTGGACAACATCTACGCCACCAGGCATCGTGAACGTTGAGGATCCTCACATAAAACTTGCTGGCTTCAATCTGCCCAGACATACCTGGACTAGACTCAATCGTATTAGATGTGGCATGGGAAGATGTGCTTCTGTTCTCCACAAATGGGGTTGGAAAGACTCACCGAATTGCGATTGCGCTGACATTCCACAGACAATGGAGCACTTAGTACTGGAATGTCCTCTCCGAGTTTTTTCCAGGAAGTCTGGAGGACCTGCATTCTGCTACAACTGAGGCTGTCAAATGGATCAACGAGTTGGACGTTGATTTATAAAAAAAAAAATTATCTGCTTTATAATTTATATAATTTGTTAGTATTATTGCTGTGTTATATGAATCTGTATTTATGTAGGTGATTGTGTTGTGTTAACATCATACGATAAATAAATAAGTTACTTACGAAAACCTGCTACACGCTGCTTCGCTGTTCACGAGCTGGGAAACAATGTCACTGGGTTTCGTAACTCGCGCGGCACTTCACCACAATATCTCTGACGCTCAGTGAAATCACACTCACTCAAAACACAGGCAGTCCCCTGTATGCTTCTCACTGCCTCGCTGTCAAGTGAAACGGCTTCACTAGGGGTTTCGCAAGTCCCCACACTTCTGTCGCTCAGGATAAGCGCTCGCACTAGCTCGTAAAACACAACAACACTGTTTGACAGGTCGCTCTTATATAGCAGGCCGGTGACTCAATAAATGCTTCTAGACCCATCCAGGGTTCACGGCTTCTCGAG